>CM042025.1:32075000-33325000 GCA_023525975.1 Smallanthus sonchifolius
TTGTAAGTGATAATGAAAGACTGGGTGTTAAATATAGGAGTTCTCATAGCTTTAGAGTTTGACTAGTCATAACACCGAGTCTTCACCATAGTATTTTAGAAATACACTTGACCTATAAGCAATGCATCCCTGAGGAGGATTCCCAGGAAAGAGGGGTGGGTCACTAGGACACACTTAAGTACCCTATCTTTCCTTAGCCAGAATCACTCATGGGCCTACACACTCTTCCAGCCATCATGTATTAACAACACTATTGTTGGGTTCATGGTCATGATGAGAATTGTTGTGGGCTGGGCTTTGAGGCTCGAAAGTGAGGCTTATATATTGTAGTAGGCTTCTTCTTCTTGGAGGGTAAGTGGGCTTCTAGTTTATTATTAATGGGCTTTAGGCCCAATAGTTTAGATTTAGATCACAAGAGGTGGTGACATTATATGTGTGAGTTTAAGGGTGCAAGAAAAGCTAAGTGTGTATATGTGTGTGTTAAAACTTAGGATAGCACTTAAATGGATCAAATGGATAGTATGAATATAGCACAAAAATTTTCAGGCAGTGTGACACATAAGTCAGTAAATATTGTATCATGTAGTGTAATGATAGCATGTAGAAATATTCACATAAGAGGAAATCATGTAGCATGTAGTAGAATGGCATTGCATGGGTGTCCTAAGGTTATAGTCTAGGTCAAGAGTGTCTAATAACCTAATTCCCTATAACCAAGGCTCTGATACCAATCTGTCACACCCCAACCGACGGCGGAATACGTCGGGGCGGGACATTTAGACTGTTCATGAGCTCAAGGTTGACTAAATTGTAATATATTAAATTCACTTCAATTCAAGCAAACATAAACAGATTCCAAAGTACATAAATGTAATACAAATTATTCTTAAATTAAAATTAACTAAGTCCAAAGCCTATGTGTAGCATGTCTTGATCGAACTCATATGTTAGCACCTGAAACATGAATAAAATAAGGTCAACTAAAAAGTTGGTGAGCATACACAGATTTGTACGTAGATAGTATATAGATGTGAATAAACAAATCCTTACATAACATGATAAAATAAGGCATTTATGGGGAGCTACTATTGTGTAACCAAAGTACAATCAAACCTTTGTAACTAGCATGCAAATTGTGTTGTCGGTAACAATCACCCAAATCTGGGTGGGTTTGTCAGACTCAATAGATCTATCATTGTTAACTTGAATAGTTAATGATTGCAAATAAATTGCACACAAACAGTTAACACACCTAGCACTCAAACATAAAGCTCAAATTTTGCATACATGAATGTTAAGAGGATTTGTGTTTGTGTAGTTTGTGTAAATGTAAGCAATTGTATGTATAGAGTTCATGTTTCACCCCAAAAAGTGTAAAAGAGTAAAAGGGGCTATGTAATACTCACCTTGAAATGGGTAGCTGTGAATGTCTCACAAGTATGTAGTTTGTTGCACAAAAGTTCGAGCTAATCACAAGGTTAACCTAAGTTTCGATGAAGTATATGAATCAATAATCCGTACATGATCAATATATAAATAAATAAAGTGAATAAGAGTGGGACGGATGAGGCCTAGGGTTTCGGAACGAACGAACTTAGGAAAGGTACGAATCGTAGTATTAACTAACGTGATAATATAGTTAGAGTTGTATAAAATAAGGTTTCAAGGATGCCATCTATAAAAGAAATTTAATGTCAACCATAAGTATTTATTTGAAAAAAGTAAATTTCCCAACAAGACCATCAAATTAAAGTTGTCACTATGTTGGAACACTTTAATTTGGTATACTTTGAAATAAATAAATTTATTATTTGACAAATTATTGAAAGAACCTTAAACATATAAGAAAGTAATAATAATAATAATAATAATAATAATAATACGATTAAAACACTTATGGTATTATTAGTACTCATTTTATTATTATAATTATGGATCATGTCACTAAACTAGATTAGATAAAATACATATGTAATCCCTTCTTTTAATAAAAGTCATGACGCGACAAAAATTTTATAAAAATAATAAAGGTTTATGAAAAACATTTGACCTTTGTCATCTTTTAGAAATATATATTAGTAACGAGACAAATCACGTGTCGAAGTAGTAATGCTCACCTATTTTTCATCATTCGTTTGTGATAATATTTAACATAGTTATAAATATATATTTTTTTTATATAAATAAGAAGGGAAGAAAGAAAAGAAAAAGGTTAGTTGTAAGTCTTTGTTAATAATCTTTATGTTCTTATAGGTATAGTGTAAAAATAAAAAAAATGGGCAGCAGGTCTAGAACCCGCGACCTGTGCCCAAGAGTTTAAGAGTTTTAACCAATTTCTCTAGCCTGAAAACTTGTAAGGGATTTGAATCAAATGCCTTATAACATACTAGTTCTAAGAGTCCTCGTCCCCAACATATAACTCAGATTGTAACATGACCCTATCCCCAAAATATAATCCCAATCGATTGACCAGGGGAAACAAGGAATCCATGACTTGCGATTAAGCAGAAAGGAATCAATACCTGAATTCATTCTTCGAGAATAACACCGAACCGGAGTGACCTGCGTGAGGCTCGTGAGCTTGGTCCGATCGGGAAGACAACGTGGAGAAAAAAAACGAATTTTTGTTTGCCCTTGATTGAAATCAAAGCAGGTAGGTTCATAGGATGTTAGAAACGTGTTTACGGTGGTCATTGGAAAGGTTTATGCGAGTTTGAGGCTTGACTCGTGGAATGAGATACTCGTAACCGAAAGGCATAAATGGGTCTTTAAGGGAGGTTGATTTCTCAATCAATCTGCTTGATTTTTGAGTTTCCCCACGTTCATAAATGTGTTGATAACGGTTTATGGGAATTAAATCCCGAGATTTTGGTGATTTGATGAATGATTTGGTGGGTTTGACTTTCTAGTGTCAAAATTGACTCTAACTTTGTTTCAGGTTTATAGAATTGGAAGGGGAGGGTTCTAAACTAGTTAAATTGTGAATTTTAAAAATAGTTTTTATAAAAAAAAAATTCAACATTATTAGTTTTATTAAAACATATTTTATAAAGATAACTTTTATAAAAGGAAAGTTTCGCTTAATTTATTTTTATAAAAATTGCCATTTGTATAAATGGTTCGTTTATTATGATAAAGGAAACTACATATATTTATAGTTTTATAAAAAATATATATATGTACAAGGGATGCAAAACATCATTAAGTTCATAGCATTTTACTTTTTGATTCAATTTATCATATAGTATATATATATATATATATATATATAAATATGAAGTAAATATGTTATATATACAATGGTGTTGAAATATTAGAATTTTTATTTGATACATGTTTAAAATAAGAGAATTTAAGGTGTCATTCTAAGATGAGCAAACTCAGACAAAAATGAGGTATCATTAGTTAAAATTTTAAAATAAAATAACGCTTGAAAATCTTGGATGTTACACATATGTTAGAAACAAAACCAAGTGTGAGGGCTCAATTGCAGAGTGTTATGTTGCAGATGAAGCATTGACATTCCGCTCTTATGTATCTGGACGGTATGCAAACCAAATTTAACCGACCAGATAGAAATGCTGATGATGGCATTCCCAAAAGGCAGTTTCAAGTGTTTTCATCACAATGTCGACCAATATCGAAAAAGAAAATCATCCCGCTATCTGAACATGCCAACAAATCATTACAATGGTTTTTGTTGAACAATTGCGATGAAATCAAAGTCTACAAATAGTAATTTTTTTTTGTTCATCTACCAGTGATAAACTATTATTATATTTTCTTTTAAGTATACTAATTTGAATTTTATTTTGTCCATCTACCAGTGAATTTGAATCTAAATTTTCTGAACGCAATATGCAAACCAATTTTTCTTCATGGTTAAAATATGAAGCAAATATATTTTCATCTTCATCTTCATCTTTTACACCCGATAATAAAGAATTAAGGGCATTGGCACATGGTCCCTTAAATGAATATTCTTACACTGCTTGCATAGTCAATGGTGTTAGATTTGTGGTACAAAATCATTATTCCTGACACACTATTCAGAACAGTGGTGTGGTTACATTAGGAGAAGATGATACTCTATTTTATGGTCCACTAGAGGAAATCATAGAGTTGAACTACATAGATGGTTACTCGGTTGTACTATTCCGTTGTAAATGGTTCGACACGAGGGTTGTTGAGGATGTTCACCATCAGAAGCTTTGGTATCATCCTAGTCTTGTTAATGAGATAAATATATTCTACGACACTTAATCAAATGATTATACTTTGGTTGTCGACACCGGATATGAAGTTGGTGAATCAAGTCACGTAGGTGGTGACCAAACTCCTGTTCCCCTTGAAGACACTCAATCTATTACGCGGGAAACTCAATCATTTTTTGGTAATTTGGTTGTCGACTTATGCTACTTGCCCATGCGAACAACTTTAAATGAGGGTGGTGACCCAAGTCATATTGCCCCGATTGATCTCGATGAAAGTTTTATTAATGATGATGAAGAAGATGATGTTGTTGACACAGGTTATTGTAGTGATGTTTCTGATTGAATGTATGTTAAAAATGTACTATTTATCTTTGTTGATTATTAATTATTTATGCTTACTAATTATTTTTGTTGAATGAACAATGACGCAATCACACGGTCGTGATGGTCGAGACGGTGGATATGGGGGTCCGTATAACTTCGACTCGGGTTGTGCGGGTGGATCTGGTGGTAAATTACTTGTTGGTGTTTAATGTATGTCTTTACAATTGCCTAACTTTTCAATTTCATGTGTAAATGTAGGTAGTGCCTCCCAGAAAAGGCGTTCGAAAGCCAAAAACCTAAAATTATACAAGAAATTTGAGCAAAATGGGAGGAGGCCTCTTTCCATTGATGTTGAACTTCATGGCTGGGGGTACAAGTTCGTGGGTCCTAACACATCTAATTTTATACGTGCTATCTCCCTAGAGGTTGAAAAGATTATTCCTCCACATTATCCTAATTGGGTCAAGGTTCCAAATGATAAGAAACAGGCCGTATATCTCACTCTTTTAGTAAGCATAGATGTTTTACAATTACTTACAATTTCATAACTATTACATTTTTTCTAATTACTTCCATTTGTAGGAATATTTTGATCTCGACACATGGAGAAACTCTGACATGTGGCGAGACATTGAACTCGGAATCACCGCCGAGTGTCAGAGGGCTTATAAAGAACACAAGAGAGTTGAGAGTTCATTTCAACGAGCATGGGGGATACCATTATGTGGAGGTGGCGAGGAATAATCCATCAGAAGATATTGATCGAGGAAGTTGGGAAATGCTGATTGATGAGATGTTTTTAGATGAGGCCTTTAAAAACCGCTCCGAGAAGAAAAAAAAAACAGAGCCTAACAATGTTACCCAAGTTTCCATGGGAGCAAATCATATGCCCAGCGCCAACACATGGAGGTATGAAATACAATTGTTAGTATTATACAAGCATGCTTATTAGTTCTTAGTGATATTATTTTTTGTTTTTCACAGGGGACCGACCCTATTGAGGTGTTCAGATTGACCAATTATAAAGAAGGGACGGGTTAGGCCAATGAGACTACATCAACAGACAATGTAAGTAAAATGATTTTGTTGTTAGAACTTCCAACTTTAACTTTAAACGGGTCAAAATAACCCAAACACACTGTAATAGATTTAGAACATCCAACTATAACTTTAAACGGGTCAAAATTACCCAAACACACTTTAATAGACTTAGAACATCCAAATCGAGCCCAATTGTTGAATATTTTTGCTAGTATTATTAGTATTTGTTGTTATTAGTGTTGGTTGATTGGAATTTTTGAATTTGGGTCGTTTATGACTAATACTTTAACAAGTTGGTTATCCATTTTACAACAGTTATGCTGTCGAATTTTAGTAAAATAGTCAAGTGATTGTTTATTACATTGTTTAATGCAGGACCGAATTCAAGAGAAGTATACAAGATCCTCTGTCGAGTCTGGTGGTGACTCATCTGCTGTCGATGAGTTTGCATGCATGGAGCGAGCATTGGGTCATTGACGTGGTCATATCCGTGGTGTTGGTCGTGTGGTGAGTAATCCCATATCTGATTTGTTCAGTACGCCCCCTCCACAACCCCATTGGCATGAAGTGGATGAGCGTGTGGCTTAACTTCAACAACAATTCCAAGAACAAGAACAACGCGAAGCCCAACGAGAGTAAAACGTCGTGTGCATAATCAACAAATACTAGAAATGCAAAGACAAATAGACGACATGCGTCGAATGTGGGAACGCCGAACTAGCAGCGATGATAATTAGCTTGGAGTTGTTGCTTATGCTTTTGTTGTTGGTGTGTACTGATGAATATTTGAACAATTTGCATGTTTGTGTGTCGGACAACTTAATGTTTGAATGTTTGGTTTGTCGAACAACTTTGTGTATCGAATAATATGTTTCGGATTTGAATGGTTTGAATTATCTGATTTGAAGGATTTTGTTTTTAGAAATTTTATATTTCTACAAAAATTTACAAAATTAAAAAATATAAAAAAACTGAAAGGACCTATACCGACGACATGTCGTCGGGAATGATATTTTTCAAAATTATTTAAAATATGACAAGCCTTTCACAACCATATTTGTTAATTCAGGAAGTCTTAATTAGTTCGATAATAACAATATTAAGATTCACATCAAAATAAAGATCTGACATAAAATATAACATAAATAAAAAATAACATCATATGTCATTGAGAACTTTTATGTTGATTCTTGGACATATAAATCAAGCATCTTAAACAAACATATTATGACTTCAACTTTGATGTTTTACTCCTTCGGTTTGCCTAGAAAAGATAAACTAGGATCACGGTCGGATCAAATCAGTTTAATGATTAAAATTAGGGGAAATTATCAAAATGGATATTTGTTCAACATACTTTTCAAAATGGATATTGACTTTTAGCCAACTAAAACATGGTATTCAATAACAATAAACGGCTAAGACGGCTAGGTCTAGGCGGGTAAAATTTCTGTGCCCGAATGAAATTTGTCAGACGCTACACCGATCAAAAACTAACACGTGGCATCACGGAATTTTATGCTGGCTATAGCCGTCTATATAGACGGCTTTGCCGGCGTTTTTTTTCCGACTTGGCTCGATTGTAGCCGGCTAGGCTCCTTTTACCCGGCTTGGCTAGTCTTAGCCGGCGCTAACCCTATATTTTAACATATTAGCCGGCTATAGACGGCTACTTAGCCATCTTCATTTTTATATATATATTTTTTTATTTTCCATAATGCTTTTGTAGTTTAATTTTCATAAATCACTCATAATTGGTATTAACTTCTTGTAGTTTCTTTGCTATTATAATGTCTATGAACATTGTATTCTATAGCGGTAGCAGATGGGATTTTGTTGA
The DNA here is from genome assembly GCA_023525975.1 of Smallanthus sonchifolius. Classification (NCBI taxonomy): domain Eukaryota; kingdom Viridiplantae; phylum Streptophyta; class Magnoliopsida; order Asterales; family Asteraceae; genus Smallanthus; species Smallanthus sonchifolius. The sequence goes on from CM042025.1 coordinate 32,082,420, forward strand.
CGATGCTATTCAATACATTCCGGTCGATTGTGCAAAGCGTGGTATAAGGTTATATACAGATATTACTTACACTGGTTTATTATCTATGATTTCGAATGTTTGTGGTTATGAGAATATTACTAGGTTATCTTATAAAATGTCAACATTTACAGATGCAATCGACATATACGATTATAGTGATATTTCCTTTTTTTACATAGCTGAAAAAAATCCGTTTGAAATATATAAGTTGTATGTTATCCAAGAAGATGGTGCTGGTTCGTCTAGTAGGAAACATGTGTATGTTGGTTCGTCTAACCGATTTCGTGTGTAACCTAGTTCTAGCAGATTACCCGTTTCTTTACTGAACTCTAGCTATCAACCCACGACAAAACAAGATGAATTTAAGTTCCCGTTTGATTTAAATGTTCCAGCGGATAAGTATGTGGCAGATACTTACGATCCATGTAATTTTGAGCCGAATAATTATAAGTTTTATTCAAATCCTTGTGAGACAAATTTTCTAGAAAGTAATATGTCCCGATTAGTGAGGCACCAGAGCCATCACCGGAGAGCACTGGGAAGCCAAAACCCGAGCCATTTCCAGATTTGATTCCAGACCCAACACCCAATCATTTTGGTACTAAATGTAGTCTAGGTGGTAAATCTAATGATGTTTTTGAAGTATGTGTTTTATAGATAAAGAACATATAAAGTTGGAGCTTGGGAAAATATGTGTTAAAAAGTGTTTCGATTTCAAAGTTAATATATCTTAAAAGAATAGGTATTAAGCATCATGTATTACGCCTAATTCTGAGCGGCGTATTAGGGCATACGGTTATGGTGAATTTATGTGTTTCATGTTAGATATTTTAATAACCAGCACACGTGTTCACGGACTCAGACGTACCCTCATATCCAAAAAGGAAATAAAAAGGTAATTGGTGAATTGATCAAAGATCAACGTAAGGATTTCAGACGTGTCTACAGGGGAAAAGAAATAATCAAAGATATTAATTCAAGGATCCTGATCAAAATAACATACCAACAAGGTTGGCGAGGAAAGGAATGGGCATTGCAGATGTTGAGGGGAAATTGTAATGATTCATTTTCTGAACTTGCAGTTTATTTTCATAATCTAAAAGGGCCAACCCTAGAACTATCACTCATATTTTAACAGACAAGTTGATCCGTTTTGAAATGAGTTTTGTTGATGTTGGCGTTGCGGTTAGTATGTTATTGTTTATTAAATGTGTTGTTTGTATTTGTTTCTGATGCCATTGTTTATATTACATATTCAAAGTTTTAGGCGTTACTTTCGACCGGTAATTATTATTGACGGGGCACAACTTAAAGGTGGTTTTAAAGGAACAATGTTTTTAGCTGTCACTATGGACGGGAATAATCAGATCTTGCATGTTGCCTATGGTGTTGGCAAATCAAAGAGTGGTGATTGTTGGACATGGTTTTTAACAAAGCTGAGAGAATGTATTGGCGAAAATCCAGAATTGGTGATCATATCCGATAGGGAAGCTTCCATCGACTTGGCTATTAGGACATTGTTTCCATATGTGTATCTATTAGGGCATTGTTTCCATATGTGTATCATGGGCTTTGTTGTCGGCATTTAATGATGAACTTACGATTAAAATCTTCGGAAAAAAAAAAACACGATCACCTTTGGTGGAAGGCATGCAAAGCTTCTACGGTGTCTAATTTTGAAAATAATTTCAATGCGCTTTCTGAAGTTGTTCCTAATGTTCGCGATACTTTAATAGGTGTTGGTTTGCATAAATGGGCATAAGCACACTTTGTTGGTCAAAGCTATGGCATTATGACATCGAATAACGCCTAAGCCGACATTGGGAATGTAATCCAAATAGCTGATGTCAGAAACCTCGGGGACTCTAAAATTTAGCTGGCTTACAACCGTTTTTTACAATTTTTGGCCGGCTAATTTAAAAAAAAGGCGGCTAACAGACGTTTTTTTTTACAAATTTCAAATTTTCAAATTTTCAAAATTATACTGGGTAAGCTTAATCGTTTATACACACAAATGGAAAATCGTGAGGATTTAGGAAAAAAACGAAGAACAGTATAATTCGTAACCGTATTCTGCTGTGTCAAAGTGGACTACTACAGGGTGGAGATATTTAAAGAAACGGCAGGCTGGAGAATCATCTATGTTACATGCAAACATTCCAGAAAAGCCTAAGTGGTTAAATGTACTTGAATTGTATAATAACGAAGATGCCCCTTTTTGTTATTCTTCTGTACTCGAATCCATAAAAAAACTGGCTAACGAGTTTGGGGCAGTCATTGGATTTTATCCACAACGGTTCTTTTTCGCTAATCGTAAACAATCAAAACTTTATTTTTTGGATTATTTAATTTGTTAATCAGATTATGACAATTTAATATTTATTTTTACAACATATAGAAGCCTGGGTCGGTAGAATTATGCGCATTAGGCACGTGCAAGTGAGGAAAAACGAATCGCCACAAAATTTGTGTTGGACCGTGTTGCCACCGCAGTATTATAATCATTTGTTAAATCAGTCGTTGAAAATAACATTTTCATTTTCTATGGGTCAGAAAAAATATTTTCCTTCACTTTGGGAAGTTGATTACGTTTATGTTCCATAATTTATCGAACAAATCGTTGGTTACTAATCGGAATTGATATGAAGATGATAGAAATAGAACAATACTGGACTGAAAATATTTCTTCTAAAGTATATTGACACTTAATTTTTCAGTTCGTGACAAAATTTGTTGTACACTTCGGAGCTTTGTTGGTCAATATTTATTATTGGAGAAATCTGGTCAAAGGGAGAAACAGATTATGTTATTGAGTACGGAAAAATACATCCAAAACCACCACCGTTACCTAGTTGAAAATTCAGGTGTTTTAGCTTGTATGGTAATAGAACATTTAACTCTGAAAAAGCCGTTAAATTTAGAAGGAGATTTTTGGGAGAATGTTACGAAATGTCGATGATTCATGGCAGATAAAATTTATATTTGTCGTTGTTTACCAACACGTAGAGTGTGATTGTAACCTTTTTACTTAGATTATTATGTTATTTTGTTATTGGAGCGTCTTACATATATGTTATTTTGTTATATGTTATTTTGCTTATGTTTCTGTAACGTCTTTATATAATTTTTTCATTATACAACTGAGAGTTGTGAAAACATAAATTAAAATATTACAAGAAAACACAGGATTAAAAGAAAATTAATACAAATAAACTAATTTTTGGACTCCAATGGGCGTCTCAGTTGGGTCGTCTTCGAATGGATCCCAAGTAGGACTACAATCACCATCATCATTTTGGTGAATTCTTTGACTTATGTTTGCTTTATGTAAATGTAGGAACAATGGCAAGAACAATAGAATCCACGAAGGGAAAGGAAAGGTGGGCGAATCATCATCAAAAGGGAATTGATCCCTAATCAACCGGAACCGGTTAAATATAGAGAATTAGTGTGTCCCAATCAACTTAAACTAGTTAGGTAAGAAGGGTGTCGAACCACGAAGAGTTTATGGTCGGCGCTTGATTCCAATCGATAAAGTGATTTATGAAGTTGCAATGGGTCGTTCTGACCAAACACAAGCAATGGTTGAGGTGAATTTAGTAACTTCAACAAACAATGATTATCAACTAGCAATTACGTGCAAACGATCACTAGTAATCAAGTAACAAACAAAACGGTTTAAGTTGTAAACGATGATTAAGAAGGAATCACACCCGTGTTTCAATGTTCATAAGTAATTAGGGATTATCACACCAAGATATGAGTTTAAGCAATCAAATGGTTATCCAAATTTATTTGACCAATTCTAACCAAGAACATCAACATTCATACTTCATAGGCAAATGATGCAAGACAACATTCACAAACGATATCTAGACAAATGTATACAATATAGAATTAGATTAATCAATAAATACAACATAAACCAAAGTTCTTAGCAATTGTCATCAAACAAGGTCAATGGTTCAAGAAAATAACGACTCCCACGAGTTCATAATAATACTAAACACAATGATTCAAGTAGTTCAAACCGAATGATTACAAGAATTGTTTCTGAAGTCTAGCACATGATAAAACCCTAACAACTTACAAACAATCCACCCGGGAATGATTACCGGTGATGTGACAATCCAGACTTTTAGGGTTAACCCCGTTAGCAATCCAGTTAAATATTCCGTTAAATCCTAACCCAGTTAATCTAATCTTGAATCCCAGGGACTAATTCTATCATTTTTTAATCTCAAACTACAACGACTAGTTCTGCCAAGTCCCAAAACCAAAATTATGATTTTTTTGTATTCCTGTTTGACTTTTAAAGTCAAACGACCCATGTTCTTGACCCAAATCCAACCCGTAACCTTCAATTCTATCGATTTCGCGACTGTTAAGACTTGTATTGATGAGCTCGATCTCATCAAAATCATCTAGATACGTTATAACATCCCACATGATTGAAATTTAACCACATTAACTCCATTTAAACCGAAACCGCCAAACCGTACAAGAACACCTCAAATCGATCAAATTCATTTACCATTTTTGCAATCAAACACCCTGCGCATACTACACGAACCCCACTGGTCTTTTCCCCCACTTCAGTTTCGCCGGAGAAGCAGTCAGAGTCACCGGAGACTAAACCATTCGAGGTCGGAACCCTAACTAGTCGAACTCCATTAATCTGACATCAATTGAGGTAATCAAACACACCTGTAGACTCGTTTTCACGCGTAAATCGAAAGCCCTAAGCTAATTCTGGTCTATATCATCGTATTGGTCATGTACCGAATCTAGGGTTCATCGTCTAAAAGGTTTAATCGAACTCAATCCTAGACTTAACCTCAATGCAATTGAATCATAGGGTTAGACTCGCAATCATTAACTCAATGAAAACCCTATGATCCCGACCCCTAATCTTATCAAATTTAACCGAATTGAATTCATGTTAGAATCTAGGGTTTTCAGGATTTCAATTGAGTAATTAACGAACCTAAACATGTTGTTTTTGTAATTAAATACACCCACAGGTTCGAAGTGGATTGATAATCAAACCCCTAAACCCTTGTTGCAAATCATTGTTGAAATCGATGGACTTAGGGTTGAGTTTGGATTCGGGTTCGTGTTGGGGGAGAACACAGGAACCTCCTGTGTTAAAACCATTTGAAACCGGGTTGTGTTGCGATTAACCAAACAAGTGGGCTGGTTATGTTGTTTGACTGATGGGGGGGGGGGGGGGAGACCCGGGTTCGAGTCTCTCTGCCCCCATCTTATTTTTGAGCCACTTTTTGTATATTTCATTTAAATAAAATCAAAACCTATATTATTATATTAATATATTAACGTGAACCCGGAAACAACCAAAGGCTCGGGATTTATTTTATAAAACATTTTTTAGAGAATTTTAGTGATATTAAAAATAATATATTAATTATATTATTTCAAAAAATTAATATTTAATTTATGAAAACACACAAACAATTGTGTTTATATTAATGATCGGGTTTAGTTTTATAACCGTTTTAATATTATTTTCCACTATTAAAAATAATATATTGATATATTATTTTCGTCGCATTAACGAGCATTGTGGAACGCTTCGAATTTATAAATAATATAATTAGTTATATTATTACCCCCGTAATTGTATTCTCAAATAAAAATAATATATTATTATTTTTGCCAAACAAATGGTAATCGTATTAACTATGCAAGTTTAAAAATAATATAATAATATTATTTTTCTAGACTACTATTTAATGACAAAACGCTCGAATATATTTATCATATTTTATTTGTCATTCATCGCGAAATGCATTCATCCTAACTTAGAAATTCGTATTCCCGTAAACACGTTCGTTTACTCGTTGATCTTTAGAGCGTTTTCTTTAAGACGTTCCTTATTTCGTGTCGTCGGCACATATTCCATTTTATCCCTAACAATTATGTTGGAATTCTAGGGCATTCGTGAGCCATGTCGGGTTAACGCTTGAGATTCCAATCTCATACTTGTGTGATTACATCCTACGCAATCAGGTGAGTTTTCACGGCCCCTTTTACTGTTTTATCTTGGGGGAGAAAACTTGTCGCATACTATTTTTGGAATATTGTATTCATGTGTTATCAATGTTAAAGCTAAGCGTAACACGCTATCACTGAAAGTCCTCATCACATATCGGACCGTTAATATGGATCTTAGTGAGGTAATATTTAGTAGTACTACTGGGTTTGACAAGCCCCACCCGCGTTAGTCGCGCTAACTCGATTGGAGGTCGAACGGGTGATATGTTAGCCTACTCACATAGTCGGGGTTGATAGACCTGGCAGGAGGCAAATAAAAAAACATTCAGCTTCGGTTGCGAGCGCTTAAGTTAAACATGAACATAGGTTAGCTACCTATAGATACATATTGAACGATCAATAATATGGTAAACGTTTATTTATATACTGAAACCTGTGAACTCACCAACCTCGTGTTGACATCTTTTCTTACATGTTTTCTCAGGTCGCTAAGATAAGGCACATGTGCACGTTAGGGCATGCATGATGTCAACATGATGTATTCAATAATTGTCAATCTACTGAACACTTATTATGTTTCCGTTATTGTTAGACTTGGGCACGTTGTTTTGCGCTTTTACTCTCTTGTTTAAACGCATTCGCATTTACTCTGAACTTTTATAATAATTGATATTGAGTCCCATGTAGTGTTGTTTGATGTAACTAATGATTGAGATCCTGGTTTGTCACTTCCCAAACGGTAAAACTCCGTTAGTTGAAATTGGGGGTGTGACAGGTGAATTAGCCGCTCATGGTTGTGGAATTCATCTTTGATGCTTCAATTTCTCCATACCAATCTTCAATTCTATGTTGGAATGATGTTTCCTAGCCTTTAAGAAGTCCCAAATCGCCCAAAACTGCTCTGCTCTCCCAAAAGATTATTTCCAATTATGGGGTGAAACCCCTAATTAAACACTGAAATCGGCTGTTTCTTGAAAATCCATGTCTGAAAAACTTAACTGGCGTAAGCTTATTACGCTGCCGCCCGAAAGCTACTGACTTTGAAAAGGACCCAACGTAAGCTTATGCACCTGCTCAAATTCTTCTGTTTTGAAGTTATACCTAGCGTAGGCTTTCACTGGGTTGGCGTAGGCTTACGCTCCTTAACAAATTTTTATCATTTCACCCTTTTCCTTCCGGTTCTTACGTGCAGTCTTCCATTACTCTTGCATTTCTCGCATAAATGCTTCGAAAATATCCTCTAAGCTACCAACATCAGTGCTTGCACAACTACACAAAATCTTTGTATTCCATGTATTAATTTAAACAAATATTCCATATTAAACACACGAATGCACAAAACTTTGGCCGTTCTACATCTCCACACTTGAGTTTTGCTTGCCCTCAAGCCATTCTTTTGCTTCAAATCCACATTACAAAATCTCAAACAACTGTTTTGACTAAACATAAGTTAAGGTCCAAGGTCATACGAGATTCATAAGAATTACACTCTCAATAGATTTACAATCCAACAAACAATTAATGAATTTTCAACATAAGGAAACACTTGAACGTGCTTAACTCATATCTAGTTCTGACTTTGCATGCAACCTACCCCTCATAATCAAACACTCCACTCGGTTTCATATCTGGACTAGCGATGATGTGCTAGTGTTTCTCATTCAAAAAGAAATAATGTACCACATTATCATAAGCTTGCACATTAATCATATCTCCACCTACTAACACAACTGCAATGCACAAATCGAAAGGTCTTTTAAGGGTTGTAATGTAGGCTAGGGTTACGGGTATGGATAAGGATTTTTTAAAGTGGCTAAAGGTGAGTGAAATTCAACTAATGAACTTACAAATCAGCTCTAAAACTTTCAAATCTCTACTATGGGTATAAATGACCCATCAACACTAAAGTTCTTATTCCTTCAAACTATCAACAGACACTTGGGTTAAACTTTGACCCAATAACAACCATTTTACTTTATTTTATTTTTAATACAAAGTAAAACTCAAAACATTTAGGCAAAAGTTGACCCGAAACTATTTTTGCATTCTCTTTCCTTTTTTATTTTTTTAAAATACTTAAACTCGGAACTTTGGGTTAAGAATTGACCCAATAACACATTTTTTCTTTTTTTTTTAACTCAACTGCAACTCCAAAAATTATGTACCACAAACTCTAACTTAATTGATTTCCAACTCACGAGTTTAAAAAGAAAAGGCTAAAAAGGGTGAATGGACTAATGTTGTGGGTTTTAACAAATGAAAGGATTAGGCTCAAAGTGGGCATCTAATGGATATTAACGAGTAATGGTTTAAATAAAATGGCTAAAAAAAGGTTTCTCCTAATGCCTTTATCATTTTTTTACAATTAGTTGGCTCAAGGTCTCAACATGTATCAACATTATAAAAGTTCTAAAATGTGAAACAAAATGGCCAAACACTCAAATAAGAGAATATATATGTCAATTTGGCTCAAAATCTCACAAAAACGGTGGAAAATAGGTTACCGACATGTGCATGCAAACCGTCACCTTGAACTTTGTTACTCCCAATTCCAACATTTCCATTTTTTTAAACATTTGTTGCGCCATTACAATGACTATCATCAGAGCATACCATACTCTTCACACCCGGCTCCCACTGATTGGGAATCTTTGCCTCCTTATGACATGGTTGATACATATCAGCGCTACCCACAGAGCCAACATTCAGAGTGGGTGGCCCCTGATCCGGCATCAGATACAAATGGCCAAGGTTTGAGTGGAGCTTCTCAAGGAGGTCTAAACAACATGAGGGATATGACTTGATCGTTATATGAGTCAATTTTTGGCCAGCCCCTTAAACAAGAACCGTATGACTCTAGACCTGAAGCATATTGGCCCTATAAGCCGGGCAATGCTGATGCTGATGATGCTGATGGTGATGATGGAGATGATGGTAATGAAGATGATGAGGAGGAGGAAAACAACGAAGACAGCTACTCTTGACACTTGCTGAGCGGTTCAAATTGGTCCATGTATCTCTCTATCTTTTTCTTGTAGTAATTGAAAAAAAATTTCTTAATTGTTTTGGTGTGTTTTGTTTTTGTGTTTTAGGTTGTTTTTGTTGAACTATTTATTGTTTTTCTTTTGAACTTGGTTGATGATGTCTGGGGATGGTGCTTATGGTATTGGGAATCATTGAAGTGAATTTTGAAGATTTGGGTGTTGGATATTCTTTTACACCTGCGAACCACACTTTTATATGTCATAACAATTACATTGAGATAATGTAAGGTTCAAGTGTGGGGATGTGGGAAATCAATGAAACCATACAAAATTTTGAGTAATTGTTTTGCAAAGTGTTTGCTTGAGGTCTTTGGTCATGGTTGATTCATTAAGATATTTGATTAAGGTTTTCCAACAAATGTTTTAAAAAAAATTGGAAATGTTGGATTGGGAGTAACAAAGTTGAAGGTGACGGTTTGCATGCACATGTCGGTAACCTATTTTCCATCGTTTTTATGAGATTTTGAGCCAAATTGACATATGTATTCTTTTATTTGAGTGTTTGGGCACTTTGTTTCACATTTTAGAACTTACATAGTGTTGATACATGTTGAGATCTTGAGCCAATTAATTGCACAAAAATGATAAAGGCATTAGGAGAAACCTTTTTATTTTTAGCCATTTTATTTAAACCCTTACCCGCTAATATCCATTAGATGCCCACTTTGAGCCTAATCCTTTCGTTTGTAAAACCCACAACATCAACCCATTCTCCCTTTTTAGCCTTTTCTTTTTAAACAGTGAGTTGGAATTCAATTAAGTTAGATTTTATGGTAGATAATTTTTGGAGTTGCAGTTGAGTTAAAAAAAGACAGAAAATGTGTTATTGGGTCAATTCTTAACCCAAAGTTCCGAGTTTAAGTGTGTTAAAAAAAGGAAAGAGAATGCAAAAATAGTTTCGGGTCAACTTTTGCCCAAAGGTTTTGAGTTTTAGTTTGTATTAAAAAAATAAAAAATAAAATGGTTGTTATTGGGTCAAAGTTTAACCCAAGTGTCTGTTGATAGTTTGAAGGAATAAGAACTTTAGTGTTGATGGGTCATCTATACCCATAGTAGATATTTTAATGTTTTAATGCTGATTTTTAAGTTCATTAGCTGAATTCCACTCACCTTTAGCCACTTTAAAAAAATCCTTATCCATACCTATAACCCTAGCCTACATTACAACCCTTAAAAGAACTTTTCATTTGTGCATTATAGTTGTGTTAGTAGGTGGAGATATGATCAATGTGCAAACTTATGATAATGTGGAACCGAGTGGAGTGATTGATTGTGAGGGGTAGGTTGCATGCAAAGCCATAACTGGATATGAGTTAAGCTCGTTCAAGTGTTTCCTTATGCTGAAAATTCATCAATTGTTTGTTGTATTGTAAATCTATTGAGAGTGTAATTCTTATGAATCTCATATGACCTTGGACCTTAGCTTATGTTTAGTCAAAACAATTGTTTGAGATTTTGTAGTGTGGATTTGAAGTAAAAGAATTGTTTGAGGGCAAGCAAAACTCAAGTGTGGGGATGTGATGAACGGCCAAAGTTTTATGCATTCGTGTGTTTAATATGGCATATTTGTTTAAATTAATATGTGGAGTGCAAAGATATTGTGTAGTTGTGCAGCACGGGTGTTGGAAGCTTAAAGGATACTTTTTGAAGCATTTATGCGAGAAATGCAAGACTAATGGAAGACTGCATGTAAGAACCGGAAGGAAAAGGGTGAAATGTTAAAAATCTGTCAAGGACCATAAGCCTACGCCAACACAGCGTAAGCCTACGCTGGGTACAATTTAAAAATAGAAGAATTTTAGCAGGAGCGTAAGCTTACGCCCTCAGCGTAAGCTTACGCTGGGTCCTTTTCAAAGTCAGTAGCTTCCGGGCGCCAGCGTAAGCTTACCCCAGTTACGTTTTTTAGAGGCGGATTTTCAGGAAACAGGCAATTTTTCAGTGTTTAATTAGGGGTTTCACCCCATAATTTAAAATAATCTTTTGGGAGAGCAGTTTTGGGCGATTTGGGACTTCTTGGAGGCTAGGAAACATAATTCCAACAGAGAATTGAATATTGATATTGAGAAATTGAAGCATCAAAGATGAATTCCACAACCATGAGCGGCTAATCCACCGGTAATCATTCCCGGGTGGATTGTTTATAAGTTTTTAGGGTTTTATCATATCCTAGACTTCAGAAACAGTTCTTGTAATCGTTCGGTTTGAAGTACTTGAATCATTGTGTTTAGTATTGGTCTGAACTCGCTGGAGTCGATATTTTCTTGCACCATTGACCTCGTTAGATGATAATTTCTATGAACTTTGGTTTATATTGAATTTATTTATTAATCTAATTCTATATTGCATATATTTGTCTAGATATCATTTGTGAATATTGTCTTGCATCATTTGCCTATGAAGTATGAATGTTGATGTTCTTGGTTAGAATTGGTCAAATAAATTTGGATAACCGTTTGATTGCTTGAACTCATAACTTGGTATGATAATCCCTAATTACTTATGAACATTGAAACCCGGGTGTGATTCCTTCTTAATCATTGTTTACACCTTAAACCATTTTGTTTGTTACTTGATTACTAGTGATTGTTTGCACATAATTGCTACTTGATAATCATTGTTTATTGAAGTTACTAAATTCACCTCAATCATTGGTTGTGTTTGGTTAGAAAGACCCATTGCAATGTAACACCCTAATTTCTAATGAAATAAAAGTCCAAGGTTAAAAATGAAAAATTTGAAATCTGGACAGATATCGGACCGACATCATCCTCCCCATCGGTCTGAAGTAAGCCAAGGGTCAGATATCGGACCGATATCAGTTGGATAACGGTCCGATAACCATCATTGCGTCGCAATTCCTAGTGCTGACACGTGCCCTATGACTCAGCCCTAAATTTTTACACGTGTCTCAATAACGGACCGACATCCATGTTTAGAGTGGTCCGCTATGTGCTCGCCAAGTCAATACACCGCCTCACTTGGATATCGGACCGACATCACCAAGGATATCGGTCCGACATGGGTCTCAGCTGAGCCCTATAAATAGATGTCGTTAGCCGTTCATTTGAAATCACAACAATACCAACCACCACTACTATAACACACACACACATACCGAGGAGATCGGAGTGACGGTTATGAGCACAACGGTTACGACTGTGGTACGCTGCGAGTACGGTTCAAATCAGAAAAGCGTCTAGACAAGGAACGAACTTAGGAACTACCCGAGGATAATGTAAGTACATTGGACCCATACCCTAGACATGATTATGTGAATTATGTGCTTAATTATATGTGTTATGTGATATAAATATATATGACAAGGGTACGGGGTAATAAAGGGTTAGTATAGACACTAAACTGGAATAATAGAGTAGTCACGACGTATCTAAAGGGTGGTGGATACGCCGCTGATACTTCCAATATATAAATCTCTTTGATGGTTCATGGTGAAACCATTATGAATGTTTAGGGGTATAGACTAAAAGACAGTAATGAAAACATAGTAAATGAACGGGAGATATTCCAACCGGTATGTAGTTATCTGACAAACGGAATGTTCTGTCTAAGGAAAGGGTGGTGTATAAATCTCTCCTATACCTGTCACTCTTTCCTGGGAACATCTATGTTGGAGGTACTACTCTGTAAGGATAATCATCCTAGTTTACAATTTATGACAAGTGTGAATATGTGAGGAATACATGATGAATATGAATACATGAATGCATGATTATACGTGCAAATATGAATGAGTATGATGAAACGAGTCTAAACCCTAAAATGAAATAACGGGGTACTCACGAAGTGTTAAAGGGGTGGTGGATACGTCGCTGGTACTTCCAATATATAAACCTTTCTTAATACATCATGGAGAAACCGTTACCAAGTTCTAAGGTAAGGACTGGTTGGGAAATAAAGTCAAGCATATACGTGAAAGAAAAACAAATGTTTGATACATTTGGGATGCTGTGAGTCTAAGATACTTAAGGTCCCAAATGAAATGTGATACCCGGCCTGTAAGCTGGATCTCAATAATAAAGAAGAAAACTAAAAAGACTCCAAGCCTACGGGGCTGAGGAGTAAAATATTCCAAGCCTACGGGGCTGGAGAAAAGAATGAGTCTTCGTGACAAATGCAAGGGGTCTATACTGATGAGTATAAAGACCTTTCCAATACTCTGACCGAAGGTACGACCGAATATGGTCACGAGGGGGTTAGCATATGTAGAAATAAAGACTGGTGGCTACAAAATTCTCTAAGTACAAATGCTGCTGATCTCAGAGTTTGCTGCTGACCAACAAACTGCTGCGGATAAGCTTATCTGCAGCGGATACTTGTTCTTCTGCTGAAGAACAAATCTGCTACGGATAGCCTTATCTGCTGAAGACCAGAGTTGCTGCGGATAGGCTTCTCAGCAGCATCAACACTTGATCAGCTTTGGATGGTCACATCTTGTTGCTGATCAACAACTCTACTGCTGATAGTTATTCATTCATTGAAGATCAAACGTTGCAGCTGACCAGCCTTGCAAGCGTCACTGACAACTTTCTGCAAAAGCTACTGACACACTCAAAGCAGAAGGAACCTTAATGGTGCAACCAATGACGGACAACAATGCTGTTCTCCAAGCATGCAAGTAATGATGCATAAAGAAGACGCTTCAATAAAGTTAGCTAGCTCAGACTAAACTTGTATTGTTAGCTTTATACAAAAGATCAACAGTCTGTGTTAGATCTGATCCTTAGAATCAAGGGTCTGTCTTAATTCTAAGTTAGTATAAATACCATGTAAACACTTCATTGTTCTTGATAGAGTTTTTATTTGTAATCGTTTATTCGCAAAAGCTTAATACAACAGTGTTCTTATAAGTATTCTTCCTGTTTACTCGATTATACTTGTGTAGTTGCTATTATTTCCGCCAATTTCAACTAAGAACAGAACCATCTTGTACTTTCACGATCCTACAAGTGGTATCAGAGCTTTGGCTCAGATTAAACAAACTCACACTTGTTTAATCACTTCTGGTTCTATTCTAAACTCTCTCTTTAATCAAGTCAACCAAAATCACAAAAACAAAGATGGCACAGAGCAATGGATTTGAAGACATCGGCAGCATCAACCGACCACCAAGGTTGGTATCTGTGGAAGACTACGACATGTGGAAGAATCGCATGGAAAGCTTCTTCTGTTATCAGAAGTATGGAATGTGGAAATCCATCAGGGATGGACCCTACACCCCCATGGTGGCCTCTGCTGATTCTGGAGGACCACTAGTCCCGAAGGAGCCCTCCAAGTACTCAGAAGAGGACATAAAGAAGATGGAGGTGGACTTCAAGGCACTAGGAGCTATCCAAATGTGCCTTCCAAATGAAGTTTTTCATAACTTCAGAAGTTACAAAACTGCTAAGGAGCTCTAGGAGGCTCTTGAGAAGATGTTTGCTGGCTCAGAGGAAGTCAAAGAAAACAGAAGGGACGTCCTGAAGCAGCAATACGAAAACTTCGTCTGGAAGGAAGGTGAGTCACTAACTGTTTTGTATAACAGGTACACGTACCTGGTGGGAGAACTGCAGTGCTCCAAAGTAAAGCTAGAGAATGAAGATATTCTCAAAAAGTTTATCAGATCTCTCCCAAGCTGCTGGACACTATATACAATGTCTATAAGAAGAACGGAGAATTTAAAAACACTCCAGATGACAGAGCTCTTTGGCATGCTGAAAACATATGAATTAGAAATGATTCAAGCCAAGGAAAGGAGCTCCAATCATCAATCAGCCTCTTCTTCTTCCACCATCTCATATGCGCTTCACTCTGACCACTCAGGTCCTAGTTCCAGCAACTACTATCCTCCCATTGTCACCCATCCACAAACTCCAACATCTCAAACAAACACCTCACCATTTCTCCTAGAAGCTCCTCCTCGAACCTCAACCTCTGCTGCTTTTTTTTTCTTCTGAAAACTCAAGCAACATGTCCTTTATCAAGGAGGATCTGGAAATCTTCAAGGTCAATGGTCATCGTCTTAAGCATACATCGACGGACCGGTTGACCCGGAATTGGAGGTAGTTTACCTCCACCCCAAGGATAAATGAATTCGGGGACTTGATTCTAGCTAACGACTCGTTAATAAACTTAGCCTGTTTCGGTATCATCTTTGGAAATGGACATATAGCACTCGTATGCCATGCTCTCTATAAGAGCAAAAAGGTTCTACTCTAGAACCGGAAGACCCATTCCAAGCAACAACTCCAACACCAGAGTTAGATTGGATAAAAGCAAACTAAGATGTTACAACTGTAACCTACTGGGTCACTTTGCTAGAGAATTCAAGGCACCAAGAGCAAATCCAGCTACTCCTCAATCAAGAAAAGCTCACCAAGCCTAACCCAGACAACAACAGCAACAAGCTACTCCTCCAGTTCAAACTGCAGCATGTGCAACTGTTGGAACTTCTGACTTCGACTGGAGCTTCCAGTATGAAGAGTTGCCTGCCAACAACCAATCGCTTATGGCAGACACAACTGAGATACCGCCCCAGGTATATGAACATCTCTGTTCCCAAGCTTAAATTGATAAAGTTTTAGGTTATAGAAAGCATAACCAAAACCTTATAGATCAAAATGAAGAGTTTCATCAGATGAAATCTGAGTTCAAAAAGGTTGAAAATACTTATAAAGAAAAAATTAACTGCCTTAAGAAAGAGATTTCATTGTTAAAACACGAACAAACTAATCTTGAAACTCAGATTGATGATCTACTGGTCAAACTAAAAGCTACCGGAGCTGAACTGGCAGAACAGAAAGTTCATGTTAAAAAATATGATTTTTCTTCCAAAAAGTTACAAAGACTTTTAGATATTCAAGTCCATGAGAAGGTAAAGACTGGACTTGGGTATAACAATGATCAGTGCAAATTTGTTCCTCCTCCTACTGACTATATTGCCATTCACGAACCAAGCTTCAATGTTGCAAATCTTGACACTGCAAACCGAAACCTTGATCCTTCAATGGATGAACCTTTCATCAAAGACTGCACTACCTCATCGGAATCTGAGTCAACCTGCTCAGACCATGATGAAACCAGTGCAGCCCCATCTGAAGCTGCTCTGAATAGAGTTGAAGTTCCTACTGTTATTCCAGCCCCTGTCCCATTCAAACAGATCAAAATCAGCTATCCTCCGGATTGAAGAAAGCTAAACATTGAAAAGGGAGAGACATCAGGATCCACGAACCCCAAGCCTCAGTCAAAGCCGATCACAAAGAGGGAGGTGTTTAATATATGTCATACGCCTGGAGAAAAAGTTCCATATGTTCAAAAGACCCTAGAAGAAGCCACTTTTGAACATAACAAAGCTCATCCATGGAACTTCAAGGATCTGTTTCAAAGAAAGGACTATGTCTACCTTTCAAGAGACAAACTGGCGAGATCATGCTTTGCATGTGGCAGATATAACCACACTGCCAGCACCTGCTCTCATTACCTGGAATACCAAAGAAATTCAAAGCAGCATGTCTTTGAAAATACTAACAAAAACAAGACGGTAAGAAGCTACGAGGCCAAAGCAACTAAGTTTAGGGAGTCTCTATCTCCCCCAATAGTGAAGGTTTCAAGACCTCAACAAACCTGCATCATTTGTAGTGTAACCAACCACTTTGCTGCCAAATGCAGATTTAATCCCTTCAACCAGATTGCAAACTGCTCATCTAGATTTACACCATCAGCAGTAAACAAAACAGCTGCTGATCTTGAAAAGTTTGGAAAAACAAAAGTTAAGCCTTCAGCAGCAAAAATGTCCACTGGTGATAAGGAAAAATCCAAGCCAAAGCCATCAGCAACAAGAGTATCCACTGCTGATAAGGCAAAATCCAAGGCAAAACCTTCAGCAGCCAAAAATACTGCCACTCCAGCAAAGCCATTAGCAGCAGAATCTACTGTTGACAAGCCAGAAACATCAGTAGCAAAATCTGCTGCTGACAATGTGAGGAAAACTAGAAAATCACCAACAAAGCAATGGAAAGCCAAACCATCTCCAAGCATTATCATTGGTTCCATTGACTGCAAACATACTGAAAAGGATAAACTAACAACCATCTTTTTCAAGTCCGCAGACTCTTGGGTTCCTCCCACTAATTAGATATCTGTCATGCGGATAACTTTAAGACTGTCAGCAGCAGATGAGTTTGCTGCTGACAGACTTAACCTTCCACAGCAACCAAGTTTGCAGCGGACATGCTTATTCATCCACAGCAACCAAGTTTGCTGCTGATGGGTAAATTTAAGTCCAAATTAACTTTTACCCGCTGTAAAAATTAACGTCAGTCTTTACCATGACTGCCTCGGTGTATTACAGCTGTAACAGTAAATGGTGAATTAGGTTGTACTGTACAAGTCATTTTGCTTTTTCCCTCCTCTGCCGTTATAAGAACAAATCAAATTTCCTTACCACCTCTTCACCTTAAATTTCACCCTAAACCCACATCACTTTCTCTCAAGTCCCTACCACATTCAAAGCCCTTCATCCTTAAAACATTCAAAGCCTTCCATATTCTTAAACCTTCAAACTTTCCTCCAAAATCAAAGAACAATGGCATACATCAATAACCCTGATGATAAGTTCTCCCCGTACCATAACCTTACAGCATACCTAACCAAGGGAAAGAAATCTGAAGGATTCAATGATATGATCGACTTCCTATGTCGATCAAAGATCCATTTTGTCCTCACAACCAACCCTACCATATATATCCCTCATATGGAGGATTTCTGGAATACCGCCATCTACTCTACCGAACAGGGGATTCCCCAAATTAAAGCCAAGGTAGACGACAAGGACATCACCATCTCGGAAGCCACACTTTGAAAATATCTTAAGCTTCAAGATGAGGGAGCAGCCATCTCATACTCAAAGGACGAGTACATGAGGACCTTTGTATCCATAGGGTACACTGGAAATCAAAATGACTATACAATAGAGAAGGCGCTGTTGGGCCCTCCATGGAAGTATCTCTGCCACACTCTTCTCTAATGCATATCTCAGAAGAGAAGTGGATGGCATCAAGTGAGCTCCGCACTTGCCTCCGCCTTCCATGGTATATTTACTGACCTAGGCTTCAACTTTGCACACCTCATCTTTGAGGGTTTGAGATATAACCTTCAAGAGGGTGCAAAGCAACAATTTTTTATGTACCCAAGATTCTTGCAGGAGGTTTTCAATCAAGAACTAAAAGAACTTTCAAAACCTGCAAGAATCTACATCATGTTGGGACATAAAAATAATATTTTTCAAAGCATGAGAACTGTTTCCAAAAAGTTCTCATGGGTCAATGTTCCATTGTTATCTACAATGTTGAACATACAAAGTACCTCGGGTGACGGTTCAACAATCCCAGCTGATACTGATCCCACACCCTCCACCTCACATCCTGAACAACAGTCTGCTTCCACCATTCGAACCCATGTGCATACTACTAAGGATGCACAGGTACAAAAACTACTTACATCTGTTTTGGATGTTATCGTTCAACCGGAACACAGGGCCCCGGTTGCAACGACATATACCAGAAAAAGGGGCAAGAGAACTCCTTCTTCTCTAGCCTCCAAGGCCCAAACCCAACCTCTAAGCCCTCATTCAGAATCCCAACATTCTGATGAGAATATCAAAAGGGATAGCCACAAAACTAGAGAGACTTCCTTGGAAGCCTCTCTATTAGGATCAGGATCACATCCCGGATCCATAGAGCAACCCCCTGAGCCATTCCATTATTTCTCTTCTCTGAACCTAAGTGTAGAGGAACCTGGTCAAGATGATATACCTTCTCCAACAACCACTATATCGGAGGTATTGTTTGACTTGGCTGCTGGCGCACCCAACTTAGGTTCATCACCCAAGAAGGTTCACTTTGGTAGTATTGATAGAGTGGATGTGGAAGAGGCTGTCACTACTGCTGGTCCATCAAATGACCAGGAGGACAGTGACAACATCGCTAAGACCTCAACCACGGTAACTCACAGTGAGGATGTTTCCTTGGAAACTCCTCTCACTGAGAGGAATCCCAGGCGCTAAGAAACCATGGGTGATGGGGATGTAGAGGCTAGGCCTAAGGCCCCATCTAGCTCCAAGGATTCCACAACTATGGATGAGGACAAACTGAAACTTCGTAACTTGGAATTGACGGCAAGGGTGGCTATGCTAGAGGCTGAAGTGTCCAAACTAAGACACCAAGTCTCTATGCATGAAGCCCATCAATGCCCAACTGTGCCTACTTCCTCTCTTGTATCAGTGGGAACTCAAACAGATATATCCCTTTTCACTGATGCAACTAAAAAGGGGGAGGTGGTTAGTAAGGAAGATGATGCTGATAGCCTCGAAGAATGGATACAAGAGCAGACTGTGTTTCAAAGTTCCTTATACAAACCTGCTTTTGTTCAAATCCATGACTTGCCAGACTCAGTAGATGAAGAGGAAGATGTCACTAAGGATTGGAAGTTAGTTGTTCGAGCTGTTGATGATGTGCTACAAGAAGAAACTCTTCATGAAGACACACCTCCATCATTCAGCCTTTTTCCTGAAGCTGCAGCCATAATAAGTCATTCATCAACCCCCCAACTCTTTCCAACTTCAAAAAAGCTAGAATTTGACTCCATTCTTGCTTGAGGATATGATGAAAGAGCTGAGAGATTCTGGATTAGATGGGAGTTTAGTGGAGTAGAAGAGCTAAACTGGAACTCTCTTAATGCCCTCTAAGTTCTTAATCTGTATCTGACAAAATGTGTCAACACTTCATCAGATCTCTCAGCAGAACTTGGAATCAGCAGTTTCTATGACTTAATGGAGGATAACATGCCCTGGTTTGAAATACTACTAAAAGAAACAAACAGGGCGGCTTATCCTGAATCTTCATCATCAGCAGAACAAAGACTTGCTCCGAGAAGACTTGACATAATCAGGAGCAGTACTTTAACTGAAGAAGAGGTTATCTGCTGGAGAAGATTCATGTACAACAGAATGGTTAAGGATGTAGAAGTGCAAGGATGGATAAGCACTGACTCCCATGACTTCACCTTCTTCCTGAGCAATGGATCTTCTCTCTAAATCAACATCAAAGAGATCTTGCTCCTACCTTCAGCTTTCCTGCACAAAGAGATCTTCAATGTAAACTCCTTGGAAAGTCAAGAAATGATCAAAATCATCAAGGCTTCTCTTTATACGGAGGTACGTCTAGAGATGGTCACGGGGGCACCGAGAGCCAGAGAAACTTAAACAGTAATAAGAACCTAAAGGGTTCATAACGAAATGAAAAGATACAATGTACTTACTTAGCGAAAGATAATTCAAAAACGTTTTCCAAACACTACAAGAAAGAAGCACGTGGAATAGAGCTTCCTGTGGATGTGGCCGGAAGGAATGAAGAATCCCTAGATTATGTATTAAGATATTATACATGTAAAAAAATACTTATAAATGAAAAATATACATCGGTCATTTAATAACAAGGTTTTGCTAAACTGGGACCTTTTTCAGTAATTAAACTTTGATAAAACAATAAAGAAAAAGTAGGATGTTTCAGGTTGGTATAAGAGCACGGTTTGAGGGATTTAAGTATCAAAAAAGGGTACTTAAACTTAAACTTAAACCATAAGTGCTCGTGATATAAATAGGGATTTAATCCGAGGCCGTCCAAGGAAGAAGGTATGTTTATATTCCAGTGTTAAAACATAAATATGTGAGTATACGTGGGCAGAAATTTATTTGAGATAAGCTCCATGTGATAGTTGGGGGTATCATGATACATAAGATACATTGCCTTATACCGGGCTAGTATTGGAGCTAATGTATGGGTCCATCATGATATCGCAAACATCATATGATTACTTATATCAGCAGATAGTAAGCCAGGGACATGTGAATATGCATGATTAAGATGGATGAGTGAATGTATATGTGCATATGTATAAATGCATGAATACGGGCCTTACATGAAACCCTAGATTACTTAATTAGGGTTAAATTAATATAAGGCCTGTAGTATAAAACACTAGACTATGATTGGGGTAAACGAACGAGAGGTTTAAAACGATGCCATGTTTCAGCAAACAATGGCTGAACATCAAAATGACGAAATACGTGATGAAGGGAGTCACAGGAGAGATAAATCTCCTCCTCCCAAGTAAAATGAAGTTGAGCAAGTTTCAGAAAATACCATGAGACAGATCACAGTAGATGTAGGAATGGCTTTCGATGCAAACTTTCTGATCCTACAATCTGAACTACAAAGCTCATTAGAGAGCTGGTTCGAAAGCCATGAAGATATTACTCATAATGGAGAAGGAGGAAATCCAAAAGTTGATACGAAGTCAACTCATTGTACATAGAAGGATTTCATGACATGCAAACCTTTAGAGATTAAGGGAGATGTTAATCCCTTAGAAAGTCAGAGATAGATCGCTTCGATAGAAACAACATTCGATACATGTCGTTGTGAGAAGGAAGATAAGGTTACCTTCGCTACCAACCAATTAAAAGACTGAGCTGATGATTGGTGGGGAGTAGTGAAGAGAGAGAAAGGTAGAGACATAATTAAAGAGATGAGTTAGGAAGAGTTCAAGGATTTTTTCTTGAAACACTATTGCCCTCGAGCGGCAATTGAAAGAATTACCAAGAAATTTCTTCAACTCCGTCAAACAACGGAGCCTGTGGATGAAATCACGAGGATCTTCTTTGACAAGGCAAGGTTCTGTCCGGTTTTGTTAACAACGCTAGAAATGTGGATGACGAGATATCATCTCGTATTAAAAACAGAAACTAGAGAGTTTATCCACCCATCCAAGTGTACGAACTAGGAAGAGATGATTGATTGGGCTTGAGAAAGAGAGACTGAGCTCAAGAGACAAGCTGAAAGAGACGTAAAGAGGAAAGGAGAAAGTTATCCTTCTCCTGTGCCTCTTAAGAGGTTTAAATTTACCAAACCAAGAGGCAATTCCTCCTCAAGGAAAGGAATACATGATTCCCAGACTTGTAGAAGAAGACACCGGGGATAGTGACGGTTCAGTCCCACAAGTTGTAATAAATGTGGGAAGTTAGGACACATTGCATTGTAGTGTATGAGTGGAACAAAATTATGCTACAACTGCTATAAAACAGGACACTTTAGTAGGGAATGTCCTGAGCAAATGTTTCAGACTGAAAAAGGGTCTAGAGTGGCAGAAAATGAATTTAGGAGGATCGAGGCTCCAAAGCCAAGGGGCAGGGCTTTTCAAATCACCACAGAGGAAGCGATGTTCCTGTTGTTGTATCCGGTACATTCCTCTTGAATTCCCTACCTGCTTATGTTTTATTCGATACTGGAGCTAGTCGATCGTTTATTTCATTAAAATATGCAAACTCTAGAAATTTCACTAGAAGTAAGTTGGCTAAGGCATTAGAAGTTGAAACCGTGAGTGATCGAAACTGCATAGTAACTGAATTATGCCAAGATTGCCAACTATTGATAAAAGAAGAAGAATATTTCGTCGACTTAATCCCGATGCCAATGCAAGAATTCGACGTGATCATCGGAATGGATTGGTTATCTTTGCATGCTGCAATGATTACATGCAATTAGAAGATTATACGATTCACGACGCCTACAGTAAAAGAAGTTAGTATCATTGGCGAACGACGGAACCAGATTACGTTATGTTCGATGGCTAAGATAAACAGTTACGTGAGACAAGGTCACCAAGCCTTCTTAGCCAACGTAGCTGATGTAAAGATGAAAGGGAATGAACTAAGCCTAGTTACAGTAGTGAATGAGTTTCCCGAAGTATTTCTAGAAGATCTTCCAGGTGCTCTACCTGAGAGAGAGATCAAATTCAAAATCGATTTAATTCCTGAAGCTAAGCCGGTAGCTAAGGCTCCATACCGGTTAGCACCAATAGAAATGAAGGACTTGATGTCACAACTGCAAGAGTTGTTGGACAAGGGATTTATACATCCAAGTGTATCCCCTTAGGGTGCACCAATTCTATTCGTAAAGAAGAAAGACAGTAGTATGAGAATGTGTATAGACTATCGTGAATTGAACAAGCTGACTATCAAGAATAGGTATCCTTTACCTAGAATTTATAATATGTTTGATTAATTACAAGGATCAAGTTGGTTTTCCAAGATTGACTTAAGATCCGGTTATCATCAGGTTAGGTACGAGAAGAAGATGTACCTAAGACAACATTCATAACTCGTTATGGACACTATGAATTTGTAGTGATGCCGTTTGGAGTAAAGAATGCTCCGGCAGTCTTCATGGACCTCATGAACAGAATATGCCGGCCAATGTTAGACAAATTTGTTAATTGTCTTCATTGACGAAGTCTTGATTTATTCAAAGAATGAAGAAGAGCATGCACAACACCTTCGGGAAGTACTTAGTACTTTACGGAAGGAGAAACTTGTAACACCCAAAAATCCAACCCAATTTAAGCTTTTTAAAACATGCGGAAGTTAGGTCCCAAAACAACATTTAATGTATCAACACCTTTAAGTTTTACAAACAAGAGTTAGACTCCTCAAAAACCGCAAAGGAGTCTAGACACAAATAACAATCCACAAGTTATCCATAACTTTTAAAACAACCCAAAAGTTTGTAAAGACTCCCCACAAGAAGGTTAAACAAAAACAATCATCTACACGGTCCATGAGAATCCAATCCAAACGATGCGAGACCCGAGATCATTCCGGAGCTTTCCTTACATTCAAAACATCAGTTTCAGCATAGTTAGTAAAGTTAAGTAGCCCTAGGGACCTCCCACCAATCCCTACAACAACGACAAAAACCCGAAAATTCGAACGTCTACCAGACCCAAATGGGTGTATCATAAGCTCCGGGCGACGCTGCCCCGACGTATGATGCGCTGGCACCAGGTCAAACATGTCCGAAATTTGATTTTTAGCCAATGCAACCCACTACTCGTTTTCAACTCTTTAAGTGGTTAACTTCAGATTCAATCAATTATATGTTTAGGCGTACCACGACCTATATCTAAGACAGGTATTGACTCACGCAAGTCCTAACATTTCACCATTCCTCAATTTGACATATCCACATGTCTATTGCAAGTATCCACACTTCATGTAATCAACCAATTTACCGTTTTAGCACCAACGGTTCAATTTTACCACATTAAGTCAATTCTAGTCTAATGTTACCACATTCTACATTTTATTTGACTCTTAACCACATTGAGACATTTACACCACTTAACCACATTTGCACATTCAAAGTTTGACTATTAACCACATATTCTGAATACATCTATTTACCACAATTGCACATTCTAGTTTAACTGTTACCCACATAGTCTATTTATACCGAATCAACATATTAGCTTGACCCTATACCAACTAATGTCAAATTACACTAATTCCACCATTATCCACAATTGTTTGACTTATACCACATTAAGTCAATTAAATATCAGTTCCACCATTATCCACAATGGTATTTTTGACTACACATAATTCCTCTATGAAGTATCCACACTTCATGTATTCAATCAAAATTACTGTAACATTCCTGATTTACCGACCCTAATTTAATTTATTTTAATTAATAAAATAACAATACGACATTAAACCCTACAAGGACTAGTTGTGTAATTAGTCAAATCTAATTATGATTAACTTTGAAAGTCAAAAAAATTGAAGAATTATATTCCTGTTGACTTTTAATAAGTCAAGCTAACAAGTCCTTAACCAATTTAACTCAACTCAAACCCTAGGGACCAGTTCCGCCAAGTTCAAAACTTTTAAACAAGAAACTACAGGGATCAAATATGTAATTAACCCATTCTTGATTTGGGTTGACTTCAGAAAGTTAAACTGTTGTCCTTGACTCAAATCCGAACCCCACACCCGAATTTCGTTGCAATCCGTAACCATTATGCACGTTAGAGTCATTAGCGACCTTTATAGATCAGTTAACAGCTTCATCATTTTACGATTCAATTCTATTTATGACTAATCAACCGTAACCGTCGACCTCACTCTTATTACTCACAAATTCGCAAAATATCGACCGTTTACACTGAAATTGATCACCTGCCAATCTCAAACGAATCCCCTTGAACCTGTTACACCATCCAATTGCATCGAAGAAGGACGCAGAGTCGCTGGAAAACCGATCTTGTCACAGTCGGCATCCGTTTAGTCGATCACAGTCAATTCGAACATCATTCTGGTAATTAAACCTATCAATAGCTTCGTTTTTATCTATAGATTAAAAGCCCTATGCTTATTAGGGCTTACATTATAGAATCAAACATGATCTGATTCTAGGGTTCTTAACATCTTCGGATTTAATCGAACCCTACCCCCGACTCTGTTTAAATGCAATTAATTCATACTAGTAGATTCGAAATCCCTTTTTAACTGATAGCCCTTGCCAATTCAGTCTCATATCATCGATTTAATCAAGACCTAGAAACTAGGGTTCGTTCATAAAACGATTTGGGGGTTTCGATCCTAGACTTAATCATAATTCAATTAAACCATACTGACAGATTCGCAAGACCCTAATTAGTGAAAGGCCCATGTTTCCATCACATTCCATTATCAGGATCATTCAAAACAATTTTGAGTTCAAACCTAGTGTTTCGGCATTTTGAATCCGTAATTAAACGATCCGAAACCTGTTGTTTTTACAATTAAAACCCACCCCAGACTCGTTTAGTGTTAACGAACAAAACCCCTATGATCTTATAGACTGTCGCTACCAGATTTGGTGGAATTGGGACTGGGTCGATCGAACTCGTGTAAAGGGGAAGAACTCACTAGGTTTCTATGTTAAAACCATTTCTGCCCGGGCTTGTGTGCGATACCCTAGCGGGCGGAGTTGGTTAAGTGAGTGTGCTTGTGTGGGAGAGACCCGGGTTCGAGTCTCTCCACACCCAATTATTTTTAAAAATATTTTTGTTGTATTATTTTATTATAAAAACAATTCCCTATATTATTATATTAATATATTAATGGGTTCTAGCCTCGTAAAACCACCCGTAGGCTCGGGTTTGATTTGTAAACCTTTTTCATTTAAAATACCAACTTTTAAAATAATATAGTTATATTATTTTCAAACCCCGACTTAGAATAAATAAAATATTTATATTATTTTCAACCCGTGACTCCAATTAAAAATAATATATATACTTAGATATTATCTTCACCTCGTTTATAAACTTCGTGTAACGTTTCAAACTTATAAATAATATAATTATTTATATTAGTTACCCACGTTTATATCCTCGAATAAAAATAAATATATTTATTATTCATATAAATTGCAATTTCAACTCACTTAGTGTTAAATGGTATGTAACACTAGTTTTTATAAACTAGTATATATTTACCCAAATTCGACGCATTTTCATGACTAAATAACTAAATAAGTATAGACTTATTTATTTTGTTTATATTTAAAACAATATAATTTCATACTACGTTTTAAATAAATAAACCTAAATTATTTAGTTAATTCGCCCTAAACTGTAAATCATTATTGTAAGGACACTATACCCCGACTTTAATAATTATAAAACAATTATCCAAGACCAAAACGCAAGCATCTACAAAATCCTTTTACATAATTCGACACGGACTCATTACACAATTTCCTATACTCACATCCATTGAAGCCCTAGACATCGATTTAGATATTTTATTAATTCATCTTCATACGCAATACACTCTAGGTTAACGTTGTGCATTACAAGGATCACTTTGCTACCTAGAGTCTCGTGTTAGCTACACATTTGATTCAGGTGAGTATTACATAGCTCCTTTTACTCTTTTACAATTTTGGGGTGGAACATGAACAATATACAACACTATTGCTTACACTTACACAAACTACACAAGTACAAATCCGCTTTACATTCATGTGTGTAATTTGAGCTTTATGCCCGAGTGCTAGTTGTGCTAAGTTTTGTATGCGATTATGTGCAATCATTAACTATTCAAGCCGACGGTAAACATTGATAGATCTATTGAGTCTGACAAACCCACCTAGGTAGGGTGATTGTTACCGACAATACAATTTTTGCATGCTAGTTACAAAGGTTTGATTGTATTTGTTTACA
Source organism: Smallanthus sonchifolius (assembly GCA_023525975.1). NCBI lineage: Eukaryota > Viridiplantae > Streptophyta > Magnoliopsida > Asterales > Asteraceae > Smallanthus > Smallanthus sonchifolius. The sequence continues at coordinate 32,109,605 of CM042025.1, forward strand.
CAATAGCTGCTCCCCGTAAATGACTTATTTTATCATGATATGTAAGGATTTGTTTATTGACAAACTATATATGCTATCTATATACAAACATGTGTATGCTCACCAACTTGTTAGTTGACCTTATTTTATTCATGTTTCTGGTACTAATGTGTGATTTGATCAAGAGTTGCTTCACATAGGCTTTGGGACTTAGTAAATTTGAATAAAGGATTTTATGTATTTAAATTTTGTTCTTTCTTGGATTTGGTTGTGTTTGGATTATTTGGAATGAAATTGATGTTTAATATATTACAACTTAGTCAACCTTGTGCTCATGAACAGTCTACATGTCCCGCCCTGATGATTCCGTCATCGGTCGGGGTGTGACAGATTGGTATCAGAGACTTGGTTATAGGGAACTAGGTTATTAGACACTTTTGACCTAGACTATAACTTTAGGACACCCATACAATGCCATGCTACTACATGTTACATTATCAATTCCTGTGTAATTATTTTACATGCTATCATAAGTATTTACACTACATGATACAATACATAATGACTTATGTGTCACACTACCTGATAACTTTTGTGCTTACACTCATTACTACCTACATGCTATATGATTACTTTCAATGCAAATATTTTTACATGTTATACTACATAATTACATCCTAGGATACAATACTTAATAGTCTATGTGACACATTACCTGCCAACTTTTTCCTCCTATTCATTGCTACCTACTTACTTTATTTAAAGTGCTATCCTAAGTTTCCACACACACACATACACACCAAATTATGCATACACCTTTGGACTCACATACATGATACCAACACCCTTATGATCAAAGACCTAAACTATTGGGCCTAATGCCCACCAATAATAAACTAAGAAGCCCATCTATCCTCCAAGAAGAAAGAAGTCCACTGAAATGCATAAACCTTACTTTTGGGCCTCAAGCCCAGTCCACAATAATTCTCATCATAACCATGAGCCCAACAATGGTATTATTAATACATGATGGCTGGAAGAGCGTGTAAACTCATGAGAAATTATGGCTAAGGAAAGATAGGGTACTTAAGTGTGTCTTATTGACCCACCCCTCTTTCCTGGAAATTCTCCTCAGGGATGCATTGCTTATAGGTCAAGTATATTTCTAAAATACTATTGTGAAGGTTCGGCGTTATGACTAGTCAAACTCTAAATCTATGATAACTCCTGTATTTGACACTTAATATATTTCATTATTACTTACAACCTCTTCATTATTTTCTGCTAAACATGGACTCCTACTCTCCTTCCTCCCCGGTTTACCGTCCTGGAGCAGAATCTGATTGGGAAGAAGACACGGAGACACCCGTATATCGGTCACCAACACCCCCAACTGCTAGGCCCAGGTTTGATGTAAGGGCGGACTGGATTAGGGACACCGGCCCGAGACTTCGAACATCTGGATCACCCACACCCAGAAACCCGTATCAGACACCTCACCCTCACAATCAATTACCACCCCCACTAAGAGACCCATATCTAATGCCCGACCCATACCATCCTAACCCTTGGGTAAGGCATACCATGGCACCCACTAGTGTTATGGGAATTCCAACCAATGACATTCACCAATATGTAAGGACCTCATAATTTGAGAGGCAGAGGATGGAGCAGCGAGTAATGCACGACTTGCAAGGACAAAGAATGGATAGCCTAGCAAACCAATTAGGGTACCAAAAGGAATTAATCTCCATCCTTGAGAAAGAAATACAGGAACATCGCACGGAGACCGCAAAAGCTGAAGCCATATCTTCTACTCGAGTGACCATAGCGGTGCTCAACTTGGTGATTATCTTCTTCCTAGTGGAAAGCTTCGAGGGACGTTAGGAGAAATCTCTATTTATTGTCCTTAAATTTTCGGTTTGAGAACCATTTCCCTATGTTTTGAGTAATGTCTAACATTTCAGCATTAAATCCATTTTTATATATTTTAAACTCTGAAGTTATTATTCATTGATTTGACCCGTTGAGCGTGAATTACACCTATCATTGTTTCATCAAAATTTCTCGGGTACCACCTTCTCCTTTCAATACGATTTAGTACACTACCCACAATCTACTTCGTAAACAACTCACCCTATTAGATTTAAACGAACCTCGTTATCTTGTTCAAACAAAATGTTTATCAAACTTTCAGATAGTATCAAAAATATAAATTTTCTATAAACATTTTCATCTTGAGAGAAACATAATATAACCTGTTTTATAAAAGCATCATTTCAAATTAATAAATGATTATGAATTTCTCGTTAAAATAATTATTTCTAAACCTCGGCTAGATTAATATACAACTACTTGTTCAACCATTAGTTTCTCTTAAATATAAAAATTAAAAATTTTAATAAAAAGTTTTTTTCCCATAAATTGGCCATGTATTTAGATTATTTAACTCATTAGTTTCACTACTTTATATAACTACAACCAAGAACAAATTTCAAACAAAGACAAGTTATTAATAAACGCATTCCTAGAGTGTTCTCAGACCCTTCTCGTCGCCTTTCACTTACCACTTCAAGAGACGATCCATTTCGCGTAGACGTTAACCATCCCCACAAACCTCAGTGAGATCTAAACAACTAGAACCTAACTACCACATTTTACATGAACGCCAAACAACCCGCTTGTCCACAACACTCGGTCACATATGAAATCCGCTAGCATACATTATACATGAAGTTCAATAACTTACGCACGCACGTTCACAATATACCCAACGCAACCACATGGTACATGAAACCCATTTATTCTCAATATACCCAAGGCCACTCAAATTACATAATACATGAAACTAGTGTGTCTACAAATCACAATTTACTGGATTGATCACATAACGCACGAAACATAGATATTTGCAATACACGTACTACCGGATTGAGCATGTGATACACAAAACTTAGTTGTTTACAATATACAGAATATATGACAATTGTTTGATTGATACATAATTCTAGATTGACCACATTAAACATAAGATTTATCTGGTTACACAGTACACCCTACTAAACTGTGCACATTATGCTATATACCTGATACTAAATTGTTTATATTACACATGATACTATTCTGTTTACATTACACGTGAGAGCTTAGTGATTTACAAAATACATAATGCTAGTTGTCCACACTAGACGAAAGACTTGTGTGTTTACTTTATACACGAAACAAAATTTGCTTACAATTAATGCAATTGATTGATTACATTTTACACAAGACATGGTCATGCACTTTGTTCACCAAAGTTGAAGACCATAATACAATGAAACGACACGGGGTTTGAGTACTCTTGTTCAAACACGAGCAAACTAAGAAACTTTAAGTTATACTGCTTTACTACTCTTTAGATACGAACTGACCTGACTAAGGATATAGTTACTTATTAGCGACTTTTATGTGTGAACAATAGACGTGTTCAGAGTAAAATTATGCCCCCTTACCCGCACACAACAGAATGATCTATACGGACCATGCGATGATTTGAGTAATTACGGGTGCACACGGAATTATAAAAATCAGCGCATGGAAAACATAGTAAATTCTATCGTGTGTATTGACCTAAAACCCATCATGATATATAATAACTAAACTAATGAGATATGACAACGGCATGGTGGATACGCCGCTGGTACTTCCTATATATAAGTGTTCCTGTCATATTATCAGAAGTAGCGTTATTCGTGTCACGTGAAGTTTTATGTCGTTTTGACCTAGACCAATAGTTGTGAAATCTCTTATCCACTAAAATTTTTTGAACATATTAGGATACATCTTAAGCAAACCCAAATTATCAAATTCTCATCAAACCCATTCCATGTAACGCATTTCACCTTTAGATTCTTCGACAGACCTCTCCTTAATTCTCTTGAAACTAGAACCCACTGATACCTTTCATACTTAACTTGAGGCTAGACTTAAATCTTGTTATCTATCATACTTCTCAAATCAATAATCAAAACTCAAACTCACTTCCTTCTAGATTCAGTAATCTCCACTAGTTAAATTTCGGGAGGAAATTCCCTTAACATGGGGAGACTGTAACATTCCTGATTTACCGACCCTATTTTAATTTATTTTAATTAATAAAATAACAATACGACATTAAACCCTACAAGGACTAGTTGTGTAATTAGTCAAATCTAATTATGATTAACTTTGAAAGTCAAAAAAATTGAAGAATTTTATTCCTATTGACTTTTAATAAGTCAAGCTAACAAGTCCTAAACCAATTTAACTCAACTCAAACCCTAGGGACCAGTTCCGCCAAGTTCAAAACTTTTAAACATGAAACTGCAGGGATCAAATCTGTAATTAACCCATTCTTGATTTGGGTTGACTTCAGAAAGTCAAACTGTTATCCTTGACTCAAATCCGAACCCCACACCCGAATTTCGTTGCAATCTGTAACCGTTATGCACGTTAGAGTCATTAGCGACCTTTATAGATCAGTTAACAGCTTCATCATTTTACGATTTAATTCCATTTATGACTAATCAACCGTAACCATCGGCCTCACTCTTATTACTCACCAATTCGCAAAATATCGATTGTTTACACGGAAATTGATCACCTGCCAATCTCAAACGAATCCCCTTGAACCTGTTACACCATCCAATTGCATCTAAGAAGGACGCAGAGTCGCCGGAAAAACGATCCTGTCACAGTCGGCATCCGTTTAGTCGATCACAGTCAATTCGAACATCATTCGCATAATTAAACCTATCAATAGCTTCGTTTTTATCTATATATTAAAAGCCCTATGCTTATTAGGGCTTACATTATAGAATCAAACATGATCTGATTCTAGGGTTCTTAACATCTTTGGATTTAATCGAACCCTACCCCCGACTCTGTTTAATTCCAATTAATTCATACCAGTAGATTCGAAATCCCTTTTTAATTGATAGCCCTATGCCAATTCAGTCTCATATCATCGATTTAATCAAGACCCAGTAAGTAGGGTTCGTTCATAAAACGATTTGGGGGTTTCGATCCTAGACTTAATCATAATTCAATTAAACCATACTGACAGATTCGCAAGACCCTAATTAGTAAAAGGACCATGTTTCCATCACATTCCATTATCAGGATCATTCAAAACTATTTTGAGTTCAAACCTAGGGTTTCGGCTTTTTGAATCCGTGTTGGGTATAGAAATGAGACTGATGCTGTCAATAGAAACTACAGTATCGAAACTAGTAGTTTCGGTTGAAATTTTGTTCAATCGAAACTACCTAGTTTCGATGCCTGTTTTTCAGGCCTGTTTGGCAGGTGGCTTGGAAAACAAGGCACATGAGGCCTCCTATATATAGTAGAATACCCATTAGGAGTGAGTGTCTGTAGAGGGAATCACCACCCAGGTGGAGCTCACCCTGGGGTGAGACTAATTGTTAGTGTATGATCGAGCATTTATTTTCATTTCAATCAAAGAATCATACGTTTTATGCTTTCAATTATCTGTTCTTTTCACTTTCATATATGTTTGTTCGTGTATGTGATTCCCGCACCCGTCTCTACCATTTCTGATTCGAGAGTGATACCGGATCCAGAGATTCCGCCTCTCGATCAGGACTGTTGAAGGATTTCTCCGCAGATCTGTGTTTGGGGATCTGCTCAGGACCTACAATCCGTAATTAAGCGATCCGAAACCTGTTGTTTTTACAATTAAAACCCACCCCAGACTCGTTTAGTGTTAACGAACAAAACCCTTATGATCTTATAGACCGTCGCTACCAGATTTGGTGGAATTGGGACTGGGTCGATCGAACTCGTGTAAAGGGGAAGAACTCACTAGGTTTCTATGTTAAAATCATTTCTGCCCGGGCTTGTGTGCGATACCCTAGCGGGCGGAGTTGGTTAAGTGAGTGTGCTTGTGTGGGAGAGACCCGGGTTCGAGTCTCTCCACACCCATTTATTTTTAAAATTATTTTTGTTGTATTATTTTAATATAAAAACAATACCCTATATTATTATTTTAATAAATTAATGGGTTCTAGCCTCGTAAAACCACCCGTAGGCTCGGGTTTGGTTTGTAACCCTTTTTCATTTAAAAATACCAACTTTTAAAATAATATAGTTATATTATTTTCAAACCCCGACTTTAAATAAATAAAATATTTATATTATTTTCAACCCGTGACTCCAATTAAAAATAATATATATTTAGATATTATCTTCACCTCGTTTATAAACTTCGTGTAACGTTTCAAACTTATAAATAATATAATTATTTATATTAGTTACCCACATTTATATCCCCGAATAAAAATAAATATATTTATTATTCATATAAATTGCAATTTCAACTCACTTAGTGTTAAATGGTATGTAACACTAGTTTTTATAAACTACTATATATTTACCCAAATTCGACGCATTTTCATGACTAAATAACTAAATAAGTATAGACTTATTTATTTTGTTTATATTTAAAACAATATAATTTCATACTACGTTTTAAATAAATAAACCTAAGTTATTTAGTTAATTCGCCCTAAACTCTAAATCATTATTGTAAGGACACTATACCCCGACTTTAATAATTATAAAACAATTATTCAAGAACAAATCGCAAACATCTACACAATCCTTTTACATAATTCGACACGGACTCATTACACAATTTCCTATACTCACATCCATTGAAGCCCTAGACTTCGATTTAGATATTTTATTAATTCATCTTCATACGCAATACACTCTAGGTTAACGTTGTGCGTTACAAGGATCACTTTACTACCTAGAGTCTCGTGTTAGCTACACATTTGATTCAGGTGAGTATTACATAGCCCCTTTTACTCTTTTACACTTTTGGGGTGGAACATGAACAATATACAAAACTATTGCTTACACTTACACAAACTACACAAGTACAAATCCGCTTTACATTCATGTGTGCAATTTGAGTTTTATGCCCGAGTGCTAGTTGTGCTAAGTTTTGTATGCGATTATGTGCAATCATTAACTATTCAAGCCGACGGTAAACAATGATAGATCTATTGAGTCTGACAAAGCCACCCAGGTAGGGTGATTGTTACCGACAACACAATTTTTGCATGCTAGTTACAAAGGTTTGATTGTACTTGGTTACACAATAGTTGCTCCCCATAAATGCCTTATTTTATCATGATATGTAAGGATTTGTTTATTTACAAACTATATGCTATCTATATACAAACCTGTGTATGCTCACCAACTTTTTAGTTGACCTTATTTTATTCATGTTTCACTTACTAATGTGTGATTTGATCAAGATTTGCTTCACATAGGATTTGGGACTTAGTTAATTTGAATAAAGGATTTTATGTATTTAAATTTTGTTCGTTCTTGGATTTGGTTGTGTTTGGATTATTTGGAATGAAATTGATGTTTAATATATTACAATTTAGTCAACCCTTTGCTCATGAACAGTCTACATGTCCCGCCCCGATGATTCCGCCATCGGTCGGGGTGTGACAATTACCGTTTCACACTAACGGGTCGACTCAAAAACATATTAAGTCAGTTTAAAACCGCATTCCCTGTTTCACCAATTAGATGACTTTAACCACCTTGAGTCTTTTATTCCATTTAACCACATTAGTTAATATAGTTTGGCTAGATATCACTTAAGACAATTTACAGACATTATCACACATCAATGATTTAGTTTGACTAAATTTCCACATTGAGTCAAACATACAAGTTCTACCATAACAATTAAACATTGACCTTATACCACACAAGTCAAACACATTAACAACATGTAAATATCATACCACATAGACTACTTACACATAGACTACATATCTAATACTAAGTAAGTGCAAAACACTTACCTTTGCCAATGAAGATTCCACTCGGTCTTCAAAGCTAACATCTTTAACGTCTTGACTACCTAAACATTCCACATGTTTTAGTAATCTAAATTACCCCAATACATACACTAATTGCAGTTTAACATGCACCCAAGATCTTATGATCTTCACTATTATATAATCTTGTTTATTAAGCTCCATACAAGCTTTTAACCAATAATAATCCAACTCTACCCATTTGATCATCTAAGGATTTCACCCAATTTTCACAATTTCGTCAATTCATAATTCTTTAATTCAATGGAGTTTTATAATTGAAAATGTGTTTATATTACGCCATAAACACTTATTCATACTCAATTCACCATTTAAACACCTCAAATTGTAAAAACCCCAAATTAGTTTCTCAAAAACCCTAATTTCTAAATCATCAAATAGATTGAGGTTTCTTATCAATTAAAGTGTCTATTACCACCATAAACACTTACCAACCCTCAATCCATTATTTAAACACCCCCAAGTATAAACTCCCAAATCACCCTCAAGAACCCTAACTTTATTATTATTGAATTAGGTAGTTAAAAGGATGTTATTAACCACTCTTTAACACTAATCAAGCTAGGTTCAAACTTTAAACAAGTTATTAACCACAAACAACCACCAATTCATGCCCTAATGCTTGATTTCATCAAAACCCATCAAGAACACCATAAAGGTGGATTCAAGAGGAAAAAGAGAGCGTACTTGTTGTTTGGAATGGATTGAAAGAATCAACACCTTCAATCTGAGCATGTATAAACTGTTCTTGATCAAGGATCCTCTTTCTCCCTATTTTCTCTATAATTTGCGACACACGCACTCTTGAAAGTGTGTGTGTCGCCATTTTTTACTCCCCACCAAATCAGATTTGGTTTAATTACAAGTCCAGTCCCTCTACTTGCAATTTTGACTCCTCCTTTAAAAACTACTTAATTCCATTATTTAAAAGCACCCTCCAACTTTCTTTTATATAAATACACCCCTTAAAATATAATTAATATATTATTGGGCAAATCTGAAAGTTGGTTCGTTACAAATCGTACCCCTTAATTTTGTGTTTCATCCCCAAAACCCGATCCACCAATAGATTAGGGTAACACTCGGGTGCCTATCCTCAGATTTCCGAGTACTTTCTGCCACTTATCTAAAGATCTCATTGAACCAACACCTTGGTTAATCCTTTTATACCACAAGCATTTCACCTAACTACCTATGGTAGCCACCGGTTCTTCTACATGAAACATCCATCATCTATCGCCTCAATACCGCTAGGAGAAGCAACATCCACTTCTCTCGCCACACATTCCCGTGGATGAACCATGAGGAATGTATCACGAAATCTACACGATCCATCGAGTAACTCATAACAACATACCACTTAACAAAGTAAAGTGGAGTCTGAACGGTCCAATAAAACGGGGACTTGACCTCCCACGTTTCCGAACCCGATACACACCCTTTAAGGGAAACTTTTATATCGCCAAAGTTCCCACTTGAATTTCAACACACCTCCTCCCTGAATCCACTTAGGGCTCTCTATCCACCTTGAGCGGATTTTTCATTCGCACTCAATATATAATACCTTTCACGCTAAGTCTTGAATCACACCATGATTCTTAATTTCATGACAATAAATACCACCTAACTAGACGGTATTCGACACCATCACCATTTAGTAATTCAATCAATTGACTATGAATACTCAAATGATAGTTAAGATCACACCATCTTTTAATCAACGGTAACTAATCACATGATTTCCCCCAAATCGAAAAAATGGACTTACCACCTCAAGTCGACTCAACTGGTACAACTATATCAAATCGTATCACACCTTCCTTGAACCAAAGTTCTCCTACCTCACGAAAGAGTAGGTTTCCTTTTGGTATTCGGCCTTAACCATTAGGCAAGTAAGACACTTTCAACCACATAGTATATTGTGTCTCCTTTCATCCCCAGCCACCAAAAGTTAATCCCGAAAACAATTATACAGCAAATAATGAGACTTATAAGTCTCGTTCATCACCCATGAAGTTCAAGGACTTCAAGAAAACCGTTAAAGTTCGAGGACTTCAACTCAACCTTCTAACGCTCACCTCGCATATAGATTCACCAATTCTCTCTCTAAGTTCTCTCCTTTAGTTGTTACAATGAGGCTCACAATTGACTATGATAATATGCGATACACCTGCCTTGTTACATATAGACGTAACCGAGTCTAATGCACCAGTCACTAAGAGAACCGACAAAGCAATGGTCTTTCTATAGAAGGACAAGTCAAAAGCCAAAGCCAAATCCTCTTTCATAATCCAACACCCAATTTATCCCAACGCCTTTAGCGTAACTCATCCTTTGATATTCAAGGATCTCAAACTTTCAATCCCCTTTTGAGGTTCGAAGACTTCATTTTCAATCACCATGTGAAGTTCTAAAACTTCAAACGCCACCTATGAAGTTCTAAGACTCCAAACACCATTTACCCCTTGATTACTTGAATCACTGTCGGGTCAACATATATATCTTTATAATTCACTACCTCGTCCAATAATGGATTTCCACCAAAGCCAAAATGAAACACCAAATCATTCCAAAGAAAGGCCTCTTCTTTCAGTGAATTTCAGAAAGCTCGCGAAAATAATGATCGTGAAAGACTTTGCTTTGAAGATAAAAACAACTATCATCGAATAAACGACCACCGAATATGCATATATGGGCTACACACCCTTCACATTGGTGCACATAAGCCGCATAACTTCTAATAAGCCCAAAAGTTACATCCGCAATCCCTTAATATTCATAACGGAAATGATACCATTCATGGTATATCGCCATCCTCTACATTCATTTGTTGAAACTAGGACTTTTAGTCACTTGTTCAAACTCGACATAAAGTACGTATACATTCTTCTATTCTTCTTTTCCTTAAGAGAAGGATTACACCCCAAGAAGAGACATTCGGGTATAGAACCCTTATGAACCTCTTCACGATTGGAACATCAAGTATTCCTTTGCTCCGGTTGGTGTTAATAGTCTAAGCCAGGCATACACCAATTCTTGGACCATGTGTTTCACCGTCTCTAGGCGAGAACGGGTCGACACGTCACCCATTAGTCATATACGACATTGATACAATTACTAAGTAACCACACAATTTCCACTACAATCGTAGGACTCCATTCCATGTGATTGTTTCACCTACATCCTTTGATTACTAATTCATACGTTTGTCAACATTTGTGAAATCCGCAATGTTGATCACTTCCGAATCCACCGATTCACATATATTCTAATCCAACAAATATGCCAAAAGACTTCAGTCCCGTCTTTGGTAGCTAGAAAAGTTTGGCTCGATAGCCTTAAAATTTCTATTTTCTCCCCCCTTACATTCTTGTGCTTTAACTCGGGACATTCACTTCGAATGCGTCCCGATTTGTAACCACCGTAGCATCCAATATTAGGACTAGAACACTATGGCGTAGTGTGTCCTATAATTCTCACTTGTATATTTTCCAACACATATGGAATCAACAAGTATCGCCTTTCCAAATGGATTTATAGGTGGACTAGAATATTTGGCTTTCTTGAAGCCACCACAAATTCCTCCTCGCACCCCGCTAGTTCCCCGAGTTTGATCTCCTTGTATCACATAATAATAAACTCCACCAGAGTTGTACACCACTAAGGAGACTTCACTCGAATAAATCAACCGATAGCATCGAGAAAGCCGATCTATCTTCTTTCCTTCCGATAATCCAAGATTAGGTAAGACCATACTTAGTCATACGACACGCCCATAATCCCTTGATTAATCCACTTGTCTATCTTACATGAAGAAAAATCCCCATTAATTAACTCCTTTGGCCCGCACACCACGAACCCCTTATGAAGACAAGGTTTCATTCCTCCACATATTCGACTACGTTTGATCCTCCCGCCCTTAAAGCTTCATGCAGTTTTTCAAAGTACCGCCTCAATGAGCTCCTATCTTCCTTGAAAGAAGATTGGCACAACATTATGGAAAGCATTAGTCATCTTTCACTAAAACGTTGTTTTTCATTTCTCCCAACTAATCCCAAACTCATCCCCATCCTCGAGGTGATAAACCCATAGACTCGTACATACATGAGTCTTTAAATAAACTTCCAGCTACAAATTCTGCCCACTAAGTTATGATTCCCCCCAGTCATCCCCGACCATGAAGTAATAAGTTTGTAGGTGTTCTACCTACTTATAGGCCTCTATTCTTACTCTATAAGGCTCTACTTCTTCTTATGTGTATATTAACTTCCCCCGCATAATCATCTATACACAAACATATAATATATACATATACACATATAACCACCTTCACTTACTCATTGTCGGTGTTCATCATCATATGGATATCATGTTTCATTAAAAATCGTACTACCCAGGCATGATTGATAATGTAATATGTCCAATTACATTCACTATGTCCATATAACGAATCCCTTAAAAACTTTCGGCACAATTAGTTCACACTGGACACCAATTAAAACAACATATAATCAATACTAACCTCTCCCTTTAAGCTCCGTGTCTTAGTCACGCCATCATTAGATTCTCATTTATTCGACCATATCAAGAGCATTATAGTCTTGAGTTCGGTGTCTCGCACACCAAATCCCTCAAACCTGGCTTTGATACCAAGTTGTAACACCTAAAAATCCAACCCAAATTAAGCTTTTTAAAACATGCGGAAGTTAGGTCCCAAAACAATATTTAACGTATCAACACCTTCAAGTTTTACAAACAAGAGTTAGACTCCTCAAAAACCGCAAAGGAGTATTGACATAAATAACAATCCAAAAGTTATCCACAACTTTTAAAACAACCCAAAAGTTTGTAAAGACTCCCCACAAGAAGGTTAAACAAAAAACAATCATCTACACGGTCCATGAGAATCCAACCCACATGATGCGAGACCCGAGATCACTCCGGAGCTTTCCCTACATTCGAAACATCAGTTTAAACATGGTTAGTAAAGATAAGTAGCCCTAAGGACCTCCCACAAGTCCCTACATCAACGACAAGACAAAACCCCAAAAACCCGAAAATTCCTACGTCTACTAAACCTAAATGGGCGTATCATTCCCTGGCACGAGGTCAAACATGCCTGAAAATTGATTTTTAGACTATGTAACCCACAGTCGACTGACCCGATTACATATTTAAGCTATTAACCATCATAAACTAATGTTTAAATTAAATATATGATCGCCCACATCTACTAACATGAATTGGTTAGTTATCCACCCCCAAACCCGAGCACCACTACTCATTTTCTACTCTTGAAGTGGTTAACTTCAAATTCAATCATTTAATTGTTTAGGCATACCACGACCTATATCTAAGACATGTATTGACTCATTCAAGTCCAACATTTCACCATTCCTCAATTTGACATATCCATATGTCTATTGCAAGAACCACTACTCGCTTTTCCGCATGGAGTATTTGACTCCATGCCGACCCATGAAGTATCCACACTTCAAGTCACCCGTGACGTATTTGACTTCACTTTCACCTGTGAGGTACTTGACCTCACTACCACCCGTGAAGTATTTGACTTCACGTAAACACGTCTATAAAGTATCCAAACTTAATGTAATCAACCAACTTACCGTTTTAGCACCAACGATTGACTTTTACCACATTAAGTCAATTCTAGTCTAATGTTACCACATTCTACATTTTATTTGACTCTTAACCACATTGAGACATTTACACCACTTAACCACATTTGCACATTCAAGTATGATTATTAACCACATAGTCTGAATACATCTATTTACCACATTTGCATATTCAAGTTTAACTATTAACCATATAGTCTAATTATACCAAATCAGCATATTAGTTTAACCCTATACCAACTAAAGTCAAGTTACACCAATTCCACCATTATCCACAATGGTTTAACTTATACCACATTAAGTCAATTATATATCAATTTCACCAATATCCACAATGGTATTTTTGACTACACATAATTCCTTCATGAAGTATCCACACTTCATGTATTCAATCAAAATTACCATTTTACACTAACGGGTCGACTCAAAAACATATTAAGTCAGTTTAAAACCGCATTCCATGTTTCACCAATTAGATGACTTTAACCACCTTGAGTCTTTTATTCCATTTAACCACATTAGTTAATATAGTTTGGCTAGATACCACTTAAGCCAATTTACCCACATTATCACACATCAATGGTTTAGTTTGACTAAATTTCCGCATTGAGTCAAACATGCAAGTTCTACCATAACAATTAAACATTGACCTTATACCACACAAGTCAAACACATTAACATGTACATATCATACCACATAAATCACTTACACATAGAGTACATATCTAATACTAAGTAAGTGCAAAGAACATACCTTTGCCAATGAAGATTCCACTCGGTCTTCAAAGCTAACATCTTTAACGCCCTGATTACCTAAACATTTCACATGTTTTAGTAATCTAAATTACCCCAATACATACACTAATTGGAGTTTAACACCCACCCAAGATCTTATGATCTTCACAATCATATAATCTTGGTTTATTAAGCTCCATACAAGCTTTTAACGAATAATAATCCAATTCTACCCATTTGACCCATTAAGGATTTCACCCAATTTCCACAATTTTATCAATTCATAATTCTTTAATTCAATTGAGTTTTATACTTGAAAATGTGTTTATATTACACCATAAACACTTATCCATACTCAATTCACCATTTAAACACCTCACATTATAAAACCCCCAAATTAGGTTCTCAAGAACCCTAATTTCTAAATTATCAAATTGATTGAGGTTTCTTATCAATTAAAGTGTCTATTACCACCATAAACACTTACCAACCCTCAATCCATCATTTAAACATCCCCAATTAAAAAACCTCCAAATCACCCTCAAGAACCCAAACTTTATTATTCTTGAATTAGGTAGTTAAAAGGATGTTATTAACCACTCTTTAACGCTAATCAAGCTAGGTTCAAACTTTAAACAAGTTATTAACCACAAATAGCCACCAATTCAGCCCCTAATGCTTGATTTCATCAAAACCCATCAAGAAAACCATAAATGGTGGATTCAAGAGGTGAAAGAGAGCATAATTGTTGTTTGGAATGGATTGAAAGAATCAACACCTTCAATCCGAGCATGTATAAACTGTTCTTGATCAAGGATCCTCTTTCTCCCTCTTTTCTCTCTAATTTGCGACACACACACACTCTTGAAAGTGTGCGTGTCGCCATTTTTTACTCCCCACCAAATCAGATTTGGTTTAATTACATGTCCATTCCCTCTACTTGCAATTTTGACTCTTCCTTCAAAAACTACTTAATTCCATTATTTAAAAGCACCCATCAACTTTCTTTTATATAAATACACCCCTTAAATTATAATTACTATATTATTAGGCAAACCCGTAAGTTGGTTCGTTTCAAAACTGTACGCCAAATTCTCATAATGTGCATTCTTGCTGAAGGATGTTCAATTTCTGGGTCATGTTATTATCGAAGAAGGTATCTCAGTAGACCCAGCAAAGGTAGAGGATGTGATGAAATGGTCTCCACCTAAGAATCCATCAGAAGTTTGAAGTTTCTTGGGATTAGCTGGCTATTATAGAAGGTTCATCCAGGAGTTCTCTAAGATAGCCACCCCATTACCTAAGCTAACTAAAAAGAAATCGCAATACGAGTGGAATGCGGCATAAGATAAGGCATTCCAGATATTGAGAGAAAGATTGACACAGGCTCCAGTTCTTGCATTACCAGAAGGAATAGAAGATTTTGTAGTATACTCTGATGCTTCCAAGCTTGGCCTAGGGTGTGTTATAATGCAAAGAGGAAAGGTAATAGCATGTGCCTCTCGATAGCTAAAGACACATGAAGTAAACTATCCAACTCATGATCTAGAATCAGTTGCGGTGGTGTTCGCACTAAAGATCTGGAGGCATTATTTATACGGAATGAAGTGTACGATTTATACAGACCTCATAAGTATTAAGTATTTGTTTGACCAGAAAGACTTAAATATGAGGCAACGACGGTGGTTGCAACTGGCCAAATATTATGACTGTGAAATCTTATATCATCC
Organism: Smallanthus sonchifolius; assembly: GCA_023525975.1. NCBI lineage: Eukaryota > Viridiplantae > Streptophyta > Magnoliopsida > Asterales > Asteraceae > Smallanthus > Smallanthus sonchifolius. Next base: position 32,125,595 of record CM042025.1, read on the forward strand.
CGGAAATGCTAACGTAGTTGCCGATGCTCTAACCCGCAAAGAATAGCATCATCCTATTCGGATGAAAGCATATAAGTTACTGATAACTCCTGATTTCATGAGCCAGCTTCGAGACACACAAATCGAAGCATTAAAAGGTGAGAGTGTTTTGAAAGAAAGAATGGTTGGTCAGGAGAAGTTTCTAGAAGAGAATGAGTATAAAGTCAAGACTCGATTCGGTCGTATGTGGATACCACGATCAGGTGAGTTTAGACTTAAGATTCTAAATGAAGCTCATAAATCATGATATTCTATTCATCCGGGTACTACAAAAATGTACCAAGATCTGCGCAAAGATTATTGGTGGCTCGGAATGAAGTTTGATATCATGAAATATGTAGCTAAATGCTTAACTTGCTTACAAGTTAAAGCAGAACATCAGAAGCCATATGGGAGATTACAACCGTTAGAAATCCTGGAATGGAAGTGGGAACATCTCACTATGGATTTCATAACCAAGCTACCCAAAACAGCCAGAGGTTATGATACCATTTGGGTGGTTGTAGATTGGGTAATTAAGAGTGCTCATTTTCTAGCAATACGTGAGACATACTATTCAGAAAAGTTAGTCGGCTTATTCATCAAAGAGATTGTTTCCATACATGGAGTGCAAGTCTCGATTGTCTCTGATCGAGATACTCGTTTCACTTCACGTTTCTGGAAAAAGTTCCATGCAGAGATGGAACTAGATTATTAATCAGCACAGCATATCATCCTCAAACAGACGGACAAAGTGAGGGGACGATACCAACTCTTGAAGATATGCTTCGCGCTTGTATAATTGATTTCGACGGAAGTTGGGATAATCATCTGCCATTAGCAAAGTTCTCATACAATAACAGCTACCATTCTAGTATTGATATACCACCATACGAGATGCTAAATGGCAGAAGATGTAGGACTCCTGTATGTTGGGGAGAAGTCAGTCAAAAAGAGTTAGGCAGTAAAGAGATAGTCCAAGCCACAACTGAAAAGCATGATCTAATTAAAGCATGTTTAAAAGCTGCACAAGATAGACAGAAGCCATATGCAGACAAGAGACGTAGACCAATAGAATTCCAAGTAGGAGATTATGTTTTGTGGAAAGTATCTCCTTAGAAAGGTCTAATCCTATTCAAGAAACGTGGAAAGCTAAGTCCACGATTCATTAGTCCTTTCAGAATTATCAAAATAGTCGGAAAGGTAGCCTACAAATGTGGAAGAACCTATCAAGATCCTAGACACAAAAGAAAAGCAATTACGCCTCAAAACAATCAAACAAGTGTTAGTATAGTGGAAACAAAGAAAAGGATCAGAGATATTGTCACACCCCAACCGACGGCGGAATACGTCGGGGCGGGACATGTAGACTGTTCAAAAGCTCAAGGTTTACTAAAGTTGAAATATTTAAACAACCAATTTCATTAAAACATCAAATTCCACAATACAAGAATAGAAAATACATAAATAGTTTCTTTAAACTTCATTCTAGGTCCTCGATCCTAAGTGAAGCAAATTGTACTTATTCTCAAGCATTGGTACCTGAAACATGATGAAAATAAGGTTAACTAAAAAGTTGGTAAGCATACACAGGTTTTGACACACAACAAGTTTAAGATGTTTTATACAATTCATACGATACACGTGTATAAGGCATTTATGGAAAATCTATAGTTAAACTAGGTGTGTACAATCAAACCTTGTGACTGAGGCATAACACGCAGGTTACCCTAATGTAAAGTCGGTAACAAACACCCTAACCGGGTGGGTTTGTTAGACACAATAGATCTATCAATGTTAACCGTTGGCTTGCACGGAGTTAATGATTGTACTAAAGTCATGTATATGTAGTCTTAACTCATAGCATTCAAGCATAAAACACATAACACATAATATCATATTATTAAATTGCATTTAAGTTTATGTAAAAAGCTTTAAAGAATAGATTATGTTTCACCCCAAAATATGTAAAAATGTAAAAGAGGGGCTATGTAAACTAACTTGTAAGTTGTTTGTAGATTGTATGGACAATAGGTAGCAAAGTGACCCTTGTACCTCACCAAGTTAACCTAGAGTTGAATTATATGAATTTGGGTCAATGCTATGCACAAAAGTCTAAGTTCAAAGGGATTGAATAAAAGTCTAATTGAACGAATGCGGGGAATTGTACCAAGTGTTTGTGTTATTTCATGTAATGGATTGTGTGTGAGTTGGTGTTTGTAGTTGATCAAGAGTGTAATATAAAACGTAATTTTAGAGTATATATGGATTTTAAAATAATAATAATTGATTTAAGGTTTAATTTAATTTATAATGGAGAAATAATTTAAATAAATGATTTATATTTATTTATTTATCATTGAAATAGTGTGTTTTTAAAAGATGTGTAAATATATATAATATATATGTTTAAGAAATTATTCTTATTCCATATAACTTAAATTTTGATATGTAATTGTATTTATACTTTGATTAAATGAAAAAGTAAATAAATGATTTTCTTTTGTTTGTATAAGTAAATAAATAATTGATCAAATAACTAGATAACTTAATAAATAAATAACTGCATAAATAAATAAACTCTTTTATTTATTTATTGTTTGAATTCCAAGAAAATTTAAGTGTAAAGATAATGATCTAATTTAATTCATAATTAAATCAAAATTAAAGTACACAATATGTTTTAAATGATCTTATATAAGAATGATAATTTAATCAAAGGAAAGTTTAAATCTTAAAAAGGCAAACGATTTAAAAAAAAATAACCATATTTATATCCCACATATAGTTTATAAATTTGAGGTTTCAAGTAGTCAATTTTTGCAAAAAAAAATAATAATTATATAAATTAGTTAAGGTTATATTAAGTTTATCCCCAAAATAATAAATGATATCGTTTTTCTTAAAAACTTATCAATTTAAAGTAATAAAACTGATCTGAGTTTCATAAGTTTATAACATAAAATTTTATAAAATGATTTTATATGCGAAAATCGAGTTTTAAAAATAACTGCAGTGAACCGGGATCGAACCCGGGTTGGTTCTGCGTGAGCACCATCGCCCAACCACTGGACCAGTGGTCCGATAGTGTTATAAGGCCGGGTTCACAGGTTGTTAATCAAGAAATAGAAGGGGACCGGGTTCTAAGTATACGAAACACGCAAAAAGGGATCTGAGTTGTGGGTTTGCGTGGGTTTCGAACCCACACCACTCCCCTAAACACCTTCCGTTTTAACCGGTTGGTCTGGGGGTGGTTCGCTGTTATGACTAGAACGCAAATAGTTTTATCTGATAAATTTTAGAACTCCCTTTTTTTTATTTCAAAATTGTTCGAACAGGTCTCGGAGATTTCCCGAAATTGGACCTGTTTTGATTTGTGTTTTGAAATGTGATAAGGGGCTTTCGATGAGCAGGTAAAAACGAATTGATTGATGTAAATAGTACCTGGAATGGTTGCGTAACGACGCCTGGCGACTAAGTGGACAGAGCCGTTGTTTTGGGCGCTAGATCGACGAACAGAGATGGAATGGGACTCAATTGAGGGTTGGGGAAAATTATATGGAGTTGTGCGAAGGTCCATAGTAATTTAATTCGATTAATTTCATCATTAATGTCCGATTCGATTGAGGGGATTACGGGCGACAGTTGTGACTCCGTTTACGCGTTAATTCGAACGAAATGCTAATGTATTGAGTCAGGTATGTGGTCTGTATTCATGTTAGACTGATTTCGCGTGAATTGCGGGATTGAACGCGTTGTAATTTCGTGATTAGAGGCTGATTTGATCTCGGTTTGACTTTGTAGAGTCAAACTAGTTTTGAATTGTAAACTGGCCGCTAAAACGAATGAATTGGGCTGCTACTTGGATCAGGGTGAGTCCGATTTGTGGGTTAGTGTGTAGGGGAAATCCAACTCACCAGGTTTAGATCGATTTCACCGTTGGATTTTGGGCCAGTTTGACTTTGGGAGTCAAAGTTGATAATTTGAGGTAAAAATGGGTTCATATGGGTTCATATGGGTTCAAGTCTAGTCCAATGGTTTAATTGTACGGGTGGGGGTTCGTGTTTAGTGTTCAAGGCTCATTTAAATGATACTTTAGTATTTTAGAAATAGTTTTAAAAATTTATAAATTCTTAAACATTATATATTTTATTCTAGTTACTTTATTTATTATTTTTTAAAAAAAATAAAAGATATGCATACTTGATTAAAACTCAAAAGTTTTATGTTTGATTTATTTATTGAAACAAAGTATACATAAATGTGTATACTTATGTTAGAAGATAAAATATATGTAAGATCGAAAGTCTAAATTGATTCACCTTGTAATAATAATTAGGGTGACACATTGTATTGAATAAATGCGGGATTAAAATAAAATGTCATAATAAAATGAAAGATGAAAAATTATTGTCTGAAAATCATGGATGTTACAGATATCTTGGGAAGCTGAGGATGAAATGAAAAGAAGTTATCCTCAGCTCTTTAAAGATTAACAGGTTTCGAGGAAGAAACCTAATTTAAGGGGGGAGAGTTGTAACACCCCAATTTCTAAAGAAATAAAAGTCCAAGGTTAAAAATGAAAAATTTGAATTCTGGACCGATATCGGCTCGAAATCATCCTCCCCATCAGTCCGAAGAAAGCCGAGGGTCAGATATCGGACCGATATCAGTTGGATAACGGTCTGATAACCATCATTGCGCCGCAATTCCTTGTGCTGACACGTGCCCTATGACTCAACCATAAATATTTACACGTGTCTCGATAACAGACTGACATCCATATGCATAGTGGTTGCTATGTGCTCGCCAAGTCAATACACCGCCTCACCTGGATATCGAACCGACATCACCAAGGATATCGGTCTGACATGGGTCTCAGCCCAACCCTATAAATAGATGTCATTAGCCGTTCATTTGAAATCACAAGAACACCAACCACCACTACTATAACACACACGCATACCGAGGAGATCAGAGTGACGATTATGAGTACAACGGTTACGAGTGCGGTACGCTGCGAGTACGGTTCGAGTCAGAAAAGCGTCTAGACAAGGAACGAACTTAGGAACTACCCAAAGATAATGTAAATACACTGGACCCGTACCCTAGACATGATTATGTGAATTATGTGCTTAATGATATGTTGTATGTGATATATATATATATATATATATGACAAGTGTACGGGATAATGAAGGGTTAGTATAGACACTAAACGGGAATAATGGAGTAGTCACGACGTATCTAAGGGTTGGTGGATACGCCGCTGGTACTTCCTATATATAAATCTCTTTGATGCTTCGTGGTGAAACCATTATGAACGTTTAGGGGTATTGACTAAAAGATAGTAAGGAAAACATAGTAAACGAACGGTAGATATTCCAACCGGTATGTAGTTATCTGACAAACAGAATGTTCTGTCTAAGAAAAAGGTGGTGAATAAATCTCTCCTACACCCGTCACGCTTTCCTGGGAACATCTCTGTTGGAGGTACTACTCTTGAAGGACAATCACCCCAGTTTACAATATATGACAAGTGTGAATATGTGATGAATACATGATGAATATGAATAAATGAATGCATGATGATACGTGCAAATATGAATGAGTATGATGAAACGAGTCTAAACCCTAAAATGAAATAACGGGGTATTCACAAAGTTTTAAAAGGGTGTTGGATATGCCACTCGTAGTTCCTATATATAAACCCTTTTTAATACATCGTGGAGAAACCGTTACGAAGTTCTAAGGTAAGGATTGGTTGGGAAATAAAGTCAAGCATATACGTGAAATAAAATAAATGTTTGATACATCTGGGAGGCTGTGAGTCTAAGATACTCAAAGTACCAAATAAAATGAGATACCCGGCCTGTAAGGTTGATCTTAATAATAAAGAAGAAAACTAAAAAGACTCCAAGCCTACGGGGCTGAGAAAAAGAATGAGTATTCGTGACAAATGCAAGGGGTCTATATTGACGAGTATAAGGACCATGCCAATACTCTGACTGGAAATACGTCCGAAGATGGTCGCGAGGGGGTTAGCATACCCATAAAATATTCGATTGACGTGACTAGAGGTACGTCCGGAGATGGTCACAGGGGCACCCAGAGACTGAGAAACTTGAACAATAATAACAACCTAAATGGTTCATAACGAAATGAAAAGATACAGTGTACTTACTTAGCGAAAGCTAAATCAAAAACGTTTTCCAAACATTGTAGGAAAGAAGCACGTGAAATAAAGCTTCATGTGGATGAGGCCGGACGGAATGAAAAATCCCTACATTATGTAATAAGATATTGTACATGTAAAACAATACTTATAAATGAAAAATATACCTTGGTTATTTAATGACAAGGTTTTGCTAAACTAGGACCATTTTCCATAATTAAACTCTGATAAAATAATAAAAAAAAGTAGGATGTTTCATGCAACTTCATAAATCACTTTGTCGATTGGAATTAAGCGCCGACCACAAACTCTTCATGGTTCGACAACCTTCTTATCCTAACTAGTTTAAGGTGATTAGGACACACTAATTCTCTATCTTTTACCGGTCTTTTCGACACCGATTAGAGTTCCTTAACAGCAGCTCAGTCTTCAACATAATCAAATAAATCATCATTAACATTATCTGGATCATCAACATTAGGGTTATCATCAGGCGTGAAGCTGGAAGAAAAATGCACGGGGGGGGGATACGTATAAATTAACCCTTATGAGCGAAAAATCAGGGGGAACCGGAACTTAATACCTATAAATTTTTTGGCTGAATAAGTATAAATTAACACTTTTGAGTGAAAAATCGGAGAAGGGGGGCACGGGCCCTAATGAAGCTTCGCCACTGGTTATCAGGTTCGTTAACGAGAGGGTTATCCGATTCGTCAACGGGAGGGTTATCCGGTTCATCAACATGAGGGTTATCCATTTCATCAACGAGAGGGTTATCAGCTGGTTTATCAATGGGAGGGGGAGGAATTTCCCGTTCGTCAAGCAAATGTTTTTCCCGAACGTATTCCGAAGGAGTCTTGGGCTCGTTTTCCATTTTCAAACACATTTTCTTTACCCAAAGGCTACTTTATATAGAAAAAAAACTAAAGAAAGCTAAGTACCCGTCTATAGTTGGCTAATAGGTTAAAATATAGGATCAGCGCCGGCTAAGACTAGCCAAGCCGGGTAAAAGGAGCCTAGCCGGCGGCTACAATCGAGCCAAGCCAGAAAAAAAACGTCGGTTAAGCCTTCTATATAGACGGCTATAGCCGGCATAAAATTTCGTGATGCTTTTGGAACCTTATGTGTGACAAGCAGCCTTGTAATAGTTTTGGTCTTAATGTTTGAATTAGTAATGTTTTCTAGGTGTTTAGTTAAGTTTTGAGAATGTCAAGCTTAATAAGTTCGCCTAAGCCAAAAGTGGCGAACTTGTTAAGTTAGCCTTCATCAGAACTTATGTGGTTGTGTTGTCTATAAATAGTGCTTAGTTTGTTTTCTGTGATTTGTAACTTGTAAGCACTTTTATCAGAGTATTACAATAGAGAGTTTATTGGAGATCTTGTCTTTGTGTGTGATTCTATTGAATGTGTATCTGTTCGAGACGCGTGTACTCGTTAGGATTCCGCACTACGAGTACGTGTTGCGTGTTATACATCTGAGAACGATCCATAGACCCGCTGGGATCTACATTTGGTATCAGAGCTGTTGCTCTTGATTAGAGATCATTGTGTGACACTGTTTCGATTGGATTTGCAATCAAAGACTGAGATTTTTGGAGACTTTTGTATTCATGGAGTCTCTTGCTGTTTTTGAAGAGTTTTTGGATTGATTTCATCATTTTTGGTGTTGTTTTACCAAAATAGATCCGTTAGAAGTGTTCTATTTCACAAACTGAAAAATCCCACGGCTTGAATTTGATCAATTCCTTCAAAATCGCAAAATAAGATGAATTGTAGTCTGGTTCCGTGCGTTTGGGTGTTAGAATATTCCTCCTTGTTCTTCAGCGGAAACAGGCGAACTTGTCCAGGCAGTTACAAGCAAACTTGTTTCGGCGAACTTGTTAAGTTCGCTTCTTCCTGATCAGGCGAACGTGTTAAGTTCGCTTGCTAAGTTCGTTTTTGACAGAATTTGTTCAAAATTTTTCTAAGTGTTGAATATTTCAAGATTGCAAAGATGTCAAGTTCAAATCATGCTAGTGTGAACAACATGACTCATTTACTGAACTATGATAATGAAATTGGTACTCTAACCAAGCCACCGAGGCTGATGAACTTAAAAGATTACTCTAATTGGAAAAGTCGCTTTGAAAATTATGTTAATATCAGCGATACGAGCTTGTGGATTCCAATTAGTGAAGGATACGAACATCCTACTCATGCTCATATGGGAAGATCGGATGCACCAAAACCAGTTTCAGCTCTTACTGTTGAAGAGGACTCTATATGATCGGGAAAAGAAAGCACTTGCGGCTTTATCAATGTGTCTCCCTCTTGATATCTACCATACTTTTAAAATGTTCACAACTTCACGTGATCTTTGGGAAGGACTTGCTAAGAGATGTGAAGGTAGTAAAGATATTGATGACCTGATGTCTAGATACTATCATCTTTTGAGTGAAATGGTGAACAATGATATTACTTACAAGAACAGGAAAGTACTTGAGAAATTTTTGGATGCTATACCAACTCATTTTAAGATGTATACCATAGTCATTAAAGAACAACCTGGTTTTGATGAACTGGGTCTTGAAGATCTAATTGGGGAAGATTCAGTCATATGACTTGAATAAACAAAAGAAGGACACAGTCTATTAGGACCCAAGCATTTATTTTGGTAAGGGTACATCTACACAGAAATCTGGAGTAGCATTGTTTTCTGGAGATATCGCTGAAGGTCCAAAGGAGAGTTCTTGTAATGAAGGTTCATGTTTTGTTGCTTCAAGTTCTGGATGTTCAAAAAATTCCAAGTGTGATAATCATTCGTGTTCTCCAAAGTTTTCTCCTAAAGCCGCAGATGACATGATGGCTATGATTGCTTCATTTTTGACATCGTATGAAAATTTTATCGGAGGTAAAATAACTGATCCTGACATGATTAAGGAAGATTTCAAACAGTTGGACAAAGATACTTTAGAAGAGATGAATATCCGGTGGAACATGGCTTTATAGATGCAACACGGAAAGGAACATTTGAAAAAAAACTGGAAGGAAGTTTATTGGGGCATCTAGCAAGACAAAGATGGGATCAGACAAGTTAAAGGTAAAATGATACAACTGTCAGGAGTTTGGACACTTTGCTAGGGAATGCACAAAACCAAAAGATCAGAATCAGAGTTCTTCAAGCAACCAGAACAATCGAAATAAGCAGAATACTTCCACAGCTTTGATGTCTCAACAAGATGAAAATTATGACTGGGGTATTCATTTGGAAGATATTGTTGGTCATGTCAGCTAAGCGTTTCTTGCAGAAGTTCATTCTGAAGATGGGGCTAATAGTAGTTCTTCTAATGGTGACTCAACTGATTCTGGGAGTGTTGCTGAGGTTGAAGATTCTATTATTCAGAGTGATGATCCTAAATTTTCAACTGAAGAATTGCTTGATGATAATGGGGCTGCTAGGAAGGTGACTGAGAAGATTGTTGAGATGTTGTCTGAAGCTAATGCATTCATGGCCGATTCTAAACAGGTACAAAATGTTGTTTCTATTTCTTGTACTAAATGCATTGAATCTGATTTAAAGATTACTATATTGTGTGATGATAACACAAATCTGATTTGTGACATGAAGGCGATTTACACATCGAATCAAACTTTAAAAGATAATGAAATTAGAATTGAATTTTTAAAAGAAGACATTAAAGTTTTACAAATTAAAGTAAATGATCATGCTTTTCATTTAGATGTGGCATATTCTGAATATGAAAATAAAACTAATGAACTCGCCCAGTCACAAACAGAAGTAACAAAGTTGTTACGAAAGCTAGAAAACTAAAAAAATTTTAATTTTTTATTGGAATATTATAATGACAGCTTCTGGTGAGAAAGTAGTTTGTGGAGTTGGTTCATGTCCATCATTTGATGACAAGGCTTTTGGTGGAGGTGTTGGATATTTTCCACCGTTCAATGGTAATTACACTTCACGTACTGCTGAGATTGTTACAGATGAGGATCTGGAGCCAAAAACCATCCTCAAGGTAAATCCTGTTACAGGAGAGGACATGGTTTATGAAGACTCAAGTGATGATGAAGAATTTGATCCAGATAAACCTGAAGGAGCAGTTAAAGAGTGTAATATTGAAGTACCCATTGTAGTAAAAAAAGGTCACTAGAGATCGGTGTATCTTGATTGAACCGGATGATGATCTTGAATAATCAAAACCTAAAATTATAAAACCTTTTGTGAGCAGTGGTTTTGATTCACAAGAAACAAAGATAATTGAGAAAACTTGAACTCTTGATTTTATTAAAAATAAGGTTGATACAGAAAAATCCAAGGTTGATCAAGTTTCTTACACTACCTCTCAGTGTGAATCATCCAGTTCGAAGGGTATTCAAAAAGAAAAGTATGTCATGGTGTACAAAGAGAGACGTGTTTGCTTTAATTGCGGTGTTGTTGGTCATATCCTGAAAAATTATCGAGAGAAAAATCAGGGAAAATGTCTAGAAGATCCCAGGCTGGGAAGACCTTTTGTTGAACCACCAGCAAATCTAGTAGTGAAAACAATGGATGTAAAGCCTAGTGTGGCTAAGTTTGTGAAGTAACTAGTTGTCAAAGCACCTATTTTAGTGAAGACAGTTTCTGAAAAAGTTGAGTCTACTAGAGTTGAACCAAATGGTTCATTAGGTGTGATTGAACAGGAGAAAGTAAAACTATCAAGACCTCAAAGAAGGAGGAGAAACGAAAGGTTGAAGAATATTTTAGATCAATCTATGGTCAAAGACAATGTTGAATTTCCTGTATCATCATAACAGAATGAAACAGTTCAAGTAAAATCCAAATGGAAACCAAAGAAACAAATTCCTGACTCTGAAAAACAATCTCCTAAAATAGAGGAGAGATTTTATTGCATGTTAAAAGAAATTGTGTATTTTGATGAGTCAGGCCGACCCAAGACCACATTGTCTTGGGTCTCTATTACTAACTAAATCTTAATGTCTATGTGTAGGGAACTCTAAGGAGGACTGTCGGCGACCATTGGTACGGCGACAGTGGATGTTCTCGTCACATGACAGGAACTGTTAATTTATTGGAAAATGTGAAAGAGATACAAGACGGATATGTAGCCTTTGCAGGAAAGAAGGGAGGCCATATTTCTGGTCAAGGAACTGTGTCAAATGGAAGATTGAGCTTTGAGAAAGTCAATTATGTGGAGCAGCTTGAATATAATCTGTTATCTGTTTTGCAAGTCTGTGATAAAGATTTCTCATTTCACTTTAACAAGTCAGAATGTTTGGTGTTGAAGCATGGATTTGAGATACCTGAATATTGGATCCTAATGCGAGCTCCAAGGAAGAATGATACATACATGCTCGATATGAGCACGACGACGACAACTTCATCTGTCTCGACGTGTCTTCTTTCAAATGCTTTTGAGTTCGAATCAACTTTGTCGCACAAGAAGATGGCTCACATAAATTTCAGAAAAATGAACTTTTTAGTGAAGAATGGGATAGTTTCTGGTGTCCCTACCATGAGATTTCATGTGAACGAAGAATGTATTCCATGCAAGAAGGGGAAGCAGCACAAGAAATCTCACAAATCTAAGTTGATTAATTCAATTATGACTCCTCTCGAGTTGTTTCATATGGATTTATTCGGACCTATAAGTGTTAAGAGTGAAGGCGGCAAATCATACTGTTTGGTAGTGACTGATGATTATTCCAGATTTTCTTGGGTGAAGTTTCTTATTTCAAAGGATGAGACTGCCGAAATTCTTAAGTTCCTAATCGTGGGACTTGAGAGTTTTTTCAAACAGAAGGTCCGGAGGATTCGTAGTGACAATGGGACAGAATTCAAGAATGGAAATATGGGTGTATTTTGTTTACAAAAAGGCATCCATCATGAATTTAGTGCTCCTTATGTTCCTCAACAGAATGGTGTGGCTGAACGGAAGAATCGCACGCTGATTGAGACGGCTCGCACAATGTTATCCGACTTGAAGTTGCTAGTGACATTTTGGGTAGAGGCGGTGAACACGGCGTGTCGTGTACTTAATCGTGTTTTGACCTTGAAAAAACACAACAAAACGTGTTATGAATTGCTACACAATCGAAAGAAGAATCTAGATTATCTGTTACCCTTTGGAAAGTCGTGAACTTTATTGAAGACTAGAGATGTTCCAACGAAGTTCAGTGCGAAGGCAATTGAAGGAATTTTCTTGGGATATGTTGCAAATTCTCACAACAAACGGGTGTTCAATAAAGAGAGCACACAGATTGAGGAGTGATGTCACATTGATTGTGATAATCGCACGGTTCCTCAGGATGCCAAAGGACCATCATGGGCTTTTGATTATGATGCTTTGTTCAGTTCCAATTGTTAGTTGGTTGGAAATGATAAAGAGTTGGAAGAAGGTTTTACCAGCTTCTTCATCAGTTCCAATTCAGAAAGAAAGATATGTGAACAAGGTAAGATGTGTTGGCAGGATTGTTAGTTGGTTTTATGAAGAAGAGTTCAAGCTATTTTCCATAAAGAGAACTGATGATTTTCTGTATTTGAAGCCACGGCTTAAGTACTTTAACTCTTTGCCGAGATGTGAAATCAATGGGTTATCAATAAAGCTCTTGATTAACAGATCAGGCAATGGCATAGCTAATTCAATAGCCAAACTGAAAAGAATTGAAGGAGGATCAGGGAAATATGAGAGATTGAAGCCATAGCAGGGAAGAAGATTCAAGGAAATAGATCCAGTTTCAAAGAAAAAGATCTAGAGATATAAATTCAAACTTGTTAGAGTTGTTCCCAAGATTCCTTTAAAGATGATTCATCAAGATTGTTTGGGTGAATTGAAGTGGTGGTACGTGGATGTCAATACGGGTGAAGCAGTAGTTGAAGATATGTGTGGTAAGGTTCTAGCAAGATTCTTTGATGCCATGAATCTTGTTAATTTTTCTAAGAATGATCAAAAGATGCTGAAGCGTAGAGAAATTATGTACACTAGCGAGTGGAGAGAACAGGTGATGCAGTATAAGAGAGTTTTGTACGTGTGTGCTGGAAGCTCGTTACCAGAAAATTGGAGGAGCAAGACTTGAAGATGAAGACCCAGCTGTGGTCAAGAGGGAGTTTGTTGGAACATGATGTGTGAGAACCAGCCTTGTAATAGATTAGGTCTTAATGTTTGAATTAGTAATGTTTTCTGGGTGTTTAGTTAAGTTTTGAGAGTGGCGAACTTAACAAGTTCGCCTAAGCCAGAAGTGGCGAACTTGTTAAGTTCGCCTACATCAGAACTTGTGTGGTTGTGTTGTCTATAAATAGTGCTTAGTTTTTTTTCATTTGTAACTTCTGTGATTTGTAACTTGTAAGCACTTTTATCAAAGTAATACAACAGATAATTTATTGGAGATCTTGTCTTTGTGTGTGATTCTATTGAATGTGTATCTGTTTGAGACGCGTGTATTTGTAAGGATTACGCACTACGAGTACGTGTTGCGTGTTATACATCTGAGATCGATCCGTAGACCAGATGGGACCTACAGATGCCACGTGTCAGTTTCTGTTTAGTGTAGCGTCTAACAAATTCTATTCTGGCACTGAAATTTTAGCCGATTACCATGTTTTAGTAGGCGAAAAGTCAATGTTTATTTTAAAAAAATAGGTTGGTTAAATGTTCATTTTGGTAATTTTCCCTTAACATTAACCCGGTGTTGATTTCATAATAATTTTAAATCTGCATTAAAAAAAAGTAAAGGAGGGAATTCACCCATTTATTAACTTTCTTTTTCTTTTTTTCTAACAATTTGTTTAAACGTATAATTTTATTATTTTTTTTAAATTATATCATAAAAATATTCTTTAACAAATTGGTAACCACTCCTACTCCCTCACGCGTGGATTAGTGGCTCGGTCTTCATCTTCTGCCTGGTACTTTTGTTCCTTAGTTCGTCACTTCATCTTCCTACCATTATAAATTCGTACCCTCATTTTGAAAATTTCCATCCTCCCACTCTCCCCTCTCAAACACACACACACACACACACACACACACTTCTTCCCACTCTCACTGTGTGTGACTTCTAGCAACCTACTCTTCAATTATCAATTATATGGAATCTTGTGATTTTGTTCATAGTGTTAAATCAGAGAAGGCCCATGCGCTTGCGCGATACAGACTGTTTACAAACATCGTGAAAGCGGTCCAGTTGATGGAGGTTTTCGTGGTTGTTATTTTGATGTCTTGGTCTTCGACTCGTCTTCCTTCGCTTTTCAAATTCTCTAGCGAGTATTTGTTAGCTTTGGCGTCTTACTTGATGAACCAACACGTCGTTTTTCTAGTCGGAAATGTAATCGTCTTCGTTTGTTACGTCCTTTCTCGTAACACTGACTCCGGAAACGAGTTTTCCGGAAGTCACTTCGACTACAGTCACGACGATCAGTTAACTGTTCGGAAAACTGTATATGATTTTCCGAATAATAAACTGATTACGTTGCAAGTGACTGAATCGCCATCTGAGAAAGCGGTAACCGCAATCAAGCAGGCTGCAAAGCAAATTGAAAGATTTCGAAGAACTCAATCGGATTTGAAGAGAGAGATTTCGGTGAAGCCTCACCGCGAATTGAGGCGGTCAGTGACGGAGAGAAGGAGCATGACAGGGGAATCGTTTCCCGCGGTCGATAAACTGAGCAATGAAGAGTTCCGGATTGCGGTTGAGAAGTTCATTTCAAAGCAGCAAATGTTTCTGAAGCAACAGTGCATGGTTGAAGATGACAGTTAAAGTTTAAAGTTGAGATGGATATGGTGATGAAATTTGTGGCGGTGATTACACTTCAGCTGCATGCTTTGGCTCATTTGTTTGATTCTGGTTGATGAGGAACTGCAATTTCCTAAGTTTGGAGGATCAATATCACCTTTTAAAGTTCAGGGTTGAATTTCCAAGTTTTAAGGATAGCAAACTAGTTAAATCTGGGTGTGGGTGTACGGTGCTGTGAGAACCGTATAAACATAGGTAGTAAATATTATAGTTATCTCGTTATATATATTACCGTCTTATGTATCACGGTTAAATCAAAAAGCTCATGCATCTTTTTTTTCCTTTTATATTACTGTGTATTAAATAAAACGTCTATTATACGTAAGGGTATTAAAATGGTCGTGTTTGAGGGTTAACGGGCCAAACACAACATATACCTAAATATATGTCAGACATATGAATCCAAACAAAACTCATATATTCGCTCGTTGACAACAATACCGCATGCATAACTTGAAATTTTTAATTTTATTTGTAGAAAAAGAATACTTTAAAACTATAAATTTACAACAAAAAGTATAATGCATATATATAAAATAATTACATTTAAATAATAAATTGATGTATACTTTTTATTTTTAATTTTAGACTTAAATATGTTTATTATATGATATGAAATAAATTTTTTAAATCTATATTTAATAAATATGTAACTGATTGTACCATGTGTTACAATTATGTGCGCTCAAGGCTCTTTTTCCTGCTAATTTTTTTTAACTTTTTAATATTTACTTTATTAATATTTGCTTTTTTCAACTATTTATCAATTACTTAATATTTCATTTTTTCAACTATTTCCTTTAATTTTTTTTCACTTACTTTTAAGTATTTAATATTTTTTATTCAACCTATGTAATACTCTGGTTTCTAACCTAGTATAATAATAAACGGGTTAAACTAATCATCCATAAACCCACCAAATCAACCTTTAACTCATTTGAGGGTCGACCAGGAGATTGTTAGGAACTCCTTTAGACTAAACCAAAATTTATAACTTTCATACTAAATTTACGTCGTGTGTTCATGTGGTGTAAGAAATAGTGATATGTTAATAAAGCTAAATATCTTCGTATCAAATGCATACATCTTAACTTGTTTTCAATCCTTTTATATATTTTATTTATAAAAAAGAAAATAGATAATTAGGCCCCTTTCCGTTAATAATTGGTTTCTATATCCACCGGCCCCTTAAAGTTTCCTTTTCTCCATTTGCCATCTTAATATTACATATTTTATTTTAAGGACTTTACAGAAATAGGCAAATAAAGATAAAGAATTATTAATAAATGTCCGATGCCCTTGTCCAATTGTAAAGAGAAATATATTAGAAAAAAGAAAATCCTCATTTGACCACTTTATTTATGCTAAGTTGCAATTTATGTTTTTACTGAATTTATAAATGTTATAACTATTTTTTATATGAATACTTTTATATATCATACATGTAAACTTTACGACATTGAGAGAGAGAAGAAGAATCTGTGTCAACAAATGCTTACCTCTATTTATAGACATGTTTACGAACTCTTTTAAATAAAATAATAGAAATAATAAATATAACAACCAGCTAACTACTCTAATACCTTACTAAGGATATCTGCAAGTTAACCCGTGGTAGCAACATAACCAACCATAAGAGACTAATGTCACGGGCCAACCATTTGAATATCGTTTTGTTAGAATTTGTACTTGAACGCTTGGGTTTGCTGGCTAGTCCGTACTTTATCGGGGATGGCCTCAGTGGGATAGACGAAGTGAACATGCCTAAGTGCACTGGCCGCGAGCAGTTGCCGCTCGCCTTATGAGTCCAAGGTAGAAGGAAACCAGTAGACCCAATCATAAGCATGATGGATTGGCTGGCTCTAGGGCAACCCAATGCGCCACACGGAGCCTCGAGAGATGACCCCGTGACATAATGGTAATAGAGCAAGTCGATACTTGGACAAGTTGGAACGTGACTGAATCTCGAAATGATCTTTAAAACATGGCTAAGCAATGGTGGTGGGAGCAGATCAAAAATTTCCTAACCCAAAGACTTTGTTGTTGCCTAGGTATGGGACTAGTCGGCGATTCTGTTGGAGGGGCGACTCGTGTTGATGGTATGGGACATCAACTCAGTCAAAGTAAATTTTACACTTGAAGGTGTAAATGTCACGGAGGCGCTGGAGAGTGCAAAGATCTATCTCGGGGGTGTCAAGGAGACATGTAGCGTGAAGGAAATTTGTTGCTCAGCTCATCTAGTTGCCAGAAATAAAGGTGGAAGACCAAATGGGTGATGGTCAAGTTGGGATCAGGAACTAGCTGTTAATCGCCAGAAAGGGTAATTGACCCCCTGGTCGTGTTCTGTCGTGGGTGCTTGGCCGACGCTTCGATGTGGGTTTCCGAAGACGTAAGATGGGGCACGAAATTGGTCCATGTGATGGTAGGTCGCTGCACGCTGGGATCAATGTATGTATGAGCGTCCCTTTACCAAATCCAAAGCGAAGCCATTATTCGGGAGCTGCCCGGGAGAAATGCAACACATGCACGAGGACGTGCATGAATTAGTGGTGGGAGAATGTCACGGGCCAACTATTTGAAGATCGTTTTGCTAGGATTTGTACTAGAATGCTTAGGTTTGCTAGCTAGTCCGGACTTCATCGGGGACGGCCTCAGTGGGATAGACGATGTGAACATGCCTAGGTGTGCTTGCACACCGAACGCATCACTGGTCGCGAGTTGTTGCCTCTCGCCTAATGAGTCCAAGGCATGACGAAACCAGTAGACTCAATCATAAGCGGGATGGATTGGTTGGCCCTCAAGAGATGACCCCGTGACACTAAGCCAAATTAAAACCATATCCCTAATGAAATATAGCTTGACCTTGAGATGATTGGCGCGCTGATGATAGACGATATTAACCTCTAGATAAGTAGTATCGATGTCACACAAAAGTAGGTGCACAACTCGAAGATAATCAGAGGTCATGCATCAATGGTATAATCTATCAAGGATAAGGAATATCATAAGCAAGAGCTCGATACCCAGTCTTCGTACTAGACCGAGCGACAATGTGCTACTTCTTGAACTCCAACTCATGAGTTTGGGTCCAAGAAAAAAACGATCGCATGTGGTGGATCGACGATCATCTGGGCACATAGCCCAATCGAAATTGACATAAGCATGAGTAACAAGAGTAGTAGACATGTGAATAGTTAAACCATGAGTAATAGTACCCTTACGGTACCGACGAATACGCTTGGTTGCGATTTAGTGGCGGGCAGTAAGGTTCTGAAGAAATTAGTAAACCTTATTACCTCTATAAGTAATATGTAGATAAGTCAAGAAAATATATTGAAAGGCCCCAACAGTAGATAAGTCTTGGGTAATTTCATGATAATGTCAGTAGAAATCTGCTCCTATTTCCACTAGGGTATCTTTGGTTGTTGCAATAGCCGTGATGGCTTATGGTACTCTGCTATGACTTTAAAGTAAGTTAAGCATTTACTAACATACTAGCATAAAACCCGTTTCTACACACGGAATGAAAAATATTAGTTTATAAAATTCTTAAATCTTTATGTATATATTTTACAAATATTAAAATGTATTATCTATACTAAGTATAGAAAAACAAATTCAAAATATGTATAAATTAATATATAATTGGGTTTCGAAAATACTTTAATTACTATTTAATGTAATTTGGCTTTCAATTACTATTTGATTGAAAATAAAAGTTACATAATTAGATTTCAAAATTTACTATAATAAGGGATAATTTAAAATAAATGTGTTTTGTTAGTATAATTAGTATTTTCTTTTAAAATATATTATTATTAAAATATAGATGTGCATTTAATAAGAGAGAGGAGCGGAAAAAAAATTGATGAGAATAAATATGGAGGTGACACGTGGCATGAAAAACCTTTATTTATTATATAGTATACATGTGGCGATATTTGCATTCATGTTAGGCCACCAAAATAACTCCTTGAGATCCGTGTACATCTTGTCTACACCTGGATGAATTGAGTATCTGGATTTGTGTGCTATGTCCATTACCAATTCCCTCAAATCCCCAAAACTCGGTACCTGAATTCTATCCATGAAATAATGAGTTTCGTCGGATTTGGTTTCCATCTGTTTGTCCATACCTCGTAGGGACTCATCTTTCAAGTTCTATAACTTGAGTGCTTCATGTTGAGCGCCGCAAATTCGAGTGGCGAGACTCATATGAATCGTCATTCCCAATGCTCGCACTCTCAGTGTCTTGACTCGTTCTTTCCTACTCAAGCCATCCGCTACAACGTTTTCCTTGCAAGGATAGTAGCGAATATCGCAGTCGCAGTCGTTGAGCAACTCGACCCATCTTCGTTATCTCATGTTCAATTCAATCTGATCAAAGATATGTTGGAGACTCTTGTGGTCAGTAAAAATAGTGCATTTTATACCGTAGAGATAATGTCTGCAAATCTTGAGTGCAAAAACTTTCACTCCCAATTCTAAGCCGTGGGTAGTGTAGTTCTTCTCATGCACCTTGAGTTGTCGGGACGCATAAGCGATGAATTTATCTTTCTGCATCAAAACGCAACCAATACCTTAGTGTGAGGCGTCGCAGTACACCACAAAGTCATTCGTTCCTTCTGGATGGGATAGAATTGTTGTACAACACAGCTTCTGCTTTGTCACACCCTCAAAATCCACCTGCAGGGTTTTACCGCGAGGCGCGTGACACACCAGGATCTCAGTCATTAGTTACATGGAACAACTCTATATGAATTTGAATAAAACACCATTGCTTCTCATAGTCACGAGACAACAATCTTTAAGTTTGAAAATGTCGTGGAAGCGTAAATAAAATCCAATGCAAGTAAAAATCCAATGCGCTAAACAAGGCGCCCAAACCATGCAGTTTAAATAATTAAAGATAAATTTAGTGCTTGAAAATGATGGGACTCCATGCATTTCCTATGATCATGCTCAATACCTTAGCGACCTGAGAAAAACATGCTAAAAGTGCCAACACAATGGTTGGTGAGTTCAAAAGTTTGAATGTAAGTAAAAGTTTGATGTTTGCTAGATAGTGCAAATAATGTATACCGATAGATAGCTAGTCTATGTCATTCTACTACAAGTGTTTCGAAACCGAAGCTGACTGTTTGTGTTTGTTTGCATTCCGCCATGTCTACTGAACAGTGGCAAATGTTTAGGTTAATTATACACCCGTTGGACCTCTAGTCGTGTTAGCGCGACTAACGTGGGTGGGGCTTGTCAAAACCCAGTAGTACTACTCAAGATTACCTTGCTATGTTCCAATACTAACGGTTCGAGAATGTAAGGACTTATGTGGTATATTTGCACTTTAGTAAGCAAGCGATAATATAATAATACAAGATTCAAAATGTTTGCGAGCATGTTTTCTCCCCCAAAAGGAAAGTAAGTAAAAGAGAGGGGTAGTGAAACTCACCTTAGTATGTGTGCAGATGAAAGCTAAGTAAAAACATTTGGACCTCTAATTGCCACCTAAAACCATAGGTCTATAAGTGTGTGTGTTTGTGCAGGTTGACATGAACCCTTAGTATCCAAACAATACCATTGTTTAAGTGTTTAGAAAAGATTTACAAGTTTGACCCGACGACCCGTTAGTGATTTAATGTTTGATTTGAATACTAAAACATAGTACACAAGTAATTCAAGTTTCATGCTACACAACTCATAACTATCTTAGCATGGCAAGTTATGTCTACACAATTCACGATCAACAAGTTTCTGCTTTTATTAATACATGAACACAAAGTTTGGTTTCCATATGTTAAACATTTATAACACGTTTGCATGATCAACATGTTCATAACATAAATCTTACTTGTCCTAGATAGTCATAGCACATAACAAAAGCCTTGAACTTAACATCCAAATCATACTTCAATTAAAGTTTCCAAGTATAGTAAGCTATGAATATCATGCGTGTTTTGAACTGTCTAACACGTTACAACATGTTATTATATCCTAACTAACATGTAGTAATCATTAAACCATATCATACATGTATAATTAGCAAGCTATGAACACTTTAGACAATTAAAGTTTTCTCTTTTAGTAAGTTTTCAAAACCGAACTAGGTACTAGAAATCTAGTTTCACAAATCACTTATACATGAATCAAGTAACACATAAACATCATCATATCATTCAAAACATGTCTAGTATGCAAGATAGAATTCTTAAAAAGTTTTCATTATAAGTAAGTTATCATTTCTAGCTTGTTTAATGAGATTCAAAGTACCAAACCAATTACATACAACGTATCAAATATGATTATTACCATAACAAGCATCAAACACATCTAACATGCAATCCTACACCATTACATAATAAAAAAGTTTCTTTATTTAACAAGTTAATAATTATATGAAGGTAGGGTTTTCCAAATAACCATATAATCATCAAATAATTGCAAAACAATGATAAAGTTAACAACTTTATTATAAAAACTCGTGTTTGGATGAACTAGGGTTTCAATCAAAAATCTTTAAATCAAAAGTTACGAAATTGAACGAAATAACTTACGCAGGATTGTTAGAAACACCTAGGAAATACCAAATACGAGTCCAATTGCAAGATTGAAGATCGATGAGGTGGTGTTTGTGGTGGAAAACGATTTCGGTTCAAAGGGGGGAGGGGGCTTTGGGGTCGCGACGACTTCAAGAGGAGTAGGGGATTAGGGTTTTTTTTTTTTTTTTTTTTATAAAATTAAACATATAAATGCATGCATGGGTTTTAAAATGGGTCATGGGTAATCCATGGGTTATCTAGAGGATCCATGGGTTATTTTAAAACAAGTTTCACTAATGACAAATAAAACCCTCTACTAATATTTTTATAAAAACTCCCTCTCTATAAAAATAACTAATAAAATAAATGTTTGATAAATCTTCGCGATTTCACGAATGTTCACATAATTCACAAAAAAAAATCACTTAACACATAAACTCACATTATTTATATTAAAATAATTGTTATTTTTATTAGTTCACCAACGTTCCGGGTTAGACTCGTGTGCCAATCCGATAATTCTACGTGTTTGTGCGAATTGACACATCTAACTAATCCTAGTTAAATGTAATGCATGAGTGAATGTTCGAGATAACTGAGTTTGTATAAATAAATGTTTAAGATAACGATGTTGGTGTTAACGGAGTTAACCTAAAATTGCCGGATGTCACATCATACCCTTGTTGAAAAATTTTCGTCCCGAAAATTAATCCAAGTTGCTAGTTGTCTGAAACAAAAAGTTTGGGTTGTCACATCATCCAAAAATTGAAACGCTGACTCTTGCTTATCACCCCAAACAAATTTCCTATCCTTCTGAGTCAATGCGGTCAAAGGCTGGGCTATCTTGGAAAAATTCTTGATGAATCTTCTGTAACAGCCAGCCAGATCTAGAAATTGGCGCACCTCAATAGGTTCAGTGTTGCCCAATTCTTTATTGCTTCAATCTTGGATGGATCAACGTGTATACCCTTCTCGTTAATTACATGTAAGAGAAAATGCACTTCTCGAATCCATAATTCACAGTTTGAAAACTTGGCATACAACTTCTCGTTTCTATGTAGCTCCAACATTAATTTAAATGATGCTCATGTTCCTCCTTGGTTTTTGAGTATATTAAAATGTCGTCAATAAATACAATCACAAATTTATCTAAATAGGGCTTGCAATATACCCTATTAATGAGGTCCATGAAAACTGCTTGCGCACTAGTCAAACCAAAAGGCACTAGGAACTCGTAATGACCGTAACAAGTTCTAAATGCGGACTTCGGGATATATTCTTCCAGAATCCCCAACTGATGACACCCTCAACACAGGTCAATCTTTGAGTAATAACTGGAACCTTGATTGAACAAACCATATATCCTAGGAAGTGGATACCAGTTCTTAACAATTAACTTGTTTAATTCCCGATAATCGATACACATCATAAAGGTTCCGTCCTTCTTCTTTACAAACAATACCGGAGCTCCCCATGGTGAGAAAACTCGGTCTTATGAATCCCTTATCTAACAATTCCTCCAATTGATTAGATAGTTCCTGCATCTCTGACAGCGCTAATCGGTATGGTGATCGCGCAATTGGTGTTGCTCCGGGTACCAGGTCAATTCGAAACTCCATCTGCCTAGGTGGCGTCCGGGCAAGTCTTCGGGAAAGACTTTCGGATAGTCTTGAGTGGTCGGTATGTCTTCAAGTCGCTTCTCCTCCGACTTCTTTTCAGTCACATTTGCGAAAATCGCGTGGTATCCTTTTCTCAGATACTTTCAGGCTTTCATGCAATTGATGATCCTCAGTGCGATTCCCCACTTTTCTCCTTGGATCCAAAAGGTTTTTCCATTCAGGAGTGGAATACGGACTATCTTCTCATGACATACAATTTTCGCATGATTCTTCGATAACTAATCCATACCAACAAAAATGTCAAAGCTCCCAAGTTCTATGAGTAGCAAGTCTATGCTAAAGGGATGATCTTCTAAATTCAAGGTGCACCCTTGAATTATTTCACCGGTTTCAATCAACATGTCGTTAGCTAATTGTATAATATACCAATTAGCGGGCTAAAGTCGGTCGAAAAAAAACTTCTATCGGCACCCGTATCAAATAGTATAGATGCATAGTGATTATTGACAAGAAAAGTACCCGTAACGATGTTGGAATCTTGACGAGTATCTCCTGCTGCAATCACAAATGCTCTCCCGTGAGCATGGTTCGCAACATGATTCTTCAACTTTGGACAATCTTTCTTGAAGTGACAGGTGGCACCACATTCAAAGCATCCTTGGTTAGCTCTAACGGTTGCTGCTGGTTCGGTAATTCTGTAATACTTGGCCAAATGCCCGGGCTTATTGCACTTATGGCACACGAAACTCTCACAAGTGCCCATATGGTGAAACCCACATTTGTCACACTTAGGTTGGTTCCAGTATACCGTTTCTTCTAAGTAGTGCCCGCAACATATGCTTTCACCGTGTCTTGTTTCTTATGAAAAACATTCCCCGGATTCTTCCCCGAATTCCCATCCCATTTCCTCTTCCCTCCAGAGTTCGTTTCGGTAGTACCCTTCTTACTTAACAAACCTGAACGAACCACCTCATCAGTAAGACTGGGTACTAGGGTCATCGCACTCTAAATGGTAGCCAGTTTGGATGAAGTAACCACGCTACGAATTTGAGGTGCGAGACCTCAGATGTACCGTTCAATCCACTCGTATTCCGGTATGACCATGTGAGGTACAAGATAGAAAAGTTCATGGTACCGGGTAGTATAAGCAGACACTTCGGCTCCTTCCATGGTTAGGTTCTAGAATTCAGTCTCAAGTTTCTAGAGCTCACTACGGGTGCAATACTCCTCCATTAAAATAGCCTTCAGTTCCTCCCATGTAAACTAATACACCGCCTCTCGACCCAGAGTTTAAACTTAGAGACTCCACCAAGTTAGAGCTTCATCATAGAAGGTGCAAGTAGTGTACTTCACCTTGCAATCGTTGGTACAGTTGCTGATGTCCAACACGGATTCCATCTTCTTTATTCAGCTGACAATTCCCACAGCTCTTTCATTACCATGGAAGTTTCGGGGTTTGCATTCGAGGAAAGCCTGTATAAACAGCCTTTCGGGTGGTTTTCCCCTCCTGCATTAACAACATCCCAAACATTTAAATTATTCATTTGTGATCGGAGATCTCACCCTTGATAATATTAGGGTAAATCTTGATCACCATGGTATTGCTCCTCCTCAACACTCATCACACGACCCCTCACGGTCTATACCTTATCTACCAGATAGTGAAACCCTGCGGCAATGGTAGGAGTGACGACCTGTGGGGGTAACTGATGGTGGTGGTCGGGAAGGTCTACCTACCATATCAGCCCCACGGTCCAGGTCCTGGATCAACCAACTGGTCTTCCGCGCTTACCATTAGTACTCTAGCTTCTTCTTCAGTGGCCGAGTCTCTTTGTCGCCAGCAAGGGTAGGTGATGCCAACCTCTTGCGAGGTAGTCCCATCCGCTTCCTCGCAGTGTGAATCACTCTCGCTCCCCGATTAGAGGGGCAAATAGGGGATGCTGGAGCTGTCTATGGCTCTATAGTGGTCGGGGGTGTCGGGACTGGAAAGTCATCATAAGAAACATGTCTCTTGAATGCTAGCGGGGACGTCGGGATCTCCCCGCGCTTTCTCCTAAAGACCTTCTCAGCATGAGCTCTGGTGTACTCCTCGGACGTGTACTCCTCAGATGGCTCCTCTTCCGAGTGGGCGCATCAGATCATGATCAGATAGGACTCTGTGATTACAATATCAATACGATGAAATGTGAGTCATGCAAATGTATACGCAATGCAAATGATCTTGTTATGTTTCTATGGCTATAGTCTAGGCCTACTAATGCAACCTAGTTCACTATAATCAATGGCTCTGATACCAATCTGTCACACCCCGCCAAGGCCGAAACGCAGGTCGCGAACTTCATTGTTTATAGTCACCGTTTACATTGAACAACCACTAAATGCATTAAACATAAGATTCAAAACTGTTTCTACAAAAAAACAGTGTTTCGAGTTTCACATAAACACAGGATTTTAAAATTATGGCCTAAATAAAAAGGCTATACTAGGAAAATCCCCAAAAAACTTGTAGCATGCAATGTGACTCCACTACATGATTACCCAAAAGTGATCCCAAAATGCGCTTCAATTACCTGAGAATAACACGTTTAAAATGTCAACTAAAAGTTGGTGAGTTCACAGGTTTGAATGTTTCAAAAGATGTTTCACATGAATTACGAGATTTTAAATACGTAGTATTGTTAAATAAAACAACACAGATAAATGATGCAGTTACCATGATTTCCCATAACCAACACTTGACTGTTTTTGTTGCAGCCACTAAAAATGTTCTATCGTAAAACAATATGCACTCGATTGACCTCCGATCAAAGTTAGAGCGACTAACCGTTACAGTAATACAGGTTACTGAAATGCAATCGTTGGTACGGTTGCTGTTGTCTAACACGGATTCTATCTTCTTTATTCGGCTGACAATTCCCACAGCTCCTTCATTACTATGGAAGTTTCGGGGTTTGAATTCGGGGAAAGCCTTGTATGAACAACCTTTCGGGTGGATTTCCCCTTCTGCATTAACAACATCCCAAACATTTAAACTATACATTTGTGACCGATGATCTCACCCTTGATAATATTAGGGTAAATCTTGTTACCTGTGTGGTCATCGTCGCCTCCAGTATCTGTCGTTCCTCTATTGGAGTCTCGATTACAGTTGGCTTCATACTATGTAATGGCAGTAGCCACCTGCTGCTCGATTGCCTCCGAGTTCATCTACTTGCTACCGTCCAGGGTGTTACGGTTAGGTCTCCTACGTGGCGCCATGGTTTTCTTCTAATCTCAACGATAAGCAATATATATAATAATGTCAACACATGTGCACAAGTTTCATCCTACACTACCACATGAGCACAACCCACTCGCAATAGGTCTAACTAACTAGATGAGAAAACACACCAACAAGCATGGCAACATAAGCTACAAAGATATCGACTGCAGCGAGTACTCTAGTGGACTCTGTGTACTCCTAGGACTCAATAGCTCTTTGCTATGCGACAGTCGCCCGTTACTCTGAAACCCCAACAAGCATGATGGTGAGAGCCTGATCACCAAGGTATCACGGTCTCTACCCTATCTACCAGATAGTCAAACCGAGCGACAAAGGTAGGAGTGATGATTTATGGGGGTAACTGATGGTGGTGTTCGGGAAGGTCTACCTACCATGAAGGTAGAAGGTGGCTCCTCCATATCAGCCCCACGGTCCAGGTCTTGGATCAACCAAGTGGTCTTCCGCGCTTACCATCAGTACTTTACCGTCTTCTTCAGTGGCCGAGTCTCTTTGTCGCCAGCAAGGGTAGGTGATGCCAACCTCTTGCCAGGTAGCCCCATCCACTTCCTCGCGGTGTGAATCACTCTCGATCACCGATAAGAGGGCAAATAGGGGATGGTGGAGCTGTCTATGACTCTATAGTGGTCGGGGGTGTTGGGACTGGAGAGTCATCATAAGAAAGATGTCTCTCGAATGCTAGCGGGGACGTCGGGACCTCCCCGCGCTTGCTCCTAAAGCCCTTCTCAGCACTAGCTCTTGTGTCCTCCTCGGACGTGTACTCCTCGGAAGGCTCCTCTTCCGAGTGGTCACATCAGATCATGATGAGATAGGACTCTGTGACGACAATATCGATACAATGAAATGTGAGTCATGCAAATGTATAAGCAATGCAAATGATCTTGTTATGTTTCTATGGCTATAGTCAAGGCCTACTAATGCAACCTAGTTCACTATAATCAATGGTTCTGATACCAATCTGTCATACCCCGCCACGGCAGAAACGCGGGGCGCGAACTTCATTGTTCATAGTCACTGTTTACATTGAACAACCACTAAATACATTAAACATAAGATTCAAAATTGTTTCTACAAAAAACAATGTTTCGAGTTCCACATAAACATAGTATTTTACAATTATGGCCTAAATCAAAACGATATACTAGAAAAATCCCCAAAAGACTTGTAGCTTGCAATGTGACTCCACTACATGATTCCCCAAAAGTGATCCCCAAATGCGCTTCAATTACCTGAAAATAACACGTTTAAAATGTCAACTAAAAGTTGGTGAGTTCACAGGTTTGAATGTTTCAAAAGATGTTTCACATGAATAACGAGATTTTAAATATGTAGTATTGTTAAATAAAACAACACAGATAAATGATGCAGTTACCATGATTTCCCATAACCAACACTTGATTGTTTTTGTTGCAGCCACTAAAATTATTCTATCGCAAAACACTGCAATGTGATGGACAATATGCACTCGATTG
Organism: Smallanthus sonchifolius; assembly: GCA_023525975.1. Taxonomy (NCBI): domain Eukaryota; kingdom Viridiplantae; phylum Streptophyta; class Magnoliopsida; order Asterales; family Asteraceae; genus Smallanthus; species Smallanthus sonchifolius. The sequence goes on from CM042025.1 coordinate 32,153,481, forward strand.
ACCTCCGATCAAAGTTAGAGCGATTAACCGCGGGTGTGGTGTCAACCCAAATAAATCTATTCACACTTCCACGTCTACCGATAGCTAACGGTTACAGTAATACAGGGGACTTAAATGCAATCGTTGGTACAGTTGCTGGTGTCTAACATGGATTCCATCTTCTTTATTCATCTGACAATTCCCATAGCTCCTTTATTACCATCGAAGTTTCGGGGTTTGTATTCTAGGAAAGGCTTGTATGAACAGCCTTTCGGGTGGTTTTCCCCTTCTGCATTAACAACATCCTAAACGTTTAAACTACACATTTGTGACCTGTGATCTCTCCCTCGATAATATTAGGTTAAATTTTGTTACATGTGTGATCATCATCGCCTCCAGTATTTGTCGTTCCTCTACTGGAGTCTTGATTACAGTTGGCTTCATACTGTGCAATGGCAGTAGCCACCCACTGCTTGATTGCCTCCGAGTTCATCTACTTGCTACCGTCTAGGGTGTTACGGTTAGGTCTCCTAAGTGGCGCCATGGTTTTCTTCTAATCACAACAATAAGCAGAAATAAGACAATATATAAAATAATGTCAACACATGTGCACTACATGGAAACAATCACAACCATAAAATCACGTAATATATAGATGAAGTAAACTTGTTACATAGTTTGCAAAAAGTACAAAATGGATTAGGGTACATAGCCTCATCAATACAAGTTTCATCCTACACTACTACATAAGCACAACCCACTCGCAATATGTCAAACGAACTAGATGAGAAAACACGCCAACAAGCATGGCAACATAAGCTAAGAAGACACCGACTGCAGCGAGTGCTCTGGTAGACTCTGTGTGCTCCTATGACTCAACAGCTCTCTGCTATGCGGCAGTCGCCTGTTACTCTGAAACCCCGACATGCATGATGGTGAGAGCCTGATCACCAAGGTATTGCTCCTCCTCAACACTCATCACATGGCCCCTCATGGTCTTTACCCTATCTACCAGATAGTCAAACCGAGCGGCAATGGTAGGAGTGACGACCTGTGGGGGTAACTGATGGTGGTGGTCGGGAAGGTCTACATACCATGAAGGTAGAAGGTGGCTCCTCCATATCAGCCCCACGGTCTAGGTCCTGGATCAACCAAGTGGTCTTCTGCTCTTACCATCAGTACTTTAGCTTCTTCTTCAGTGGCAGAGTCTCTTTGTCGGCAGCAAGGGTAGGTGATCCCAACTTCTTACGAGGTAGCCCCATTCGCTTCCTTGCGGTGTGAATCACTCTCGCTCCCCGATAAGAGGGGCAAATGGGGGATGGTGGAGCGGTCTATGGGTCTATAGTGGTCGGGGGTGTCGGGACTGGAGAGTCATCATAAGAAACATGTCTCTCGAATGCTAGTGGGGACGTCGGATCTCCCCGAGCTTGCTCCTAAAGCCTTTCTCAGCACGAGTGTCCTCCTCCGACGTGTACTCCTCGGATGGCTCCTCTTCCAAGTGGTCGCATCAGATCATGATGAGAGAGGACTCTGTGATGAAAATATCGATACAATGAAATGTGAGTCATGAAAATGTATACATAATGCAAATGAACTTGTTATGTTTCTATGGCTATAGTCTAGGCCTACTAATGCAACCTAGTTCACTATAATCAATGGCTCTAATACCAATCTGTCACACCCCGCCACGGCCGAAACGCGGGACACGAATTTCATGGTTCATAGTCACTGTTTACATTGAACAACCACTAAATGCTTTAAACATAGATTCAAAATTGTTTCTACAAAAAACAGTGTTTCGAGTTTCACATAAACACAGGATTTTACAATTATGGCCTAAATCAAAAGGCTATACTAGGAAAATCCCCAAAAGACTTGTAGCATGCAATGTGACTCCACTACATGATTCCCTAAAAGTGATCCCCAAATGCGCTTCAATTACCTGAGAATAACACGTTTAAAATGTCAACTAAAAGTTGGTGAGTTCACTGGTTTGAATGTTTCAAAAGATTTTTCACATGAATTACGAGATTTTAAATACGTAGTATTGTTAAATAAAACAACACAAATAAATGATGTTGTTACCATGATTTCCCGTAACCAAATCTTGACTGTTTTTTATACAGCCACTAAAATTGTTTTATCGCAAAAAACTGCAATGTGATGGAAAATATGCACGCGATTGACCTCCGATCAAAGTTAGAGCGACTAACCGCGGGTGGGGGTGTCAACCCAAATAGATCTATTGACACTGCCACGTCTACCCATAGCTAACGGTTACAGTAATACAAGGGACTTAAATGCGATAGTGAATCATACTCATGTAACAATGTGTGTCATGTTTCAACTCGTATCCAAACATATGAGTCCTAGCGTGTATTCTCCCCTAAATATTTAAAAGGCAGTTTAAAAGAGTGGCCGTGAGACTCACTTGATGCGTAAAGAGTGAAACAAGCAAATAGCAACTAAGTAGCAACGTCCGAAATCCGTAAACCCGGCCTACTCGAGTCCTAGAGCATTCTAAGACACTTTAAGGTCTAGACGATGTTTTTAATGTGTAAGTTCACCGTGTATATCAATTCACCCAACTAGACTCGACATGAATATACGTTTCATTTCCCAAATGTTTTGATTCGACGATCGTTGGAGATATGGTTTGATTTTACAAAAATATATTCATATATCAAGTATAAATATAAATAACATATACATCATAGTGTGTTCATGAATTCGTGTTTCTTTGCATTAATTTTTTGTCCGGTTCGTAAAATAATATATATATATATATATATATATATATATATATATATATTGTTATGGGTTAAATTTCAAGCAGGATCTTGAATGATGCATTATCCGGAATCCATGATCCTTGTAACTTCGGTATCCTGGATATTAATGCTACTAACAACTATTTGTCCTCTACTTCTTTTATATGCGCGGGTAAAACCTGTTGACTCGTTTTGTCTCTGAAGAATCGGATGAGAAGTCAAAGAGAACGTGTAAAACTTGCGAGAGAAGCTTAATAACGATCATATTTGAAGACCGAGTAAAGCTCCAGGATCCTCGCAGAGTTAGTTAGGATCATTTTCGTATTTCATCAGCAGCTTGATCGATTAGCAACACACACAATTCACTTAGCATTACTAAACACTCGTAACAATCTCTGTAACACTTAGATCTCGATCATCTACTGCTCGTACTTGTAATCATTTTTATTGATTTATACAAGACTAGGAGGCAAGTGACTTTCAGTCACTTCCCGAGGTTTTATGCTGGCAGTCCTTAGGGATTAAGGTTTTCCTCGTAAACACTCGTGTCATTTTATTGCTTTATACGCTTTGTTCATAACGATCCTTTCAAGCACACTACCTCACTTACGAAATTTGGTTAAAAAGTTAGTTTATATAATTTTTACCCAAAACAATTTGGCGCCCACCATGGGGCAAGTGGTGCTTTTTATCTTAAAATCTTTGCTAAAATTTGTGTTCAATCACTATCTTTCAAAGCTATTTTAAAAAATGTCGTCTCAATCAAAAAATATTTCTATTTCTGCTCCATCTTCGAGCTATGGGTTGGTCAACCCTATTCCTCTTCCTCCATTTCAAAAAAGTGTTAATCAGCCGAAGAAAACTACTCCTACGGGTTTTTCGGGATCCGAAATACCTGCTGGTGGACCTCTAATCATATCAAACAATGATATCCTCGATCCGTTCTCAGAGATGAATCAACAAATGGAACAACAGAGGAAGACTAACCAAGCGCTGTTTTGGGATATTGAGAAGGTTAAGGAATCGAAGAAACCAGTGGAAGTGACGACCCCGCTGCAACCAAGGATCTTGTTTTTTATTTATTCAGGATCCTCAAGAATCCATAAGGGAGACTTCCTTCCCATGGAAACAGGGATCACTGAAGTTGGCCCTACCCCGGCTGTTAGAGTTACAACAAATCCTGAGAACGGTAACACATTCTATCAATTTTCAAATACTACCGAATTTGTGCAGGAGACAGGAATCACTCCGTCCATGGCCAAGGAGTTAAAGAAGTTGAGAGAGATAATCTCCATTATACCAAGTGTGGTCCAACCTATACCGGAGATGTCCTCTACCAGTCACAGGATCTCCAGATTCGCTCCACCGTTATGTGATGCTCAGATCCCCAAGCGCTTCCATACTCCTAACATGAAGTTGTACGATTGAACTACAGATCCTGAGGAGCACGTCGCGCAGTACAGGGAACAGATGGAAATAAACCCCATTCCCATGGACCTAAAGGAAGCCTGCTTATGCAAAGGCTTCGACTCTACCTTAACAGGATCAACCCTGAAATGGCTACTTAACGTTAAACCTTATTCTATTACTTCGTTTGCTCACTTAATTAATTTGTTTAACAATCACTTCTCTTGCAGTAGGACCTTTGAAAGGTTAACAAGTGACTTATACATGATAACTAAGAACAGTAGAGAGTCCCTTCGGGATTATGTCAGCAAGTTCGGTCGGGAATCCCTGGATATCCCGAACCTTGACATTGCCACTGCAGTCAAGGCCTTCAAGATGGGACTAAAGAAGGATTCTCAATTTTACGAAAACCTTGTTATGAATCCTTGCAGGAACCTTGATGAAGTCAGAAACCTGGCATTGAGGTTTATTAGGTTGGGAGATTATAAAAAGATCCTGCAAAAAGTGAATCCTCCCACAAGCTACACTCAATCTAACCGGAAAGCTGAACCTGCACCTTTCAAGTCGTACAGATCTAAACCGTATTCTAAGCCGGACAATCACAGGATCAATGTTGTAGAAGATGACGAGGACAAGGAAGAATATCCTAAGTTGTCTGATTACTGTTTTTCTCTTGATACAACTGGTTTGCTATTTGATATGCAGGACCATGGAGAAAAAGCCAGGTGGCCTCGCAAGTTTGAGAGGACCTCAGGAGGAAAGGACAAGTCCAAGTGGTGTGTAACATCCCAAAACTCCTAAATATAAGATGGGACACATGTCAGTTGAGAAACGTGACCAAATAAACCAACCGGGTTCAAAACTGGAGGACTATTCGCCCGAAAATAGCTCAAAACTTCACATAAGCATATCTCGAGCTAGAAAATGAGTTACGAAAGCCATAATATATGAAAATGGGGTGTTTCGACGAGGAGAATCTAAAAATAAGGTATGTCGGACCGATATACCAAGCATAACGATGTAACATGTATTGCTGAAGCAAATAAGAAGGATGTGATGCGTGTTTGGTGACTTAGCTCGACGTCGGACCGATATGGTTTTAGACTTTAGACATCGGTCCGACTTCGGCGTAGTTTCAGCCTATAAATAGAAAGCAATTGCCATTCAAAATGAAAACACAACACCAACACCATTACACACACACACTCTCTGGGAAAGGTTAGAAGACCCGGTGTGGTGCGTTTAAGTGCGAGTGCGGTGCAAGTTCGGAGAAGCGTTTAAAGCGAGGAACGAACTTAGGAACTACCAAAGGATAAAGTAAGTACACTGGACCCGTACCCTAGACACAAATACGTGAAATACGTATTTAAATAATATGTGCTATGTGATATGTGATATGACGAGGGTACGGGGTAATGACGGATTAGTCTAAACACTAAACGGGAATAATGGAGTAATCACGACGTATCCAAGAGGTGGTGGATACGCCGTTGCTACTTCCTATATATAAACTTATTGGTACAACGTGGTGAAACCATTATGAATGTTTAGGGATATAGACTAATAAATTATGATGAAATATAGTGAAAGTACGGGAGAACATCCAACCGGTATGTAGTTATCTGACAAACAGAATGTTTTGTCTAACGAAAGAGTGGTGTATAAATCTCTCCTAGACCCGTCACTCTTTTCTGGGAACATCTCTGTTGGAGGCACTGCTTTGGAAGTAAAATCACCCCAGTTTACAATATATGACGAATATGAATATATGATGGAAGTATACCATGCATGATGAATGTGAATACATGATGAGCATGAAAATGTGAAATGCATGTTGAATACCTGAATGCACGATGATACGTGCGAACGTGAATGAGTATGATGGAACGGGTCTAAACCATAAAATGGAATAACGGAGTACTCACGAAGTGTTAAAGTGGTGGTGGATACACTGCTGGTACTTCCTATATATAAACCCTTTTAATATATCGTGGAGAAACCGTTATGAAGTTTTAAGGTGAGGACTGGTTGGGGGAAATAAATCAAGCATATACATGAAATGAAAACAAATGATTGATACATTTGGGAGGATATGAGCCTAAGATACTCAAGGTCCCAAATAAAATGAGATACCCGGCCAGTAAGGTGGATCTCAATAAATAATAAATAAGAGAACTAAAGATAACTCCAGGCCTACGGGGCTGAAGGAGAAAAAGATTCCAAGCCTACGGGGCTGTGGAATGAATGAGTCTTCGTGACAAATGCGAGGGGTCTAAACTGACGAGTATAAGAACCTTGCCAATACTCGGACCAGAGGTACGACCTAAGTTGGTTGCGAGGGGTTAGCACACCCATAAAATATACGAATACCGTGATCGGAGGTACGTCCGAAGATGGTCACGGGGACACCGAGAGCCCGAGAGAACGTGAATAATAAGAACCTAAAGGGTTCATAATAAAATGAAAAGATGCAGTGTACTTACTTAGCATAAGCTAATTCAAAAACGTTTTCTAAACACTGTAGGAAAGAAGCTCGTGTAATGAGGCTTCCTGAGGACGGAACAATCGGAGTTAGAGATCCCTATGTAAAATGATGTAATTACATTGTCTTTTTTAAAACGATGATATTATAAATGAAAAAGTTACCTTAGCCATTTAATGACATGGTTTTTTTCAAACTGGGACCATTTTCCGCAATATAATACTCTGATAAAATAAGGAATAAGTAGGATGTTTCATGGTGTGCATTCCACGAAGAATTTGGCCATATAACTGAGGATTGTATTGCTTTTCGGAAGGAGATAAGTTATCTCATGAGCAAGGGATATCTCAAAGAATTTATAGGGAAAGGAAAGAACAAGACCAAGGATCAAGACAGGATCCCGCAAAGAGCAAAATCATCGCCGCCATATGCCAAGGTAATAGGTTTTATATCTAGTGGATCTGATATTTGGGGTACTTCTTACTCTGCAGCAAAAAGGAATGCCAAAGAAGCGAAAACAGAGAATGGGGACAGACCTATCAAAACCTCCAGCTTAACTGAAGAAAAGTTGTATGTTTCGACGAGGATGACAGAGATGACGTACAGGATCCTCATCACGATGACCTTGTGATCACACTATATATTGCAAACCACTTCATCCGAAGGATACTGATCGACGGAGGAAGCTCTGTAAACATTATCCAGCATGAAGTCCTGAAAAGAATGGGGATTCCGGATTCTGAAGTCATCACGAAATCCTCAGTGTTAGTAGGATTCAGTGGAGAGGTTAAAAACACAGTTGGAGAAATAAAGCTTCCAATCTACATCGAAGGGGTAAACTCTATATAAAAGTTTTGTGTTGTTGATTCTTTATCTTGCTGTAACATTATTCTAGGAAGACCCTGGATACACGACATGAAGGCAGTACCCTCAACATATCTCCAATGTGTCAAGATGCCGACCCCTTGGGGAGTGGTAAAGATCAACCGAGATCAACAAAAGGCTAAAAACTGTTATACTTCTTCGATGAAAGCCTCTGTCAAAACCAGACAAGCATAGCAATAAAAAAGCAGGCCAGGTATGTTCTGAAACTAAAGAGCAGGATGTTAAAGAGGTATCCATGGATGCTGAGAATCCAGATATAAAGATCCTGGTAGGTAACAATATCCCTAAGGAGATTGAAAAAGATATCCTGGACTTCCTGAGAGGCAGAAAAGCAACTTTCGCATGGAAACACGAATACATGAAAGGTATATCCAAATATATCATAACACGTAAACATTGAATTGATAAAAGTTTCAGGCCAATACATCAGAAGCGAAGGAAAGTTGCTCCTGAAAGAAACGTGATCATCCAAGAGGAGGTCGAAAGGCTCCTTACATCTGGTAAAATTCCAAAGGTGGCTAGCCAACGTGGTGGTAGTCCAAAAGAAGAATGGAAAGTGGAGAGTTTGTGTAGACTACATGGACCTCAACAAAGCGTGTCCTAAAGATCTCTTCCGATTACCACACATAGATTCAATGGTAGACGCTACAACAAGCAACAAAATCCTGACTTTTATGGATGCCTCTTCAGGATTTCAACATATCCAAATAGAACCATCAGATCAAGAAGGCACGACATTCATGACTCTGGCAGGTATTTACTGCTACACAGCTATGCCATTTGGTCTTAAAAATGCAGGTGCCACGTATCAGAGACTAGTAAATATGATGTTCAAAGGCAAGATTGGGGATACTATGGAAGTCTACATAGATGATATTGTGGTAAAATCAAAGAAAGCTGAGAATCATCCCAGGGATCTCAGAGACGCATTTGATATCCTGGACCAATACAATATGAAGCTAAACCCTTCGAAACGTCACTTCGGAGTGGGGACAGGAAAGTTCTTGGGCTACATGGTGACCAAGAAAAGAATAGAAGCCCATTCAAAACAAATCAAAGCTATCATCAGTATGAAATCCCCAGCAAATACTAAGGATGTCCAGAGACTGACCGGCAGAGTAGCAGCACTCAACAGATTTATATCAAGATCCTCATAAAAGTGCAAAGAATTTTATGACATCCTGAAGAAGAACAAGAGATTCGAATGGAAAGAGAAGCATGAACAAGCACTCCAATCATTGAAGGAATACCTGTCATCAACTACTCTACTGATGAAACCAGAAGACGGTGAACCATTATCTCTAAACTTGGCAGTATACCGAAGCACCGTAAGTGCTGTGTTAGTCAAGGATCATGAGGGACAACAACATCCAGTATACTATGTAAGTAAAAGTTTGCTACCAGTGGAAACCAGGTACTCTCATTTAGAAAAATTAATTTTAGCTTTAATAATGGCATCAACTAAACTTAGACACTATTTTGAAATTCATGCTATTCATGTTAAAACCAATTATCCTATAAAGTGTGTCTTAAGAAAGCCAGAGATGTTAGGAAGGATGGCAAAATGGTCAGTCAAACTCAGCGCCTATGACCTCATATATGAACCTAGAACAACAATAAAGACTTAGGCACTGGCATACTTTGTGGCTGATTTCAGCAGTGATATCCAACACGAAGCAAATCTTGAAGTCCAACAACTAGGAGAGTCAAGGGATGAATGGACCTTATTCACTGATGGTGCATCAAACGTAAGAGGAACGGGTCTGGGAATCATACTAAAATCTCCACAAGGGGACATATTACAACAATCCATAAGCTGTGAGTTCCATGCTACGAATAATGAAGCAGAGTATGAGGCGTTGATAGCAGGATTGCAATTAGCAAGGGATATCAAGGTCAGGTATGTTCAGGTATGTGTCGACTCATTGTTAATTGCTAACCATTTCAATGGTTCATATGCAGTAAAAGTTTAGAAGTTAGCCAAATATCTCAAAATAGTTAAGCAATTATCCATGGAATTCGAAACTTTTAACATTACACAGGTGCCTAGAGAAGACAACGCTGAGGCTGGTGCCTTAGCAAACCTTGCTTCAGCTGTTAGAATACCAGAAGGTACCAAAATACATATCATACATATTATGAGCCCAGCAATTGAGAAGATAAATGAAGTATCCAACACTGAAGAAGAAGCAGACATTCGGAATCTTGAACCTCCTCAAGGATCCTAGATTTCACCTATTAATAAATACTTGCAGGATGGTGAGATCCCAAGTGATGAAAAGAACCACAAGGCTTTTCGCATGATGATGTCTCGTTTTATAATGTTACAGAATGTTTTGTATAGAAAAACAATTGCAGGTCCATACTTAAGATGCTTAGAAGATCCTGAAGCTCATGAAGTCCTAAAAGATCTACACGAAAGAGATTGTGGTAATCACACTGGGGGCAGAGCATTATTCTCGAAGATCCTAAGGACATGTTACTTCTGGCCTACCATGAGGAAAGATGTTGTGACTTACTCTAAAAAATGTGATGCTTGCCAAAGACACAACAACATACTCCATCAACCGGTCGAACCTTTATATCCAATCATCTCTCCATGACCATTCATGAAATGGGGAATGGATATAGTTGGCAAACTTCCCAAGGCACCAGGAGGAAAAGTTTTTATGCTAGCAATGACAGACTACTTCTCTAAATGGATTAAAGCTGAGGCATTTATCCAAGTGAGAGAAAAAGAGGCCGTCTCCTTTATCAAGCGCAACATCTTGACAAGATTTGGGATCCCGACAGAGATAGTATGTGATAATGGATCTCAGTTCATTGGCAAGAGAACAACTGACTTCTGTGCCAGTTGGGGAATCAAAATGATAACTTCTACTCTAGTACATCCTCAAGCCAATGGACAGGCGGAGTCCAGCAACAAGATTATCATCAACAACGTCAAGAAAAGATTGGGACCAAAGAAAGGAAAATGGGCAGAGGAGTTACCCTTCGTCCTCTAGGCATGTAGAACAACCATAAAGAATGCGACATGGCAAACTCCATTCTCCTTGATATTTGGAACTGAAGCCATGATCCTGACAGAAATGGTTATCCCTACTGCCAGAACCAATCTCCAGGCTCTAGAGACTAACAATGAAGCTCTTGCTCATGATCTTGACACTGTGGATGAACTCAGGGATCTTGCCAAAGTTCGCATTGCGGCTTATCAACAAAGAATAGCGAGATCTTATAACAAAAGCATAAGGATTAGAAGATTCCAAGTGGGTGATCTTGTATTATGAAAGGCGTTTCAAAATACTACCAATCCCAGTGATGGAAAGCTTGCACCAAAGTAGGAAGGCCCGTACTTGATTGACTATGAAGTAGGTAAAGGTGCATATTGGTTGGCTACTATGGAAGGGGATATCCAACAAAGATCCTCGAACGCTATCCATCTCAAAACCTACTTTATGTAAGTTTAAAACTTATGTTCAGACTGAAACTGGTACGTCTTATATCCTTGACTGTTCTTATATTTATTACCCTTAATCAATGTACCAACTTGAGCGTCGGAGGGGTGTTAGCCAAGCTAATACCCACCTTCACCAAGGTTTTAATGTTTTGTAGGAAGGATCCTCAAGGATCTTGACAGAAGATAGAGATTGGCCATCTCTCCTAAGTTAAGGTATCCTGCATACCTTCTAAGGTTTAAAGGTTTTCACCTTTCTAAGAATTGAGTTTAAACACTCCGCTTATAGTGCACGATGTTCGAGTATAGTTCAAGGTGGTGCGACCAGTCTATGTAACAGTGGCTGATAAGTTCATCAATGTTGGCTATATATTGAATGCTACGATAGTAACAGACGTGTTACTCCTAAGGTTTTTAGCATTTTCATGCTAACTTAAGTCTGGCTTGGCCCACGTTATTCTGGCTTGGCCCATGATTTTAAAATTGTCACAGATATTTAACACTTATGTGTCAAATCAAGAACTTAGCATCAATATGCTCGTTCAAGATCCTTAAACGGGTTAAAAACTTATGAAGATCATGAAGTACGATTGCTATGTCCACTACGTAAGTAATGACTGTACACAGGGGACAACCAACGGTTGCTATATTTCAAACTCAACATCATAATATGGTATGTGTATCTACCTGACTTGGTTTTCAACAAAGATACGCGTTACATGTTAATTTTCAATTTATAGAAGATTTGAATGACTAAGGCATGATTCGCTTGTAATTGGTAATCTTCCATACCATTTGCTAAAATTAAGATATGTTTTCCTAAGTCAAAGTTTGATAAAAACCTGAGATACTATCGAGGATCCAGTATCCTGAAAATATACCTAAACTTATTCTTTCTAAGATTTAATTACCTTACAAATCATAATTTTCTACAAAAAATCAAACATATAACAATCAGGGCAAAATGTCAAAGATGCTAATATTAAAAGTGTAGAAAAGAAGAGTAACCCGAGTTTCATCCAAAACTTGGACCCATCCACCCGGTTCACAAGTTGTCGAGTTTTTCATCTCATCCAGAGATCCCCAGAAGCATGTAAAAGGAAATTGTTTAACAAACCAACATGATTAAGGTTTAAAGCCATAAATATCACAAGATCAGGGCTCAGACCTTCTCTTTCTTGCCCTCATCGCCCTGACCGATCACCTATGTTGCTTCCTTTACCAAGCCCCCCACCTCACCTTCAGCCACCAATTTGCCCTCGACCACCTTCGGCATTGGCTCTCCACCCAATTCAGTAATCAGCTTCTTCCAGCCCAGCGCATCCCAGTTAGCCTGATCGAAATACTTTTCGACAGCCTCTTCAGCCATCTTAATTCTGGCTTGGAAGATTGAAATTGCAGCTGACATTTTAGCATGTTCGTGAGATTCTTCAAGATCCTGGGCATGTTGGGCATAAGCATCTTGAAGCTCAGCCTTCACCTTGTCAAGCTCTTTAGTCTCTTCGGCTAACTTTTTGTTCTTTGCTGACCCTATCCTTTGCAAGTCAATAACCATCTGTTTGCTGTCTTCGGCCTCTTTCACCAATGGTTCATGGATCTTAGTCATTTTCTCCAAAGCCTGTCACAAAAATAGCGTGCTAGGATAAAAACAAGATCAGGATCCGGGATACTGAATGTCACTTACCAAATGACCAAGTGTGTGAAGCCTCTTGTGAAGATCAGCATAATCTGAGCATTCGGTGATTGCTAGCTCGACAGGATCGACAAGTTTTCGTTTCTTGTGGGATGTAGTCTTGGGGTGAGTAGTGGAAGACTCAGGTTTGGGAGCTTCTGGTTTGGTAGCTGGGAATGATGGCTGGCCTGCCTCCTTCTTGATGTTTTTTCCTTTGGAAAGCATGCTGTCAATATCCTCGAGAGCAAATTTAGTGCTTGGCTTACGAACACCTATTTCAAGATAACAGGATAGACCAATACATATCTTATAAACTAACAAAATATTACGAATTTCTTTTGTCTTACCAGACATTTCTGAGCCTGAGGGATACGTTTATGAGCTCTCTGTTACCGACTGAGTCTTAACCTTGAAAGTTCATTCTGTGAGTTCGATACTGTAGAAGAAAAGGACTCTCTTGGCAGTCTCGGAAAAAGGCGGTGCCAACTCAGAAAAATTTGGCGCTGTAACACAAAAAGAACATCGAAAAGTCAGTATCCCAGATGCCAAGATAAAAAGGATCCTACAGATAGAATCATACCCTTTACAATCCATTTGATCGGTAACTTATCCCCATAAGGGATCGAATCTCTTCACACAAAGAAAAAAATATTTTTCCAATTAAGATCATTTTGAGTTGTTTTCAGGATTAAATGGTTCAGGTCGGTTTTGATTTGGAATAAAAAGCGGGAAGAACCGTGGCTCCTCAAATTGTAAACATAAGCCAATTCAGAAATGCTGAAGTCAAGAGCATGGTTACGGATCAAAATCTCAAAAGTGTGCAAAGTTCGCCAAATCACGGGCATTGTTTGGGCATAACTCAAACCGGTTTTTCAAAGAATTCAGTGGTGAAAGCAGGGAAAGGATATGAGAAGCCTATGGTAAAGGGCAAAGACGGAAAGCAGACCCAACTACTAGAAGTGAAGTCCACACTCGTTTTAGGATCAAAAGGTCGAAACACGGTATTTTTAGGGAAGGATCCCCAGATTTAAGAAGTTTGTTGTCTCGATCAGTAAGGTGCATTTCTCATAATCCGGTTTAGCTATCAAATGTGGACTATACAAATCATCTGAAGATGTGGAAGATCCTGAATAATAATGCTACTAACGGCTATTTGTCCTCTACTTCTTTTATATGCGTTGGTAAAACATGTTGACTCGTTTTGTCCATGAAGAATCGGACGAGAAGTCAAAGAGAACGTGTAAAACTTGCGAGAGAAGCTCAGTAACGGTCATATTTGAAGACCGAGTAAAGCTCCGGGATCCTCGGAGAGTTAGTTAGGATCATTTTTTTGTATTTAATCAGCAGCTTGATCGATTAGCAACACACACAATTCACTTAGCATTACTAAACACTCGCAACAATCTCTGTAACACTTAGATCTCGATCATCTACTGCTCGTACTTCTAATCATTTTTATTGATTTGTACAAGACTAGGAGGCAAGTGACTTTCGGTCATTTCCCGAGGTTTTATGCCGGCAATCCTTAGGGATTAAGGGCTTTTCTCGTAAACACTCGTGTCGTTTTATTGCTTTATACGCTTTGTTCATCACGAATCTTTCAAGCACACTACCTCACTTACGAAATTTGGTTACAAAGTTAGTTTATATAATTTTTACCCAAAACATATATATATTTATATATATATATTAAAACAAAAGACTCTAAATACGTCACATATTTAAGAAAAAATATTACATATTATCCTTTCACATAGAATCCCCAAATTTACCATCCAAATAATACCTATAAAGAATCCGTAAATTATATTTATAAAATCTTAGGGTTTTTAAGTCCAACGTTTCCATAAAATCATACTAATAAGTATAAATCAAGTCTTACATATATATTCTTGAATAGTCCATAATATATATCTATACATTTATTAAATAAATAATCTTTACTGTAGTAAGTTTTAAAGTTATATATATTTTTAGAGAAAACACAACTTAAGTTAAACTTATATTTTCACCAAAATATACTTAAATCTTCACTTTGCAAAATATGTTATTTTTACACCAATTAGTTCAAGTTTTCAACAATTAACAAAAGTTCCATATAAGTTTTGATCCATGCAAAAACACTAAGTTTAGGGGTGTATTAATTATAAAATATGTACTTGAGTCCATAAGTTTTCTTGTTTCATTTTCTATCTATATTCAAAGTTTATACATAAACTTGTTTCTACTAGTATAATCACCAAATCAAGTACGCAAATTACTAGCATATATACATAAAATAACTATAGTAACCAACAAAATATATCATCAAGGGTTTTTAAGAAACAAACCACGTTTACTTAGATGTTAGTTTCATTTCTCGAGTTTTAACCAAACAATGACTTCTTGGGTGAATATTTCTACACGACTAATAGGAAATAAAAACCAGAAATTAAAAGATGGCTCACTTTCAACAAGCAAGGAGAAGGAATGGATTGATGTGGAAAGCTTTGAACACCTAGGAACACCTTAAAATACCCTTGAATCTTTGGATGAACCCTTGCATTCTTGATTTAAACTTGAAAATGGAAGGATGTATGTGCGTGTGTTTGGCCATAGGTTTGAGAGGGAGAGAGTAAGTGTTTTTGGTGTGCCTTTCAAATGAATTTATGATCTAGTTTTAAAGTCAAAACCTTGGGCGTGTAAGTGGGTAATAACCTTGGGGTTAAGGCATCTTAGGGGACAATTAAGGATGTGACTTGCATGGGTTAGAACAAAGGTGAACAAGGGGGTGGGTGGCTTGTTGGCGACTGAGAAAAGGGGTAGGGGGTATAGGGTGGTTGTGAGGTGACTAATTAGTTTGTTGTTAAGGTATAAGTTGGGTTAAGGTTGGATGCCATCTAGATGGTATTCTTTTGTTACAAGTTTTAATATAAATACCTATGATTTCCATATGTTTCTATACTTCAATAACTACTAGCAAATAATATATGTCTATAAATTAACACAATTTAATATTTTATTAAAAAAGTGTGTTATTCCGTTAAAATACGAGCATACGCGTTAGAAATCCCAATTAGTTTCAATTACGCCCATAAATGAATCGTTAAATGATCCCCACAACTGTAACATCCCAATTAATAAAACGAATAAACGAAATATGATTGAGGCTTACAACGCAAGTTGTAGTAAAGAGAATGGGAAGGAAAGGAAATGAGCCGGCACATGGGCCGGAAGAGGGAAGGTAAAAGCCCTCAGGAACAACAGCCTCATCAGCCCATCCTCAATGCACAAAGTTGCGCAAGTTTCTGGAGCGAGAGAGAGAGATCGGGTTAGAGAGAGAAACCAAAGGGAGGTGGCTCAAGAGCATGGGAATCACCAATCGATATCACAGCAACGCATAACAACAAGAATCAGCCGACAATAGGTAATCATTTAGCCGAAATCTAAGTTTTTACAACTTTTGGGTTTCGGGTTAAAGTCTGCATAGAGGTTAAGTTTTTACGTATGAAATGAGAAACTAAGCTTGGATCTATGTTCATGAACTTAAATGGAACGTTTTTGATGTAAAAAGATCGAAACTTGAATGACTGGAACCTTAGCGAAAATAATTAGGTTTCGTGGTGGGGAAGAAGGCCACATAAACGAACTTATCAAGTTCGCCTGGAACCGTTTTAAGCGAACTTAGTTTATGTTCGCTAATATGAGCGAACTTAACATATTCGCTATAACATGTTAGCCTAAATGCCAAAGTAGCGAACCTGTCATGTTCTCTTAGCAAAAATTTAGCGAACCTATCACATCTTCGCCTACTTCAGTGTAGCGAACTTATCATGTTCGCTTAAGCCAATGACGGCGAACTTAACTAAGTTCCCTAAACCCTAAATATAGAAACGTCTTGTGTCGTTTAGGTTCAGTATCTTATCTTGCATGACTTGATTATACACATTGTGTGTGACCTTAGTGACGCTCACTGAAAAACTGTTATACTTCAGGAACCCGCTCATCAGGTGAGTTCTATGTTCTCCTATGTGTTATGTGTAAATGTTTTTCAATGTTTTGGGGCTGAAGTGTATACGTGCAAGTTAATGAGTGTTATGAATGATAATATGACCATATGTGTTATATGAAAGTAAATGATGAACTATGATATGCCAAATGAATGTTTACAATGAATGTTACAAAGATTGTTTACAAAGAATGTTTAAAAAGAACGTTTACAATGAATGAAACAAATGTATGACTTAACGTTCATTAAATTAAATCTTGCTTTATATTTATATATGGCATGTTATGTAAGTATTAAACGTTAAGGACGGAAATACGGACTACTTTGTTATGACTGTACGATGATGACAGCTGCTATGGTAGATGGACCACCATGCGACTATTATGCAGACGTAATGTAAAAGTCAAGAAAGGTAGACTAAATACGAACTACTATGGTAGACGGAGGCCCTTAATCGAAGCACGACTGCATATATAGTTCGTATGGGAAACAGATGCCTTCGGGTAGAGGAGCGAAATGACGGACTACGATGGTAGGACGGTATGACGGAAGGGCAAAGGTTTGCTGGACGGTAATGTTGGACAAACTACTTCGGTAGACACGGTATGAATGATGGCCTACGACTGTCTTTGTGACGTATGCAATCAATGGTCGGCTGATCACCTTTATGTGTATAACCAATGAATGTTCAATGAAGGCAATGATATATATTTATATATATATATATACATGAATGTGTACACACCAATGAATGATGTTATACCTAATTGCTTTAAACTAGAACTCACCAGTATTAGCTGACTTTTAGTATGCATTTCAGGGAACAAAAAGAAAGGACGGGCAATGGCGTGATGGTTACCTAGCACAAGACTGACATCTTGTTTACTGATTTTATGTTAAGACTTCTGTTGTTTATTTAACTGAATGATTGCACACTTCCGCTATGTTTGAATGTTCTATTTAATGATCAGTTAATGATAACTACGTTTATGAGTAAATCCAATATGTGAGGTCTCCCGGGTTTGAGGCCTTACAAGTTGGTATCAGAGCAATAGTTTGAGAGATTCAGACATCCCTAAATGTCTGGACTCAAGCTGATAATGGGACCAACGCAAAGATGTCAGTTCGGGTAGCCAACGCTAACGCCAACACAGTACGTAAGTAACAAGGTTAATACATGTAAGCTTAGGGTAGATCCCTTAACTTAGAATACATAGATGTTATTGGAAATTGTGAACCGGTTTTAACTTTTAAACCAAATAGTTTACAAAATCAGATTTGCGAAGCGGAAGCGGTTATAATGGCACACGATTATAAAGTTCTAAACTTTATCCGACAGTGATCTGATTACACGACAATTAGACAATAAAACTAAACGCAACCATAGGATGTTACAATTTTATAACTTTGACGATCAACCTAAACTCATACGATGGAACCAACGAACGCCACGCTAGTTGACACGTTCACGAACCCGCATAACATGTAAATCGTCACACGATTTAATAACGAACCCGGTTCGGGCGTAAATGGTCGGTCGGAGAGACCCGACGTTGGAGGAGGAGGCGGCTTCACCCGGCAGCGGCTAGTGCTGGCTGGGAGGTGCCAGCAGTAGCAGCAGGCGGTGGCCGGTGGTGATGATTGACGATGGCAAGGGGTGTTCGGGTTGGGTTTTGCGCAAAAAACAAGAGGAGGCCAAAAACCTTATTAGGGTTTTTGGTTTAAGCATGTATTTATAACTCTTGTAATTACATGCCACATCCTCGGGGTATTAATAGTTAAACCCCTTTTATAATTAACTGTTAATTATATAAAACCCTTGACTATTTACCAATTACATATAATCAGTAAACATAGACTGACTCACGTTTAACTCTTTAACGTCTAAACCCCCTTAATCTTTAATTTTTTCTTTAAATAATTAATGACTGTCTCAACGATTTAATTATTTCACTAATTAATTAATATCTGAATCCACCGTTTAAATATTTCTCTAAATACATTGATTCATAAGTCTGTGTTTTGTGATCTATAATGTTTACATCTAAACATTATCAATTTCTCGTTGTCCAAAGTGTAACTCTTTGGATCGTACCTTGATAGCAATGTTGATATTAACAATGATCGGACATCTAATATCCAACAAATGTCAATGTCACTACTAATGTGACGAGTTTTGAACCCAAAAAGCAAAGCAAATTATTAATCACAAACCGGTCACTGTAATTAACAATTTACCTTGCTCGTACTGTTCTAAACTATGATCTGAAGGAATGACATTGGTATTCCCCTTTACTTATCAGGAATTTAGGAACTATGGCTAGTAGGGGAGGAACTGGACGTCGTGGCGGTCGTACTGGATGAAGCGGTAGGCCACCATTGAATCAAGCACGTAACGAGGAAGAAAGTGTGCATAGGGATCGTGAGGATAGCGTGCACGAGACCAACATGACTCCACCAGGAAATGGCAATGAAGGACCTCTTCAACTGAAACCCGAGGTTAGGGATGCCACTGCACGAGAGGTTGTACTCATTCTAAAAGACGTACTGCCTGACTTATTGACTGAGGCACTAAAGAAAAGCAAACAAGAGGAAGAAGAAAACCCTGAAGAGAAGTTTTATGACAGTGACAGGGATGAGGTGAATGTAGGACTGACTACTCGGGGATGCAACTACAAAGGCTTTAAGCACTGTGGCCCGCCCAAGTTTTACGGGAAGAAGGATTCGGTTGACACTTTAGAACGGATCGAGAGAATGAATGGAGTAATTAGCATTAGTAAATGCAGAGCTGACCAGGTTGTCAAATTTTTCGCTCATTCTTTCACCAACGAGGCACTGAGTTGGTGGATAACTATTCAGAGGTCCAAGTCATCAAATGCTCTCAGAAGGATGACTTGGGATGATCTTTGGGTACTGATGATTAAGAAGTTCTACCCGTAGAACGAAATTGACAGATTAGAGAATGAGTTTCTGAACTTCAAGGCTGGCAACATGACTCATCGCCAGTACACTTCAAGGTACAATGAGCAAGCTCAGCTGGTACCTCATCCGGTGGAGACTGAAAAAAGGCTGATCAATTACTATGTTAAGGGCCTGCCTCAAAGGGTCCGCATTCATGTGAAAGCTAACCTACCCTCTACTTTCGATTCAGTAGTGAATCTGAGTGGAATCGTCTTTGACGACTAAGCTCACAAGACCCGACACCTGTGGCAACGAAAAGAAAGTGGGTAAACCCGTCTATAGGATCTGGAAGGAGAAGCTATGTTGACGCTAAGAAGCCAAGAACCAAGGAGAATGAAACTTGCATGAAGTGCGGCAAACAACATCGCGGTGACTGCCGAGCTGGCTCTACCTTGTGTTACAGATGTGGAAAGGCGGGGCACTAGTCACAAGACTGTAGGGGTACACCAAACGCCAGAACTGTGGCATGTTTGGGCACGCAACAAAGGATTGAAGGAAAACCAGAGAAACTGGTTCGGGAAAAGAGAAGGATGAGGAACCGCCTAAGGTTAGGACCCGAGCCTATGCGTTAACTGAGGAAGAAGCAAGAGGAAACCCTGATGAACATGCTGCAATTTTACTTGATTCTGGTGCAAGTAAGAGTTTTATATCTGCCACATTTAGCAACAAACTAGACTGCACAATTATCAACATTGTAAGGGCCTTTAGTGTATGAAATGTTGTTGTTAGAAACTCAGTAGTTTTCCAAATGATTAACAATTGCGTGATAGAAATAGAGGGCCATAAGTTTCCATCTAGATTATTCCTTCTGACCTTAGGAGGATTAGATATAATGTTCGGCATAGATTGGATAGCTGCCAACGAAGCACAAATCGTATTTAAACGAAAGATGATACATCTCAAAGCTACTAACGGAAGCCCGGTTATGGTTTATGGTGATTGGAATTGCATGATGCCAAACGTTATCTCAATGATTAAGGCTGAAAGTTACACGAGGCACGGTTGCGAAGCTTATCTGGTGTATGTTATCGATGATAGAATGAAAGCCAAGGAACTCAAAGATGTGCCCGTGGTGTGCAACTTTCCAGAAGTGTTCCAAGAGGACCAACCTGGTGTGCCACCCGATCGGGAGATAGAATTTCAAATTAACTTACTGTCAGGAGCTCAGCCTATTGCTAAAGCACCCTCCCGATTGGCGCCGTCTGAAATGAAACAATTAATGTCTCAACCGGAAGAACTCACTGAGAAAGGATTTATTAGGCCGAGCATCCCACCATGGGGAGCTCCGCTACTATTTGTAAAGAAGAAAGACTGTAGCATGCGCATGTGCATTGACTACCATGAACTGAACAAACGAATGGTTAAGAATAAGTATCCGCTACAAAGAATAGACGACCTTTTTGATCAATTACAAGGCGCAAGCTGGTTCTCAAAGATCGATCTTAGGTCGGGATACCATCAATTGAAAGTAAGGGATGAAGACGTACCAAAAACCACGTTTCGCACACGCTATGGACATTTCGAGTTCCTCGTGATGTCATACGGCCAAACCAATGCCCCTACGGTATTTATGGATTTAATGAATAGAGATTTAGTGAATACAGTGTGCCGACCAATGTTGGACCTGTCAGTGATAGTCTTCATAGATGACATTCTCATCTATTCAGAGAGCGAAGGTGATCACCACAGTCACCTAAGGGATTTATCGGAGGTTCCGAAGCAGAAAAATTTATACGCAAAATTCTCTAAATACGCGTTCTGGCTTAGGGATGTCCAATTCTTAGGTCATGTTATAAACCCGAACGAAATTATGGTGGACCCTGCAAAGATCGTAACAGTGAAATAATGGAATGTCCCGAAAACATCGACAAAAACACGAAGTTTTCTAGGATTGGCAGGTTACTATCGAAGGTTCATTCAGAATTTCTCGAGAATAGCCTCGCCACTGAAAAAGTTAACGGTTAAAGTGAAAAAGTTTGAATGGGGTCCAACCCAAAGCAATGTGTTTGAAGAATTAAAGACACGACTAACCCAAGCTCCAGTCTTGACCTTACTAGAAGGAAACGAAGACTTGGTAGTTTACTCTGACGCTTCGGGTAAGGGATTGGGTTATGTATTGACGCAACGAGTAAAGGTAATTGCTTACGCCTCACGATAGTTAAAGGTGCATGAAAATAACTACCCGACTCACGATCTAGAGTCAGCGATGGTATTTTTCGCAATAAAGATTTAGAGGCACTACTTGTACGGGGTTAAATGTACCATTTACTCCAATCATAAGAGCCTGAAGTACTTTTTTGAGCAGAAAGAATTCAACATGAGACAAAGAAGATGGCTAGAACTACTAAAGGATTACGACTGTGAAATATTGTACCGCCCAGGCAAGGCAAACATTGTGGCTTACGCCTTGAGTAGAAAAGAAGACCCGACTCCTATTCGGGTTAAGGCATGTCTGATAATTATAACCCCGGACCTGTTAATGAAAGAGCAAAGGTAAAAGAAGAGGCTATGTTAGAAAGAAACTTAAAAAGGGAAAGAATGGTAGGTCAACAAGCAAAGCTAGGAACTAATGCATATGGTGTACGAACCCGGTTTGAACGGATGTGGATACCCAAGATTGGTGAGCTTAGAGCCAAAATCCTCGATGATACCCATAAGTCTCGCTACTTAATCCACCCCAGAATGAACAAGATGTACAAAGATTTGAAGAAAGAATACTGGTGGCTCAACATGAAGAATGATATAACTGAATATGTGAGCAAGTGCCTGACTTGTTTACTAGTTAAGGCTGAGCACCAGAAGCCATGTGGTAAAATGTAACCATTGCCAATTCCAGAATGGAAATGGGAAAAGATCACAATGGACTTCATTACCAAGCTACCAAGAACAACTAAAGGCAATGATACCATTTGGGTGATTGTCGAACGCTTAACGAAAAGTGCTCACTTCTTACCGATACTTGAGGCTTTTTTTTTCTGAAAAGTTAGCAGAATTATTTATCAACGAAATAGTAAGCAGACACGGTATGCCATTGTCAATTATTTCTGACTGGGACACTCGATTCACATCGAGATTCTGGAAGATGTTCAATGAAGTAATGGGTACTAAGATAAACATCAGCACATCTTACCACCCTCAAACTGATGGTGAATCCGAGAGAACCATTCAGACCTTGGAGGACATGCTCCGGGCCTGCATCATTGATTTCGATGGGTGCTAGGACAGCCACCTGCCATTAGCAGAATTTTCATATAACAATAGCTATCACTCAACCATCGGCATGCCGCCATTTGAGATGTTGTATGGAAGGAGATGTAGAACCCCGATTTGTTGGGAGGAAATTGGACAGAAAGACTTTGCGAGTCTCGAAGTGGCTAAAGCTACTTCTGAGAAATTTGAGCAGATCAAAGCTTGCATGAAAGCCGCCAAAGACAGACAAAAATCATACAAGGACAAAAGACAAAGGGATCTAGAATTCCAAGTGGGTGACATGGTTCTATTAAAAATATCACCATGGAAGGGAATCATCCGATTCCGAAAGAGAGGCAAACTAAGTCCGAGGTTTGTCGGACCTTTCAAAATTTTAGCAAGAGTTGGTCAAGTAGCTTACCGATAGACTTGCCCAATAAGCTTAATGGAATCCACCCTACATTCCATGTGTCGCACTTACGCAAGTGCCTAGCTGACGACACGGCTCACATACCTTATGACGACATCGAGGTGGATAACAGTTTAAACTACGTAGAAGAACCTATAGCTATTCTTGACCGAGCTGAGAAACGGTTATGCAACAAATCTATTCTTTTAGTCAAAGTCCAATGGAAACATAGAAAGGGGTCAGAGGCTACGTGGGAAAAGGAGGACGAAATGAAGGAATTATACCCTCAATTGTTTAACTTATAGCAGGTTTCGAGGACGAAACCTCTATAAGAAGGGTAGACTTGTAACATACCAATTAATAAAACGACTAAACGAAATACGATCGAGGCTTACAACGCAAGGTGTAGTAAAGAGAATGGGAAAGAAAGGAAATGGTTCGGCCCATGGGCCGAAAGGGGGAAGGTAAAAGCCCTCATGAACAGCAGCCTCATCACCCCATCCTTATTTCACAAGTTTGGGCAAGTTTCTAGAGAGAGAGAGTGATCGGGTTAGAGAGAGAAACTGAAGGGAGGCGGCTCAAGAGCTCGAGAATCACCACTCGATATCACAGCAACGCATAACAACAAGAATCAACCGACAACAGGTAATCATTTAGCCGAAATCTGAGTTTTTACAACTTTTGGGTTTCGGGTTAAAGTTTGCATAAAGGTTAAGTTTTTACGTATGAAATGAGAAACTAAGCTTTGATCAATGTTTATGAACTTAAATGGAACGTTTTTGATGTAAAAAGATCGAAACTTCAATGATTGGAACCTTAGCAGAAATAATTTGGGTTTCCTTGTGGGGAAGAAGGCAACGCAAGCGAAGTTTTAAGCGAACTTAGTCTATGTTCGCTGATATGAGCGAACTTAACATCTTAGCTATAACATGTTCACCTAAATGCCAAAGTAACAAACCTGTCATGTTCGCTTAGAACAAATGTAGCGAACCTATCACATCTTCGCCTAGTTCAGTGTAGTGAACTTATCATGTTCGCTTATGCCAAAGACGACGAACTTACCTAAGTTCGTTAAACCCTAAATATAGAAACCTCTAGTATCGTTTAGGTTCATTATCTTATCTTGTATGACTTGATTATACATATTGTGTGTGACCTTAGTGACACTCACCGACCAACGATTATACTTTAGGAACCCGCTCATCAGACATCAGGGGAGTTCTATGTGCCCCCTGTGTGTTATGTGCAAATGTTTTCAATGTTTTGGGGCTGAAGTGTATACGTGCAAGTGAATGAATGTTATGAATGATAATATGACCATATGTGTTATATAAAAGTAAATGATGAACTGTGATATGTCAAATGAATCTTTACAATGAATGTTACAAAGAACGTTTACAAATATTGAAACAAACGTATGACTTAACGTTCATCGAATGAAATATTGCTTTATATTTATATATGGAGTTATGTAAGTACTAAACGTTAAGGTTGGAAATACGGACTACTTCGGTAGGACGGTATGATGATGACGGCTACTACGGTAGACGGACGACCATGCGACTATTATGAAGACTGTATGTTAAAGTCTAAAAAGGTAGACTAAATACGGACTACTACGGTAGATGGATGCCCTTAATCGAAGCATGATTGCATATATAGTTGGTATGGGAAACGAATGCCGACGAGTGAAAGAACGGACTGCGATGGTAGGACGGTATGATGGACGGCCAAAGGTTTGCCGAACGGTAATGAAGGAAGGACAACTTCGGTAGACACGATATGAGTGATGGCCTATGGCGGTAGGACGGAGCGTCTGTCTTTATGACTTATGTAATCAATGGCGGGCTGATCACTCTTATGTGTATAACCAATGAATGTTCAGTGAAGGCAATGATATATATATATATATGTATATATATACATGAATGTGTACAAACCAATGAATGATGTTATACCTAATTGCTTTAAACTATAACTCACCCACGTTAGCTGACTTTTAGTATTCACTTCAGGTAACAAAAGGAAAGGACGGGCAAAGGCGTGATGGCTACCTGGCACAAGACTGACATCCTATTTACTGATTTTATGTTAAGACAATGTTTTTAATGTTAAGACTTCTGTTGTTTATGTAACTGAATGATTGTACACTCTCGCTATGTTTGAATGTTTTGTTTAATGATCAGTGAATGATAACTATGTTTATTAGTAAATCCAATAAGTGAGATCTCCCGGGTTGGAGGCCTTACATCAACATCTCTAACACACATTCTTTTCCACACCAAGTTTGTTGGTAGGTTATTTTGACACGACCGCTATTCCTGAAGTTGATCTTTAATCAAGTCACCAGTTACCTTTTTATTTTCTTTTTTAATACGCGGGTACATCTGAGTCCTTGAACTCGAGTGATGGTTCTTGAAATATCTAACATGAAACACACTAGAATCACCATAGCTATATGCTCTGATACGCCACTCACAGTTAGCCGACATGATGCTTCATACATTTTCTTTGAAGATATTTCAACCTTGAAATCGAAACACTCCTTAACACATATTTTACCAAGTTTCAACTTCAAATGTTCTTTTTCCTTGAAACACATACCTTCAGAAACATTTACCAAGTTCCAACTTCAAATGATCGAGGGTTGGGTCAGGAATTAGATCGAAAATGGCTAAGGTGTTGGTTCTGGTGAACAGATTACTTCCTGGAAAAGTATACTCATAAGAAGGAATTAAATGTAAGTCATAATTATCTGGGGGAAATTTAAATCAAAAGGAAGATGTTAATTTTTTTTATTTAGAGCTAGGTAAAGATGAACTAGGTATCCTGCTCGAAGCAATTGAAACAGGTATCCAGCTAAATGAACCAATAGAAACGTGTTTTTGGTTCGACGAACCAAAACCCTCTTCTTGGATAACATACAACTTATATATTTCAAAGGGATTTTTTTCAACTACTTCTAAAAAAAAGAAATATCCATATCATCATATACATCAATCAGATCAGTAAACGTAGACATTTTATAATATAATCTTCTAATATTTTTAAGACCACAATGTTCATAAAATAAAGATATTAACCCAAAGTAAGTAACATTGGTAAGTAAGGTTATACCCCGTCTTACACAATCAAAAGGAACGTATTCAATAACCTGGTTAATATATTCCCATTTTGACACTGTTAACTATTATAATGTTCACAGACATTTTAAAAAAGTTCAAAATCTTGACAAAACCTAGTAAAAAATTTCCAGACAAAGTTAGCAAAAAATTCTGTAAACAAAACCTACATTTTAACAAATATAAAGAAAACGCGCGGTCTAAAAATAGCCACCATAGCCGGCCATTTACTCAATCGTGGGCTAAGCTACAGGCTAAGTGAACCCGGCTAAACAAAGCTAGCTACAGAATACAAGCCGATGAAGATTCCGCCGGCTAAGCCTAGAAAAGCCGGCTGAAATAGCCAACTGTGTCATGTGGCAGTAACTGGCTGAAAGTCCCGACTAATTAGTTTGGAGGTTGGCACGTGTCGAGATATGATAGGCTAGAACATTTGTGTTTCTAGATTTCAACGTCAGCTAAGGGTGTAGGCTTAGCCGAGGTATTTGAGACAATATCTATGGATTTATATGCTGAAAATCAACGTCTGTGTTGGTAAAATCATTTGGTCAAATGTCTATTCTACTAATTTTAGCGGACTGTGATCTCTTTGTACTTATTTTATAGTTGCCTTTTCTTGCTTTATTTTTTTAATTGACTCTCTTCACAAAGGATCCAAGAAAATATATGTTTTAACCGCTAACTCAAGTTATAATCTTCTTAACCACATTGAGAAGAGATATAACAGAAGGTATAAATTTCAAAGTTTATAATTCAATCGACGTGGATTAACTTTAATCCATGTGAGTCAAAAGTTAACGGGCCATTTGTGTAAATAGTTCAAAGTTTATGTTTAGAGTCTCTTATGTAACATGTAAAAGTCAAAGGAGTCAAAGGGGTCAAAGTGTAGTTTATCAAAGTAAGAAACTAATTTAGACGAATGGATGCGTCGTTGGGAAGCATTGCATCAGTTCGCAGTTAGGGTTATATAAAGCCATGATGTCAAAGTCTATAACACAAGAATACATTCATATTAAGAAATCAAAAGTTTAGTTTGATCATTGTTATTGTTCAATTGCATGTTCTTGGAAGATCTTGGGCAACAATTGGTGTCAGAGCATCAGACTATTGAAGAATACAATTTCGATCAAAGAAATAGAAAGAGAAGCAGGCGGCAATCATTGAACCACAAATCAAGTTTGATTCAATGGGATTGAATCGGTTATCGTTTTGATCGAAGGAAGCGGACACGTTTTGCTTTGGTGAAGATAGGATCAAGGAGGACAGAGGTAGGATATTCAGTGGGTATGAAATGAAAAACAAGGGGCTACAATTGGCTATTTTGTTAGGGCTGAAACAGAGTAACAGGCGGCTCAGGTCAGAAGCGTAGACATAGTCAGTGATCACAAGGAAATAGTCGGAAATCAGATTAGTTGACAAGGGGCGAAACAAGAGTAGGCGGTGATCATGTTTTTCGGTGAAACTGAATCGAAGAAACATGCAACAAATGAAGAGACTGGTTCAAAATGTTGTAGTTGGTCGGGTATTGACCAAGGAATACATAGGGCTGAGAAGATACAAACCGACAAGAATGAACTAGGATGAATCGAGTTTTTTCAATACGAGTTGGTATTCCAAGTTTGAAATTACAATTTAACTTTGGAATTCCATATTGAACGATTAGTATAGAGGTTAAAAAAATCTATACAGTTAGAAAAGCCTAGTTAGTCAAAGTGACAATCATTCAAGTAGAAACCAAGACGGAAAATATGTCGGATAGTACGAACAACGCACTTGTAACATACAAACAAGTAGGGCCATTGTCCCACTATCAATGTCCTATTTTGAAATCAACAATCTATATGGTTTGGGCCATTCAAATCAAGATTATTCTTGAGGCGGACGATTTGTGAGATATGATAGAGACAACTAGGACAAAGCCAGAATTGCATATCTATATCAAGCTTTGCTAGAAGATGTGATTCTGCAAGTTGCAACTTACAAGACTGCAAAAGAAGTCTAGGGAGCATTGACGAAAAGGCACATCAGAGCAGATCAGGTGTAGAAGGCACGTTTGCAGTCACTTATTATAGAATTTGAGTTGATGCAAATGAAGGAGGAAGAGATGATAGGCATCTTCACCGCAAAGATTAATAGCTTTGCTACTAAAGAAAGCGAGTTAGGAAAAACAATGGATCAACCGTTTCAAGTACAGAAGCTTTTAAATTCCATGCCTGATAAGTTTATCCAGATTATTACATCCATAGAAAAAACCTCTAATCTAGACGAAGTTATCGGCAAACTAAAAGCCTATGACGAAAGGATAAAGCTTAAGAAAGGAAGTCGAGGAGAAAGTCAAGAAAGATTGTTGTTTACATGTCAAGACAACAATTCAGGAAGAGAAAGACGTTTTGGAAACCATGGACCAGGAAGATCTAATTCATCACAAGACAATTGGCGTGATGGAAAGTTTAGACAAAAAGAAAGAGGAGGAAGTATCTCGCATGATAATTCCAGGAACAAGGATGAAGATGGTTATCATAGGAGGAAGAAATACCCAAGAGATCAAAGCCGATTCAAAAGAGATATGAGTAAAGTAGAATATTAAAATTGTCATGAGTTTGAACATTATGCAAGAGATTATCCTCAGGAAGAACAAGTACGAGAGGAATCAAAGGTGGTGCAAGAAGACGAGGAACCGACGCTCTTGATGAAAGTTACTGTGGATAAAGGAAATCATGAAGAACCAGAATAGACATGATTAGTCACTGAAAGGAGTCAAGTTCCATAAGAAGGAAAATTGAAAGATCTAAAGTCGGAAAATTGAAAGGCATATGAATGAAAAAGATAAATCATTTATAGATAAGATGGAAAGAGAGATGGCAAGTAAGAAATACTTGAAAGATGTTGCAAACAGAGAAATAGAGGAATTAAAGTTAGAGAGAGCACAATTTGAAAAAGAAACACATGGTGTTTTTACAGAGCAAAATCACCAAGAAGATAGACAGTATATTGTACGTATTATGGGAAACAAGGGATATGGAGAGATATCATCAAAGGATATATAGTCAGTAGAATGCAAGTATGACAAAGATACCAACCAAGTCACAAGGAAAAGAAACAAGAACCGGTTCATGATTTACATCCAGAGATGGACCAGTCAAAGCGGAAAAGATTGTGTACATGTTAAAGATATGGATATTCAAGGAAACTATGAAGACATGGAAGAGTTTGTTCATGTTCAACAGAAAGGTCATGCTATAAATCTTGAAGATATATTTCAAGAAATCAAGCAAAAGACGGGCAGAAAACCGAAATTTGAGGTCAAGGATCTCCCACAACATGCTCGTGATAAAGATGATGAAAGTTACTGTGGATAAAGGAAATCATGAAGAACCAGAATAGACATGATTAGTCACTGAAAGGAGTCAAGTTCCATAAGAAGGAAAATTGAAAGATCTAAAGTCGGAAAATTGAAAGGCAGATGAATGAAAAAGATAAACCATTTATAGATAATATGGAAAGAGAGATGGCAAGTAAGAAATACTTGAAAGATGTTGCAAACAGAAAAATAGATGAATTAAAGTTAGAGAAAGCACAATTTGAAAAAGAAACACATGGTGTTTTTACAGAGCAAAATCACCAAGAAGATAGACAGTATATTGTATGTATTACTGGAAACAAGGGATATGGAGAGATATCATCAAAGGATATATAGTCAGTAGAATGCAAGTATGACAAAGATACCGAACCAAGTCACAAGGAAAAGAAACAAGAACCGGTTCATGATTTACATCCAGAGATGGACCAGTCAAAGCGGAAAAGATTGTGTACATGCTAAAGATAGGGATATTCAAGGAAACTATGAAGACATGGAAGAGTTTGTTCATGTTCAATAGAAAGGTCATGCTATAAGTCTTGAAGATATATTTCAAGAAATCAAGCAAAAGACGGGCAGAAAACCAAACTTTGAGGTCAAGGATCTCCCACAACAGGCTTGTGATAAAGATGATGAATCAAAGGTTGATGAACAAGACAAGGAGAAGGATTAAAGTGCAAGTAAAGAAGATCCAAAGGAAGTTAAAGACTTCATGTCTTCGAGAACGAATATGTTAAAGCATAAAGATGTTGAAGGTGTGGATTAAGAAATTAGGGGGGGGGGATATTGAATTATAATTCCTTAATCCATGTGGGTCAAAGGTTAGTGGGTCATTTGCATAGATAGTTCAAAGTTTATGTTTAGAGTCTCTTATGTAATATGTAAAATTCAAAGGGGTCCAAGTGTAATGTATCAAAGTTAGAAACTAATTTAGAAGAATGGATGCAATTAGGGTTATATAAACCCACGACATCAAAGTCTGTAACACAAGAATACGTTCATATTCAGAAATCAAAAGTTTAGTTTGATCATTGTTATTGTTCAATGGTATGTCATTGGAAGATCTTGGTCAACACTACATAAAGGTTCCAAGAAAATATATGTTTTAACCACTAGTTAAATGTTTATATTTATTTTCCTATAAGGCTATGTGTTTTACCCCGTGAGTGGGGGCGCAAGTGGGCCACATAGGCCGGTCGTGATGTGGAACACAGCGTCGTCTGGGTGGGACTAGGAGCATGAGTGATGTTGCGTGAGTGTGGTAACGGACATAGATGATTTGAATCAAGCTGTTGGGCTCGTGACCAACACAAAAGAGCTGTTGGCTCATTAATAAAAATAAATATTTTTTAAAAAAATCCTATAAATATCACTCAAATTTTATTCAGTTTCACCATCTTCTTCAACTATAATCTATACACACAATTTTACACAATTTTAATCTTCTTATACCAACATAAACCCGAACAACCCATTCTTCAACCTAAACCACCCCTTCTTCCAAAACCGTCCACAATTTAACCCAAACGACCTCAACCAATTCAACCAAAACCCTTTCGACCCTAATATTTGTTACCGCCCCAAATGGAACTGAACCCGACCCATCAAATACACAATTTTGCCAATTGGGCAAAACAAAGGATGGCAGATATGAAAATGTTTTTTTAGTAATCGTGAAAATGCCGAGAAGATGAAACAAGATATTAGGGACAGATACGACATGTAATAATATTAGGAAATGCTTTGGTGCTTTTATTATGTTTTAATTATAATTTTACTACATATTAGTATTAATGTTTTGTTTATGTTTCCTTTTAAATAAATAAGTGTTTAAAAGTAATTTTATTTTAAATATATATACAAAAATTATTATTGACAATGATTAGCTAATAATTATAAAAATGGCTCACACTCACTAAACCATAATACTTGTTTATAGAGTGTGAGTGTAAAAACACCACTGCGTATGTGGCCCTACTTTTTGGCACCACTTTGATGAACATTCTCTAGTTCACGCTTAACAACCTTTTTTCGATTGATGGTTTCAACCTTAGGTATTATAGTTTGTTGTTCTCGAATTTCATCGATTTCTATAGGACTCCCACTCGCTTTGTCCAATAGAGACTCCTATTCTAGGAACACAACATGTCTAGAGATGAACGCATGGTTCTAGTCATTCTTTTAAAAGTAGTATCTCGTTGTTTCCTTGGGATACCCCATTCAAGTTCATCTTTCGAATATAGGTCCCTCCTATGACTACTACGACTACTACTACGACTATTACTACGACTACTACTACCACTACCACTACTACCACTACCACTACTACTACCACCACCACTACCACCCCTACTACTACCACTACCACCACTACCACTACCACTACTACTACTACCATCATTACGACCACTACTACCACTATCACTACTACCACTACTACCGATATTACCACTACTAGCACTACTACAACCACTACCACTACCACTACTACTACGACCACTACTACTACCACCACTACTACTACTACTACCACCACTACTACCACTACTACTACTACCACTACTACAACTACTACTACTACCACTACTACTACTACCACCACTACTACTACCACTACTACCACTACTACCACCACTACCACCACTACTACCACCACGATTACTACTACAACCATCACTACCACTACCACCACTACCACTACCACCACCACCACTACCACCACCACTTCCATTATTACCACTAATACCACCACCACCACCACCACGACTACGAATACCACTACTACGACTACCACCACTACGACTACTACCACTACGACTTCTACTACTACGACTACTACTACTACGACGGCGACGACGACGACGACGACGACCATGACCACGACTACTACTATGACTACGACTACTACTAGTACTACTACTACTACGACTACCACTACGACTACTACTATGACTACTACGACTACGACTACGACTTCTACTACGACTTCTACTACGACTACTACTACGATTACGACTACTACTACGCCTACTACTACGACTACTACTACGACTACTACGAATACGACTACGACTACTACTACGACGACTACTACTACGACGACTACGACGACTACTACGACGACTACTACTACGACTACTATGATTACGACTACTACCACTACTACGACTACTACTACTACGACTACTACTACTACGACTACTACGACTACTACTACGACTACTACTACTACGACTACTACGACTAGTACTACTACTACCACTACTACTACTAAGACTACGACTACTACTACTACTACTACTATGACTACGACTACTACTACTACTACGACTATGACTACTACTATTACTACTACTACTACGACTATGAATACAACTACGACTACGAATACGACTACTACTACTACCACTACTACGACTACTACTACTACGACTACGACTACTACTAGTCCACCACCACCACCACCCACCACCCACCACCACCCGCCACCACCACCAGCACTACTACTATTATTATTTTTTGGTTTTTCTATCATTTAGGAATTTATAAGTGGATATCAGGATATATAGAGTACCAAGTAAAACAAATCACATTTAGACCAACTAAATAAATTTAGAGGGCTACAAAGGGACACAAATTTAAACGGGCGCAACTCTTGGCTATTTGGACTTACGAACCCATAAGATATGGACGAAAAAGGTTTCCCCTAACCGCTTTAAAAACACAACCAATAAATCGGTTTCCCCTAACCACTTTAAAAAGGTGGCTCTAAGAACACCAAGATTTGCACATGACCTAACCAATGAGTATTGCCCTAACTAAGAGTCCAAACGGGTGCAACTCTTGGCTATTTGGAAAAGACGTTTTTGTCCACATATGTCTTGCACATGACCTGACTTAACAGAAAAAAAATAATGGTCTTTAGGGCAAAGGACGTAACGTGCAAGAAAATTTTAAACATAAATGACATCCACTGTAATTTCTTAGTTAAAGTACGTATATTGAAATATAGGTAATAATTAAAGCACGTAATTTGTAATTTGCTGAAAAATAAAAAAAACACAATTTAATTAACTAATTCATTTAATTCATAAAAATAAAATAAATTAAAAATTAAAATACATAAATAACCAAAAAAATTAAAAATAAGGCCAATTTTGATTCGACCAATTTCTACCGGATAGCTTCTCGTTGTTTTCTTGCTTCTCTTTCATCCTCCCACATTGTTTTCTTGCTTCTCTCTCATCCGCCCTCATCGTTTTGTAATCAGATATGTCCTTACCAAAGCTTCCTTAGCTTTTGCTCGATGACTCCCCCACTTTCTTCCCTTTACGTCTCGGCCCTGTCGGTGTCGAATCATTGCTTTCGCTCACCCAACGATGTCTCTACATATGTTTTAAAATAAAATTTACTTACTAAATATTTAATATATATATACAAGTAAAAATTAGATAAATATTCTGCTTGCATGTAGAGTCCGTTCAAACGACTCATTCAAATTCAATCTTCCACATTTTGAATTAACTTTGTCTTTGGTTCGGCTCGTTCCACCAAGAACATTGTCAAAATAGTTTGATGTTTTATATAAATCCGTTGGGAAAAATCTTTATAAGAACCCTAGTAGTAAATTAAACTAGTAATTTCATATCGGTCTCTATAATAAGTAATTTACATTACTCGAGGTGTTCTAAATTATTACCTATCTGATGACACGAGTGTTCCATGTTCGCAGTTATACACAAATGGTCAGTGGAAAGAGAGGTGGTCGTACTGGTCGTCGAGGCCGACCCCCAGGTAACCGAGCACGACTAGAGGAAAGTGAACACTCCCGCAACGAGACTGAATCACTGCATGTGGAGCGAAGCGACAGTGAGAACCATGTGCCTATTCAGAATGATGCGCACAATGAGGGATTGGTTCTGGAACCGATCGTGAGAGAGGCTATCACAGTAGAGGTCACTTCAGTTTTGAAGGACGTCTTACCGAAAGCACTGGCTGAGGCCCTTAAAGAGTTTGGAATAGAGAAGAAAGAGAGGAAAGAGGAAAACAATAGAGGCACTGAAGTCACAAATAATGACGACTCTGACTTCGAGGTGGCAGCTGCAACTATAAATCTTTTCGGGGTGTGACCCGCCGAAGTTTGATGAGAGGAAGATGTTGTTGCCACATTTGAGTGGATATAGAGGATTAACAACGTGATCAACATTAGTGAATGCCGTGATGATCAAGCGGTCAAATTTGCCGCTCATTCATTCACTAATGAGGCTCTGAGCTGATGAAGGTCTATTCAGCCGACCAAAACCTCCACTGCTATGAAGAGGTTGAAATGGGATGATATAAAAAAGTTGATAATCAAGAAGTTCTGCCCGCAAAACAAGATTGATAGAGTTGAAAGAGAATATTTGGGGCTCTGTGCTGGTAGTATGACTCACCGCCAGTACACTTCAAAATATAATGAGTTGGCTTAGTTGGTTCCACATCTGGTGGACACTGAGGAGAAGAGGATAAAGTACTACATCAAGGGGTTGCCATAGAAAGTTCATGTGCATGTTACGGCTAGCGCTTTGACAAGTTTTGAATCCATGGTGCAGCTTGCACGGATATTATATGACGAATTCGACTCCGCGGACCAATTGCCTGCTGAAACTCAAAAGAGAGTAACAACTGGCGTTAAGCCGCCGGCAAAGTAGTGGGCGGGCCCGAAGGAAAAGAAGCTGAGGTTAGAGGATGGCAACGATTGTGTTAAGTGTGGAGGGAAGCACTTGGGGGAGCGTCATGTGGGTCCGAACATTTACTACCGGTGCAGGAAGCCTGAGAATGTCCCGGAGCACCGGCTGCTATCGACCTAAAGTTGCTGGCACCGAGAAAGGGAAAGAAAATGAGAAGCCAAAGTCAAGGACCCGAGCGTATGCACTGACACATGAGAAGGCTATAGAAA
The DNA here is from genome assembly GCA_023525975.1 of Smallanthus sonchifolius. Classification (NCBI taxonomy): domain Eukaryota; kingdom Viridiplantae; phylum Streptophyta; class Magnoliopsida; order Asterales; family Asteraceae; genus Smallanthus; species Smallanthus sonchifolius. Next base: position 32,189,096 of record CM042025.1, read on the forward strand.
ACCCCGATGTGGTGTCGGGTACATTCATCCTTGACCACACTTTTGTTTCATTATTGTTTGACTCTGGTGCCAGTAGGAGTTTCATATTGTCTTCAATCTGTAAAAGAATGAAATGTATGGTTACTAAGGTAGAACATGCCTTTAGCGTAGAAACATTTGTGCGTAAAACCAAGAAAGTAAACTAGTAGAACATTGCACGATAAAGATAGATGACCATAGATTCTCAGTTAGGTTGTATGTTATAGCATTGGGACGATTTGATGTAGTCTTGGGTATGGATTGGTTATCTGCCAATGAAGCCCGAATTGTATGTAAGCGAAAGATAGTTCAGCTCAAAGCTCCAGACGGGAGCGAGGTCTCAGTTTACGGGGATCGTGACGCCTCAGTAATGAACGTCATTTCGCTGATAAAGGCAGGGAGGTATATGAGACGCGAAAGCGAGGCCTACTTGGCCTATGTGATAGATAAAGATATAGAAGTGAAAGAGTTGAAAGACGTATCCGTGGTGTGTAAATTTCCGGAGATGTTCCCCGAGGACTTGCCTGGATTACCGCCTGATCGGGAGACAGAGTTACAGATAGACTTAGTACCAGGTGCCCAGCTCGTAGCTAAAGAAGTGTACTGACTTGCGCCTCTAGATATGAAAGAGCTGATGACACGGTTAGATGAACTTCTAGATAAAGCCTTTATCAGACCAAGCATTTCTCCTTGGGGTGCTCCGGTGCTGTTTATAAAGAAGAAAGATGGTGCCATGAGAATGTGTATCGATTACAGAGATTTAAATAAACGTACAGTAAAGAATGTAGGTCCCTCGGGTGTGGCGGATCGTCACATGCAAGTGGGTCTACTAGTCGGACCGAGTGCGGAATACCCGTGACTAGGTGGAGAGTCTTACGAAACAAAGTAAACCGACAAGATAATCACTTTAAACTTTCGTCTATTATAAATACTTGAAGGTTACAGAGAGAAGTACTGAGATTACAAGTTCTACGTATTTGCTACTGTGACTGAGTCTATGATTGCGTACTTAACTACTGTCAACCATTCCTATTTATACACGACCTGATGCCTGCGCACTTAGCTAGTGCGCAGGGCAATTTGCTCATGCGTACTTAGCAAGTATTCAAAGGTATTCTTGCGTACTTGCTAAGTACGCAGGAACTATCTCCTGCGCACATACAAGTGCGCAAAACACTTAGAGAAATCTGCAACAGTCAATATGTAAAAGTAAATACAACTCGATAACTAATACATATAGACACTTACAAACAAAGACACATACATATATGAAAGTACTACACTAAGACTCTATCTATCCAGAATGTTTGTCACAGGAAAGTGCTTCAACAAACTCCCCCTTGACAACAGCTCTGGATCATCTTCGATCTTTAGTCTTCAGTCTTCACAGCTATGCATCTTTAGCTTCCATCTTCTTCTTATAGTCAAGGCAGAACTTGATCACCTTGTCATATTTAGAAGCAAGGAATTTCATCCATTCGTCCGTATGCATGCAATACCTATCTGCTAGTGCCTCCAGATCTTTCACAGAGAAGTTAATGAAGCAGACTTCATCAAATACTCTAATTAGTTCCCTCGGCACTAAGCATCCACTTTCTGACCTCACCTTTCCAATCACCATAGCCTCGCCCGTCTTTGGATCTACGTACCAGTACCAAATGTCACCGAGGATATCCTGAGATAACTTGCTCAAGCGAATCTTGGTTTCACATAGCACTGGCTTGTATACCAATTTCTTTAATAATTTCTTAGTCATAGGATGTCTTGCTGTCTTATCCTTGAATCTCTTGGGCACTTGAGGCTTGAACACATCAAACTTCCCAGATCTTGCTTCCCGATGTAGAACCACCCCCAAACCCATCGCCACTGCATGATTAGAATGACCCAGCAGCTCTCGATTTGCTAGGTTCACAAGGTCGTATTTGGGTAAGGAGTTGAACGCTTCACTGGTTGGTTTCAAGTATTGAACCCCCTAGATCTTTTGATTGCGAACAACTGCTTATCCTCCTCGAACCTTACAGCAAAGATCATCCATGTTGCCCCTTGTTTGTCTATGATATACGTCTTTTGCCAAACAGGAGCTCGACCCTTAGATGAAGTAGAAGGCATATCTTTTTCTTTTGGTGCCTCCGGATCCACAGGTGTAGGGTCAACTGGGGAGGCTTCAGTAGAGGCTTCCACATTACTAGCATGCTCGAATGAACCTGTGTCGAGTTGAGCTTCGAAGGATGGAACTTCAAAGATCTCTCCATCTTCTAACTCATACTCTCCTTTCCCGTCGCCCTTGGGAACTTCTATCACTACATCCTCATCATCTTCATCCCAATCATCACCAGAGTCGATCTCTCCTTCTTCTAGGTTGTAGAGAGCATCGATCTGTGCTTCCTTGGAATAGTCAGGCTCTAAGTATAAGATCTCATCATCAGATAGATCCTTAAGCACATCAGCCGCTGACTTTCCTTTGTCACCACCACCACCAGAAGTATCACCACCCTCTTGATGAGAAGACTCCCCCTGAGCCATTGGAATAGCATAGATGGGCACAATTGCTAAAGCTTGGTGTTTACCTCCACTAGGACTGACTTCGGGATCCTTGTCTTTGTCATCATCCTTTGTCAAGTCGACAGGATGACAAGGCTCATCACCAAAGTGTGTCTTTTCTTTCTCTTTCTCCTTCTTTTCTTTCTCTTTCTCCTTCTCCTTATCTTTCTCCCCCTGAGCATCAAGCTTCGTGGTCAGATCAGCAATTAGTTTGACCATCAGCTCATGCTCTTTCTGTTGAGTATCAAACCTCAGCTCTAGAGATGACCTGTGACCCAGAATCATTTCATTTGTCCTGATTAGAAGCTCATGACGTTCTTCAGTCTCTCGTCAGTCCCTGTTCTCTGGCTTCTTAGAATCCTAACTTCATCCACCAACTAATTAATATGTGTTTATTGAGCGTCAGATTCCTCCTTTGACTTCCGAATAGTTTCCAATAATACAGCAACGTGGGTTTCCAGAACATCTATTCTTGCATCATTAGGATCAGGATGTCTGGATGATGACGCTTCGGCATTGTGAATTGCGGAGGAGAAGATGGTGTCGAAGTCAAACCCTTGAGTAAATTCCCCAAAGTTGAAGGGTTGACTTAAAGGATCAATGGTGGTTGTTGGGATTGTGGATGTGATGACGGTTGTAGGTGTTACGGAAGGGGTGATGGTGACTGACTCCGTGAGAATTGGAGTAGTCATCGCCACCTAGACAGATGTGACGGGGAGGGTCACTATCACAGGAACCTCCTCTGTGATTAAAGTGACTGCCACCTAAGGTTGTACCTGTGGCCTCCTCCTCTGTCTCCTGTATACTTGTTGTGAAGTTGGGGTGGAAGCTGAATCAGAACTCGCAGCTGAAACTTGTACTTGCTGCTGAGGACTCACCACTACCTCACTAGGAATAGGTTGTTGCTGCCTATCCCCCCTTTTCTTGTGAACACTTTGACGTCTTTGCCTTTGAATAGAAGCGTCAGAGTCAGAATCTGGCTCATATTCGCTTATAGTGGACTGTCGCTTTCTCTTTGAGGACGACTCAGGAAGGGTGACCTTCGTCGTTCTCCTCGGGTGAACTTGTGATGGTGCATCATCGAAATCAGAAGAATCAAACTCTGTCTCTTCGGAGTCAGATCCCTCAGCACCATCATTCCCCGCTTCTTCGTCTCCACTATCCGATGATTCATCTTCACTTTCAACTTCCTCCTCTTATTGTTGTTGTTGTTTATCTTAATGTTCACTCAACTCTGGCTCTGAATCGTGACTATGCCATCTCCAGTCACCTGGTGCCACGTATGCTTCATTTATAAGGTGGGCAAAGAGTGCTGTGTGCTCAGGGGTAGGATCTACACTGCCTGGCTTTAAAAACTGTGCAAATACCCTTTTGTCCACCCTTTTAACTTGCAATCTCTCCCTGGTAGCAGGTAGGTTTGGCAACGCATCGTTTATCAGAAGTTGCACAAACCTAGGGTATAACAAGAACCTGAACCTCTCAGCCGTGTTGATCTGGTCATTGATGGCTTTGAATATGTATCGTGAGAAGTTGTAGCCCTTGTTGAGAGATAAGTCAACCATGGCTGCAGCAAGATCATGACCCATTGCATCCTTTCTAGCTTTTCTTGAGGAGATGCACATGATCATGACGTGGGCAAAATATCTCCATTGGTCAAGCACCCACATTTTCTTATACGAAGCATAGTCTCTCGCACCGACATATCCCATTCGTTGCCTCCAACGGCCATCCACAAAGTAGTCTGGATAGGCTGTCGCGTCGATCGAGAGATCTCGGAATTGCAGGACCCTTCTAATTGTATCTTCAGAGAAGGCGATGTCATGACCAGCCACGGTAGCCCTTATAACATTGGGGCTTACCATGCAATCATGCTCCACAGTCTCCCAAAATTGCTCCAGATAAGGTCTTGAAACGATCGGGTCATCTGAAATAGCGTAGCTGATTCTTGAACGGTTCAAGAAATCAACTATCTCTCGATACTGAAGCGCTGCACCCTTCCATTCCGGTTGAGTATTAGGTAACAGATTGAATTCGTTCGTAAACGCCCGAGCCATAATCTGCAAAAACACACAGAAAACATAATCAGAACAACAAGTTTCATTGGAAATGAATAAACATGACGCAGTATAGCAGTTACCCTTTAAACTGAAATTTCAGACTTAGAAATTTTTCCCAAGTGTTGGTCCTGCGTACTTAGCAAGTACGCAGGAATTTCCTCTTGCGTACTTAATAAGTACGCAAGAATTACTTCTTGCGTACTTGCTAAGTGCGCAAGAAACATACTTGTTAAAAAATTTCAGAAGTTGTAAAAATCAACAGATGTTCAAAAAAGGAGGTGGATTAGGTCACCACAAGGTCGGAATCAGTGATCACGACCCCTGGGACCGACCTTCACACCAAATACTTGCTACACTAGTCCAATTTTGACCTAATCGATGTCCCTGACAAACCGTCGGTCAAATCCCAGGTGAGGTAAAAAATAAGGACGATTAACGATTGATTCAGGGTCTATTACGAGTTCTATACAAGTTTTAGTTATCAAGTTTTACCAAAACAACTATAATATGTCCAAAATCGTGAATTAAACCGCAAAAAAAAATTTAACCAAAACAACTATAATATGTCCAAAATCGTGAATTAAACCGCAAAAAAAAATTTAACTTCTCAAAATCGGTCCATGAATCATGATTTAGCGGATGGAATGCCTCTAGATTCTCACCAATGGATTGTTGGACAATGATGATACAAGAGATGGGACGAAAAATCGGTATGATGATTCGGGATAATGAATATGGTGTTTGAATAAGGTAAGGGAATCCAACTTTTATCTGGATTTGATTTCAACGAATCAGGAGTGATTCAAGGGTGAATACATGCTCAACGGTTGATGAAGAGACATGTCTTGATTCAAACTCTCCTTGTATACTTGTGAGTATGGACAGTGAGATAAACCGCATTAATTGTGCTAACGACATAACCCGAAACTGGCCTCAAAAGAAAGTTATTGCCAAAATCTAACATCCTTTATCTGATAATGATCTTGTCTATTCTTTTACGCACACACACTAGCAAACATGGGTTCAAATCACAGTTGTATTTTTGGATTAAATTTCCACACTACTAGTGATTCAAAGACGCATACAGCCTACTTACAATTTAAATTACTTGTAAATAAGCAGATTAAAACCATAATAATTTATACAATTAAGTAAGCATGACGTAATCATTTCTTATATGAGCAGTCTGTGACGTTTAGATCATTTCTGATATACTATCATTTCATCTTTTCTCAGGTTAACTTTGAAAATTTCTTCATTTTCTATTTTGTTTCTGATTTTGTAAAATGTTTTTGAAAGTTAAAAGAACTATACAGAAAACTTAAAAGAAAATAAAAATTTAACTTTCATGAATTGAATTGATTTAAGAAAAACAAGTTTTCACTCAGGATTGAACATTCCTATCAAGTTGACAAGATGCTCAAAACGTGATCGATCAAATGCCTTTGTGAAAAGGTCAGCAAGATTGTCATATGTGTAAACTTTAACAAGTTCGATTAAACGCTTTTCAGCACAATCATGGATGAAATGATGGCAAATTTCTATATGTTTAGTTTTGGAATGTTTTACCCGGTTATTTGTGATGGACATTGTGGCATTGTTGTCAATGAACAAAGGAGTTCCAGTGAAGTTCAAGCCGTAGTCTCTCAATTGCTGCTGAATCCACAATATCTGAGAGCAACCACTCGCTGCAGCAGCAATGTATTCAGCTTCACAAGTTGAGACAGAAACCATTTACTGCTTCTTACACTGCCAGGAAACCAGTCTGTCTCCTAAGACTTGACATCCACCAGAAGTTGACTTTCTGTCAAGGTTACAACCGCCATAGTCTGAATCAGTGTAGGCTTTGAAGTCGAATGACTGCTGCTTAGAGTACCAAATACCCAATCGAGGTTTCCCTTTCAAGTATTTGAAAATTCTCTTCACGGCTATCATATGTGACTCCTTCGGTTGAGAATGAAACCTTGAGCACAAGCACACAGCAAACATTATATCGGGTCTTGAAGCTGTGAGATACATATGTGATCCGATCATCCCACGGTACAATCTGCAATCCACATCCTTTCCATCTTTGTCAGGGTGCATACCATGATTGACTGGGATAGGTGTGCCATAAGTACTGCTATCATTCATCTTGTATTTTGATAAGATGTCATGCACATACTTAGTTTGATGTAGATAAATACCATCCTCTCTTTGACTGACTTGCAGACCCAGGAAGAACGACAATTCACCCATGTTACTCATTTCAAACTTGGACTTCATCACCTGTTCGAATTCCCTACACATCCCTTCATTGGTAGATCCAAAAATAATGTCGTCTGTAACATTTCTGATTTTTGTTATCTGTATTTCAATTCAATGTGACACGTTTCAAATTCAAATTTAGTACACTGACTTGTTCTATTCGTACCAACAATTAAAAACTATGTTCCAATGCAAATCCATAAATTTTACACGGGTATACCCTCTTAAACTATACATAAGTCCATATTTATACAAATCTGTCAATACTGAAATTGCAAGGACTAATTTTATAAATAAATAACCAGAAACCCTAATAGGCACGGTCGTGCCTCGTCCAGGCACGGTCGCGCCTCGTTCTGGCACTGTCGCGCCAAGTGCTACGGCATGGTCGCACGCCTTGCTTTGGAACGGTCGCGCCCGGTGCCTTGGCACGGTCGCGCCTCTCGTCAGTTGAAACGAAAGTGTAGCCTTTAGTCACAGAGACGTTCGATTTCGTAACCGTTCCATACATTTCAAATACTAACGAACAAATATTAAATCTTTTAATCATCGGTCCAACACTTTCAATTCCTCTGTGCACAGATTCAAATAACTTTTACACCTTTAATCATTCATTTTGTTCGTTTTTGACAATTATTGGTGTATTAATGAACCTGAATTTGGTAAATTAGGAGCACCGTTTACACCCAAGACTCCCCTGGTTTTCTGTTCTTATAATAAGTCTTCATGCTGCGATTCGATCCAAGATTCAGGGATACAGAAACAGTTTGAATCGATGAATGTATCACAACGACTATGCTACCCTTCTCAAGTCAATCCTTTGTTCGGTATGAATATGATCTTCTTTCTCGAAAATTTTATTACTTGTTTGTATTTAGAAATCACAGATTTGAGTCATGAAACGGTCTTTTTTGCTTAGCCTAGTTCAGTTTAACTAGTTTTGGTGGTGCTGAGAGCGTCAAACCATATTGACGGGTTATAATAAATGAGTTAAAGGGGTCATAAACAGGTTGATATTATATAAAAAAATATTTTTTGGTAATTTCAAAATGGATTGACGGGCCGGTCTACTTGATTAAACGAGTTAAACATGACTTGTTAATTATATGTTGGAAAATTTTTGAAAAATATGTTTTTTTCACAAAATTGTGAAAATGATTTTTTCAAACTTTGGACAGAAATAAATATATGCTAAAGATGTTTTGTTTGCTTATTTCTTTCTCGGGTTGTGTTCTATATTGTGAGGGTTTCGCAAAAAACTAAACCACGTCCAAAATGAAGCTAAGATTAATGAGATATCGATGCTCGAAGGTTGGGTGTTCGGAAAGAACGAAATTGAAAAAATTGAATAAGAAATGGATGTGGTGTGGATGCACTGATGTTCCTGGTTCCACTGATGTGCCCGGATCCACTGCACGGTGGGTTCCACTGATGTGCACGTTTCCACTAATGTGCCCGGATCGACTACTCGGTGGGTTCCACTGATGTGCACGGTTCCACTGATGAGCACATTTTCACTAATGTACCAGGTTCCTCTGATGTAGAATGAAATTGTGTATAGACAAAGTTAAATGATTATCTTCATTCAATATAAGGATATTGATATAACTTATAAAAAACTTCATTAATTATATCATTGTAAATGATGTTATCTAGTTTAATGAGGAGAACTCACATTGACTTAGAATCTTTCTCAATTTGTGATAGTTTGATAACAAACTTATGACAAGGTTAGTTAAAACACTAGTAAGTGTTGTAAGCTTAATGCATGTTTTGCTTTGGTTAACTCAGAAGCTCTAGTCACCTAACGTAATCTGTGTTAGGACAATGATGAATTCATTGATACAAATATTTATAATTTCATGAGAGTCTAAATGTTGTCATAAGTGAAGTTTAATCAAATAGCAAGAAACGTGGGTGATAAGTCATTTAAGAAACAACCATTTAGGGTATGTAGAAATGGTTGTGTAAGAAGTTTTCTTAAGCCCATTTCCCCATGTGGAAGTTATATAATAACACTTAAATGTGGGGTGACTTGTATTTGATTCTTGGTTGATATTTGATATAACATACCAAAGGCATAAAATACAACACATCTCAATTGCAATTATCTGTATTGACTTGACAGAGTCATAGATAATGGTTTGGATCCAATAAAACGAGGGTTGTTGAGAGATGGAGTTGTGCAATGAGACTAAAGCCCATGACGATATATGAAGGAAAACCTATCTTGGTTGGCTAGAGATCCCAAAATTTAAGTTCAATAGGACGACTTAATTGTATATCTAAGGATGGTGACTGTGGGGCATAGCTAATATATAAGTTGAAATATAAGCTAATATATATGTTTATATAGGGGAATGTTCAAATAAAAAGTAGTTTTTCGCTAAGAAATGACAAAAACATTAAGAATCGATATTAAACGAACTCCGATTGAGCTAATTTCAACGGCGTTGGAACCGTCTCGTCGAACTTTACCATCTTATCTTTTAGGGTTTAGCTTTTAAGGTTTAGATTTTACGTTTCAATTTTAGGGTTTTAGCCTTAGGGTTTAGCTTTTAGGGTTTAGATTTTATGGTTTAGTTTTTTTTTTGGTGGGGGTGGGGGTTTAGGTTTTTTTTAGGGGGGTGTTTAGGTTTTTGGGGTTGGGTGGTCGTTTTAGGCTTTTCGGGGTGGGGTTGGAGGGGGAGTTTAGGTTTTTGGGGGTGCGGGTGGAGGGGGTTTAGGTTTTTGGGTCTGGGTTAGGGTTCGATGAGACGGTTCCAACGTCGCTGGAATGAGCTCAATCGGAGTTCGTTTGACCCACTTCTTAGGATTTCTTAGCGAAAAACCACTTATTAGGGGAACCGTCCCCTGTTTACATATATCCCCCTAAATTGTAAAAGGGAGTTTAATCACTTCCTAGTCCGTTCCTATAACAACAGTGACATATTATGAGATTAAGCGTAATGTGGTTTATAATTTGTGTAAATCATGGTAATCTTAATGCTTTTAATGATTTTGAGATAAATCATATATGTGAAAGAGAAGTGGGGTCGCTTCGAATGAAATTGTGGGGTGCAATTTCTAGAGCTTTCACATAACCATGCTAGTGTTCGAGGACCGTAATGGACATGAAAGTGAGGGGATGTGCCCGGATAGGGATAGTCTTGTGTGAACGTATAGTGCCATTTATACAAATAGATGTTTGTTCAAGGACATCCTGTCCACCAAACAAATAGTAAGCTAAGTATGCTTCACAAGGAAAGGTTCAAATGGTAATGCCTACCTATCCTATGCAAGACTCAACTGTCGAGTTTTCATTGGGTAATTTATGTGTTTTGATCGATCTCCATTCTTGTGAGGATTGTTGGAAAATATGTGAAATATGTTTTTCACAAATCTGGGTAAATGATTTTTCCCAAACTTTGGATAGAAATAATTACATGTAAATGATATTTAATTGCCTATTTCTTTCTGGGGTTGTGTTCTATGTTTTGAGGGCTTCGCAAAGAACTAAACCACGTCCAAAATGGAGATAAAATGAATGGGATATCGATGCTCAAAGGTTGGGTGTCCAAAAAGAACAAAGCAGCGAAAATTGAAAAAGAAATGGATGTGTTGTGGATCCACTGATGTTCCCGGTTCCATTGATATGCCCTGATCCACTGCTCTATGGGTTCCATTGATGTGCACGTTTCTACTAATGTAGAGCAGTGGATTTTGTCTGTTACAGTAAATATAATGTTTTCAAATCGTGTCATGAATGAAAAATAGCAGTTTTGATTGAACCATTTACATTCATTTCATTTCATTTCAATTAAGTTTGTAAATTAAGTTTTGTTAATTACAAGATTAATAGACATTAGGGTTTCTTTTTGATGAATTTAAAAATGAGCAAATAAGTTCATTTTGAAGAATAATGAAAAAAACAAATATGCACAAAAGTCGAGAGAAATTTTAAAGCTTTGGTTCAAAATAATTAGACAGATAAACTCTCAAATTCAGATACTCATCTTCATCTTTTTCTATAATTCAAGAACACCTTTTACCCGGTGATACCTCGGGTGTGAGAGCCATCTCCGGCATTACCTACTGTTCCGGTTGTTGTACCCTGGGAGATAGATGCGTTCGTCTTAGACGATGCGCGAAATCGGTTTTAAGGGACCCGTATTGAACATGAATCCTCCACCACCGCTAAAGATTAATTCATTCATTTTGTAGCCGAAGACCGGAACTCGTTGACGACTCCGGTTAGAATGATGTTTGTTGTATAAATTTGTTTTTATATTTATCTTTTTCATTCGGTTTTTTGGGGTGCGGGTGGATGGGTGGGTTTAGTTTTGGGGAGTGGGTTAGGGTTTGATGAGACGGTTCTAACGCCCCAGGAATCGGAGTTCGTTTGACCCATTTCTTAGCCTTTATTAGCAAAAAACTACTTTTTAGTGGAAGATTCCCCTATATAAATATATATATATATATATATATATATATATATATATTAAATAACCTTTAAAGATACAAACCTGAGACAACCAATGGAGGCTCGAAGAAGAATGAACAGAGTGAAGACTGTGGGCAGGGAACAAGTTGCCATAAAATGAACCGGGCAACCCCCAAATATAGCGACCTTCAAAACCATAATCATTCTTCACGTTCTTGTAAAGCTCTAGTAATGACTTAAATATTTCGTTAAAGTCGTTTCCAGGGAGATCGTTCAATGACACTCTTAGTTCAGGTATGGGTAGACCTATCTTCTGGCTAGCAGTAACCACCTTGTGCATAATCTGAGAGACCGCTGTCAGCGAGTTTTGTCCAGAAGAGCAACCCAGGTCCTCAACTCCCATGCTCTTGGGCTGCACCTCCAAGATGATGTTTAAAATGGCAGCTTCCATAATTGAAGTACCAACGGATATTATCTTCTTCTGCACTCAAATCGTCACTTTACTTATATATGTTTTAGATTAAAAAACATTATGAAAAGGTCGATCTATGGTTACCTGAAGTTGTTAGTTTTTGGCATAGCTAGTCTCCCCTTCTCCTTTGTTCATGTGAAGAACACCCATTATTAGAATCTATATGTATGTGTATTTTAATATGCTTGTCTCTAGGATGATGCTTTAAGATGATATGTAGGAATGATGGGTATATATAAAGACCATGATATGTGGGAACGTGTTGTTTTTTTAGCATATTTAAAAAAACAATACCTAATATAGATTTTAGACACCATATGTTTCAAATCGTGACTATTTTTAAAAAATATTGATGTACTGAAATCAAAATTAACAATGACAATTGGCTGTCACATAATTCAAAACAATAATCGTAAGGAGAAATAAATGTTTTTGTCACGATTTGAGACATATGGTTAACACAATTATGAAACCCAAAAAGTTGTGTTCTTGATTTGGAATTTTTGTTCTCACAAATTACCTATTAATTATGTGATTGTGTTAAAGTTAAATATCACAAGGGCTGCTCAATCTATTTCAAGGTCAGTGAAATTTAATTTTAGACCTTTTTCTTGATTTAAAATTTTAGATAACTTAATTTTTTTGTTTTATATTTGAAACAAATTATTTAGTAATTTTTTCATAATAAACATATTTTAAAGAATCTAAATTTTTTATTCTATATTAGTAAACTATGATAGATTCCCGTATATTACACGTGTTGAATAAATATAATGTATAATATTAATAAAGATTTATATATTACATAGTTTTTTAATAAAAATTCTAGAAACGTTATATAGTTTTTTAAATGTTTTATAAAAAGAATGAACGGAATGTTCAATTTATAAAATTGTTTTATAAACAAACTTTACTTTTTTAAATAAAAATATTTTATAAAAAAAATTTATATAAATCATTATTATTTAATAGGAGAAAAAGTCGGAAAACAAAGAATTATAAAAACAATTAAACAAATTTTGTACATTTAATAGAAGAGAGAGACGGGAAAACATAAGTTTAGGAGGTCTAGAATCATGTCATGTGTCCACTAAGATTTTTATTTATTAAGTAGTATAGATACATATAGATAGATGAGAAAAAGATATAAACTACAAATAAAATTGTGAAATTGATAAGAGGAGAAAGTGGCGTTAAGAGAAATATCTATAAAACAAGCTTCATATTCAAAACTTTATAACTAATTTTTTAAAGTCGTTCAAATTAATGAATCTTATAAATTAAGTAGGTTTAATGCCTTTGAGTTTTTTAAGAAAGTAAAAATAGATTAAATTTGACAAATGGGTCCATACAACGTAAGAAAACAATTGGTTATATAAGGGTGATCATTCATCTTCACACAATGACATCGTACAAGTTTGATGGTTTTAATGAAAATGTGGTCCTACTATCACATGTGATATATATAGATATATGATACATGGCTAGAAAGCAAAGTTATAACGACTTGAGAACACATGTTACATGCTTGTGATTCAAATGGTCTATCTTTCATTCATAGATTATGTATAAATAAATAAAAAAACATTAATTCAACACCTTTCGCGTTTTGACGAGAGAAAACAACATTTTGCAAGATTAAAATAAACTTGAAAACTTTTTTTTTTCTTTTGAATATCGTTCATTATCACTCACTAACTGAACTAAGTTATTTGTATTATGCGGGATGAATATATGTAATATTATATACCTTAATAATAAAAAAATTATATTATTAAAAACATGTGTATTACACGTATTGAATAAAATATAATGTAATCTATTAACATACATAATCGTAAAAATATTTAAAAAATATATATTTTAACGTGACAGTTATAAATTACGTTAAGTTAATTTTTAAAACATTTTTTTTCAACTGAAATTAAATTTATTTTATTTAACTGATAAATGTTAATTTATTAAATTTAGAGTTAAATACGGTTTTACTCCCTGTGGTTTGACGAAAATAATTATTTCAGTCCAAAAGTTTAAATTTGACTTTTTTAGTCTAATAGTTTCAGTTTTGTATAAATTAAAGTCCAGTCCACTAACCCCGTTAGAATTTTTTTGTTAAGTATATATAAAAAGATTATAATACCCCTTTTTTAACTCTAATATATATATATATAGTTAAAATACGGTTTTAGTCCATGTGGTTTGACACAAATAATCATTTTAGTTCAAAAGTTTAAATTTGACTTTTTTAGTCCAATAGTTTCACTTTTGTATCGATTACAGTCCGGTCCACTAACTCCATCCAAAATTTTCTATTAACTTTTTTAAAAAGACCATAATCCCGTGTCAATAAAAAAGCAAAAAAAATATAAATTTATCTCCATTATTCTTTAAAACCCCTAATTTATCTCCATTTTATGTTAACTTCCCCTTCCCTAGAGAAACATCTGCCACCATCTACCTCCACCACCGGGCGCCGCCGGCCGCCGCCATCACCGCTCCCTTCACCTCCACCCACCATATCCGCCTTCCTTTCTTGACCATCTTCACATTCAAGAACACACCTATGTCACATAGAGAGAGAGAGACTACGGAAAGGAGGGGGAGCCAGCTGCCACCTACGGTGGCGTGTCCGGCAGCCGAGAAAAGAGGAGCGGGAAGGGCTAGGGTTCCTTCATAGTCATGGTGGCGGAGACCTAGGGTTACTCCATAGTCATGGCCGCACCCCCTCCCCAACGACCTAGGGTTCTTCCATAGTCACGGCGGTGGAGAGTACGGAAATCAACAGCTCGTTCATTCTTTTAATTGTAGCCGAAATCTTGCCGGAGAAGTTGTTATACGATAGATCAAGGCGGTATATACCGAACAGTGAAGGTAGGGACGGCGGAAACTGACTGGAGATTTGATTGTAAGAAAGGAACAGTAGTTTGCGTGCCGCCGCCGTGGTCGGCCAGATCTCGCCGGAGAAGAGGGTGAGGGTGGGCGGGGGAATAACTCCTCTCTCTCCGTTTCAAGTTGTTTCTGGGTATATATTTGGTCCTGGTTATAGGGGTTGCAGGTGGTGGTAGTGACAGAGTATGGAAGAGATGAGTGGTCATCTTTTAATTAACACCCACACACACACATATATATGTATTATTTTTAGTAATAGGGGCATTATAGTCTTTTCAAAAAAGTTAACAGAAAATTTTGGATGGAGTTAGTGGAGGGGACTGTAATCGATACAAAAGTGAAACTATTGGACTAAAAAAGTCAAATTTGAACTTTTAGACTAAAATGGTTATTTGTGTCAAAACACAGAGACTAAAACCGTATTTAACTCGGGTGTGTGTGTGTTAATTAAAAACTCTAACATACCACTCTTCTCTTCTCAGCCATATTCTGCCGCCACAACCACCACCAAATGCAACAACCGCCACTACCTGTAACCACCACCACCTCCCTCCATCACTGACCCTCCTCCCTCTACAACCACCGCCACCACCACCAAATCGCCCGGAAAATAGACTACCATTATCGTCTCTCTTCTCTCTCTAACCTTTCTCTCTCCTCTCTCCTGTTGCAAATCCTTGAGATCTTTTCCATCAACAGTACATCCAACAGAAACAAAGTTCCAAGGATCTCCTTCAAGCTTCCCTGAAATTCCTTCGCCATCGATCTCGGCCGCATAATCTTCACCATCGATATATTACCGTTCTTCGGAGAGAGACTGAGTGGTCCGATCTTATGAGCGAGTGAACTCGCCGCTCCGACCTCACCACCGGTGACGCGGACGTAAATTTCCACTACATGTGACGGATCAAACTTTGGCGGCATTGTCCCAGAGTGATTAGAGTTTTGGCGAGGAAGTTAAAATGAGGGAAGGAACACAAATTAGGGTTTTAATGAGGGGGGTGAAATGTTATTTTCCTCTTTTACAAACTTACAGGTTTTAGCAAATGTATAGGCTCAATAAATCTGACTCTAACACATCGTACCAAATAACAACTAGTAGCAGGTGGTGATGGTGGTGGTCGGAACTAGAACAGGAGGTGGCGGCTAGAGGTGAAGGGGCGGTGGAGGTGGTTGCTAGTTGTGGAGGTAAATGATGGATATGTGGATTTCTTTTATTGAGGGTTGGGGAAAGGGGAAAAGGAATTAGGGTTTTCAAAGTAGGTACATATATTTATTGTTATTTTTTTATTAACAATGATATTATAGTCTTTTTATATATTCTTAACCGAAAAATTCTAACGGGGTTAGTGGACTGGATTTTAATTGATACAAAACTGAAATTATTGGAGTAAAAAAGTCAAATTTAAACTTTTGGACTGAAATTGATATTTTTATCAAACCATAGGGAATAAAACCGTATTTAACTCTTAAATTTATTTGGTTAATGATATAATTATAGGTATTCATAATTAAATAATAAGCATCAATAATTAGTTTTTTATTAAATATTTAAAAATATATTATTTTAATATAATTCTTTAATATTAGAGAGTGACAAAAAAAGCATACTAAGGATGAATAAGAAAGTGACACGTGTCTCCTCTGAATTTTTATTTATAAATATAAAGATTGTTGAGATAAAATGTTTTTAACTTACTCAACATTAATTTTTAGTAACATGGATATTTGAAATAAAGAGTACACTTATAACTATCTTAAAACACACGTTGCAATAATATATATTATGTTTCTACACTAATAAAATGTATGACCTAGTTGTTTTGTTGAAGAAAATTATGTGCTTGTATTAGTTAAAAGCTAAGTTTAGTAGATTTTGTTGCATGATTAAATGAGCATTATTTTTTATAAGCATTATCACTTGTTGATTTGCTACATTCCTCTAATATTGAATATCTAAAAAATATATTATTTTTTAATATATAGTAAAAATGATGATTTATGTTATTTATTTAGTTTAAGGACGAAAAGTGAAATTTGTTATATACCTAAAGGACGAAAAATGTAATTTACTTTTATTTAATAAAAGAAAGAAGCGGAAAAATAAGGGTAAGTCGCACGTGTCCCCTCATTTATAATAAGGATTTTATGGTTCTTAATTTAGATTTGGGGCTTTTTTTCATAAGTTCATATAATGTTCTATTCTTTTTTTTGGTTTTAGATTTAGGGCCTTTTTTTTAAGATAATACCTAAATATTTTAGTATAATTAGATTTCCCCGGCTCAATACCTAGATTTACGGCTTTGTAAGTATGTTGGTAATGGTTGTCGTCACGTAGGTGGGGTGGCTGTAAATGTGGAGGTGTCCAATGGACGGTGGTGATAATGAATGTGTATAAAAAAACAATTTAAAAAAAAGTTGATTCTTAATCAATATAAAACAGAATTGCTTAGCTTTTATTGTTAAGAAAAATAAAATGTTGATGTGGTATAGAATTGACGGCGTGGGAGCCTTATGTGGCTGCCATGCCAAGAAAATCGTAAAAATAAAAAAGTAACTTGTTCTATGTGTCACATTACTACTATTACAACAGCCAAATGAGAGAGTTTATGCATCATGTACCACTTGCTTTGCATAAGGTAGTTATCCTATAGGTTGGACTCCATGGTAAGATGAAATTATCTTTGTTTATTTAAAATAATATTTATAGTTTTTTTACTTAAAAATTAGTTCAACTGTGAAGTTTCTATTTTTTAAATGTTTTGTATTAATATATTTTTCTATTATTTTTCTATTTATAATTAATTTTGGTTATATATTTTTTTCTCTTAGAACTTTTAAGTTTTGATATTTACCCTGTACTGTTACAACGTTCTTATTTTAATCTACGTTTCGATATAACTTTCGTTTGAAACGAAGTTTTCGTTATAATGTACAAGTTATCGAAAAACGAATGTACAATTCATCGAGGGGTATTCCCGTCGCGTAGCGCGGGGGAGTTCCACTAGTTATATATCAATTGATAATGGTAGTTTTAAAATTTTGATCTATCATAGTCCATATGTACAATAGTAAACGTCTTAATCGTTGAATACATGACTTTAGTCATCAAACAATTTTGATTAACTGGGATTTACTTAAAATCAAAGAAAAAATTTGAATAAACATTGATACGGGTTAGGAGGTGTGAAATACACGCTCGTTTAAAACTATCATCATACACTTGGAACCTCGGGGTTCTTGGGTGAACCCTTTGGTGGGGTCTATTAGCAACGACCCAATGCCCCCTTGTGGGAATTTAGCTACCTGGTCAGCGTGACAAAATCTTATTTTCCTTGTTGATTATACAATGTAAGTGGATTTAGATTCTTATTATTGATGGAAACTTACATGAAGTGATTATCAATATTAAATTGCTACTAATTATTAGTGGTATAAACAACTTGGTTTGTCCGTGACAAATACTATCAACAACTTGTCTATAATAACCGCCGTTAGTGGCAACTAGGTATCAGCAGCAACTAATCAGTAGCTGCAGCGAGTAGCAGCAGCTATGAATTTTAGTAATTGCTCAGTATTAACGTGGTAATAAGCAGGCGGTGGCGGCCCTGAAATTTTTCATGGGAGTCGGAGATTTTTCGGGGTCGATTGCAATAGTTCAATATTAATTTTTTTCGGTCTGGGTCGGGTCACATAATAAAACGATAAAAACAAATAAAATTATAAAAGAATAATAATAATAATACGATGTTTGTTATTAGAAATGCATAATTAAAATACAATATCCCTACGATTGTTCTCTACGGGTTTTAATTTTTTGAAACCGAACCACTACATCATCGTTACACTTTTTTTGTGCATTGTTGTGCCCGCTATTTACACCCCCACGTGACGAATCAATATATTTTTTTTTATTTCAACCATTAAAGTTATCGGTAACAAACACATTTTTGTGATTTCCAAATAGGTTCTTAAACAAGTAACAATACAAACAAAATACTCGATCGGCTTTAATATTATACTCAAAACAATTTGCATAAGTTTCAAAGCAATCACTATTAAAACGTCTTGACTCGTGACCAACCATTATTTTTGGGAAAATCATGAATTTTTTGTTGACATGGTTCTTTAGTTTGGTAAGTTCTTCTAATATCGTATTGTTAGTTAGGGTGTTAAGATGAAATTGGAACACTTGTAAATTTTACTATTATGTAAAGTTATCCATTTTTTTCTAATAGTTTTATTAGGTTTAAAAGTTTAAAATGGGTATTAAGTTGGGTTTGTTTTTTATGGGTTTAAATTGTTTATTGGGCTTATTTATTTTTTTTTAATTGTTAGTTGGTTATTGGGTTAAAAACTTAAATGTTTGGTTTAGTTATTTAAAATATTTAATAGGTTATGAACTTATGGGCCAATTGTATTATTTATAAAATCTAAAATTTTAAATTATTTTTTCCTGACGGCCAATGTCAAAATTTTATGGGGGTCGATCGAAAAAATACCACATATATAACAAAAATAAATAAAAAAATTTATGGGGGTCGGCCGACCCACCTCAGAAGAGGTAGGTCTGCCAATGTAAGCAGGAATTGATATAATTGTCAACAGTTAACAATCAATCGTCAACCTTAAATTGAAACATTGTGATGGTTTGTTCACTATATAAGGAAGGTCTTTTCTCTATAATCTGATATGTTGTTTCATAAAAAAATTTGCATATTTGTTCTTGTTTTTTCTCTGCGAATTATCGAACTGAATTTTCGTTAGTACTAATGAAATATTTCAATATAACACGATAAACAAGAGATATCCAAAACAACTTGGGGAATATGAAATACAAAACCTAAATAGTTTTCTTTTTACATGTTTGTTCTTGATGCCCCAAACATTTTTCATCAACTTTTTTTTAAGTTACAAATACGGAGCAAGTAATTTGTATAAAATAAGTATTTGAGATATATTTTCACATGAATCAAGACTGTCACACTAACGGATTTGTTTATGATGAACTAATATCGAATAGGTGAAGAAGATATCACGCGACTGGCGCTGTGGGGAAACTATTCAATTCCATGCGACAATCCGTATACAAAAGACAATAAGTTGCTACCCGAAATATGGGCAATGGGTTTACGCAATCCTTGGCGTTTGTAGTTTTGATTCAGAAAGACCATCGTACTTCTTTTGTGGTGATATAGGCCAGGTATAGGAATCAAAACCTTTGTTCCTACCTAGTAAAATGTTTATTTTTCTTTTGATCATTTGTTGTTTTTGTTGAACTCAAAAGAATGAGTACGAAGAAGTGAATTTGAACATGAAAGTTGGGAATTACGGGTGGCGTGTTTACGAGGGACCGACCCTTTTCTCTCCTCAGCAGCCGTTTGGAGGGAACACATCTGCAGATTCAATTAATCCGATTTTTCCTGTGATGGGTTATAGCCATTATGATGTAAAAAAGAATGAAGGCTCAGCTTCTATCACTGGAGGGCGTGACTATAGGTCTAACACTGATCCATGCATGTATGGAAGGTAAAGAATGTTTTTCTTGGTTTTATGTTAAATTCTTTTTAATTAATCTATTTATGATAATTTGAATCAGTAATAAAATTGCAATGAATTAATTGCAATTTGAGATATACAAGTAACTAGGTTAGTTAGAAACTCGTGTATTACACGGGCTGAATAATTAAAATAATACAGTTGATAATAAACTTATATACTTCTCATTAATGGTACACTAAGGTTTCATGTTTCAAAACTGGTTCAATAAATAAGTCACATTTGTAGCTAAAATTAAGTATTCACAAGTGTTTAGATTCTTGTTGTCAAATTGATTATTGTGAGTTTAGAAACATAAATTAGAATCAAACAAAATTGTTAAATAATGGATATGGATAATAATCAATTTTCTTACAAAACTATAAAGTTCTTACACTTTTTTTTAAAATTTATTTATGTGTATAGAAAAAGAATGAAAACGAAGATTAAATGTAATTAATTGATGAAATTAGAGGGGTAATTTTATTAATCAAAGAGATTTATTGTAAGAAGGAGAGAGAGAGACGTGGAAAAACTCAAAATTAATTGCACAGAAAAATAACACGTGACATAATAGTTAGTAATTTATTAAAATAAGGATTTAACATTCACCGATAAATATCAAGTTTATTGCAATTTAATTACTTATCATAATGTGATTGTTTTTTATCAAAAAAAAAAAAAAAACTGAAAATCACAACAAAATTTGTAAAACACTACAAAGATGTCATTTAGATAATTTCTTCCCGCAATTGGCCTTCTGCTTCAATGGCATGAATGTGATGATAAGGACTTGGGATCTTTGAGGTCTTAGGTTCAAACCTGACTTAAGGGGGAGTTTTTTCCACAGAGGTGGGTTTCCTCCTTGATGGTGTTTTTGGGTGACTCAGGCCTCGAGCGTCAAAATCAGCATGGACGGTTGACATCACGTATCAGTAACGCTCACTCGGGTATTGGGGATAGTAACAAACGCTGTTAAAAAATATAATTTCTTCCCACCGGCTGGCACACTTATCACCCTTAAAAGAAACACTAGTTTAACGTTTTTCTTCTTGCAGTTACTTATATGGAGATCTATATGCAACTGCCATGTGGGCGGCTCTGAAACGCCTAGAAATAGTGGGAATTTCACATCCAACAAGATTCCATTTACGTGTGCCTCAGATTCTCCTCTACCATGTAGTATCGTTCCAGAAAGTTCATTTCCAGCACTAGGTTACAATTTTTCATTCGGGCAGGATAACAACGAAGACGTATACCTCTTAACAAGTAGTGGCGTATATAAGATTGTTGCTCCAAGTCGCTGCAATTATGCTTGCGCAATCAAGAAGAAGACAACAGATCCTGATCAAAATTCCATGTCTTCTCCTTTGAGTGCAAACATGTTGAAAGGTTCGATCAAGAATCTAATGTTTCTTCTTGTTGTTTGCCTGTTATTGGTTTGAACTACTACTATGTGTTATAAAAGATCAGCTAAACTGGTGAACAAGCCCAATATGGTAGGTTCCATTGAAGGTTTTTCATTATAAACAATTAAAGGTCAAATTTAAACACATAAAAGATGTTAACTTTTCATTTTCCCTTATTTACCATATATCCTAGATCACAAAGGTAATATAACTAGGTTATATGATCAGGTCCCTAATTAACTATTAGAACTGGTTTTGAAGAAGGAACCAAGCACTACTACTCATAATATAATCTTGTTTTAAAAAACGAATTAGGTACTACTAGTCTGAGTATAACCAAGTTTTTAAGAAGGAACTAGGTTCTTGTAGAATCGGATCGATATGAACAAGAACGCAACTGTGCTTATGAATCTAGTGGCGGAATAACAATATTCAATCAATCATCATCATAGATTTGCATTAACATTGTAGAACAAGATGAAGAACAATCAAGAACAAATATAACTTTATTTACATATGAATCTAGTGGAGGAATATATATTTACTTGTGATAATTTTATTTTAAGAAAAAACAAGCACTAATACAAAATTACACTCCCTTGGTTTGGTTTCTAGTAGTATAAACATGCTATAATTATATACCCACTTATCATGTACATATGTTTAAAACATTGCACCATGGTAGAGGGTAAAGAAACAAACACAGACTTTAAATCAAGACATTAATTAGTCCTTCCTCACGAAAGAAATAACTATATTAATGTACTTGAATTTTGTTTTGGAGAAACAATCGTCAATGATTTTAGCATATCTTCGGAACAACTCATCCATCATATCTGCCCCGAGATGAAAATGACTCTCGAACATTGGCTCCACCACAGCTCGAATGGTTTTAGCTACACGATTACCACTTGATAACTTGAAATCATCAGTTGAGTAACCATCATCCCATTCTATCTCAAACGCTTCAACACCATCGACTACAAATGATCCATCACTCTCTGCTTCACGTTTCACTTCTTCCGCACTGGGTGCATAATAAGGTGCGTTAAATGAATCAATCTTTTCCTTTTCAACAAGCCCCTACAACAACACACGTAATAAATTATCAGTATGATTAATCAACGAAAACACCACTTTAATGGCTTCTCCAAAAGAAAAAAAATAGTAAGGCATCTCTCTGCGAGAATATCGAGAGGGAGAGAGAGTGGGAGAGGGAGAGGGAGAGAGAGAGGGCATACGTCTAAAGCAAGGCTCATCAAGGCAAGGGCTAAAAGCTCCCATTGGTAACAAGCCTCATCTGCACATGGGTTTGGGCATCGCCGGCCCATGAATGACAAAACCATCCGTCCTTTACCAACCACTTCCTTTGCACGCGACCTCAGAAACAACGAGAAATCCTCATGGAACTGATGTTGGTATGCTTTTACCACACTCTTGGAGCTACTTTTCGATATGTATACCTTCTCTTTGTTCAAATGGGTTCCAACCCTAGGTTCTAAGCCAAATGGTACCTGTTCAAAATATCACAAACCCTAGATTAATTATTGCAATTATGACATGAACGATTTTTTCATGTAAAGTTTGAATTGTACTATGTTGTTCTGATAATATCGTCCAATATTAACTAGACTTGGATTAATTATTGCAATTATGTCTGGAATAATAGCGATTTATCTATTTATTCTTTTAAAGTTAGTATTGTACAATGCATATAACATGGTTATGATAAAATCGGTTAATATTAACTAAACCGGATTAATTATTTCAAACGATTACCAATATATTTATTTATTCATTCCTGTGAAGTTAGTATGGTACTATGTTGTTCCCGTGTTTCTAACGTAGTTGTGACAATATTAACTTTGTTCATACTTTTGGTTTAGTAGTTGTTTTTTTTTTCTGGCTTCATTTTTTCTTTATTGACTTTCTTCACAAAGGTTCTAAGAAAATTTATGTTTTAACTAGTTAAACGCGTATATTTATTTCTTTTAATTTATGGATAAAAGGTGTTAGATGTAATAGAAAATTTTAAACTAGTCATACAATAGAGTTTGACCGTGAAGACTTGATGGCCTATAGCAACCTTCTTGTGTAACACAGACTCCATGTAACGCTTATATTTATTTCTTTTAATTTAGTCAAAGTTAAACAAGAACTCTAAGAGTGAATTGATGAATAGAGAAATAGAATTTGAAAGACAAATATATGGAAGAGAGAAAATATTTGCACACAAGATAGAAAAATGAGATGACCAGTATGAAATACTTGAAGGATGTTGTAAGTAAAGAAATGGAATAGATGAAAATATAAAGAGCATAGTTAGAAAAAAAACATGAAGTTTTTACAAATCAGAAGAATCAAGGAAATGAACATTTTGGTGTATATGTTCAAGAACAAATGAGATGCAATGGATACGCTGAGACATCATCAAAAGATGTATTTTCACCATAAAGTAATAAGTTTGTTAAAGACATTGAACTAACTTATAAAAAAATTAAACTAGGAGAAGTTAATTGGTGATATACCACCCAAAACGAACCAGTGAAAATTCAAAATGGAGTTGCACAAATAGAAGAAGATTGTGTACAGTTAAAAGATGATGATATTCATGAAAAGTATGAAGACATGAAGAGGTTGCTCATGTTCAAGACAAAGCTCATACTGCAACTCATGAAGATAAAGTTCAAGGAATAAATCAAGAGACGGACAGAAAACCGAAGTTTAAAGACGTGGATCTTCTATAATATGCATGTGATAAAGTGGAATGAAGATGTCAAGGTATTGAAGGCATGGATTAAGAAATTAGAGGGAAACATTGATTTATAATTTACTTAATCCATGTGGGTAAAGTTAATGGGTCATTGTGTAATTAGTTTAAAGTTGTATTTAGTGTTTGTTATGTAATTTGAAGGATGTTGTAAGTAAAGAAATGGAATAGATGAAAATATAAAGAGCATAGTTAGAAAAGAAAAAAACATGAAGTTTTTACAAATCAGAAGAATCAAAGAAATGAATATTTTGGTGTATATGTTCAAGAACAAATGAGATGCAATGGATATGCTGAGACATCATCAAAAGATTTATTTTCACCAGAAAGTAATAAGTTTGTTAAAGACATTGAACTACCTTATAAGAAAAGGAAACTAGGAGCAGCTAACTGGTTATATTACCACCCAAAACGAACCAGTGAAAATTCAAAATGGAGTTGCACAAATAGAAGAAGATTGTGTATAGTTAAATGATGATGGTATTCATGGAAAGTATGAAGACATGAAGAGGTTATTCATGTTCAAGACAAAGCTCGTACTGCAACTCATGAAGATAAAGTTCAACAAATCAATCAAGAGACCGGCAGAATACTGAAGTTTAAAGAAGTGGATCTTCTATAATATGCATGTGATAAAGTGGAATGAAGATGTCCAAGTATTGAAGACATGGATTAAGAAATTAGAGGGAAACATTGATTTATAATTTACTTAATCCATGTGGGTAAAGTTAATGGGTCATTGTGTAATTAGTTTAAAGTTGTATTTAGTGTTTGTTATGTAATTTGTATAAGTCAAGGGGTCCAAGTGTAATATGTAAAAGTTACAAACCGTAAGTTAGTGAAAGGATACAACGCATCAATCCAATACGCCATTTCCAAATTAGGGTTACATATACCCGATGTCAAGTCTGAAAATGGGTTACGATAGTCAAGTTCGTGTTTTTATCATTGTATTGTTCATTGAGATCTTGGGCTACAATTTATATATATATATATATATATATATATATCAATTAAATAACCTTTAAATATACAAACCTGAGACAACCAGTGGAGGCTGGAAGAAGAATGAACAAAGTGAAGACTGTTGGCAGGGAACAAGTTGCCATAAAATGAACGAGGCAACCCCGAAATATAGCAACTTTCAAAACCATAATCCTTCTTCACGTTCTTGTAAAGCTCTGGCAGTGACTTAAACACTTCGTTAAAGTCCTTTCCAGGGAGATCGTTCAATGACATCCTTAGTTCAGGTATGGGTAGAACTATCTTCTGGCTAGCAGTAACCACCGTGTGGATCATCTGAGAGACCGCTGTCAGTGAATTGGGTCCAGAAGAGCAACCAAGGTCCGCAACTCCCATGCTCCTGGGTTGCACCTCCAACAATATGTTTAAAATGGCAGCTTCCATCATTGAAGTACCGGCAGATATTATTTTCCTCTACACTCAAACATTCATGTTTATTATATATGGTTCAAATTCACAAAAGTTATGGTGTGTACATCTATAGTTACCTGAAGTTGTGAGTTTTTGGCATAGCTAGTTTCCCCTTCTCCTTTATTCATGTGAAGAACACCCATGGTTAGAATCTATTTATGTGTACGTGTGTGTTTATATGCTTGTCTCAAGGATGGCAGCAGTGAATGATGATGCTTTAAGATGATGAAAAGCACATGTAGGAATGATGGGTATATATAATGACCATGATACGTGGGAACGTGTTGTTCTGGTTGTTTTGAACTTGTGTCCTTTGTTTATTTGTCACATTTTAGAAAATAGTACCTAATTTAGAAATCTCTCTCAAATGGTGACTATTTTTAAAAAATATTAATGTAGTGAATTCAAAATTAATAATGACAATTGGCAGTCGATAATTCAAGCAATAAATAATGAGTGGAAATAAATGTTTTAGGGGATGGATGCATATTTCTTTTTGAGAGGGGGGTAGGGTTATAGGGTTGGGAAAAATGTGCAAAATGCAAATCATTAGAGAAATTAAAATTACATAAGTAGATTAATAATAACCGGTGGGTTCGCCCGTACAAAGTAGCGGGTATCAGTGACTCTTTTTTGAAGAGCGTAATGTAACTGTCTTAAACACTAATTATATTTAGGTATTATTATTATTATTATAACTATGTAAATATTTAGTAATTATTTATTTAAGCATTTAAATAAGATAATACTTAATTTAAATAGTATTTAGTTATAAAAATATAATTAGTGTCCTTAAAATTTAGCAAATCGAAATTTAGCAAATAAACAAAACACCAAATGATTAGTATGTTATAGTATGAGCATTTTGATAAATATGCATTCAACTTTTTTGGTTTTTTTTTAACTAAATCCAATTGAAATAAAATTTTAAAACTCCAACACAAGTCGTTCTTTGCTTAAGTTTTCAGTTATTAACAAAAAACTGAGCTGACTCAAGTTTCAAAACTAAATAACTGAACTGCTTCTAACCGAGGCTAGTTGGTTTTTAAAGATAGATAACTGAATATTCAATTATTGTTTTGGCTAGGGCCTCCACTTTATAGAGTAAGTGGTCTATCCACTTTTGTTTCTTCATCAATATGGGATAAAGAAACAATGGAATGGATGAATTCTTTGGAAAAGCCAAAAGGTCCTTTTATAATCATTTCTTTCATCCATATTTATTTTCTTATCCGATGTGGGATGTGCATAGGTGAAACACACCACTTTTAAAAACAAAACTTTAACGCGCGGAAGTCTTAACCCAGGAATTTTTTTTTTTATTTTTTTTTAACCCTCTCGCGTACCGCGATAGAATCCTTCCTGGACTCTCGCGACCCGCGAGGGACCCTTTTTCTCAGAATGTTTCCAGTTTTCAGCAGGTTTTCATACTTAGCCATTTTTTTAACTTTTTTCAAAATACAAGACAACAAATTTGCCCAACACATGGGTTTTAACCAAAAACCCCTTCAACAACATGATCACAACCCAAAAACATGTTTTGTTTATCAAATTACAATCAAAAAGGGGGAATTCCACCAAATCATCAAAACATGAAAATATGCATACGAGGATCCGCCAACGCCTTGGACTTGACTTTGACTACCTCGGAGCTTTTCCTACATTCACCACACATATCACCATTAGTAACGAAGATAAATTCATAACAAACAAGTAAATTCCTACTTGTTTCACCCATTCACCCATTTGACCCGTTTCCACCCAAATTGTCATTTAGGCTACATATTCTTGCACCCTTACTACAAGTTTCAATTATGATCAACACATGATCCATTTCCATTATGGCACAAAGGCCATAACTCCATAACAAACAAGTAAATTCCTACTTGTTTCACCCATTCACCCATTTGACCCGTTTCCACCCAAATTATCATTTAGGCTACATATTCTTGCACCATATGAACCCTAACTTCTCATAATCAAAATCAAAGGGTTCTAGGATGTTAATCATCATTCTTTAACTTTAGTTTAGCTAGATTATCAATAATCTAACACCATTTCATCACATGCATACATAATTTCGGATTTCACCCAAAACCTACCAAGAACACATGCATGGTGAAATCAAGAGGAAGAGAATCACTTACTTGATGTTAGGAAGGTATTGTGTGAGCCAAAACCTTCACTAATCAAGCTTCAATTGCACGAAAATGGCTTCAACACACTTTTCTCCTTTTTCTCTCTTGATTTGAACGACTCCAAATGTGTAAATGAAGCCAATTTTGACTTCACCAAGTCAAATGGCAGTTTTTTGGCCATTTTACACATTTAGTCCTTCAACTTCCATTTCACCCATTTCGTTCTATAGTTAGTTAAAACTAACATAATCCCATTACAAACTTAAAACCCACTTGTTTCAACTTATTTATAAAATATTATTTCCACCATAATATTAAATATAAATATTTAATTATTTGAAGACGAAACCCGGATTTTGGTTCGTTACAAATCACCTCCCCTTATTTGGGTTTCGTCCCCGAAACCCGACTTCACATAAAAAGGTTCGGGTAGAATTTGAGCATTTCTTCCTCGGTTTCCCAAGTCATTTCCGCCCCCTTTCTATGCTTCCATCGAACCAACACTTGGCTAATCTCTTTATTACGCAACCGCTTCACTTTCCTATCTAAGATTGTCATCGGTTCTTCCACATAGTTCAACTTTTCATCAATTTCTATATCATCCAATGGAACAAAAGTAGATTCATCCGCTAAACATTTTCGCAAATGAGACACATGGAACGTGTTATGAAGTCTACTTAGTCCCTCCGGTAACTCCAATCTATAAGCTACCGCACCCACCCTTGCCATCACTTTAAACGGTCCAATGAAATGTGGGCTTAACTTCCCCCGTTTCCTAAACCTTATCACCCCTTTCCAAAGAGAGACTTTCAATAGCACAAAGTCCCCCACTTGAAACTCAATCGCCCGCTTCCTATTATCCGCATAAGATTTTTGGCGATCTTGCGCCGCCTTTAAGCGAGCCTTTATTTGGTCAATACTATCATTCGTTTCCATGACCACTTCCTTGCTGCCAAGTTCCCGTTGACCAATCTCACCCCAACACACGGGTGTTCGACACTTTCTCCCATACAATGCCTCAAAAGGCGGCATACCAATACTAGAATGGTAACTATTGTTGTAAGAGAATTCCGTCAACGGTAAATGGTCGTCCCAACTACCACCAAAATCCAAGGCACACGCTCGGAACATATCCTCGAGCGTTTGAATCGTTCGCTCGCTTTGACCATCCGTTTGTGGATGATAATCGGTGCTAAGATTCAATCTAGTCCCCATATCCTCATCGAATTTCTTCCAAAAACGAGAAGTAAATCTCGTATCATGATCCGATATAATCGACACCGGCACACCATGACGTGACACAATTTCCTTCACATACATTTCCGCCAATCTATCCGAAGAATATGTTTCCTTTATAGGAAGGAAATGTGCACTCTTCGTCAACCGATCCACTACTACCCATATCGCATCATAACCCTTTCGAGTCTTTGGTAGTTTAGTGATCAAATCCATGGTTATATTTTCCCATTTCCAAAGCGGTATTTCAAGCGGTTGAAGCTTTCCATACGGCTTTTGATGCTCCGCCTTAACCCTTAAACATGTGAGACACCTCTCCACATACTTAACAATATCACGCCTCATACCCGGCCACCAAAAATGACACCTCAAATCATAAAACATCTTTGTGGCCCCCGGATGGATAGAATATTTGGATTTATACGCCTCGTCAAGAATAGTTGTCAAGACACTTGACAACCTAGGTATCCAAATTCTATCAAAGCATGTCTTCAAACCCATGCTATTTTCACCAAGCTTATCAACATAAGAAATCATCCGTTCTTTCTTCAAGTCGCCACCAAGTGCTAACACTTGGGCCTCCCGGATTTCATCAATAAGAGATGATGGAATTGTCATCTTAAATGACTTCACCTTGATAGGTGAATGACTTGACTTTCTACTAAGCGATCCGCCACAACATTCGCTTTACCCGGATGATAAAGTATCTCACAATCATAATCCTTAACCAATTCAAGCCACCGTCTTTGCCTCATATTGAGGTCCTTTTGGTCAAAGAAATATTTGAGACTTTTGTGATCCGTGTAGATCGTACACTTAGCACCATACAAATAATGCCTCCAAATCTTGAGGGCGAAAACCACGGCTGCAAGCTCTAAATCATGGGTTGGGTAATTCACCTCGTGAGTCTTTAATTGCCTAGATGCATAGGCAATCACTTTCCCCCTTTGCATCAAAACACACCCCAACCCCGAATGCGAGGCATCCGAATAAACAACAAAATCCTCGGTCCCGTCCGGCAAGGATAAAACAGGCGCCTTAGTCAACTTTTCTTTCTAGAGTTGAAAGGCAGATTCTTGCTCGGGACTCCAAACAAACTTTGTCTCCTTACGAGTCAACTTCGTCATCGGCAAAGCAATCTAAGAGAAGTTTTCAATGAACCTCCGATAATAACCCGCTAACCCCAAGAAACTTCTAATCTCCGAAGGCGTCTTCGGTGATGACCATTCATTAACAGCCATAATCTTGGATGGGTCAACGGTAATTCCTCTTTCATTAATCACATGACCCAAGAATTGGATCTCGCGCAACCAAAATGCGCACTTGGAGAATTTAGCATAAAGCTTCTCCTTTTGCAAGACTTCAAGAATCTCACGCAAATGACAAGCGTGATCACCCTCGCTCCTTGAATAGATGAGAAGATCGTCAATAAACACAATGACCGAACGATCAAGGAACGGTCTACACACCCGGTTCATGAGATCCATGAAAAACGCAGGTGCGTTGGTCAAACCGAAAGGCATAACCGTAAACTCATAGTGACCGTAACGAGTGCGAAAAGCTGTCTTATGAACATCCTCTTCCTTCACTTTCAACTAATGATATCCGGACTTCAAGTCAATCTTAGAAAACCATGACGCCCCTTGCAATTGGTCGAAAAGATCGTCAATCCTAGGCAATGGGTACCTATTCTTCACTGTCAACTTGTTCAACTCCCGGTAATCCATACACATTCTCATGCTCCCATCCTTCTTTTTGACGAAGAGAACGGGCGCACCCCAAGGTGAAACACTTGGGCGTATGAAACCCTTGTCAAGAAACTCTTGTAATTGCTCCATGAGTTCTTTCATTTCTGGCGGTGCCAATCTATAAGGCGCTTTAGCTACCGGTTTAGCACCCGGCATCAAGTCAATTCCAAAATCTATCTCCCTATCCGGCGGAATTCCCGGTAACTCGTCAGGAAACACATCTACGAATTGGTTCACGACCGGTACATCGTGAATCTCCTTTACTCTTTCATTCACATCCGCGACACAAGCCATGAACGCCTTGCACCCACGCGCCATGTACTTGGTCGCCTTCACATAAGTGCACAACCTTACTTTACCCTTTTTATCACCTTCTATGTAGATGGACTCTCCCGACGGGGAAACAAGTTGGATCGCCTTCGGTCCACATAAAATACTCGCCTTATTCTTTGACAACCAATCCATCCCCACAATAACATCAAAATCTCCCATAGCCATAGGAATCAAATCAATAAAGAAAGTTTCGCCCCCCGCTCTCAACTTACAATCTTGCGAAGAAGGTTTAACAAACGGTTTCTTACTAGGGCTCTCGCCCTTTATCTTCTTCACCACCTGTTCCATAATTTCCCTTTTTCTCTTCTCACCCCTAGCCTCTTGCCTCTTTAACTCCACCTCCCTTTCCCGACGCCTGTTTATTAAATCAACAAGCGGGGTAAATGAGGATGGAGATATGCTATCTCTGAATTCCACTGTTAGCATAGCATAGAACCTATCAATCTTGCCCTTTTCGGTCGATACCACATCCGGACAAAACTTGGCCCGATCAAAGAAGGCCCCAGCCAATTCGTCAATTGACTCAGTCGTCTGTCTCATGAGGAGAAACTCCTCAGTCATCCTGTCCACCGCGGCTTGCGGGCAGTGGTATTGCAGAAAAACCGCTTTAAATTCCTCCCAAGACATAGAGGTCACCCCAGAAACACCTCTCTCTCTACGGAGATTCAACAACCATTCCTTTGCCCTCCCAGTCAACAAAGGCACACTGAACATTACCCTATCCTCGGGCCTGCATCTAGTCGTTTCGAAATTCGACTCCATATCCACCACCCACCGGTGGCTAAGTATCGGGTCCACCTGATCGTCGTATTCTTTCGGTTTAATCACCATGAAATCCTTGAGAGTACAACCTCGAGGTTTCTTATCTTTCTCTTAATTGAGAAATAGTACCAAAAACACCTTAACATTCCTATACCTTCAAATCACCTAGGGTATATATATATATATATATATATATATATATATATATATTTACCTACTTATACACATACATATACGATCACCTTCACCTAATCCTTGCAAATGTTCATTGTCATATGGTTATCATAAAAGCTCTTGCACATCTCGTCTTATTAATAATATTGGCCAGACATGTTTAATAATACGTTATGCCCAAGTGTAATTATCATATGCATATAACAATTCACAAGACAAGTTTCGGCACACATAACACTTTGTCATTCAATCAATCATATGCATTTACAACATATATACATAATCACTTATTAAATCATTACTAACCTTTCATTTCCGAAAGCTCCGAGTCTTAGTCAAGTCCTTCGTGGATTCTCGTATCATTTCCCCCATATCAAGAGCATCCGGTTTGAGTTTACTGTCTCACACACCAAATCCCTCAAACCTGGCTCTGATACCAAGTTGAAACACACCACTTTTAAAAACAAAACTTTAACGCGCGGAAGTCTTAACCCAGAAAATTTTTTTTTATTTTTATTTTTTTTTAACCCTCTCGCGTACCGCGATAGAATCCTTCCTGGACTCTCGCGGCCCGCGAGGGACCCTTTTTCTCAGAATGTTTCCAGTTTTCAGCAGGTTTTCATACTTAGCCATTTTTCCAACTTTTTTCAAAATACAAGACAACAAATTTGCCCAACACATGGGTTTTAACCAAAAACCCCTTCAACAACATGATCACAACCCAAAAACATGTTTTGTTTATCAAATTACAATCAAAAAGGGGGAATTCCACCAAATCATCAAAACATGAAAATATGCATACGAGGATCCGCCAACGCCTTGGACTTGACTTTGACTACCTCGGAGCTTTTCCTACATTCACCACACATATCACCATTAGTAATGAAGATAAATTCATAACAAACAAGTAAATTCCTACTTGTTTCACCCATTCACCCATTTGACCCATTTCCACCCAAATTGTCATTTAGGCTACATATTCTTGCACCCTTACTACAAGTTTCAATTATGATCAACACATGATCCATTTCCATTATGGCACAAAGGCCATAACTCCATAACAAACAAGTAAATTCCTACTTGTTTCACCCACTCACCCATTTGACTCGTTTCCACCCAAATTATCATTTAGGCTACATATTCTTGCACCATATGAACCCTAACTTCTCATAATCAAAATCAAAGGGTTCTAGGATGTTAATCATCATTCTTTAACTTTAGTTTAGCTAGATTATCAATAATCTAACACCATTTCATCACATGCATACATAATTTCGGATTTCACCCAAAACCTACCAAGAACACATGCATGGTGAAATCAAGAGGAAGAGAATCACTTACTTGATGTTAGGAAGGTGTTGTGTGAGCCAAAACCTTCACTAATCAAGCTTCAATTGCACGAAAATGGCTTCAACACACTTTTCTCCTTTTTCTCTCTTGATATGAACGACTCAAAATGTGTAAATGAAGCCAATTTTGACTTCACCAAGTCAAATGGCAGTTTTTTTGGCCATTTTACACATTTAGTCCTTCAACTTCCATTTCACCCATTTCGTTCTATAGTTAGTTAAAACTAACATAATCCTATTACAAACTTGAAACCCACTTGTTTCAACTTATTTATAAAATATTATTTTCACCATAATATTAAATATAAATATTTAATTATTTGAAGACGAAACCCGGATTTTGGTTCGTTACAATAGGTTTGTAAACAAGAGGTACAAAATTGTAAATGGCTAGTTGTTAATTGATGTAGTGCGAAGCACACATCTTTATTCTTATTGTTTTAGTTCGTTTTAGTTAGTTTTATCTTTGTTTTGAGTCATTTTAATGTACATTTGAGTCTATGTTGTGTTTTCAGGAGCTCGTGTGGAATACAAATGAATATCATGAAGAGACCGATCTAGAGAAGAAAGTCAAAGTGTAAATTGTTGAAATTCCAACTTTTCACGGTACGCGAGAGAGTTAGAGAAATTCCTCGCGATACGCGAGGATCTCAAAAACCGGCTGCGACTATCTTGGCCCTCGCGGCACGCTAGGGGCTTGCCAGATTTTCTCGCGGTACGCGAGAGATAGGATCTCTGAGAAAAATCCCTAATTTGATATTTAATAGATTTTGATTCCGATTATTAAAAAGTTCGCATTCCAGCCGTCCAGAGGGAGTTCTTTGGTGAGTTTAGAAAGCAAACCCCAAGTGTGGGGATGTTTAGGTGTGACAGCTTACTGAAGTATTTGAACCGTGTTATCTTTGGACCGGGTAGATTTAAGCTGTGGTGGAAGGATTTGATTGCTAACTATAAGAGAGATTTAGAGTTTGATAGGAGAATGAGCGTGATGGGATTTTGGAGAATCGGTAGACCGCGTAGGATGAAGGCGGTACCGGTTAGGATGAAGGAGAAGCCTCCTGATAGGTTTGTTTGAGTCTCAGGAAAGTGCTAGCGATGTAGAGTTTGTGTGCTTTACTTGATTTGAGTCTGTGTCATTTTCTATGTTTTTCGGTGTGTGTTTTGTTTGTGTCATGTTTTGCAGGAATTCGTGCTTGATTTACATTGGATTTTATCATTGGAATAGGATTTTAAAGGTTTTGGGGGGGAAAAGGATTTTTGATAGAAAAAAATATTCTAAGTATAAAAAATAGAAAAATTTCTTAACTTTCTATGAATATCGGTCCCTCGCGGTACGCGAGGCAGTGAATCAAATCCTTCGCGGTACGCGAGGGACAAGTATTGTGGCCGGCTTAAAAATCAACTCCTCGCGGTACGCGAGGAGTGTTCCAGGTTTCTTCATGGTACGCGAGGATTCCCGATATTTTCCCTTCTTGCCCTAGTTTCCCATGGTTACCCCACACCGACCACCCGATCACCAAGGCTACCACTATTTACCGTCACTCATCACCATCTACATCCATTACCTTAACCACCATCATCATCCATTATCCACTATCATAATATCATTCACCACTCTCACCACCATCATCATTCACTACCACTCACCTACATACCATCCGACCACCACGACCATGGGAGAACTTGAAACCGTTTGTGACCGATGACCGACCTTGCTGTGGCATTCATGTCTATGTGTTTGCCACCCATTGAGTATGTTACTCTGCATGCTATCTATCTTGAGTCTTTAAGTTTTAGTGAGTCAGTTGAGTCTTTTTATTTTAATTAGAGTCAGTTTAATGCTGCAGGTTTGTTGTGAGGTTTATTTTATAGGTTTTATCATTCTGTTTGTACTCAATCTCCATTCGGACGAGATTGATTATCACTTATTTACATTTTTGTAAAGGCAACCCGGCAGTCTGTGCAACCGCGACCGAAATGCTATACAGTGCACAAGAGAGGATGAAAGAAGCTGGATATATTCACTGCTTTATTACCAGCTAAGTCGCTTCTTGTTTTTGTTTTATTTTTGCACTTTTTTTAGTTGTCTTGCTTCACATTAAGGACAATGTGTCTTTCAAGTGTGGAAATGTGAGTGTTTAGTTTACCTAGTTTGTTTTGTCATAAAAATTCAAAAATAAAATAAAAAAATTGGAAAATTTTTAAAAAATTTCCTTGGAAATAATTGCTTATACATGGAAAATGATAGTACAACTGAATCTGCTTGTTGAGTCTAAATGAATAAATAATAGAAAACGCGTCTAATTAGTGATGATTTGGTAGACACAAACAATTTGAACAACTTAAATAGCCTGTGAGTGTTACTTAGGATTAATCACGTAATTAAATCATGAAATCGTGTGGGTACTCATCTTAGGGTGTCGGTAATACTAAAACTGTCAACATAGGGTGATAGGTACTACGTCAAGTTAATATATATTTGTTTTCGAAATTTTTGGCACACCATTCTCTTTTTATGGGAATAAATCCGAGTTTGGTGGCGCCCACATCCATAAATTCCATAATTCATGAGCGTAATTGATTTGAATACTGAGTTTTGCTTATGTGTTACCCTCTGGGGTGGCCACTTGGAGAAAACACTCCTAAGTGATTCTTATGTGCTTTATTGATTTGACTTAGTCTATGTGTTACTTTCCGGGATAGTGACTTGGTTGAAACGCCTCTAGATGAAGTTAATTTGCTTATTAATGCTCAAATTATCATTCCATTCATTTATATTTAATCTAATATCTTAAACAAATAAACCTTAGTTTAACGTGGTAGGGTAAATTTATATGGTTTGATCCGTGCCTAAACATGATCGTAAGACGGGATTAGGTAAAGCTGTAACTTCTGAGTGTGATCCACATAGGTTGATTGATAACTGTATAAATTGGAATTAGAACACATTACGGGGGCTAGATAGTTGGTGCTTGGGTTTAATCGGATAGAAATACTGATTATTGCTTTCTAACGCGTGAGTTTATTTTGCTAATTGGTAAATGATGTTTGTTGAGTTAGATCCCAGTTATGATTCCATTGCAGTTTTTTCAAGTAAGAAAAAAGGTTAAGTATGGGGATGTTTGATGTAGTGTGGAGCACACATTTTTATTTCTATTGTTTTAGTTCGTTTTAGTTAGTTTTATCTTTGTTTTGAGTCATTTTAATGTACATTTAAGTCTATGTTGTGTTTTCAGGAGCTCGTGTGGAATACAAGTGAATATCATGAAGAGACCGAGCTAGAGAAGAAAGTCCATGGTTCAAAGTGAAAATTATTGAAATTCCAACTTCTCGCGGTACGCGAGGATCTCAGAAACCGACGTACCGCAGGGGCTTGCCAGATTTTCTCGCAATACGCGAGAGATAGGATCTCCGAGAAAAAACCTAATTTGATATTTAATAGATTTTGATTCCCATTATTAAAAATTTCACATTCCAGCAGTCCAAAGGGAGTTCTTTGGCGATTTTGGGAGCAAGAAGAGGATTTGGAGCAAAAGTTTGAAGCTTTCGATTCCGGGTTCATTAGTAATAGCGTTCTAGGTTTCAAGATTCGATTTTTAATCTTTGATTGCTTTTTTGAAACCATGTTCTTGTTTATTACTTCTGATTTAGTTGTTTTGAGAATGAATCTAGGCTAGAATATTGATACTGCCTTGGTTTATGATGAATACTGCGTAAAGTTGTGATTTTTACTGGTTTTGGATTCTATTTGATGGTTTTATGATTTTGTAAAAGATCTTGAGTTGATAATTATGATATATATGCATGCCTAGATCTGATTTTGTGTGAATAATGTTCCTCATGTTGTCTTGTTGAATGTCTTTCATTAATAGATGCATGTTTAGGTTGTTTGCGTATTGCTTGTGACCTGAGTGGTTTGCTAGACGTAGTAATCCATCAGAGTGTTGGTTAATCCTTGATTAGATTGAGTGTGTGTCCTGTCTCAATACCCGAGAAGTGAGAGATAGTCATTTAGTCTTCGTCATTAGGAATCCGAGTATCAGCTGTCTGAGAGGAAGTTGGTATTAGGTGTCTAGTGATTGTTGTTATTCTGAGTCGTATTTCTTATCTTGAGATTACCCCGTGCATTCTTTGAATGTATCATGGACAGGGAGACTGAAAAGTGATATGTCTTTAGGGTACATTATCATTTGTTGGAAATACCCGAGAGGTGATCTAACCATATGGTGAGTTTAGTACACTTTGGGTAGCTTAGTTGGTGACACCCTGAGAGTGATTAGGGATCCACTAGGTAGTCTTTAACTGTCATCTTTACAAACCCAGATCCATCATAGTTTCTAGAACTGGTAGAAGTTGTGCTTTGCAAGTAGGATTCCGACTTAGGTGGTATTCTTCCCATCTTCTGATTTCACCTTAGTTCTCGTTCGTGATAGTTGAGTCGACTTAGTTTACTGCATTCTTAGTTAATCTTTAGTGTAGTCAACCCCCCAACCAAATAAATCTTTAGTCAGAGTCTAGTATTAGTATTCAATGTCTCTAGGGTTCGATATTCCGGTTTACTATTAAGTTGTGCTACACTCGATAGGTACACTTGCCTGTCAATACGGTCTAGTTTATAGGTTTTCCATTTATTACTTAGGAGTCTAGGTTAAGTTTAGTTAGTTTTTATATAGACCGTCTGGACGACATCATTAATGCATCAACACTTGTACCAAATGTAGTATAGATTTTTTAAGTGTCTAAAAATTTAGCAAATCAAAATTGAGCAAATAAACAAAATACTAAAGGATTAGTATGTTATAGAATGAGCTTTTTGATAAAATGCATTCAACTTTTTGATGTTCTTGTTAACTAAATCCAATCGAAATAAAATTTTAAAACTCCAACCCAAGTCGTTCTTTGATTAAGTTTTCAGTTATTAACCAAAAACTGAGATGACAAAAATACCCTCGTATGAGAGAGAAGACATGTCTGACTTAATGGTGTGGGTGGACGGCGTTAGTACTATGGACTCAAACAGAAGCAAAAATGAAACGTTAGAATTAAAAGAGACGGATTTAAATATAACGGACTCAAATAGTTATAATGGTCAAACGTCAGAAACTCAAACAGTAATTTACTATTATTATTATTAAAAATTTCATTACACATTGAATTATTCATATTTGAGCGTTAATGATTTGTAGCAGGTTTTAAATTTAACTCATATTAAACTCGATCCTTTAAAAAAATTTCGATGACACGACGATCATTTTTGCAACCTAGTTTATTTTGTTTTTTTATATAAAATTTGCGGCCAACTTATTTTTATTTTCTTCAAATTAAGTTATTTTTAATTTCATTGTCTACACAATTATAGATCCCAAAAAGTTGTGTTCTTGATTTGGCATTTTTGTTCTCGCAACATCCTTTTTCGTTTTTCGATATCTTCCTTCATAGTTGGTCATAGTTACCATCTGTTTTTCTCACAATTGTCAAAATAACCTAATACTTTTGTGATTGTATTGAAGTTAAAGATCACAAGGGCTGCTAAATCTATTTCCAGTGAAATTTGAATTTAGACCTTTTTCTTGACTAAAAACTTTAGATAAACTAATTTTTTTTTGTTTTATTTGAAACATATTTTAAGAAATCTATAAATTTTTATTCTATATTGGTAAGTGAGAAAAAAATATATAAACTTCAAAAAAAATTGGGAAAATCTTTCAACCCATATTGATGAGAGCAGAAAGTGACGTTAAGAAAAATATCTTTAAAACAAGCTCCATTATACAAAACCTTACAACTAATTTTTAAAGGTGTTTCGAATTAAAGAATCTTTAAAATTTAGTAGGTTTAATGCCTTTAAGTTTTTTAAACATTATAGATTTGTGCTAAAGATTGTTAGCATCAAGTCTTACCTCACCTAGAAGTAATTTATGTCTTCACAATTCAAATTTTTTTTATCAAACTCTCTACTCTTCACATTTTAAGTATCCCTACTGAAGATATTGTATTGCATACGTTACTTATAGCCAGATGTGATAATTTCTATTTATCCACTTAAATGTGTTGTTAATATGAGTTGTTGGTAGTGAAAAGACATTTGTGCTATACGTACCTCATTTGACTGATTTTTACTTGTTGCACTCACTCCTTATGTTTTCAAATAAATACAATTTACCCATTTTGTTTTGTTTTTTTTATTTTTGTCTTTTTTTGTTAATTAGTCATTGTTGGTTAACTTTGTTTAAGTTTATATTTTTGAGTCAAGAATAAATATCAGATCCTTAGTTTTAAATACGTTTTTAAAAACATTATGTGATTATTTTTTTTAATGACGTTTTAATTAGTTAGAAAAAGTGTTTTTAAATACGTTTTAATTTTTCATCGGTTGTGGCGGACTTGCGGTGGTGACGAGAGGAGTATGTTTTATTTTATAGAAATTGCTTTTACAGTTAAAAAACGGTTTTAGAAATAACGATTTTTCGAATGTGGTAAAATGACAAGTTTAAAAGTTATTTTTCCCGAGGGAAGGGGGTACGACAAGTAGGAGAGGGGAATGTATAGCCTAACGCATTTAGGGTTATAGAAAGCGTTTTTAAACTTAAAAACGGTTTTATAAATAAAGATTATTCGAAAGGGTTAAAATGGGTGAGGGGTACAACAAATAGGATGGGGGGTACGACAAGGAGGATGAGGGGTACGACAAGGAGGATGAGGGATGGGTATACGTTTTATGTTATAGAAAATGATTTTAATCTTAAAAGAACGGTTTTA
The DNA here is from genome assembly GCA_023525975.1 of Smallanthus sonchifolius. Taxonomy (NCBI): domain Eukaryota; kingdom Viridiplantae; phylum Streptophyta; class Magnoliopsida; order Asterales; family Asteraceae; genus Smallanthus; species Smallanthus sonchifolius. The sequence goes on from CM042025.1 coordinate 32,229,393, forward strand.
TAAATAACGATTTCTCGAATATGATAAAATTATAAGTTTAAAAGTTATTTTTGTAGTGGAGTGGGTACGACAAGTAGGAAGGAGGGGTATGCATAGCCTAACTCTGAACAAATGGGCGGCGTTCGTCAATTGTAAGAAAACACATGGTTATAAAATGGTCCGCGTCCATACACAGTAAGAAAACACTTGGTTATAAATAGTTAATGGTGATCCTTCATCTTCACACAATGATATCGTACAAGTTTGATCCTTTTAATGAAAATGTGGTCCTTCTATCACATGTGATATATTGATATATGATGCATGGCTAGAAAGCAAAGTCATAACGGCTAGAGAACATACACATGTTAAATGCTTGTGATTCAAATGGTCTATCATTCATTCATAGATTATGTATAAGGAGGATCCTCAAAAAAAGTGATTTTGCTTAAGTAGCCTAAAAAATATTTTTAAAAATTAAATATCTGGCTCTAACGCACTCCAATTGAAGTCATTCCTGCGGCGTTGGAAAGGTCTCGTCGAACCCTAAACACAAATCCCCAAACCCTAAACCTTAACACTAAACTCTAAAGTTAAACCCTAAAGCTAAATCGTAAGGCTAAAACCTAAAAGCTAAATCTTAAAAGCTAAACCTAAAAGCTAAACACGCTAAAACCTAAAGCTAAACCTTAAAAGCTAAACCCACAAACCTAAACCCTAAAACTAAATCTTAACGCTAAAACCTAAAAAATTAAACCCTAAATGCTAAAACCCAAAAGCTAAACCCTAAAAGCTAAGATAGCAAAGCTCGACAAGCCGGTTCCAATGCCGCTAGAATGAGTTTAATCGGAGTTCGTATGAATCGGATATCGAGTTTTTAAAAATCCTTCTTAGGCTACTTAGGCGAAACTCACTTTTTATTTGATCTCCACTCTTATGTGTAAATACTTTTCACGTTTTGACGATAGAAATCAAAATTTTGCAACGTTAAAATAAACTTGAAAACTTTATTTATTTATTTTTTCCTATTTTGAATATCGTTCATTATCACATATTAACTAAATTTTGAATATCGTTCATTATCACATATTAACTCCTTCAAGCGGCAATTGGCAGATTGAAGGTCTTTGGGGAGAGGATAGGAATGAAGTCAAAACTATCAACAACCAAGGATGATCATTTGTTGTTGATCTACTCTGGCAGTCAAAGAAGAAGGATTCAGATTCAAAGAACAAGAAGTGGGGCAAAGGGAATGAAGGTGGTTTTAGGCGGTTCAATCAAAAAAGAAGTGATAATGACTGTGATGCAAAGAAACCAAGGCAAGAGAATCGCCCAAAGAAAGATAAATCCAAGATTAAGTCCTTCGAGTATGAGATGCTTGGGCATTATGCAAGTGAGTGTCCTGGTATAAAGACCAAGAGCCCAAAAGTGAACTTAACACAAACTGAACATGAAGAACCAACCTTATTGATGGTTCAATCAGTAGCCCAGAAGAAAATGGCGTTCATGAATGAATTCAGAATCATGCCAGCCAAGTATGAGTAGAGAAGAATGGTGCATTGGTGTGGTATCTTGACAATGGTGCCTCAAACCATATGACATGTAATGCATCTGTGTTCTCTAGTATTGACAAAAATGTAGGTCGTAAATTGAGGTTTGGGGATGGATCTTGTGTTGAGATAGAGGGTAGAGGCTCAGTTGTTCTAGAAGGAAAGAAAAATGAACAAAGATTGCTCACAGATGTGTATTACATACCACAGTTGAAGAACATATAATGACTCTTAGGTAGGCCACTGAGGGAGGATGTGAGGTCAGAATGAAAGATGAATATTTGTGGCTGTATGAAAGGAATGGAAGGCTATTGATGAAAGTTCCTAGGTCCACAAATTGGCATTACAAAATTAGTCTGAAAATAGGAAGTACACAGTGTTTTCAGGCTAAAGTTGATAGCTCACCATGGTTACGGCATGGGACGCTAGGCCATGCTAATTTTGAATCCCTTAGGGAAATGACCAGTAAGCAATTGGTTAAGGGAGTTCCTCCAATTTCACATCCAACCCAAGTTTGTGAGGCCAGTTTAGCAGGTAAACAGTCTAGGCAGCCTTTCCCTTCTAAGTCAGATTATAGGGCTGATATGCCATTGAAAGTAGTGTGTATGGATTTGTGTGGCTCAATAATGCCTACTACCAGGGGAGGAAATAGGTCTTTCAGGCTGATTCTTGATGATTTCACAAGGTTCATGTGGGTCTACTTTCTAAAAGGCAAGGATATGGCTTTTGAAACACTCAAACAGTTTAAAGTGAAGGTGGAAAATGAGCATGGTTTGAAGATCAAGACATTGAGGTCAGACCGAGGGGGGGTATACATCCTAAGAGTTTAATGGATTCTGTGAAAAAGAAGGAATTTCAAGGATGTTGACTGCACCATACTCACCTCAGCAAAATGGTGCAGTATAAAGAAGAAACAGATAAATCCTTAACATAACTAGAAGTATTATGAAAGCTATGGGGATGTCTTAAGAATTTTAGGCAGAGGGTGTGAGGCAATCTGTCATCATATTGAACAGGATTCTAACTAAAGCATTGAAAGATTCTAATCCTTATGAGGTTCTGAAGGGACTCTGCCATCATATTGAATAGGATTCTAACTAAAGCATTGAAAGATTCTAATCCTTATGAGGTTCCGAAGGGAAGAAAGCCTAACCCGCAGCACCTAAGTGTCTTTGGGTGTACTGAGCACGTGAAATTAACTCAACCAGGTCTAAAGAAGCTTGATGACAGAAGTACTCCCATGGTATACTTAGGAGTTGAGCCTGGTTCCAAAGCTCACAGAATGTATGGTGTGAATAAGAAGAAGAAGATTGTTGTTAGCAGAGATGTAAAGTTTGAAGAAATTAAAAAGTAGGATTGGTCTGAATATGTGAATGAAGTGGGAAGTGATGACTGTATTTGGACTGATTTCCATGTGCACATAGAATATGGTCAAAGTAATATGGTTGATCAAGGTAGTTAAGGGAGTGCTGATGAAAATGAAGAAGACTTACCAGGTCAGCAGTTTAAGTAGGGTCAAAGTTCTGATGGTCATAGTCAGGGGTTGGAGCAATCTGGGTTGAGGAGGTCAACTAGACCTTCTAATTTACCAACTGAGCTAAGTGATTATGTACTTAGTGGCAGTGTGAAGTATGGGGTTGATAGACAGGAATAGACTAATGAAATTGAGCTATTACTTGCACAAGAAGGTGAACTAGTAACATTTCAAGGAGCAGTGAAAGAGAAAGCCTGGAGGGATGCAATGAATGAGTAAATTCAGGCAATTGTGAGAAACTAGACATGGTTTTTAACTGATCCACCTTTACAATGCAATCCTATAGGGTTGAATTGGTTGTATAAGTTGAAAAGAGATGTTGAAGGGAATGTAACTAAGCACAAAGCCAGATTAGTTGCAAAAGGTTATGTGCAACCGTTAGGGATAGATTTTGAAGAAACTTTTGCTCCTGTGGCCAAAAATGAAACTATAAGATTGATACTTGCCTTATCTACAAAAAATAATAGGAGAGTCTATCATATGGATGTAAAAGCAGCCTTCCTACATGGAGAATTAAAGGAGGGTGTGTATGTCAAACAACCTGAGGGGTATGAAATAAAAGGAGCTGAATCCAAGGTGTATAAACTGCCAAAGGCCTTGTATGTCCTAAGGCAAGCACCAAGAGCATGGAATTTGAGATTAGATGGAGTCTTGAAAGAGAGAGGATTCAAGATGTGCAAGCATGAGCAAGCAGTCTATGTGAAGTCAAAAGGTGAATCACTTTTGATTATTGTAGTATATGTGGATGATCTACTTGTAACTGGTAGTAATCGAGAGGAGGTTGAACAAGTCCAACATCCAATAAAGTTCAAATTTGAGATGACAGACTTGGGATTGTTATGTTATTATCTGGGAATTGAAGTGGCATAAAATAAAGATGGAATTTTGAATAAGAAGTCTGCATATGCAATCAAAGTTGTTCAAATGGCTGGGTTAGAAGACTGCAATGAAACTAAAGTACCTATGGAGCCTGGTCTGAAGTTATTCAAAACAGAAGGAGGAGATGAAGTGAATCCAACACATTATAGGAGATTGGTTGGGTCTTTGAGGTACTTGACTCAAACAAGACCAGACTTGTGCTATGTAGTGGGTTATGTTAGTAGGTTTATGCAGGAACCTAGAGAGGCTCATTTAAAGGCAATTAAACACTTGATAAGGTATGTCAAAAGGTACCTTGCATTATGGCTTGAGATATGGAAGAATTGAAGTAGGCAAGTTGATTGGTTTTAATGATAGTAATCAGTTAACTGATAGTGATTATGGCAAGTCCACATCAGGAAATGTATTCTTTTATAATGGTTCAATTGTTTCATGGCATTCTCAAAAGCAACCTATTATTGCTCTGTCAAGCTGTGAATCTGAGTTTATGGCAGCTGCTTCTGCATCTTGTCAGGATTTATGGCTGCAAGGGGTGTTGGAAGAGATAACAGGGAAGGAACAAGTTTCAGTGGTATTATTAGTGGATAATAAATCAGCTATAGCGTTAATGAAACATCCAGTTTTTCATGGAAGGTCAAAGCATACAAATACTAGGTTTCATTTCATTAAAGTGTGTATTGAAAGAAATCAAATCCTTGTTGATTTTGTAAGCGGAGATCTACAGAGAGCAGATGTTTTAACAAAAGCTTTGCATAGAGTAAGATTTGTAGAAATGAGGCATCTACTTGGTGTTGTGGTGTTGAAGATTTGCAAGGTAGAGCTTGGAATTAAAGGGGAGTAATGTTGTAGTCTGTTTTGTAATCTCAAGATAGTTGAGGGTCTAGTTTGTATTTTCTGTTTAGTTTAAGTTTGTTAGCTGATGTTTAGTTGGTTAATTCTCTTTGTAATTGTTCTTCAAGTTCATAATAAGACTCATTTAGTTTTGGCTCTCAATTTCAATTTTCACTTTGCTATTGATTGTTTTATCTTGGTACCTGTTTACATTTAAACTAACATACATGTTTCATACAGGTAACAAGTATAACATACGTAGAGTTTGACACAACACAAGATATGTAGCTCTAATATCAAACTGTTTCACTCCTTGTTAAAAAATAATATTACTAACAAGATATCTAGCTCTAAAATTGTCGAACACAAATTGTGTGTGAACAACATAGAGATATGAAAATTCATGTAAAATTACACAATCCATTATATCTCAACAACTATACGTGTTAATGCATCATACGTTGTAGGGTATTATATTAAGCAAGTGTTCAAAACGTTTATAAGTGTTTTTGTATAATCGAATGTTTGGATTCAATCAAAACTATTGTTTTGATTAGTCTCAACTGAAACTGTTGTTTCAAATGACACTCTAACATTCCATGTGGCTTAGTAGTTTCGATGTGCATGTATTCACGGTATAAATAGTCATTTTGTAATTGTATGATGTAGCAGCCACAAACCCTACTTGTATGTAACATCCTGAAAACCGATGCATTTTTATGATGTCGAGGTTGAAAACGAAAGAGGTAAGAGGTGTATGGGTAAAATGGGCAAAGGCCAAAGTTAGGGAAACACACCCCTTAACCCTAGCAGCCTATTAGGCTACCCTCACTTCACCATCTTCACCCAAATTCATAGAGAGAGAAGGAGAGAGAATTCTAGAGAGAAAAAGTCAAGAAAGTTCTTCATTTGCTTCAAGATTGCTTCCATTTGCTTCAAGATTGCTTCCACTCTCCTCCAGTGAATTAGAACAAAATTGTAGGTCCGTTTTGGATAGAATCAGATGCTAATGATATCTAGAACACCTTAGATCCACAAAACACCAACAGATCTGGTGATTTGAAGACCCACACTAAGAAAATAAATGAAGAACAATGAAATAAACCCAAATCTTTGATAGATAAAGTCCAAAATATTACAAGTAAAGCTCCTGACTTGCTATTACAAAGCCCTAATCTCAGAGAACAAAAATATGCACAAAAGGTGTGAAATCCAAAAGTCTAATCCCAATTTACAAGAAATGAGGTTCTATTTATAGACAACTATGAGTGTTGCCGGATGACTAAGATGTCACTCACAAGAGGTCGCCATAATCTCCGGGCAACACGCTGAGTGTCACCAGTCTTCAAAAGCTGTGGAAATTTTCAGAAACAGTTCATCAATCCTTGGAGGGCTTCTTTATCTCTATCTCCTTCATTACTTCAGCTCGAAAGGCTAATGATCGAGAGACGACCCTCATAAACATAAGGGCTTCTTCTTGAGTTACATTTCCAGCTCCATGATTTATAGATTTTGAATAAAGGGCCTGAAGGTAAGAAGTTATGAACATGAACATGTCCATTGGATCTAGGGCACGGATGTCTTGTTGATCTTTGGTGCAGATAACAGCTTCACCTATTTGGTTGTCATAATGCCACTTTTTAAACTGAGTGAGCATCACCGGAAGTTCCAAATGAATTTTCATTTTATGAACTACTTTAGTAGGTTTGACATAGATGCTTACTTTGCACTTGCCAGTAATTGGAACAATGATCTTCTTAGATCTTCTCCGGATGGTCTTGGCGGACTTGAAAGTGGTAAATCCTTCCTCACATTGTTGCCGAATGAGACTCTGGACTGAGCTGGCCGCTGAGAATTTTCGAGGATTACTGCCATATAAATCACTATAATCTGATTATATTGTGCCTTTGTCCGTGTTATCACCATCTAGATTATTGTCTTTGTTGCCTTCACCGACACCTGTATGACCACTATCTCCACTTTTATCAATACCATTATCACCACTAGTATCAGTTGCACCTCTAGTACCACCTGCACCACCTGCACCGCTTGTACCACCTTCTCCTTGACCTTGATCATTATCACCTTTAGATTTATCTTTATCAGGGTTATCATCACCATCATCATCATCATTATTATCATCTTCATCTCCTTCATCTATAACCTTTAGCATGGTCTTATCCTTTGCTCCAGATGAGCCTTGGACATCCTTTTCACCTCCAGAACCCCCGCTACTTCCTATGTCACATTGGAATCTGGAGAAGTGAAATAAGTCATCCAAATTCGTTTTTTGTGAAGAACCAATCTTACTTTGAAGCTCTGTTTTTATGCCACTTAACTTCTCGGCTGTTTTCTTTAATGCTTCAATCATTAGATTTTGACTTAGAACCATTTCTTTTAGCATAGTCACCTCTCTCTCTGTCCTCTTCTCTCTCTTACATTGCATAATTTGAGACCTTAACAAGCTAGTCTCATTCCTAGATGCTTCACTTAGAAGGTTTAGTATATCTTCATCTAACCCCTCTTGCGTTGTTTTCTGTTTCTTACTTGGAGTGTCTGACTCCGAGTATTGTGCTACACCTTTCCCTTTACTCATCATTTTCTTCCTTGAATTGATCTCTCTACACTCTTGTCTTGAACCAGACTGGGTAGACGCAGGAGGTCTAGCACCAGTCGGTTGTCTCCTTGAAGATTCTCTCTCACCTCCACTAGCTTCACTTCTGATATGTATACCTGACTGTGGCGGTCTTTCATGCCTCATTTTTAATCTTTGCTCATTTAGAGCATGTCTCTGTTCTCTAGTAATTTCAAGTATAACCACATTTTCTTCACCACCACCGACATCTCCACCTTCTTGACGTTCATGTTGTTGAGGTGCTTCACCTTCCCTGTCACCTCCTTCAACATTCTCTACTTCGGCTTCCCCTCCTTCAACCTCCTCACCTTGAACATTGTCTTCTTCCCTGATTTCTAACAGCCTTGCCCTGGGGTACATGTGACCAAACAAGCGTCTGATTCCACCTTTCTTTCCTCATATCAGCAAAAATTCTAGGACCCATGTGAGTTAGCTTCAAATGGCCAGTTGCTGGAAGTTTCTTCAACTTGGCATTCAGAATCATTTGAATGAAACGGGGATACATCATGAAGGTTTCACCTGAAATGTTTCCCAACATGTAAATGTTTCCCAACATGTAACTGTAGATCAAATATGAGTAATTGAAGGGCTCATTCATAACAAGGCATCTCATAGCACCAACTCATTGTTGATTTAACTGATCAAATCCACTTTTTCTGTTAGATAATCACACGATGAAAATGTGTGCTATACACCTCTATTCTCTTAAGAGCATAGTCTTGGTCACCAAATTCTTTTTTGTAATTTCCAACATATCCCATCCGATTGAAACATGCTATAATATCTTCCATGTCAGCATTAATCTTGTGTCTCTTTTCGTCATTGATCTTTAACACTTCTCGAACTGTGTCTTCAGTGATCCTAATTTGTTGATTTTGAACTGTAGCAAAGATGCAGGCCGGATCTTCCCTAGGACGATACTCTGTTGTTGACAAGAACTCCCTGATGAGATTTTCATATACCGGTACGTTGCATGAAATTGCATGATTGACTTTAGATCGACTGAGACATGTGAGAGCATCCCTGAACCCTTTTGTACTAGGATCGGTAACATTCATGAATGCACAGACATTGTGTCTGGCATCATACTTTAGATCGGCCATTGCTGGAGAGAGGGGCAAGATGCAAAAAACAAATGAGAATGAGAGAGATTCGAACGCCTTTTAGTGTGTGTGTGTGTGTGTTTGAATGTCAAAGTGTGAAGAAGGTATGAGTGAAGAAAAAGAACCAGATTTCAAAATTTTACATATATATACACCCCTAACGACACTAGATAGTGTCATAGAAGGAATCTTAAATGCCATAATTAGTGTCGTCAAAATAGTGTCGCCCAAACCAAAATTAATCACAATAAAATAAAAAAACTAAAACAAAGTAAAATAACTAAAAATAAAATAAATAAATAAATAAAATAGACTCCTCCAACATGTAATCTATGCAACATACGGTCAAGAACCACCACACAAAATTTAGAAACATATGTAGACACAAATAACGATAAAAAAAATTTGGAATTTTCTGAAATAAGCCAATATTTAAACGAAATGCCGCTCCTACTATGAAACAACCTCAAGATCACTTGGTGTGAGATCATATTAACTTGAAAAGTTAATCAACACTTCAATTTTCATTCAGATCAATACAACTCAAATAATGGTTGCGGGTATGTTTGTCCGCTTAAACCCATGCCTCCTTGATTTCAATCAGAAACTTGCGATAAGTTATCATGTTTTGGTAGGATTAATGATGAAATCAGTGGACCCCATGCTCAAACAGGTAAAACCTACCTTTCCTCGTGGTATTTTGAGAGCCTAGAAATTATGTATATGAGCATAACTAGAACGGGTCTATGAATTGTTTAGGGAATCTTTAACAAATTTGATCTAAAACATAGCACGACGGACTTGCATGCCCTGAAAAGAAACCCCTTACCAGTCACATATTCCCAAAAGAGAAAAATATGTACAGATATACTAATATGCACGCGCTAACATTGCGTATATTTTGATTTTAAAACCTATAGCGTGTCATTGCACATCTTTTTGCTCAAAACTCTACTTTGCAGATTAGTTGCACATCATTGGTGTCTTTTGCTTTGCACAAACATTGTGTGTATTTTGCAATGCATGACTTTGCATGACTTTTAATTACTATGTAAACATTCATCTCGCAACTGCTTTGTGAAGGGACTCAGTTTGTTCAGACCTGGACTGAGATGGGTATCAACTTTTCATCATACATTATGTTCTATCATAGAGAGTCCATCTACTTTGTTCGAAAGGCTTAGCCTACCGACATATCATTTGCTGTAGCTACATTCTCCTTTAGATCCCATTCACGCGATAACCTAGACAGATTAGTTCCTATCATTTCTCGAACACGCAGATAACCACAAAATTGAGAGTACCACATATTTTCTAACAAATAATATATATAAACCATCCATTTTGTTTTTCAAAACTAAATCTCCCTTGAAAATTTTATTTTTGAAGCTATCCAAAAAATATCAAGACAAAAGAAGCACAGCGGAAGATATGACAGTTTTTCAAAAACAAAGTTTTCACTTTAACAAAAAAGAAAGACTATGTAGCATAAACTAACATGTGGAGGGTCTGAAAATCTTTTTTTGCTTTTGTAAAAATGTTTTAAAGGCGAATTGAAGAAATATAGACAAATGTGCAATATCTACAAGATAGAGATAGAAGGATGTTACTCAAAGGATATCAGTCCAAAAAAATTGACAAGTGCCTAAAACTTTGACTTATCGAAAGCTTTGGTGAAAATGTCTGCTTTCTGATCGTCAGTGGATACCGACAACACCTTGATCCCCTTCTCAAAAGCATCTCGAATTGCGTGAATCCGTACTTCAATATGTTTCGTTCTAGAGTGTTGAACAGGATTCTTCACAATTCCAAGAGCAGCCTCATTGTCGCAGAAGATTGGAGTATGCATGAAGTTGATTCGTAGTCCATCATTTGGTGTTGAATCCCCAGGACTTGAGAACAGCAACTGGATGCAGCAGTGTACTATAACAGATATAAGTATGTTTCCCAAATATTGGCAGTCGCCTGTAACAGATTTCATGTCAAGCTTGCAATCACCGTGATCGTTGTCCGAATAAGCACATAATTTGAAGTCACCTCCTTTGTGCTACCACAATCCCAACTTCGTTGCTCCCTTTAGATATCGAAAAATTCGTTTGACTGCGACCTCGTGCGATTCTTTGGGATTGGACCGGTATCGAGCACAATAGTAGACATCAAACATAATATCAGGTTGGCTAGCAGTCAGATACATTAAAGAACTAATCATGGAGCGGTAATGATGTTGATCAACCGGCTTGCCCGAAGTTCCGCAGATAAAGAAGTTTGAGCAGCAAACGGAGTCTGAATAGGTGAACAGTCTGTCATATTGAATTTTCTTATATGTCATTGGCGTACTTCGCCTGGTGAATCCGAATCCGATCATCTAACTTTTCTACTTGTAACCCTAGAAAGAAAGCCATTTCTCCCATCGAGCTCATTTCAAACTTCATTTTCATTACAACCTCAAATTCTTTGCAAAGTGTATCATTTGTCGACCCGAAGATTATATCATTCATATAGACTTGAAAAGAGTCAAATATATACTGCCACGGGTGAAATCGTTTTGAATCAGGTGTTTGGATAGGGTTTCATACCAAAGCCTAGAAGCCTTGTGAAGTCCATACATGGCCTTATCTATATGTAAACTCATTCAGGAAACTCTGGATCACTGAACCCCGGAGGCTGGAGGAAATACACCTCTTCATGCACTTTGTCATATAGAAATGCAATCTTCACGTCCATCTGGTAAACTTTGAAATTCTTGTAAGAAGCATAAGCGAGAAAGATTCGAATAGCCTCCGGTCTTGCCACTAGAGTGAACACCTCTTCGTAATCTATCCCTTCTTCATGATAGAACCACTGTACAACCAGACGAGCCTTATTCCTTACCACAACCCCTCTGTCATCTTTCTTCTTTCGGAACACCCATCTTGTTCTAATACGGTATTTGTTGGCAGGAAGATCAACCAATTCCCAGACTTTAAGCTATCTAAACTGTTTTAGCTCTTTATGCATGGCATCAACCTAACTCGGTTATGTCAGTGCCATGGAAATGTTTTTTGGTTTAATTTGAGACAGGAAGCAGGAATATAGACACTCATTGATAGCGCCTGACCTGCTTCTAGTTTGAATACCATCAGAAATCAAACCTGTTACATTGTCTAGAGAGTGGCCATTGAGAATCCTTGAGAAGGGACCAGATTATATTGCAGTTTGTGATGACATATTTGTCAAGTGGTGAGGAGAAATAAATTCATCTTCATGAGAACTGGAATTTTCTACAATATCTGGAGAAGCTGGTGCACTAGAAACCATAACAGGTTCTTAAACAAATGGATCAGCAGTTGTGTTATCATTCACAGCATCTACTGAGACATCATTTTGAATACTTCTAGTGAGCTCGGATTGAGAAGGTGCTTGATTATCTTGAGCTAGAATGACATGATCGGCCACAAGTGGAGTGAGACGTGTTGAAAACGGTAATAAATCAACATTGTGGTCTTCTTGAGTTGATGCTGAAGAACTGGAAACTTGAGAAAGAATCTCAGGAAGGTTGTAATAGTTAAACACCACATCCACATCATAAAAACAATCTGTACCCGTTCCTATATTGGTTGCATTGCACTCTTGCCAGTCCACATAGAAAGATACTTGGCTGATCTTCGTGCGTTTATTATACACATGATGAGCCTTCTGTGAGGAAGAGTAACCAACAACGAAGCATTCATCGAACTTTGCAGCAAACTTGTTTATGTGATCCTGAGTGTTTAACAACGTCCAGGAACAGCCGAAGTGTTTGAAAAAGTTTATTAGTGATTTCCTCTTGTGGAAGAGTTCATATGAGGTTTTCTACTGAGCTTTGACTACTAGCACCTGATTCAGAATGTAGCAAGCTGTGTTAATGGCCTCTACCTAGAAAATAATAGGAAGTTTAGAATCGACCAATATGGTGCGAGCAACTTCAATAAGGGTTTTGTTCTTTCTTTCAGCAACCCCATTCTGCTGTGGAGTTCTGGAAGCACTTAATTGATGGACAATTCCCTTGTTGGCACAAAAGGAATCTACCTCATAATTCTTGAATTCGGCCCCACTGTTGCTTCTTATCATCTTTACTTTGTGGTTGCAGATATTCTCAATCTTAAAGATTAGACTTTTCAGAGTGTCAACAGTTTTATCCTTTGTTGCCAGAAAGATGACCCATGAGAAACGAGAGAAATCTTATGTAACAACAAGACAATAAGATTTCTTAGAAATACTCTTAACGCTAATGGGAGCAAATAAATCCATGTGCAAAAGTTGCAACGGTGCACATATAGAATTATCCTGCTTATGTGATTTTTGGTGTTGCTTTCCTTTAGAGCATGTGATACATTTTTTCAGAAAACACAAATTCTTTTGTGGGTAAACCACGAACAAGATTTTGTTTAAAAAATTTGTTAATGTTTTTAAAATTCACATGCCCTAATCGCCTGTGCCACATCAAGGATTCCGAATCAGAAGCTTTAGAAAAAAGACATGCTAAAGGACTAGAGGAAACAATATCACTCATGTCAACCACATAAGTGTTATTTCGTATTGGAGTCCTCATGAGGATCATGTCTTTAGGAACAGTAAACCCTGGCTTTAAAAACAAACACTCAGATTCATTGAAGAGAACAACCAACTACTTATCACAGATTTGAGATACAGTGAGAAGGTTATAGCATAATTCAGGCACCAAATTTACTTTTTCTAACAGTAAAGCACCATTTGAAACATTTCCTTGTCTAGTAATTTAACTGCCCTTTTAATCGCCAACAAAAGCGACATATCCACAATCAATGAAGCGAAAGTTGGTGAGCAAATCCTTCAATCATGTCATGTGACGAGAACACCCACTATCAACATGCCATCGGTTGTGGATAGGCCTCCTGGGATTATTCTGTTATAGAGAGAGGAAATTAACGAGATAAAGGTACCTAAGTTTGCTTAAACTTGGGTCTATCAAAACTTACATTCTTGTAACATTCACGCATATCAAGAGATTATGATTTCCAAAAGCATGTATTTTTCATAAAACTGTTAATATTTTTCTTGAAAGCACCAAATTTGTTTGAAAAGTAATTACTTTTGGTTTTAACATGATTAAATTTACTCTTCCTGTTTTTGAGAACATGTTTTTCATCTCTCCCCCTTCTATTGCGAGAATGAACGCAAGTTTTTGCCGAATGTCCCAGTTTCCCACAAGTAAGACAACATTTAATTCTAATTGGTTTCTCAATCACATGATTTTCCTGTGAAGAAGATGGTTGAGACGAGCAGGTAGTTTGTGGTTCTTCTTGATTGATATTTTCAGGTCTTGATTTGTTCTTTGTTGTTTTCTTTTTCCATGTAAACTATTCGAGGTTGCATGTCACCATTACATCCATTTGTTATCACAAGGAATTCGGGATCCATGGTTGTTTTGTGCACTTTGTATGGAATGCATTGTGAGATATCAACATCTTCAACAATGATTTCTTCATAGTCAGAAATAGATGTTTCTGACTTGTGTTGTTCACTTGAGACATCTGAGAACTCAACATTAATCGGAATATACGAAGGATTGTCATTTGTCATAAATTTTTCAAAGAAGTTCTTAACATTAGGTCTAATATCCGACAATACAGAATTAGAAATTACACTAGTAATTGAAATTACAGAACTAGTATCAGATACAGTATCTGATTTCTTGCTTAACAGACTATGGCCTAAACCGATACCTCATTTCAAACCAAAATCAAAACTCTTTCTTGCTTCTTCATCCGCCTCCTTTCTTAAACCTGTATTGGAAAATTAGAACAAATGACTTGCTTGTAAGGTTTAATCAAGTCACTTGAAGGATGCGGCTGGAGAATGGGAAAATAATGACCAAAATGACCGTCTATTGGTGGAGGAAAAATTTTTGCTTTGTAACCAATTCCATTTTTTAAGAATGAAAATCTCTGATCATCCAAACATTATAAATCGGTGGCTTCTCTACGAGCTTGTTTTAATTTGCCGGTTAAATAAGAGATTATAAAATCTTTCTTAAAAGCAAATTCCTTTAAAGTTTGATTTTCTATTAATGCGGCACCCAACTTGACTTGATAAGCCAGTTCATTCTTTTTTTTTCTTATTTACTAAAATGGGTGTTTTTTTTAATTTTTTTTTTATTTTAACTAATCTATTATTCTCTTTTTCTATCTTTTTATTTAATTAACCTATATCAATTTTTTACAGTTTTTCTTCAATAATTTATCAATAGTTGTTGCTTATTTTAAGGATTCAATTGCTTGTAAAATCCTAACAATGAGGGAATTCAAGATTTCATAACGTATGTGTAGGATTTCAAATCCTACTCCTCTCTCCTTTTTAATATAATTTATGAAATGGTAATTGGATTAAAGAATGAAATAGAGCTCACGTAGAAAATAACATGCTTATATTTAGATCAATTTTGATAGTTTAAGAGCAAGAATAGGGTTTTGATTATATTTCGTGGATGTTAGTTTACTATGATTTCACATAAATAGGGTTTTGATTAAGTTTGTATTTATAACCCCCATAACTACAAACCGCATCCCGGGTATTTAACAGTTAATTCTCTTTGTAATTAACAGTTAATTACATTTATTCCTCGCACTTTTCTAATTATAAATAATTAGTCAACAACAACCGTTTAACGTTGAACTCTTAAACTTAAAACCTTTTAAACCTTCGTCTTTTAATTATTTCACTAAATAATTAATTAACGAATTAAACCGTTAAATATTTCACTAAATATTTATCCACCGAATAATAAATTCGCGTTTCGTGAACTATAACGTTATTAATTGATCGTTGTCCAAAGTGTAACTCTTTGGATCGTAGCTCGATAGTAACGTTGATATTATCGATAATCAGACATCCAATATCCAACAGTTATCTCTTCTACATGTATGCCCCTTTGTTTCTTTATCATTCGTTTGCCATATGGACAACCGTTTCATCATTTCTTGAATTAACGTATTAGTATATTTAACTCCTTTATTATTTGTATGCGTTTACCTCGTGGGTAACCGTTTCATAATCATCTATGTTGCATGTTTACACATTCACCGCTATATACTTTATCATCTATGGTGGCATATTTACACGTTTAGCCCTTTATACTCTATCATGTATGTTGGCACATTGACACGTTTAGCCACATCATACATCATCATTCATACAGGAACATAATTACATTTAGCCATTTCGATCATACTTTATTATTCATCTTTTATACTTTGCACGTTTTGCCATTTCATATTCATAACATTCATCATCATACGAGTATGCACCCCAACCCCAAAATGTTATAGATAAGGGGACTTAGAACTCATCTGGTGTACGGTTTACTTTGGTAACTAATAAGCTTCAGGCTAGACAAGTGTTACGTGATCTGTATAAAATCAATCCGTGAAATCTATTAATCTTTGTTAGTGTCGCCACAGGGTAGTGTTGCCACGACTTAGTGTCGGCAACACTTAAAGTCATCCGACAATGTCTCCAGGGTCGACCAGCATCGCCATAACTCTCGTCGTGTACTTAGTGTCGTGTCACCTAGTGTCGCAATATGTTAGTGTCACCACACTTAGTTTCACCTAAAATTAGGGTTTTCTTCCCCTAACCAGCCCGACTAGTGTCGCCACTTGTGATAGTGTCGTCACTTAGTGTCGTCGGATGAAGATCTTCCCAAACAGGCCCGTTTTTTATCTAAAATCGTAACTTTTCACGTCTCTAGCTTCCATGAAGCTAGATCCATTCTTTATATACCATATAACATGTAAAAACTTGATCTTTGAGATAAAAACCCAAGTTTTACCCCAAAACCTATTTAAAATAAAAAAAAACATAGATTTAAGTTCGATCCATAACTCAAAGACTGTAGTTCTTCTTAAATAAACGTTCCAAATCAATGGAGAAACATATGGGAATCGATCTTGAACAATATGGAGAGTTTCTTGAGCTTTCACTCTCTAGAATCTCCAACTTTCTCTCTCTACGTTTTTAGTGCAACGATTTGGAATGAGAGGGAGGAAGATGGCGGCTAGGGGTATAGCCCTTCCTCCCTCATTGTTCCATCATTCGGCTATTACCCACTTTTAGTATTCGATCTTATTTTCTTTATTTCTTTTTAAAATATATTGTCGGTTTTCGGGTGTTACAATTTTTTTAAATGGAACTCTGTTATTGAATAAGATAAAGGTGAACCTTTTGAATTAATATGTAGTATATTTATTTTGCAAGATTAATACAGCATCATGTTCAATAAGCATCATCACTTGTTGATTTTTACCGTCCTATAATATTTTCTCTACTTATTTTTTTAAATAAACTTTATTCAGATGGATCCACAACCATAAATGTTTGCTTTTCAATGTTATTTAAGAAGAAAAGAGTGAACTGAAATAAGACACATGACGACGATGATTTGAGGTTGTTTGATCATTACCTGTAACAGTCTTAAAAATATTGTGTCAAATATAAAAAAAATATAAGTACAAGGACTAGAAATATAAATATATAAAAGATCAAGGACTAAAAATAAAAAAAATATAAATTTGCACCGGTAGCAGACCGCTACCGTTTTCCTAACGGTCCACTACATCCCAACGGCAATAATAAGAGAATGACACGTGCCCTGATGAGACATCTAGGGTTTCTGACGATGTCATTGGTAGCGGACCGCTATGTGACACCCGCCAAGGGCGGAAACACGAGGGGGCGACGGAATTGAATCATTACATATGATCAAAAGAAATTTCTATTATTAATCGAATAGTTGATATCATTGATTACAAGATATATCAAACAAGACAAGTAGAACAAATAAGACTTGTTTTTGTTAATATCTAGCTAAGTCCACTAAAGCATGACTCCTTGAAATCCTAGAGTGATCTTATCAGCAACTTAGTTTCCATAACCTGAAAAACATGCTAAAATATGTCAACTAAAAAGTTGGTGAGAACATAGGTTTTGACAGGTACATAGTAATAGATAACAAGATGCAAATCATAAACAAGTATCATATTCCAAGTAATTTAAACTAATATACATGAACCACAACCAACCCTAGTGATCGATAGCTCTCCCGTCCAACACCTTGTCAAGGTGTTAGACTATGTATAAGTGTCAAAAATGCAATTTCTTAACACGCAGCTCCTTCCAAGTTGATCAGAATCCACAACTTGAAGGACGCTCAGAATTGATTGACATGCATCAACCCGAGTACCGGATGGTCTAGTCAGGCCAATAGATCTATTTACATACTCCCGTGACTTCCTCAAAGTTAATAATTGTGTAGGTTTTAGAATATAAGAGAGACTTTGTAATAACAAGTGACATAGTATAGCAACATGTATAAACCAGTTTAGTTTTACTAGAATTATAAAGTTTGTTATTGACTACAAAATAATAGTTTTAATTCCAGAATTCGATTTCGTTTGATATAGGAGCATGTTTTCCACTCCAAAGTAGAAAAGTAAAGAGGGGCTATGAACTCACCATGAAAGTGAAAGGGTTAAACTTGAACCTGATGTAACTTGGATCGGATGCCTTAAGGATTCCCTAAGTAAATTTGTTTAAGTTAGAAGACAAGTTTAGGATAGTTAAGGGGGTAATAGTGTAATTAGGTGAAAGTGGTTGTTGTACACTAGAGTGGTTATCATTCCAGAGTAGTACCTCCAACAGAAAAGTTCCCACGAAAGAGTTGGTCGGATCAGAACCCCGTCTTTCGTAGCCAGTACCTTAATGTATTCCAAATAACTACATACCAGTTTAAAAGTTACTCTATTTGTATACTAGACCAAGTTTAGGGTGTGAATTGTAAATTTGGAAAGTATAAGGGTTAAAGTGTAAATATGAATTTATGAATCTAGAGTGGTTATCATTCCAGAGCCCTCACATTTTAGAGACTCCTTAAAGAAGAAACTCTGCAGAGGTGAATACTTGTATTTTTATATATTGATTTAAAAACCATAAACAGTTTTGAATTATGATCTGACTTGAATGAACTAATATAACCATTGGTCGCATAAGGTGATTTCCTACATAGCATTCAGACCATAGAGTCACGCATGATCATATACGTGTTACAGATAAACACTGTAACGGGGCTAAGGCTATGGCTTGGTTGTTTATTAAACATAAGACCTAAATCGCATGAGCGAAAGGCTGTGAATAACATAAAACGACGATTATCCAAGAAAGTTCCTAGTGTGGCTGGTGGTTATACCTTTGGGTGAAATAGACCGCTGGATGTGTAAATTGACTACAAAAATATGGGCAAATTCTTCTATTTATTCAGTCTTGTCAGATTATGGTAAAAATATACATGCATTCACCAGTTTATAATCAAATATTTTCAAACGTTTTACAGATAACCAAGGATAATTGTGAGTGTGAAAATAGCCACAAAGGATGATGGATCCTTGATGTCATGAAACGGAAAGTCCACCCTAGACATCAGTTGAAATGAATGGCTCTATAAAACCTTGGTTTTGTAATAAACGTTTGTAAAACAATCAAGGTGTTTCCCTGTTTACGTTAATGAAATGAAACGAGTGTTTCCCATGTTTGAAAAATATTATGAGTTATGAAACTCAAAGAATTATTCCGCTGTGTTTATAAAACTCTGATGTAATAAAAGAAGAAACAGGTACCAACTGGTGGTCGTATGCCCGGGTAGGCTAAATCCGGGGTGTGACAGGTTGGTATCAGAGTCATTTGTTTCAGCAATGTAAGGCCTCAAACCCGGGAGACCTCACTCGTTGGATTTACTCAAAAACATAGTCATCAATCACAGAACTTTAATTAAAACATTCAAACATAACGAAAGCGTACATCATCCGGTTACATAAACAACGGAAGTCTTAACATATAAAAGAAACATTGTTTTAACACATAAGCAATTAAACATGATGTCAGTGTTGAGCCAGGTAGCCTTTATTCCTTTTCTCGTCCTTTCTTCTTGTTACCTGAAGTGCATACTAAAAGTCCGCTAATGCTGGTGAGTTCTAGTTTAAATCAATTAGGTATAAAATCAGTCATTCATTCGTACCATTTGTGTGTGTATATATATATATCATTGTTTTCATTGAACATACATTGACTATAGACACTAGTATGTGCATATGTGTAATACATTATTTCCATTGAACATTCATTGGTCATACACATAAGGGAGATCAGCCCGCCATTAATTGCGTAACTCACAAAGACAGACGCACCATCCTACCGTCGTAGGCCGTAATTCATACCGTGTCTATCGAAGTAGTCTGTCATTCATTTCCGTCCAGCAAACCTTTGGCCGTCCGTCATACCGTTGTAGTCCGTCCTTTCGCCCGTCTGCCTTAAGGCATCCGTTTCCCATACGAACTATGTATGCAGTCGTGCTTCGATTAAGGGTCTCCGTCCTACCATAGTAGTTCGTATTTAGTCTACCTTTCTAGACTTTAACATACCGTCTGCATAATAGTCGCATGGTCGTCCATCTACGTAGTAGCCGTCACCATTGAGCCGTTCTACGGAAGTAGTATGTGTATCCATCCATAACGTTTACATACATTCATAACATGCAATATATATAAATATAAAGCAAGATTTCTTTCATTTACGTTATGCCATTTACTTCATTTCATTCTTTGTAAACATACGTTTCGTTCTTTGTTCATCATTTACTTTCATATGTCACGTATGGTTATATTAACTTTCATAACATTCATTCATTTCATGTATACACTTCAGCCTCAAACCATTGGTAAACGTTTACACATAACACGTAGGGGGCACATAGAACTCACCTGCCTTAGATATTCAACCCGAAGTTGATGTCTTAACTATTGCTAGTGTATATACCGATCTGCACATAAGTCAATGTACGAATTCCATTATTTTATGCAAGAGTAGGCTGAGACATAGAGTGTCGGCCAGGAGAGTCACCAGCACACTTGAGTGTAGGCTAGGAGAGTCGCCAGCCACACTTGAGTGTCAGCTAGGAGAGTCACCAAGCACTCATAAGTGTCGCCAAAACTTGTGTTTAGGACATTGTGTTGTGTTAGGGAGGCCGATTATTAGCGTGTTCATCAGAAGGGCCAACTCTCAAGAGCCGATTCTCTCTGGCCGATTCTCCTCTTGTTCTTCCTCGTCGAGTGTCGCCACATGCAGGTGGCCGACACTCGAGTGTCACTCGAAGAACATCAAACATTTGCAGGTATGATTTTGATCTTAAACCTTACCTTTTTACGTTCAAAACGTTTATCTAGCTTCCATGAAGCTAGATCTGAGCTTTAAATCGTTTTTCAACCGTAAAAATACAACCTTTATGTTATAAAAACCCCATAAACCCAAAAACCCCATTTCTATCAAAAACATAGAATTGAGGTCGATCTTTACCTCAAAACACGTGGTTCTTCGTGTAGGCTCGATTTGAGATGTTGGAGAAACAAGATGAAAGCAGAATCCAAGCTTGATGGTGCCTTCTTGAGCTTTCTCTCTAGAATTCTCTCCCCCTATCTCTTTAGGGTTTCAAGGTTAAAGATGCAAAATGAGGGAAGGGCTTAGGGGTTGTTGGGTTATGAGGAGCCTTCTAATTGTATTCGGCCCATGGGCCGATCATAGCCAAGCCAGTATCCTTCATTTCAACTTATTTCATAAATCCCGACGCCCATCATGTTTATTCTTGTGTATTTATTTTAGGGATGTTACAAGCAAATTGGATAGTGGAAATTAGTATCTAAGCTGTAACTTGATTTGATATTATTTGGTTTAGCAAAATAAGATACTCGGGTAAAGTATAGCAAAATTAGAAAGAGGAAATCAGAGATTAACATATGTAGATACCCATAATAGAGCATTAAGACAAATGTTAGAAAATGCTCGTAGTCATAGTTATATGTAATTTTTCTTTGCCAATCTTTGTAAAAGATATGTGTATATATATGAATTTCGAAAATAAATAACTCTTTCTTTTAATAGAATGTCAAAACAAGGAAATAAAAGTGGGCCATCCCAGAATACGAGAGGCAAGAACAAACAAATTAAAAATAAAAAAACCTTTGAACAACAACAATGAAAAGCTGAAATGAAGAAACTCGTTGCAGAAGGAATTGAAGAAGCTCTCCCTAAAATTTTAAAAGCCATAAAAGAGGATATGGCAGCAAAACATGCTGAATCCAAGAATAATCGAGAAGAATATAATAGTTCGAATGGAGATAATTCCGGTAGTGAAGAGGAGAATAGTAAAAAGAGAAAGAGGAAGAAAGGATGCACATTTCGTGCATTCCAGGGTTGTAAGCCTTTAGAATACGTCGGTAATGAGGGAGCTGTAGCAGCCTTGAGATGGTTGAAGAAGGCAGAATCAGTGATCGCTATCAGCAAGTGTGATGATGAAGACATGGTGCTATATGCATCGAATTTGTTCAAAGATGAAGCTTTGGAGTGGTGGAATTCAATCATTCAAGCTCTGGGTAGAATTGGAAGAATTTAAGGAATTAGTAATTCAACGATTCTGTCTCATTAATAAAAGAGAGAGAATTGAAACAAAATTTTTGAGTCTCCACATGGAAGGTGTAAATCACCAAGAGTATGTGTAGAAATAAAGACTGATGGCTACAAAATTCTCTAAGTACAAATGTTGCTGATCTCAAAGATTGTCGCGGATCGACAAAGTTGCAGCTGATAGGCTTTATCCACTGCTGACCAAAACTTACAGCTGATATGTCTTATCTGCTGCTGACCAAGTTACAGCTGATAGGCCTTATCTGCTGCTGACCAAAGTTGCAGCTGATAGGCCTTTTCCACTGAAGATCAAAGTTGCAGCTGATAGCCTTCTCACTAAAGATCAAACATTGCAGCTGACTGTTCTTGATAAAGCAACCAATACCACTGACAACTTTCTGCTATTACACTGACACACTCCACGCAGAAAGAATGTCATTGGCAAGAGACAATAAAAGACAACGACGCTCTCCTTTTGAGTATTAAAGCAATGATGCAAAGAAGACGTTTGAATAAAGTTAACCTTTGTAGTTATTATTATTGTCTGTATATGTAGAATAGCTTCAATACAAGATCAACGGTCTGTGTTAGATCTGATCCTTAGAATCAAGGGTCTGTCTTGATTCTAAATTACTATATAAGTAGTACTTAGATTCATTGTAAAAGTACTTTTTGCTTAAGATTTTTCTCTGTAATCTTGTAACACTTGAAGCTTAATACAAATTTTCTTTATCAGTATTCTTCTCGTCTACTTGTTTACTTTGATTAAGTTGTGATTGTTTCCCCCAATCTAAACTGGAATAGAACCATCTTGTATTTACCGATCCTACAAGTGGTATCAGAGCTTTGGCTCACAGATTAAACAAACTCACATTTGTTTAATCATTCTCTGGTTCTATTCTTATATATCTCTTTGCTAAAAGTCACTCATTGTCTAAAAGACAGAAATGGCTCAAAACAATGGATTTGAAGATATTGGAAGCATCAACAGACCACCAAGACTGGTGTCTAGTGAAAATTACGATATGTGGAAGAACAGAATGGAAAGCTTCTTCTGCTATCAGGAATATGGGATGTGGAAATCCATTAAAGATTGACCATACATACCCATGGTGTCCTCTGCTGATTCCGGAGGTGCACTGGTTCCCAAAGAACCCTCCAAGTACTCTGATGAAGATATCAAGAAAATGGAGGTAGACTTCAAAGCCTTGGGAGCCATTCAAATGTGCTTACCAAATGAATTTTGTAAGGCCCCAAACCCGGGAGGCCTCACTTGTTGGAATTACTCATTCACAAACAGTTCTTAAACATGAATATCAAATAACGCAGCGGAAAATTTCATTTAAACATAACTTAATCGTTGTTCATACATGCGGAAGCGTAAACATTGATTAAAACATATTTACATCATAACTAAACATAACGGGATGCCAGTCTTCAAAGCAGTCGGGTAACTCTTCATCTCTAGCCAAGCATCACCGTCCATCCTCATAACCTGCCTTAACCTGAATGTGTACACTTAAAAACGTCAGCTACGCTGGTGAGTTCTAGTTTTCGTTCGATTTAAGAAATGGTTCATCATTCAAACATTCATTAGGGTTTAACATTCGTATAAGAAAACAGGGCCTTTCATTCGTAAACCTTCGCACATTTAAACACATTGAACGGATCATTTGTTTACCTTTAATGTTGTGGGCAACCGCTACGTATCGCCGTCATTGCCACAACCATTCATTACGTGGGGTCAACCGTTACGTATCGCCGTCATTGCCCAACACGCATCTTTCCTTTGGAAATTAACCGTTACGTATCGCCGTCATTAATTTCCCATTACCATTCAATACGTGTGGTCAACCGTTACGTATCGCCGTCATTGCCCAACACGCATCTTTCCTTTGGAAATTAACCGTTACGTATCGCCGTCATTAATTTCCCATTACCCTTCAATACGTGGGGTCAACCGTTACGTATCGCCGTCATTGCCCAACACGCATATTTCCTTTGGAAATTAACCGTTACGTATCGCCGTCATTAATTTCCCATTACCCTTTCCCTTAGGATGATCGTCATCACCCGAGTAACCGTCGTTACTCCCTTACCAGTTGTACAACATCAAAACCATTGGCAGGCCACTATAACACTACCCCTGTTATTCTTATGGTAACTATGGCTCGCTGTCCATAATCTACCACAAGGCTGGGAATCTCGTTCCCAGACTTCATTCGTCAATTCCATTCATTCGACAGATTAGATTTGTAATGACTTCTTTAAAACCTTTGCCCCTTTTTGTTTTCTTTTCATAAAACCTTTCCTTCACTTTCAAAACCCTTTACCTTTTCATTAAACCATTTCTTTATAACATTCGTTCGTAAACATTCCGTTCATAAACTTTCTTTCCATAAACCCTTCGTTCCAAATCATTTCCTTTCGTAAACGTAGTTTCATAAACATCATTTTATAAAACATCATTTCATACGTGTACACACCAGCCCGAAAACATTATATAAAAACATTTAAAAGAGGGCTTCTAGAACTTACCTTATAAGCTAGCCTCGGTTGTCCTAAACAAAGGTCCAACAACTTCACTTCCGATCTGAATTGATTAGTTAAATACACATCAGACCAATCCCGACTCTAACGGTTTAACCATTCTAACATACTGACTTCACTTAATCAGTTCTGATGTCTGCGCACTTAGCAAGTGCGCAGACTCTGCTTCCTGCGCACTTAGCAAGTGCGCAGACCATGCTTCCTGCGCACTCAGCAAGTGTGCAGGTCCTTCCTCCTACGCACTTAGCAAGTGCGCAGGTTCCTCTTCCTGCGCACTTAGCAAGTGCGCAGGACCTGCTCCGTGCGTACTTAGCAAGTGCGCACGACCTGTTCTTCGCGAAAACCCTAACTTTCGCATTCGGGTCTGATCATGTCAAGATCCCGAACCTGTTGCATTCAAAACGTTCATTTTCCATTAAGGAACTCAAATCCGTGATTATCTTTCAGTTCCATCCGTAAAAACGTTTCCTTTTCACCCAAAACCCGAAAAACCCAAAAACGAACAAAAACTCAGATTTAGGTCGGATCGTTACCTGAATCGAGCTTCTGATCCGGAGGTTCTTCTCACGAGTTATGGAGCAACACACTTCTCAAATCTCGGGTCGATCCGACAACTTTCTCTCTCTACGGTTTCTCTCTCTAGAAGTTGCAAATGAGAGAAATGGGTTGTGACCTTGGCTATTTATAGGGGAGGCTCCCCTTCTAGCCCATCCGACCCGACCCGACATGCCTCGTTCGTTTATTCCGTTATTATATCTGTCGTTTTATTTTTGGGATGTAACAAATTTTTTCACAACTTCAGAGGTTACAAAACTGCTAAGGAGCTATGGGAAGATCTTGAGAAGATGTTTGCTGGCTCAGAGGAAGTCAAAGAAAACAGAAGGGACATCTTGAAGCAGCAGTACGAAAACTTCGTCTGGAAGGAAGGTGAGTCCATAACTATTTTATATAACAGATTTACTTATCTTGTAGGTGAGCTGCAGTGCTCAAAGGTGAAGCTGGAGAATGAAGATATTCTCAAAAAATTCATCAGGTCTTTACCTAGCTGCTGGACACTCTACACAGTGTCCATTAGAAGAACTGAAAATCTGAAGATTCTCCAAATGACTGAGCTCTTTGGTATGCTGAAAACCTATGAGCTAGAGATGATTCATGCAAAAGAACGAAGCTCAAGCTATCAAAATGCCTCAACATCCACCACTACCTCTGCCCTCCACTCTAACCACTCAGGTCCTAGTTCCACCAACTACTATCCTCTCATTGTCACCTATCCATAAATTCCAACCTCTAAAACAAACACCTCGCCATTTCTCCTAGAAGCTCCTCCTCAAACCTCAACCTCTATTGCTTTTGTTTCTGAAAACTCAAGCAATATGTCCTTTATCAAGGAGGATCTGGAATGCTTCCATCCAGATGACTTAGAAGAAATGGACATACAGCACTCGTATGCCATGCTCTCTAGAAGAGCAAAAAGGTTCTACTCTAGAACCGAAAGACCCATTCCAAGCAACAACTCCAACACCAGAGTTGGATTGGATAAAAGCAAACTAAGATGTTACAACTGTAACCAACTGGGTCACTTTGCTAGAGAATGCAAGGCACCAAGAGCCAATCCAGCTACTCCTCAATCAAGACAAGCTCACCAAGCCCAACCCAGACAACAACAGCAACAAGCTACTCCTCTAGTTCAAACTGCAGCCTGTGCAACTGTTGGAACTTCTGACTTCGACTGGAGCTTCCAGTATGAAGAGCTGCCTGCCAACAACCAAGCGCTTATGGCAGACACAACTGAGATACCGCCTTAGGTATATGAACATCTCTGTTCCCAAGCTTGTATTGATAAGGTGTTAGGCTACAGAAAGCATAATCAAAACCTTATAGATCAAAATGAAGAGTTTCATCAAATGAAATATGAATTCATAAAGGTAGAAAACAGTTATAAAGAAAAAATTAACTGCCTAAAGAAAGAGATTTCATTACTAAAACATGAACAAAGCAATCTTGAAACTCAGATTGATGATCTATTGGCTAGACTAAAAGCTACCAGAGCAGAATTGGCAGAACAAAAAGTTCATGTTGATAAATATGAATTTGCATCTAAAAATCTGCAAAGACTTTTAGATGCTCAAATTCATGAAAAGGTAAAAACTGGTCTAGGGTATCATGGTGAACAATACCAAGTCGTTGCACCTCCTGCTGACTACGTTGCCATCCATGAACCAAGCTTCAATATCTCAAATCTTGAAAAGGCCAACCTAGATCTTGATCCTTCAATATATGAACCACTGGTGCAAGAATACACTACCTCATCAGCATCTGAGTCATCTTGCTCAGAGTCCACTAAAACTGAGGAGATCTCATCACCAGTACAAGTACCAAAGCCTGTTCTTGAAGTCATTCAAACAAGTACTCCTGTTCCTTTACCAGCCGCTCTGGTTCCTATACCTTTCAACCAAATCAAAATTAGCTATCCTCCAGAAGGAAGAAAGCTAAATGTTGAAAAGGGGCAGTCTTCAACCTTAAGGCCTCAAAGAAAGGTGTTTGACATATGCCATAAGCCTGGAGAAAGAGTTCCATGTGTTCAAAAGACATTGGAAGAATCTACTTTTGAGCACAACAAAGCTCGCCCTTGGAATTTCAAAGATATTTTCAAAAGAAAGGATTATGTTTATCTTTCAAGGGACAAACTGGCAAAATCATGCTTTGTCTGTGAAAAATATAACCACACTGCCAGCACCTGCTTCTACTACCTTAAGCAGCAAGGAAACCTCAGGCAACGTGCTTTTAAGAAGACAAAAAAGAACAAACAGGTAAGAAGGTTAGAAGCAAAGACAATTCAATTCAGAAACTCTCTTTCTCCACCAAGGGAGCAGTTGTCAAAATCTCAACAGACGTGCATCATCTGTGGTGAATCAGACCACTTTGCTGCAAATTGTCAATTTAACCCTTTCAACCAGATCCTTCATCAAGCCCCACAAAGATGAAAGGTAAAGAAGGATCAGCATACATCGGTTGTTAAACCATCAGCAGCTAGAAAAAATGTTGGTAATCAAGTGAAGCACAAACAACCTAAAGACAAGCCTACAGCAACAACCAAATCTGCTGTTGCTCAAGCAAAACCATCAGCAGCAACAACATCTGCTGCTGATATGTAATATCCAGGATATTTCCGACCTATCCTTTAAAAAAAATATAGGTTTTAGAAAATGTATTAAAACCTTAAAACTTTATAAGTTTATAATTACATTTATAAACTTATTCCAAATACAAAAAAAAAACTTATAAACTAATAAATCTCATAAATTATTTTATAGGACTCGTAAAGCTTATTCGGATTTTTATAAATAAAACATATTATTAAGTTATAAAAAGTCCAGGGACTAAACTGTCATTTTTTTTAAACTTGGTTTAAACCAAAAAAATCGTATTTTGTACATGAAATGATAAAAGCCTGAAACCTCAGGGACCATTTGCGCAATTACCCCAAACCCCCGAGACTGAAACCAGTCTCAGGTTCGAGTCCCACAGAAGCCGGTTTTCACCTCCGATTTCCCTAAAACGCGTTTCCGGCCAGATTCGATGCACCTCGGGCTTCCATTCGCGCATGCGACCGTAACCCAAGGGAATTCAATGAACAAAATCGGGTCTAACACAGCGTGGGTTCGACATTAAAGTCAATGTTTACACCCGTAAATTTCCCACCTAATTCGACACTTAATGACGGAATCATCTATAAATACTATCTTATACCCTTAGACGACATCACACCCTAACTTCCAATCATCTCAATTCCATCAAATCACACCTGTTTCACTCGATTCATCCCCACGACAGCCGACCCAGAACTCAAGCTCGTTCTCCCTCGTTTTGAAACCAATTCAGGTAATTCTTGTGACTATCGTGTTCGTTACACCCTGTAGATCGAAAGCCCTCTGTTTAATTTCATTAACAGATGGCAAATCGATACGTATTTGAGGATTCAAATTCTAGGGTTCATACGGGAATTGGGGGAGGTTTGGGATTCTGTTTAACCATTTCTTTTTCCGTGTATTACACTAACGAGACCCATAGTCAGGCGGTGTGTGTGTGTGTGCGTGTGCCTCGACCCGGCCAGTGACCCGGGTTCAAGCCTGGGTAAACCGGTTTTGCCCATTTCATTTTTTTTATGCTTTTTCAATCAGTTTTAAATACTTTAATTATTTTTATAAAATCTGTTAAACTTTTATAAACTTAAAAATGGTTTTCAATTACATTTTTATTTTCCAGAACCAATTTAATTAATTAAACTTAACTAAAAGCTATAACAATTAAATCTTTAAAAATAGTTTTAAATACTTAAAAACTATGAAAGTGTTTTATACTTTTATAAAACTTGTGATTTCACATAAACTATTTATTTAAAGTAAACTTTTATTATTAATTGTACTTTAAAGAATTCTTTTACCCTAATCTTTAATTTACACTTATAAACTTTTAAACTTATATAATTTTTGTAAACTCATAAAAGTTTATAAAAATTTACTTAAAAAGCATAAACTTATAAATTCGTACACTTTATAATATTTAAATCTATTTGTTTATATAAAACGAGAGAAATAATTATACTTTATTGATTTTCTAAATAATTATAAAGTTATAAACTTTATAAAATTCAAATGAAAACTTTAAACATTTATGAACTTGTAAAACTTTATTTAAACACTTATAAACTTATAAATTAATAGAAACTCTATTTAAAAACCTATTAAACTTATGGTTCTCTTTTAGACTTTAAAAAATGTTTATAAACTTATAAATAAGATATAACCATATTCTATTTAATATCTTATAAACTTATAAGTGTTATTATTTATTTAAACGTATTTATATTACGAATTAATTCGTATTACAAATACTTAATACTTAGAAACTTAATCAAATCCCAAATGATTTAAGTTGGTAATTATTCTTGTAAATTACTTATTTCTAAATACTTAGAAAACTATTTTGATTATTTTTACCTAACTGTGGTAATTAATAATTGTAAAACTTTTAAATAATTATTTTAATTAATAATTATTCTAATCTATAAATCTATTAAACTTTGACATACAAGTCCTGTATCATTCCCTCGAAACCTTTATTATAAACTTGATTTAAACTTCATAAACACAAACCATTCCCATCTCCCACTTGGAACCCTAGTCGGTCTTGAAATCCTAGATCCTTACCATAGACTTATAGGATAATACTTAAATCTTTAAACTTGCATACTTAGGCTTATCGTGAAGATATTCTCCCTCCAAGTCTTGCAAATACTTATCCGTGTCGGATACTATTCATCATCCAAGTGAGTATACTTAGCCCCTTTTTCCTTTTATGCTTTTGGGGTGAAACATGTTCAAACTTCTTAAACTTATACAATTCTTGTACAACTATGACTACGTGTTTATTCTTATGTTAAACTTGAGACTTGTATGCTTAGATTAAACTTAAAACTAGCATATTCATTAACTTTGATCAAGCCTATAGTAACAATGATAGATCTATTGTATTTGACCAATCCACCTTGATTGATTGACCCCTTCGGGGGGGAGCCCTTGGTGATTGTTACTGAATTAAACTTTAAGCTTGAGACTTGTAAGGGTAACCTGCGGGTTATGCCTAAACTTGGTTGGAGGGTTGATATGCACAATGTCTAACATGCTTGTTTTCTCATACTTACATTATAGAATGCATGAATCATAGTGAATTGTAAATTCTTCTCAAATACTTGTTAAACTGTGTCAAAACCTTTGTATCTCACCAACTATTTTGTAGTTAACAGATTCTTTCACATGTTTCAGGTTCTACAACATGAGACTTTATCGTGATCACATAGGATGCTTGGACCTAGAATGCTTAATCAATTTGACTTGTATTCTTGCTATGTATTTGATTTATTCTTTGTATTGAACCTTTGAATCTATTTATTAATGAAATATTGAAACTTTAATAGTCAACCTTGTGCTATTGAACAACCGCGTCCGCCCCGACGTATAATCCGCCGTCGGTTGGGGTGTGACAGATTGGTATCAGAGCCTTGGTTATAGGGAATTAGGTTATTAGACACATGACCTAGACTATAACTTAGGAGACCCAAACATGAGTTATCTCATGTCCTTTACTAGGAATTCTCTCCTCATTCTATTCTTAAATCTTATACGTGAACGCTTCGAGATTCTATGTTTCTACTTACCTACGTGCTACAAGAAGCTACTACATCGAGGACACGTTCTTAGGCTTCAAGCCTAATCCCCCACTAAACTCTCGTCAAGAATATTTAAGTTCTAGATAATGTGTGAGAACTTGTGCGGACCGGAAGGGTGGATACCTGTATCCTGGGAAATTCTGTCAAGGAAAGCATTTCGCATAAATCCAAATCAACCGTTGGACCCGTATGCTTTCTTGGGAATTCTTGCGATGAGTATCCACTTATAGGAATGCATGACTTCTCTAAACATTAGTGAGCTCAAATTTCTCTTGATATGTCAAAGTACTCACTTAGTGATATGCACTAAATGAGTGCCATCTCAAATACTTTACGCTTCATAAATTCATGATTCAAAAAACTTTCCTCTATAACCTTTATTCTATGATTCTTAAGTCCCGTCTTGTCACATGACAGCATGTTTACTCGTCATGACCTGAAGGAGTTACCTTCAAGGCGAAATTCTTACGAGATCATACTTAAAAACTACATACGTAAACTTATATTTATAGATACTACCCAATAAACTTCGTGATCGTGGTAATACAACCCTTAAAACTATGTATTACTCTACAAATTCTCCTAAAAACTTCATTATTATATGAACATAACACTTAAGGGGAAACCCTTGTGTTTTCATCTTATTTTCATCACTCAACCAAACTACTCTAGATAACTCACTTAAACTTTTGCTACACTTTTATACATCTCAAAGTGTTCATACATCCTTAAACTTCATGAACCTTGTAATACCAGCACATTTAAAACCATGTATTATCCTACAAGTCCTTTTTACAAACTTCATTATTTTATAAACTTGGCACATAAGGAGAAACCCTTGTGTCTCATTTCATTTTCGTCACTCAAGCAAACTTCATTTTATGACTAACTCAAAACTTTGTCACACTTTTATATATCTCAAAACCTTCATACGTCCTTAAAACTTACACATCACCGTTCCTTGTAAACAAAACTTAACGTCTTTTACACCTAAAGTACATTAACAAAGGGTTTAGTAACCTGATCGTTTTCCCGCAAGGAAAGAAGCCTACTATAGAATAAATAAGTTCCACGTTTGAGACTCTAAGCCCACAATAAACCTCGACATAGTACCATAAAACCCAAACATCGGTGACAATAACTATTAAGTTGTAGACTCATGGGGAAATTCTGGCTGGGAAAATAGGGTACATAAGTGAGTCCTTGCGACCCACCCCTTTCTTCCGAGAATTTTTCTCGTTAGCCCATCAACGTCCAATTAAAACTATTTTTGAAAATATTACTGTGATAACTCAGTATTATGTATAAAAACTTTTGAATATATTTGATCAACTTACTTACAACCTTTCTTTCTACTCTCCCTCTTGCTAGGTAATGGACTCCCACTCACACTCTTCACCAGTGTATCGTCCATGAGGAGAGTCCGACCGAGAAGAGAGTAGCGAGTCACCGGTGTATCAACCAAGTCCTTATCCTAATGCACGGGCAAGAGCTGAACTCAACACCAATTGGACCAGAAACCCTAGGACATCACCACCGAGAAATCCTTTTCAACCACCTCATCTTCACCACCGGTTCTCATCACCACCAAGGGACCCATATCTAGCACTTACCCCTACCCTAAGGGCTAGGCATGCCGGGGCACCTGTCGTGGCAATGGGAATCCCGGTGCCTAACATTCCTCGGTTCGTGGAAACCGCGGAATTTATGAGGCGGGAGATGGAGCATAGGGCTCGACACGACCTATTGACTCAAAGGATCGACGACCTGGCCAATCAGATATGGACCCAGGAAGACAAGATCACAACCTTGGAGGTAGACAAAGAAATCCTCAAGCACCGCACCGAGACCACTAGGGCAGAGGCTAGGTTTGCCATCCGGGTAACCCTAGTAGTTCTTGTGGTAGTACTTGTCTGCTTCTTAGTGGAAGGTTACCTAAGGCGTGCATGAAACCCCTGTTTCCCTTAATTTTAATTTTCCGTTTAATGACGAATGTCTTATGTAAGGGCTAGAAGTCCCAATTTTGAAACGTTTAATGAAAGTGTATGATTTGATAGTTGATAAAACACAACTCCTAAAGGGAAATTACATAGAGATAGAAGGCAAACGGGCAACAAGCTGCGCCGCCAACCCTTTTTGAATAGCAAAACCAAGTCTTTTAAAAACTACATCTACAGATCTTGGGGTCATAACATTACTATGCATGACCCGCTGTACTCGGTTAAGTAACTCCACGGCCTCGGTTATTTTGAAATTTCATCTTGTTATCACTTACTAGTTTGACCTTCCTTCTAGCACTACAAACTTAACACTTCTTACCCAAACACTTCCGTCAATAGTAGCTCACGTTAGTACTTGAGATAATTAACAACGTTGCAAAAAAAAAAATCCTAAGTGACACACGCATACTTGAAGAATAAACGTTGAACAAACCTTCTAATTCGTAAGCACTCTTTTAAAACAACACGACTTACGAACCACTGCCGTAATCAACTGTGATCTTTACCTCTTATATAAACTTCACACTTCTAAACTTGACCAACCTTTCGTTTGACAATCATACATACCTTTTCATAAGTCTTACTTAAACTATTTATCAATGTTCAACTCCTCATTTTTAAACAATCTTAATTACACTCTATATAAAAGAAAACTATACCTGCTGTGATGAAACGAGATAAAATCATTTATAAGCACACTATCATAAACCTTATCGAAACTTTTCCCGTCACCCTATGTTTGAAGACTTTCCTCATTCAACTCTTGTCACGTAAAAAAAACTTACTATAAATCACAACGGGAACTAAAAGCTCAAATACACGTTGCTAAAACATTAAACTTCGTATACACCACTATAAGGTCGGAGACTTTGAGTCATGTAAAACTTGTACAAATACTCAATCCCGTATTCCTAAAACTAAACACTTTCTAAACCACCACAGGAGGCATGTCCAATCAGGGATCATGTGAAGCTTAATATTGAAACTTGAAATCAACTGACTTACCCTATTTTTAAACTCATACTTGGATTCTTAATCTTGAAAACTTTTTGTGTTCATCCTAACTAAGCCTTGTAAGACTTGATAAAACGTTCATTTTCATATACGCGAGGAAAATTCACTCTTGAAACTAGACACTAGCAGTAAGGAGGACATTACTCTCTTTAACAGAGTACATCCCCTAACTCCTATCTAAACCAAACATCGGGATCCACTAATCTTCTGGACAACTCGAATCTTCTGTGAGAAAGCATATAACGGTTAATCCTGTTCCAAACGCTGTCCCACACCTCTCTTAAACACTAGAGTATTTAGATAACCACTTTATACTCAAAGCGTAATCGTATACTCCTATGCAATGAAGCTAAACTAAGAGACTTTAAACTATTCTATGTTTGACGTATTCTTGTTCAAACACAATTTAAACTATTCTATGTTTGACGTATTCTTGTTCAAACACAATTTAAACTATTCTATGTTTGATATATTCCTTATCAAACACAATTTAAACTATTCTATGTTTGACGTATTCTTGTTCAAACACAATTTAAACTATTCTATGTTTGACGTATTCTTGTTCAAACACAATTTAAACTACTCTATGTTTGACGTATTCTCGTTCAGACACAATTTAAGCTACCCATGTTTGACGTATTCTTGTTCAAACATGATGAACGTATGAGACTTTAAACTACTCCATGTTTGACGTATTCTTGTTCAAACATGATGAACGTATGAGACTTTAAACTACTCCATGTTTGACGTATTCTTGTTCAAACATGATGAACGTATGAGACTTTAAACTGCTCCATGTTTGACGTATGCTGGTTCAAACATGATGAACGTATGAGACTTTAAATTACTCCATGTTTGACGTATGCTTGTTCAAACATGATGAGAGTATAAGACTTTTAAACTACTCAAGGTTTGATGTATTCTTGATCAAACACGAGGAAAGTGTAAAGACTTTAAACTACTCGATGATTGAGGTATTCTAATTCAATCACGAGGAAACTTTGAAACTCTAAATCTTGTCACATTATTCTCTCTCTAATCTTTGAATGACGTTTTCTCTCTAAGGGACTCGTTAATCAATGATCACTCCTATGTGGAAACGTTAGTCGTGTGTTAAACAAATTCTTGTACTCTTTCTGGATCCACACACAAACGGAAGGACCTATGCGGACTATGCGACGATTTGAATGCTTACGGGTGCACACGTAAGTATGAAAAATCAGCGTATGGAAAGACATAGTAAACCCTGTCGTGTGCTATGATCTAAGACTTATCGTAAAAGGGTAGCCACGGAACTTAGGTACCGTAGAAAATCCTTAGACGTATTAGACTACAAACTCAAATTCTTGAACTATCATCGAATCCATCCTGAGTGAATACATCTCACTTTAAATCTTGGATAGAAATTCAACAGTCATCCTCCCCAATGCTTTTGAAAACGAATCTTCATCTATCTGAATAAAACTATATGTTTCTTAGGGAAACTCTTGATAACCATATGCATTGAAAACTTAGAAACTCGAGCGCAATCTTATCCGCATCCTTACAACTTATTTAAAAATCTAAACGTAACCCAGGGTTACCTGGGAACGTAAGGTGCCTTTATTCATTATCTTTATGCGTACTATAGACTTAAATCCTGAACTAGATCCTTCTACTTTAATTTTGGGACGAAATTTTCTAAAGTAGGGGAGACTGTAATATTCAGGATATTTCCGACCTATCCTTATCCTAAATCCTTACGCGCATTATAAATTTAAATCTTGAAAACTTATTTAAAACTTATTTTCTTAAATAATAAATACAAACTTATTCGATATATATTAGAAATATATATATATATATATACATATATGACTTATTTAAAAAAAATATAGGTTTTATAAAATGTATTAAAACCTTAAAACTTTATAAGTTTATAATTACATTTATAAACTTATTCCAAATACAAAAAAAAACTTATAAACTAATAAATCTCATAAATTATTTTATAGGACTCGTAAAGCTTATTCGGATTTTTATAAATAAAACATATTATTAAGTTATAAAAAGTCCAGGGACTAAACTGTCATTTTTTTTAAACTTGGTTTAAACCAAAAAAAATCGTATTTTGTACATGAAATGATAAAAGCCTGAAACCTCAGGAACCATTTGCGCAATTACCCCAAACCCCCGAGACTGAAACCAGTCTCAGGTTCGAGTCCCACAGGAGCCGGTTTTCACCTCCGATTTCCCTAAAACGCGTTTCCGGCCAGATTCGATGCACCTCGGGCTTCCATTCGCGCATGCGACCGTAACCCAAGGGAATTCAATGAACAAAATCGGGTCTAACACCGCGTGGGTTCGACGTTAAAGTCGATGTTTACACCCGTAAACTTCCCACCTAATTCGACACTTAATGACGGAATCATCTATAAATACTATCTTATACCCTTAGACGACATCACACCCTAACTTCCAATCATCTCAATTCCATCAAATCGCACCTGTTTCACTCGATTCATCCCCACGACAGCCGACCTAGAACTCAAGCTCGTTCTCCCTCGTTTCGAAACCAATTCAGGTAATTCTTGTGACTATCGTGTTCGTTACACCCTGTAGATCGAAAGCCCTCTGTTTAATTTCATTAACAGATGGCAAATCGATACGTATTTGAGGATTCAAATTCTAGGGTTCATACGGGAATTGGGGGAGGTTTGGGATTCTGT
This sequence comes from Smallanthus sonchifolius, assembly GCA_023525975.1. Taxonomy (NCBI): domain Eukaryota; kingdom Viridiplantae; phylum Streptophyta; class Magnoliopsida; order Asterales; family Asteraceae; genus Smallanthus; species Smallanthus sonchifolius. The sequence goes on from CM042025.1 coordinate 32,265,908, forward strand.
TTAACCATTTCTTTTTCTGTGTATTACACTAACGAGACCCGTAGTCGGGCGGTGTGTGTGTGTGTGTGTGTGTGTGCGTGTGCCTCGACCCGGCCAGTGACCCGGGTTCGAGCCTGGGTAAACCGGTTTTGCCCATTTCATTTTTTTATGCTTTTTCAATCAGTTTTAAATACTTTAATTATTTTTATAAAATCTGTTAAACTTTTATAAACTTAAAAATGGTTATCAATTACATTTTTATTTTCCAGAACCAATTTAATTAATTAAACTTAACTAAAAGTTATAACAATTAAATCTTTAAAAATAGTTTTAAATACTTAAAAACTATGAAAGTGTTTTATACTTTTATAAAACTTGTGATTTCACATAAACTATTTATTTAAAGTAAACTTTTATTATTAATTGTATTTTAAAGAATTCTTTTACCCTAATCTTTAATTTACACTTATAAACTTTTAAACTTATATAATTTTGTAAACTCATAAAAGTTTATAAAAATTTACTTAAAAAGCATAAACTTATAAATTCGTACACTTTATAATATTTAAATCTATTTGTTTATATAAAACGAGAGAAATAATTATACTTTATTGATTTTCTAAATAATTATAAAGTTATAAACTTTATAAAATTCAAATGAAAACTTTAAGCATTTATGAACTTGTAAACTTTATTTAAACACTTATAAACTTATAAATTAATAGAAACACTATTTAAAAACCTATTAAACTTATGTTTCTCTTTTAGACTTTAAAAAATGTTTATAAACTTATAAATAAGATATAACCGTATTCTATTTAATATCTTATAAACTTATAAGTGTTATTATTTATTTAAACGTATTTATATTACGAATTAATTCGTATTACAAATACTTAATACTTAGAAACTTAATCAAATCCCAAATGATTTAAGTTGGTAATTATTCTTGTAAATTACTTATTTCCAAATACTTAGAAAACTATTTTGATTATTTTTACCTAACTGGGGTAATTAATAATTGTAAAACTTTTAAATAATTATTCTAATCTATAAATCTATTAAATTTTGACATACAAGTCCTGTATCATTCCCTCGAAACCTTTATTATAAACTTGATTTAAACTTCATAAACACAAACCATTCCCATCTACCACTTGGAACCCTAGTCGATCTTGAAATCCTAGATCCTTACCATAGACTTATAGGATCATACTTAAATCTTTAAACTTGCATACTTAGGCTTATCGTGAGGATATTCTCCCTCCAAGTCTTGCAAATACTTATCCGTGTCGGATACTATTCATCATCCAAGTGAGTATACTTAGCCCCTTTTTCCTTTTATGCTTTTGGGGTGAAACATGTTCAAACTTCTTAAACTTATACAATTCTTGTACAACTATGACTACGTGTTTATTCTTATGTTAAACTTGAGACTTGTATGCTTAGATTAAACTTAAAACTAGCATATTCATTAACTTTGATCAAGCCTATAGTAACAATGATAGATCTATTGTATTTGACCAATCCACCTTGATTGATTGACCCCTTCGGGGGGGAGCCCTTGGTGATTGTTACTGAATTAAACTTTAAACTTGAGACTTATAAGGGTAACATGCGGGTTATGCCTAAACTTGGTTGGAGGGTTGATATGCACAATGTCTAACATGCTTGTTTTCTCATACTTACATTATAGAATGCATGAATCATAGTGAATTGTAAATTCTTCTCAAATACTTGTTAAACTGTGTCAAAACATTTGTATCTCACCAACTATTTTGTAGTTGACAGATTCTTTCACATGTTTCAGGTTCTACAACATGAGACTTTATCGTGATCACATAGGATGCTTGGACCTAGAATGCTTAATCAATTAGACTTGTATTCTTGCTATGTATTTGATTTATTCTTTGTACTGAACCTTTGAATCTATTTTTTAATGAAATATTGAAACTTTAATAGTCAACCTTGTGCTATTGAACAACCGCGTCCGCCCCGACGTATAATCCGCCGTCGGTTGGGGTGTGACATGATAAGCTTAAACAGCAGATGCTGAGAAGCCGAAGCCAAAGCCATCAGCAGCAACAAAATCTGTTGCTGATAAGCCAAAGTTCCCAGCAGCAAAATCTGCTGCTGTTAAAAAACAGCCATCAGCAGTCAAAGCAAAATCAGCTGCTGACAGAGAAAAGAGAACAGGAAGACCATCTCCTCAACAATGGAAAGCCAAGATCCCAATTTCTATCACTCCAAGACTTATCATTAGTTCTGTTGAATGCACACATGATGAATCTAACATTCCAAGAACCCTTTTCTTCAAGGATGCAAGCTCATGGACTCCTCCCACTAACTAGATCTCTATCATGTGCAGGGACTGCCAGGTCACAAGAATAACACCTGGGTGGTAGACAGTGGTTGTTCCAGGCACATGACAGGCAACAGATCCATCCTCTCCAACTTCAGACATTTCAATGGAGGATATGTTGCCTTTGGAAGTGACTCAAAGGGAGGATCCATTACTGGACAAGGAACTGTGTCCAACGAAAGAATGAGCATTGATAAGGTCAACTATGTCAAAGAATTGGACTTCAATCTCATGAGTGTTTCCCAAGTCTGTGACCAAAAGCATTGGATGCTCTTCACAGATAAAGAATGCTTCATACTGTCTCCAGGCTTATCCATACCTCCTCCAGAAAAGATTTTATTAATTGCTCAGAGAAAAGAGAATCTCTATGTACTGGACATGAATGAAGTCACTCCATCTGGGAGTATTTCCTGTTTTCTGTCAAAAACCTCAGTTGATGAATCAGCGCTCTGGCACAGGAGATTAAGTCATGTTAATATCAAAACTATTAACAAACTGGTAAAGGACAATCTTGTCAGGGGGCTTCCTGACAAAGAATTTCAGCTAGAAGACCACTGCATTGCTTGCTTAAAGGGGAAGCAACACAAGAGTTCTCACAAGCCCAAGACCTTGAATACAAATGACACTCCACTACAGTTGCTGCACATGGATCTCTTTGGTCCTACAAATGTCATGTCAATGGGCAACAAGTCATACTGTCTGGTGATAACTGATGACTACACCAGATTCTTATGGGTATACTTCTTGAGAACTAAAGATGAAACTGCTGAAATTCTTAAATCCTACATTCTTAGGGTAGAGAATCAAAGCAATCAAAAGGTGAAAATCATAAGGTGTGATTAGGGCATAGAGTTCAAGAACCACACTTTAAACTGTTTCTGTGAAAGCAAGGGGATAGAAAGACAATACAGTGCTCCAAGAACTCCTCAACAAAATGGAGTTGCTGAAAGGAGAAACAGAACTCTAATTGAGTCAGCAAGATCTATGTTGGCTAACTCAAAACTGCCTCTCACATTCTGGGCAGAAGCAGTTAGCACATCCTACTATGTGCAAAATAGAGTTCTCATCTTCAAGCCCCTCAACAAGACACCTTATGAACTTTGGTTTCAAAGAGTTCCCTACATTGGGTTTCTAAAGCCCTTTGGGTGTCCATGCACCATTCTCATCACACATGGGGTTCTTCCTAAGTTTGGTGCCAAATCTGATGAAGGATATTTTGTAGGCTATTCCTCTCAATCAAAGGCCTACAGAGTATTCAATTCAAGAACAAGAATTGTGGAAGAATCAGCAAATGTGGAATGTAGAGAACACATCGTCTGTGAGCAGGGAAAAGACCCAAACTGGCTCTTTGACATAGACTCCTTCTCCCAAATATTTGAGCCTCTCACCTTCTCAAATATGGAGTCTAACTCTACACAAACACCTGCCTCCACTTCATCCACTGACTACAGACTGGATTTTCCCAAACCTTCTATCCGTTTGCGAAGACCATCCATTGATCCTCCATCAGTTGTGGAAGAAATTGAAGCAAGTGAAGCCGAAACAAGACTCTCCAATGTCACCAGCAGCAGCCTGTCTGAAACTGAAAATTTAGATGAAGACTCTTCGGTAAATGCTGTAGATACTGTTGATGTTATTACTGAAAATATTGATGTGGCTGCTGATATTAAAGACTCTTCCACCATGAATGAAGAGACCCCTGATCAAAATCAAAGCAATCTAAGGTAAGGGATACAGCTAGAGGTGGTACCAGCACAGAGGATCCACAAAGAACATTCTCAAGAAAATATTATTGGCCAAGTCTACCAAGGAGTTCTCCCAAGAAGCAAATCACACGAGGCCAATATATGCTTGTTTTCATGTTTTCTATCTCAGGTGGAACCCAAGAAGATAGATGAGGCACTCAAACACAGCAGCTGGATTGAGGCAATGCAGGAAGAGTTACTCCAATTCAAGAGGCAGGATGCCTAGAAACTTGTTGATCTTCCACCAGGTCAATATGCTATTGGCACACGATAGGTTTTCAGGAACAAGTAAGATGAGAGAGGCATTGTAGTAAAAAACAAAGCCAGACTTGTAGCTTAAGGCTACACTCAGGAAGAAGGAATTGACTATAATGAAGTCTTTGCTCCTGTTGCCAGGCTGGAGGCCATCAGAATCTTCCTGGCATATGCTGCATCCAAGAATTTCACTGTCTATCAAATAGATGTAAAGAGTGCCTTTATGTATGGAAAGATTGGTGAGGAAGTATATGTCAAACAGCCTCCAGGATTTGTAGATCCTGCACATCCTACTCAAGTGTTTAAACTAGACAAAGCTCTGTATGGCTTGCATCAAGCACCAAGAGCCTGGTATGAAACTTTGTCAGGATATCTACTAAGCAACAACTTCAGAAGGGGTGCTATTGACCAGACTTTGTTTATCAAAGGTGAAGGGGGAGAAATCTTACTAGTTCAAATCTATGTTGATGATATCATCTTTGGATCAACAAGGAAAAAAGTTGTGCAAAGACTTTGAGATTCTGATGCACTCAAAGTTTGAAATGAGTTCAATGGGTGAACTAAATTTCTTCTTGGGTCTACAAGTCAAACAAGTCCCAAATGGAATCTCCATCAGCCAATCCAAATATGTAAAAAGCATTTTGAAAAGATTCAAGATGGATGACTGCTCTGCTGCAAGAACCCCTATGCAAGTGTCAGCTGACTCCAGACAAAGATGGCCAAGACACTGATCAACATCAGTACCGTGCAATGATAGGATCGGTAATGTATCTCACTGCCTCAAGGCCAGAATCATGTTTGCAATATGTCTATGTGCAAGATTTCAAGCAGCTCCAAAGGTTTCACATCTTCAAGCTGTCAAGAGAATTATTAGATACCTAAAAGGAGCCCCAAGACTTGGGCTTTGGTACTCTAAAGATGACAAGTTCAATCTGTATGCATACACTGACAGTGATTACGGGGGATGCAACTTGGACAAAAAGTCCACATCAGGGGGATGTCAGTTTCTAGGAGGAAGACTGATTTCATGGCAGTGCAAAAAGCAAACATGTGTTTCAACTTCTACAGCTGAAGCAGAATACATTGCAGCTTCAAGTTGTTGTGCACAAGTCATCTGGATACAAAATCAAATGCTGGATTATGGGATGACTTTCATGGCAACTCCAATTCACATTGACAACATGAGTGCTATATCAATCACACACAATCCAGTGCAGCACTCCAAGACAAAGCACATTGACATCAGGTATCATTTCATAAGAGATCAAGCTGAAAAAAAGAGGATTATTTTAACCAAAGTTCATACAAATGAGTAATATGCTGATTTGTTTACAAAACCTTTTGATGAAGCTAGATTTAGATATTTAGTTGAATCCATTGGTATGATGAACTTTGATTAAAATCTATCTCTAAAATTATATTTTAAAATATGTTTTGTCTTTTGTTGTAAATAAAAGTTATAAGTCAGCAGCATTTTTGTCCTTCAGCTGCTGACAGGTTTAATCTTCAGCAGCAAAGGATTTGCCACCGACTGCTTTAAGTTATCAGCAGGAACAAGTTTCCTACAGATAGCTTTAAGGCTGTCAGCAGCGACATCCTTGCTGCAGATCATTGAATCCATCAGCAGTAATTGAGTTCGCTGCTCACAGACTTAACCTTCCGCAGCAACCAAGCTTGCAGCGGACAAGCTTATTCATCCACAGCAACCAAGCTTGCTGCTGATGGGTAAATTTAAGTCCAAATTAACTTTTACCCGCTGTAAAAATTAACGTCAGTCTTTACCATGACTGCCTCGGTGTATTACAGCTGTAACAGTAAAAGGTAAATGAGGTTGTACTGTACAAGTCATTTTTCTTTTTCCCTCCTCTGCCGTTATAAGAACAAATCAAATTTCCTTACCACCTCTTCACATTCAATTTCACCCTAAACCCACTTCACTTTCTCTCAAGTCCCCACCATATTCAAAGCTTTCCATCCTTAAAACATTCAAAGCCTTCCATATTCTTAAACCTTCAAACCTTCCCTCCAAAATCAAACAACAATGGCAGACATCAATAACCCTAACGATAAGTTCTCCCCATACCACAACCTTACAGCATACTTAACCAAGGTAAAGAAATCCGAAGGATTCAATGATATGATCGACTTCCTATGCCGATCAAAGATCCATTTTGCCCTCACAACCAAACCTACCATATATATCCCTCATATGGAGGATTTCTAGAATACCGCCGTCTACTCTACCAAACAGGGGATTCCTCAAATAAAAGCCAAGGTAGACGGCAAGGACATCATCATCTCTGAAGCTACCATCCGAAAACATCTTAAGCTTCAAGATGAGGGAGCAACCATCTCATACTCAAAGGAGGAGTACATGAGGACCTTTGTATCCATAGGGTACACTGGAAATCAAAATGAGTATACAATAGAGAAGGCGTTGATGGGCCCTCCATGGAAGTATCTCTGTCAAACTCTTCTTCAATGCATATCTCAGAAGAGAAGTGGATGGCATCAAGTGAGCTCCGCACTTGCCTCTGCTTTCCATGGTATGATTACTAGCCTAGGTTTCAACTTTGCACACCTCATCTTTGAGGGTTTGAGATATAACCTTTTAGAGGGTGCAAAGAAACAATTTTTTATGTACCCAAGATTCTTACATGAGGTTTTCAACCATGAACTAAAAGAACTTTCAAAACCTGCAAGAATCTACATCATGTTGGGACATAAAAATAATATTTTTCAAAGTATGAGAACTGTTTCCAAAAAGTTCTCAGGGGTCAATGTTCCATTGTTATCTACAATGCTGAACATACAAAGTACCCCGGGTGACAGTTCAGCAATCCCAGCTGATACTGATCCCACACCCTCCACATCACATCCTGAACAACAATCTGCTTCCACCATTCGAACCCCTATGCATACTACTAAGGATGCATAGGTACAAAAAGTACTTACATCTGTTTTGGATGTTATCGTTCAACTAGAACAAAGGGCCCCAGTTGCAACGACATACACCAAAAAAAGGAGCAAGAAGACTCCTTCTCTTCTTGTGTCAAAGGCCCAAACCCAACCTCTAAGCCCTCATTCAGAATCCCAACATTCTGATGAGAATACCAAAAGGGATAGCCACAACACTAGAGAGACTTCCTTGGAAGCCTCTCTATTATGATCAGGATCACATCTCGGATCCATAGAGCAACCCCCTGAGCCATTCCATTATTTCTCTTCTCTGAACCTAAGTGCAGAGGCACCTGGTCAAGATGATATACCTTCTCCAACAACCACTATATCGGAGGTATTGATTGACTTGGCTGCTGGCGCACCCAACCCAGGTTCATCACCCAAGAAGGTTCACTCTGGTATTATTGATAGAGTGAATGTGGTAAGGGCTATCACTACTCCTGGTACATCAACTGCCCAGGAGGACAGTGATAACATAGCTAAGACCCTAACCATGGCAACTCCCAGTGAGGATGTTTCCTGTGAAACACTCTTCACTGAGAGGGATCCTAGGCGCCAAGAAAACCAGGGTGAAGGGGATGCAGAGGCTAGGCCTAAGGCCCCATCTAGCTCCAAGGATTCCACAACTGTGGATAAGGACAGACTGAAACTTCATAACTTGGAATTGACGGCTAGGGTGGCAATGCTAGAGGCTGAAGTGTCCAAACAAAGATACCAAGTCTCTATGCATGAAGCCCATCAATGCCCAACTGTGCCTACTCCCTCTGTTGTATCAGTGGGAACTCAAACAGATATATCCCTTTTCACTGATGCAACCAAAAAGGGGGAGGTGGTTACCAAGGAAGATGATGCTAACAGCCTCGAAGAATGGATACAAGAGCAGACTGTGTTTCAAAGTTCCCTATACAAACCTGCTTTTGTTCAAATCCATGACTTGCCAAACTCAGTAGATGAAGAGGAAGATGTCACTGAGGATTGGAAGTTAGTTGTTCGAGCTGTTGATGAGGTGCTACAAGAAGAAACTCTCCATGAAGACACACCTCCATCATTCAGCCTTCTTCCTGAAGTTGCAGCCATAATAAGTCATTCATCTACCCCCCAACTCTTCCCAAATTCAAAGAAGCTAGATTTTGACTCCATTCTAGCTTGGGGATATGATGAAAGAGCTGAGAGATTCTGTATTGGATGGGAGTTTAGTGGAGTAGAAGAGCTAAACTGGAACTCTCTTAATGCCCTCCAAGTTCTCAATCTGTATCTGACAAAATGTGTCAACACTTCATCAGATCTCTCAGCAGAACTTGCAATCAGCAGGTTCTATGACTTAATGGAGGATAACATGCCCTGGTTTGAAAGACTACTAAAAGAAGCAAACAGGGCGGCTTATCCTGAATCTTCATCAGCAGCAGAACAAAGACTGGCTCCGAGAAGACTTGACATAATCAGGAGCAGTACTTTAACTGAAGAAGAGGTTATCTGCTGGAGAAGATTCCTGTACAACATAATGGTCAGGGATGTAGAAGTGCAACGATGGATAAGCACTGACTCCCATGACTTCACCTTCTTCTTGAGCAATGAATCTTCTCTCTCAATCAACATCAAGGAGATCTTGCTCCTACCTTCAGCTTTCCTGCACAAAATCTTTGAGCTCAGATCACTCATCTTCAATGTCAACTCCTTAGAAAGTCAAGAAATGATCAAAATCATCAAGGCTTCTCTTTATAAGGAGGAATCTGGATCTGACTCAGACCTATCCTTTCTCTATTCTCCAACAGTTAAACTGAACACAGAAGAAGAATCAAAGAGAAGAGACGAGGAAAAGATGAAAGAAGCATGGAAAGAAGTGACAGGTACGGAATGGAAAGAAGATGAAGAAAGTTCCCTTCCCTTGTCCATTCCCCAACATGCCAATGAAGCTAAAGCTGAGATATCAACAGCATCTACTACACCTACTGTTGTGGTCCATGAAGCTGAAGCAGAGGCATCCAACAAAGATAAGGGAAAGGGACTAATGACCAAAGAAGATGAAGAAAGAATTGAGAAGGAAAAGAAAGAAAAGGATGATATAAGAAGAAGAAGAAGAGAAGAAGAGGAGATGGCTGAACTAAAGAAAGCTCAAGACAGACTCACAGTCATTCTCCTCAGAGAACAACAGATCCAGCTGTATGCAAAACAGCTGGATGATCTGAAAGTAAAAATTCCTGCAGTTTATCAAATTGAACAAGATGAAGCTCTTGCTCTTCAACTGCAGGAACAATTCGATAAAGAAGAAGAAGAGATACAGAAGAAGAAGAAGAAGAAAGAGGCTAAGTTCAGAATAACTGATTCTGAACTAACCAAAGAAATGAGAGAGGAATGGGTAAAGGCTCTGATTTCTCAAGGTGATGATGTAGACTACCTTGAGAAACTATCAAATAAAGAAATCTACAGAGCCTTCATGGGTCAGCAGTGTCAATTGGAAAACAAGAAAAAGGCTGAAGAAGAAGAAGAAGAAAAAGCCAAACAAAAGTCCAAGAAGACCATTGCCTTTAACCGAAGATCCCATGAAGAAAGGAAGATCATGATTGACTTCCTTAAGGCTAGAGGAGAGAGTGGAAAGAGGCTAGGTCCCATGAACTTCATGAACCTGCAAGCCCTCTACCTTAAAGTCAAGAAGGATGAGGAAGAAAGACTGGGGAAGAAAGGCTCCAAGAAAAGGGTAATCATTCAAGAAGAGGAAAGGAAAACAAAGAAACCCAAGCCTTCTCCCTCACCCAACACTTCCTCAATCCAACAACCTTCCACTCTCCATCCTAGACCTCCCTCCTCTCCACCCTCAAAGTCCAAATCCTCACACCCAGCTCCTACTCATCAACAACCTCCCAAAAAGAAAAACAAACCTACTTCCAAACCAGAAGACTCAAGAGAAATAATCAGATGGTCATACAGCTTTCAAGACCAATGGTTTGAAGTTTTCAGGGGGAGGACAGAAGTTAAAATATCAATTTATACATCTGTTGATGAGGTACTACAGCTTCCAGATTCTGATCTAAGAAGAGTGATGGAGCTGGGTGAAGTCAATGAGCCCATGAATGAAGGTGGGAGACATCTGTTGCTGTCAATCAAACATCACTTCAACCCTAGCAGAGATGAAATCCTTGATTTCAAACCTCTCCAATCCCACTCTCCATTCATCAGCTGGTCCTACAATGCTGAAAAGGATTAGTTCACATTGACAGATGTTAAAGGACAGAAGATGAGATGTTCAAGCAAAGTTATCTTCAAAATGGCCAGCAAAGAGATCAAGACTCTATCTGAGCTTCCTCTTAACAATCCCAGTAAGGACCAGAGAGGATATGAGGTTGAAAGAATTGTCAGCCACATGCAAAAGCTTCAGCAACAAAAGCAGTAAGAGAGTTTTGGAAGCATCAGTCTAGGGGGAGTTTATAGAAATAAAGACTGATGGCTACAAAATTCTCTAAGTACAAATGCTGCTGATCTCAAAGATTGTTGCGGATCGACAAAGTTGCAGCTGATAGGCTTTATCCGCTGCTGACCAAAACTTGCAGCTGATATGTCTTATCTGCTGCTAACCAAGTTGCAGCTGATAGGACTTATCTGCTGCTGACCAAAGTTGCAGCTGATAGGCCTTATCCACTAAAGATCAAAGTTGCAGCTGATAGCCTTCTCACTGAAGATCAAACGTTACAGCTGATTGTTCTTGATAAAGCAACCAATATCACTGACAACTTTCTGCTGTTACACTGACACACTCCACGCAGAAAGAATGTCATTGGCATAAGACAATAAAAGACAACGACGCTCTCCTTTTGAGTATTAAAGCAATGATGCAAAGAAGACGTTTGAATAAAGTTAACATTTGTAGTTATTATTATTGTCTGTATATGTAGAATAGCTTCAATACAAGATCAACGATCTGTGTTAGATCTGATCCTTAGAATCAAGGGTCTGTCTTGATTCTAAGTTACTATATAAGTAGTACTTAGATTCATTGTAAAAGTAATTTTTGCTTAAGATTTTTCTCTGTAATCTTGTAACACTTGAAGCTTAATACAAATTGTCTTTATCAGTATTCTTCTTGTCTACTTGTTTACTTTGATTAAGTTGTGATTGTTTTCGCCAATCTAAACTGGAATAGAACCATCTTGTATTTACTGATCCTACAGTATGTTTCAAAGATGTTTGAATATGTGGTCCCACACCTTTCTAACCCTGAATCAAACTTGATTAAATAATATATTTGGGGTTTGGCGAAAGACATTAGAGATATGGTTAAGGCTACTATGCCTCAAACCATTGCATCTGTCGTTCAGTTAGGTGGAATTCTAACTATCCCAGTCAGCCTGGGGACCAAACGATGGCTTGCAGTGCTTTCTGACATTCTCATAAATGTGATATCTACAAAGCAACCGGCTTGCCTCCGGAAAGACATATTGGCATGCCTCCATTAGAGCCAAATCTCTATCCGTGACTATGACACGTGGCAACATATAGTCTTCTAGTGTCTGTCTAAGACAGTGTAACGCTCACTTGAAATTGTCGGTCTTCTCATTTCGTATGAATGCAAAAGCTATACAAAAGGTCTTGTTTGTTGATGTTAATCCAACAATCTGAAGCAAAGGTAGGTGATACATGTTGGTCTTGTACGTGGGATCTAAAATGAGCACATGGGGGAACGTATGCCACATCTTCAATGAAATTGGATTTATGAAGAATAATCTTGTACTTAATATAAATTGTAAAAATAAAAAAATTAATTAATTTTCACACCACTCACTTTTACACGGGTATACTCCTTCAGATGTAAAAGTGGTGTGAAAAACTCCATATGTTGAGGTGACACTCACGTGACATACATTTTATTTTCACATATGTATCATTCACGTGGAATATACCTCATGTCTCTCCAACCCTTAATGAAACAAAATTATCTTATAAATATAAAACAGAAAAAAGGAGGTAAAAGATGTAAATCTCATTACTCATTTTCTTTCGTACCCCACGGAGTCAGTTTTTTCATTTCTAAATTCTAACCCGTGATTAAAAAAACGATATTGTGCAAGTATTTGTTTCATAAAAAAAGAATTTAATATAAAAAGAATTTACATACATATGATTAATTTTTTAATATAATAAATTAATGAGAATGATAGGCATAACTTTTTATATTAAATTCTTTTTTAATATAATAAATTATTGAACATTTGTTAGAAAAATTTTAGTTCGATTTTTAGATTTCAAAATTATCAGTTGTTCTAGAGTCGTTGCATGCTTTCGTTTGCATCATCTGTTATAATGAATTATTCATATTTAAGGTGGATATTCGTGTGCTGGTGGAAACATCACTTAGCTTTATTATTTATATTATAATTCGAAGTAACTTATATTAGTTTTTATTTAATTATTTAAAAACTTTTACAAATGTTTTTATGATTGAAATATATTTTTTTATTATAAGTTTTTACCAAATTATTTTTTGTTTCTTTCAAAATGTTTTGAACAGTATCCTACTGAATTGTATATTGTTTTTTATATAAAATTTGCAACCGACTTACTTTTATTGTCTTTTTCTGTTTTCTGAAAAAATATTTCAACCGTTAATTTTACAACACGTTAAATTCCGGTTGTTGTTATTCCTAAACTTTTTTTTGAATAACAATTCCTAGTTTTTATAGTATAAATACATCACAATCTACACTCTACAGAATTTGATTTCTCAATCTTTTAGTTACGGGGTACAACACTTAATCACCGAGATGTGTCCTTTGAGATTATTACTTAAAAAATCTACACCGACGTCCAATATTATGGTATATGTTTTATTAATTTTTTTTAATGACGATGGTCATCCAAAATGTTTACCTAGAGAGGTTATATCTTTCTCAAAATTAAGTTATTTTTCATTTCCTTTTCAACACAATTATGAAAGTCAAAAAGTTGTGGTCTTTGATTTGGACTTTGGTTCTTGCAACATCTTTTTCGTTTTCTGATCCTTCATCGTTACCATCTCACTTTGCTTGTCTCACAATTTTCAAATGTGATTGTATTGATGACAACAGCAGCTAAATCTATTTCACGTTTAGTCAGTGGCGGAGCTTAAAGAAAAACGCAGGGCCGGAACTATAAAATTTTCGGCCGAATACGTATAAATTAACACTACTGAGCGAAAAATCGACCGAATACGTATATATTAACACTTCTAAGCGAAAAATCGATGGGCCCCCAGGCCCTCACTATCATTCGCCCATGCGTTCAGTGAAGTTTAAATATGAACCTTTTCTTAATAAGAAAAACGTATATAAATTTTACTTTTAGTTTTGTTCGATATAAACTATTTGGTAAATTTTTCATAATAAATTTCTTTAAATAAATCTATAATATTTTTCCAAATTGGTGAATAAGAAAAAAGATATTTTTAAAACATGGTCCCCAATTACTTTACAACTTATTTTTTAAAGTCTTATATTTTAATTAATCTATTAAATTTAGTAGCATTAGTGCCATTGATTTTTTTAGACATTGTAGGGTATACCCGTAAGGATGGTTGGCATGAAGTCTTACCTCAACCAGAAGTGTTTGATGTCTCAGTAATTCAAAACTATTATCCCAGTCTCTATCTTCTCGCTTCAAATATCCCAACTCAACATGTGTTCTTTCAACCGGAAGCGATATGATATACGCAGTTTTAACCTACACTTTGTGCATAAGGTTGTTTCCTACGGCTTGAACCCGTGACCTTAAGAACACAAAGCAACAAACTTACTAGTTTCTCCAAAATCCACATGGTCAAAATTAAAAAGAGATTAAATGCAAAAAAACATGCCGCATCCCCATTGATCGTAAGAAAACACTTGGTCGTAAAATAGACCGCGCCAATTGATTGTAAGAAAAACAATTGGTCGTAAATGCATTCATTTTCAAATAATGATATCGTACAAGTTTGATGCTCTTGACGTAAATGCTAGAAAGAACAAGTCACAACGACTAGAAAACACAAATTATGTATAATCAAACATTAAAACAATAAAAACGTTTTGCATTTTGATTTTTTTTTAACAACAATTCCAAAGATTTTTTAAGATACCATAAAGTATTTATTGCAGCATTTTGACTAGTCAAAACAAAAATTTGCAACATTAAATTATTAAAATAACCTTGAGTGTTCTTTTTTTTTCTTATTTAGAACATGGTTCATTGTTACATATTAACTAAATTGTTTTATAAAGTGCTTCTAATTTGCACAACATTAAAGAAGTAACGTATATATTTGAAACAAATAGTACTTTCAAAATCAATTAATCATCTTACAACATTTGTTGGAGTAATTGTAAGAAAGTGAGTCACTTTATATTAAAAATGATAATAATAACGATACTCTCGTTATTATCGGGAAATACATTAGTAAAAACCCGTTTACAAAACCCAATGAAAAATAAATATAAAATACAAAATATATAATTAACTTGATTCGAATCGGTGTCTTTAACGAGTACTTCGACAAGACTTCTTGAAGTAATGATGTGTTGGAAATATATATAAAATTAAGGTCCAATTACACAATAGTTTTAAAAGGGAAAATACTCAAAACTCAACCACACACACGGCAAGTGTACCGGTACGTATATAGTGAAGTAAAGGTAAGTCCGGAAATCAACCCGTGGACACCTAAGACAGCCCTCGATAATAAACCTCTATTAGGTCCTAGCCTAATGAACAATTCAAGATGAGATTTACTAAAAACCTAAAAACATGAAACAAATGCAAATGACTCAAAGACTCTAAACTTAATGATTCTAAATCATGACCAAATGCAACAAACAAGCAAACAAACATAAGAAAACTAGGATGAAAAGAAAGAACTAAGACAACCACCTAGACAGGAATCCTATACATATGCAATGATTATAGTACTGATCATATGACTATCTCTAAGGATACAAGTCTAAGGCTAGCCTTGTATGTTGCTACTCCCTGAGGAAGCCAGAAGACTCGTATGAAGGTCGGGATATGTTAAGCTAAAAAGTCAAAAGAGAGTTCTCCGGTCGGTCTCACCACTCTCAATGCTGTGAAAGATTGTGATCCACAACCCCAGAGCAAAGGACAAGACGGTGGCGGACCACAACCATGGGTCTTAGCAGTCCGCTAAGGGCTGAGGTCAGCAAGAATTACACGCGGCCTAACCTGCAATGATTGCGTTCCTTCCGATGTCTGGCGTACCGCTACAAGCTCCTTAGCGGTCCGCTACGGGTGTATTTTTCAGATTTTTCTCTTATCATTTTTTTCTGCTTCTTCCTAGTTCCTTCGGGTCCTTTCGGGTACGAACTTCCTTCCATAAATACTTCAAATTCTCATACAAACCTGCAAATTCAAAGAGTAACCAAATAAATACCAAAATCTCATTAATTTGACAATGAAACCAACCTGATTAAGGTGAAAAACGTTTGATAAGCATGTGTGTTTTATAACACATAAAACATTCTCACACTTGAAGTTTGCTTGTTCCTAAGCAAAGCCCAAAGCAATACGTCCAACTCAGTAATCACACAAATACTAGAACCTCAAGCTAAAGTCCGAAACAGGCCACGAAATCCAAACAACAACGAATGACTCCCCAAGTTTTACAACGGTCAATAGATTTACAATTTAACCGGTTTAGATGGGACCTAACTTTTGAAAACATGGGCATACCTATTCAAGACTCGCTTTCTTTCAAGCTCTAACTATGCACAACTCGTACCCCTCACAAGAGTTCTCTCCTCTCGATTTATTTCTATGACTAGCAAAAGATGTGCCAGCTCCTATTCTAACTCTCAGACCTACCAATGAAATGTCTAAGTCATATGCTTGAGAATCAATCAAATCTCCACCCGAATGTGAAGAAAAAACACAGATCAAAAAGGTCTTTAGCTGTGTTGTAATGTTAGGCTAGGGTTCCGGGTATGGATAAGGAACTTTTAAGTGGCTAAGGTGAAACCGGTCCAGACTAAGGAAACTAAGATAGAAAGAACAAATAAACAAAACAAAACTATGTTGAACTATGAGGATCTTTGATCCTCACACTTATTCCTTGGAATATCCTATTTTTGTGATTTTCTTATTAATTTCTATTTTTTTTTCAACTATACTATTTTTTTTTCTTTTTCACCAACTTATTCTCATCAACTACAACTTTTTCTTTCTTTATTTTTCTTGCTATTACTAACTGTCCAAACTAAATCAATCCGGACCAATGACACGGGGTAAAAAAAGTTAAAATAATGCAAAGACTAAGGGTGTATTAAGTGGGTTTTAGAAACGAAAGCGAATAAGGCTCAAATGGGCTAACTAGGGGTTAATGTTCAGGTAGGGATAAAAAAAGGCGAAACAAAAAGGGCTAAATCCTAATTCCTTAGATCAATTCTGTGTTGTCTAAACCTAGGTTTTCGACATGTATCAAGATAATCAAGTTCTAACCAGACAAATCATGCAGGTAAACCGGACGACAAAAAGAAACGGTGAATATATTTAAAGACAAAGGCTAAAAAATCTCACTAAAACTGTGTGGAATCGGGCTGCCGATACAAGTTATGCATAATTATTACCGTCTAGTCTACTATACTCTCCTAGGCATCCCAAATGATTTTATTACTGAAAAACTGACTAGTTGAATCTACTTAATCCCGAATACTTGGAGAATACCGCGTTAAGGAAACGCAAACCCACACCGACCCGCTTAAAGCTCTTGGTTTACATCGCACAAAAACAAGTATTTTTTGTGCCCGGATATAAAAATAGTACGTGAAGATCTCAGGACTTGCAAAAACAAACAAAATATTTTTTATTTTTTTCTATTTTTTTTATTGATTTGTTGATTTTTTTTTATATTTTTTTTATTGATTTTCTGATTTTTTTTTTTTGTATTTTTATATTTATTTTTGTTAAATATACTAAATACCCCCCATTGTCACACCCCGGCCGGCGGCGGATTATACGCCTGGGCTGACGCGGTTGTTCATAAGCACATGATCATTTATTAATAAGTGATAGTATTTATTCATCATAGTTAAAGCATCCGTTACACAAAGAAATAAAAAACAAAGAGTTCATAACATAACGTAAGTTAAATTCAATCTTTATTAGAGCTAGGTCCATAGTCCTATATGATCATGTAGTGTCCTCAACTGGTGTACCTGAAACATGTGAGTAAATGTCAACTACAAGTAGTTGGTGAGTAACATAGGTTTTGACACCAAACAAAAGTTAAGTAAAAAGGATTTGAAATTCAATATGGTCAAAGCATAACTAAGGCATAAATGTGAAAACATACAAGGTTTCAAGTGTACAATTCAATCCGTAGTAAATGGAAAACTGGTAAGTACAATCCCACTGATTGTGTTTTGGAAAAATAGTAATATGGTACACACAAAACCTGCCAAGGTTCGTGTTAACTGGAATCGGATTCCCCTGTAAAAGATCATGTTAGGTACTATCTTAGGCCTGAGTAGCAGGTTAATGAATGTACTAGCATGAACACATGTAATGGTCACCAAGCAGTTTAAAACATAAAGCACATAGTAAATAGCATGAGAACATTGGTATTGAATTTGGTAAGTATAGTATGTAAACATGTTCCACCCCGAGTATTTGTAAACAATAGTAAAGAGAAAGGGGGCTATGAAACTCACCTGTAATGAAGCTAGTAATGTTATGAATTTGATAATGACGGATTGGCTTCGTGAGGAATTTCTCACAATGAACCTACATGGATAATCGTATTCCAGGCTCAATGTATGACTAATGGAAATATGGAATTCTGAGATTTCAGGGTTTCATCGGATTTGGGATTGGATATGGGGCTTGTACGAGTTTTGTAAGATAGTATATGTTTATCACGAGTATTGAAATAATAGAAATAGTTTATTAGAATACAATGTTTATAATAATAATAATGCGTTGAATTTATTTAAATAATTATTTTTGAGAATAATTAGTAAATAGATTATGGATTAGTAAAAGTCTAAATAATCGTTTCATTTAAATAAAATAATTATTTAAGTTATCTAAATACTCTCCTTTACTAAAAATGACAAAAGATATGTTAAATCTTTATTATTAAGCTTTAAATGGAATTATTGAATTCGTATAATTATTTACTTAAAAATAATTATATAAATTGTTCTATAAAGTTTTATTGTCCTAAATAAATATTCTTTGCTAAAATAATTATTTATAGGTTTTGAGAAAGGATCTACAACGTTTAAATAATTATTTAAAGTTTGTTTTATAAACATTACAATTTTTATAACTGAAACAATATAATTGAATCTATTTAAATAACCCGTTTCTATATTGTTTATTTAAGAATTTTAATATCTCTAATATGTTTTTAATAAATTAAAATAAGTAAAACAATAGTTTTGGTTTCCTGTTTTTATAAAAATCACTAAATGTTTTTTTAATGAAAAATGTTGGTTCTCTACCCTATTCGTTGTTCGTTCTCCAAAATTGAGATGTTGATTAATCCAAGCGGACACAAACTTCTCTTTGTATTTTTCTAACCAGTTTGCATCCAAGTAGGTAAATACATCTGAAACGTTGATAAAAACATGTTAGTTTCAATAGATGTACATTTTGATAAACTTAAGAACGAATTTAAGAGATAAGAATAATACTTTGCTTGTCCATCAATTTTGACCGTAACCACGTTCGATTTTGATCATACCCGTCAGTAATTAGAAAATTAACTACGCAATACCACCAAGAAATGAATTTATCCCAGTCAGACTGGGACCAAACGATGGCTTGCAGGGCTTTCTGACATTCTCATAAATGTGATATCTGTAAAGCAACCGGTTTGCCTCCGGAAAGATATATTGGCATGCCTCCATTAGAGCCAAATAACTATTCGTGACTATGACACGTGGCAACATATGGTCTTCTAGATTCTGTCTAAGACAGTGTAACCCTCACTTGAAATTGTCGGTCTTCTCATTTCGTATGAACGCAAAAGCTATACAAAAGGTCTTGTTTGTTGATGTTAATCCAACAATCTGAAGCAAATGTAGGTGATACATGTTGGTCTTGTACGTGGGATCTAAAATGAGCACATGGGGGAACGCATGCCACATCTTCAATGAAATTGGATTTATGAAGAACAAATCTTGTACTTAATATAAATTGTATAAATAAAAAAAATTAATTAATTTTCACACCACTCACTTTTACACGGGTATACTCCTTCAGATGTAAAAGTGGTGTGAAAAACTCCATATGTTGAGGTGACACTCACGTGACATACATTTCATTTTCACATATGTATCATTCACGTGGATTATACCTCATGCCTCTCCAACCCTTAATGAAACAAAATTATCTTATAAATATAAAACAGAAAAAAGGAGGTAAAAGATGTAAATCTCATTACTCATTTTCTTCCGTACCCCACGGAGTCAGTTTTGTCATTTCTAAATTCTAACCCCAGATTAAAAAAAAGATATTGTGCAAGTATTTGTTTCATAAAAAAGAATTTAATACAAAAAGAATTTACATACATATGATTAATTTTTTAAATATAATAAATCAATGAGAATGATAGGCACAACTTTTTATGTGAACTTTTTATTAAAGTGGTATATACAACTTTATTGGTGTATTAAACTCAACACCCCTATGAATTTTTTTTTTTTGAAATGCAGACTTGTATTAAAAGGCTAGAAGGATCTAGCAAACTAACAGAAACCAATGATGAAAGAAAAAAAATCTGAACATATAATTAGAAACCACAAAAAATCAAAAAAACCCCTTAGAAATTAAAAGAGCTCCAACTCTCTCAATCTACTGCCCCGATCTTCCTTCTATTTTTTGCCCATGAGTAGCTTGATCGCTTAAGATCTTCAAACAACCATCAGAGAGATGCCCATTTGCCCCCAAAAACTACTCCGCTCCTTATTTTCCACATACCCCAATTTGCGGATAATATTACCACTCGGAAAAGCTTTGTGTTTATGGGATGCCACCAGATTAGCTTTGAGAAGTTCCAAGATGTCCCTAACCGAGAAAACAAAGATAGGTGAAGTTTTACACCATATGCTAATAAAGCTCCAAAACATGTTGGCATAGTAACATGAGGTAAACAAATGTTCAGCAGTGTCCACGTTTTGTGAGCAAAGCGGACAACAATCCGAAGTTAGATTCACCCTCCTCTTGATAAGAGCTTGCCTCTTAGGAATCCTGTCGAGATCCGCACGCCAAGCCAATATATTCACCTTTAACGGAACCGAATTGCACCAATTAAACACATGTGCTTCCGATGGATTATAAACCGGGCTAAGCAAGCATTGATTTGACCGAAAACACCCCTATGAAATGGACGAAAGAATATATGGGTCTGACGCTTGGACATACAGCATATGCGGTTTACCCTACTCTTAGGTCTAAATTCCTTCATTTCGAACTTCAATGTTGGCTATGACGAAATGTTCTCAATTTTTATGATTTTGTTTGATTCTGTTTTAACTGAAAACTTGTGAAGCGTAGATTTTATAAAATCTAATAATTAGCTGCTTTATTTTTAGTACCTCTTCTAGTTTATCAAGATTTCACATTTATCTACTTCTCTCTTTACTTGACTTTTATCTTTTTTTTAACGGCAATTTGGATTACTGCCGGGCCACTGACGCACCCGATTATCTCAACCTTTCTTAGGAGAAAACACACCATAGGTGAGAAAACTCCCTGACCCAACCTAGACCCATTTTTTTGTTACAAGTGGGACTTGAACACAAGACTTCTCCGTTTTAGTGAAGTTTTGGGTAAACACATTTACCACTAGGCTAAGCTAGTGGTTGTTACCTGAATTTTTGACTTTTATCTACTTCGCTCTGTTTTTTAAACGGTAAAAGATGTAAATCTCATTACTCATTTTTTTCCGTACCCCACGGAGTCAGTTTTGTCATTTCAAAACTCTAACCCCTGATTAAAAAAAAGATATTGTGCAAGTATTTGTTTCATAAAAAAAGAATTTAATACAAAAAGAATTTACATACATATGGTTAATTTTTTAAATATAATAAATTAATAAGAATGATAGACACAACTTTTTATGTGAACTTTTTATTAAAGTGATATATACAACTTTATTGGTGTATTAAACTCAACACCCCCTATGAATTTTTTTTTTGAAAGGCAGACTTGTATTAAAAGGCTAGAAGGATCTAGCAAACTAACAGAAACCAATGATGAAAGAAAAAAAATCTGAACATATAATTAGAAACCACAAAAAACCGAAAAAACCCCTTAGAAATTTAAAGAGCTCCAACTCTCTCAATCTACTGCCACGATCTTCCTTCTATTTTTTGCCCTTAAGTAGCTGGATCACTTAAGATCTTCAAACAACCATCAGAGAGATGCCCATTTGCCACAAAAAACTACTCCGTTCCTTATTTTTCACATACCCCAATTTGCGGATAATATTACCACTCGGAAAGCTTTGTGTTTATGGGATGCCACCAGATTAGCTTTGAGAAGTTCCAAGATGTCCCTAACCGAGAAAACAAAGATAGGTGAAGTTTTACACCATATGCTAATAAAGCTCCAAAACATGTTGGCATAGTAACATGAGGTAAACAAATGTTCAGCAATGTCCACGTTTTGTGAGCAAAGCGGACAACAATCCGAAGTTAGATTCACCCTCCTCTTGATAAGAGCTTGCCTCTTAGGAATCCTGTCGAGATCCGCACGCCAAGCCAATATATTCACCTTTAACGGAACCGAATTGCACCAATTAAACACATGTGCTTCCGATGGATTATAAACCGGGCTAAGCAAGCATTGATTTGACCGAAAACACCCCTATGAAATGGACGAAAGAATATATGGGTCTGACGCTTGGACATACAGCATATGCGGTTTATCCTACTCTTAGGTCTAAATTCCTTCATTTCGAACTTCAATGTTGGCTATGACGAAATGTTTTCAATTTTTATGATTTTGTTTGATTCTGTTTTAACTGAAAACTAGTGAAGCGTAGATTTTATAAAATCTAATAATTAGCTGCTTAATTTTTAGTACCTCTTCTAGTTTATTAAGATTTCACATTTATCTACTTCTCTCTTTACTTGACTTTTATCTTTTTTTTAACAGTAATTTGGATCACTGCCGGGCCACTGACCCATCCGATCATCTCCACCTTTCTTAGGAGAAAACACACCATAGGTGAGAAAACCTCCTGACCCAACTTGGACCCATTTTTTTGTTACAGGTGGGACTTGAACCCAAGATTTCCTCATTTTAGTGAAGTTTTGAGTAAACACATTTACCACTAGGCTAAGCTAGTGTTTGTTACCTGAATTTTTGACTTTTATCTACTTCGCTCTGTTTTTAAAACGTTAATAACTTTTTCATACGATATTATATCTTAAAAAACTACACAATTAGATTTTTTATTTTTATATCGAATATGGTATTATTATATAAAAATAAAATAAAATTTACCCTTACCTCTTGGTGATATCCTACATTTTTTAGTTTATTTGACGCATTTACCCTTACCTATTGGTGACGTCCTACAATTTTTAGGTATATTTGTCATTTCAGTATAACTCTCCTATATGTGCGTGTACGGCTGTACGAGTGTGTTTATACATTCGTCTCTAGAATGGCAGCACTGAAAGGTAACGCTTTAAGTTGATGAAACACACATGCAGGTATGATGGTATATAAAGAGGTTTTTTTTTAAAATAAAATTCCTATTTTGAATACAGTTTATCATCACATATTAACTAAATTGTTGTGATAAAGTGTTTCTAACTTGCTCAACATTAATCTTTAGTAAAGTGGATATTATTCTTATTATTTAAAAACCTTAGAAAATGAATAGTAACTTTTTTTAGGCTAAAGCAGACGCCGTTATCATTAAGTTACGGTGAGCAATTCGACGCCGTCGCAACGTGAGTCAGGTAAAATTCCTAGTTTGAAATAAAGAGTACATTCATAATCAAATTTTTTTTAGGCTATAGCGGACGCCGTTACCATTAAGGTACCCTGAGTAATTTGACGCTGCCGCAACGCGAGACGGGTAAAATTGCTAGTTTGAAATAAAGAGTACATTCATAATCAATTAATAATCTTACAACACACGTTGGAGTAATATATATTTTTTTATTTTCTACACTAAGAAAATGTATGACCTAGTTATTTTTTAAAATAAAACTGTGAGTGAATTAGACAAAGGTCAATCTTGCGAATTAATTATTAGATTTTACGACCACTAGATTAGTCTAGTGGTAAGGTGTATACCCAGTATTTCACTAAAATTGAGAGATCTTGGATTCAAGTCACACTTGTGACAAAAAAGAGAGTCCAGGTTGAATTAGAGGGTTTTCTGATCTATGGTGGGTTTTCTCCTGAGAAGGTGGATATGATCGGGTGGGTAAGTGGCCCGTCAGTGATCCAAATTGCCGTTAAAAAAAAAGTAGTAGATTTTCTTTGCATGATTAACAGAGCGTTATTTTCGATAAACTTGTTTTTTGCTGTCCTATAGTATTTTGTCTACTTATTTATATATAGAATTTTAATTAGATGGACCCACAACCATTATTTTTTGCTTTTGAAAGTTATTTAAGAAGAAAAGAGTGAACCGAAAGAAGACACATGATACTGAGACTAAAGAAGACGATGATTTGAGATTGTTTGATCATCACTTGATACATCGATGCACCGATTTGTAAATGATTTCCTATGAAATCCTCAAAATAAGTGATTTTAATATTCCATAATGTAGGTATAGGATTTCAATAATACTTGTATTAAAATGTCAAATCTCAAACCCTACTCATTTTTATTTTCTCAACTCAATTATGAAATAGACGAAAGAATATGTATGATGGGTCAGACGCTTGGACATACATCGTAGGCGGTTAACAACTTCAATATTGGCTATGACAAACTTTTTCATCACATTTTAGTAAAGAGTACTTAATTTAGACCGACCACAAGTCCCAAAGTCATGACCTTTTTTAATAAAATCAATGTGCTGAAAGACAAAATTAATAATGACAATTGTTTTGGAGGTTGGAAGGATAGGTAGTGGAAAAAGACTGCCTTGGTTATACTATGATAAGTGACACAATTGAAACAATTTTAAAACTTTTACTATTGTATGCTGTTTTCCCTAATAAGATTATAAAAGTAAAGAATTAGAATTTATATTATATCATATTGACGTAGGAGCATCCCAAACCGAACTCGACCAGAAGGCGTCATATTTGGCGCCAAGTTGGAGTTGGATGAAAGATTTCGATAACTTTGGAAGGTTGTTAGATAGGATCATGTAAAATAATATTAATTATATTATATATATTTCTTAGGAATTTTAGGATACTTAGGGTTTGTTTGGTATGGGGTAATGAAATGGACGAGGTAATGTAATGGACCATTCCATTCCATTGTCTTGTTTGGTTACTGAGGGAATGAAATAAATCATTATTTTATATTGTTTGATAGGCTAGAAAAGACAAAGAAATAAAATCGGTGGTGAGTGGAGGCGACGGTGGTGGTGGATGGCGGTATTGGGTGGTGGTGGGTGACGGTGGGTGATGCGGTGATGGTGGGTGGTAGTGGAGGAGGCGATGTTGGTGGTGCTGGTGGGAGGGAGGTGGCGGTGGGAGGTGGTGGTGACGGTGGCGGTGGTGGGCGGTGGTAGGAGGTGGGGGTTGGTGGTGGCGGTGGTGTGGTTGTGGGTGGTGGTGGAGGCGAGAGATGGCGGTGGGTGGTGGAGGCGACGACGACGGTGGTGGGCGATGGTTGGTGGTAGTGGTGGGTGGTGGTGGTGGGTGGTGGAGGCGGTGGTGGGAGGTGGTGGTGGTAGAAGAGTGTGGTGGTGATGAATGGTGAAAGAGAGGATGGAATGAAGAAAAAAACAAGGGGGAGGATGGAATGAATTTGATTGATTTAGAGGGAATGACATTCCTTGTGGAATGGGTGATTCCATTCCATCGTCCAACCAAACAATATTTTTTTCATTACCTCGTAATCGTCCATTCCATTCCGCCTCCCATTCCTGTATACCAAACGCTACCTTAGTTTTCTAGTTTAAAATAATATTAATTGTATTTATATTTTGAAGATTTTTAGGATAATTAGTTTCTTAATTTACATTTGTGTAGATTTTATAAATAGGGAATTAGAGTCATTTGTAAAGGGATATGAAAATTTTTAAATTTTGAACATTTGTTCGAGAACTTCTAGTTCGATTTTGAGACTTTGAATTATCAATTGTTCTAGAGCCATTGCATGCTTCCGTTTGTACTCAAGCCGTGCAAGTGGATTAATTAAGCGGGTCATAATAGCGGCCAAAGAAAAACGAGTTGATGTTCCTTTTGACCCAGTTGGCTTGTGCAAGACTTGAGGTCGAGTCTTTCTCCAACCCGGATGTGTGATGCAAGAGCATCCCGACTCGAAGGCGAACGGTGGAAATGGGTCATGGTTGGCACCAAGTTGGAGTTGGAAGGAAGATTTCGATAACTTTGGAAGGTTGTTGAATAGGATCAAGACATATAATATTAACTAGCAGGTTCACTCGGTCGCGCGTTGCGCCATGGACTTCGAATGTGCATTGGACCGAAATTTACCTACACACGCGCATCAACTTTCATATTTATATACACCTCTTTAACGTAGCTATTCTATTATTTATATTTGTTTATTTTCCCAAGGATGTAAAAAAGGAAAAAAAAATATTTGTTGCAAAAAAAAAAGAAAAATAAAAGAAAACCGCTGCAAAAAAGTAAGTTGGAGGCGGATCAGCCGATGTCGGGCTCGAACCCGCGCTGCTGGTGGGAGTGGCATCGCACTTACCACCGCGTTATGGATGGTTTTCTTTGCAAACAACTATAACACTAATGCCTATATTCACACACTGCTTCTAGTTTCTTTTAAATAATATATCCCCTGCTGCCACATTGCAAGCATGGTGCCACTATTTATTAAGATTGTCATTTAATATATGGTATATTGTGTTTTTATTTTTTAAAAGATTTTTAGGATAGTTAGTTTCCTAGTTTAAAATAATATTAATTGTATTTATACTTTGAAGAGTTTTAAGATAGTTTCTTAGTTTACATTTGTGAAGATTTTATAAATAGGGAATTAGAAAGAGGAATGAAAATTATCAAACTTTGAACATTTGTTATAAAAATTTTAGTTCGATTTTTAGATTTCAAAATTATCAGTTGTTCTAGAGTCGTTGCATGTTTCCGTTTGCATCATCTGTTATAATGAATTATTCATATTTAAGTTTTGATGATTTGTTGCTCGTTTTGAATTTGACTCTTATCAAACTTAATGGGTGGATATTCGTTTGTTGGGTTCATGGACGGATCTTATCGAACACTTTACCAATTGTGTGATCTAAAAATTGAAAAAAATGAAGTTATGAACCAAATAAAATTGTCTAATGAAGTTATGAACCAAATGAAAAGATCTTTGATTTACACTAAAAACCCAAAATCTTTCCATGACCTATGAAAAATGTCCATAAAATTATTTTAATGACACAACGTGAAATAAATTCCTTTCGATAGACATATGAAATTATAGAAGTAGATTAATAATAATCAGATTAAGAGAGTAAATACCTAATTAAAAAATTAAATCATAAACATAAGGTTAAAATAAGCTTTGTAAAAAAACGTTAATGGGTGATAATAGATGTGAGCTCCGAGTTGGACATAATGGACCTCAGTAAGTCGTATTGGTTTTAATGGGTTACAATAGATTGTAATTGGTCAAACACACCAAGTTTTAAGTAAAAAAAAAACCATATAAACATTTATACTTAATACACACATGTATAGGGTTGTAATGAATCATATTAAGGGACTGTTTGATAGTCTTTCAATGATTCATTAAAAGGCTACATTTGAATCGGTCAGAGGTAGAAATTGTTTTTTCAGATTTTGTCAGCCTCTTAATAGTTTATCCAGGCTCTTAACTATTTAGTTAAAAAACAATGTTGAACCATTAAGAGTTAAGTTTAATGAACCAAAAAGCCTCTAAATTCTAATGATTTACAATAGACCATGCATATTTTAAAACGTCATATTAGGTCATAAAAGTCATGATAGCTTTTAATGTGGCACAATGGACATTAATAAGCGGTAGTAAGCCTTGTAAAAAAATTGGACCTCTTTTAGAAATTAATTATGTTTTTTAAACATTTACAAACATTTTTTTGCGTCCAACATATATTTATTTATTTCTTTTGTTACTTTATATAGAGATTTTACGATCGATTTTTGGAAGTAACTTATATTAGTTTTATTTAATTATTTAAAAACTTTTACAGATTGAAATATATTTTTTTTATTATAAGTTTTTACCAAATTATTTTTTGTTTCTTTCAAAATGTTTTAAACAGTATCCTACTGAATTGTATATTGTTTTTTATATTAAAATTCGCAACCGACTTACTTTTATTGTCTTTTTCTGTTTTCCGAAAAAATATTTCAACCGTAAATTTTACAACCGGTTAAATTCCGGTTGTTGTTATTCCTAAACTTTTTTTGAATAACAATTCCTAGTTTTTTTTGTATAAATACATCACAATCTACACTCTACAGAATTTGATTCCCTAATTTTTTAGTTGCGGGGTACAACACTTAATCACCGAGATGTGCCCTTTGAGACTATTACTTAAAAAATCTACACCGATGTCCAACATTATGTATATGTTTTATTAATTTTTTTAATGACGTTGGTCATCCAAAATGTTTATCCAGAGAAAGTTATATGTTTCTCAAAATTAAGTTATTTTTTATTTCCTTTTCAACACAATTATGAAAGTCAAAAAGTTGTGGTCTTTGATTTGGACTTTGGTTCTTGCAACATCTTTTTCGTTTTCTTATCCTTCATCGTTACAATCTCACTTTGCTTGTCTCACAATTTTCAAATGTGATTGTATTGATGACAACAGCAGCTAAATCTATTTCAATTTAGTTAGTGGCGGAGCTTGAAGAAAAACGCAGGGCCGGAACTATAAAATTTTCGGCCGAATACGTAAAAATTAACACTACTGAGCGAAAAATCGGCCGAATACGTATATATTAACACTTCTAAGCGAAAAATCGGGAGCCCCGGGCCCTCACTATCATTCGCCCATGCGTTCAGTGAAGTTTAAATTTGAACCTTTTCTTAATAAGAAAAACGTATATAAATTTTACTTTTTAGTTTTATTCAATATAAACTATTTGGTAAATTTTTCATAATAAATTTCTTTAAAAAATCTATAATATTTTTCTCAAATTGGTGAATAAGAAAAAAGATATTTTTAAAACATGGTCCCCAATTACTTTACAACTTATTTTTTAAAGTCTTATATTTTAATTAATCTATTAAATTTAGTAGCATTAATGCCATTGATTTTTTTAGACATTGTAGGGTATACCCGTAAGGATGGTTGGCATGAAGTCTTACCTCAACCAGAAGTGTTTGATGTCTCAGTAATTCAAAACTATTATCCCAGTCTCTATCTTCTCGCTTCAAATATCCCAACTCAACATGTGTTCTTTCAACCGGAAGCGATATGATATACGCAGTTTTAACCTACACTTTGTGTAGAAGGTTGTTTCCCACGGTTTGAACCTGTGATCTCAAGAACACAAAGCAACAAACTTACTAGTTTCTCCAAAATCCACATGGTCAAAATTAAAAAGAGATTAAATGCAAAAAAACATGCCGCATCCCCATTGATAGTACGAAAACACTTGGTCGTAAAATAGACCGCGCCCATTGACAGTAAGAAAAACAATTGGTCGTAAATGCATTCATTTTCAAACAATGATATCGTACAAGTTTGATGCTCTTGACGTAAATGCTAGAAAGAACAAGTCACAACGACTAGAAAACACAAATTATGTATAATCAAACATTAAAACAATAAAAACGTTTTGCATTTTGATTTTTTTAACAACAATTCCAAAGATTTTTTAAGATACCATAAAGTATTTATTGCAGCATTTTGACTAGTCAAAACAAAAATTTGCAACATTAAATTATTAAAATAAACTTAGTGTTCTTTTTTTTTTCTTATTTAGAACATGGTTCATTGTTACATATTAACTAAATTGTTTTATAAAGTGCTTCTAATTTGCACAACATTAAAGAAGTAACGTATATATTTGAAACAAATAGTACTTTCAAAATCAATTAATCATCTTACAACATTTGTTGGAGTAATTGTAAGAAAGTGAGTCACTTTTTATTAAAAATAATAATAATAACGATGCTCGCGTTATTAGTGGGGAAATACATTAGTAAAAACCCGTTTACAAAACCCAATGAAAAATAAATATAAAATACAAAATATATAATTAACTTGATTCGAATGTGTGTGTTTAACGAGTACTTCGACAAGACTTCTAGTAATGATGTGTTGGAAATATATATAAAATTAAGGTCCAATTACACAATAGTTTTAAAAGGGAAAATACTCAAAACTCAACCACACACACGGCAAGTGTACCGGTACGTATATAGTGAAGTAAAGGTAAGTCCGGATATCAACCCGTGGACACCTAAGACAGCCCTCGATAATAAACCTCTATTAGGTCCTAGCCTAATGAACAATTCAAGATGAGATTTACTAAAGACCTAAAAACATGAAACAAATGCAAATGACTCAAAGACTCTAAACTTAATGATTCTAAATCATGACCAGATGCAACAAACAAGCAAGCAAGCAAACAAACACAAGAAAACTAGGATGAAAAGAAAGAACTAAGACAACCACCTAGGCAGGAATCCTATACATATGCAATGATTATGGTACTGATCATATGGCTATCTCTAAGGATACAAGTCTAAGGCTAGCCTTGTATGTTGCTACTCCCTGAGGAAGCCAGAAGACTCGTATGAAGGTCGGGATATGTTAAGCTAAAAAGTCAAAAGAGGGTTATCCGGCCGGTCTCACTACTCTCAATGCTGTGAAAGATTGTGATCCAAGAGCAAAGGACAATCAGATATGAAGGAAGAAAATAGATCCTAAGAATACTAACACCACGTCAGAAAAGCTAGACGCATACGATCGCGTAATCTAAACTCAAAGGACAATGAGTAGGAGGTTTCAGGCTAATTCTATCACTTGGTCGGTCTAAAGAATAGGTAGGACACTAATTTTACTATCAAACTACAACCTAGACTCCAAACGCTATGGTCAAGTCAGTCGTCTATCGGTCAAAACACAAAGTAAGGACGTCTAACATGCAAAACCCAACCTAGAAGACACGGAATCAACTAAGACAAGTAGGACATGATCATGGCAGTAGAAATCAAGTAAATACAACATACATCATCATCAATAAGCAACCAACATACTGATTCTAAAATTAACGAAACAAATCATACGATTATAATACCGAAAACGTCATTACACATGAATAATCATCCAAACCTAGATAGCTAATGAAACTAGCCAGTCATTATAGTAATAAACGGAACAAAACAATGTTCAAACATCTCTAGAATCAAACTAAACAACTGAAATAGATAAAAAGAAGAAAATCGAATTGTCTCAAACCGAAAAGCTTCAATAGTTCTTGATCCTTGTTTTCCCAGGCTACAAAAATTTGATCTTCAGAGCTCCTTGGTCGTCTACAGCCGCAAACGAACGATTTATACGAATGAAATTCGTCAAAACTCTTTATAACGGCTGAATAGGGTTTTTTGGCCCGTCAAGACGGTGGCGGACCACTACCATGGGTCTTAGCAGTCCGCTAAGGGCTGAGGTCAGCAAGAATTACACGCGGCCTGACCCGCAATGATTGCGTTCCTTCTGATGTCTGGCGTACCGCTACAAGCTCCTTAGCGGTCCGCTACGAGTGTATTTTTCAGATTTTTCTCTTATTATTTTTTTTGCTTCTTCCTAGTTCCTTCGGGTCCTTTGGGGTACGAACTTCCTTCCATAAATACTTCAAATTCTCATACAAACCCACAAATTCAAAGAGTAACCAAATAAATACCAAAATCTCATGAATTTGACAATGAAACCAACCTGATTAAGGTGAAAAACGTTCGATAAGCATGTGTGTTTTACAACACATCAAACATTCTCACACTTGAAATTTGCTTGTTCCTAAGCAAAGCCCAAAGCAATACGTCCAACTCAGTAATCACACAAATACAAGAACCTCAAGCTAAAGTTAGAAGCAGGCCACGAAATCCAAAAACAACGAATGACTCCTCAAGTTTTACAACGGTCAATAGATTTACAATTCAACTGGTTTAGATGGGACCTATCTTTTGAAAATATGGGCATACCTATTCAAGACTCGCTTACTTTCAAGCTCTAACTATGCACAACTCGTACCCCTCACAAGAGTTCTCTCCTCTCGATTTATTTCTGTGACTAGCAAAAGATGTGCCAGCTCCTATTCTAACTCTCAGACCTACCCCTCGACGTCCCCACACTTGGGGTTTGCATTGCCCTAAACTCACATGGATCTTTCAACACACGGGTTCTCTTACGGGGTGGCCTAGACTTAGGGGTACTAGAATTATGCCTCGGCTCAGGAATTCTCCCCTCAGAATGAGCAACTATAGTGGGCAAAGGCTCGGGTAAGGGTATTTCTAAGGATGTGACTTCTAAGCCTCCACCAGGTTCTCTGGGATCCTCTACAACCTCCACCGACTTCCCCACACTTGGGGTTTTACCTATGATTTCTTCGAATTCTGCCATCATTTCCAGCAGATCATCAGGCACCTCATCGCCATAATCGTTCGGCTCATCTAACGGTCCTTCTAACTCTACCGCCGACTCAGATGGTTCTTCTAAATTAGGGGAGGGTTTACCTACTTCTATCTCTGGATCAGAGTCCCAATGGTTGTCCGTGAAGGCCTCAAGCATGCACACGGAGTGGCTATGCTTGCCAACATCCCTCTCGAACTTAGCAGTATCGAATGTGATCATCTCATCCCCCACACGGAGTGTGAGTTTCCCGTAAAAGACATCGATCATAGCCTTGGCGGTACGTAGGAACGGGCGTCCTAGGATGAGTGGAACTCTATCATCCACTTCCATGTCCAGAATGACGAAATCCATGGGGAAGACAAACTTACCTACTTTCACTAACAGATTCTCCATAATTCCCCGTGGATACTTGACTGAGCGGTCAGCCAAGGAAATGCTCATGCTTCGGCTGCAGTTCACCTAGGTCCAACTGTTTATCCAACTGTTTATAGATAGAATATGGCATCAGATTGATGCTAGCACCTAGGTCGGCCAACGCGTGGTGCGAGGGCAAACTGTGTAGGAGACACGTGATCGTGAAACGACCCGAATCTCCCAATTTCTAGGGCATTGTTCTGCTCCATAGCAGAACATTGCTCACTAAGTGAGACTTCAGAGATCCCTCCTAGTTAGGCATATGCTGGAGGACCTCTATGAATGGGAGATTGACCTTGAGTTGTCTAAACATATCAAGGAAAGTATCGTATTCCCTAGCGTTCTTATATGGCAGTACGCGCACTGGGTAAGGAATACGACTCAAGTCAACCCCGGGGGACTTCATCTCCACCCCTTCTTCTTCTCCACTGCCCTCTCGGCGGGCATCTCAACTACTTCCTCCTCGTCCACCTGCTCCTCTACCATCATAGCATCGATATCAGCAAATCGAGCTCTCCACTCAATCTTCTTGACTTCCTCAGGTGACGGAATGTTATACGTACTCGAGTGGGAGTCATCCTCTACAACCTGTTTCTTCTCCACACTCCTAACTGACACGGCCATCAGTGAAGCGTTGGAACTTGAAGATGGACCTCCTTGTCGATCTTTCAAGCTCTGAGCGATGTCTCCTACTGTGCGTTGCAGATCCTAGAATGCCGACTGCTGATTCTTCAATAGAGTGTCCTGGCTATCCAGTCTTTGCCTCGTATCCTTGTCTTGCTGGACTAGGTGGGCAAGCAGTTGTGTTTGATTATCGAGCATCTTTTCTATCTTCCTTGTATTGACACTGCTTCCTGAGCTCACTACAATCTCTCCTCCTCCATACTGCTGCTGGTGACCATTAAACCCAGGCGGGTTATTTCCAGATATCCATGCCGAGCCATAAGTATTGTTGTTATTATACCCTCAGTTCTGGTACCGGTTGCCAGCATAGCTCACATGCTCCTGATTATTTATGGGGCAATTTCAGGTGTCGTGGCCTCCCCTGCACACTTGACACCGCTAAGCACTGAGCTTCAGCTCCTTAATCTCGTTAGACATTGAGGCAAGTGCAGCAGCCACGCTAGTCTCAGGAGTGACCTGGTGCACACCTCTAGGAGAAGAGGCGGGTGCTCTAGCAGTAGGAATGGAATTCCTAACAAAATGTGGATGCTGCTGTTCGGCTTGAGCGAAGCTCTCGAACATTTCCTCGCACTCATCAGGCTTAAGTCTCTCCATGATATGACCTCCCACATCTGTGTTGAACATTTTCTGCTTCTCGAAAGTGAGGCCATTATAGAACTTCTCCACCAGCGCCCAGTTGAAAAGACCGCGCTGGGGACATCGACTCAACAGCGTGTTGAACCGCTACCAGGCCATTTGATAAGGCTCGCCAGGATCCATCCGAAACGAATGGATTTGATCCCTAAGGCGAGCGGCCCTGGAAGGTGGATAGTACTTCTTGAAGAACTTGGCTTCGAGATCCTCCCATGTGGTGATAGAATTGTCTGGGAGAGTGTCGAGCCAAGTAGATGCACGCCCAGAGAGGGAGAATGGGAAGAGACGCAAGTAGATAGCGTCCTTAGACACACCTGTGATATTGAATGTATCACATATCTGCTCGAAGCGGGACAAATGTCCGGGTACATCCTCATCCTCGAGGCCATGGAATTGGGTGGTATGAGTGATCGTACTCATGACATGTGATGAGATCTGCCAAGAATTGGTGTTCGGTATAGTGGGGCGTGTGATCGAAGATCTTGCTCCCGTGACCCCATCACTGGCCCTCTAGTGTACTGTACGCCTCGCTGGTGGGTCAGTGTCGCCTATTTGTGGAAAGGGGATTGGGCTAGTAGGACGTACCTAGGTGCTGCACAATGCTTTCAAACGCTCCCGGAAGTCGCGGGTGCGCTCGTGTAGCTCTCGCTCGGGCTCTAGGAAAGCTGAATAAGGTGGTGATCCCTACGAGAGAGTATGGTGCATAAACAGAAAGTCTCTAGAAGGAAATAGAACAAAGAGTCAAAGACACACTGAAAGAATCGATTCTAAATTAGACACTCAGATAAGACTCACTAGTAGCACAAGACTAAACAGAAAACAAAACAAACCAAAAATCACTAAAAGAACTAGTCAAAGCTAATATTGCTATTGCCAAGTGTCACCTGCAACAGCGCCAAAAACTTGATGTCGTCCAGACGGTCTATATAAACTATAATAAAAACCTAACCTAGACTCCTAAGTAATAATAGGAATATCTATGAACTAAACCGCACTGACAGGCAAGTGTACCTATCGAGTGTAGCACAGCTTAACGCTAAACCGAGTTATCGAACCCTAGAGACACTACGATAATAATATTAGACTCTGACTCGGACTAAAGATTTAACTGGTTTGGGGGGTTTACTACACTACTATTTAAACTAATGAATGCAGCAAACTAAGATCGACTCAACTAACCAGACAAAGGACAAATGTAATATCAAGAATGGGAAGAATATCACCTAGGTCGGAATCCTACTTGTAAATCACAACTTCTATCGGTTATGGAAACTATAATGGATCTGGGTTTCTAAGAAAATAACTCTAGACAGCCTAGTGGATCCCTAATCACTCTCAGGGTGTCACCAACTAAGGAACCTACAGATGTAATAACTCACCAGATTGTTGGATCACTTCTCAGGTATTTCCAACTATGATAAAGTACCCTAATAGACAGATTACCTCTCAGTCTCTCCGTCCACCAATACACTCGAAGAATGCACGGGGTAATCTCAAGATAACAACTATGACACGAATAGCAACAATCACTAAACAACAAATACCGGCTTACTCTCAGACAGCTGACACTCGGATTCTGTTTCCAAGAGAGAGGGAGCAGGAGATATGTCATCAAAATAACAATGAATATATAAAGATAATATATCGATGAATATATAAAGACAAACTTGTAGTTCTGCTTGCAATTCTCGAGTCCTCCTTTCTCCAATATTTTAATTTTATAAAATGTTTATTATTGTATTTTATAAAAACGTTTTTATGTATTTTATAAAAATGTTTTTAATTTATTTTATAAAAACATTTTTTTTAATTTTTTTAGAAAAAAACGTTTATTTTATTTCATAAAACGTTTTTTTTTCCTGATATGCTTCGAACACATGAGGGGGGGGGGGGGGTAAACCATGACGATATAGCTTTAGTTTCAAGAGTCATGATTATCATGTGTTTATGCAAAGTTTACTCTGGATTGCCATACGAGGAATGATTCTGTCTTCAATAGGAATGCAATCACCAAGTTGTGCACTGATGTAGTGCAAAGCACACATCTTTATTCCTAGTCTTTTGTTTGTTTTTACTTAGTTTTGTATTTTTTTTTAGTTGTTTTGATGTACATTTGGGTCTATGATATATTTACATGTGCTCGTGATGATTACAAGTCAAATCATGAAGAAACCGAGCACGAGAGTAAAGTCGAAAGATCAAAAGAGAAAAAGTTGAAGTTTCATGTCCTCGGGGTACGCGAGAAGCCTAGAAGAAACTCTCACGGTACGCGAGGAAAGCCAGATGAGGCCGCAACTATTTTGTTCCTCGCGGTACGCGAGGAACCCAACCCAAATGTCTCGCGGTACGCGAGGGACCTAATTTCCGTAAAACCCTAGATTTCGATTTTAAATAGAATTCTTGTGCCATTATTCAAGGAGTTCGATCTTTTGCCGTCCAGAGAAGGGTTTAGAGGCGATTTTGAGGCTGGAGAATCCAATTGAAGAGGAAAGCTTACGAATTTGTATTCCGGGTTTGTATTTTTACGTATTCGATTTTCAAGATTGGATTTTTAACTTTGATTTGGATGTTTGAAACCATGAATCTTGTTTATTACTTCTGTTTTGGTTGTTTAAGCATGATCCTAGGCTAAAACTTTGATATTGCCTAGGTCATATGATGAATACTTGTTAAAGTTTTGATTTTTATCGGTTTGTGGATTTCAATTAATGGACTAATGATTTTGTAAGCGATCTTGAGTTGATTATTGTGATGTTATTGCATGTTTAGATCTGATCTTGTGTTTGATTTCAATTCCTTGTGTTGATTGTAGTTGTCTGCAAGTTTGATCTTCGTATCTTGGTCATAAATCTTAGGGTTTGTGATTAGGGTGGTTTGCTAGACGTAGTAGCTATAGGAGTTGTCTTTGATTACTGATTAGAGTTGAATGTGCAGCCTATTTCAATACCCGAGAGGTGAGAATTAGTCGTTTAGTCATGCAACTATTGGGGTATGTTTTTCTTTGCTAAAACCTATAGATTTTACATTATTAGTGTTGTGCTTAATTAGAATATTAGGTATTCAAATTTAGATATGATTTTCAGATATTATGCCTCCTAAAGGTCCATCTGGTAGTCAAAAACGTAAAAAAAAATAGAAAAAACTAGATTAAGAAATGAGAAAGTTTCAAGCGGGAGCTCTAGATAAGTTTATCCATAAACAACATGTTAAAGAGCATGTTGATCCTAATCTAAATGATGAACATGTTGAGCATAATCATGTTGATATATTTGATCTAAGAAGGTGGGATGGACTTAATTCTGACGAGATCAAACTTTTGGTGAAGAAAGGTCCTAAAAGATATACTAATGTTATCAATTGTCCCAGGGATAAATTTGGTAGACACTTTTCAGCATCTATGTGTACTAGAACTCTATCAAATATGGAGAAGTGTGATAGAGAATGGCTAGTATATTCGAAAGAGCTAGACATAATTTTTGGTTTATGTTGTAAAGTGTTTAGAAAAGGGCCTTCGAAAGGTAACCTGGATGGTGAAGGTTATGCGGATTGGAAATATGCTAGCAACCGACTTAAAGAACATGAAGTTACATTGGATCATCTCACATATATGACTAATTGGGTTGATACGCGTCAAAGATTAAAGACTAATGAAACAATTGATAAAGTTCAATACGAGCAGTTCAAGAAGAAAAAAGATCACTAGAAACAAGTCATTTTGAGAATTATTTCTTGATAAACATAATTTAGCATTCCATGGATCAAACGAGAAGCTATATCAAAAAGGTAATGGAAAATTTTTGGGTGCCATTGAAATGTTGGCAGAGTTTGACCCGGTTATTAAAGAACATGTCCGGCGTATCACCAATGATGAGATTCATGTGCATTATCTTGGACATCAGATCCAAAATGAGATAATACTTTTGCTAGCTCAAGAAATTAAAAAAGAAATCATCAACAAGATAAAGGAAGCAATATATTACTCAATCATACTTGATTGCACTCTCGATGTAAGTCACCAAGAACAGATGAATTTAATAGTCAGGTATGTGAAGTTCTCAACTTCTAATCTAATTCTATTAATACTTGATTACTCAATCATACTTGTGTATTTTTATTTTTTTTTCAGATATGTGAAGTTCTCATCAAATTCTATCACTTTCAAGGAGTCCTTTTTAGGGTTTTTGAATATTGATGATACCACCAAAAAAGGACTTTTTAATGTTACATTCAAGGAGTTGAAGTCTTTTGGTCTTGAAATTGATGATATGCTTGGTCAAGGCTATGACAATGATCAAATAATGAACTTAGTGATTTTGAATTTTTGGTATCAATTATTATCTGGTATCAAGTATTAGACATGGTGAATACGGTGAGCAAAAAAATATAATCAAAGGATATGGTTCTAGAACCGCTATTAAAGAAATAAACAAGTTGATTGAATACTTCAAGGGATATAGAGAAACTGGGTTTTCAGATGTGATTCATGAAGCTAAGGAGATTGCTATTAAAATGGGTATTGATCCAATATTTCCACAAAGGCGTCTGGTTCAAAGGAAAAAACAATTTGATGAAAGTTTAAATGACAAAGAAGTTTCATTTTTAGGTGAATACAATTTTAAAGTCAATTATTTATTACATATTGTTGATCAAGATAGTGTTTCTCTTGAAACAATATTTGACCAATTCAAGGAGTATGAAAAATGTTTTGGTTTCTTGGGTCCTAACAAGTTAAGCGAGTTAGAAGATAAAGATTTTAAGTTGAGTTGTCGTGTTCTTGAAGATGCACTCAAGTTTCATGAAAGATCTGACATTGATGGAGATGACCTTTATAAGGAATTGAAGTTATTTGATACATTACAAACCAGTGAAGTTATCAACCCTACAGATGTTTTGAAACATCTTAAACAACTCGACTATTTCCCAAATACAAGCATTGCATATAGAATATTATTGACTATTCCAGTGATAGAGACATCTGCAGAGAGGAGTTTTTCAAAATTATAGTTATTAAAATCTTATTTATGATCAACAATATTTCAAGAAAGACTTAACTGATTGGCAATTATAACTATCGAGAATGAAATATTAAACGATATGGACTATGAAGACTTGATCAATTAATTTGTTATAAAAAATGTAAGAGATCTGCACAATTCGTCGGTTAACTACTACAGTGTGTCATTCTAAAACTATAATTTTGTTATGTTTATTGCTATAAAATTGTTTTCCTTAATAATGAATTTATTTATTTAAAATTTTTATTGTTTGAAGCCCATTTTTCTAGCTCGCCCCGGGTCCCTAAATTCTCAGCTCCGGCCCTGGTCCTCGCGTCCAAATCAAAGCACATCGCTAGGTAAATAAAATTACCTAGGCTTGTGAGATGCGACAAAATGTTTGTAAACTAATATCTTTAGTTAAACCCTAAAATAGGTTGGGACGAACTCAGTTAGAGACTTGAGACGGCTAAAGACGAAACTTTGGTTGACGTTTAATTTTCTTTAATTTGTATCGTATTTGTTTTAAAGATGAATTCTTTCTACTCAAGCTTTGTATCTTTTACTCAAATTATGGAGTAGTCGTTTAACACTTGCATTGATATATGAACCCTTACAATGGAGGATGCCATTTATTCGAGTGAAGTTTTGGTTTTTGAAGTCTTAGATTTTGATTATGACGATGAACTTGGTAAATTTGTATGTATGAATTAATGATGTTGATAATCTTAACAATTAAACTTGTCGGGTTTGTGTAGATGTAGTAGCGGCCTCGTTCAAGATTTATCTTAGTGACCGATAGCTTTCCAATAATGACTTACCTTGATTTGAAGATAGTTAGTAACAAGTTATTTAAGATCGTGCATAAAGATAGTTAGGATTATTAGATAGTTGATTTAACTTATTTGAGTATTTGGAGATAGTTGTGACTGTACCATTCAACATAATTTTATGGTATAAAATCATGCTTTAATTATTGAATTTTTGGGAATTAGTTACATGTTACCACCTGCGTTAGTTTTCTAAATGTTAGATAACTGAAAATAGTGTTTATGTAACTAGGGGAATATCCAGATACGAATCACAGTGATGACGATAATAATGAATTAGTTTTTTGGCATCACTTTATCTAATAACTAGTACGAGGTGTTCTCCTAAGTCAGGGTACTATATTGAATCAATGTAAGTATATTATTACTATTGAATTCAAAGGTCATTTGCGTTCATTTAAATTGGTTTATGTTTTTAATTCCAGGTTCTTTAAAAATCATAACTACAGTTAAATGTTTTATTAAAAGGACTTTTTACATCATTCTCTATGTTTACATGTCATACCTTTACTACTCTCGATTAGGTTACATTTGCATATTTACAGTTTAATATTTGTGATACTAGTTTTTTTTTTATAACTAAAACTCGGTTCTACTATCTTCTATACATTAGATAAGTTGGGCTTGAGTCCAATAAATGATAAACTAAAGGTTGTGGTTGATTTTCAAGAACATTAAGCATCACTTTACGTTGAATTTGGTCTCTTTTTCTCTTAAGATTGTTTTCTATCGCAATAACAAATTCCCTAGTCATAAGAGAACGTGTGTTTGCAACAAGAAGCAATATCTTATTCAAATAGACCTATTTGAACATATAGAATGTATAATGTGCTTAAGAAAAACACAAACAACTGTTTAACATTTAGTTGGTTCATGCTCAGCTTATCCCTTTTTCATAGACCAATATTAGGTTTGATGTGTTTTCCTCGTTAGGAAAACATGTTGATCAATTCTTTAACATGTAATGGAAAATAAGATTAATAAATAAATATTTACTTGTTAATCTAGTAACAGTGGAGAGGGAAGTCGTCATGATCTTGATGATGATCGGGTTCCCGTTTAGGATATACGAT
Organism: Smallanthus sonchifolius; assembly: GCA_023525975.1. NCBI lineage: Eukaryota > Viridiplantae > Streptophyta > Magnoliopsida > Asterales > Asteraceae > Smallanthus > Smallanthus sonchifolius. The sequence continues at coordinate 32,306,556 of CM042025.1, forward strand.
TAAGATGGCTAAGGTGAGATGACTCTCACGGTTTAGAGAGACAGAGAAGGTGACGAATTCTAGAGAGAATTCGTGAGTTATGAGGTGTTCAACAACCTCTAATATCTGCCTAATGATCTCTATTTATACACTCAAGGGGAACCCTATTTATGACAGTAAGCGTAATTATGTCCATCGAATAATTACCAATTAGTCATAGGGGTAAATAAGTCAATGATCAATAATAAATAAATAATAATAAAGGTCACACAATTAATAATGAGTCTTATATTCTCGCACTTGGCCGAGTGATCATTTATGATGCGTATTAGTAAGTCTGGCCAGATTTTAATACTCATTTTAGTTCTAAACTGAAACTGTAGCAGAGAAATACAGTTATTGAATTAACATTTAACTCAAGACCCCCATTAATCATACTACAACCCCAAATTTAAAACTTAAGTAAACTTATGATCAAATTGAAAATTAAGCCCTTAACGTTGATTTGTATAATTACTGTCTATATGTCTTAAGGCATGCATAGACATATTCAGAGACAAACAAATTCAAATAAATGAGGAAAACTTAACATTAAACGTAAGTAAGTACATTATGCTACTAAATAAGGTCTTTAGAAAAGCCCATCTTCGAAACATGTTCTTCGAATACTTTAGGAGGGAGACCTTTAGTCATCGGATCTGCAAGCATAACTTTAGTACTTATATACTCAATACAAAGATTATTTTCCTCAACTCGCTTACGAACGAACAAGTACTTTGTATCAAGATATAATCCAGCTCCAGTCGAACTATTACTGTTTGAGAAGCTAGCGGCAGCTGAGTTATCACAATAAAGCTTCAATAGTCTAGAGATGAAATTAACTACTTTGAGTCCAGTGATAAGATTCTTTAGCAACATGCCATGACAAGTCGCATTATAAACAGCGATGTATTCTGCCATCATAGTGGATGTTGTAGTCAACTATTGCTTATAACTCTTCCATGAGATAGATCCGCCAGCTAACATAAAGATATACCCCGAAGTGGATTTCTTATCATCTTTACATTTAGCAAAGTCCGAATCAGAATAACCAACCACTTCTAAATTATCACTTCTTCTATACGTTAATTTATAGTCTTTCATCCCTTTCAGATATCGAAGCACTTCTAAGCTGCTTTCCAATGATCAAGACCGGGATTAGTCTGATAACGGCCTAGCATTCCAACAATATAAGCGATATCTGGACGAGTACAGACTTGAGCATACATAAGGCTTCCAACTACTGACGCATAAGGTATCATTCTCATTTGCTCCTTTTCAACATCTGTTTTGGGACATTGGAATGAACCGAAAACATCTCATTTAACTACTGGAGCTATAGAAGGAGAGCAGTGTTGCAAGTTATAACGTGTGAGGACACGCTCAATGTAAGCCTTTTGAGATAATCCTAAGATGTCATTGACTCTATCTCGATGTATTTCTATGCCAATAACATAAGAAGTCTCCCCGATATCCTTCATGTCGAAATTACGCGAGAGTAAACGCTTCGACTTATGCAACATTTCTAAACTATTACTTGCCAATAGAATGTCATCTACATAAAGGACAAGTATAGTAAAGTCGTTTCCACTCATCTTGAGGTAGGTACATTGATCCACTTGGTTCTTAATGAAATCTTGTTTCTTCATGGTCTCATCAAACTTTAGGTACCATTGACGTGATGCCTGCTTCAACCCATATATGGATTTCTTCAACTTACAGACTAAATGTTATTAACCTTCAGTTTTAAAGCCTTCAGGCTGTCTCATGAACACGTCTTCATTCAAGTCACCGTTGAGGAAAGCGGCTTTGACGTCCATCTGATGTAGCTCAAGATTAAAGTGAGCTACTAGGGCCATCACGATCCTTAAAGAATCCTTTCAAGAAACAGAAGAAAAGGTCTCTTGATAGTCGATTCCTTCTCTCTAAGTGAAGCCATTTGCGTTCAATGTTCCCATTCGGATCTAGTTTAGTTTTGAAGACCCATTTACATCCTACGGGTTTAACGTCGTTAGGTAATTCAACTAAATCCCAAACATCATTTTTCTTTATGGAGTCACGCTAATCAATCATGGCTTTATTCCATTCAGAAGACTGATCACTGCTAATGGCTTCATGATAAGAAGTAGGATCGGTAAACTTTCTGACATCCATTTCAGCTTCAGTCAGGTAGGCAACATAATAATCAAAGTTAGTAGGCCTTTTGGACCTAGACGACCTCCTTAGTTGATTATCGGGTTCGACATTGTCGTGATATCGGTGCTTGATGTGCCTTCATTCTCGGGTATAAACGGAGTAGCATTAAGTTCTGAGTGTGTAGGAGGTGGTGCAATGATGCGCGGTGCAGCGTCATGTTCAAGAGGAGTAATCAGAGGTAAAGTAAGCGACGAATCCCACCCCCCCCCCCCCCGCGTCTTGTACTTCTTGTAAATCATGATAAGGATTTTCACTGCTCCCACTAACCTTAAAATCCTTAAGGAACTCAACACGCTTGGTTTCTACAATACGAGTGTTGTGAGAAGGGCAGTAGAATCTATAACCCTCTGAGTGATCGAGATATCCGATGAAGTAACAAGTGACTGTTTTCATGTCAAGTTTCTTTAAAAAAGGATTATAGAGTTTAGCTTCGGCAAGACAGCCCCATACTTTCATATATCTTAGACTCGGTTTCCTTCCTTTCCAGAGTTCATAAGGAAGTTTAGGGACATATTTTGAAGGAACCCTATTGAGTATATGAACGGTTGCTATTAAGGCCTTGGTCCAGAGGAATGAGGGTAAACCTGAGTTGGCTAACATACTGCGTACCATGTCCATTAGGGTCATGTTTCTTCTCTCAGCAACACCATTCTGCTGAGGAGTACCGGGCATAGTGTACTGGTTCACGATCCCCTGGCCTTTACAAAACTCATAAAATGGACCAGGAGCCTGACCCACATCAGTATGTCTACCATAATATTCACCTCCTCTATCTGATCGCACAACTTTTATTTGAAGATCAAGTTGTTTTTCAACTTCAGTTTTATAATTTTTAAAAGTTGTAAGTGATTCAGATTTTTCTTTAATAAGATACAAGTACATATAACAAGAATAATTATCGATAAAAGTGATAAATAAAGTATGTCCAGTTCCACTAATGTCAGTGTGAATGAGTTCTAATAAATTGGAGCTCCTAGTGGCACCTTTCTTATTCGTTGCAGTCATTTTACCTTTAAGGCATTTGACATATGTTCCAAAATCATTGAAATCAAGAGAGGGTAACACTTCATCCTTCACGAGCCTCGATAAACGTTCTCATGAAATGTGGCCTAAACGTTGATGCCACAACATGGATGAAGTTTCTAAGTCTCGTTTTCGTTTAGTCTTTGTTAAGTTCTCATTGATATTATATGATAACAAAGACTTGAAAAAATCATCATCTAGTTCTAACTTATAGAGACCACCATCCAGAAAACCACGTCCAAACACTTGAGAATTTAAAGTAATAGTAAGTTTGCCATGAACATGAGAAACATCAAAACCGTCTATGTCTAACTTTGGTCCTGCTACAAGATTCCGAGTAATCTCAAGAATATATAAGGTATCATAAAGTTTAATACATAAAACAGTTTTCATTATTAATTCTAAGGTTCCCATGGCTTTGACAACTAGCTCATTTCCATTCCCCAATTTAAATGTTCTTCTGTTTCTTTTCACCTTCTGGATTGTAAGGAATCCCTGAGTTGAGTTGGTTACATGCACCATAGAACCAGAGTCAAACCACCATATGTTAGTTGGAACATTTAAGTTAAAGGACTCAAGTATCATATAAAGATGATTACCTCTCTTAGTCGGCCACTCCTTGAAGTCTGAGCATTCTTTCTGTTTATGTTCGGCCTTGCGGCAAAACCTGCAGTGAAACTTCCTTTTGCAGTTCTTAGAACTGGAAGCAGCACTTGAATCTTGCTTTTGTACCTTCGAAAATTCCTTTTTACGGAAATTCCCCTTCCTCTTCATAGAATCACCAGTCATGAGGTAAGCCACATCAGGTTTCTCTAGCTTTAGGCGCTCTTCCTCTTGCACGCACATCTCAATCAACTCACTCATCTTCCATTTATCTTTCTGAGTGTTGTAGTTGATCTTGAATGCTTCGAAAGACGCAGGTAGAGAAGTCATTATGAAGTGCACTAGGAAACCTTCACTTATCTCCATTTCTAGTCCCTTAAGCTTATGGGCCATGTTATGCATCATCATGATGTTCTCACGAATACCGTTGATCCCGTCATACTTAGTAGTCACCATCTTCAGAATGAGAGTGCTAGCATGCACCTTAGAAGTTCATTTGAATTGTTCCTCCACAGAAGCCAGATAAGTCTTAGCATCAGTTGAATTTGGAATTACTCCCCTGATGGCGATGATGATGGAGTTCTTTGTAAGCATAAGAGACATTCGGTTGCACCTATTCCATTTTTCATTGAGTATCTTGTCGCCAACAAGACTCTTAATAATGAGAGCAGGATGAGCATCCTCTCTCAGGGCATAGTCAAAATCCAACATCGTGAGATTTAGCATTAGAGAATATTTCCATGAGTGAAAGTTAGAACCGTTAAGAGTTTCAATTCCCATATTGGGAGTTGCAGTAGATTTAGATGAGAAGAATAAGATACATAACTAAATAGAAGAACTTAGAGTGAACTAATGGGTACTAGACTAAGGCAGGCGGAAAGTAAGGACCATTATACTAATGAAGTTGTGATAAAGTCTATTATAACACCAAAAATAATAAAATAATTAAGGTTCTACTTAAACAGTTAGTTTTCGCTTTGACTATGACTAACTATTTAAGCATTAGGAACAAATAAGGTATGTATGTTAAATGTAACACACACTTTTGGGTAGAAGTGAGACATTTAATTTGCACATAATAAGTTTGCAGGACACAAATATAACACATCATCTTTAGACAGAAGTGAAACATTTATGCATTTAAGGCGGGTGTCATGTGAATATCTAATAATTTAAGGATATACACTTAGTGACAATGCTTAATTAGACTTGAATGAATTTACGCATGTATCACATCACCTATTGGCAGAAGTGAACTATTACGTGTTATTTAAGTAAGTTTAAGGTTTGTAAAACATTTAGATTTAAGGTTTCACAAGAATATAAAAGCATTAATTAATAGCAAAACCCCCGAAAAAATTTATGGATCCGAGTACTTTTAAGCGCCCGGAAACTTAAAGAACCGAGTACTTTTAATGAATCCGAGTACTTGAGGAGTTGAGTACTTTTAATGAACCGGGAAGTTTAAGTGAGCCTGAGTACTTAATGAAACCGTGAACTTAGGGTCCGAGTACTTAGAAAACATGATCTTTTAGGGAATCCGAGTACTTAGAAAACCGTGAACTTTTAGGGAATCCGAGAGCTTATGGATTCCGGGAACTTATGGAATCCGAGAACTTTATGGATTCTGAGAACTTGGGGAACCGAGTAATCTGATGGATCCAAAAATAAGGGATAGATTTTAGGGATAAATCTAATTTTGAAATTAAGTTATTTATTTATATCCAAGATTTGATCAGTTCGCAAAATTTTAAAATTTAAATATTTTATACGAAACTTGGAGATAAAGTTGCTTAATTTTAGGAAACAAACTAATCCAAAACTACCTACCAAAATAAGCATGATTTCACCGAAAATAAGCATGAAAATCAAGAACAGTTATGATGAACATTAGAACTGTTCTTGATTAATATCAGAATAAGGCCTGGAATCGAAATCATAGCACATGATATTAAGGATTTCGAAAAAATATCTCAGTTTTAGGGATCAAAACAGTTTAATCAGATTTAGAAAAACATAAAATCAAAACCGAAAACTTGAGGTTTAGATCCGAGAACTTTGATAAAATCATTAATAACAACTTATTTGATCCGAATGAGGGATCAAAACAAGTTTTAGAAACTATTTAACCAGATCGGATCTGAAAATCATAAGTTCAGAAACGAAAACTTTAAAATTCGGATCCGAAAATTTTAATCCAGATCCGAGTACTCTCATAAAAATTGATTTTTCTAAGAAAATCTTGATTTTCCGATTTAACTCCAGTTTAGGAATGAAAAAAAATTGATTAATCAACATAGTCCTTGGTACTAGAGGTGCACAAATCGGGTTTTTTTTGGAACCGGATCCGGTTCGGATCCGGACCGGTTCCGTCAAAGTTGGTCAATAACCGGATCCATTAGAACCGGTTCCGGTTCGGATCCGGTTCCGGGTGTGGAGACTTGGAACCTATTGGGACCGGTTCGGACATTTAGAACCGGACCGGTTAAAAAAAACCGGTTCCACCGGTTCCGAAAAAAAAAAATTAAAAATTAACAAAGATACACTATAAAATACATGTTTTATTTATTTTGTAGATTTTTTTAAGTTATTTAACAATAGTTCGTACAAAAAAAATACAAAAAACATAATTGAATCACAAAGCATTAATTATTTATTATGTTTTCAATATTCTTCGTCGTAGTCTTTGTAACATCGGTTTTCATTCTTCTTCGCTTGAGATACGTTGGGCTTCATCGTAAGCTTGTTCTTCGTCCGAAAGTGGAGTCGCCGCCCCATGTTCTACTTCGAATTCATGTATTTCTTGTTCAACGTCAAGCTCGCCTTCTAATTTTGCAACATGTTGTACACGTTCGGCGGCATCCAAATGGTCCTTCAAGCAAATACACATCTCCATAGATTCCGGTGTAAGCCTCGTTCTTCGAATAGATAAAACCCTGCCACTAAGAGAAAAAGCGGATTCCGAAGCTACCGTGGAAGCTTGGACGGTTAGTAGGTCACGGGCCATTGCGGCTAGAACGGGATATTGGGATTCCCTTCCTTGCCACCAACTCAAGATATCAAAGTTTTCAAACTCTTCGGATCTTAGAGTAGAAATAAAGTCGGTTGCTTGATATCTCCCAAGCTCGCTACTTGGTGTGGTTCCACGAGCTCGTTTAGTATTTTCGTTTCTTAAAGTGTTAAATAAATTTAGCATCGGGTTCCTTGAACTACTAGAAGTTGAACCCGAACCCATTGATTCACGTATGTTTGATGGATCACCACTTCCACCATATTTGCGTAAATAATAATCAAACATATTATTAAAAGCCGAATTGAAATCCCTTATTGCATTTGATTCAAAATTTGGGTCTTCCTCGAACATATTTAAATCATCCGATATTGATCCAATTAATGTTTCAACACCGGTTACATTAATCGTTGGGTTTAAGGCGGCCGAACATGTAACAACGGCCGGCATTTCTGAAAAATATTTTTTAAATTTAGCTTTCATAGGTTTTACCATTTTTTCAAAAATAGTGCCGTGATATTCAAACTCTTTTAATTTATTACATATTAAGTATAATTGTTGAAGTATTAGCGAAGACGTGGGATAATAAACTCCCGATAAACATGTAGTTGCATTTTTAAAAACCTCAAGCAAATTAGTTAGTTTCTCGATCATATCCCAACTTATATTATCAAATTTTTGTAAACAACGTTTCTTTTGCACAAGTTCATCATGGAAATGTTTTAAAGTAATTCTTTGCCTTAAGGCCGATTCAAACATTTTCCAAGTCGAGTTCCATCTAGTAGGTACGTCCCAATTCGGACCTAAAAAGATGGAATCCGTTTGTTGGCACAAGTTTCTATAGTTTATATATCTTTTTTTGCTTGTGCTAAAAACTTCACGTAACATCACTTTAAAATTTTCTTTTACGTCTCTTATTTCTTGGACGTTTAGACCGTCTTGCACAACCAAGTTAATGATATGTGCAACACATCGACTATGAAAAAAAACACCGTTACAAGGCGGTTCATATTTTATTTTTAATTTTTCGACCGCGTTTGTGTTATTTGAAGCGTTATCAAAAGATATTGAAAATATTTTCGGTTGAATTTTATAAGTTTGAATTACCGAGTCTAAAATATAAAATAAGTTTTCACCGGTATGTGGATATCCAAAATAATCAAACGCAATCGTACGCTTCATCATTTGCCACGACTCCGGTTGAACCCAATGTGCGGTAACGCAAAGGTACGATTCGGGTAAACCATGTGGAGCGGACCAAACGTCCGTTGTTAAGTTAATGCCGGTATTTAATTTTTCAAAACCTAAAATTAATTCTTTTTTGGCTCTTTTCCACATTTTTAAACAATCTCTTCTCAAAGTAGAACGACTTACATTTGTGTAATTCGGTTGAAGCGTCTCTTGTATCATCCTCGTCAAGCGCGGATTATCAAAATGATCAAAAGGCAAGCCTTCTTGAATGACGAAATGTGCCATTCTCTCACGAACACTTTCGACATTGTATTGCCAAACTCCTCCATCCCTACCAATTTGAGTTTGATTTTCACCTTCTTGAGTGTGTCTTGCGTGACTAGCAATATGTTTCCTTAAACTGCTATTTCCCGCCGCAGCTAAAAGTTTACCACAACGTTTGCAACGAGCCTTTTGCGAGCCGTACGACATTTCGCATAAATCGAAATAAGCCCATATTTCTTGGTTTCGGGAGCAAGGAAGTATTGACACAACCGTAACATCGCTAGTAGAACCACCAACCGAATTTTGAGTGCTTGCGGAAGCGGAAGCCATGAGAGCGTTTTTTTTTTTGCTTAACGTGAGCGTTTTTTTGCGTTTTGAGAGCGTTTTTGAGTTTTGAGAGCTAGAATGTTGTGGTGAACTAACACAAACACCCAATACCTATTTATACTAAATTTCAATACTTAAAAACAAAAAAAAAACAAAAAAACGGCCATAAAACGGCTATATAGCCGTTTTTTTTTAACCTCAACGGCTAGAACCGGTTCCGAACCGGTTCCAAAATGTCCGAAAAAAACCGGTTCCAAAAAATCCGAGTTTTATCCGATTTTTAACCGGTCCGTCAAAAAACCCAGAACCGGTCCCGGAACCGGCGGTTCTCATAATATCCGGACCGGTTCTAAAAAAACCGGTTCTCACCGGATCCGGTTTCGGATAATCCATCGGATCGGTTCCGGTTCCGGTTCTTTTGTGCACCTCTACTTGGTACAACATGTTGATCAATTCTTTAACATGTAATGGAAAACAAGATTAATAAATAAACGTTTACATGTTAATCTAGTAACAGTGGAGAGGGAAGTCGTCATAATCTTGATGATGACCGGGTTCCCGTTTAGGATGTACGGTTAAGATGGCTAAGGTGAGACGATCTCACGGTTTAGAGAGACAGAGAAGGTGACGAATTCTAAAGAGAATTCGTGTGTGGTGTTTAACAACCTCTAATCTCTGCCTAATTATCTCTATTTATACACCCAAGGAGAAACCCTATTTATGGCTGTAAGGGTAATTATGTTTATCGAATAATTACAAATTAGTCATAGGGGTAAATAAGTCAATGATCAATAATAAATAAATAATAATAAATGTCACACAATTAATAGTGAGTCTTACAAAACAATGTTTGAAAATTATTTCGTGAAAGTCATTATTCTCTAATTTTAATAATAACAAAACCAATGACATGTATTAACAAATTTCCAATAAAAATATCCCACACCCAAGTATTCAAGTTCATATCTTCAACAACCGTTGACCATTGGTGCAATGGTAGCTCCAAGACTTTCCATAGTGTAGGTCTTGGATTCGAATCCGGGTCACAACAAAAAAAGGGGTATGTGACCAGGTCATATGGTTTACCCAGTTGGGGGGTTCCTCCTGGAGTGGGCTGTGCTGGATGTTCTAGGTGTTGCCCCGAAGAAACCCAATTATCCTAGAATATATAGGTGGTGTGGTTAAAAAAAATGTGATCAACATGTTAAAACAAAGAAGTTGAACATTCAAATCAAGATGGCAACCGTGCCTCAATGAAAACCGACATGGAATGCAACAGCTCAAGGTTCACTCGACAATATGAATATGTTATGAATCTAGAGAGAACATAAGCATATACTAAAATCATAATATGATTTATAAAAATATATTTTTTTATAAAAGCAAAGTCATTTCCTAAAAACAATTTATAAAACCTAGTCAATATTTTATAAAACTCAAAATGTTATAAAAATTTGTGTCAAAAATTTGTGTTAAGAAAAACTAACCCCCCCTAGTTTTCTACATACCTTTTTATATTTGTCAAGTAAGTCAAAGCAAAGTTCAATCAGGTTATGGAATTAGATCTTTTATCATTAGTTATTACAACTTTGACATGCAAATATAAAAAAGAAGACGAATCATCATTAGCTAATGTTGTAGATATTTATGATAAATGGCCGCTTTTATCATATTATTTCTGACTTCTTTTATTTTATAATATCAAAAGGCGGTAGTCATTAGTAATAAAAAAAACAGGTCTAAAAAAAAGGAAGACGCAATTGCTAAGTCCCAAGGGTTGAGGCTCTGCTTCTCCATTCTTCTTAAGCTCCTTTTCAGTTACATTTCTATCTAATATTATCATACTAGCTTACGACCAGTGTCAACACACGAAGTGAAAAATATCAATAAATAAAATTTTTAAATCTTTATATATATATTTTACATGTATAAAAATATATACATATGCTAAGGATAGAAAACAAAATTCAAAATATGTAAAAATTAATATATAATTGGGTTTCGAAAATACGTTAATTACTAATTAATTTAATTTGATTTTTATTTACTATTTAATTGAAAATAAAAGTTACATAATTAGATTTCAAAGTTTCTTATAGCAAGGGCTAATTTAAAATAAATGTGTTTATTAGTATAATTAGTAGTTTATTTAAAAATATATTATTATTAAAAGATAGAGATGTATTTAATAAAAGAGAGCATGGAAAAAATAATGAGAATGAATATGGAGGTGAGACATGTCATGAAAAAACCTTTATTTATTATATAGTATAGATATGATGATTAGAAGTATTAAATGAGTCGTAACGAAGCTAAATTAGGTGATAATGACATCCTTTATCAAACTATTACAAATTTAGAATGCGATCTTTTATCAATAATTATTACACTTTTGGTACGCGACTGTAAACAATCTTAATGAAGTATATGTTATTTCTTTTTAACTTCAAATTTAATGATATCCCTTTAAGTTAAAATACATGTTCTTTTTTAAATAAAGTTGGTTTTTTTACAACTACTTATTATTTGGGAAGGATAAATCTTTTAAAACAATTTTCAAAAATATTTATCAAAGAGTTTGATTTTTTCTTAAAAATCAGTGGACTAATAATTGTCAAGTTTGAGGGAGTTGACATTTTTTCTTAATTATTTCTATAAATAAACATTTAGCCCTTGCATTTAACTTCCCAAAAAATATCATAGAACCCCTTGGCTAATAAATCTTAGAAGCGATTTATACACCATTAGAAGAAAAAGAAACTAAATATAACGGTAGCTAAAATTATGGTAAATTTAAATTCTTTCAGAACCATAAGTACAACACATATCGTTCTATAGTTTACAACCCATATTTACAACCCTTTGATGCATACATATTTTTACTTATTAGACGCCAATTATATACAATCCATCCATCCTCCTGCAACAAATACAGATTTAATGCCATATTGTTAAACATAGAATTAGCATATAATAATAATAGTAATAGGAGTAGACTGGTAGTGGTAGCGGTGGTGGTGGTGGTGGGCAGGGCGGTCGTGGTGGTGGTGGCCGTGATGGTCATGGTGGTGGTGGCCGCAGTAGATTGCTTGTAATGCATAATACATCATAAATCAATTTATCCAACAGAAAAAAAGATTATTCTAGAAAAATATATCATTTTTGTAATCATGTTTAATCAGTAAACACTATTATTTATCGAAAGTTAAAGAATTGAGGACAAAATAAGTTTCGGGTCAACCCAATTCGACTCTTTTGGGTCCCACTTTCCGGGACATATCGAGTTTGACTGTTTTTGACCCGTTACCCGGCCCCAATTGTACCACCTCTACCAAAGAACATTGCTAAGTTTTTAAGAAACACCTAACGAAAAATTGTTATCAATAATCTCTCTTCTGATGTTATAAGCGAGAGAGTTTATATTTGAAATGGTCAAAGAAGTTCATATATTACCTGTTAAGCCCAGTTCCTCTTGGACCGAAGTTGAGTGAGCTTATCCCTCCATTGGGCTATACCATACCAAAAAACATAATACCACCTACATGATTAGTGGAAGAAAAGCACACGTGGCAATTTTGAACCCATATACCGCTAACCGGGTCGATTTAGGTTCAAACATGTGAAATGGTAAATTTTTTTATTATTAGCTAAAAAGCACGCCCATGGTCTTCTGGTCTAGTGGCATTGGTGATTGTCCCCCACAAAAGTGGTGTGGGTTCAAATCCTACTAGTGACAGGTTTAGGTGGTATTTAGGAGAAAAAAATTTGTCGTTCAGAAAAAAAAAAACATTAGCTAAAAAGCACAAGACACAACAATCGGGTTGGAAATAGGGGTAGCAATCATCTCAGGTTAATGGGTTTCGGGGTTGAAAGTTGAACCCAAACATGGCCATATATTTATTTGTGTTAAATACATTAACCCTAACCGAAACACACTTAAAATCGTGTTACACGACCCGTCTAACCCATTAATCTAAATATCAAACGGGTTTGCTGGTTGTATGTGGTTTGATGGGTTGTGTATGATTGTAATCAAGTTGTAAACGTCTTAAACAGGTTGATATGAAAGTTACCAAAAGTGTATACCTAATGTATAAAACCTCCTAAATCGTTTTAATTCAAAAATTTGAGTACCATTAACCAGTTTCTTAAACATATTTACGTAAGAACAAGACATAAAACATACCCGCATCTCTGTAGCGTTCCTCAACAGCAGCAACAAGCATGTTCCTAACAAGATTAAACTCCTTGGTTTCAACACAAGGCTGCCCATTCGGTCTGTAAACATTACAATCTTAGTTACATTGGATCAAAAACATGTAGCAAACCTTAAATCCTTAATGAATATACCAATTTAAGTATTTTTTTATTTTTTTTAATTGTCTTTTCCGATACCTGTCGAGTTCTTTAAATATCAATCCATCTGAAGAAGATCCATGTAAAGAAGGCTTTGCAGATTCAACAATCTTCATTCCATCACCATATGCCAAGAACTTGTTCACTTGTATTGGCACCTGAACGCGTACCATAGTAATAATAAATCTTTACCCACATTTATGACATAAAAACAAATAAAGTAAGGTGATTAAGAATGAAATACTATTAAGATGCGAATATTGGCACCTGAACGCGTACCATAGTAATAATAAATCTTTACCCACATTTATGACATAAAAACAAATAAAGTAAGGTGATTAAGAATGAAATACTATTAAGATGCGAATGTCATACGTACGTTGCACCTAACAGCAATATTGATGGCATCTGAAGGACGGAGGTCAAAGCTAACACACTCGGTTTCATCATCTACCTGAAATTATAAACAACACCATTTTAATCACAGCAAGGGTCTAGAAACATCTGTAAAATGAATATTTCATCCATTAGATTGCTGATTCTTTTAAGTTCATGCCTTTGTGAGATATAACTGAGCAAAATACGCTTCATGTATTCTCTTCGTTACTCGAACAAGTTTGACCTGAACACAAAGAGATTTAGAGCCGATAAACTATGTACTGTAAAATGAATGTTTGATTTTATAACAATTTGTTGATCATGGTTCGACCTATTTAACATTTATGGGTTAAAATAGTTTTAATTATATGTTGTATTTTATATTTAGTCAAACATACTTTTCATATCGTTTCAATGTTTTAACATTCTGAAAGGAAAATGGACAATCACACTCAGTTTCACATTTATAATAGTTTACTTTTCAAACAGTCTTTAAAAGTTCTGCAGTCCGAATTCAGATGTTGTATATTAATGTTTAGACTTGATTTCATCATTCACACATTAGGCACTTAAAACAAAGATAAAAATAACTTACTTTATAGCCCATCCTATCAACCATTTCCTGCACCACTTGATACATAGTCGGCCTAGCCTGAAACACAACACGCCAAGAAATATGCATGAAAAACGCAAGAAAAAAGTCGAAGCAATTAGTAAACGGTAAGAAATCAGCATACAATTTGAACATTTCGAATTGCTGCCATGAGCAATGCACTAGGCATTTCCACTACAAAAGAAAAAATGCAAAATGATATGAGCAAGATCTTATAGATACAATTCCAAAAAAATAAACATATGGATACAAAAATATATACATACAAACAATTATCGGAAGTAGTAGGCCTGTCCCATCTTCCATCTTCAATACAATTGCAGGATGTGGGGCATAATCAGGCAGATGGCCACCTTGAGGATTGTTATGTGCACATCTTAGATACCTACCATCCCTCATCTTAATCATAAACCCATCTGGTCCACTATTCACTTCAACTATGCATAATAAAATCAAAGTCAGAAATTAAATTAAGATTATAATTTATCATAATGAAGATCTTAAGCTTAAAAACAAAATAGATTTTTTTACTTAAATTATTTTACCAGCTTCAACTACACTGGAAACGATATAATCCGAGTCATTCTCATTAAAACTTTCTGCCATGCTACCATTGCCATTTGATGACGAACTAAAAGTGCAAGTAACGGTCTTTGACTTTGGTTGACCACGAACATGAACCCGATGACTGTAAACACCTCTAAATCCCCACATCCCACTTCTAAGAGTTTTAGCCTTTGTCAAAGACCCATTAACTGCAGGAACTCCATGAATACCTCCTTGCTTCCTATGTACAGAAGGGCAAACAACGGGACCTTGTAAAGAACTCATCATTCCTGTTACCAAATATAAAAATAAACCAAGAAAAGATCAACAAATCTTGACATAAAAGCTACAAGTAAATACAAACATTATTTTGTTTATGCTAATATCCAAATTTCATCCTTCTTTACTTCAACTCGAATGTCCCATTCTCATATCTTGTCTCAATTTGAATGGATGCGTAAATATGATCATATATTTATTTCTCATAGCACCATATATATCACACCAAGTATCAAAGTGGTAAAATAGTTGAAGTACAGATATATATATTTGATCACCTGCCATCTTAGTACATTATCGAATAATGAATCAATAATTATTACAATAAAAAGAAATTATAATACGGCATGTCCTATGTGACATCAATAAAGTTCGGTATGAGATCTAACCACCGGTTAAATTTCTAGAATCTATTTTAGACAGATTTAAGAAATATTAGTTGTGATGGCAATTCCATATCCTTTTCTCTTTTACCTTTCTAGAAATAGGTGTACTACAATATTTATTATATGGAGAAATTAAAATTGCAGTTATTAATATTCTGGTCAGAACAAATTAATTGAATAAATCACAAGGAAACAGCTTAGGGAGCCTGCAGGTGAATCAAATTCCAGATTTTACAAAGGATTATGACCTAATTTACTTTAATCCCAACGCAAATCCTGAAAATGAAACAATCACAACTTTTGAATACATTTCTGTAGACAAACAGACCATCACTAGGGGCGTAAACAAGCCAAGCCGGCTTATGAGCTACTCGAGATCGGCTTGCTAAAAGCTCAATCAATCCGAGTTTAAACGATCGAGCCTAAAAATAAGTTTGTTTAATAAACGACCCCGAGCCCAAACTTCAGTTATCGTGCTCAATAAGCTTATTTGAGTGAGCCTACTATTTATATAATTTTTATTTAAAATATTAAATATTTATATTTACATAATTATATTAAGTATATATAGAATTATGATAAAAAAAACTAAATAATATATATTATGTTATATAAAATTTTAACAAAAAATTTATAAATTAATTATTAAATAAATAAACGAGCCGGGTCCAGTTGACACCGGAAATATCAATTATCATTTTTTCATCTAAATAGTAACCAAACAGAACTTGAAATCTAAACAAATTTAAAACCGATCAGTCTAAATCTGTTCAAATAAAGATCATCAACAGCATAGATACAAGTAATAATCACTAATCAGAATCAATTAATCGATAAAACGTTAACAGTAACCTAAAAAGAACCTGACCTCAGCAAAATGATCGGCACAAAAAACTACGAAAAGCTTTCGCCACAGATCGAAGCTAGTTACCACACTTCGAACTCCAGAAGGCCTTCAATCGAGAAATTAAAGCGATGAAAGTGATTGCGCGTCAAGTAGCCATGAATTCGATTGAAAAAAACGATTAGGTTTGAGATTAGGAAAACGATAGTTGGAAGCAGAATGATAAGAGGATAAAAAGAGATGAAGAAAATGAGAGATTCTTCTTCTTTAATGGCGATCGAGAGACTGAGAGAAAGCGGTTATAGATATTTTATAGAGTTGGACTTTCGTTTTCAATTATTATTCGTCTTGTAAAGAGGAAAAATGTGACTTCCGAGGGAAAGTTGCATACTAACGCAAATATCTTTAGATAGATTTTATTATAGTTACATGATCGGTGATAGTTATACCTTTGAGGTTACGGGTTTAAGTCATGGGAAACCGTCTCTTGTATGGATTTTAAGATAAGACTGTGTATGTCATATCGTGAAACAATCCACCTCTATACGGACACTATGTAAATGCGAAAGTTAAGTTAAACACAGGCATTGACGGGTCGGCCGACACTGTTAAAATTTGTTTTTTTTGTTATAAGTATGGTATATTTTTGAGCGACCCCATAAAACTTTGACACCGACCCTCATAAAATTTTGACATCGACCCTCAAAAAATATTTTTGAGGATTATAGATTTTATAAATAAAAACCAATTAAACCAAACCTTTAACTATATAACAATTGATCCATAACGCATTAATTATAAAACTCTTAAACCAATGCTTTAATAGTTTAACTCAATAACTTTTAAATAAAATAGACTCAAATAAAACACAAACCTATAAATAAATCCAATACCCATTTAAATATTTTAAACCTAATTAGTTATTGAAAAAAAGAGTTGATAGTTGTGTTTGTTATATTGCAAAAGAGTTGCTTAGAAAAGTTTTTATAGATGATTTAATGGTTCGGTTTCAAAAAATGAAAACTCGTAGAGAACAATTATAGGAATATTGCTTTTTAATTATGTATTTCTAAAGACAAGCATCATATTATTATTGTTCGTTTATAATTTTGTTAGTTTTTATCGTTTTATTGTGTGACCCGACCTGACCCGACTCGGGCCGAAAAAAATTAATATTTAATTATTGACAACCGACCCCCAAAAATCTCCGACCCTTATAAAAAAATTGTTGGATCCGCCACTGAACACAGGGTATGCCCCGTGTATCAGATTAATTATAAAAATTTATTTGTAATGAGTATTCTATTTGATGATACTATTACTTTAAATATTTATTTATAATGAGTATTGTATCAGATGATACTAGTACTTTAAATTGATTTTATACTCGATTATGTACATTGAAATAGACTATATTAAAGATATAATAATTGTTATTTTGAATTGATTTTATACTCATATCTTGCCTTATTAGGCAGTCATGTTAGGTCATAACATGGTTCGCCAGACAATGTTATGAGTTGGTTCCGGTGCAAAGTTTCTTCAAATGTCCATATTAACAATGATCGGGATCATTTTCCATATATATATTTTTGTTTTTATAGAAAATGGATAAGCAAAAAGGATTTACGCAACTATGTAGCTTGCGGTTCGGCGATTAGACTATCTATCGTAATTGGTGGACACGTGTTTGAACTTTGCCGCGAGGATGTCTGGATAAGGTTCAAACTCGATCCAAACCGGGAATTATCCTCTGTGAGCTCTCTTTCTAATCCTCCGTGGTCCACTCTTCTACAAGTTGGGAGATTATATATTATATATTCATATTAACTAACTTAGACCCCGTGTAATACATACGGGGTGTAAAATATCAATACATAAATTTCTTAAATTTTATTTATATATTTTACAAGTATAAAAATGTATTACTATATATACTAAGTATAGAAAACAAAATTCAAAATATATAAAAAAAATAATATATAATTGGGTTTCAAAAATACGTCCATTACTATTTAATCTAAATTGACTTTCATTAATAATTTATTGAAAATAAAAATTACATAATTAGGTTTTAAAATTTTTTTATAATAAAGGATAGTTTAAAGTAAATATGTTTTATTAGTATAATTTTTAATTTATTAAAAGATATTGGTGCATTTAATAAAAGAGAGATACGAAAAAAAATGATGAGATTAAATATGGTGACGATATTCGACATACAAAACCTTTATTTATTATATAGTATAGATTTGTAAAGTGGAATCACCGATTGGAATCAAAATAATTAACTATAACTAGTTGAAGAGCCGTCGCGTTGCCCATTTTTAAAAATTAAACCCACAGCGATTCATTTATAACTAGTGGTTTCCCGCCCGCGCGGTGCGCCTAGGGGTGAGCAGTTTGCGGTTCGGAACCGTTAGAACAGTAGAACCGGACCAATTGGAACCGGAACCGACCCGCGATATACTAAACAGGTCCGGTCCTCGGTTCTTCATATGGTCATTAAACGGTTCGCGGTTCGGTTAATAACCCGACGGTTCCGGTTCAGACCCGTTAGAACCGTTTGTGGAGTATTTTGGGTTTTTTTTTCCTTTTGTGAAGTTGGATTGGAACTTTATTTTGCAAGAAACATAATTTGGTATAATGAAAGTGGAACTTTATCTTAATCGGTTCGGTCCAGCAATTAAACGGTTCCGACCCGTTTAATATGGTTCCGGTCCGGTCCGAACCGTTTATATACGGTCCGTTCCTCGGTTAACATATTTCCATTCAAACGGTTCGCGGTTCGGCCCGGTTCGAACCGAATGCTCAGCCCTAGTTGCACCGGGCATATCACTGAGCAGTATGTTTTCACATATTTTTAAGATAGAATATGAATCAAACTCCAAAATCCAAACAACAACTGAATACGTAAGTGTCTTCATTTCTTCTAAACCATGACAAACACTTTATGTTTGTGCCTAATAAATGTCTGGCTAATAAATGAAGTAAACCGACTGAATGCAGTGTGCACTTCCGAGAGCATCAACCAGACAACCACTGAATAAGAGATACATAAATTTTACATATATAAAATGACAACCACTGAATAAGAGATAGTTTGCATGAAACAGGAAGAAGCGATATCCAGATTCACCACACATGAAAAAGACAAACAACCACCGTTTTGACCAGATTTTGGATGACAATCAACCACTGAATCCAGACATCTTGTAAAAAGATCAGCAGGTAGCACTAATCAAACTTTTTGCCTAATATAAATTTCAAATAACACTGCATACTACACCATAGCAAAACATGTTTATTCCCGGCACAACGCGCGGCCAGGAATTCCCACTCACGCGTTGCACCGGGGATTCTGCAACGATCCCGCATATCAAAGCGCAGAAAAAACCACTACACAGACCACAAAAAGATCGTTCCTCCGTGGCGGTGGAGGACCCGAGTTCAAGTTCAAAAGCTGTCATTTGGTGATGGCACCGTCCCTGTCCCCTGCAAATTAAACATTATTCTAAAAGTATTTACTTACAAATAAAAACACATATATACATATCGGCATATACAGATCAAATCTTTTCCAACCCTCCTTTTAATAAGATTTTAGAATTTTAATCCCTTCTAAGCTAAACCTTTTTCTAATTTTATAATACATAACCAAAGACCTGAAATAGTCTTTCTTGCTAACCCATTCTGATCCTTCCTTCTTGAGCTATGAATGGCCATAATACATTCCACCGATAACGCATCATGTTCCTTTCTCAATCGCCACTGTCATTTAGCCATCAATGCTAAATTCATTGAATTTAAACACCTATCTCCAAGTCCTACTGCAATATGTTCACAAAGATGATAGCTTTCAATTAATCAAGTTTAAAGGGAAAGGGCTAAATAAATTCGATTATAGTAGTAGTTAAAACCTACTTCGTTATGTTAAAAAATATACAAATTTAACTATTAATTCACCATAAACATAAACAATAGAAGTCATGGAATAGTTAGCAAACATGACAGCTTTCAACGAAGCAAGCCATTGGTTTCTCAACTGGCTAGACCACCATAAGTCAATGATAGCTTTCAGTAAAGCAAGCAGTTGGGCGAGGCTTCAAGAACAGAGGCTTTGAACTCAACCATTAAACTAATATAGCAAAGAAACACAAATTGCCTGCAAAATCGAAAACCCTAACCGCCATTGATGATCAAATTATTACACGATTATTGTGATATGCCAGACCTATTCTGCAAACCTACAACCGAGAAAACCAATCAAAGAAAGTAAAACAACACAAAACATCGAAGCCCTAATCGAGACGTTGAAATCGATACATGTGAAGCTCGAATCGACATGAAGCCTTAACAGAGACGCGGTGAATTTGCGGACAGCGCTGTACCACCGCGAAAGAGAATTTGCGGAGGAGGTTCTGGTGAATCGGAGAACAGGAGCAAAGCGGTGAATCTGCGGAGGTGTTTGTTCGTGTGAGAGCGATCCAATGGAGGCGCGTGGTGATGATGTACTTAAAGCATTAAAAAGAAAAAAAAAGGCTTGAACCAAATGCTTTAGGTGTGGTACGTTACTATTCATCTGGTTGATGAATGTTTGATCGTAAATAAAACCAAATAAAATCAAAGAGGTTGTGATGTAATGATTGAGCTAAGGTCTGAAATCTTATGGGAATCGGGTTCAATTCCTGTCACCATCATTAAATTCGGAGGCATTCAAATGAGGCATAGTTCTTAGGCTGATGCACCAGGGTTTTACCCACGCCGATCTAGGGTTCGAGTCTCGGCTCTCCCTCAAGCCGGGAAGGGGCCGTATTGGGTGGGATTTTTCCTTAGATGCTCTCCAACTCTGACGACAAATGGATCCAGTTAAGACAACATATTGGCCGGAGTTAGACGAGGCTCTCTCATGTGACGGAAGGGTGCGACGTCACAATATTCAATGTTCGTCGTTCAAAAAAAATAAAACCAAGTAAATAATTTAACATATTAAACTAAGTGGCGTAAACAACGTTCAAAATAGCAACATTTACATTTGACAAACAGAAGGCACTTGGGAAACGAAGCTCAAAGGTCAACGGCTAGGTTTTAAAAACTGAAAACTCGTAAAAGGCAACCATATGGATATTGTATTTTTATATTTTGCATTTTTAATAACGATTGACGTACTTTTATTATGTATTTGAAATTTAATTTAGTTTATGATTTTATTATGTGACCGACCTAACTCTCTCTGAACTGGGGCAAAGATATTTAATATTTAGTAATAAACAACCAACATCATAACAACAATTTTTAGGTTCACCACTGCTAGAGTGGATGTTCTACATGTATGCATGTCCATCTATCATTGAATTGAGTGTAATAGATCAAATCTCCTAAATGCCTAAAGCAAAAACGTATGGTCATACAAGATCATACAACTCGTATAAGATGATCATGGCAGGCCTATTGTTTAGGCATTGATGGCATATGGGTCATACAAAAACGTACGACCTGTTGAGCAATTTGCAGAAACGAACTTAATACTTGGATACTATGAAAGGCATGATCACACTTTCAGATCAAATCTATTTGGTGGTTCACCCAAATGATTGATCGGATACAATTAAGAGATTTAGAAGAACCAAATATGATGTGTTATGTGATGATTTCGAACCAGAATGGAGACCAAAATCGCATGAGCGTATTTACGGTTATTAGGTCTAGAAACTGCCCTATGCAGTTCTCGAATTTCAAATTTGCCACTTTTGCCCCTTGGACCCTGCTACCGGGGCCGCTTCCCCCGGACCCCGGTTAATTAGGGGCTTCGCTCCTAATATCATAATAAACTCAAATAAGCATGCAGTCCGCACCTCCTTACTTATTTGATATTTATGATGATACATATTAGTCAACACAAGTTAATCCACTTACAATAAAATATCCAACAATCCTCCTTATTTCTCCTTATTTTAGTGCAATCCTTGATTAACTAAAATTAAGTCATCACAAAACATACAAACTAATGCATAAATGAAATATCGTGATGATTGAATTTCATCTTAGTATATTATACATTTCATATATTCGAATATCAGGGTGTCACTAAGGATTGAACCCTTTTTATTCAAAGTGAATACACGAAGATAATACACACAAAAGTTTACATACTTATATGTTCTAACTTGACACTATCTTTTACTAGCATGTGCCCTTATCCTTCATAAGCATATCAAAGCCAAGTCCCAGCTTCTTGAAGCGGCTAAACTTCATGCACATATAGGTAGCTCTTTTACTCTTGCACTTGCATATGCAATTTTTCAAAAGAACTATTAAGAATTTGAAATTCAACCTCCTTAACTTGCAGAGCTGAACACATACCTTGGGATGATTCTACTAATGTGTTCCAATCTCTAGATGTTAAGCTTTCCACATTGAATTCAGCACCTAATGTTATACTAGGTGGGAATTGGATATCTTAACAAGAGAGATTTCAGGTGGATTTTAATCCCATCCCTATAGCCGACTTGTGCACAAGATCTCTACTTAACCCTTTTGTTAAATGATCGGCTAAGTTTTGTTGAGATTTTACAAACTCCACAAATATCACACCATTCATGTTAAGCTCACGTATCACACTATGTCTAACACCTAAGTGTCTAGACTTTACATTGTACACTTGACTATATGCCTTAGCCAAGGTAGTTTCACTATCACATCTGATAGATACAGGTGATATCGGTTTAGGCCACAATGGAATCTCATAAATTAAATTTCTTAGCCATTCAGCTTCCTTGCCAGCTGCTGCTAATGCTACTAACTCAGATTCCATTGTTGAATTGGAGATACAAGTTTGTTTCTTTGATGCCCAAGATATTGCACCACCTCTAAGAAGGAATACCCATCCACTTGTGGAAGAATAATCTTCCATGTTGGTAATCCAACTCGTATCTGAATATCCTTCAAGAACAAAAGGAAATCCAGTATAAATCAAACCTGTAAGGCCCCTTTTACCGGGTGACCTCACTCGTTGGATTTACTCATAAACATAGCCATAGATACTGAATAATTACATTGAATACTTTCTAAACGTAGCGTGAGCTTACATCATTCGATTACATAGCCATAACAGCGGAAGTCTTAATCATTTAAACATAACACATTGCTTTAACAAAAATTAAAGTGGATGGGATGTCAGCCCTTGATCGGGATAGCCTTCACTCCAATGCACGACCTTTCTTCTTTTTACCTGAAATGTATACTAAAAGTCAGCTAACGCTGGTGAGTTCTAGTTAAAAACATTTAGGTATGAACATTATCCATTTATAAATACTTACGTATAAATATATAAATATAAATACACATTTACATATCCTTTGCTTTCTTTTATCATTCGTATGTGAGCACATAAATATGCATTCACCTTTACTTTCATTAACATTTATTGGTCGTACTCATAAGAGTGATCAGCCAACATTCATTTATGCGTAAGTCACGAAGACAATACGCCCGTCCTACCGTCGTAGTCCGTCCTCCACAACATCCGGCAAACCTTCGGCCATCTGTTATGCTATACCGTCCGGCAAACCTTCGGCCGTCCGTCTTAACCGTACTACCGTCGTAGTCCGTCATATTCGCCCGTCTGCCCTAAGGCATCCGTTTCCCTCGTGAACTATTATATATGCAACCGTTCTACTTATCATTGATAAGGCAATTGCTTCGACCGTCCATTAGTGCCTTTCACACGTCCTAGCTAATGAAGGAACGTGTTTGTCCCGATTGCAAAATAGTCACGAGGTCGTCCGTCTACCGAAGTAGCCGTTATCATCGAAGCGTCCATACATTTACATGCATTCGTAACAAGCAATATATAAAATATAAAGCAAGATTTTCTTCTTTTTCGTTATGTCGTTCGTTCATTCATTCTTTGTATACATTCGTTTCATTCTTGTTCATCATTATTTTACGTATGATCATATTAACATTCATATATATATAAGTATCACATATGATCACATTGGCATTCATAACATTTATTCACTTAGTGTATACATCTCAGCCCCAAAACATTTGAAAACATTTGCACATAACATAGAAGGGGCACATAGAACTCACCTGATAGGCGGGTCCCTGAAGTATAATAGCTGGTTTCGAAACGTCACTAAGGTCACCCACAATCTGTATAATAAAGTCATACATATAAGGTAGGGCTCCTAAATGACACTAGACATTACTATTCTTGAACTCAGTAGTTTCGGGAGGTGGGTCGCATCAAAACTATGGTAGTTTCGAGCTATGGTCTTACACTCGAAACTAGGTAGTTTCGAGTCATAATCCTTCTATCGAAACTAGGTAGTTTCGAGTCATGAGATCCTATCGAAACTATGGTAGTTTCGAGTCATTAACTTATGAAAAATCTTAGTTTAGGTTCAAGGTGACACTCGAAACTAGGTAGTTTCGAGTCCTGAGTTCCTATCGAAACTATGGTAGTTTCGAGTCATTGGCTGCTATCGAAACTAGATAGTTTCGAGTCAAACATGACTATCGAAACTAGAGTAGTTTCGACGGGTCTGTATGTATCGAAACTATAGTTTCGAGTCATGGGTCTGCATCTTCCCTGACCAGAACCTTGCTCCAGCCAACTTATTTCCAATCGATTAAACCTTGAGCATTTTACGTTAAACACCTTCCTTTATCGTTCTTGAGTTCAAATACGTGATTTGTTTCAAGTTTCGTATGCAAAAATCGTATCTTTATTTGATTTAAACCCGAGACATGCAAAGACTCATAATCAGAGGCGATGCTTACCTCAACAGGCCCGATTTCTGTTGCTATGCGTTGAAATGGTGGAGTCGGATGATTCCCGAGCCCTTGAGTCTTCTCCTTGCGGTTTTCTTCACAAGCCGATCGCTCTCTCTCTCTCTCTAGTATTCTTGCGCAGGAAGATGAAATGAGAGGGGTTTGGGTTGAAGCTGCTGTTTTGTAATGGGGTTTCCCCCTTTTCTTTTCGGCCCATGGGCCGAAATTTTGGCCAAGCCCACTTTATTTCCCTTTTCTATTTGTCTTGTCATTATTTGGGATGTTACAAGTCTACCCTCCTTAATGAGGTTTCGTCCTCGAAACCTGTTACACGTTAAACAACTGGGGATACAGTTCCTTCATCTCGTCTTCTTTCTCCCAAGTAGCCTCGGACCCCTTTCTGTGTTTCCATTGTATTTTGACTAAAGGGATCGACTTATTGCGTAATCGTTTCTCGGCTCTGTCAAGAATAGCTATTGGTTCTTCTACATAGTTCAAGCTGTTATCCACTTCGATTTCGTCATAAGGTATGTGAGCCGTATCGTCAGCAAGGCACTTACGTAAGTGTGATATGTGGAATGTAGGGTGTATTCCACTAAGCTCGACGGGTAGGTCGAGTCTGTAAGCAACTTGACCCACTCTTGCTACAATCTTGAAAGGTCCGACAAACCTTGGACTTAGTTTGCCACGCTTTCTGAATCGAATGATTCCTTTCCACGGTGATACTTTCAACAGTACCATGTCCCCTACTTGAAACTCTAAATCCCTCCTTCTCTTATCCGCGTATGATTTCTGTCTGTCTTTTGCGGCTTTCATACGAGCCTTGATTTGATCAAATTTCTCAGAAGTAGCTTTGACCACTTCGAGACTTGCAAAATCCTTCTGTCCAATTTCCCCCCAACAAACCGGGGTCCTACATTTCCTCCCATACAACATTTCAAATGGCGGCATGCCAATAGTCGAGTGATAGCTGTTGTTATATGAAAATTCTGCCAATGGTAGATGGCTGTCCCAACTCCCACCGAAGTCAATGATACAGGCCCGGAGCATGTCCTCCAAGGTCTGAATGGTCCTTTCCGATTGTCCATCGGTTTGGGGGTGGTAAGCGGTGCTGATGTTCAGTCTAGTGCCCATTGCTTCATTGAATTTCTTCCAAAGCCTTGACGTGAATCTAGTATCCCTGTCAGACACAATCGACAGCGGCATACCATGTCTGCTCACAATTTCCTTGATAAATACTTCTGCTAGCTTTTCAGAAGAAGAAGTTTCTCGTATTGGCAAGAAGTGAGCACTCTTTGTCAAGCGGTCGACGATCACCCAAATGGTATCATTGCCTTTAGCTGTTCGCGGTAGCTTGGTAATGAAGTCCATCGTGATCTCCTCCCACTTCCATTCCGGTATTGGCAAAGGTTGCATTTTACCGCATGGCTTCTGGTGCTCGGCCTTAACTAGAGAACACGTTAGGCACTTGCTCACGTATTCTGTCACATCATTCTTCATGCCAGGCCACCAGTATTCTTTCTTCAAGTCTTGATACATTTTGTTTGTCCCGGGGTGGATAGAATAGCGAGACTTATGGGCCTCATCGAGTATTTTGGCTCTAAGCTCACCAATCTTAGGTATCCACATCCGGCCAAACCTAGTTCGTACTCCGTATGCATTCGCATCTAAGTTCCCTTGTTGTCCTACTATTCTTTCCCGTTTCATATTTCTTTCTAACAATGCTTCATCTTGTGCCTTTGATATTTCACCCATTAAGTCTGGCGTTATAATTAACTGACACGCTTTGATCCGGATAGGTGCCGATTCTTCCTTTCTACTTAAAGCGTCAGCCACTACGTTTGCCTTGCCTGGATGGTACAATATCTCACAGTCATAGTCTTTCAGTAGCTCTAACCATCTTCTTTGCCTCATGTTTAGTTCCTTTTGTTCGAAAAAAATATTTCAAGCTTTTGTGATCGGAGTAGATGGTGCATTTAACTCCATACAAGTAGTGTCTCCATATTTTCAACGCGAAAACTACTGCTGCTAATTCTAGATCATGTGTTGGGTAGTTAACTTCATGAACCTTTAGTTGCCGCGATGCATAAGCAATTACCTTTCCTCGTTGCATGAGTACGCACCCTAAACCTTGCCCTGAAGCGTCAGAGTAGACTACTAAGTCTTCATTTCCCTCAGGTAGTGTTAATACTGGAGCTTGAGTTAATCGTGTCTTAAGTTCCTCAAACGCGTTGTTTTGGGTTGGACCCCATTCATACTTTACTTCCTTCCGTGTCAGTTTGGTTAGCGGCGAGGCAATTCTTGAGAAATCTTGGATGAACCTTCGATAGTAGCCTGCCAACCCTAGAAAGCTTCGTATCTCTGTTGGTGTCTTTGGGATGTTCCATTCCTTTACTGTCTCGATCTTTGCAGGATCCACCATGATGCCGTTTGGGTTTATTACATGACCTAGGAATTGGACTTCCCTAAGCCAGAACGCGCATTTGGAGAATTTTGCGTACAACTTTTCCTGCTTTAGCACCTCCAATACTTCTCTTAGGTGACAGTGGTGATCACCTTCATTCTTTGAATATATGAGGATGTCATCTATAAAAACTATTACTGATCGATCCAACATGGGTCGGCATACTCTATTCATTAAATCCATAAATGCTGCTGGTGCGTTAGTTAATCCGAAGGACATCACGAGAAATTCATAATGCCCATAACGCGTACGAAACGCAGTTTTCGGTACATCTTCCTCTCTTACTTTCAATTGATGGTAACCCGACCTGAGATCAATCTTTAAGAACCAACTCGCGCCTTGTAATTGATCAAAGAGGTCGTCTATTCTAGGCAGTGGGTATTTGTTCTTTACTGTTCTCTTGTTCAATTCACGGTAGTCGATGCACATGTGCATGCTGCCGTCCTTTTTCTTTACAAATAATACCGGAGCGCCCCATGGTGAGATGCTCGGTCTGATAAATCCTTTCTCTGTTAATTCTTCAAGTTGGGACTTTAATTCTTTCATTTCTGACGGAGCCAATCGGTATGGTGCCTTGGCAACGGGCTCAGCTCCTGGCAGTAAGTCAATCTGAAATTCTATTTCCCGATCGAGCGGCAAACCAGGTAGGTCCTCTGGGAACACTTCTGGAAAATTGCACACCACGGGTACATCTTTTAGCTCTTTCGTTTTCATTCTATCGTCAATAACATACGCCAGATAAGCTTCGCAACCGCGCCTCATGTAACTTTCGGCCTTGATCATCGAGATGACGTTCGACATTGTGCTATTCCAGTCACCATAAACCGTAATCGGACTGCCGTCAGTGGCCTTGAGATGTATCATCTTTCGTTTACATATGATTTGAGCTTCGTTGGCAGCTAACCAATCCATGCCCAATACTACATCGAATCCTCCTAAGGTTAGAAGGTACAATTTAGATGGAAACTTATGGCCCTCTATTTCTACCATGCAATCGTCAGTCACTTGGATGACTACTGAGTTTTTACCAATAGCAGTTTGTACGCTAAAGGCCCTTATAAGGCTAGTGATTGTGCAGTCTAATTTGTGGCTAAATGCAGTGGATATAAAACTTTTACTAGCACCAGAATCAAACAGAATAGCAGCATGTTCATCATTTACTAGGAACGTACCCGACACGACGTCAGGGTTTCCTCTTGCTTCTTCCTCGGTTAAAGCATAGGCCCGAGTCCTAGCCTTTGGCTGTTCCTTTTCTTTTTCTTTCCCCGAACCAGATTGTCCGGTCTTCCTGCAATCCTTAGTAGCGTGCCCATACCAACCACAGTTCTGGCACTTGATGCCCTTAGTACAATCCTTCGAGTAGTGCCCCGGTCTTCCACATTTAAAACACATGGTTGAGCCGGCCAAACATTCACCGCGGTGCTGTTTCCCGCATTTTGTGCATATTTCGTACTCATCATTCCTTGGCTTCTTTGCCTCAGCAGTAACATTTCTTCTTCCAGTCCCCTTAGACGAGTCCTCCCACTTCCTCTTTGGTGCCTCCGGCACCGGGTCCTCATTGGCATAATCGTCATAGACGATTCCGGACAGATTCACTACCGACTCGAAAGTCGAGGGTAGGTTAGCTTTCACATGAACACGGACCTTTTGGGGTAGGCCTTTGACATAATACTTAATCAATCGCTCCTCAGTCTCTACCAGGTGGGGTACCAGTTGAGCTAGCTCATTAAATCTTGAAGTGTACTGGCGATGAGTCTTGTTGCCAGCCTTGAAATTTAGAAACTCGTTTTCCACTCGATCAATCTCGTTCTGTGGGCAGAACTTCTGGATTATCAACTTTTTCAGATCTTCCCAAGTCATTCTTTTGAGAGCGTTTGGCGATTTAGTTCTTTGGATAGTCCTCCACCAACTTAGTGCCTCGTTGGTGAAAGAGTGAGCCACATATTTTACAGCCTGGTCAGGTCGGCATTCGCTTATGTTGATTACCCCATTCATCCTCTCGATCCATTCAAACGTAGCCACCGAATCCTTGTTTCCATCAAATTTGGGCGGATCACCGTCCTTAAATCCTTTGTAGGTACACCCATGGGTGTTCAGTCTCACTGTCACTTCATCCCCATCACTATCATAAACTTTCTCCTCATGGTTGTTTTCCTCCTCCTCTTTGCTCTTCTTTAGTGCCTCAGATAACAGATCAGGCAGAACTTTCTTCAGAGTTAGTATGACCTCACGGGCAATAGCATCTCTAACTTCGGGTTCCAGTCGTAGAGATCCTTCATTGCCCTCAGCTGGTGGGGTTACATTTGTTTCATGCACGCTCTCAGTGTGTTCCACGTGCACACTCTCCTCTTCCTCATATCTTTGGTTCAATGGCGGTCTACCGACTCGGCCAGTGCGACCGCCTCGGCGTCCAGTTCCTCTTTTACGAGCCATAGTTTTCTAGATTTCCTGTTGAGTAAAAAGGTATACATCAATGTCATTCCTTCAGATCATAGTTTAGAACAGTACGAGCAAGGTAAATTCTTAATTACAGTGACCGGTTTGTGATTAATAATTTGCTTTGCTTTTCGGGTTCGAAACTCTTCACATCAGTAGTGACATTGACATCTAAGCGTTCTAAGTTAAGGTATCTATCCCTAACTATAGGCATTAACTTTATGACTTACTTACTGCACTGGCGTTGGCGTCGGCTACCCAGACTGACATCCGTGCGTTGGTCCCATTATCAGCTTGAGTCCAGACATTTAGGGATGTCTGAATCTCTCAAACTATTGCTCTGATACCAACTTGTAAGGCCCCTTTTACCGGGTGACCTCACTCGTTGGATTTACTCATAAACATAGCCATAGATACTGAATAATTACATTGAATACTTTCTAAACGTAGCGTGAGCTTACATCATTCGATTACATAGCCATAACAGCGGAAGTCTTAATCATTTAAACATAACACATTGCTTTAACAAAAATTAAAGTGGATGGGATGTCAGCCCTTGATCGGGATAGCCTTCACTCCAATGCACGACCTTTCTTCTTTTTACCTGAAATGTATACTAAAAGTCAGCTAACGCTGGTGAGTTCTAGTTAAAAACATTTAGGTATGAACAT
This sequence comes from Smallanthus sonchifolius, assembly GCA_023525975.1. Taxonomy (NCBI): domain Eukaryota; kingdom Viridiplantae; phylum Streptophyta; class Magnoliopsida; order Asterales; family Asteraceae; genus Smallanthus; species Smallanthus sonchifolius. Next base: position 32,336,942 of record CM042025.1, read on the forward strand.
TATCCATTTATAAATACTTACGTATAAATATATAAATATAAATACACATTTACATATCCTTTGCTTTCTTTTATCATTCGTATGTGAGCACATAAATATGCATTCACCTTTACTTTCATTAACATTTATTGGTCGTACTCATAAGAGTGATCAGCCAACATTCATTTATGCGTAAGTCACGAAGACAATACGCCCGTCCTACCGTCGTAGTCCGTCCTCCACAACATCCGGCAAACCTTCGGCCATCTGTTATGCTATACCGTCCGGCAAACCTTCGGCCGTCCGTCTTAACCGTACTACCGTCGTAGTCCGTCATATTCGCCCGTCTACCCTAAGGCATCCGTTTCCCTCGTGAACTATTATATATGCAACCGTTCTACTTATCATTGATAAGGCAATTGCTTCGACCGTCCATTAGTGCCTTTCACACGTCCTAGCCAATGAAGGAACGTGTTTGTCCCGATTGCAAAATAGTCACGAGGTCGTCCGTCTACCGAAGTAGCCGTTATCATCGAAGCGTCCATACATTTACATGCATTCGTAACAAGCAATATATAAAATATAAAGCAAGATTTTCTTCTTTTTCGTTATGTCGTTCGTTCATTCATTCTTTGTATACATTCGTTTCATTCTTGTTCATCATTATTTTACGTATGATCATATTAACATTCATATATATATAAGTATCACATATGATCACATTGGCATTCATAACATTTATTCACTTAGTGTATACATCTCAGCCCCAAAACATTTGAAAACATTTGCACATAACATAGAAGGGGCACATAGAACTCACCTGATAGGCGGGTCCCTGAAGTATAATAGCTGGTTTCGAAACGTCACTAAGGTCACCCACAATCTGTATAATAAAGTCATACATATAAGGTAGGGCTCCTAAATGACACTAGACATTACTATTCTTGAACTCAGTAGTTTCGGGAGGTGGGTCGCATCAAAACTATGGTAGTTTCGAGCTATGGTCTTACACTCGAAACTAGGTAGTTTCGAGTCATAATCCTTCTATCGAAACTAGGTAGTTTCGAGTCATGAGATCCTATCGAAACTATGGTAGTTTCGAGTCATTAACTTATGAAAAATCTTAGTTTAGGTTCAAGGTGACACTCGAAACTAGGTAGTTTCGAGTCCTGAGTTCCTATCGAAACTATGGTAGTTTCGAGTCATTGGCTGCTATCGAAACTAGATAGTTTCGAGTCAAACATGACTATCGAAACTAGAGTAGTTTCGACGGGTCTGTATGTATCGAAACTATAGTTTCGAGTCATGGGTCTGCATCTTCCCTGACCAGAACCTTGCTCCAGCCAACTTATTTCCAATCGATTAAACCTTGAGCATTTTACGTTAAACACCTTCCTTTATCGTTCTTGAGTTCAAATACGTGATTTGTTTCAAGTTTCGTATGCAAAAATCGTATCTTTATTTGATTTAAACCCGAGACATGCAAAGACTCATAATCAGAGGCGATGCTTACCTCAACAGGCCCGATTTCTGTTGCTATGCGTTGAAATGGTGGAGTCGGATGATTCCCGAGCCCTTGAGTCTTCTCCTTGCGGTTTTCTTCACAAGCCGATCGCTCTCTCTCTCTCTCTCTCTAGTATTCTTGCGCAGGAAGATGAAATGAGAGGGGTTTGGGTTGAAGCTGCTGTTTTGTAATGGGGTTTCCCTCTTTTCTTTTCGACCCATGGGCCGAAATTTTGGCCAAGCCCACTTTATTTCCCTTTTCTATTTGTCTTGTCATTATTTGGGATGTTACAAAACCATAATCCATGGTTCCTTTCAAGTACCTAAATACTCGGTTTGCTTGCCAATGATGTGAACCTGGATTATGAGTATATCTACTCAGTTTTCCAACCGCAAAGGCTATATCAGGCCTAGTACTAATCATGGCATACATGAGAGATCCAATAGCTCTTGAGTATTCAAGTTGAGATACTTCAATACCTTTGTTAGGTATGAGCTTAACATTAGGATCTATAGGAGCACTCACAAGAGAACAATCTTTGAAGTTAAATTTTTTCAACCTCTTCTCAATATAATGAGATTGAGAAATAGAAATACCATGTTCTCTACGTGTGATCTTTATACCAAAAATCACCTTAGCCTCCCCCATGTCTTTCATAGCAAACTTAGATGACAAAAATTCCTTGGTTTTATCAACTTGTTCTTGGTTAGTGCCAAAGATCAACATGTCATCTACATATAAGCAAATAATTACTCCTCCACCAGAAGTATCAAATTTGCTATATACACACTTGACTGCTTGGTTTAATACAAAACCATTAGACAACACCACATCATCAAAATTTTGATGCCACTGTTTTGGTGCTTGCTTAAGACCATATAATGATTTTATCAACTTACAAACTTTGTTTTCATTTCCAGGAAAAACAAAGCCCTCTGGTTGTTTTATATAGATCTCCTCATCCAATTCACCATTTAAGAATGCTGTTTTCACATCCATTTGGTGAATCACAAGGTTGTGTATGGCAGCAAGTGCTAATAACAACATAATAGTGGATATCCTTGGAACAGGAGCATATGTATCAAAGAAATCAATACCCTCTTTTTGCCTAACGCCTTGGATAACCAGTCTGGTTTTAAACTTGTATATGCTACCGTCCACCTACATTTTCCTTTTGAAGATTCATTTACTTCCCAATGGCTTACATCCAGTGGGTAAATCAGTCAACTTCCAAGTGTTGTTCTGCGTTATAGAATCAATCTCATCTTGGATTGCTTCTTTCCAGAAAGCAACATCCTTGGATGCCATAGCTTCACTATAAGTCCTTAGGTCCTCCTCAATATTAAAACAATACTGATATTGAGATTTAATCTTATTCCTTGACCATTCAACTAAATAAAGTTGAAAATCATCACCAAAATTCTTGGGTTTTCTGGCTCTTGTACTTTTTCTGGGTTCAGAGCTAGTGGAAGGTGCATCTCCAGGATTAACTGGAGTATTAGCCGTTTGAGAAACCTTTAAACTATGACTCATGTCCTTTGGTCTAGGTATAGAAGTAAATCTTTCTTCATCAAAGATTGCATCTCTTGACTCTATAACAGTGTTCACAGCCACAGTCATTAGATTCTAATACATAGAACCTATAAGCCTTGGAATGCTCAACATAACCAATGAATATACAATCTATACCTCTTTCACCCAAAGTTTTCCTCTTTGGTTTAGTAAGTCTAACAACAGGTCTACACCCCCAAACTTTAAGATAACTCAAGTTTGTTGGCTTTTTGTACTAAAGCTCATACGGGGTAAGTCTTCTTCCTTTTACTAGGAACCCTATTCAATAGAAAACAGGCTGTTAACATAGCCTCACCCTAAAATCCATCACTCAAACCCGAATAGGATAACATGGAATTAACCATTTCCTTTAAAGACATATTCTTCCTTTCCGCTACACCATTTTGTTGTGGTGTATAAGGAGCCGTGGTCTGATGTATTATACTAGTAGATTGAAAACACACTGGATCATAATACTCACCACCTCTATCAGTACGAAGAGTTTTAATTAACCTATTTTGATGTAGCTCTACCTCATGTTATATATTTTAAATTTATCAAGAGCTTTGTCCTTAGCATGTAACAAATAAACATAGCCGAGTCTAGATGCATCATCAATAAATGTGATAAAATATTTTTTGTTTCCTAGTGAAGGTGTAGCATGTAAATCACATAAATCGCTATGTATCAATTCTAATGCTTTTGTTTCCCGGTTAACATCTTTGAATGGTTGTCTAGTTATCTTAGTTAAAGAACACGTATTGCATTTATCATTAACCGTGTCAAAAGCAGGAATTAAACTCATTTTAGACATATCTTTTAGCCTCTTATAATGAACATGTCCTAGTCTAGCATGCCATAAATCAGATTTGTTCAAATTACTACTAGAACTAGTATATGCCATGCAAACAGAATTATCACTAAAAGAAACATCCAAATTTAATTTAAACATACCATTACATAGATAACCAAAACTAACAAAAGAACCATGTCTTAACAAGATAAACTTGTCACTTTCTAAGACCTGTTTGTAACCACAATTTTTCAACACGATACCAGACAAAAGATTCTTTCGAATCCCAGGAACATACAAACCATTGTTCAAAAGTAAAGATTTTCCAGAAGTAAAAAACTAGATTAACAGTTCCTAATCCATTAATTGGTTCAGTTGCAACATTTCCCATCTTAAAAATAGATCCATCTTCAATTGGTTTGAAGTCTTTAAACCATTAAAGATTCTTGCACACGTGACTAGTTGCACCTGAATCAACCAAGCAATCTCATCATCCTGCACATAAAATGCTTAAGATATTAGTGATACATAATTCTCAACCGAATTATTATTAGGTACTAAAATCTGACCTTGTTGCTTTCCTAGATCCTTAGATCCACTTGGACCAGCTTCATTCTTGCCTTTACCTCCACCTTTACCAACCCGACAGTCCTTCTTGAAGGGCCCAAGTTTACCACACATCCAACATGTCATCTTAGGCTTCTTATTAGGAGCCTTGTTGTTGTTCCCTTGAAACTTTCGTTTCCCTTTAGCATTGTGAACAACCTTAGATGATCCACCTTCTTCCACCATTTTCACAAAAGAAGGTCCAGCCATGGTTTTATCATCACTAACCCAATTTTTTTCCATATCCCTTATGGATTGTTCAATTTGGAAGTGACTTCCAAGTTCAACCAAGGTTAGTTCCTCCTTCTTATGCTTAAAATTGTGTTTGAAGTCTTTCTAAGAAGGAGGCAGTTTGCCAATTATGCTAGAAATCGAGATGGATTTATCCATCTTCATATCATATTGAGTAAGCTGTCCCAATATCCTTAACAGTTCATTATACTGTTCCATGACCGGCCTTGAATCCACCATTTTGTAATTTATAAAATTACCAATAAGAAATTTCTTGCTAGAGGCATCCTCTGCCATATATTTGGGTTCAAGGGAATCCCACAATTCTTTTGCAGATTCAGAGTTTTGGTACTCATCGAAAAGAGAATCAGACATACCATTGAGAATGTGACCACAACATATGTAGTCGTTGTTTTCCCATTTGCGGCGCCTTCTGGTCTGGTCCACTGTTTCATCCTCCACGAATTCAGGCATAGGGGTACTCAGAACATAGACGACCTTTAGAGTGGTCAACATGAAATGTATCTTCTTCTGTCACCGTCTGAAATCCTGTCCAACAAACTTGTCCAACTTCGCGAAATTGTTCGTCATGTCTTTCGCAGATTCTCCGTTCATCATCTTCACAGAAATATATTTGATCTTTGTTGAGGAATTTGCAGAAACGAACTTAATACTTGGATACTCTGAAAGGCGTGATCAGACTTCATATCAAATCTATTTGGTGGTTCACCCAAATGATTGATCGGATACAATTAAGAGATTTAGAAGAACCAAATATGATGTGTTATGTGATGAATTCGAACCAGAATGGAGACCAAAATCGCAGGAGCGTATTTATGGTTATTAGGTCTAGAAACTGCCCTAGGCAGTTCTCGAATTTCAAATTTGCCACTTTTGCCCCTTGGACCCCGCTATCGGGGGCGCTGCCGCCGGACCCCTGTTAATTAGGGGCTTCACTCCTAATATCATAATAAACTCAAATAAGTGTAAACTCCGCACCTCCTTACTTATTTGATATTTATGATGATACATATTGGTCAACCCAAGTTAATCCAATTACACTAAAATATCTAACATGACCGCCGTAGCAAATGGCAATTGCCCGACTGAACAACACTGGATCGAACAATGGGCGTATCCTCACAATTGTTTGACATAAAAATCTGAAAGACGGTGGTCCCAAAGCCACCTAAAAACATTTAGAACGCAGGATTTTAAAAATCTCTTGGCTTTCACCACAAAATGATACAAAAACAAACCAAACAATGCGAAAGGAACACCAAACATCCCTAAAGAGCTCCAGGTAAGGATGAAAAATCGTGGGAACGACGTAGAGCTCTAGGTAAGGATGAAAAATCGTGGGAACCACGTGGGAGCATCAATATATATAAGCCATATGTTTTTAGGGAAGTTAATTGTATTGCGCTCGGGATAGGTAATATGGTCAGTTTATTATGTATTGAAAAGAATATGACATTAATACAATCAAGTATTGCATACCATAATAATTTTAATATAGGATAGGTTAACAATGGATCAATTATTTTCAATCCTAGAAGAAATATTTTACAAGGCTACCAATTTTGCTCAATCTTATCCATAAAAAGGTAAAGATAATTTAAGATTTTCCATGCATGTGTTGCCCTATTCACTCTTCATTGATGTGAATAGGGAGCGGTCTCATGGAATTCATAAGCTACAAGGTCGCCCAAACGCTTCCACCACCATAACTAACATACGTCAAACACGATATTGGCACAAGGCACAATCCTCGACTTCTAAGATCTCTCTTGATCTCATCATTTCCATCCTTTATTGAACCCTGAAATGTAATCACATGTAGCCATATTTATTGTTGATTTCTGTACTGTTAATATTAAAACATTCGAGGTCATTAGGCGGATTGTTTCGTTAATAATGTATTATCATTTTCCAACCAGGAAGTTATATCAGAATGACTCCAATTTCCGCTTATTGCGTTAGGGACCTCCACAGTGAGGAGTGTACCTAGGGGTAGCGGATGAGGGTGGCCGCTCCCATGCATTTTTTTCTTTGTTTTATACAAATGTGATTTAATTCAAGCGATCATAAGAAATTTTGACACCAACCCTAATGAAATTTTGAGGCCGACCCTGAAGAAATTTTGACATTGACCGAAAAAAAAATAATTTAAGATTTTAAAACTTCACAAATATAAAAGTATTATAAACTAAATAAACAATTAAGCTCAATAAACAATTTAACCCATTACCTATTTTTTAAAATTAAGCTCACAACCCATTAATTTATGATAAAACCCAATAAACAATTTAACATAATTTTAACCTAAGTGACGTTATCAAAGTTCAAAATACACTACAAGGATATTTTCTTATGCCGACGACACCTATCCACACAATAAAAGTCGTCGGCATAGGTTCACCTATACGGAAGACATGTCATGGGGATGAGTTTTTCCAAAATTTGACTAGGTGACACCCTATCCACACGACATGTCGTCGGGATAGGGTTAGCTAGGTGGAGGGAAAACTGACGCCTAAATGAAAACGTGTCCCGACAACATGTCGTGGGAAAAAGTTAAATTAATTTTTGTTTCCTTTTTTTCCAGTATTTATTATATCATGCAAAAAAATAATAATAATAAAGCCTATCTCCATGACATGTCATGTGGATAGGCCAATTTAAAAAGTTTACCGGTCAAAAGTCTATACCCATAAGGCCCACCTATACCAACGACTCATTTGATCTATTGGTATGAATTTATACCCACGAAACCTATACCCACGACATGTCGTCGGAATAAGTCGACATATTTTCGTGGGCAGGGTTGTATCCTTATGGTGATAGCAGCATTTACATTCGACAAATCAAAAGGCACGTGTGAAACGTAGGTCGAACGTCAACGTCAACGTCAGGGAAGATCATTGATCTGGGAAAAGATGTCATGGCTAGGATTCAAAAAATGAAAATTCGTACATACAGCGCAATCTTAGGGATATGGTATTTCTATTGTGCATTTTTAATGACGATTGACGTGCTTTCATTATGTATTTGAAATTTAAATTAGTTTTATGATTTTATTATGTGACCGACCCGACCGTATATGAACTGGACCAAAGAAATTTAATATTTAGTAATACCTTAAAAAAATCTCCTAAATGTCAAAAGCATACGATGTTATTATTATTATTTCATAAAAAAGAGGATAACTAAATTGTAATTTGGCTTGTTTTCATAAACTATTCATAAACGGATTAGTAACTTGATGTTGTTATTACTTAACGAACATAAAAATATATAAACCCATTTTGCTAAACTAGGGTTAGCCCTGGACCCAGAGATTTTGTTATTCTAGGAGCTGAGTCCCCTCTAACAACCACACAATTATTGACGATATTTTATTGAACCGTATTTCGTATAATGTTAAAAAAAAATTCCATGTTTCCAGAAATTGTTTCACACTTTCAAGTAGTGCATATACTTAATGTCCATTATTGAGTGTGTTTCATATTAAGTTTTCATGAAACATTTATCAATTTTGCAAAAATGTTAAGAACAACATGCATGCATGAAATGCCACGTTGTCAATTTTTTAGTACAAAAGAAATTAATTTTCTAAATATATGAATATTTTAAGAACATAGATAATTTGACATGAAATTTTAAAATTAAGTGAAACAATTTTTGGTTGGAAGCGGTGGGGGAATTCATATTTTTTAGTCTGAGAGTCATCATAAGGTTTTCTTCTCTATCGACTATAACTAAGGGGTCCAACTCATATTTTTTTTTTAAAAATCAACTTTTATATATAAAAAAAAAAGAGATTTCGGTGACCGAAGGGTTAATGGACACTCTTGACCCTCCCCTGGTTCAATTCCGCCCAATGATCTAATATAGACTTGTAGGTTAGTTAATGTAGTGGTACAGAAAATACACAGGGAAGTTAATGTAGTTTATGATAGTTATATCAACTTTCAAAGATAGTAGTTAAATAACTGCTTTTCTGTTAATTTCTAGTCTATAAATATTTAATGTTAATTACTACATAGTTATGTATTCTTTTCTGTGATAGAAGTTGCTGGAAATATAATAAAATAAAATATTTTCAAGAGAAATTAATTAAGTACCTCCACTTGGTTTTGAAGAAACTTAATATATCCAATGGATTCAGTTAGCACCGATGCTGTATCTGTCTGCAAATATATCCCATAAATCCTCACTCTCACATTTATCAACACCATATATATATAAATAATTTTATTTAATTATTTTAACATTCTATGACTGGTATAGATCAAAGAAAGCAGTTCCTGTTTAACAAAAAAAGAAAGAAAGAGAGAGAGAAGACAATGGGTGGTGGTCTGCTTCCTGTTTTCAGCAAAAAAGTGTGCCTTTACTCTGAAAATTGAGCTGCCCATGATTCAAGTGACTGATCAAGATTGTGCTTAATTTATTATTTAAGTTCAAATTTGTCACCATTAATTGTATATTTTGTCTTTGGTGCAGTTACTTTATTTAATTATTTAAACAATTAAATCATGAAAACAAAATGGGTATACAAGTAGAAGATTACTATGGATTTGTTGGTTTTTACTTACTTGTAAATGATTTTTAATTTATTTTTTGTATTTATAAGTGCTAGAAAAGTATTATGTTTCTCCTATATATATCAATAAATTTCATTTTGTGAGGGTTTTTTTATAGTAGAGATGGAATCAAAATATTAAAAGTGTGCTCATTTTTATAATTTGATATGTTTTGAGTTTCAGGGTTATAAGTTTAAAGTTTGAGTTCTTTTTTCTTGTTTTATTTACTTTATAGTTGGCTATAGAGTTATCCGGAACTTCATTGATCCATTCGAACTCCTTCTAGGTCCTCTCCAATAATATCGATCAGAATTATGCGCATATTGACCTTTAGCGTCGATACTACGCCGACGAAAGGTATGGCGACGACATGTCGTCGGAGGGACCCTTTTACGACGACATGTCGGCGCTAAAAGGAGTCGAGAAAGGTCCAATTTCTTGTAGTGTGCCTAACACATTTGTTCAGTTCTATTGGAAATAACACACTTGCACGTTTCTTGTTTTATTTCTTGTTTGAGGTATCAATTTCCAATAGAACTGAACAAATGTGTTAGGCATAATTCTGATCGATATTATTGGAGAGGATCTAGGAGGAGTTCGAATGGATCAATGAAGCTCCGGATAACTCAAGTGATGAAGAAAGAGTTATAGGAATAAAGCTTGCTTTAGAGTATGAATTTGGGATTATCGATTTGTTTGGTTTGTTTATCTAATCAAGTTAGATTTACGGTAGGATTAGTATTTGTTTAGTATAAATATTGTAATTGTTTTGATGGTGAGTATAATATAATGAAAATAGTCAGAAGCTAAGCTTAGCTCCCAAAATTGTGTGCCTCTGATCAAGAAAATACCATTGAAATCCATCAAAATGAATTGTAATATTGTTAGTTGTTTATATATGGCATTGATCATGGGTGCTTCATTGTATTAACTTTATGCGGTTCAAAAACTTAATAATAATAAAAGTGGAGAATTTTGTAAACCAAACTGATCTAATAAATCATATATATGGATATTTTGTAAACCAAGCTGAGCCTGAATAATAATTTAGAAACAAAAGGTTTTTATTGCAGTAGAAAGCTAGCAACTTTATGAGAGGAAGAAAGATAACACTATACCTTACCAAAAGGTGCTACCATCTGCTGAAGAGCTGAGATTCGATCACCTAATTTCTCCTTTCTAACCTGATTCACAAAAAACACCCACCTCTAAATAAAATTAATCAATACAAAACATACATTGGGATTGCTAAATTGTAGATATTTTATGAAAATCACCTTCAATGGTGCGCAAGACGGCCGCGATTCCAGTTTAGATTTCTTTGTTGGAGAAGCTTTAGGAACCTTTACATCCCTATAATAACTAGCTGGCCTTTTTGCTTCTGTTGTTTCCAACATGAAGGTTGGTGCTGTCTTCAGTAAAGTTTAAAACATGTACAAGATATATTCAGATTGAAATTTCATCAATATATAAACTAATGAAAAAGATGAATATGTTCTTGAATTAGAGAAAGAATGTTTAAAATTAGCAAACATAAGAACTAAAGAGGGAAAACTTCACCTTGCTATTCATTTGATCAACACCATAAGACAAACAATTGTCATTGAAAAGGCCTCCAAGATTAAGAGCATTGAATACAGAAGGTTGATAGCTAGAACTCCCATTAAATGTTGTAGACCCAAAAGAATCTAAAGCTGGCATGTTTATATTGAAAGTGCTTGTGGGTCGATTCAAATTTGAAATATTTAAGGTTGGAAAAATCTGACTACATGTCCCTCTATAACTACTATTAGTATCAAAAGAGTTAAAGATTGAGTCTTCAGATGAGGGAAATTGATTCATAAACTGATCACTTTTAATATGACACCCATTTGAGAATGTTTTCAGCAACATATCTTGATTGTTATCATTGTTGTATCTAGTTCTCTGAAAATTATTATTTGACATAAAATCTTCGGTACTGGACGTCGGGCTGCAGCTTATGATATCTGGGAGTTTCGAATAAGATCCGGTTATCGAGAGCTCGTGCTTGATTCTTGCAAGATGTTGCAGTTCATGTGCCTTGAAATTTTCTATCGAAATGGTTGATAATCCCAGGTCGTGCGATATTGGCACTCGATCGATGTTATGATATACGTGTTGGTTCACATCTCTTGAGTTTGTATTGTTTCTAGTACCATTCCTGCACAAATATGCAAAATTTAAACTCTATAAAGAGAGAAATGATTGCTTCGATCTTTACTTATAATAACTTAAAACCCTAAGTTTATTAGCATGAAAAGTGTGATGGAACTTACAAGATGTGGTTTTGGAAGCAAGAAAGTTCATAGCAAGAAGAATCCACAAGACACTGGCTAGAAGAATCCACAAGACACTGGCTATCTTCTTCTTGTTGTTGGTCAAGAAAATTTGCAGATTCCATAATTTATATGAATAATACACTACTGTTGATGTTGTTCTACAAACCTTTCAAATCAACTTTATAAAATTAAAATGGAAAAAAGAAAGTATATTTTTTCTTTATGAAATTTACCAAAGAATCTATCACTAACTTCAAAAAAACAATGGTTCAGGTGACACCCACATACCATACATGAATACATGTAAAGATTAAGACATACATAGACATGGATATACCTCTCTCCTCCTTTCAGCTATACTTTTTTATGGTCTCTCTGCACTCTTTACCCTTTCAAGCTCTCTTTCTTAAAGCAACTCTTGAAAAGAAAGCAAACAAGAGAGAGGAACTATATAATATTTTTATATAGATCATAAAGAACACAAAAAGATTAACTTTATCTTGGTAATATCTTCTCTTTACAGTGAAACTTTTGTACATATGCATTAACATATTGTATAATACATAAACAACATGAATAATTTATATTGTACATTTCTTGCTCTCTGTTAATTAACTGACAGTTTTTTTAGGTGGTGGTGGAGAGGGGGATTGGGTGGGGGGAGGGGGGAGGGGGTTGGTAAGCTGCAATAACAGGGAGATGATTATGGTCTCTTCCTACAACATCATGATTACAAATCCAGACTTTCATTGCCTTTGATCCCAAGACTTCAACAAAAGTCTGAACACAATAAACAATCATGTTATCAACCCCCATGCTCTACCTCTTTCTCTTTCTTAGAAGATACCCACATGGAGATATATACATACATACACACATATGTATGTGTATATCACCTTGAGTAGGTTTTTTTTTCTTTTTTCTTTACTGTTGAAGAAAATTGGTCATGTTTAAAAATGTTTCGGTGTATGTGTTTTCAATATATCATTTCTACTTATAAAAAAGAAAAATAATCCAAAATGGAGAGAACAAAACATGGGCAGGGTCACGTTATAAAACGGCAGTATGTTGGTGCACATTCTAATGATGATGTGAGTGAGCTTTCCATGATATCATCATCTCATAATTATCACTTCACAATTTTCCTCTTGGGATATCAATCTTCACATTACAAAGAAACTACACTAGAACACGAATAGTTAGATTTCAATTTTACTTTCATAACTTCTAAAAGCTTAAATAAAGTACCATTTGCCCTAAAGAAATTTCCAAATTTCTATTTTGGTTTATTCTAAAAACATTGTTCATTTGTAAAAGAAATTATCAAGTTTGTGTTGGAAATCATAAAACAAACAATTGAAAACATCAACATGGATTAACATATGAAACTTGATTTCTTCATTCTCGCAATTCGTTTAATACATCGATACCCTATTTATACATCTTGATTCGATATGCCGATTGGTTAATACAGACAAACCTAATTGACACTAAATACATTTAGGCCCCTACCTATTATAATAGACAATATTCCTTAAACTAATAATAATTACACAATAATACTAAATGTTTAGTTTAAATTTCAATACTCCCTCTTAAACTAAACATAATCTAAGGATCTTTATAAGCTTTCTTCATGGCCCGAACTTAGCTTCACCTTCTTCAAGCTGCTTTCACTTGTAACACCTTATGTGGCTATTATCCCGTTGGACCCGTTACTTTTTCTGGACTTCCGACCTCTGCCTTGGCCACGCCCAAAGTCTTCAAGATTGAACTCCCATAACCACAATACACACATTCTTGTTCGATGATGTCTGGTTTCAAGCCTTCATCGTGTCACACCGTCGTTTTCATAGGGAGTCGGGGCGAGCTGTTGGGATCGAGGCACATTGATATCGCAGCGGAAGTTAAATGTAACGTAGCAGGTTTAATAGTTTATCCAAAATTACCTCTTTTTAAACTAGAGGATTATATATTTCAGAGTTTACATAACAAAAGACATTCAAAAGTCGTGCTACATGTTCAAACTACAACAAACATCAGTAAACCATAACGGACAAATCAGCTCCGTCTACCCTAAACTGTAAGTAGATATGGACTTCACGTATCGCAAGTCCGTCAAACACATAGCATGAGTAATGCACACAACACATCATATTTCAATCTGAAAAATCATACAAAAAAAACAGGTCAACAAATAATGTTGGTGAGTTCCTAAGTTTGATGTATGGGAAAATTTATTGTTACAAAAATGATTGTAATTGAGATTTATAATAATAATCCCAATATGCTCAAAATGTTTTTGTTAACTATATTAGACAAAGAAATGTTCCATGTATCGCCCGAGGCATAGTATGTCAATTGTATGTGTCAATTGTATTATATCATGTATTCATATAATAAGTAAGTCCAAAACCAACCCTTATACCTAAACCTAACCCTGTACCTTGGATTGAATATTAAGTAATGATGAAAAATAAACCACACTTGCTAAAAGATCACACATTGTGAAATGAATTGAATACATGCTTGGTAATACGACGCGTAACCTATAAGTCACTCGATAACTCATAAATTCAGTGGGGCTTCCCAATTGTGTGTTGGAATCACCCAAGTAGTACCACCCATACACCCGTTGGCTCAAACTAGAGTTAATGGCTATGTAACAACAAGTGGTCAAAATGTATACATACTGTCTTACTTATGTTCATATACGAAGTATGTTTCATTTTTAGGTTCTTGTATAAAAATGAGTATGTTTCAAAATGTGTGTTTGAATGTTCATATCAAATGAAATTTGTTCCTTATTCATAAGGATGTCAAAATGTATTTGCAATTGTCAAAACGTTTATGTGTTTAATGAATTTATTGTTTATAAAACATGTTTCTTTGCATGTATGATTTCCCTTAAAAATAATTGTAAAAATGTAAAAGGAGGGGTCATGAACTCAACTGATGATATCTAATTAAGGAAAAATGCATAAAAACAAACTTAATCCTAAACTTAACGTATTCACGTAAGTTAACAAGAATTGTATATAAATTTATGAAATGGTGTTCACAAGTTAATTTATCAATTCTAATTATTCTATTTTTAAAAAGTGAAATTTTGTTAAGTTTGGCAAAATGACGCTTTTAGCACTTCTAGTTTCAAAGTTCTCACTCCATATAGTTTCACAAGTTTTCCTTTTAAGTAACTATCAACTTTTATTACTCATATGCACTATTTAATCAGATTGCATGCATATATATGTCTATATTTATATTTAGAAATAAAAGGTTATATAAAATTAATCCAATTTTCCTTCTTTTTCCATTTAATTTTTTTATTTAATCTCTTTAATTATAAAAGTTGTACCCAAACTATGTTTAATCATTATCTAACAATTTTTATGGATACAACCTACTGTCCAAAGGTTAAATATTATTTTTCCCGAAATTTTGAATTTGAAAATAATTTTTAATTCATTTATTATCTTACATAATCAAAATATTCATAGTAATTAATCTACAAATCAAAAAATTACGAAACTTTACCAGTAATCTTATTTCGTCCATATGAGTCAATATTAAATGTTTTGGGTCCTGATTTAGCCAAAAAGTTGGGTACGGTAAAGTGGGTTCATTTAACTTATTTTATTCTTATAAAATCAAATAAATTCTTGAAAATAGTAAGTTTTGGTTTATAAGCTGTCCTCATCGTAATAAACTTCCAGAACAAATTTGAAAATTTTTATAAACCCGAAACATTCATTTTTGAATTTCTCTTATTATTTTAATATTAAATTGATATCTAAATCATAAATCCAACTTTTACGAATCCAATTCTAAATTTACTCATTTCAGTTGATTACCTACTGTTTCAAATGAATTCTAAGAACTAAAAGTAACATATCATGTAAATATCATATAATCATATCATAAAATGCTAAAATGCTAAAATAAAGCTTTTAAACATGTTTAAGTTCACACCTTGATGTTTTGAGCTAGGGTATGAAGCTAGATGACTTGAAATTGTATGTAATCCACGGATTTGGTTTCCTACACCATGATCAAACCATATACATGTACAAATGTAGCTCAAGAAGTTAGTACACCATTAGTGTGTGTATTAGTGTATATTTGCTTATAAACCCGATTTTAAGCCTTTTAAACCTTGGATTCTTGTTTAACGCATTTGTTAAGATGTTTAGAAAGGTTTTGTACCAAAAGTTAATGTTAAAACCGTGAGGATGAGAAGCAAGAACCTAAACCCGATTTTAGGGTTTGTATAGGTGTATAATCGATTTTGGGAGGTGTAGATGAAGATGTTTGAGTTGGTTACACTTGAACCGTGATAACCCCTTAGAACTTCCGAATTCTGCTATGAAGGTCCGATTTTTCCTCAAGAAAAAGGGTAGAGGATGAGAGAATATGGATAGTTAGAGAGATTTGCATGTAGGTGAAGTGTGGAATTGTGTTTGTGTGTGCTTGGGTGTGGGGGGGGGGGGGGGGGGGGTTCTCGGCCGAAAGAAAGAAAAGGGAGAGAGAGAGGGTGTAATAATGATGAGGTGTAGGTGGTGAGTGCTCAAGGCTTGTGGCATTTTCCAAAGCAAGGTGTCATTATGGAAGGTGATTAAGCAAGTTTTTATAAAATTAGATGTAGGTTTATAAAATTTAGAGTTAGTTTTTATAAAATAATGAATGGGCTAGTTGAGTTTTTATAAAGAAATTGATTATGGTGTGAGTGTGTGTGTCATCCACTGTGATTTAATTTAATAAGGGTTTATATAATTCAAGTGTTAGTTTTATAAAACATTTGGATTGTTAGTTGATTTTTATATAAAAATTAATTTATGTAAGTGCGTGTGTTATCCACAATGTTTATTAATGTTAATGTTTACAACGTTAGAGGTTTAAATGTTCAAGATTTTATAAATGGTTAATGCTTCAAGAATCTATAACACAAAGTTTATAAATAAGTTTTTCATGCATGTCTAGTGTAAATGTGTATCTCTTGACAATTTATAAATATGTATGGTATCATGAATGCCCTAGTTTATACAGTTGCACTATACATGTATATGTCTAATGATTTAAATAAGTATAACTAGGGTTCAAATAAACTAATTTACATGTATGTTTCTAACCATGTCTATATAATGTACTGTTACACAACTAGTTTTGTATTGTCTAGTAACTGATCACAATAAAATATTTAAAATGTTAGACCTTGATTTTTCATGGAATTCACACATCGATTCATTACTCACCTTGTCCAATGATTTATGGCCCGCTGCCTTAATCTATTTTTAATCTTCCTCCTTTAACTAATAAGAAAATCTTACTCATCGAATCGCATAAACTTGTCAGAATATCCCACTGGTCTTTCGGTCATCACTGGACTTGATCAAACCTCTACCAAACTGTTGTTGATTGATTTCTTCCTAGATCAAATTTCTCACCTGTTGTTACTTGTTACCTACTCCATACAATTAGAAGGACCATGACAACTCATCAAGTGAATCCCTACAAAAATGGTTTCCTCGAGGCCAAAATGAGTTTCTTCTTTGGTGATGAAGTGTGAGAGATGACTCCATTGCCTTTGACGTGTGGAAATAGTGATATAGTTTAACTGTTAAAATGATTGCACATGTTTAGTTATAGAACGAAAGGTTTATTTAACTATGCATTTTATAAACAAGAGAAATATGTTATAGAAATAAAGGTTTTTTTAACTAAACGTTTTATAAACAAGAGAAGGATATTATAGAAAGAAATGTTTATATAACTAAATGTTTTATAAACAAGAGAAAAATTTTATAGAAAGAAATGTTTATTTAACTAAACGTTTATAAGCAAGAGAAAGATGTTATAGAAAGAAAGGTTTATATAACTCAATGTTTTATAAACAAGAGAAAGACGTTATAGAAAGAAATGTTTATATAACTAAAAGATTTATAAACAAAGAGAAAGAGAAAGTCATTACATTGTCTAATCTGTCATAGTATGAACGTAAGAGAAATGAGTTTTGGGAATTCGGCTCAGTCCTCGTGACTAGGCCTACCTCAAGCCTTATGATAATGTCATGGCCCGAGTTCATGACTGTCATAAGAATAACATAGATGGTGCCTTTAGGGTCAGTCAATGGGATAGGGTTGTACAATTGGTATAGTATGGATAACCACAATTACTCAAGTGACGACGGTCACAAGATTTGGATGTCTATCTATGTATAGGCTTCGGGAGAAAACCGAGGTTCCTTCGGGAGCAAACAGAGGTTCCTATAGGAACAAATAAAGACGTTTGTATTATAATGCAGATTTAGATGTTTAAAATGTATAACTTAATAGTTTGACAGAGTATGTTTTCATTAAAACTGTGTTTTACGAATGATATGTTATGAATGAAACCCCTTTTCTTAAATATTTATGAAACCTTGAACTCACCGGTGTTAGCTGACTTTTATTATGCACATCAGGTTAAAGAGAGAGAGATTAGAGAAGCTGCAAGAGCTTGGATAGCATGGACCAATAGACTGCTCATCTCTGAAGACTGACATTCCTTGTTTGATAGTTTTGAACAATTACGTTTAAAGTTTTTAATTCCGTATGAATTTTGTAAAGACTTCCGCTTTATTTTGAAATGAATTCCAGTTTAAGAACTATGAATTTCCACGTTTTGTGCCAACTATAAGATATACCAAGTTTGGAGCATTTCAAGTTGGTATCAAAGCAATAGTTTCAGAGATTCGGGCATTTGTGATAATGTCTGAAATTAAACTGAGAATAAGGCAGATAATGGAATGTTAGTCAGAGTAGCTCGGCCAAGAAAGTATAGTTGAGACTTTGCGGTTAATGCCTTGACTCAGAGATAGATAGTATATGCCTTAGGGTACAAATGATAGACAATAATTGCCTTAGAACAGAGAGTGGAAACGTGGGTGCAAATGTTACTCCTGACATGAATTGTTCAAAACCCGAGTAGTAAAGTAAATTAGTAATTTCATACCGCTCTCTGTAATTAGTAATTTACTTTACTCGAGGTGTTCTAAATAATTACCTATCATGATGACCCGAGTATTTCATTGTCCACAAATTGCGATAACTATGGCTAGAGCAAAGAGAGGAGGTCGTGTCGGATGTCGAACTGGTCACCGGTTAACCAAGTGCAGGCAGAGGAAGGTGAACACTCTCGTAACGAATCTGAATTTATCAGAGTTGAGGAGAACGACAGGGAGCACATTGTAACTAATCACAGTGCGGGGTATGATGAGAGTCCAACCTTGGATCATATGGTCAAGGCAGCTGATGTGCCATCATTTATACATGTTTTGCATGTGTAATAATCCCCATATTATGGTACTAATTGAATAATAACATTGTAATTGATACTTAAAATGTTTATATTTTATATTTGCAGGTTATTCGGTGTTCTAAAGATAAACAAAGATAAATCTACCAAAAGCACCAAGAAACCAAGCTTCTAGAAAGATCATTACCGAGCTTTGACCCCTAAGAAGTCAACAAAGGTCAACAAAAGTCAACCAACAGCTAAAAGACAAAAGTGGGCAATATCACCATATACTAGTGCTAGTGCGGGTGAAAGCATCAAAAAGGCTTAGAACCGCAACACAAGGCGAGATCTTAGGAAAGGGAAAGGGCCGAAGCAGGTGATGACTGCTATGATGAATAAGAATTGGTAATCCATGCGGGGTGAGTGGTTTTTTTACATATAGAATGAGCAGTTGGAATGCTTTTTCGTGCATCCCAATGCAAGGGCGTGCATTGCCCCTCCTTGCTCCCCAAGGCTCCCAGTACACTGCCACTCATACCATATAATTCCCTTGGTGTTTGCACGCCCGTGCAATCCCATGCAGGGCCGTGCATTACTCATTCTGAGGCCTATAAATAGGAGGCTTAGGTTCTTCATTCCACACACCTTTCCATACCCCAATACACTATTCCAGAGAGAGTATTTCGTAGTTAGAGTATAGAGTAGAGAGGCTCCTCCTCTTTGTCCACAATAGGGGAGCCTACGAAACTCAGCGTTACGCTAGTTAGTATGGCCATTCGTGGCTAAACTCTTTGTATTGCTAGGGTGAAGATGAAGTTTGATGTATGTTAATGTTTAACGTATTAATGTAGTGGTATGTTTATGTCTTTAATTATTCGCTCTTAAAACTACCTTCTAGGTGGGCTTTTTATTATTATCTAAATCTGTCTTTACACTTGTGAGTGTTCTTGATTTCAAAGCGTAAGACCGTAAAACCTTTTTATCAAACTTCTCTTGATACTTGTACGTCTTTATACAAGTGGATTTTGATAAGGTAAGGCTTGGTTAATAATAAGGTCGTACGTCTTTATACAAACTTGTTATGAGATCAAAAATTGGTGAACTCATGTTGGGAACGGTACGTCTTTATACCTGGTCCCATTGTTGCACCGCCTCTCGGTGAACAAAGTCTAATAACCTTTTTAATAATAATAATTAAGCATTTAAGTTCGATGTCCTAAACCAGCATGGAGATAGCATTCAAAGGGTTGAGAGTAACGTTATCCCTAGCGGGAATCACTACCATTTTATTATTAAAGATTATAATTCGTGAACCAAATGTCGTGAGAACGAGGCTCTAGCGGTGACCCGGGTCACACATCTGTATTAGTCAAACCACTGGATTAGTCAACTTAACATTATCATATACCAAGCGGATTCAAAGCCCAAAGCAATACTCTTCGTCACCTGATCATTTCTGAGATATTTACTTTCCTGCTATTTACTATTCATTATTAAATCCCTGTTACACACATCACGCACGTTTTTACCTTTATGTTATTTAATTTACCGTCATTTACTTTTCTGTCATTTACTTTACTGCTTCACAAGCACACAAAACCTACTCACTAATTGTAACAAAAGTTGAGTATTGGAACTCGACCGTGTCCATTGATTCGATACTTGGTTCTTACCTAAACTATATTACGTTGTGATAGGTATGCTTGCCTATTGTGTGTGTTTTAAGTTTGAATATTTATCATTTTACAAATTTAAAACCTGATCTCGTGAAACCTTAATATTAAAACCTTTTAATAACTTAATCACACACGTATCAAGTTTTTGGCGCCGTTGCCGGGGACACGGTGACTTTAAGAAAAATTCGAGTGAACGGATTAGCCTTATCATTTTCCGTCTTTTTTTCTATTATGTTTTGTTGTAGGTAGTGTATGATCCATAGCTTCACTACTGGTTTATATCAACCTTTAGCAGAGCCCGAAAGATTCTTTCACCTTCGAATACTAGAAAACCGTGCTAGAAAAATGGCCGTAGAAAACTGCACTAGTTCCGACTTTTCAAGACAGTCACCGGAGGCTTTGGGGTCTAGCATCACAAGGCCTACGGTTGACGCTAACAACTTTGAGATCAAATCGCATGTCATTCATATGATCCAATCATCATGCACTTTCCATGGATTACCCGATGAAGATTCACATGCCCACATTGCAAATTTTCTCAAAATTTATGACACTTTCAAACTGAACGGTGTTTCGAATGACGCAATTCGGCTCTGAATGTTTTCCTTATCTTTAAGGGAACGAGCTAAGGCATGGCTAAACTCTCTTCCTACCGGGTCAGTCACTACATGGGATGATCTTGCTCAGAAATTCCGGTCGAAATACTTCCCGCTAGTAAAAACTGCTAAACTGAGAAATGATATTACCACTTTCACCTAGGAAGATGGTGAATCACTATATGAGGCGTGGTAACGTTTTAAGGACATGCTGAGGAAATGCCCTCACCATGGGCTAGAAGTATGGCTACAAGTATCATCATTCTATAATGGGTTGCACAAGCAAGCTCGTCAGACACTCAGCGTTACTGTAGTTAGTATTTTTGGAAACAAGAGGCCATAAGAAGCTTACAACCTAATTGAGGAAATAGCTAAGAACAGCTACCAATGGTACTATCCAAGGAGTAATAGGGGAGCAGTGTAACATTTGCGGCTTTCATGTTTAACTTATCATGTGCTAGACTTATTTAATCAATGCAAATAATTTTGAATGTCATTATTACCATACGCTATACTTGTCTATCATACGTGATCTACTATTTGTTACCGTATGCTCTATATGCTTATTGATGGCTTAATCATGAATTGGGCCCATTTTAGGCCCATCATAACCCGTTAACAATCATGCAAACGTCAAACATGTTAAATTAAAGTTTTTATACTTTGTTATACTTGAAAAGTTCAATAAAAGCTTGTAAATTTATGTATTGTGCCTTCGCAGCTTGTTATACCCTTAAAAGTTTGTTTTCTCATCCACCGACCGCTAACTACCGTACGCGACTAACATAACTTTAACTTAAATGTTTTTAGCTAAACATACTCATTTTTTATGACAATCAACTTTCATGTTCAAAACATTTGCCAATTTCGCTTAGAAATGCTTAAAATCGCCAAATTTTGAATGCGCGCACTCAACCGGGCCAATCTAGGAACCAACCCACCTACACTTGGACATAGCCCAAGCTATATTTCGCAAAAACCCAGACCCCCATCAGCTGATATGCGCCATTTTGATGCGTCCCAAAACCCTAATTCCTTTTTCTTGTTTTCCAAGGTTTAGTTTAACTATAAATACCTCCTAATCCTCCTTGTTTTTCATTTGCTACTCTCCTCAAACCCTCCACCATCCACCTGCAATTTTGAGCCTCCCACTACTACCAATAAGTTGCAAGAAACTCTCCTCCAAGACTTGAAGAAATCGCAAAAAGCCAAGAAACCAAGATCGGGTAACGAATCAAGTATAACCGTTCTTCCTTCTTTTTTATTTCTTTCGTATTCTTTTGATTCTAACACTTATACTAACTTGTTTTTATTTCATTCTAAACCTCTGAGCCTAAGTTTAATCTAACTTGAATTAATCACACGCTAATTTAAAATAGAATCCGCTTGCTCGTGTCGGCTATGTCGATTGCATTATGTGATTCTCCAAAACGCTTCTGTGAATATCATGGCTAGACCGGTGACACGAGACGTTTTGGCTAACCTAATCTGATTATATTATGTATTATGATAATATAATAGCATTCGTCTAATTTTATTTTACGCGTTATCGATTTTTAAATAACCTAATCATGCACCTTTGCGCATAACTTAACTCTGGACAGATTATGCGTCGATTTTAGGCAGTCATAACTTGGTAAATTTTAAGTGAAATCTTGCAACTCCAAATCCATGACATATCTCGTCGAGTTACCTTTCTAACAGTATAAACTACGTTTCCTAATTCAAAAGTGTGACTCCGTAGTAGCCAAAACACGACAGGTGCACTTTTCAGTGCCTTATGTTTTAGATCACGGTTTTCGATATGATATGAGTCTCAAACAGATAAACTTTGTTAACGAAACATTTCTAGAATGACTTAAACTAGTCACCTGTAAAATTTCATAATTTTAGCATGCTTTTTGATATTTTTAATGCAATTGTTTCTGTTCAACTCATAATTTGTCCAAATCAGAAAAACGACAAAAACTCTATTTTTGCATCTAATTCTTAAACTTATGACCCGAACCGCCTATCTAACACTCGTAACCATCGAACCTACCCTAAAACTAGTTCATTCATTTGTTTAGGTTCTGGTCCATGATTCACCTCGTTTATTTGTTTAAGTCTCTTATATCTCCTAGCTATCAAGGTGAGACTTCATAGCCCCACTTTATTCAAATTGTTTTGGGGAACATGTACGAGTTGGCACGCATTAAACCACGCTTTTTTTAAACAATTCTAAAACAAACGAATCTTATATGTATGTGAATAAATGAACACAACATGATAAACGTTAAACTTGCAAATCCTTAACTTCAAGATTTCAAGCCAATGGTAGTACAGATATGGGCCATAGGATGGAAACCGCATATACTTTATGGAAAAATTTTCGTTGGAAATCTTATTCGTTATTATTGCAACTTGCGAGTTGTACCACTTATTCGTTATTCATTATTTTAGGTTGGATTTTCTAATCATGTTCTTATTTTATTTTACGTACTATATGATAATCTTGAATTATGAATTGTTGTCTTTGCCAAACATATGCTTTTATTAAATCTGTGACTTCTCACCAACTATTTTAGTTGACACTTGTTTTTCGTACATGTTTCAGGTGATTAAGCTCGTGATAGGTCAAGTCAAGATCACACAGGCTTTGCCTAGAAACTAATTGAGGAAATTTTATTTTAGTTATCGAGACTTTGTCTGTTTGTTTTGTTGAATTCTAAGACTTATGTAATTGGGTTTTTATTTATCACGAAACTTTAATAGTAAATGTCTTTATACCTTGGTTTATGATTAAATTAGTCACACCCGTGGTTAACATGCATGGTTGGGGTGTGACGGATTGGTATCAGAGTCGTGGTTATAGAGAATTAGGCAACCATTTGACCTAGACTATAACCTAAGCTCCCCTTTGAAACTTATCTGCTTTTGTAATTCTAATCCACTAACTTTCTTATCTTTAGTATGTAATCGTACTCTGCCGACATCTCTAGCATCTCAAGCCTTCCTTCCGTTAATGGGTCTCAAAGCTCAATTAGTTGGAGTAGGCTTATCTCACCACGATCATCTTTTTCTGGAAGCATGCTACCCTCAAAACATTATGTCAAGCCCGAGTTAATCTCCGACGCGACAAGCCGCCCCACACCGAAGCCTGAAGTAATCAACATATCAAGCGATTCGGAATCCGAAGACTAAGAGAGCCATGCTGGAACCATTTCTGAGTCCCAACTTCCGTTCAAGAAAAGAAAGATGACTTGTGAAGCTGAATGCAACTCTTAGGCAAGGCCCAATCCATAATGTTCTCATAAAAATCAAAGGCTTGGATAGTGATACTAGCGACACATGTAATCTGGAAGGGTGATCTCCTGTACACTGGGGTCTTGTCAAAGGAAAGTGAGGCACATTCGTTATGAGTCACACTTACCTGGGGACCCTTGGAATGAGTGCTCGCTTATAGGCTAAAACACGTCTCACTAGTATCATTCATCCGAACCTTGAATTTTGACTAGTCAGTTTTGTCTTTATATTTCATTTGTAATTCAACATATATGTTTTATTTATCTTGTAAGACATTAATATTAATGAATGAGTGATTTTATTTACAAATATTGTCACTTTTATTATTCTTGAATATCTATCCTAACTACCGACTAATGAATGTTTGTACTTTCAAGCACTTCAACGCTTGTAACCCACATAAGTACCTTGGATATGAAGGTGCAACAGGGCTAATACAATGGTTTGAAGGCATGGAGAACACATTTGAGATGATTTACTGCCCTGATGAACTTAAGGTAAAGTATGCTACAAGTGCCTTGCAAAAGGGGGCACTGCCTTGGTGGAATGCTAAAACGAAGATTCGGTGTAGGGAATGAGCTCTTGCTATGACTTGGGATAGGCTCAAGGAAATTATGATCGAGGAGTTATGTCTCAGCAATGAGATGAAGAAGTTGAAGATTGAGATGTGGGACCTTACCCAGGATAGTGGGGAGAGTGAGGCGTACACCACACGCTTTCTTGATCTTTGCATCCTAGTCCTGCATCTGGTTACACCCTTGACCCAAAAGATTGACCGTTACATTGGAGGCCTTCCTCCTCAAATTCGGGATACTGTCATGGGTAGTAGCCCAACAACACTTGAAGCTGATATTCTTTTATCTGTGTCCTTAACGGACGATCTGGTTAAGTCTGGGGTTTCATTCAGGAAAGGTGACAATAGAGTTACGGAGGAAGTGGCGAAAAAGCCTGCGTATCACCACAAGAAGCAAAAGGCCTCTAAAAGTTTTGCCATGGTTACCCCAGCTGTTCCTGTTGCCCAACTGGCACCTACACATGCACCTGGCAGGAAGCCATATAGCGGACCTCACCCACTGTGTGCAAAGTGCCTATACCATTACCCTAATACTATTCACTGTCATTCGTGCACTAAATGTGGAAGGCTTGGTCATTTGGCTAATGCTTGTCGCGTAGCTGAAAAAGCTGCTTCTACCCAAACTGCTACTCCTACCATCATCAATGGTAGGGCCTGTTATGAATGTGGTGCTCTTGATCACTACAAAAACCAATGCCTGAAGCTCAACAATAATAGCCAAGGTGCACGAGCTCGCACTTTTTCCATAGGAGCAACTGAGGCAAGAAATCACAACGCCGTGGTTACTAGTACGTTTCTCATGAATAATCGTTATGTCTCTATCTTATTTGACACTGGAGCGGATAAAAGCTTTGTCTCCCTAGAATTTTGAAACTTGTCGTACCGCTCTTGCACCTGCTTATACTATAGAAATAGCCGATGTCAAACTAACTGTTGTGCATTCCGTTGTCCAAGGTTGTGCCCTAACTCTCAACAATCACACGTTCTCTATCGACCTGAGTCTCATTACTCTTGGGAGTTTTGATATCATTGTGGGAATGGATAGGCTATCCCACAACCATGCGGAAAATGTTTGCTCGGAGAAACTCGTTCGCATTCCTTTAACCTCTGGTGGCATCTTGAATATATATGGAGAAAAACCTTGCAGCAGTTTGAAGATTATCTCTTGTATGAAAGCACGGAGTTACCTACATAAGCGATACTCTGCATTCTTGGCTCATATCGTAGAGAAGAAACCTGAAAAGAAGAAGATTCAAGACATACCTGTTATCCGCGATTTTCCTGAAGTGTTTCCTTACGGCCTGCCCTGACTTCCTCCAAACCGACAAGTTGAATTTAGGATTGACCTTGTTGCCGGTGCTAACTCGATCGCCAAATCACCCTATCGTCTAGCACCATCTGAGATGCAGGAATTGTCTAGTCAATTGCAAGAACTACTAGACAAAGGGTTCATTAGACCGAGCTTCTCACCTTAGGGAGCCCCGGTCCTCTTTGTTAAGAAGAAGGATGGATTGTTCTGAATGTGCATCGATTACCGCGAACTCAACAAGCTGACCATCAAAAATCGATACCCGCTACATAGGATCGATGACCTGTTCGATCAACTGCAAGGAGCAAGTTGTTTCTCGAAGATTGATCTCCGGTCTGGGTATCATCAACTCCGAGTCCATGAAGAGGACATTCCTAAAACTTCCTTTAGAACTCGTTATGGACACTACGAGTTCATGGTAATTCCTTTCGGGTTAACCAATGCGCCTATAGTGTTCATGGATATCATGAATCAAGTCTGTAAGCCTTACTTAGATCAATCTGTCATTGTTTTCATTGATGACATATTGATCTACTCCCGTTCTAAGGAAGATCATGAGCAACATCTCAAGAAAATATGGAGCTTTTAAAGAAAGAAGGGCTCTATGCCAAGTTCTCCAAATGCGAGTTTTGGTTAAAAGAAGTCCACTTCTTGGGTCACGTGATCAATGAAAAAGGTATCCATGTTGACCCAGCCAAGATTGAAGTAATCAAAAACTGGATTACACCCTCTACTCCCTCTGAGATCCGTTCCTTTCTAGGTTTGACAGGTTACTACCAAAGGTTCATCTCATAAGTTTCAAAGGTTGCATTGCCTCTCACTACCTTAACCCAAAAGAATAAGCCTTTCGTCTAGGAATAAAAGCAAGAAGATGTGTTCCAAACTCTTAAACAGAAATTATGCAACTCCCCTATTCTAAGTCTTCCCAATGGCAATGATGATTTCATTGTATATTGTGATGCCTCAAACCAAGGTCTTGGTTGCATGTTGATGCAACGAGACAAGGTCATAGCCTATGCATCCAGACAGCTCAAGGTTCACGAAAAGAACTACACCACTCATGACCTTGATTTGGGTGTGGCGGTCTTTGCTTTGAAAATCTGGAGACATTATCTCTACGACACTAAATGTGTGGTTTTCACCGATCACAAGAGCCTCCAACATATTCTGAACCAGAAAGAACTCAACATGAGGTAGCGAAGTTGGGTTAATTTACTTAGCGACTACGATTGCGAAATTCGTTACCACCCGGGGAAAGCTAATGTGGTGCTGACGTCCTTAGTCGCAAGGACCGAATGAAACCCACCCGTGTGCGAGCCATGGGAATGTTAGTCCAAACCAGTCTCAAGGACAAGATCCTCCTAGCTCAAAAACAAGTTGTTGCGAATGATGAGTTGAAGAAGAATTTAGATTGTTGTGCCGAAAAGCACTTAGAACCCAAATTCGATGATCTCCTTTACTTCATGGAACGAATTTGGATTCCCAACTCGAGTGAGCTCCGAACCCTTATCCTTGATGAAGCACATAAATCCCGTTATTTTGTTCATCTCGGTGCTGATAAAATGTATCACGACTTGAAAGAGTTTTATTGGTGGCTAGGAATGAAGAAAGACATCGCCCTCTATGTAGGGAAGTGTCTTACTTGCTCTAAAGTCAAAGATGAGCATTAGAAACCATCTGGTCTTCTCCAACAACCCGAAATCCCTCAATGGAAATGGGAGCAAATTTCCATGGACTTCATCACTAAGCTTTCGCGAACCTCTAGTGGTCATGACTCCATCTAGGTCATTGTTGACCGCTTAACCAAATCCGCCCATTTTCTCCTAATCCATGAGGGCTACAAAATGGAGAAGCTTTCCAGCCTCTATATCAATGAAATCGTGACACGTCATGGGGTCCCTCTATCTATCATCTCTGATCGTGATAGCCGCTTGACCTCCTGCTTTTGGAAATCCTTGCAAAAGGCTTTAGGCACTCGCCTAGACCTTAGCACAACTTACCACCCACAAACGGATGGTCAAAGTGAGAGAACCATTCAAACTCTTGAAGATATGCTCCGTTCGTGTGTGATCAACTTTGGTGGAAATTGGGATCACAATCTACCGCTCATTGAATTATCAACAACTATTATCATACGAGAATTAAATATGCTCCTTTCAAGGCCTTATATGGTAGGAAATTCCGATCACCGGTATGTTGGACCGAGATTGGTGATTCTCAAATTACCGGCCCCGAGCTGATCCAAGAGACTTGTGATAAGATCTTTATCATCCAAGAAAGACTTAAAGCTGCTCGAGACCGAAAAAAGAGCTATACGGATAACCGTAGGAAGCCTCTTGAGTTCCAAGTTGGTGATAGAGTTTTTCTAAATTGTCCATTTCGAGAAAAAGGGAAAACTTGCTCCTAGGTATGTTGGACCTTCTGAAATCCTTGAGAGGATTGGTCCCGTTGCCTACAAACTTAAACTTCCAGCCGATATTAGCAATGTCCATGACACATTTCATGTGTCTAACCTCAAGAAATGTCTCGCTGATGAGAATCTTCATGTTCCTTTGGACGATGTCCGCGTTGATAGCACCATGCAATACGTTGAAAAAACTATTAAGATCTTGGATCGTGATATCAAGAAACTCAAGTGTAGCCGTATCCCTATCGTGAAAGTTCGTTGGGAAACCAAACGTGGTCCTGAGTTTACTTGGAAACGTGAAGACCAAATGAAGCTCAGGTACCCTCACCTTTTCAAAGACTCTACAGTCTCTAATAGTTAAATTTCGGGGACGAAATTCTCTTAACTAGGGGAGACTGTAACATTTGCGACTTTCGTGTTTAACTTATCAAGTCCTAGACTTATTTAATCAATGAAAATTATTTTGAATGTCAATATTACCATACGACATACTTGTCTATCATACGTGATCTATTATTTGTTACCTTATGCTCTATATGCTTATTGATGGCTTAATCGTGAATTGGGCCCATTTTAGGCCCAATAGGCCCATCAAAACCAGTTAACAATCATGCAAACGTCAAACATGTTAAATTAAAGTTGTTATACTTTGTTATACTTGAAATGTTAAACAAAAGCTTGTAAGTTTATGAATTGTGCCTTCGCAGCTTGTTATGCCCTTAAAAGTCTGTTTTCTCGTCCACCGAGCGCTAACTACCGTACGCGACTAACATAAATTTAAATTAAATGTTTTAAGCTAAATGTAGAAGCATGTTTTGTAACTATAGATTAAATTCTATGTATTGGTGTACGTGGCTAGTACGTAGGAGGGTGTTCCTGAGTACTTAGCCCGCACACCAGTTTGGTCCTGCGTACTTAGTAAGTACGCAAGGCTTTTGCCTTGCGTACTTGTCAAGTACGCAGGTAGTGTTCCTTCGCCTATAAATAGAAGAATTGTCTTCATTTGTAGGTGGAACTTCTGGAACAAGGTTGAGAGATGTCTGGGTCGGGAAGAGCTCTCCCGACCCCTGGACCGTGAGCTTAGATGAGAGATGTGTGCTCCTTCGGTATGTAGTCTGTAATACGGGATGACTTCTATGTTATGGATTACGTGTCGTTTCATTGTCTTTTGTCTTTGTTCGTGTTTTCTCTGCCTCGTTTCTTGGTTCCCACATAAATCACAGAACAGGTCCGTGTTTATCCGCTGCGCGATGAGGCTCCCGGTACCTACACTAAACATACCCATTTTTTATGACAATCAACTTTAATGTTGAAAACATTTGCCAATTTCTCTTAGAAATGCTTAGAATCGCCAAATTTCGAATGCGCACACTCAACCGGCCCAAGCTAGGAACCAACCCACCTACACTTGGACCTAACCAAAGCTAGATTTCACAAAAACCCAGCCACCCGTCAGCTTATTTGCGCCATTTTGAAGCCTCCCCAAACCCTAATTCCTTTTTCTTGTTTTCCAAGGTTTAGTTTAACTATAAATACCCCCTAATCCTCCTTATTTTTCATTTGCTCCTCTCCTCAAACCCTCCACCTGTGATTTTGAGCCTCCCACTACTTCCAAGAAGTTGCAAGAAACTCTCCTCCAAGCCTTGAAGAAATCGCAAAAAGCCAAGAAACCATGATCGGGTAACGAATCAAGTATAACCGTTTTTCCTTCCTTTTATTTCTTTCTTATTCTTTTGATTCTAACACTTATACTAATTTGTTTTTATTTTATTCTAATCCTCTGAGCCTAACTTTAATCTAACTTGAATTAATCACATGCTATTTTAAAATAGAATCCGCTTGCTCGTGTCGACTATACCGATTGCATTCTGTGATTCTCCAAAACGCTTATTTGAATATCATGGCTAGACCGGTGACACGGGATGTTTTGGCTAACCTAATCTGATTATATTATGTATTATGATAATATAATAACATTCGTCTAATTTTATTTCACGCGTTATCGATTTTTAAACAACCTAATCATGAAAATTTGTGCATAACTTAACTCTGGACAGATTATGCGTCGACTTTAGGCAGTCATAACTTGATAAATTTTTAATGAAATCTTGCAACTCCAACTCCACGACATAGCTCGTCGAGTACCTTTCTAACCTTATAAAGTACGTTTCCTAATTCAAAAGTGTGGCTCCGTAGAAGCCAAAACACGACAGGTGCACTTTTCAGTACCTTCTGTATTAGATCACAGTTTTGGCTATGATACGAGTCTCAAATAGAAAAACTTTGTTAATGAAAAATTTCTGGAACGAATTAAACTATTTACCTATAAAATTTCATAATTTTAGCATGCTTTTTTATATTTTTATTGCAATTGTTTCTGTTCAACTCATAATCTGTCCAAATTAGAAAAACGACTAAAACTCTATTTTTGCATCTAATTCTTAACCTTATGACCCGAACCGCCTATTTAACACTCGTAACCATCGAACCTAACCTAAAAGTAGTTTAGTCATTTGTTTAGGGTCTGGTCCGTGATTCAGTCGTTTATTTGTTCAAGTCTCTTATCTCTACTAGTTATCATGGTGAGACTTCATAGCCCCACTTTATTCAAATTGTTTTGAGGGAAACATGTACGGGTTGGCACGCATTAAAACATATTTTTTTAAACAATTCTAAAACAAGTGAATCTTATATGTATGTAAATAAATGAACACAACATTATAAACGTTAAACTTGCAAATTCTTAACTTGAAGTTTTCAAGCCAACGATAGTACAAATATGGGCCATAGGATGGAAACCACATATACTTTATGGACAACTTTTGGTTGGACATCTTATTCGTTATTAGTGCAACTTGCGTCTTCTACCACTTATTCGTTATTCATTATTTTAGGTTGGATTTGCTAATCATGTGTTTGTTTTATTTTACGTACTATTTGATGATCTTGAATTGTGAATTGTTATCTTTGTCAAACATATGCTTTTATTAAACCTGTGACTTCTCACCAACTATTTTAGTTGACACTTGTTTTTTGTACATGTTTCAGGTGATTAAGCTTGTACATGTTTCAAGATCACATAGGATTTGCCTAGAAACTAATTGACAAAATTTTATTTTAGTTATCGTGACTTTCTCTGTTTGTTTTGTTGAATTCTAAGACTTACGTAATTGGGTTTTTATTTATCATGAAACTTTAATAGTAAATGTCTTTATACCATGGTTTATGATTCAATTAGTCGCGCACGTGGTTAACATGCACAGTTGGGATGTGACAGCCAGGCAAGGAGTTCATTCTGTCGATACTGTCACTTCACTTTCTGCTCAAGTAGACGCACTCACCACTCGACTCAATCAAATTAGCAAGGGTAAAATAACCACTGAAACCACTGAAGAAGAAAAAAGCATCACTGTTGATGCTGAGCAGGTTGACTTTATCAGAACAAATCGTCCACAGAACAATCCCTACAGTAATACTTACAATCCTGGATGGAGAAACCACCCAAATTTCAGCTAGAAGGATAACAACAACCAAGGACAATCCGGCTTAGGACAACAACAGTTTCAACAAAGACAATCTCAAAACTATCAGTCTCGTCAACAATTTCAAGGAACTAACAATCTAAGTAACGGGTTAAGCTTAGAGGACGCGGTAACTAAGTTGATTTCTACGACTGAAAGTCAAGCCCTTCTAGCAGATTCCCGTCACAAACAATATGAGGAGAAGTTTAGTCTTCACGAAGATGAGTTTAGGACACAGAAAGCAACTCTTCAATCCATTGAGATACAAATAGGGAAAATTGCACAACTTCTATCTGAAAGACAACCAAGATGTCTTCTAAGCAACACTGAACCAAATCTAAAATAAAATGTTAGTGCTATCACTCTTAGAAAT
Source organism: Smallanthus sonchifolius (assembly GCA_023525975.1). NCBI lineage: Eukaryota > Viridiplantae > Streptophyta > Magnoliopsida > Asterales > Asteraceae > Smallanthus > Smallanthus sonchifolius. The sequence goes on from CM042025.1 coordinate 32,369,508, forward strand.
AGCAAGGTTTATCCAAAACCTCCATTACCAGAAGAAGAGGAAGTTCAAACACCAAGGAGGGAAATATTCACTAGAGTACCACTTCGTCCGCCTGTCACAGAATCAACCGCTCAAGCATCACCACAAAAAGTGATTCCACAACCTGCTCCAGTGGACACTTCTCAAAACGTTCCAAAAAAGGGTTTTCAAATCACACATACCATACCCAGGAAGGCTAGTAAAGCAAAGGACTGACAAACAATATGAGAAATTCATCAAACTTTTAACCCATATTCATGTCAACCTTCCTTTCCTGGATATCATACAACAAATTCTTAAGTATAGACGTTTTCTGAAAGACTTCCTCACTAACAAAAGAAACATGGAAGAAGCAGTCCAAAAGACTAGTCAATGTGTCGCTCTCATTGAAAGATGTCTTCCAAAGAAACTTTCAGATCCCAGAAAGTTTTCTTTACCATGCTCTATCGGTCCACTGCCGATAACTTTCGCGCTCGCTGTTCTGGGAGCAAGTGTGAATGTAATGCCATATAACATGTTTAAAAAACTAAAAATTGGGAATCCGCGACCTGTCAATGCTACTATCGAACTTGCGGATGGTACTGTTAAATCACCTATATGAGTCATTGATAACTTACTAGTGAAAGTTGGCAGGTTTGTATTCCTGCCGACTTCATGGTCTTAGAAATGGGTGTAACATCCGTGACTTTTGCGTATATTAATTATTTCATTTGAGCAACAAAAAAACGTTTATGACATGTCATTTCAACCTCGTTATAATATAACTTGTATTTTATATCGTGCCATATTAATTTTCAAACGTATAATGACTTGGAGTTTTGAGATTTTAAAACTTTTATTTCATATTATATATATATATATATTGTTATATTAAATAATTATAAACTTTTTAAGCTTTATAAAAAATAAGGTTTCACTTTTTAAAAGAAAAATAATAATAACAAAAATAAATAATGAGATATATGTTTTGTATTTTAAAAAGTTTATAAAGAAAATTCCTTAATTAAATGGTTATTTATCTAGAATTTGGAATAATGAACCACCTTTATCATGTGTTTGAACCCCCTCAAATTCTCATGAACCCACAATTGAACCCCCCTCCATCATATATTAGACCAAGAACAAGTTTGACTTAGAAAAATCAACACCCATTTTCACTCTTCTAATTCCATTGATTACACGATCAATACTTAAATCTTTTGAATCCTAAACAGTCAAGGCCATGTATTAATTTCATATCAAGCCCCGATTCGAGGAATTATTACCGAAATCGTGAGATTTTGAACCCATTTTTGGTAAGTCGCAAAAATGGGTGATTTCTTGCAAAATCCGTAATTCAAACCTCAATCTCGTAAATTTCGTCCGTTTACCATCTGTAAAACGCGTTCGAATCACGCTATATATCTCCCTAACCTGTTGCAACTCAAATCTGTCATTTCTTTCTTTCTTTCTTTCTTTCATTCTTTCCTCTCTCGGCTCGCGATCGGCACAAGGATCGGGTCTCTCTTTTTTGCAACGATTCAACGCCGACTCCAGGTAACCTTTTTCATGTTAATTTCTCGCACCTCTGGTCATATTATTCTGTTAATCGATTAGGGATTTTGGGGGAGGACCTCTCGTTGCGCATACTGTGTTTGGGAAGAAGAAAAGCAGTCTACTTTCGCTTTATGTTTTTCAACTCTGACTGGTTAAACAAAAGAAAAGGGCTTGGTCTGGTAGTAAGACTCATGTGTGCAAAGGGACAGGTCATGGGTTCTACACCCGGTACCTGCACTTTTTTTCTGTTTCTGGTTTTTCCTCCCAAACACACACACACATACACACACACTAATATATGTTCTTTAGTTATAAACCTGTTTTCAAATAAATAAATGAATATTAACCTAAACGTTTAATAATACATGATCTATAATATATTATTATTGATAATACGATTTATTGGTGTTACTAATTTTAATATTTGTTTTATTAATAAATATTTATCACGTTATTAATAACATAGTATTAGTAGCAATATGACGATCTCTCGTGAAATAACTAATCTCACTAAATTGAATTATTCATAAATAAAAATATTATAATTTGCATAACTAATTTATTTATTTCAAATTATATCCTAATAAATATTATTATATTATAATATTCAATCATGATGATTATTTTTAACCTAGTTGTCTTAATAGTAAATTAAGATATTTATTATATTAATTTTGCGAATAATATCTATTTTTGATCCTAATTTCCTTTTATAAATAAAGTTATATAACATTATTTATAAACTGTAGTCGTTTTCCCGAGCACTCGTCCATTACAAAATCTTAAATCCCAACTCATCCCATTGTCGTTTCTCTAAAATCGTTTCTACATTATAATAACACATCTTATTTAACTTAGGGCATCCTTAATCTTATTACTACAAGTTACAAGGTCAACCCTCTACTATTCAATGTGAGTACATAGCCCCCTTTTTCTTTTTTCTTTTTTACTTTTGGGTGAAACATGTATACATATGTCTTGATAACTCAACTTTTTACTAAAACAAATTCTTAAACAAGTAATTACAATTGTACACTTGATATTTGATCACTATAATCCTTATTGTAATCATTAACTTATTTACAAGCCTAAGGGAGTACTAGTATGATCATATAGGGGAAACCGATATAATGCAATAACATTTCAACGGCACAATCTGTGTGATTGTGGATGCAATAACATTTCAACGGCACAATCTTTGGGATTATGCATGCATATAACATTAAGGGTTGATTGCAATAAATTTAGTGTTGATATGCTTGCACACTTGTTTGAACTTGCACTGAATTTGTTTTATATCTTTTTTCGGCAATTTATCTTTATAACTAATAAAACCTATGTTTCTCACCAACTTTATGTTGACCCTTTTTACTTTACATGTTTCAGAAAATAAATAGCTGATGATGAAGGATCACATAGGAAAGCTCTTAGACTTAGTTAATAAATTGAACAATAATTTCTCTTGATGTTTGTTTGATTTGAAACAAGTGTAAACATTAATTTATGAAATTGAACAATTTATGTGATGCCTTAGTAATTGTCTTTGTACCTTGTGCTATGAACTATATGTGTGACACCTCGCATTTCCGCCTCTTGCGGGGTGTGACAATGGGGCTCGACTATTCTGTACCTTTGATTTTGGGTCGTCCATTTTTTGCCACTGCCAAAGCTGTCATTGACATTAATGAAGGAATTCTGACACTTCGTGTTGGAAAACAATCGGTAACTTACATCATCGGAGGAAATGAATGCTTATCGAATGATGCCTTTGAAATTGCTCAGTTCATCGATAACAATCTGGACTACCAACTAAAGAAAGCTAAAGAATTCAACAAAGGAAAGAAACTAGATCTTGGCAAAGATCTTGACAACACAAACTGGATTGATAACTACTGGGACAAGCTACCAAAATTGAAGGACTTGAATGAAGGAACGGGAGACAGGGGGGGAAGTCAATAGCCCCCACCCGAAGAAAGACTGATGAAACACGTACGGTTCTGGCTAACGACCCTTAAATAAATGTGGCGCTTCCGGGAGGTAACCCGATGATTATAAATAAGTTGAGAAGTTGGTGCATACGGCAGAAATCATGGACCTCGGGATTGGTTTTCCATGTTTAAGTTTTTCATACTTCAGCCCCCGGGTATGCCTTCTCGATACTAGGACCTTAGTAGCTTAACTACTATCTTTTATTTTTCATTTTCTATTTTTTTGTTTTCCTTTGTGTGTAAAAAAGCATAGCATCACCAGGTAGTTTCTCCACTTCTTTGAAGAGTTACCCTCCACCTCTACAAGCTAAGACTCCGGGAAACGCATCAAATTTCTGAGAAATTAGATGAAGTCTTTGAAGCGAAGTGTTGACAACAGCAACAAGTTTTAGCCATAGGTTTTACACCGAGTTGACCGGGGGAGTACCAGTTTTTTTCCCTTAAAACTTCATGCATTTAAATTCTTGCATAGCATTTCATTACATGCATTTGTACATGTAGGTCCCCGGGTGTCTCGGATCGTTACGTGTAGGTGTGTGACTAGTCGGACATGGTGCGGAATGCCCGTGACTAGGTGAAGAATCAAGTAACACAAAGTAAACCGACAACGAAATCACTTTCAAACTCCATCTATTATAATCTTGAAGGTTACAGAGAGAATACAACTGAGTGCAAAATGTATGCGTACATAACTTCTGTTAACCTAGCCTATTTATACTAGACCTGATCTCTGCGCACTTAACAAGTACGCGGAGTATTCTTGCGTACTTGCTAAGTATGCAGGAAGTACTTCCTACACACATGCTAAGTGCGCAAAACACTTAGAGAAAAACAGACGACTAGTACATACATTAGTAATTACAACTCGATAACTAATACGTACAGACACTAACATGCAAAGACTAATACATACAAGACAAGTACAAAAGCTAAGACAATATCCAGAGTGTTTGTCACACAAACGTGCTTCAACAAACTCCCCCTTGACAACAAATCTGGATTATCTTTGGTCTTCACTGCTCCCCAACTTTAGCTTCCATCTTCTTCTTGTAATCAAGGCAGAACTTGATCACCTTGTCGTATTTAGAAGCAAGGAACTTTGTCCACTCGTCCGTGTACATGCAGTACCTGTCAGCTAGCACCTCCAGATCTTTCACAAAAAAGTTTATGAAGCAGACTTAATCAAAAACTCTGATCAGATCCCTTGGCACTAAGCTTCCACTCTCGGACCACACCTTTCCGATCACCACTGCCTCGTCCGATTTAGGATCTACGTACCCGTACCATATGTTACCGAGGATATCTTGAGATAACTTGCTCAGGGGAATCTTGGTTTAACACAACACTGACTTGTATACCAGTTTCTTTAAGCTTTTATTAGTCACATGATGTCTAATGTTCTTGTCCCTGACTCGCTTGGGAATTTGAGGCTTAAACATTTCAAACTTACCAGATCTTAGCACTCGCTGTAGAACCTGCCACAAATCCATTGCTACTGCGTGATTTGAGTGACCCAGCAGCTTTCGGTTTGATAGGTTCACGAGGTCGTATCTTGGTAAGGAATTGGAAAGCTTCCCTGGATGGTTTCAAGTATTGAACCCCCCAGCTCGCTTTATTGCAAACAACTTCTTATCCTCCTCGAACCTCACAGCTAAGATCATCCCTGTCGCTCCATGTTTGTCTGTGATTGATGTCTTTTGCCAGACAGGAGTCGGATCCTTCGATGAACTTGCAGGCATATGTTTGTCTTTCTGTGCCTCTGGATCCACAGGTGTAGGGTCGGCAGGGAGGCTTCAGTCGACTCCTCAACAGTACTAGCAAGCTCGACTGAACCTGTATCAAAATGAGTTTCAAAGGATGGAACTTCGAAAATCTCTCCATCTTCAAACTCATACTTTCCTTCCCTGTCGCCCTTGGGAACTTCGATTACAACATCATCATCCTCCTCATCCCATTCGTCACTAGAGTCGTTCTCTCCCTCTTCCAGATTGCAGAGAGCTTCAATCCGTGCTTCTTTGGAGTAGTCTGGCTCTAAGAATAGGATCACATCATCCGATACATCGTCAGATAGATCTTTCAAAACGCCAGCCACCGACTTTCCTTTATTACCACCTGAAGCATCACCTCCACCTTCACTCTAAGTAGACTCCCCCTCAGCCATAGACACGGCAGAGATGGGAACAATCGCCAAAGCCAACAATTGCTGCTCACTTCCACTCGATCCGACTTCAGGATCCTTGTCCTGATCATCACCCTTAGTTAGATCAACTAAGTGACAAGCCTCTTCACTGCTAGGCTTAGGTGGTTGCTTCTCAAATAATTCCTTTAATCTCTCCCCCTGAGCAGCAAACGTCTTGGCCATATCACATACCAGTTTCACCATAGTGTCATGCTCTAAACGCTGCTTGTCATCATCCGCCCGCTGTTTCTTTAGTGTGGCTACCTCATCAATCAGAGAGTTAATCTGCCCCTGTTATTTTTCATATTCTTCTCTCGATTTCCATAGCGTTTCAAGAAGACTAGCGACTTGAGTCTCTAGGGTAGTGATCCGGGTATCACGAGGATCAGGTCCCTGGAAGACGATGCTTATGCTTGATGAGTTGGGAATGTGAAGATTTCATCAAAATCAAATCCATGAGTAAAATATAACTCAGGAAATGGTTCACTGATGTGTTGACGAGTGGTTGTGGGAATTGAGGTAGGGATGGTGGTTGTTTGGATGGTGGTAGGGGTGATGGTGACAGACTCGGTTAGAATAGGAGTTGTCACCGCCACTTGAACATGTTGCACAAGGAGGGACACTATCACAGGAACCTCCTCTGTGATAGCAGTGGTTGCCACATCAGGTGTTACACGTGGCCTCCTCCGATATCACCTATAAAGCTGTTGTGAAGGTGAGGTAGAAGTGGAATTAGTACTCGTAGCCATGACACGTGCTTGCCTCTCAGCACTGACTTCTACCTCAAGAATAATAGCTTAGTGCGGCCTATCCCCCTGTTGCTTGTTTATACTTTCTCTTCTGCGTCTATCTATTGCAGCGTCTGAATCAGAATCGGGCTCGTATTCACTGGTAGTCGCTTATCTCTTTCTCTTGGAAGATGACTCGGGAAGGGTCACCTTCGTCAATCTTCTTTGGTGTGCTGGGATGGTGCATCATCAGAATCAGAGGAATTTGACTCGGTCGCTTCTGAGTCGGAATCTTCAGCACCCCCAACTCCCTGTTCTTCGTCTCTTTCATCGTCAGACATATCATCTTCAGATTCAACTTCCTCTTCTTCCTGTTGTTCATCACTATGTTCACTGAGTTCAGGCTCAGACTCTGCACTATACCATCTAAAGTCAGCAGGGGCCACATATGCTTCATTTATTAGGTGGCCAAAGAGAGGAGTGTGCTCAGGGGTAGGTTCTACACTGCCTGGCTTTATAAATTATGCAAACACTCTCTTGTCCACCCGTTTGACTTGTAGTCTCTCTCCAATTTGAGGTAGATTGGGTACATCATCATTAATCAACAGCTGCACAAACCGAGGGTATAATAAAAATCTAAACCTATCAGCGGCATTGATGTGATTGGTGATACACTTGTAGATATACTTTGAAAAGTTATAACCCTTGTTAAGAGAGAGGCCAACCATTTCTGCTGCCAAGTCATGCCCCATGGCATCCTTTCCCGCCTTTCTAGCAGACATGCACATGATCATGACGTGCGTGAACTAACGCCACTGATTAAGTACCCACATCTTCTTATACGAGGAGTAGTCCATGGTACCAACATACCCCATCCTTTGTCTCCAGCATCCATCAACGAAGTAGTCAGGGTAAGTCATCGGATCTGTTGATAAGTCCCTAAACTATAGTACTCGTCTGATGGTGTCTTCAGAAATAACAATATCATGACCTGCTACAGTAGCCCTAATGACGTTTGGGGTTACTGTACAGTCGTGACCAGCAGTTTCCTAGAATGCTCCAGATATGGTCTTGAGACAATAGGATCAGCAGAGCTAGCATAGCTGATCTTCGAGCGGTTCAGGAAATCGACTATCTCCTGATATTGAAGTGGAGCACCCTTCCACTCGGATTGTGTTAGAGCCAGCAAATTGAATTTTCTTGTAAACGCACGAGCCATCACTGCACAAACAAATAGTAAACATAATAAGAACAAGAAGACTCATTGGAATTGAATAAACCTGACTGAGTATAGATTACACAATGAACTGAATTCCACACTTAGAAATTTTCAGAAATGCCCTTCTTGCGTACTTAGTAACTACGTAGGGATTAGTTCTTGCATACTTAGCAAGTAGGCAGGAGGAATACCTTGCTTAGTTTCTTAGTGCGCAAATACTGACACTTAGAACCATTTCAAAATCCAAAATTCAGTTGAAGTGAGTCTTTGTCGTGGATTAAGGTCACCACAAGGTCGAAATGCTCGATTATGACCTATGGATCCAACACCTATAGCAATGACATGCTACAACCGTCAGTCGTGACCTAACTTTGGTTAGACGTAAACCCACGAGAATCAAGTGGTCAAAAACTGAAATCAAGGATTGTCAGGACAATTATGTGATGATCGAGCTTCGATTAGTGATTTTAAACAAGTTTTAGGTCATAATGTTAGTTAAAAACAACCAAAATTTGTCAAAAATCAAAGTCCAAAACTTAGTTCTTCAAGATCACAAATCGGTCCAAAAATCAAGATTTAACAGATGAAATGCTCCAAGATTCTCACCAAATGTAAGTTAGATGATGATGAAACTAAGATCGGGACGAAAAAACCGTTTAGGAACACACGGAATTTTGAGTGAAAAAGATCAGGGGTATACAACAGTGACAAAGTTTTGAATGAGATAAAACTCAAGAAAAATCTCTAAGTGTTGTATATATACCCACACAATATTAGTCGTGCGTACTTGTTAAGTGCGCATGACTTAACTTCAGCGTGCTTACTAAGTACGCATGACTTAAGTCTTGCGTACTTGTTATGTACGCAGGGTTTAACCCTTGCGCACTTAATAAGTACACAGAGACTCATGTGTATCCAGATTTTTCAACTCAAATTATGAAGAAGTCAAGTCAAATAACGAACAGGATAAAAATATTCAATCAAGAGGATTCAAAGTCAATTCTTGAAGGGAAAAAAGGGAAAATTCAATCAATACTACATCTTTGAATCATTAGAGGTTCAAATCACAGTTGTAGTATTGATTTAATTTCCACACTACTAATGATTCAAAGATGCTTACAGCCTACTGACAATTCAAATTACTTGTAAATAAGCAGATTAAGAACACAACAATTTAAACGATCAAGTAAGCATGGCACAATCATTTCCCATATGTGCAGTCTAGGACGTTTAGTTCATTTCTGATGTAATATCATTTCCTCTTTTCTCAAGAGAACTTTGAAATTTTCTGGTTTTCCATTTTGTTTGGATTTTTGTAAAATATTTGAAAATTAAAAGAACTATATAACAAACTTAAAAGAAATAAAATTTAACTCTCATGAATTGAATTGATTTAAGAAAAAATAAGTTTTCACTCTGGATTGAACATTCCTATCATGTTGACAAGATGTTCAAAACGGGTTCGATCAAACGCCTTAGTGAAAAGGTCAGCAAAGTTGTCATCCGTGTGAACCTTTACAAGTTCAATGAGATGCTTTTCAGCACAATCACGGATGAAATGGTGGTGAATTTCAATATGTTTAGTTTTGGAATGTTTCACCGGGTTGTTTGTGATGGACATGGTGGCATTGTTGTCAATGAACAGTGGAGTTCCAATGAAGTTTAAGCCGTAGTCTCTCAATTGCTGTTGAATCCACAATATCTGAGAACAACTGCATAATGCAGCAATGTACTTTGCTTCACATGTTGAGACAGAAACCGTTGACTGCTTCTTACACTGCCAGGAAACCAGCCTGTCTCCTAAGAATTGACATCCACCAGAAGTTGACTTTCTATCAAGGTTACAACCGCCATAGTCTGAATCAGTATAGGCTTTGAGGTCAAATGATTGCTGATTTGAGTACCAAAGACCTAATCGGGGTTTCCCCTTCAAGTATCTGAATATCCTCTTGACATCTATCATATGAGACTCCTTCGGTTGTGACTGAAACCTTGAGCACAAGCATACAGCAAACATTATATCGGGCCTTGAAGCTGTGAGATACATAAGAGATCCGATCATCCCACGGTACAATTTGCAATCCACATCCTTTCCATCTTTGTCTGGATGCAAACCGTGATTGACAGGGATAGGTGTGCCATAAGTACTAATGTCATTCATCTTGTATTTTGACAAGATGTCCTGCACATACTTAGTTTGATGTAGATAGATGCCATCCTCTCTTTGACTGACTTGTAGACCCAGGAAGAACGACAATTCACCCATGTTACTCATCTCAAACTTGGACTTCATCACCTGTTCGAATTCCCTACACATCTCTTCATTTGTAGACCCAAAGATAATGTCGTCGACATACACTTGTACAAGAAGAATATTACCTCCTGATTTCCGAATGAAGAGGGTCGAGTCAATCTGTCCACGGTCGAAACCATTTGATAGTAGATGTTTTGATAACGTCTCATACCATGCCTGAGGTGCTTGATGAAGACCATAAAGTGCTTTGTCGAGCTTATACACTTTATTGATATTATGCGGATCTTCAAAGCCTGGAGGTTGAGTGACATATACCTCTTCATAAACTTTTCCATACAGGAAAGCACTCTACACATCAAGTTGATAGACCTTGAAGCCTACATAGGAGGCACAAGCAAGAAACAGTCGAATTGCCTCAAGTCAGCAACTGGGGCATATACTTCAGTGTAATCCAGGCCCTCTTGTTGATAAAATCCTTGTACAACCAACCTTGCTTTATTCTTCACTAAGACATGACGATCATCCGTCTTGCCCTTGAACACCTATCTGGTTCCAATTGGTTGTACGCCTCTTGGCAAGTCAACCAAATCCCACACATGCAACTTTTGGAATTGAGACAATTCATCTTGCATCGCCTTAATCCAGTAGTTGTTAGCGAGAGCCTCCTTCACATTCTTTGGCTCTAACTGGGACACAAATGCAGCATGCAAACATGTTGTCACACCCCGACCGATGGCGGAATCATCGGGGCGGGACATGTAAGACTGTTCATAGCACATGGTTGACTAAATTGAAATATATTAAAGTCAAATTTGCATTTCAAATAATCCAAGTACAAAACCAAATTCAAACAAGATACATAAAATAATTCATAAAGTTCTTGATTTAAATTGCTAAGTCCAAATCCTATGTTGAACACGTCTTGAATCAATCTCACATATTGGAGCCTGAAACATGAATAAAATAAAGTCAACTAAAAAGTTGGTGAGTATAACACAGTTGTATATAGATAGCATATAGATGAAAACAAATCCTTTACATGACATGATAAATAAGGCGTTTATGGGGAGCAGCTATTGTGTAACCAAATGTACAATCAAACCTTGTAACTAGCATGCAAAAATTGTGTTGTCGGTTTCAATCACCGCGTACCATGGGTGGGTTTGTCAGACTCAATAGATCTATCATTGAAAACCGTCGGCTTGAATAGTTAATGATTGCACATAATCGCATACAAAAGTTAGCACACATAGCACTCGGGCATAAAGCTAAAATTTGTACACATGAATGTAAATAGGATTTGTACTTGTGTTGTTTGTGTAAATGTAAACATGTAATTTGATAGAGTTCATGTTTCACCCCAAAAGTGTAAAAGAGTAAAAAGGGGTTGTGAATACTCACTTGGTATGGAAGTGAAGCTAACAAAGATTATAGATAGCAAATATGATCATCGAAATGCACAATTTAACCTAAAGAGTAATGTGTATTGAATCAAATAGATGCATAAAGTTTAAGTCTAAAATGGAAATTGAATTTGTGTATAAAACTATTGATTTGTATTAAAAGTATTGAATAAATATATAGAGTTTGAAGTAAAATATTTTTGAAACAATTTGATTAGGTTTGAATTGGATAATTGAATAAATATATAATTATAGTTTATGAAATAATGTAAATATTAATTGTAATTAAGTATAAATAAATAAATGATTTTGATTTAAAATATAAATTAAATAAATAATCATTATCTCATTTATTTATAAATTTTGTAACTTAATTATTTAAGATATCATTTAAGTGTAAGATAATAAATATAAATTTAATTTTTATAAACTTTTAAATAATAATATTTATCTCTTCAAATACAGAAAACATATTTTTATAAAATTTGAAACATTTATTGATTGAAAAATATAAAATTATAATTTTGTTAAAGTTTCTGAGTCACACACGACCGTGCCTCGGAGGGGCACGATCGTGCTCAAGCCACGGGCGCGACCGTGCTATTCGGGGCGCGACCGGGTTGATCAACAGGAGCACAATCTACACAAGTCAACAGGCACGACCGTGCCTTGGCCCGGCACGGTCGTGTCTATGATCTTTAGACACAACAGAGACTAGCCCAGAGGGCGTGACAAGGTTTGGACAGGAGGGCACGACCGCGCTGCTAATCGGCACGACCGCGTTGCTAATCGGCACGACCGCGTTTCATGAGGCACGGCCGCGCTTGATGATTAGCGCGACCGTGTCTATTCCAAATCAGACACGAATTGACAAATGCTTGTATTTTAAACGCTGGAATTGTTAGGGCTTTTGATTAATGGGTTATTACGAGTCTTTTCATATGACTTAATTGCATGCACATCGCGTTTAAGTAGGGGTTCGATTAAATCATTTTTTAATAAAGCATGAGTTCTGATTCGGATCGATTTCTATAATGGAAGCCCAAATTGAATAGGGGCTTTCGATACAGATACTGAAATAAATGAATTAAAGGATTCAATTACCCTGAACATCAGTGAATTGATAAAGAACGGTAGGGAGGAAGTTCCGGCGACGGCAAGACTGGTTTCCGGCGACTTCTGCTGCAGTTCCGAATGCTTCAGCGGCTTCGGATGATTCAGAGATGATTTGGGAAACGATTGACTGGATTGCTTGAGGTAATTCTGATCGAAAAAGCTTGAGAGAGTTTTTCTTGAATTGAGAGAGTTTTTCTAGAATTTTTGAAATGAAACTGAGGCGTTTTGAGAATTTGAAAAAGTGGTAATACAATTGTTAAGGGAAAACAAACGTATGACTGTTACGAATTCGAACGATCGGGCGATTAAAGTTGCAGTTACGTTTCAGCTGTTACACAGGCGCGACCGTGCCTAGGCACCGGGCGCGATCGTTCCAAAGCAGGTCGCACGACCGTGCCAAAGCACTTGGCGCGACCGTGCTAGGACGAAGCACGACCGTGCTAGACTAGGGTTTCTTGACATTTTTCAACTTTAGTCCTTGACTTTTCAGATTTGATAAGTTTGAATAAAATAGTTTCTTGTATAGTGTTTAAATGTATATAACCGAGTAAAATTTGCGAATTTGTATAGAATCATTGCATTTAATTTACGGCGAGAAAATAAATGAGACAGTGCACGAGTATTGAATTCGAAATTGCATTACATTGGATTGAAATATGAATAATAAAAATCAGGAATGTTACACATGTTTCCATGACACCAGTGTCAAGTATCTCAGAGTACAAACTAGTGTTCTCAGTAATGGTTCTAGGACGAGTCTGAACACAGGCATGAGGATCACCAATAATGTTGTCAATTGGATGATTCTTATGCATTCTCGTCTCTGGTATATCCGGTTCCTGAATTTCTGAATCGAGTTTCGTGCTCAACTCCCCCATATCCTGAGTTCCAGAAGAAGAAGATTCAATGATAATTGGATCAACTGGAGCTTCATTTCCTACACGAGTGTTAGGATTAGCTTGAGCGTCATTTCCGTCAACATGAACAACTTCTATGTTATCATTTTCATGAGTTCTAGATGCAGATGTGGCATTGGAATCGAGAGTTACAATCGGTACAGTTGCACGGGTTGAGAAACTGGAGTCATCACCGCCTTGAAAGAATTCATACACATTTGTGGCATCATCAGCAGATAAATTAGGAAGGTTGAAAGACTTGAATAGCGCATCATAATCAAAACCCCAAGTCGGACCAGTCGGTTCTGGTGGAGTGTTGTGTTTACTTCAATCCACTTCGAACCATTCCTCGACAGTACGAGTTCCTATATTGTACACTCTCTTGCAAGGAGAATTGGCAACATATCCTAAGAATATGCCTTCCACTGCTTTTGCATGAAACTTAGACATGCGGTCTTTGTATTGTAGCAATAAGGATCAGGGACTACCAAAAGGAACTAGGTAGTCAAGATTGGGAGGTCGATTGTTAATCAACTCATAGCAAGTCTTGTTGTGCCTCTTCACAACCAGAACTCTGTTCAAAATGTGACAAGCTGTATTTACTGCTTCTGCCCAGAAAGTTACAGGAAGCTTTACATCTGACAGCATTGTCCTTGCAGTCTCAATCTGATAAGTAGCAACTGATGAGGTGGTTGTTGCCACGCTCATATCAATCTGATAAGTGTCGTTTGTCCTTGGTGCTCGCATGAGAATCCAGTCTTCAGGAACTTCAAAACCAGGTTTGAGAATCATGCATTCAGATTTGTCAAACATAACGGAGTACTCCTTGTCGCATATATGAGAAACACTCAACATGTTATGCTTTAGGTGCTCACAGTAGTTGACGTTGTCGAAGCCGACAAAACCATTTGAAACCACGCCTTGACAAATGATACTACCGCCTTTCTCTCCAACAAAGGCCACATAGACGCCTCTGAATGGTTTTACATCTTGAAGCAGGACCATGTTACATGTCATGTGCCGAGAGCATCCACTATCTACATACCAACGATTAGAGATAGTAGCATTTGGTTGTCCCTGCACGAGTCACAAGAAATTAATTAGATTTGGAGACCCAAGCCATAGTGGTCTTGGGTCATCCGTCTTTCTCAAAATAAACAACCTCAATTAATTCACAGTCGTGACTGTCAACAATGGATGAATCTTTAAAAGACTTGGGAGCAAGAGATTGAGAACTATTAGATTCTTGTTCCAGGACCTTTTCTTTTGTTTTACTGGAATAGTCGGCTTGCAATCAGAAGCACCAGGTGAACTAGTAGAAGCTTCACTTGGTTGAATTCCAGCCAGCTGTTCCAGCTTCCTCAATCTCTTGTTCCTTTTTCTCCTATGTGGCTTAGAAAGCTTAACCACAGGTTTCTCACCGGTAGGTGCACTACCAGAGGTAGAAGCACAAGGTTTAGCAGGTAGCTTTTCCCTTTTTGGAACATATGGTTTAGCCTCATAGGTGATCTTTGGCTTTACTATAGGTTTTACTGATGGTTTCTCCACATTTTCTTTTGGACTCTTGGAATGCTTCACTGACGGTGACTTAGCGATAACAGCCGGTTGTGAAAAAATTGGTCGTTTCCCTTGGTTCTTAACAGAGCAGTTCACAAAGATGTGACCACCCATACCACAGTGAAAGCAAGTTCTCTTTTCTTTGTAAGTCCTCCTGTAAGGCTCATTAGATCTGAAATTAGATGACTCATCATGACGAGCAGGAGAAGTTGTTTGGTGAACAGTAGTTTGACCCGATGATGATTGGTTTTTGGGAATATAATATTTTTGCAATTTTTCTTGATAGCTAAGCCCAAAATGAGCTGCGAAGGCTTCCCTTTTAAACTTGATTAATGTTTTTATATCCACCATAAAGCATCACTTTTAATTTTTCATTTGATTCAACAATATCGGGTTCAGTCAAAATACAATTATCACTATTAGTGATAATGTTTTTCTTAACTTCTTGTTCATTGAGCAACTCCTCAAAGACTACTCCTTCAGAGCAGGTGTTCTCAGACCCATCATCAGAAGCAATAAGGAACTCTTCATCAGATGCCGAGTCAGCCTTACTTGAGGAATCATCCATTTTAGAGGAATCATCCTGACTCGAGGACTCATCAAGGCAAGACAAATCAATGTCAATTAAGCCGTTGACAAATTTTCCGCTTACTGGTGGAGGAATGGCATTAGTACCCAGCCCTAAGCCATTTACTTGTCTCACTACAGACTTGTAGTGTTCCACCACAAAACGAGAATTTTTCAACTTCTCAATATTACCTTTCAACTGCAAGATCTCATTTTGCAGCTTGTTGATCTCATTGTTCCTTTTCTCTAACCCCTTGTACGCAACATCCAAATGAAACTGTTGATTGCTGGTTTTAAGTGAATAATTACATTTTTCTTTCTTCAACGTTTCAGTTGAATCTTTGTATCGTTTTTCATTTTCTTTGTAGCTTAAAACTGCAATACGAAGGGGTTCGACTTTGTCTTGAAGCTTAGAATTTTCAACCTTTAAGCTTAGACATTTGGAATAAGAAATGACAGCAAAAGAGTTATAATATACCTCATTAGATGAACATGATGCCTCTCCAATAGCCATGAGGGCAACTGCAGTTGTAGACTCTTCTTGGTCAGCCACAAAAGCTTCCCGTTCCTCTGCTTCCATCATCTCCATAATCTCAGCCATGAGACCAACTTGCGTTTGAGCAATAAGGGTATCCTCCAGATGAACACCCCAATCAAAGATGTTGTCTTGTTGTGCTACCAAAGCATTGGACGTTCCACCTTGACTTTGATTGCGGTTGTTGGAGTTGTTGTACCCTTGATTGTTTCCTTGGCTGGGTCTGGTGAACCCCGAGGCCGGTGCTTTATCCTTTTGACATTCTCTTGCAAAATGCCCAAAGTTATTGCATTTGTAGCACTTTGCCTTGGATTTATCAAATCCTACATTGGCATTTGAATGTCCACCAATAAACTTCCTGCCAATTCTATTCAGGAAACGCTTCGCCCTTCTCAAGATCATGACCATGTTCCATTGAATATCCATGTCCTCCATATCATCCGGATCCACCTGATTGAATTCTTCTTCTATGGTTTCAGGATCCGTGAGCTTACTGCCAATGAAGTTCTCATAGGCAAGCATGCATAATGAGAATAAAGCCACATGATCTTTAGCTATCTTGGCTATTGCTGATTGGTTAGCTGAAGATGTGGGAGAAGGATTTCTTGAGGAATTCTGGTGATGAGATCTAGATGCAGATGCTGCATAGCAAGCATGACCACCACAGACATTTGAGTTATCCTCCTCATGAGAGTTCCCTGAGAAAAGGGCAATTCTAGAACCCGATGACTTGGCTGTGGAAGACGTCCCAAAATACATCGAGGGGTCAAGTATTTGAGGTCTCCCTGAGCTCTCTTTTCGTTTTAGGTTCATATCATGTGCTTGAACCTTTCTGATTGCTTCATTAATAGTCATCTCATAAAACTTTGAGTTCTCTCTCATCAGAGTGGTGTACATCTCAAATTTTGCTGGTATGGCATCCAGAAATTTCTAAACTAACTCCTCATTCGGATAGATCAGGTCATAAGCTTTCAACTCAGTTTGCAGATGATAGAATCTAGAGATAAGCTCATCTATAGATTCATTCTCTAGATATCTGAAGCACTCATACTGCTTCCTAAGAAGATCCCTCTTACTCTTCTTGATGTCACTGTTTCCCTCGAATATCTTCTGCAAAGCCTTCCAGAGATCCTTGGAGTTATCGTATCCTCTAAAGCTGTGAAATAACTCCCTGGTCAAGGCCATAGTAATAGATCCGTGTGCCTTCTTCTCTCTATCATAAACTTTCTTTTCTTCTTCATCAAGTTTGGAGATACTCTTGAGAACTTCCTCATCAAGATATGTATATGTGGGATGCTTATAACCCTCTAAAATGGGTATCCAAAGTGAAGAATCGATGTATGATATATAATGCTCAAAGCGTGCTTTCCAGTTCGAATAATCATTTACATTGAGCAGCTTTGGTGGTTTCTGTGGGGTTCCAATCTCATTGTCATAATTAACAAGGCTACCGAGGTTCTGAAGATTTGCCATAGTGAAACACTTAGTCAAATTTCAGAAAAATCAAAACAACTTGCGCACTTGAATCTGGCCTTGCGCACTTAAAGACCTGGTCCTGCGTATTTAGACTTTGCTCTTGCGTACTTGACAAGTACGCAGGAGTAAATGATAAGTACGCAGGAAATCACTTAAATACACAACAAATATGGTCTTTCTTACTTGTTAAGTACGCAGCAAGACAGTACTTGTTGCCAGATATGATAAGTACGCAGATCACTTTTTCACCAACTCCCATCAACTTTTTCCGGTCACTGGAATCTCACTGGAGACAGAAAAAGTTGAAGATATGACCAAACAAAATAAGCCAAAGGGTCAGAAACTCGTTTCTAACCAACCTTTGATGTTCAAAACACTCAAATACACAACAAAAGTCGGTTTTTGAGTGATTTTTGCTTCTAAAATAGTGCTCAAGAGCTACCCCTATTTTATCACAAAAATCAACAAAAACACTCACTTTTGCTTGCAAAATCTTTTTAGGATGTGTAGAAGATGCTCCTAACACACTCACAACACTCGAAATCAAGAGCTAAGCTCTGATACCACTTGTAGGTCCCCGGGTGTCTCAGATCGTTACGTGTGGGTGTGTGACTAGTAGGACCGGGTGCGGAATGCCTGTGACTAGGTGGAGAATCAAGTAACACAAAGTAAACTGACAGCAAAATCACTTTCAAACTCCGTCTATTATAAACTTGAAGGTTACAGAGAGAATACAACTGAGAGCAAAATGTCTGCGTACATAACTTCTGTTAACCTAGCCTATTTTATACTAGACCTGATCTCTACGCACTTAACAAGTGCGCAGGGCAAATTGTTCATGCGTACTTAACAAGTACGCAGAGTATTCTAGCGTACTTGCTAAGTACGCAAAGTACGCAGGAAGTACTTCCTGCGCACATGCTAAGTGCACAAAACACTTAGAGAAAAACAGACGACTAGTACATACATTAGTAATTACAACTCGATAACTAATACGTACGGACACTAACATGCAAAGACTAATACATACAAGACAAGTACAAAAGCTAAGACAATATCCACAGTGTTTGTCACACAAACGTGCTTCAACAGTACATTGAGGGCAATGAACAGTTTTAAGTGTGGGGTGGGGAATTAGAGATTCAGGACAAACTTGTAACCTCAAAGTAGTAAAACTAAACTCGTGATTTTCTAACCATTTGACTAAAACCTTATTAAAAACTTATACTTTTCTTAAAAACCCTAAAAATTTTAACCCTAAAACCTAAATCTCTTTGAGTTTATGCTTAATTAAATAAAATGAAGATTGGCAAGTAGAAACAAATGGATATTATGCATAACGACTCACTAAACACTATCCTATCCGTTTTCCATATGAGAATAATCTGAGCCTTTCATGAGCATTACTATTATCATATTTTCACATGCTCTTTCGTTAGGTATAGTGGGTGTTTTTTGATCTGATTTTATGAATAATTAGAACTTGTATGACTTATACATATCAAGACCATGAACTAGTAATTGTATGGAAATGATTGAGGCACCTATGACTTTATTACCCTTATATACTATCCTTAAACCCAAAATACAAAAAAAAATATCCGCCTAGTTAGCCCTTTGAGCCTTAGCCTTTTCGTTTCTACAACCCACATTTATCACCATACCAGCTTTTCGTAAACACCAGTTATTGGCTAACTGTCTTCGAGATGGTGAATTATTAGTTTATCTTATGTCGTTATTTCAAGCACGCAACCTTTAAGACAATTAGGAAAGAATCTGACTCACTCAAGGAATTGGAATATACAAGAAGAAAGTAGATGTATTAGGAAGAAACAGTTGAACGATCTACAAGGAAGATGTGGAAAAATTATTTCAAGGAATTGAGGAAGTTGAATTATGGAAGAATCAATCTTGATGTAAAAAAAATAGAAAAATGAGAAAAAAAAACAAAGAGAGAAGTTGGTCTTTTACCGGTTAGACCTTAAAGAGTTAGATATGCATTCTTTTGATTTCAATTTGCTTTCTTGTATTCGTTTCGTGAAGCCTGAATTACCACCCGAACTCCGAGAGAAAGTTTTCAAAGCAACAAGTGATGTAAGAAAATGGTGGCGCAAGCAAGAACAACTACCACCATTTTGCGTCCTGTCAAAAAGCGCCGCCAAAAGAAGAGCCAAAGATATGACAAATGTGTGAAATGCGGCAACTGGAGCCACGATGGAAAATGCAGCAAGAATCAAACTTATTACCAACATGAGTATACGCATCTGATCAAAGTAGGTGCTATTAGGTTACAAGCCGAAAAAACCATACGGAAAGGCAACAATGTGTACTACGCAATGAGGGAGGAGTTAAACATGATAGGAAATATCGGTCTTGGCAATCTGACCATAAACTAGCCCTCAGATTAGTTATACCTTCATGATCTGAGTACTGTAGAGATACCCGCTAGTATTCTCCATCTTAACCCATGAAGCCGTAGTTGTGTGTTTCACGTTAACTGCAGCCCTTGAAACCCTATCAAATCCCTAAAACCCAAAAATACTCACTTTCACCCTTTATTTTTTTTAGCCACATTACAACCCTTTTAAAATCCTCTTGATTCATGCATACTACTTAGCTAATTGGTGGAGACTTGATTTGCATACAAGCTTATGACCATTGCATAATTCGATTCGAACTTGAGTGTTCCACTTAACTTACATTATCCATACATATATAACCCTAGAGTTGAGTGAACATTGTGAGGAGTGATGGCTTATACTTAATTGAAGTTTTAGTAGACTTGTCATTGATTCCATCATCCTAAAATGGAAAAGCCAAAAATAGAATAAAGCGACTCATAATGGGGCTCCATTACCTATAGTAAAGTTTTTAGTTATAGGTCTGATCATGCATGAGTTTGCTTGAGGACAAGCAAAGTTTAAGTGTGGGTTGTTATGATGTGACATCATTTATACATGTTTTGCATGCATAATAATCCCCATATTATGGTACCAATTAAATAATAACCTTGCAATTGATACTTAAAACGTTTATATTTTATAATTGCAGGTTATTCGGTGTTCTAAAGATAAACAAAGATAAAATCTATCAAAGGCACCAAGAAACCAAGCTTCTAGAATGATCATTCCTGAGCTTTAACCCCCAAGAAGTCAACAAAGGTCAACAAAAGTCAACCAGCAGCTCAAAGACAAAAGTGGGCAGCAGGGAAGGGATGCACGGTCGTGCATCCCAATGCACGAGTGTGCATTTCCCCTCCTTGCTCCCCACAGATCCCAGTATACCGCCACTCGTACCCTATGATTCTGTAGGTGTTTGCACGCCTGTAAAATCCAATGCACGGCCGTGCATTGCTCACTCCGAGGCCTATAAATAGGAGGCTTGGGTTCTTCATTCCACACACCTTTCCATACCCCAAGACACTATTACAGAGAGAGTATTTCGTAGTTAGAGTAGGGAGTAGAGAGGCTCCTCATCTTTGTCCGCATTAGGGGAGCCTACGAAACTCAGCGTTACGCTAGAGAGGCTCCTCCTCTTTATCCGCAATAGGGGAGCCTACGAAACTCAACGTTACGCTAGTTAGTATGGCCATTCGTTGCTAAACTCTTTGTATTGCTAGGGTGAAGATGAAGTTTGGTGTATGTTAATGTTTAACGTATTAATCTAGTGGTACGTTTATGTCTTTAATTATTCGCTCTTAAAACCACCTTCTAGGTGGGCTTTTTATTATTATATAAATCTGTCTTTACACTTGTGAGTGTTCTTGATTTCAAAGCGTAAGACCGTAAAACCATTTTAATCAAACTTCTCTTGATGCTTGTACGTATTTATACAAGTGGATTTTGATAAGCCAAGGCTTGGTTAATACTAATAAGATCGTATGTCTTTATACGAACTTGTTATAAGACCAAGAATTGGTGAACTCGTGTTGGTAACGGTACGTCTTTATACATGGTCCCATTGTTGCACCGCCTCCCGGTGAGCAAAGTCTAATCACCTTTTGAATAATAATAATTAAGCATGTAAGTTCAATGTCCTAAACCAGCCTTGAGATAGCATTCAAAGGGTTGAGGGTAACTTTGTCACTAGCGGGAAACGTTACCATTTTATTATTAAAGATTATAATTCGTGAACCAAATGTCGCGAGAACGAGGCTCTAGTGGTGACCCGGGTCACAAATCTGTATTAGTCAAACCACTGGATTAGTCAACTTAACATTGTCATATACCAAGCGGATTCGAAGCCCAAAGCAATACTCTTCGTGACCTGATCATTTCGAGATATTTACCTTCCTACTATTTACTATTATGTTATTTACATTCCTGTTACACACATCACGCACATTTTTACTTTTCTTTTATTTACTTTAACGTTATTTACTTTTCTGTCATTTAATTTACTGCTTCACAATCACACAAAACCCACTCACTAATTACACCGGCTAAACGAAAACAAAAGTTGAGTATTGGAACTCGATCGTGTCCATTGGTTCGATACTTGGTTCTTACCTAAACTATATTACGTTGTGATAGGTACGCTTGCCTATTGTGAGTGTTTTAAGTTTGAGTATTTATCATTTTACAAATTTAAAACCTGATCTCGTGTAACCTTAATATTAAAACCTTTTAATAACTTAATCACACGCTCATCAGCAGCTATAACTCAGAATGTTGCTTTAATATTGAAGGACATCCTACCGGCAGCTCTGTCTGTGGCTATGAAAGAGTTTGGGAAGTAAAGGAAAGAGGACCCGAAAGACAAGAAAGGAGGAAATGACAAAGGTACCGAATTCACCGACAGTGATGATTCTAACGATGTGCTTGTGCGTGGTTGCAACTACAAGTCTTTCAGGGGCTACGACCCGCCCAAGCTGGATGGAAAGCGAAATGCTATAGCCACCTTCGAGTGGATAGAGAGAATAAGTACAGTCATCAACGTCAGTGGATCTCGTGCTGACCAAAGTGACAAATTTTCTATTCATTCATTTGTGTATGAAGCTTTAAGCTGGTGGAGAACCATCATGTAGACTAAGACGAGTCGTGGTATTAGGAAGATGACTTGGGATGATCTGAAAAAGTTAGTGATTAGGAAGTTCTGTCCCAAAATGAGATTAACCGAGTAGAGACCGAGTTCTAGGGACTCAAGGTTGGCAACATGACTAGTCGCCAGTACATTTCGAGGATCAATGAGCTAGCCCAGCTGGTTGAAACCGAGGAAAGAAGAACCAAATGTTATATTAGGGGGCTGCCGCAGAAGTTTCGTGTTCTTCTGAAAGCTAATACCCCCAAGACCTTCGAGTCAGTGGTGGAACTAAGCGGTGTAGTTTATGATGACCTCGCCACTTAAGACCCAATCCCTGAAGCACCCAAAAGAAAATGGGAAAGCTCCACTAGAAAGTCAGGGAAGGTTAAATTCGGACCCGTGACCAAGAAGACTAGGGTAAAGAAGACTAGGTTGTGTGAGAAGTGTGGAAGAGAACACTCACGGAAAGCAGGTTAGGATCTAGCGTGTGCTACAAATGTGGGAAGATGGAACATTTTTCACGGGATTTCCCAATCTCCGGGAGGTGTCAACAATGTGGGAATGCAGGCCATTTGGCCAAAGACTGTCGACAACCAAAGCCGGGAGATTCCGGGAAAGAGAAAGTGACCGACAAACCAAGGGTGAAAACCAAGTCGTATGCCATTACTCAAGAGGAAGCAAGAGGAGACCTTGACTGTAAGGCCCCAAACCTGGGGGACCTCACTTATTGGATTTACTCACTAACACATAGCACATAAACATGAGATATTAATCAAATCACAGCGGAAACGATTTAAAACTTTAACATAAACAGCGGAAGCATAACATGTCTAACATAACTTGACTGGTATAAGTTAAACTTGTCTTAAAACACATAAACTTAAACACAAACGGGATGCCAGACACTGGTCTTCGGGTAACTCTTCTCGCCAAGCCAAGCATCCTCATCCATTTACAGCCACCTTCACTTAACTAATGTGCATACTAAAAATCAGCAACGCTGAGTGAGTTCTAACGTTTACTTTAATCAATCATACAAAATATTTAATAGAACATACATACTGTCATTAAGACAAAAATTTACATTTAAAAACACTTTAAAACATACGATAACCGTCAATTCCTTTATGCTGTGGGTAACTCTTCTCGCCAAGCCAAGCAGCCTCATCTTTTTCGAGGACGAAAAAAGATTAAGTGTGGGGATGTTTGATGTGTTGCAAATCACACCTCTTATTCCTGTGTGTTTCGTGTCGTTTTTGTATAGCTTTAGAGTCATATTGAGTCGTTTATAGTTAGTATTGATTTGAACCATTGTTTGTAGGTAATCGGGTGAGTTTGGAGCTTAAACGATCAAGAATGGTGAAGGCACGAGCGAACGAGGCAAAACAAAGAAAAGAACAAAACTTTCTGTGAAGATGGTTCCCTCGTGGTACGCGAGACATGAGAGCCTTCCCCCTCGCGGTACGCGAGGAGTTTGAATTTAGCCGCGACTAATTTGTCTCTCGCAGTACGTGAGAGACTTCACTCATGGGCCTCGCGGTACGCGGGAGACCCCAATTACGCAGATTTTTGCCTATTTTCTTGGTATAAAAGCTTAAGTCCGTTTCTAGGGTTAGAAGCTGAATCGAGACGCAAAGTTGGGAGCTTTTTGGTGACCTTGAGTGGGAGAAAGCTTCTAGGATCAACCGGAGACTTGGATTGAAGTTGGAGATTGAAGATCGGGTCGATTTCGTCATCAGGTTCTCGTTATCATTCTTTGTTCTATTTTTCCAGATTTGATACCATGATTTATGTGTTTGATTATTCTGTTTTGATGTTATTGACCATGATGATTGGCTAGACTTTCATAGCTACCTAGGTTTTGATGATTATGTTTTGTTAATTGAATTGATTTCGGATTTCGGTTTCTTTTTGATGGATTAACGTTAAAGTAAAGAACTTGGTTTTGTTAGATTGGATGTATTTGCGTATTTGATCTTGATTTATGATCTATTGATTGTGCCATATGCTACTTTGTGAATGTCTTTCATGTATGGTTGCATATTCGGTCACTAGCTGTGTGCATGTGATTGGTTTATGGTTTACTGTCTTGTATCCATAGGAACATCGATTGAGAGTCTATTAGGATTGAGTATTCTGGCTGCTTTAATAGCTGAGAGGTGAGAAGTTGTCCGGTAATCTTTGGTGTTAGGGTTTTAGGTTAACTTCTCTGAAAGGAGGGTTTCTTAGCATTCATTGTTATTCCGTGTCTTGTCAAGTGAATTCAAGGTACTCCTTGCACTGAAAGGTGTATTGAGATAGTGAGATTGAGAGGTAATCTGTCTAGCGAGTACTTTAGTGTTGTTGGAGATAGCTGAGAGGTTATCCAACTAACTGGTGAGTTTCACACGTCCCTTAGGATTTCTTTTTGGTCACACCTGGAGAATGATCTGGAATCCACTAGGTTGTCTAAGTGTGTCATATTTTAAGAGCCCGGTTCCATCATAGTTTCCGTATCCGAGAGATTTCCAAGGTACATGCATATGATTCAAAGTCTAGGTAGTGTTTTCCCCATTTGTGAGTTGTCTATAGTTTCTTACTTTCTGTTTGGTGTCGTTAGTTAGAGAGTTCCATTAGGTCATAACATAAAATCCCCTAAATACATTTCAATTTAGTTAGTTGAGTCAGAGTATAGATAGAGTTGTCGCTAGTGTCTCATGGGTTCGATATCCAGACTTCATTTAACTTTGCTACATTGGTCGGTACACTTTCCGGTTGTGTGATCTAGTATTAGGTTGAGTCTAGATTTATAAATTTAAAGCTATAGTGTCTAGGTTAGGTTTTACAGTTAGTTTTTATAGACCGTCTGGGCGACATCAAGTTTTTGGCGCCGTTGCCGGGGACACTTAGGCGATAGCGTATCTAACTTTGATTGAACTTATCTGATTAATTGGTCTTTTTGTGTTTTGGGTCTTTTCTATTTTGTTGAGTCTAGTTTGTGTGTCCTTTTGTGAGTCTTTGTTTTTAGTGTGTCTAGATTGTATCTTGAGTCTGTCCGTTAATCTTCTATCATTATGTGTGAAATCTGTGGAGGACCCCATTTTACTTTTCGTTGCCCATATTCATCGGGGGATTCTGTAAACTGCTATGATCATGCTTATCCGCAGGTACAGCCATATGCGGAATGCAGAACTAAAGAAGAGTTGAATGCCGGTGCAAAGAAACAAATGAGCAGTATGAGAAAGATATCCAAGCATTAATTGCTCGCATTGGATCACATCGGCCTAAGAATCTGGAGCGTGTGGTTTATGATCATGAAGGGAATGAGATTGGGATTGAAACTGCATCGAGGGAGTTAATTCTTACAACCCCATCACTGGAGACTATAATGGACGACGTGAAAATCACAGTGACAGAAGATGAAGCACAAGTCCCACCTCCAGGTAAGTCTTCTGCTCATAATCTAAATAGTGATAAAGTTTATACTGATTCCATGCAAGATCACAATGTTCCATTCGATTCTTTACACTTGTCTTGGAAGGATGATTTTTCACAGGAACCGCAGATAAAACCGAGGACAAAAATGAACGTCTTAGTCTCACCCTCGGACCTGCAGGGTGTTAAGCAACTTCGGCCGGGTGTTTATGAATTTTCTTGGGATGATAGTGATGATGATACAATGCAGGAGTCACAGGAAACTCCAGAGCCGGAGAAGATAATGGACATCAAAGTCCCACCTCCGGCTCAGCAAGACATCGAGCAAAAATTTTGGTGTCCCACACCATGGAATATTGATGATGGCTTTTGGAGTGATGAGGAAGATGTGATTGAAGAAGAAGAGCTGATAGAAATCCCTAAATCCCTAACTGACGATGAGTTCTTTGAAGAAGGATTAGACGGGTTATTGGAGACAAGGGATGATAGTGAGGATGAGTTTTTGGTTGAGATGATAGAAGAGGAGCAGGTCCCATCCTGGGAGGATGAGTTCGGTGATGAGTTGGTGGACCCCCGACTCCTAGTGAAGGAAGTTTCGACCCACTTGGCGATCTGAAATTACTTGAAGATCTGTTATGCTAAGAGCCAAGTGTGGGGAGGAAAGAAGAGGTGCAAGTGAAGGAGGTTATCAACGAACCACAAATAGAGGTTGTGTCGGACCCACCACATTGCACCCGAGAGAGAGAACCACAACGAGCCCGTAGAGGTAGTAAATGGTGGATCGCCACCCATATCAGCACAACCACGGGACAGGGCACAGAGACGTATGGACTGGCATGTTGTGAAGGTCCTGGGATGGTCATACAAGGATCATAGGATGCAAAATACTGGAGATAATCATGTACCACATTACATGCCACGTATCAGGTTTGGTCAAGGTAAGTTCAAGTATTGGTGGACCGACCCGTTTAGATTTTTAAAAACCCACTTAAGGTCTACCACCAAAGTTTGTCAAATCGGTGGTAGAACAATCATACTAAATGGGCCGGATGGGGGCGGCATAAGGGAAAAGCCTCCTGATTAGGTTTGGTGCTCGGGTTAGAACCCGAGTGTACAATTTGTATAAGTTTTGGTTTATTTTGAGTCTATTTGATACTGTTTGAGTTTGCTGTGAGATTTAATGTTGCAGGTATAGATCACAACGTCCGTACACAATCTCCATTCGAGCGGGGTAGATTCAAAACTTATATTCATGTAAAGGGGACCCAACAAAGAGTTTGTGCAAGCCACGAATGAAATGCCATACGGTTGCACCAGTGGAAGAACGAAGCTGGACAGAATCATGCTATCATTACCAGCTAAGTCGTTTCCACTTTACTATTTTTTGTCTACTCTTGAGTCTTTATTTTTATTTTTCGTTGTTTCTTGGTTCACATTGAGGATAATGTGTCGTTCAAGTGTGGGGATGGGAAACGTCTTGAGTCTAGTTTAGTTTAGTTGTTTTTCTTTTATAAAAAGTCTAAAATACAAAAAAAAAATTAAAAAATTTTCAAAACAATGTTCTTTGATTTAGATTTTTTGCAAGCAAAATGGAAGATGATAGGTGTAACTGGATCTGCTTTTGTGTGTTTAAATGAAAATAAATGATAGAAAACGCGTATAATCTGTGATGTTTTGGTAGACCCAACCGATTTGATTGCTTAAATATCCTATGCGTGTTGATTAGGATAATTAATTGAACTTAAATCATGAAATCTTATGGGTTACATCTTAGGGTGTCGGTAATACTGAAACTGTCAACATAGGGTCATAGGTACCACGTTAAGCTAGAATTTAGAGTTTTTTTTTTGAAATTTATGGCACATCATTCTCTTTTTATGAGAATAAATCCGAGTGTTGGTGGTGCCCACATCCAAATATTCCATAATTCATGAGTAATTGGTTAGAAGCTGAGTTTTGCTTATGTGTTACCCTCCGGGATGGCCACTTGGAGAAAACACCCCTAAGTGATTCTTATATGCTTAAATTGATATAACTTAGTCTATGTGTTACCTTCCGGGATAGCGACTTGGTTGAAACGCCTCTAGACGAAAGTTCATTTGCTTGAATTAATGCTCATTATCATTCCATTCATACATGATTTCATCTAATTTCTAAAAAAAAATGTAAATCTTAGTTTAATGTGGTCGGAGAAATCTATACGGTTTAGCCCGTGCCTAAACATGACTGTGGGACGAGATTAGGGGGAACTGTAGCTCTTAAGTGTGGGACTAATAGATTGATTGATATGCTTGGTAAAATAGGAATTAGAACACAAACGGGGGATTGATAGTTGGTGTTGGGTTTAATCGGATCGAAATATCATTTGTTGCATTTTAACGCGTGATTATATATGTGCTAAAGAAATTTATAAGATTGTTAAAGCTTGTATTCCAGTTGTGATTCCATTGTAGAGATCGTTTTCGAGGACGAAAAAAAGTTAAATGTGGGGATATTTGATGTGTTCCAAAGCACACCTCTTATTCCTGTGTGTTTAAAGTCGTTTTTGTATAGCTTTAGAGTCATATTGAGTCGTTTATAGTTAGTATTCATTTGTGCCATGGTTTGTAGGTAATCGGGTGAGTTTGGAGCTTAAACGATCAAGAATGGTGAAGGCACGAGCGAACGAGTCAAAACGGAGAAAAGAACAAAACTTTCTGTGAAGATGGTTCCCTCGCGGTACGCAAGACATGAGAGCCTTCCCCCTCACGATACGCGAGGGGTGTGAATTCAGCCGCGACTAATTTGTCTCTCGCGGTACACGAGAGACTTCACTCCTGGGCCTCGCGGTACGCGAGAGACCCCAATGACATAGATTTTTACCTATTTTCTTGGTATAAAAGCTTAAGTCCGTTTCTAAAGTTTAGAAGTCGAATCGAGACGCAAAGTTGGGAGCTTTTTGGTGATCTTGAGTGGGAGAAAGCTTCTAGGATCAACCAGAGACTTGGATTGAAGTTGGAGATTGAAGATCGGGACGATTTCGCCATCCGGTTCTCGTTATCTTTCTTTGTTCTATTTTTCCAGATTTGATACCATGATTTATGTGTTTGATTCTTCTGTTTTGATGTTATTGACCATGATGATTGGCCAGACTTTCATAGCTACCTAGGTTTTGATGATTATGTTTTGTTAATCGGATTGATTTCGGATTTCGGTTTCTTTTTGATGGATTAACGTTAAAGTAAAGAAATTGGTTTTGTTGGATTGGATGTATTTGCGTATTTGATCTTGATTTATGATCTATTGATTGTTCCATATGCTACTTTGCGAATGTTTTTCATGTATGGTTGCATATTGGGTCACTAGCAATCTGGTACACATTCCTGTAGAAAACTGTTGACTTTCTTTTCATAAAACTTTCTTTAACTTGTTCAAAACTTAACATATAATATGCCTTTGTTTATGTATATAAAATATAATAAACGCTTTCCATAAAATATTTTAATTTACTGAAACATAACTTAACACGTATGCCTTTGTTTATGTATATGAAATATAATAAACGTTTGTCATAAATAAAACCATCCTTTACATGAATCGTACTTTTGCCTCTTTTAAACATTTCTCTAAATCATAACTTTCACTTTTGTTTATTACTATAAAATATGTAATAAACACTTTTCACTAAATATGCAAACAACCCTTAAAGCAGGCAAAAAGGGGATTAGAACTCACCTGGTCTTTCTTAGCTAATCTGTCCTAGTACAAGGCTCAACAAGTGTTAGGCGATCTGTTCGAATGGTTATAAACGAAACTTGTTAACTTCGAGACATAACAAAACTTATCTGTCCGAAGTCTCCTTGGTCGAAATCTCCATTTGCCCGAAATCCTTTTTCGACTGAAATCTCTTTCGGTCGAAAGATATTTTGGGCGAAAGAAATCTATTTCGGTCGAAATCCCTTTCGCCCAAAATATCTTTCATCCGAAAACCATTTCTCCCGAAATATATTTGTCCGAAATCTCTGTGTGTCCGAAATACTTTTCGGACACTTCATCGTTTTCAGACCATTCAATCAGTTTTCGGACGATTCAACTGTTCTTGGCTAGATTCTTCATTTTTTATCCAAAATCTCAACCTTTTACGTCCAAACTGTTCTAATCTTAACCATGCAGCTAGTTCTATGGTTTTTAAGCATAAACACACGTAAAATTCTGACCTTTTTGAAGAAAACTCATAAAAACCCTAAAAACTCATTTCAACAAAAACTCAGATCTGGACGAGTTTCTTACCTTTAATCGGCTCGTTTCTTCAACTAAGCTTCATGAAAACACTGGAGAAGAAGGTTGGATCGATCTTGGGGCAAAACCGACACTCTCTCTCTCACTAGGTGTTTCTCTCTCCAAGATGGGGGAAGAAGATGAATTTGAAGAATGGGGTGTGGGGAGGAGAGTTGGAGTCTTGGAGGCTCCTCCTCCACCTCAGGCCCGCTAGGCCCGGTCTCCGCCCACGAGGGCTCATCTAGTCCCACCATTCTCTAAAACCCGCACCCGACACAAGATAAAATTTTCGGATGTTACACTGATGTTGTGTCAGGTATGTTCCTAGCCAGTAATACTTATGCGTCTATTCTTTTTTATTCGAGTGCAAGTAAGAGTTTCATAGCCATTACATTTTGTCGCAAACTAAAAAGCACAGTTAAAACCATAGAGCGGGCCTTTAATATAGAAGTTGGTGTGGGTAAAACTACAAAAGTGATGGAAGTTGTATATGACTGTTTAATAGTGATTAAGGGCCATAGATTTCCAGCTAGGTTATTTCGGATAGCCTTAGGAGGATTTGATATACTATTGGGAATAGATTGGCTCGCTACCAACGAAGCCTAGATAGTATGTAAAAGAAAGATAACTCGAATCAAAGCTCCCGGTGGTAGTTTAATCATGGTTCATCGGGATAGAGATTGCGTAGTGTCAAACACCATTTCTATGATCAAGGCCGAAGGTTACATGAGGCGCGGTTGGGTGGCCTACCTGGAGTACATCCTTGATATAATTGTTAAATAATTATTGACCATTTGTCTTTGGAAAAAGGATTTAATTTAAAGTTTGTAAAAAAGTACAAAATAATTTGTTATCCTTGTATGCAAGTAAACGCCAACTTTGTTGTCTTGAAAACGCCGTTCCATGATTTACATTTATGTTTTACGGTTTAAGGCATAGGATATGAGGTGTGTTGTAAACTTAGTTTTAAAAAACTATGAAAGTCGCCCAAAGTGTATTATCATTTTATTCAAAAAAACTAATTTATAGTTGAAATAACATAATTATTTATAAGTAATCTGGAAAGAGCGTGTTACAAGTCAACCCAACCTGTTTCACCCCCATTGACTCAAACCTGTTTTGACCCAATATTCAATCCGTCTGTTTTGCCACCTCTAGAATATTGCAATCAATATATGACATTGTCTCTACATAAGAGTTGAAGAATTCATGATTCTCACACACCTGTAACCCAAGGAGATACCAGCATGACCCAACAACATGACCAGCCAAGACAAAAGTCAAAAAATAGATGATAAAGTTGGCCCATGCTGACTCAAATATAGAAGACTGGCCGGCAAGAAGAGGCAGAAATGGGTATAAGCTGGGAACGTACTGAACAACAACAGCTAATCTCAAAAGATTCTTTGCATGATTAGCTCGATATGTTGCAATGGAATTTGGTAAGATTAATAATACAATGATCTGCATGGATAAGTAACAATTTTGAGGAATACACAAATGATGATGACAAATAGAGGTAGCATTTTTAACTCATATACTCTTTTGTGATGCACCAACTTGGCTTATATTTTTTCTCAAACAGGTCAGGTAAAAAGTGTTAGCTAAAAAATAAACCGCTCAAACAGGTAGAAAGTCTCCCAAGGTGTGCTTTTAATGCGTACACTTCCTAAATTATTCTATTTAAAAAATTGCATTATTATTGTAATAATTCATTTTTTTTGTAATTGTAAAAGAGACTGGAATAATATTATATGTGAAAGTTGATATTACAATGAAGGGGGAACCCTCAATATATAGGAAAACTAGAAACCTGACTGGCCCGTGGGCTTATTACTAATTAACCCTAATATATAAAATACTGAATTACATAATTAACACCCCTCTTCAAGTTGGAGCATAGATGTTAATCATGCCCAACTTGTTACAAATAAAACCGAAAAATTAGACTAGAACACGAGCAAGATCAGGAACAGAAAGAAGATCAGCAGCAGGATTCTTGCAAGAACAAGAATAGGGACTGGAACAGGTAAGCCCTAATCGATGAACAACGACTTTTGGTGAAGCCAATTGGATCAAATAATCAAGAAATACTAAAGAGACAGAATGAAAAACCAGCCACGTAATGAAGACCTGGAAACTGAATATTATTGAAAATGTAGAAGAAACTGAAAGACTGGAATGCAAAATCGGATGAATACCTATCCTATTTATAATTGATGAAAATCATTCTAGGCTACAAATCATCCCTAGAAAATAGCATTCACAGTCAATACACTAAAAGTAGCAAATCGCAGATTAGACCTGAGCAATAAAAATGATGACTTTTGACTAATTATCATAATTATGGCTAGTTTCCAAGATTAGACCTTCAATCACCCTCCTAACCTTGTGATGGTCCAGTGATTGTCTTTACTCCAAGAAGCTCTCTCATTTCATGAACCTATGTCTTGGCAATTCTTTAGTCAACATATCTGCTTTCTGCAAGTCCCCACTCACAAATTCAACTTTAAGTGGTTCCTTTCAATGCATTCCCTTATAAAGTGATAGCGGGTATTTATGTGTTTACTCCTCCCATGAAACACTGGGTTCTTCATTAAGGCTATGGCTGATTGGTTGTCTACTTTAATTGTTACTGGTTCTTCCTTCCAGCCTGCAACTTCTACTAACAGCCCTCTTAACCATAAAGCTTGGCAAGCTGCTGTAGTAGCATTCATGAACTCTCCTTCACATGAAGACAATGCCACTGTTCCTTGTTTTTGTGAATTCCAAGTGATTGGTTCATTATCAAAGTAAAACACCATCCATGTTGTACTCCGGCCATCATCCAGGTCCATTGAATGGCTGCAGCCATTGTATCCATGAAGCAGCCTGCCGCATTCTTTGATAGTGTACTCCAAGTTCAATCGTGCCATTCAAGTATCGCAAGATTTGCTTCACTGCTTGCATTTGAACCACCTTTGGAGTCTGCATATATCTACTCACATACCCGACTCCAAAGGACAAATCAGGTTGCGAGTGTGTGAGGTACTCAAACTTCCAGTGAGTCTTCTGAATTATGTCGCGTTAACCTTCTTTCCTTCGTCCTTCTTTGATAACATTATACGAGGGTCTATTGGGATTTTTGTTGGATACCCTGTTTGCCTTATAGAAATTCCTTGGCTCCCTTGACTTACTTCAATGCCGAAGTAAGATCTCAATATACCAAGATCACTCATTTCAAAATGAGATTCCATCTGTCTTTTGAAAAGAGTTATATCTTCTTTGTCTCCTCGTGTGACAATCAAATCATCTACGTACACCCCTACAAGTAGTAATCCTTTGCTTGAACCTTTTCTATAAATGGCTTGTTCATGTTTGCAACGTGTGAAGCCCATCGATTTTAGTGTATGATCAAGCCTTGTATTCCAGGCTCTAAGTGCCTGTCACAAGCCATAAAGTGTTTTGGCTAGTCTATACACTTGCTGCTCTTTTCCTTTTTTCACAAAGCCCTCCGGTTGTGACACATAGACCTATTCCTTTAGTTCTCCATGAAGAAACACATATTTAACATCAAGATGATGAACTTCCCATCCAAAATGGGCTGCCAAAGCTAATAGAAGTCTTACGGTTTCCATTCGTGCTACCGGAGCAAAAACTTCTTCAAAATCGATTCCAAACTTTGGCACGTATCCTTTGGCTACTAGACGGGCTTTGTGCTTAGTCATGACTCTATTTTCATCCCTTTTAAGCTTATACACCCATTTTAGACCAATGGGTTTATGATTTGGAGGCAAATCTGCTAGCTTCCAAGTTGCATTCTTTTCTTTGGATTTGATCTCGTTCTCCATAGCTTGTTCCCATTCTTTTTAACCCTTTGCTTCCATGTAGGTAGACGGTTCCCCTTACATAAGTAGTAATTCATGGTAGTCAGTTGTTTGATGTGCGGCTTTATTGTATAGTTCACTCAATTGTTTCTGCCCTTGTATAGAAGCGTCATCAAACGTCCAATGTTAAGCTGTTGTAGGGTCAGATACCCCTTCCATGTCAGTGGGTATTGAGCCCTTTCAACTCTCACGTATCGAACTCTGGGTGCATCCCAAATATCCTTGACCGATTCAAGAGTAGACACTTATAGCACTAATTCCTCCAGTATGGCCTGGAATAAGAGTGCTACTGCCATATCATTCTTCTTGGGATCAACGATTTCTCTAACACCCGGTTGAATCACCTTCAATATTCATGTACCTTGAAAACAGCCTTGATTCTAACTGACCAAGTTGGATAGTTAGTAGCTGTTAACATTGAACATTGGAGTGACATGAAGCGGTGTTCCCTTGCAGCAACTATGGCTTGATTCTGATTCTGGTCACCCATCTTCTGTCTCCGATTCTTAATTGTCCAGTCCTTTGAATCAAGATTTTCCAAGCAGTGGTCATTCCTTTGAACCATGATCAGGCCTGACTTTCTTGATTAACCTCAGCTCTAATACCAAGTGAAGCCAACTGGGTCAAATAATCAAGAAATACTAAAGAGACAGAATGAAAAACCAACCAGGTAATGAAGACCTGGAAACTAAATGTTATTGAAAATAATTGAACTTGGTAATGGTATAGTATTGTATATCCTTGATATGAGATTACAAGAGATATATATAGCCTTACATGTACTAACCTAAGAAGATGAAAGGGCTTAGGAATAACTTCGAATAACTATTACATTCAAGAGTAGGTTATGATAGATGAAGTGTCATGGAGATAATGCTTTGAATTATTCTATCTAATATTCCCCCTCAAGCTAAGGCCGGGTATCGACCCTTAGCTTGTACTTCAAAAAGAGGAATAGTTGAGAAGACAATGGCTTTGTAAAAACATCGGCTATCTGATCGTTTATTAAGATAAACTAAACTATTAATTTCCCTTGTGCAACTTTTTCTCTAACAAAGTGGAAATCAACTTCTACGTGCTTTGTGCGACGTTAAACACCGGATTAGCAGATAAATACATAGCTCCCAAGTTGTCACACCACAATGTCGGAGCAGATTTCACTGGAACACGAAGTTCTTGAAGCAATGTCTCAAGCAAAGTCAATTCGGCAACTGTATCAGCTAAGGCCTTGTATTCGGACTCAGTAGATGACCGAGATACGGTGTTCTGTTTGCGTGCAGACCAGGAGACTAAGTTAGATCCACGATATATTGCATATCCCCCGTGGATCGACGGTCGTCTGGGCACCGAGCCCAGTCCACATCAGAAAAGGCACTCAAAGAATTGAATGATGCAGCCGTATAGGCATGTAAGGTGGAGGACAAGGACGAGAGAGAAGAAGGGTTTGATATGTTGTCCCATGAAGATACCAGAGAATGCGTTTAACCGCTGACCAATGATTCATAGTTAGGGATTGCATAAATTGACATACTTTATTAACGGAAAAGGTGATGTCTAGCCAAGAAAGGGTGACATACTGTAAGGCCCCAACAACCGGACGATATATAACCGGATCTTCAAACGGGGCACTATCACCAAGAGTTAACTTGTCGTTAGAGGTACACGGAGAGGGAACCGGTTTTGAATGAGATAAGTGGGTCTGAGCCAACAGCTTATGAATGTACTTGCGTTGTGAAAGAACAATGTCTTCTCCTTTGTGTGCAACTTCAATTCCTAGAAAGTATGACAGGGGGCCCATGTCCTGAATAGCAAAGAACTGACTTAAACGATGCACAACTTGGTCAATAGTTGTGGTGTTGTTACCTGTCAAAATTATGTCATCGACATATACAAGCATATAGAGAAAAATACCATTAGCCGAGTAGACAAATAAGACGGATCCATCTTAGAGCCTGTAAACCCCAGATTAAACAAAGCTTGAGACAAACGCCGGAACCAGGCCCGTGGAGCCTGTTTAAGGCCATATAGCGATTTGTGAAGTAAACATACACGATCAGGCTTAGTGGGATCAACAAATCCTGGGGCTGCTGTAGATACACTTTTTCCTTCAAATCACCATGCAGGAAGGCGTTTTGGACATCCAGCTGTCGAAGGGGACAATGTTTAGTGACAGCCAGAGAAAGAAAAACTCTAATGGTGGTGGATTTTACCATTGGACTGAAGGTTTCGGTGTAATCAATACGGGGTTGCTGGTTAAAACCTTTTGCAACCAAACGCGCTTTGTATCATTTAATAGCACCGGTTTAATCACGTTTAAGTTTGTAAACCCATTTACAGTCGACAACATTGACTCAAGAAGCACGAGGGACAAGTATCTACGTACCGTTCTGGATAAGTGCTGAATATTCTTCTACCAAAGTTGTACGCCAGTGAGAGTCTGTGTTGGTAATGGTAAAGGTGGCTGGTTCGGTGATGGAAGCTGTGTGGGTGGTGTAATGTAAGGTAGGTTGGTACGGCTGGGTTTGTTTGGGGTTTGGACGCAGGTTTAAGGGACGGGAGCACTGTGAAGTAGGAGGCAGCAGTTGGGCAGCCGATGGTTAGGGAGTGGGTGGGAGTTGAGAGAATCGATCAAAGGCAGAAGTAGGGGCAGTCAATGAGGGGGTGGAGGGGTAGGTCGGCAGCTATAGGTTAGGGTGATAGGTGGAGTGGGTGGTGGTGGTGGGTGGGAGTTTTCGGCGGTAGCAGGTGGTGAATCTGTGTGGGATTGGTCGGTATTGGGAATAATAGGAGCAAGAGTGGGATAGGTTGAAACATAAGGGTTCGGAATTGAGGATGAAGGAAGCTCGATTGGTTTGGTGTGAAACGGAAATAGGGTTTCATTGAACTGAACAT
The DNA here is from genome assembly GCA_023525975.1 of Smallanthus sonchifolius. Lineage (NCBI taxonomy): Eukaryota > Viridiplantae > Streptophyta > Magnoliopsida > Asterales > Asteraceae > Smallanthus > Smallanthus sonchifolius. The sequence continues at coordinate 32,406,431 of CM042025.1, forward strand.
TTCGGGTGATATACGTACGTTCGGTGATGGGATCGAAGCATCGATACCCATGATCGGATGTGCTATACCCAAGAAAAATGCACGAAGTGGAACGAAAATCCATCTTGTGGGGATTGTACGCTCGTAAATGAGGATAACATTGGCACCTGAAAACCCTCAAAAAGAAAAAATATGGGTTTGTGTTTGAACACAAGTTCAAATGGAGAGATGGCAGAGTTGGCTTGTGATGGCATCCGGTTAATGAGATAAGCTGCTATTTCAAAGGCAAAGTGCCAGTAGTGTTTTGGGACATTGGATTGGGCCAACGTCTTTCAAATGTACCGTTTTGTTCACTAGTGTGAGGACAAGAAAGACGATGAATGATACCAATAGAGGAGAAAAAATGAGATAGATTTTTGAAGTCACATCCCCAACCAGTTTGGACATATTTTATTGGTGTGATAAATTGGCGTTCTTCCATTGTAACAAAACGTTTAAACACTTCAAATACATTAGATTTGCGTTTTAATGGGAACAAACACATGAATTTTGAGAAGTGATCAACACATAATAAGAAATAATTGTGGCCATCAAAGGAGATGACCAGTGCGGGTCCCCAAACATCACAGAATATTAAGTCTAGAATATGAGTGCTTTTGTATTCAGAACATAATAGGTGAAGTTTTGAAGATTTTCCAAAAAACAGGAATTACAATGCAAATCAAGCGTTTTATTGGAAATAGGTAAACAGTACTTAGATAACATAGTCTGAAAGAGTTGATGGTGTGGATTCCCTAAGCGTTGATGCCATGTAGCAGGAAACGCACGAAAGGTTGAAAAAGCGACTTTGGGAACTGGTTGAGCTGTAGGAAGGGTGATTGAGTAGAGTCCATCTTCACTTGGGCCCGTGAGGAGGGTATTGTGGGTGCACTCGTCCTTCACAGTAAAAAAACTGGAATGAAATTCAGAATATACATTGTTATCATGGCAAAACCTTTGAACAGAAAGAAGATTAGGTTTTATTTGAGGTACGTGAAGGATATTGGTTAAGGAAAAATTTTTATTAGGTGACTAATGACGAGAGGAACCAATATGTAAGACAGGTAAGCCCGTACCATTACCAACATGAAGACTGTCGTCACCGTAGTAGGGCTCGGCACTGTCAAATCCAGACATATCCTGTTGCATGTGATTGTTTGAACCTATTTCAGAGATCCAAAAGGATGTTTGTGAACAGTTGTCAGCATAATTGGCGGACGGTTGTCTCATCCGGATCATGGACGGGTCACGGTTCATACACTATGACGGGATATGGCCAATTCCACACATGTTACATGACCCATAAACCATGTTTTGATTCGAGGCCCAACTAAACTGACCTGAGTTTTGATTTCCTCCTTGGCTACGGTTGTTGAAACTGTTCTTGTTAAAGCATCCTCCACGGCCGCGGTTATTGGGTCCACCATGGTGATTGTTGTGACCGGTGTGGGTAGTGTAGTGTAGTGGGCCTATGGTGATTGTTGGGTTGGGGTAGAAGTGGACTGCAATTGTAAACCCAGTTTAGTGACCAACTGTTGAAGGGAGTTCATAACTTCGGGTTGGGCAGCAGTAGAACCAACGGCCAGATATGTTGTAAAGGCCTGAGTAGAGGCAAGGCCAAATGGATCAATTTTACGGATATGATCAGCAAGTAGGCAATGAAGCTCGTTGAACGCTGTTGGAAATTGTCTAGCCAACACGGTTGTATTGAGGGGGTTATATTCTTCATGAAGCCCGGAGAGAACCATCATATTAACATCCTTTTCTGGCATTGGTGCTCTGATATTTGCTAAAGCATCAGAATATTCTTGGGCCCTGGCGAGATAGGTAGTAGATGTCTCGGTTTCCTGCATCATGATTTTTAAAAGTTGTATTCTCAAAGTGAATTCTCGTGAAGAGGTGTGTGGTGCATAGGCACGTTCAAGAGACAACCAAAGGCCGCGAGAGGTTACCCCTTGAACATGCTGAAACGAAGATTCATATATGGTATACATCAGCAGCATGCGGACGTGCGCGTCATTGGATACCCAGGCCGAATGGCTGGGGTTCGGGATTTCCGCAATAGCAGCATCATCCTTGCCAGAAGTATGTCGAGACTGAATGACAGGAAGCGGACACAGAACAGTGTCATCAACATAGCCGAACACGCCCCTTATAACCAGAAACGGCTAGATCATAGCTTTCCAATAGCCATAGTTGGTTGGAGTCAATGTGAAACCAAACTTGTGTGAGTTGTGGATGGTTTTCTCAGCAGAGGTGAAGGGAGGAATTGTGGGTGGTGCCATGAAGAACATGACAGAACCTGATCAAAGGAGAGGCGGTAGAAGAGCAGGGAAAAACCCTAAGCTCTGATACCAAATTGAACTTGGTAATTGTATTATATTGTATATCCTTGATATGAGATTACAAGAGATATATATAGCCTTACATGTCGTAACCTAAGAAGATGAAAGGACTTAGGAATAACTCCTAATAACTATTACATTCAAGGGTAAGTAATGATAGATGAAGAGTCATGGAGATAATGCTTTGAATTATTATGTCTAATAAAAACGTAGAAGAAACTGAAAGGAAGGAATGCATAATCGGATGAATACCTATCCTATTTATAATTGATGAAAATCATTCTAGGCTACAAATCATCCGTAGAAAATAGCATTCACAGTCAATACAATGAAAGTAGCAAAGCGCAGATTGACTGTGTCTTTGTTAGGAAAACAATAAAAATGACTTTGGACTAATTATCATAATTATGGCTAGTTTCCAAGATTAGGGGTGAGCGGTTCGCGGTTCGGAACCGTTAGAACTGTAGAACCGGACCAATTAGAACCGGAACCGACCCGTGAAATACTAAACATGTCCGTTCCTCGGTTCTTCATATGGTCATTAAACGGTTCGCGGTTCAATTCGGTTAATAACCCGACGGTTCTGGTTTGGACCCGTTAGAACCGTTTGTGGAGTCATTTGGGTTTGTTTTTTTGTTTTGTGAAGTTGGATTGGAACTTTATTTTACAGGAAACATAATTTGGTATAATGAAAGTGGAACTTTATCTTAATCAGTTCGGTCTAGAAATTAAACGGTTCTGACCCGTTTAATATAGTTCCGGTCCGGTCTGAACCGTTTATATACGGTCCGGTCCTCGGTTAACATATTTCCATCCAAACGGTTCGCGGTTCCGGCCATGTTCGAACCGAATACTCAGCCCTATCCAAGAATAGGCCTTCACGTGGGACAGGATAGGTAAGCCATGACCGGTGAACAGCGGCTTCTGGGACAAGAATAGGTAAGCCCTGAACAGTGAACATCGGCTTCTAGGAGGGGAACAAGTAAGCCATGATTAGTGAACGGTGGCTTCTAGGCATGAATAGGATCAGGAAACTGGATGAGGAACATGAATTAGGAGAAGGAACCGAGCTAGAACCAGAACACGATCACAAAAAGAACCAACCGAACTGAAACTAGGGTTCCGGCAGCCGCCGACAGTGGTCGACAGCGGTGATGGTATGGGTTTGAACGGATTGCAGTGGCGACATTACAGTCAAAATCCAGCAGAGATCCGATGACTCTCGTGCCGTGAAAGTGGGCGGTTCCTGTCAAAAATGGTGGCACGTGCGACGGTGGTTCAGCGGCGTTTTTACTGGGGTAATCCGATCATAGGTCTCTGGTGGTTATGGCGGCAGCAATGTGACGCAAAAGTTGCTCAAAAGAGGATTTCGTGAGGAACAGGTATTCTGGAAACTGGATTCAACATGAACTTAAACTAAGATGTGGAACAGGAACAAAGAACTAGAACAAGAACGGGAACAAAATCTGGAATGGGGACAAGGCGGCGTGCGGTGGCTGTCTAGCGTTTGTATCAAGTGACGACGGAAGTGACAATGGCTACAGTTCATATCGTACCTAGAGCATTAGCTCAGATACCATGTAAAAGAGACTATAATAATATTATATGTGAAAGTTGTTTATTGCACTGCAGGGGAACCTCAATATATAAGAATACAAGAAAACCTAGAAACCTGACCGGGCCGTGGGCTTATTACTAATAAACCCTAATATATAAAATACTGAATAAGATAATTAACAGTAATCATATATACCACCATAACTATTTATAATAAAATTAAAATAATCAAAGAATGTTTGGTGGGAACCCCATCCCATTCCATCTCCTAATAAAATATGGACCTTTGACCTATTACCCCACTCACCTCACACGCCAAATTTTCCATCCCTAATGATGAGAAATAATATAATGACTGAAAGGGGAATCTTAACTACCTGAGGAAACGGTAACACAATAATTAGGTCAAGGAGGAAAAATCCAGAAAGATAATGTAATGCGATTTTCCTAGGATCGGCAACCAAGTCTCCAGCACCTGCTACTCTTGATTCAGAAGAAATGAATGCTAACCTAAACTGAAAAACACATATACATGCAACACTCATATTCCAAGAATACACAGACTGCAAAAGTGATAGGGTTAGAACCTAAAAGAACAGAGAATACTACATATAAAGAAGGAAGAAAATTATCTCAAATCTCATTTTTCATTCATAGGATCTCTAAGGATATAAATAAACTTTGATCTTACAATGAGCATCCCCAACTAAACCAAAGTAAACATACTAATCCCTAGCTTAATAATAATAATAATAAATAACGTAACAATACTCCCCCCTTAATCTACTTTTTGCCCTCAAAAAGTAAGCTAATCAAATTCCAGCATCAAAAATCCCAAAAAAAAAAATGCAGCATCCATGGACCCTTTGGGTTACCCCGTTCCACGTTGGATGCCATTCAGTTCGTCAGATGGCATTCGGGCCTGTGTCAGCGAGACGCCACGGTGGATGCCATTTGCGTCGCTCGAATGCAACATCTATCGGTGTCATATCTTCCTTTTCGGACACCAGTTTCACTGCTTGCTTCAACAAGTTTGGAACCACTAATGGTGCGGGATTTAGCACCGGTATGGGTGTGATTGTTGGTGCCCGTTTTGGGTATGGGTTTGGGGTTGTTTTAGGTGTAGGTGCAGCAGGTTGTGATGCTTGTTGTGGGCATGACTTCGATGCTGCTGGTTCGGTTTTCTTGGCTAGTTTTGGTGCAAGCGACACGAGTGGTGGTATTTTTTAGGAGGGTTTTGGGGTAGATGTTGGTGGTGGTGTGGATGATGCGGCGAAAACTTGTTTCTGCTTCATCCCAACAGGATCCAATCCTAGCGCCCTAATTATTTGTTCCTGTTGTTTCATCAATTGTTCTTGCTACTTCATAGACTGTTCCTGCTATTTCATGATGGCGGCTAGGGTTTCCTAGAGGCCAGGCCAGAAATCGCTTTGTCATGATCCTTGAGAGCCTTGTCTACGTCTTGAGTACGAGTGTTCGTCATGGTTGCGGGAGCGAATCCGATTAAGAACGCCTGGAGAAAGCTCTGATAACCAGAATTGAAGAAGAAGAAACTAAAAGATAAGAGGAATTTAATTCAAAATCTCTGCATATCCATTTCATAGGTAAACACCCAAATAAATAGCAATACAAATTACATTAAACACCCCCTACTATCCTAAATAAAACATACTCCCCCCTTGACCTAATTGACTAAATAATAATAAAATAAATAAAAATAAAACGTAACAATACTCCTCACTTAAAAATATTCTTGACCTCAAGAATCACAAATTAACGAAAAAAATGCAACATCCATGGACTTTTTTTTTGGGTTGACCCGTTCCACGGTGGACGCCATTCGGTCCGTCTGATGGCATTCGGGGCTGTGTCAACGGGACGCCACAGTGGATGTCATTTGCGTATGTCGGTTGCATCGCCTATCAGTGATGTTTCTTCCTTTGCGGACACCGGTTTCACCGCTTGCTTCAACAGGTTTGGAAACAATGATGGTGCGGTTTTTGGAAACAATACAGGTGCAATTGTTAGTGGCCGTTTCGGGTGCAGGTTTAGGGAGGTTGAAGGGGCTGCTCGTGTAGATTTTTGTGTAGTTTTTGGTGCGACTTTGACTGATGTTACGGGTTGTGGGACTATTTTATGTGTAAGCGGAGTAGGTTGTGGTTCGGTTTTCTTAGCTAGATTTGGTGCATGTGACATGGGTGGTGCGGATGATGCGGCTAAAGTTGTTTCTGCTTCGATCCGGTTGGATCCAATCCAAGTGTCATCATTATCTCTTCATGTTGTTTCATTGATTCTTCTTGTTGTTTCATCAAGGCGCCGAACGAGGACGAATCAGAGCCGCCGCCGCCGCCGCCGTGACTGCCAGCTTTCAAGTGTTCTTTGAACGCTCGGAGTATATGTTCCTGTTGTTTCAACAATTGTTCCTGCTGGTTCATAGATTGCTCATGTTGTTTCATGATGGCGGCTAGGGTTGCCTAGAGGTTAGAAATCGTCTTGTCATGATCCTTGAGAGCCTTGTTTACGTCTTGATTACGAGTGTTTGCCATGGTAGCGGTAGCAAATCCGATTAAGATCGCCTGGAGAAAGCTCTGATACCCTTGATAGGGTTAGAACCCAAAAGAACAAAGAATACTATAAATAAGTAAGAAAATTATCTCAAATCTCATTATTCATTCATAGGATCCCTAAGGATATAAATAAACTTTAATCCTACAGTGAGCACCCTCAACTAAAGCAAAGTAAACACATTAATCCCTAGCTTAATAATAATAATAATAATAAATAAAAATAAAAAAATAACGTAACAAAAAGGTACTGTAAAAGGCAACGAATAAGTTGTCTACCTGAACTAGCATGTGCATGAGATAAATAAAGTCTGTTATGCTTCTGAAAACCACAATGGTGTTCGTCATCGGCCAATTGATAACGACGCATTTATGATCCTGCTTGCAAAAGAGAGAATAATCAAAAGATTAGACCCTGATTAACAAGAAAGAGGTGGCAAATTATGATGCCATTTCACAACAAGTTCATAGAGACATTCAACTCACCACATAGCCTGATATATGCATACACACATACACACACTATGGAGTGATATAATACGAAAAAACTACCAAATTTTTTAATGAGGACGACGGTTGTAAATGGAAGAAATATATAAAATTTGCAAAACATATAATAAAACATAAGCTTAAAAATTGCAGCCTGATAGCATAGGGGAAATAAAAAAAAGGTACTGTTTCAAAATTTTAATTGTTACATATGGCACTGCAGTTTTACCTTCTTCACCGAAAGCAAGAAAAAGAATAATGGGTCAATGAAGATGGCCAATAAACAAGAAATGACAATGAATTGGTCCACCGCTGAACAACTTTGGCATCTGGTTTGAATACCCCAAATGTAAAAGGTTTTCTTAAGCAGGACTTTGCTCGTATCGACCCGCTTTCACCTCCACATGCAGGAAGCTGCAAAAGAAACAAAAAAATAAATAAATAATACAGAAAAAAAACAGAACAACTTCATTAACATTTTACTCTTTTCCACGTTGTCATTTCCAAAATAAGCAATTTTGAAGAGTCGTGGTTTCACTAACAACATTAAATGTCAAATGACCCATTTAGAAAATAAGTAAAAGTGTATACGTATTTATATTAGCATTTTGAATGGTGTCTAAAACAAGTTAGTATACCAAGGTGTATGGAAAAGGTTTCCCTCCCCATGAGGTTAACGGTTCAAGTTCCATAGTGGACAAAAAGGTATAGATTTAGGAGTAGAAATAGAGGGTGTGTGTTAGTTGATAAAAAATCTAAAACAAGTTAGATAACATACAGCTGAAAAATCATTTTTTTTCTTGTAACACAATGATGATTAGGGCTAGCCATTTTGAACCACTCACTTACGAATTCGTTGATTTGGGTTATGTTTATCTCTAACAAAAAATAGCTTAAAAGAAAACACGTCAAATTGATCGAAAGTTGCCCCCAAACTGCATTTTTGATGCATAAATCTCCAAATAACAATTTATCCTAAAATTACACTATTATGGAGATTAAATAATTACCTTCATCATATTTAACAGACTGACTTTTTATAAGAACAGATACCTTTTACACACACTATTCCAGTTCAACCCAATCCAACCAACCCGTTTTGGGTCTTATGAAAAACTAGCCGTTGACGTGTTATTGAACCCCCTTAACCCATACCCACCCCTTAAAAGAACGATTCATGTTTTGAGAAGAATTTAAGTTTATCCAAAACAGAAGAGTAATAATAATACATGATGACTAACCCAGTTGGGAACTCTTGAGATGAACTTTAATGCTTTGTCCCAGATGCTCAATAAGTGTTCATTTTTTACTTCATTATCATTATCTCCCCATTGACTTTTTAGAAGTCCATGGCTTTCTTTTTCAGGCTTTTCCACTGTTGTTTTCTCAGTATCATTGGAGGTCGTCGCTGTCATAGATATTGAACAACTTCAGAACCTTTTTGAAATTTTTTGAATTGGTTCATACTTGAGTTTATCAGCCATCATTCAGGCCTCAAGTGTGACTGCTGCATGAGTAAGAACAAAGTCGATATTTGTAAAATTATCATATGACTAACTTAGTTAGAGGTGGCAAATTGGGCAGGCCAAAAGGATTAATAATCGGTCAAAACACATAACTTTTGTACAGGTCAAAACGGGTGAGGTTGGGCTGGGTTGACTTGCAACACCTTATGTCCAAGATTTTAAATTTTTAAGTTTTTCATATAGAATTAGTGTGTCAAATATGGTATCCAAAATTATGTTAATTCAATAATAATCTAGTTTTTGAATGAAATATATTATGAGGTTTTATGCATTAATTGCACTTCGGAGGTTAACCGTAAATTGGTCGAAATTGCCACCTTTAACCAGTGTTGTAGAAATCGCTACGCGCTAGTCGGGCGGTGGGTACCGACTAGGGATTAATCGGATTGGAATTTTTATATGTAATTTTCATATTTATATATATGTATATATATACACATTTTTGTATGTAATTTTCAAAATTATATGTATATATACACATTTTTATATGACAAATTAGTTTAATAAAGAAACTAAGTTAACCTGGCCGGAATTTCTAAAGATCCGTCGGAATTCCTAGAGTTTTCGCCGGAAAGTCACCGGGAAGTTGCCGGAATCTCGCCGGAAAGTTGCCGGAATCTCACCGGAAAGTCGCGATTAGGGCTGATTAGCTCCGATTAGGGCCGATTTCTGATTAATTGGGCGACTAGGTCAAAATTCCTCTCTTTTTTTCCAACTAGCGATTAATCGCCGATTCGCGATTTTTACAACATTGCCTCTAACTATGATGTCGCGGGTATTTTCATGAGAACAGAGAAACATAAGAAAAATAAGAAGAATTGTACAGAAAAGGATATTTAAGGGTGTTTGGGTGTGTTTTAAAAGTGATCATATAATATGGAACAATAGAAAAAAGATAATCAGCTATAATAAAAATGTGATCCACTAGATGGTTTTTGGAAATGCACATGCTCTTTAAAGCTGTAATAATCGCTCTAATTACTGAAGAAGTAGTTAGAGGTGGCATTTTGATCCACTAGATGATTTGGGTTGTGTTTTTTCTTAAACAGGTCAAATGAGTTGAACTCGCCCGGAATCTACTTGTAACGCTGACAACCTCCTAAATTATTTTATTCAGTAGACTATTATTGATGCAATATTGATTTTGTAATCTTGATTACGCATTAATTACTTAAAAAGGGAGTGGGAGAGGGATTAGTGTTTGTGTGTGTTTTGGGTGAAATGATGATGAGAAGGTGTGGAAGGAGAGGGAGCCGAGAGAGATAGAGATATTAGAGAGTTTGAGAATTGAAAATTGTAACATCTCATATTACTACACATTTGTTCATAAACCGCTTTGTTTGAATGCAATTCAAGTTACATTTTCGCTTAATTGACGATTTGTTTGATCATGCATTATTTGACATACACAACATTTTTACGTATGATACAAAGGTTTATTACATTATAACAACAAACAAGTACATAATTCTCATGAAATCACGCTCTTTAATGTGTTACATGGTGAATCGGATTGCCTAAAAGTCCCTTCATTTCGAAAAAAAAAAACCAAAATTCTAGAAGGTTCACATGTCAACTTGCAATAACTTGAAGAACAAGCCAAAGAGACACCCCCCCCATGAATTTCGTCCATAGCTCCCAACCCTAACTAACTTCCTTAAAATTTTGTTCTTACCCCCTCCTTAAATCCTAATCCTATAACTATAAATAGGGTCCTAGTCTTCATTATTTTTCATACCTCAAACAATAACTACACATGCCTAGGAATCTTAGGATCAAACTAAGAGTTGCAGCAAGCTTAGCTCTAGCATTCAAGTAAGTTTCTTACTTTGTTCTTCGTACTTCATTCATGTTCTTGTTCTTGTTCTTATTTCTTTTTGTGTTTAATCTTTCAATCTCCTTATATAAAACCTATTTAGGTGTTATCATCTACTAATTTTAATCTATATCTAATGTTAATCCATGATCATACATCCTTATTGTAGTTATCATGGATCAAACAAAAGATTTAAACCTAAGATGATCATGTTTTTCACCATAGCATTCATCATCTTGTTCTTCATCTTTAATCAAACTTTTAATTCTAATTTTTCACATATCTAAGATTATTTATGAGTCTATATCATCAATATATGGATTCATGGATCAAAACCCATAAAGTTTCATACTTTTTCAAACAATATAATGAAATTCTGCTAGAAAATTTATATCAACTTCAAAAGGTCATAACTTTCCCAATTCTTATCCAAATTAAATGGTTTTTATATCAACATTTAGCTTATTGAGTTAGCATTCAAATCCCACCGATTTCACCTCTTAATTCGAAGGATTCGACCTCTAATCTGTCGACGCAAGAACATTGCGTAGAAACCCTAGAATCTGTCCAAACTTATCTTAACTTTATCTTTTAAGAAACTTCAACCATTAATGATTTGTAACATCCCTAAAACCAAATAGCTAATGGTTCGGGTTAATGGGTAACCCGAATTTCTAATAAATGACATGGTTAGCATGGATCGTTAAGTAAAGCTTGGGTTAACGAGAATTAGAGGACCTAATTAGCCAAGTAGTGAACAGTTCGAGTTCGAAACGCGCAAGGTGTAACTAGAGAGACCCGGATGGAACATTAGAGGGTTTAAAACCCACCTTAAGTGGAAAACCCTAGGTCGTGGATGACCTAGGGTGTGCGACAGCTGGAACAGGGAAGAGAACAAGAAGGATAACCAACGAGGAAGAAGCAAAGGCGGCGACGCGACGGCGTGAACCAGGAACCTCCTAAACATGTAAAGGTAATCTCGTATTATGCTTATTGCGTTATTTACAATTGTTATTGCATGAGTACACGGCTAGGGTTCGTGTGAGTGATAGCCAGCAGTGGGTAGGCTGTGGTAGTGGCGTCATGGTGAAGGTACGTGATGGTGGCCAACGGCCGAGAGGAAGAAAAGAGAGAAGGGATGGGCATGGGAGATCAACGGGAAGGAGGCGTTGGCCGGTGGCGGCTGGGGAGGTGTTCTATGGCAGTGAACAGCGGAGAAAAGACGGTAGCGGCTGGGGTGTTTGGCTACGGTAATGATGGCTCGGAGAGGGTGATGCAAGGTGATAGTGCATGGTGGTGGCCGGTTAGCGGTACACGGTGGAGGAGACGAAAGCCGTTTAGGGTTTGGCACAACAAAGAAGATGGTGATGAGTAGCATGGTGGTGCATGATGTGGAGACGGGGGATGGCGAGGAACTGATTATGATTTCCCTTTTTTGCATGGTTTGCATGCGAGTGGAAAATCCGGCTCGTGTACGTGTATATTCGAGGGACGAGGGTTTGCATGGTCACGAGCGTGCATGTATGAGATCAGTTTGAGCATGCGGTTTCTAAACGGGTCAAGGACGATCCTATACGAGTTGGTAATTACGAGAGGAGGATGGATAAGGGTTTGCATGGCACATGTCTGTGCATGCATGGGAGCTTGGGTTCGGGAACACGAGTCCTAAACAGGTCGGGAGCAATATAATATGTGTACTTGTGACTAGGGTTTCGTGGAGGAAGAATGACGAGCCTATGAGACGAGCGTCGGGGTTTTATTATATTTATGCGTTATTCGAGGTACGTTTTAAACATAAACTAAGCAGGTGATCATACGTTTGACATGTTTGGGATTCGAACGAGTGGACGAGTGCAGAGCAAGGATTTGGACTCTCCGTAACCGGTGAGTTTCTAATCCCCTCTTTAATGTTTTTATTGTTTTGGGGCTATCGTGCATACTTACAAGATGTGTTTATTAAACTAAACGTGTTACTAGTTTTGGGTTTAACTTGATGAGTTTATGAATTAAAATATTCAAATACGGAGCAAAGGGTATGTGTGTTGTCCTTAGGATGTGTGGACTAGAAGTATGATGGTTGTGTGTCATATAATGGCCTATTTGGGGAGAGTCAGGGGATGAGTTTACATGTTGTGTGGGTACGACTAGGAGGTGTTATTATTGGTGGTGGTACACGTTCATGTAGCGACATGGTGTTCAATTTGTTGAATTGTATGTTTGTAGTGTTGTCTGTGTATACGGTCAACGACGATGGGAAGGATTCGGTCCTTCGGGTGTTATCACCTTGTGGGTGGCTCGGTAGTCATCAAAGATGGCGAGTGTGTCCCTGTGTTATGTGACGAGGCCCTGTGAGGGCATTATTGGAACCCGAAAGGGGTTTCTCGAAGGTGATACGAATATCCCGATGGGGATAACCCTGACGAGGGTAGTTGAGACGAAACCGGTGAAATCCCTCGAAGGTAATTGTTGTGTGCATTTATGTGTGTTTTATTTGCATGCAAGTGTTGATTGATATTCATTGTGTTGAGACGATATTGCTGTGGTGTTGAGCATTAAATTAACCGTTGTGTCAGGATGATGATGTTGTGTTTGCGACTGTTGTGTCAGTTGACCTTGTGAGAGTCTTGGTTAAGGCTTGTTAGGTCGGTGTCTAGGGGTTGGTTATGCTAACCGGACTTCGGGTTGATATGTGTGGTAGATTATGGGTTAGTAATGTAGTAAGCTCGAACCATGTCGGTCAGACTTAATGGGTTTTGGGTATGGGATGAGTCTTGGGTGGTGGACCCTTATGGGAATGGGTCGGTAAGATAGGCTACCTATACGTTAATAAATGACAAACCGTTTTACAAAGGACCGGGATGTCCTAAGTTAATATAATTGATATTTGTGACAAGGTGGTTTCTACTTAAAATAAACTATTAGAATTCACTCAGCATAGTTGAATTTGTATGTACGTTAGACTGTTTTGTAGGTGAGTTCCGTGGACGACTTATCTTGGCTTGGGGGTGGTACTACTCGGGTTGGTGCATGTGCATTCGTAAGGTAAAGTGAATGTAATAACGTCTTTAAAAGATAATTGCTAATATGAGTAAGACTTTCGTTGTACGTCTTTGAAATAAAATAAGTATTTTTAAATAGAATACCTAGTGATGAGACCCAACTGTAGGGTATTCGGTTTGGGCCTTACATGATTATACAATATTTTCATGATAATTACAATAAAATATGACGCCCCGTTCATTTGTCACTTACACAAAGGTCGACGTTTTCATGATTGCCTCGTACGTTGGATTAACTCTTTGGCATCATAGTTTAATAATGGAAATGATTATTTTATTGCAACGGAACGTAATGGTTACAAACAGAATAACAAAAACTATACAAATATGTTGGTAACTATATCTAAATCCGGATGTCAGTCTTTGCATCAAGTAACCTTCATCTGCTTAATCCTTTCCTTCACCTAACATACATACTTAAAACAGGTCAGCTTATGCTTGTGAGTTCTATCTATTTCTTTTACCGGATCGTAATCCGGTATATTTTAAAAACATTTCTTTAACATTTTTTATCTTTCTAAAGTCCTTTGTAGGACTATAGGACTTAAACTGTTGTCACTGGCAGGATTTTGTAAACCCTTGCGTACGCGACCTTGGTACTTGTTCTTTTACAAGACTCTATCTTAAGTTAAGAGCTAGAAACTCAAAACTTCTTTTACTTTCTTGTATTCACATGGTTATTACCATGAAATACTTTACTAGGTAATATACATAGTTTCTGTTACTTTCCTTACTTATTTGTGTATGGTTAATACTGATGAGTGTGTGATTGTATGAGAGCTATTAAGCTTAATTTCATATCTTTATGTGAATTATTATATGGAATGCGTGTACTTTGAGTGTGTTATGGTTTACAGGTGTTTGGAAGAAAGTAGAAGGAGCTAAAGGTGAAACTATGTAAAAGATGGAGCCTAAATCGGAAGTTCAAGAGTCCAGAACATGGAAGGAGCATATCCTGAGCTAGAAAATGAGTTACGAGGGACATAATATATGCTTTTGGTGTAGCTCGATGATCTGGATGTGAAAATGGAGTTGAGATAGACACCTAGCGCAATAAGCGTTGGGGGTGGCGCAATGTGCGCTGGCCTAGTCCCATTTCAGGGAATGGGGTGTTGCAAATCAGGATCAATTCTCAAGTTTTTGTATTTTCAGCACAATTTACGCTGAAAATGGCACAATGTGCGCTGCCTGACGGGCTTCCGAAATTTTGGGATTTTGACCTCTTTTTAAGTCTATTATCTAGGGTTTCGAAAGACACCTTTTCCCAGCCATTTTGAGGAGTTTCTAGGGCGATTTTTGGAGGAGAAACATCATTCCATCACCATCTTTCATGTTAGATCACTTCCTAGTAATCATTGAAGCTTCCATTACGTCCATGAGCGGCTAATCCACCCGTGGTTGTTTCCGGGTGTAGGATTGCTTATGTTAGGTGATTTTTATGTGGTTCATACTTTGTTTTGGTTTAGACTTTGTTTAATCTTTCGGTTATTCGACTTCTATAGTTTACTTAGTTTGATTAAAACGATTTGGTTTCGTGGAATTTAATACATTCATCAGTTTTTCGGTTTTATATCGTGAACCATTGAGTGTTTATGTTTGATGTTCTGAATTCGGTAATTAATTACTAGGACTTTAACTTGTGTCAAGTATCCGGTTTTTACAATCGTTGCTCAGCGCAGTCAATTATCTCGGTTGTTAATTATTTATCAAACTTAGTAGTTTAATGAGTCATTTATATGTGACTTCCAATAGGTACAAACTAGTAATCACCGAACTTGCAATCTGAACACGGGAACAGTCCATTTTCTCATAACTGTTTTCTAACAAATTAAAGTTTGTTGCTTTGTAATCCAATTCTCTAAATCAATTCAAGATTAACTTTTTCAAGTTTATTGTTTAAAGTAGTATTCGTTAATTAACACTCTCCACGAATTCCCTGTGGAAACGAAAACCCTACTTTTCTATACTACAGTCTAAGGTAGATAAGAACTGAGTTTTAAATATATTTTTGATTAGCCTTGACATCGTGATCAAATACCACACTGCTTTTTTTATAACATATATGTTATATATAGTATATATATATATAACTAAGTGGCAAGCCACAAAGGCATTGCCGGGGGTCTCTCTTTATGTGACAATCATGAACGTGCAGCTCAAGATATCTGTCACTTGTCATGAGTTACGTATCGCCTTCCATGACCCCAACGTTCTTGCATCTTGATTATGAGTTACGTATCGCCTTCCATGATCTCGGCACATTAAACATTGTTGAGACTTAGGTGTATTCTATCACTGACTTAAACTTTAATGCTATGAAGAACTTATTTTCATGGCAATCAAGAACTCAGGGGTTCAAGACATTGCCACTTGATTAGAAGTCTTTAGTAGCAATAACATGAATTCTTGAGTGATTGTCATCGCTCAAACTTTTATCAGTGTACAATGTCATCTTTCTTTCATCCTTTATAGGAATATAACTTTCATAAGGTTATTCAGCCATTTAAAGCAAAACCTCTTTCTTTAGACCATAATGTCAAAACTTCCTTTAACATGGCATTACATGCCAAACTTTATCTTGTCGTAAGATTTTTTCTCTTTAGAGACCATATGGATCAACATATATGTTTCCCTACTTTAGCCCAAAATATTAAAACATTTGAAAGTGGGCATCATAACGCTTCTCATAAAATCTTTTTGGCTTAAAACATTTACAACTAGAGCCTTATAACTTTTCATAACTTTAGCATAGTACATACGTCAGCCCAAAACATTAAAACATGTAAAAGTGGGGCGTTATAGAACTCACCTCTAAGCTTTGTTCTTTCCTACTAAAGCTTTACGTTAATAATGGCACACTCGTATATCAGGATCCTAGGACATTACAACGTTACTTGGATAAGTGTATCTACCTTATAAAGATAACCAGGCTAAGGGACTAGTCGGAACCTTACCTCGGTACTATCTACGGCTATTTGTAGTCGAAACTCGGAGAACCAGACTTCAGAACGCAAACCAGGGCTTCGGGAATCGAATTCAGGACTTCTGTGTGTGTATTTGTATGTCTTGAATGTGTGTCTGTGCGTTCAAAGCTTCTGCCATTAACCATCGATTTATACGCCAACTCTGGCCCCGTAACGGACCGTTACGCTTGGTGACGGTCTGTCACCAACTCAGGGTGAGCGAGTCAGCTTGACACGTGGTGTCTTCCGAGTGAGCGGCTTAAAATTGTGGCGTGACGGACCATTACACCCCGTGACGGTCCGTCATAGGGTTTCCACGCGTCACTTTCTTGCCACTAGTCAGCATACACATGTCAGCGTCATGTTGTTTTTCTTGTCGGGCCTGTAACGGACCGTTACCCACTGTGACATTTTTTTAGAGCCTTAAAATTCCAAAATTTTCACTTTTAACACTTGGAGTTTATACTATTGTCCATTCTGGTCCCTTGGGTATTTTACTTTTTAAAATTAAGGGTGTTACAACAACACTTACACAACCATTAACTTTGGGAAGCCAACGGTAGTATGTTAACAGACCTATTCGTTTGACAAACCCATCTGATACTCTAGTTGGTGCATGCCCCCTGTAACATCCCGAGTTTTAGAGCACGAGAGAATTCACGAGGAATTAAAACTCAAATAAAAGGAAAGGAAGCGGGCTTGGGCCGGGGCGTATGGGCCGAAAGGGGCAAGTTTGGGCCCTTATAAACCTCAAGACCTGCCCAAAAGCCCCATTTTCATCCAGATTTTCGGATTCTAGAGAGAGAGTGAGAGAGATCCTAGAGAGAGAAAGTCTCGGTTTTCAGATTTAAGCTTCAAGGATCGTTAGCAAGAGTCTCGTGGGTGTTTAGCAACGAAAAGGAAGTGATTACAGGTAACCGATTCTCCTAGATCTGAGTTTTAGTTCATTTTTGGGTTTTTCGGGTTTTGGGTGAAAAGGTTATGTTTAATCGGATGAAACTGAAGGATAAGCATAGATTTGAGTTCCTTAATGGAAAACGAACGTTTTGAATGCAAACAGGTTCGGGATCTTGAAGTGATCAGACCCGAATGTGAAAGTTAGGGTTTTTGGTCAAGAACAGGTCGTGCGCACTTGCTAAGTGCGCACCGAGCAGGTCCTGCGCACTTGCTAAATGCGCAGGAAGAGGAACCTGCGCACTTGCTAAGTGCGCAGGAAGAGGGACCTGCGCACTTGCTAAGTGCGCAGGAAGGAAAGTCTGCGCACTTGCTAAGTGCGCAGGAAGCAGTGTCTGCGCACTTGATAAGTACGCAGGCATCAGATCTGATTAAGTGAAGTCAGTATGTTAGAGTAGTTAAACCATTAGAGTCGGTAGTGTTCTGATGTGTATTTGACTAATCAATTCAGATCGGAAGTGACGTTGTTGGACTTTGTTTAGGACAACCCGAATTAGCTTACCAGGTGAGTTCTAATCCCCTTTTTGCCTTCTTTAGGGGTGGTGTGCATACTTAGTGTAAAGTGTTTATTATATTTTATATATTATAAACTGAAGAGAAAAGCTATGTTTTAGTGAAAGGTTTAAAAGAGGCAAAAGTATGTTTTGAGGAAAGTATATCTATATTATGGCAAGCGTTTACTATATTTTCATATACATAAACAAAGGCATGATATATGTGCTAGTATGTTTTCAGTAAAGTAAGATATATCATTTGGCAAGCGTTTACTATATTTTCATATACATAAACAAAGGCATGATATATATGATAAGCTATGTTTCAGAAAGTAAGATGTATTTTATGATAAGCTATGTTTCAGAAAGTAAGATGTATTTTATGATAAGCTATGTTTCAGAAAGCAAGTTATATTTTATGGCAAGCGTTTACTATATTTTATATACATAAACAAAGGCATATTATATATGAAAGTTATGAACACAGATTTACAGAAAGTTTTATGACAGTAAAGTGAACAGCTTTCCTTCGGGAATGAGTACCAGTTTGTAAAGGTCATTGGGACAGATGTTACTTGTACAAGATGTCAGATATGGGTTCTACCCATTAGTAAGAGTCTCGGTGGCTCGTTAACAGTTGTACAATTGGAATGAGTGACGGCGGTTGCTCGGGGGACTACGCAATCCCCCATGTACCAGTTAAGCGGTATTGATCACGAGGACAATACCCGGTGTTGATCACGAGGACAACATCGTGTCATGTGGTGTTGCCCGTAAGGACAACATCATTGGGTCACGAGGACCCAGAAGGTATTGATCACGAGGACAATACCAGTATGTAACAGAATTGATGGATAAGCGGTAATGTCGGTTCATGGTGTAAGCCATGAGGGCATTGACCAGGTACTTGTCGGTTCATGGATGTAAGCCATGAGGGCAGTACAGTAAAGATGAATTGACGGTTAAGTGGTACTGATCACGAGGACAATACCAGCAGTGATAAGAATTGACGGTTAAGCGGTATTGATCACGAGGACAGTACCAACAGTGACAAGGAATTGACGGATACTTTATGAATGTTTTAAATTATGTTTTTGGAAAGTGTAGTATGTAAAGTTTTGCCTTAAGGGCAGTATGTATGTATGTATTAGTAAATCTTTTGTATAAATGATTTAAAGTAAACGTTAGAACTCACTCAGCGTTGCTGATTTTTAGAATGCATACCAGTTAAGTGCAGGTTTAGTTGATGGATGTGGATGCTTGGGCTTAGAGAGAAGAGTTACCCGAAGATCAGTGTCTGGCATCACGATTATGTTTATGTTATGTTTTAGTTTGACGTTGTTAAAGACAATTTGTATTAGACATGTTTATGTTTCCGCTGTGTATGTTGAAGATTTTAATCGTTTCCGCTGTGTTAATGAATGTCTTATGTTTAAAGTGTTATGTGTTGATGAGTAAATCCAATAAGTGAGGCCTCCCGGGTTTGGGGCCTCACAAGTTGGTATCAGAGCCATAGTTTGAGAGATTTGGACATCCCCGATGTCCAGACTTAAACTGAGAATGGGACAAGTAGCGGATGCCAGTAACGGGTAACTCAAGCCAAAGCATCAGAAGCGTATAGTAAGTAAAGTTTACCTTTAGAGTGTCAAGATAAGAATAGAGGCTTTAGTGGAACCATGAAAGCGAATAAATAGAACAACGAGAAGTGATGTAATGGTTAATTGCAGATGGCCAGTGTATATTAACATCTTACCTTACTTATTGTGTTCTACATATTCCCTAGCATGATGAAATTAAATCTCTTGTTCTCGATCTTTCAGTTATAAATGGCTAGACGTGGAGGAACTAGAGGGGGTGGAGGAGGAAGACGTGGTGGGCGTACAGGCCGCCGCGATGAAGCTAGCACAAACCAAGTGATTGAGGGGAGTGTTCACACTACCCATACTGAGACAGAGATTAGTCAGCACAATGTTGAACATGTGGGAGGAGATGACCCACCGTTTGAGTTTGAACCAGTCGTACAAGCAGCTCTTGGCCGTGAGTTTACCCGGCTGCTGAAGGAAATCTTACCAGCCATACTAGACGAAGCGTTAAGAAAGGCCAAGGAGAACCCCAACACAACTGAAGAGCCTGTGGTGCTTCCAGCCACGGGAGGACCAATCCTGGTGGAGAATGTTGCACCGCCTACTCGCGGATGCGATTACAAGGCATTTCGTGGTTGTGATCCCCCTTAGCTAACTGGGGAGAAAGAAGCAGCAGGTACTTTAGATTAGATCAATGGCATGGAATCCACCATCAGCCTCAGTGACTGTCGACCGGATCAAGCGGTCAGGTTCGCAGCTAAGTCACTAAAGGGAGAGGCAGCACACTGGTGGGAGACTGTGAAACAAGCGAAGGGTGACCAAGCGGTCGAACTAATGAGGTGGAATGATCTGAAAGCGTTAGTAATTGAGAAGTTTTGTCCTAAGAACGAAGTCCACAAGGTGGAGAGAGAGTTCCTGACGTTGCAAGCCGGACTAATGACTCACAGACAATATACTTCCAAGTACAACGAACTGGCACGCCTGGTGCCTCATCTTGTAACCACAGAGGAGAGGAGGATTCATTATTATGTTCAAGGGTTGCCTCCAAAGATACGTACCTTTGTAAGGGCCAACACACAGAGTACCTTTGAGTCGGTGGTTCTTTTGAGCGGAGTTGTCTATGATGACATTGCCTCTGAAGTCATTTCTGAAACACCTAAGAAACAAGCACCTAAGCGGACTGGGGAGGAACTTCAGGGTCCTAGTGATAGGAGGTCAAGGTTGGAAGCAGAGGGTCTGTGTGGAAAATGGGAAAAGGCACGGAGGAGAGTGCAGAGGTGGGCAAGCGGGTTGCTTTAAGTGTGGAAAGTTTGGACACCAATCACGTGACTGCACGGCGAAGCCTAAGTGCCACAACTGTGGGGAGCCAGGGCATTTGAGCAGAGATTGTAGAAAGCGCAAAGAGCCAGAAGCGGGAGGATCTGGAAAGGGTAAAGGTGCAGAGAAGGAACCTTACATCAACAAGGCCACAGCAAGGGCTTACCAGATGACTCAGTAAGGTACGTTGCAAACTCTTATTTGTGATATGCCAAGTTTATGATTTTATTTCCTTAAATGATTAGTTAGCCCCATCAGCATAGAAGCCTGAGAACTAGATATTACCCGGATTAGATCCTCAGCGGTAGTTAATCACAATGGCCTTCATGACCAAGCTGCCTTGCATAGCTACGGTTTATGCCACCCATTCTGTGATTTGCTATCAGTATAGCTTATGGCAGGTTTCGAGGACGAAACCTATTGTAAGGAGGGTAGACTTGTAACATCCCGAGTTTTAGAGCACGAGAGAATTCACGAGGAATTAAAACTCAAATAAAAGGAAAGGAAGCGGGCTTGGGCCGGGGCGTATGGGCCGAAAGGGGCAAGTTTGGGCCCTTATAAACCTCAAGACCTGCCCAAAAGCCCCATTTCCATCCAGATTTTCGGATTCTAGAGAGAGAGAGTGAGAGAGAGCCTAGAGAGAGAAATTCTCGGTTTTCGGATTTAAGCTTCAAGGATCGTTAGCAAGAGTCTCGTGGGTGTTTAGCAACGAAAAGGAAGTGATTACAGGTAACCGATTCTCCTAGATCTGAGTTTTAGTTCATTTTTGTGTTTTTCGGGTTTTTCGGGTTTTGGGTGAAAAGGTTATGTTTAATCGGATGAAACTGAAGGATAAGCATAGATTTGAGTTCCTTAATGGAAAACGAACGTTTTGAATGCAAACAGGTTCGGGATCTTGAAGTGATCAGACCCGAATTCGAAAGTTAGGGTTTTTCGTCAAGAACAGGTCGTGCGCACTTGCTAAGTGCGCACCGAGCAGGTCCTGCGCACTTGCTAAGTGCGCAGGAAGAGGAACCTGCGCACTTGCTAAGTGCGCAGGAAGAGGGACCTGCGCACTTGCTAAGTGCGCAGGAAGGAAAGTCTGCGCACTTGCTAAGTGCGCAGGAAGCAGTGTCTGCGCACTTGATAAGTACGCAGGCATCAGATCTGATTAAGTGAAGTCAGTATGTTAGAGTAGTTAAACCATTAGAGTCGGTAGTGTTCTGATGTGTATTTGACTAATCAATTCAGATCGGAAGTGACGTTGTTGGACTTTGTTTAGGACAACCCGAATTAGCTTACCAGGTGAGTTCTAATCCCCTTTTTGCCTTCTTTAGGGGTGGTGTGCATACTTAGTGTAAAGTGTTTATTATATTTTATATATTATAAACTGAAGAGAAAAGCTATGTTTTAGTGAAAGGTTTAAAAGAGGCAAAAGTATGTTTTGAGGAAAGTATATCTATATTATGGCAAGCGTTTACTATATTTTCATATACATAAACAAAGGCATGATATATGTGCTAGTATGTTTTCAGTAAAGTAAGATATATCATTTGGCAAGCGTTTACTATATTTTCATATACATAAACAAAGGCATGATATATATGATAAGCTATGTTTCAGAAAGTAAGATGTATTTTATAATAAGCTATGTTTCAGAAAGTAAGATGTATTTATTGTAACACCTTAGGCAAATCCCACATCGGCCGTGGACAGGAGAGATCCTTGGTTCATAAGGAATGTCCTGCCTCTTAAATCAACAACGCGTTTTGGGGCTTAATGTAGTGGATGAGAGGAGAACTCCACAGTTAAGCGTGCTCAGGTGGGAGTAATCCAGGGATGGGTGACCCCCTGGGAAGTTTTCACTTGGGCAACCAAAAACAAATCCGTGAGCTCTTAGTGGGCAAAGCGGACAATATTGTTGGTATGAGGGGCCGGATGTTACAAATGGTATCAGAGCCACTCCTATGCCGTTCGGGATGGTGGGGCAAACCTCATCGAGTATGGTGAGTCCCCAGGGGTGTTTAGAGGGACACCTTAGGCAAATCCCACATCTCTGATTGGGATGGTGGGGCAAACCTCATCGAGGACGATGAGTCCAAAGGGGGGGTGATTGTAACACCTTAGGCAAATCCCACATCGGCCGTGGACAGGAGAGATCCTTGGTTCATAAGGAATGTCATGCCTCTTAAATCAACAACGCGTTTTGGGGCTTAATGTAGTGGATGAGAGGAGAACTCCACAGTTAAGCGTGCTCAGGTGGGAGTAATCCAGGGATGGGTGACCCCCTGTGAAGTTTTCACTTGGGCAACCAAAAACAAATCTGTGAGCTCTTAGTGGGCAAAGCGGACAATATTGTTGGTATGAGGGGCCGGATGTTACACCGCCTAACTTCGGGTTCCCAGGTAGGGAGTTGGATGTTCAAAATCCGTTACAAGTAACAACACAGTTTGACGTCCCCGTGATAAGGAGTCAGACACCAGAGGGCATACAGTCACAAGAGTTGGTTGTGGGCGACATGTATCTGAATTTAATTACTTGTATGTCTTGAACTTGTTTATGATTTATGAAACTCTATGATTACAACTGTTTATCAAACATATGATCTCACAAACTTTTTAGTTGACCTATTTTAGCATGTTTTTCAGGTAATGGAATTGCTCATGCTAGGATCAGGAAAAGGACCTAGTTAATAAAACTTTGGATATGTTTATGTATTTGTGGAACAAGTTGTGAAAACAATTTAATTAATATAATGCTTTGATATTTTTTTATTCCAAGTGGATGATTCAATTTAATCGCATTCTCGTGTTTTCGCTTTAGCGGGTGTGTGACAAAAATGAAATGGAAGGATTGGAGGTGGGAAATCAGTTAAGAGAAAAACAAGGGAATGGATGAAATGAGATGGATTGGTTATCTTGGAGAGGAAGGCTTCCTCTCCTTGGTGGATTTGGGTGGTGATCCTTCCCCATTGGATGCATGGCCTTGGTAAGGTGCAACTCTTTTAAATTTCAAATTCAAGAAGGGAGGGAGGGATGTAGATGGATTTGTGGACCAAGGGGGAAACGGGAATTTTAAGTCAAACACTAAAGGCTAATGTTCACAAGTTCACATGCTCCATATCAGTCCAAGTCGTACTTCGGAAGAACAATTTACTCTGGAGGTGAGAGTACTCTGAAGAGAATTTGTCTGAAGACAAATGTTAAGTTCTATTCTTGAGAGACAACTACTCTGGAAGGGATATTTAGTCTGGATAGACATCTTACTGTGGACCAAATAAAAACACGAATATCAGAGTATAAGTGAACTACTCCGGAGTAGAAGGCATATTCTCCAGACCAGATTATGTTTCTTCAGAAAGAGCCTACTCCGAAAGGCACTACTAACTATAGAGTTAGTTGAGTTAGTTATGCCATCATGGCTTCTAGAAGAGTCTAGAATGTTAGATAGTTACGGTCAGTTGTATCTAGTCTATAAACAACATGTAATAGTTCTTTGTTAAAACCTTTGTAACTGTCAAGTTTCCTTTGTAACGAACTTTTCAATCAATACAATTAGCCATTGATTTACATTGTGATCTTGTTTCAATTGCTACTTGTTTGATCTTAGATTGCTGATTCCGCCTTCAATCTATGTACAGATTTGAAGTTCTTGTTCATAACGATCCTGACAAGTGGTATTAGATCCTACGATGCTCTAATTTTCTGATTTTAGAGGAATTCATAAAATCTTGTGTTCAAATTTGTTAAGTTCATGTTTAGAGGAACATCTTCAATCAAGTTAAGAGTAATTTGATCATTCTTGCCGTTGATTTCAATGGTAACTATAACCCAAACCATTGATACTAATATAGGCACTACTAACAAGCCTCAGAGACTTCAGTCAGCCTATTGTAACTCGAAGCAAAGAATGCAAAATTTCCTTTATGTGACAGACTACAATCTTTGGAAGTCTATTATTGATGGCCTGTCTATTCCAATGGTGCCTGCTGCTGAAGCTGATGGTGTGAGTATTCCTAAGAATGTCATTAGATACACTAATGCAGAATTAAAGCTTAGAAATAGAGATATGAGAGCTTTAGGCTTGCTGACTATGGCTCTACCTAGTGAGATTTATCACAATTTCAACACACATACTTCTGCAAGAGATTTATAAAATGCCTCGTCTAAGATGTATGAAGGTAACACAGAGATGAAGAACAATAAGAAAAAGTTGTTAAAAAGGTATTATAATGATATATGAAAACGCTTATCATATCCATGTGTTGGAGAAAGTTTGAGCCCCTAGGTTTGGGCAAAACGGGTGTCCCCACGGGTGGACTTTTGTTCGAGTGCCTTGAGTTTAATCTCACACTAATCTATCTCATTTGCTTCTGATCATATATTCTTCATGAATGTTGCTTGATGAGCATTAGAGTTTGCATGCGAATGATTTACTAGCATTGTGTATTTCAAGACAATAATTGAATATGTTTTTGAATTATGAATATATAATGAACTCACCAGTTTACATTGATTCGTTTTATTTTAAACACACATCTCAGGTGGGCGATACTTGGCTAGTTGGCTTATTGATTTTAGCTAGGGGTTGAAAGTATCTAATAGTAGCCGATTGTGAAGTGGAAGCGTTTGAATATTGTGTTTGAAGACTTACATCTTTTTAACTTTATGCATTGATGTACCTTATCTTTGTACTTGGGATTTGGATTGTAAGACTTGTACGGTACTTTAAGCTTTTGATTAAAAAAAGTACTTTGTTTCCGCTGCTTTGGTTGTGTATCAATCAGTCACATTATATCCCGATCTGAGACGGGTATGACAATAATGGGTGTGAAGAGTTTTGCAAGATTTTGGCCCCCTCTGATTCAGTGAAACTGAAAACTACTAGAAACTATCTCAAAGGTTGATGGTATTTTTGGCTAGTTGTTTACGTGCACTTCACAATCTACTTACAAACAAATACATACGTTTTTGTAGTAATAGTAAAGAAGGGTTCTTCAGAATGACTACATATATTTCTTAGCGGAATTGGGTTGAAGCTAGCACCGCTTTAATCATTTGTTACTTGGTATGCATATCGATATACGAAAGAAATAGATTCCTCCATCCACTACTACATCACATCCAGTCCAGCTACAAAAAATTATAACCTCACATCTCATAATTAACACTAAGGGGGCGTTTGGTTTGTAGAATTCGTTGAAATTAGAATTTAAGGATTCCTTTGAAATCCATATTGTGTTTGGTTAACATGTTTGTTAATGAAATTGTAATGTAAAAACATTTAAAAGACAAAATTACTCCTTAAAATAACGAAAGATTCTGAATTCTATTGAAATGGTGAGAGATTTTGAATTCCAAGGGAATTTGGTTCGAATTAATTCTAATTTTGATTTTTTCTCTTAGCCAACCAAACATTTTAAATAATGGAATTTAAATTTTAACTAGTTTTTACCCTCCGCGCTTCGCGGCGAGAGTCTGGTCGTTATTGGTTTGGCTCGTTTGAGTGGAATCACAGACTCGTTATAACGTACGATACCCAAAAACACTCGAAGTTGAATACAACTTTGTCTTCAATAAAATTTAAACCAGAACGTTGACAAAAGAAATAATTAAGAAAACGGCGCATTCCGTTATTTAAAAAGACATAACGAACGAAAGTTATCATAGATAACATTGTCGGGCTCATCGTTAATAAAATTTAACCGAAAGCATAGGCACAACGGTAAAAATAATGTTAATAGAAAGGAAACATAAAACTAAATAATAAAAAAGGGGAAAACAAATTAAAAAAATTACCGGTTCGATTCGTCGAAAACCATAAGGCGAATCGATAATACCAATATCGACAATGATGTTGTTCGCCCATAATAGGTTCGGTTCGTCATGGTACCACAACGGTAACGGCACTCGATACAGGCAACGATAAAAAAATCGATTTTGAATACAACTTCGTTTTAAAACAAATTTATATCGGAACGTTGAAAAAAAAAAACAACGGCGCACCCGTATTTTGAAAAAAGTTAACGAACGAAAGTTTATTGAACTTATGTGGTAAATCTATAAAAAAACAGATTTTTGAGTAAAAAAAAAATTAAAGCTTATTTTAAACTTTAGTGACCAGTTTATAAAAAAAAACTTTTATAAGAAAAAAAAAAAAAAAAAAACTATTCATTCCCATGGGAAATAAATAGTAGTATAATTCCATTACCATCCCATAAATTTATGTGAACCAAACATACATAACTATTTGAGAAAAATACATATATTTGTTAAAGAAGTTAATGGAATGATATGAAATTATTTGGATAGAAATTTACACATAATGAAAATGATACTAACCACACAAAATCCATTTCGTGGCCACCCAATATTTGATTGCATCACCAAATTACAAGAAAAAAAAGTTAATACAATTTTAATGCAATGAAATCAAATCTTGATTCTACGAAAGCGACCAAAATGGCGATTTTCTGATGGGGAACCGTGCAAATGTTTTCTCGAATATTAAAAATCATTTCTTTCCTCTTATAACAGCATATTCCATGGATAAATTAGGGTTCTTGAATCACCAAATTCAATTGGGTTTTTCATTTCCATCAGGTAAATTATGAATTTCGACTCAATCGCGACAAAATTTCTGGTGTTCGTTGAAGTTGATTCGAAAAGAATTCGTGAGATTGATGCATACCCATGTTAATGCCCACCAAGTGTTCGACGAAATTCGAGAGGCTCAAGATAATCAATTTCAAGACTTTATCCTGAAGAAAGTAAGTTACTTTTGGTTCTTCAATTTCTCTTATTTTTTTGAATTGCTTCTTTGATATTAAACTTTTCGTTTTTTGTTGGTTTTATTTCACATAAATTAACCAGTTTCCATGATTTTACTAAGATTTTGTACTCTTTTTCGTGTTCCACTTCATATAATTTAATTCATCAATTTATATTTCTGTTTGTATAATCCAAAAACTTGGTAAAGTTTATATGATATTGAATTTAGGGATGCCAATCATGTCGGGTTGACGGGCTGTGGCTGGCAGGTTGAATTAATGAACCTAAACCAAACACACTTTAAATTGTTTAACATGAATATGATCCGTGTATCCTATTTATGTAAACGACTCAAACTGTTGACGGGTTGTGATCAAGTTGTAAGATGGTTTAACGGGTTGGTTGGTCGTAGTAAGTGGGTTAAATGGGTTGTAAATAGGTTGGCAAGTTGACCTTATAAATTTTTTTTGTTTTATGTTTTATAACTTTAAATAGGTAGACCAACCCGAACCCAGCCCGTTTAGTTAAACACGTATTAAACAGCTAAGCCCGAACACGACCTGGGTTAGATATGACAACCGAAAACCTTATTATTTTAGTATTGATTTGGGTGGTTATTCTGATGTAGGAAAATGGCAACACCGGTTGAACCACCGAGCGGTGTTAGATCAGAAGGGAAGCATTACTATTCGATATGGCAATCGGTATTCGAACTCGATACAAAGTACGTTCCTATAAAACCGATTGGTAGAGGTGCATGTGGAATTGTGTGTTCTTCTATTAACCGAGAAACTGATGAGAAAGTCGCGATAAAAAAGATACACAATACCTTTGACAACCGTACAGACGCCCTCAGAACGTTGCGTGAGCTAAAACTTCTTCGTCATCTTCAACACGAAAATGTTATTGCTTTAAAAGATGTAATGGTGCCAATGCAGAGGACAAGTTTCAAAGATGTTTACCTGGTTTATGATCTTATGGATACCGATCTGCACCAGATTATTAAGTCGTCTCAGTCGCTATCAAACGATCATTGTCAATATTTCCTCTTTCAGGTACACGGTTACACAATCTGATTCTAATTAGGGGTGTAAACGAGCAAAGCTGAGCCCGAGCTCGTCTAAGCTCAAGCTTTCCCTGGCTTGGCTCGTTTATTAAATGATCGCCATCTTAGGCTCAAGCTCAGGCTCGTGCCCCTTTATGCTCGGCTCAACTCGAGCTTTTAACAAGCCAATTGGGATGGCAAACGAACCCTTACCTAACTGGCAAACCCGAAACCTGAACCATTCGGGACGGGTAATAAGATGGGAATTCAGCTATGACGGGTATGGTATTAGATGATACCTGGCCTGATTACCCTAAACATACATACCAGTTTACCAAACCGTACTCATAAAAAATTTTCTTTTGTTCTTGGGTGGTATAGTGATCTAATAATCCACTGACTTTTTAGTTTTTATATTTTTAGTTTCTTATGTAATGAATTTTATAAAAACTAAAAGTAGTAAAAAAAATGTACATGGAATCCCAACAGGTAATTTTTAACAAACTTACTGGTATACACGATGCCCGAGTGGTAATGAGTAGTCAGGTAACCGACGGGTATTAGACCGGGTATGGGACACGGTTCTACAATCGGGTATGTGGTTACCAATAATTGTCTCAAACCCGTCTCATTACCATCCCTACAAGCTGATCTGAAGTAGTAGGTCACAATCAGCTTGTCTCGTTTACAAGTCTGATCGTCAATTTTTTCTTTAATTCGATATTTTAAACTTGGTAATCGCGAATATGAAAATAATCAACATTTCTTTAATAGTTGTTGCGAGGTCTAAAGTATCTTCACTCAGCTAACATCCTCCACCGCGACCTGAAGCCCGGGAACCTACTTATAAACGCCAACTGCGACTTAAAAATTTGTGATTTTGGTTTAGCGCGTACGAACAATGGTAAAGACCAATTTATGACAGAATATGTGGTGACCCGTTGGTACAGGGCTCCCGAACTTCTTCTCTGCTGTGAAAACTACGGTACCTCAATAGACGTATGGTCAGTCGGGTGCATATTTGCAGAACTTCTGGGAAGAAAACCGCTTTTTCCAGGTACCGAATGTTTAAACCAGTTAAAACTTATAATCAACATTCTTGGAAGCCAAACCGAAGACGCGATAGAATTTATTGATAATCAGAAGGCGCGAAAGTATATACAGTCGTTACCTTTTTCATCCGGGACATCATTTGCTGACCTGTATCCTGAAGCGCAACCATCAGCGATAGATTTGCTGGAAAAGATGTTGGTTTTTGATCCTTCAAAGAGGATTAGTGTGAGTGAAGCACTTCAACATCCTTATATGTCTGCACTTTATAGCTCAGATATGGATCCGCCTGTTGAAGTTCCTGTGGATTTGGAAATTGATGAAGAATTAGGGGAAGATGTTATTAGGGAGATGATTTGGAATGAGATGCTTCATTATCATCCTGAAGTTGTTGGTGCTAATTCGCAGGGAAACTAGTGTGCGATTTGTGTTTTCGGGTTTGTTTT
Source organism: Smallanthus sonchifolius (assembly GCA_023525975.1). Classification (NCBI taxonomy): domain Eukaryota; kingdom Viridiplantae; phylum Streptophyta; class Magnoliopsida; order Asterales; family Asteraceae; genus Smallanthus; species Smallanthus sonchifolius. The sequence continues at coordinate 32,436,406 of CM042025.1, forward strand.
TGGACCATAATATTCGGTTTTGTTTTCGGGTTTATGGTATGGTTTGCGGTCGAATAAGCATGTTGTGTATACTACAAAAGATATAAAGTTCTACTTTCTTTGTATAGTGTTTTTGCAAGAAGCTACACAATTGTAAAGTGGTAACCAGTCTGTTGGAGTGAAAAAGATGGTAAATGGTTCAATACAAATACAAACTACCAATCATTGGGTGTCAGAAAGGTGGCAGAAGTATAGTGAAACCGAATGTGCTAGTACCGGTTTCAGTATTAATCGCTTAACGCCCCGTTAACATCACCGTTTGGATACGCATGTACTGAAACCGGAGGTGCCAGCACCGGTTTTAGTTGCTTTTTGGTCAACGGATGAGTTTGTACTGAAACCGGAGGTGCCAGCACCGGTTTCAGTTGCTTTTTGGTCAGTGATATGTCACTTCGTTTTTTAAAGATGTCATAAGGTTCCTTCCTTTTCTAAAAAGTGTCATAAATGTCATTGGTTTTCTAAAAAAGATGTCATAAGGTGTCATAGAAAAAGTAATTGAAACCGGAGATGCCAATACCAATTTCAGTTAGTTTTGTATAAAATGTAATCTCATTCGAACATATTCTAAAAAGTTTTTGTAATCCAATGTCATTTTTTTATCTTCGATATATATAAGCTTTTTACAAACACATTTATTATTAAAGATATATAAGCATTTTACCAACACATGTACAATTCTCGATGATACATGCGTTTATATATATCGAGGAAAGTATCATTAAAAATATATTGTTTGGTTATAAATTTTATATTTTATGGCACGGTTATGTTATATAATATAAATTTGTGTGTTATGTGGTAATTTTATAAACACAAAGCATTTTCACATAACTCTAGTTTTATAAATAAAAATAAACAGTACACTGACATAAAACAAAAATATTGAAATACAAAATACAAAGTCTAAGCTTCAGTACTAACATATGCTAGATATCGAAAATAATACAATTTCTCAGCCATAGAACGTCGATACTTCATAGATGTCTCTTGAAAATCCATGGTTATATCTAGTTGTTTACCCATAACTATATGTTCCATTACCATACAAGCATGTATCCCAGAATTTTGATGTGTCCAACCATTGTATGGAGACATCATTATCGTAACTGTGGATTACCTTTTCTTCCCTCCCAGACTTCTTCTAGTACCCAATGCTGACCAACAACGCACCAAAATACACAATAAATTTTGTCAACACTGGATAAACAACCTTTGTATATTTTGGGCGGCTAAAATCATCATAATTGTACTGTGTTAAATCCATACTGTTGAGATCAACTCCGATAAGTAATCATTCACTTGTACTGATTAAAAGTGAAAGATAAATATAATCAACCTCCCAAAGTGGAGGGAAAAATCTTTTTATACCGGTTGCAAATGAAATTGCATATGTATCTTCCGGTTGTAGTAAAAGGTGATTGTAAAACTGTGGTTTTAATATAGTCCAACGCATATTTAAAGGACTATTTTTAACTACTTTGGAATGTATCCAAATCATTAGTCTTTGCACCCATGCTTCGATATGCTATAAAAAAATTAAGACAAAGTATTTTAGAGAAAAACATAATTTAAAAGATACAAAAATATTAAATCTTAGCGATGAGGACAAACGACCGTAGCTTTGGCACCCTAAAAGAGTACCCCAAAATACTTTATCAAGCGCTACAACATGATCAAATAAACGTAAATAACAGACCTCTGCATCTCCATGTTTATAAAACTGGATAACATTTTCAGATCGGTTTTCCGACTCCTCACACGGAGTCGCCCATTTTGGTTTTTTAGGAGGGTTATCTTCTTGGTTAACCAGTTGATTCTCTTGGACCGGCGAAGATGATGCCCCAATATCTTTTGGTTGTCACTTTGGCAGACGAAGACGTCTCCAAGGTTATGACATCCAGTTTGATGATTTGTGTATTGGCTGGGAGTGGTATTGATCTTGAGCATTTCTTATTTCATGGTGGTTTTCCATGGCTCAAAGTAGAGAGAAGTATTTGTTGAGGGAAGTATGAAGACATGCATTTATATTGAGAAATGGATTGAGACATGCATTTATTTGTTGAGAAATGGATGGAGATATTAAATTCATTAAAAAGAAAATTACATAAAAAAAGAAAAGTAGCATAAAAATTAAATTACTTAATATAGGAAAAAAAAGTTACATAGGATAGAAATTACATAAATAACTTAAACAACACACAATGCCCGGAGACGCACACATTTCACCTACCATTTGGCGAGGCTACATTAACATTACAAGATGTTAATATTCTCGGGGGGTTACCCATAGAGGGTTTTGCCGTAACCGGCTACGATCATCAGTACACAACTGAACAACGTGTTGGATTGTGTGCTTTTTACTAAAGGTATTACAACAGATGATGGAGATTTCAAGGGAAATGGTTTAAAATTAACTACTATTATAAACCATATGTAAGAGAATCCTTTAATGGACAACGCGGGACAAGAGTTATGCATGCAGCGTGCAAGATGTGTTATTCTCGTATTGTGTTCTACTTTATTATTTACTAATCAAAATAATGCACATGCTCCCTTACATTTATTAAGTCATTTGCACAACCTGTCAGATTGTGCCAAACTAAGTTGGGGTAGTGCTGCCCTAGCTTTGTTATATAGAAACCTATGCAAGGCAACTTTTAATTCTGCAAAAGAAATTTTTGGCCCGTTAGAACTTCTACAGATGTGGGCGTGGACCCGGATTCGTAGTATGAGACCAAGGATCAAAGGAAGCGATATTGATTTGGAAAAGCCATAGGGTGCGAGGTAATATTGATATATTCTTATGTCTAATTTAACTGTTGATAAAATAAGGTGTTAATTTATTTATTATGTTTTTGTTTATTTTAAAAGGTGGCTAAATGCGCATAGTAACATAGAAGTGACTACACACGTACTCAAAGCTCATCGTACAATATTGCAGTCACTACAAGAGAGGGAGGTAATTTTTTTTCTTTAAATAATAATTTTGCAGTAATTTATTTTTTGGAATAGAAATTTTTTTTAAGTATATATTAAATCAATATTCAAGTTAATAATTTAGACTATGTGTAACAAATTATAACTAAACTAATGTTTTCACAGTTTGACTGGACACCTTATGAGGGTGTGAATGTACCCGATATATTCATATCGGGCATGCGTAGTTGGAGGTCGAGGTGTTATATGAATTTTTGGGATGTTATGGAGTATCATGCAGCCGAAAGGGTTATGAGACAGTTTGGGTTTATTCAACCCGTCCCCCGAGGCCATTCCTATGTCATGTGACGACCATTTGGCTCTCCACAATCTTACTCGTGCTGGGAGGTTACACACAGACTGGCTTCAACACCATTGCCAGTACGTAAACAACTGGGATAATCGACATTATATTGTTGTCATTGGGGAACGAAGCGATAGGCCTACGGTTGACCCAGATTACACAGAGTGGTATAATTTACACACTGTTAAATACGTGATAAACCCGACCTACATTGCAGGTGAAATCCCAACTGGATTTCAGGATTACGGAGGAAGATCTCAATTTCTATTTTGTACATTACTAAATAACAAAATATAATTTTTTTTAATATACCAAACTTATAATTGTTTGATTTTGTAGGTGGATGGCTTTAGCCACGTCTACCATGAAACAAACAGATTTTTGGATGTGGGACTTGAACAATATTCTCAAGAACAATATTCACAAAATATTGAGTCTTTCATAAACACGGCGGTTAATATGATGGGGATGGTAAGGCTTATTTTATCCATCATTTTAACAAACTAATCCGGTCAACTTTGCAACAGACAACACGGTACCACAACGTGTACCGCGAGAGGAAGTGAGGCGTCGTGAAAGACAAGGGGGGAGATCAAATTATGGGGAGGGAACCTCAAATTTTGGTGAGGGCACATCAAATTTTCAGGTTGGTATCTCACAAAATGAAGGTTATCGACCTTCATTTTCAAACACTCCTCGAGAGAACATGATTCCTTGGAGTTACCAAGACTACTCCCAACGACCTCACAGCCACTCAACATACTCATATATCGGTTTAAGCGGAGAGCAACCACCGCGGTATCAAGATGTCGCACCAATACAAATAGACTTTGGACATCATATGAGTCAAAACATGACTCAATACCCACAAAGTCCTGAAAACAAAGAAAATACTCGGTCACAAAACGATGTCCCTAACCAAACGGTGCAAAAACACGTACAACCTCATCGGAATAGGAGACGACCTAATTATGGAACAGGGAACAATTAGTAGATTTTTTTATTTACTTTTGTATCTTATATAATTATGTATTAGTGCTTTTATAAATTTACATCTTTGTGTGCTTTTTATTACCGACAAACACATGAAATTACCGACAAAAACTAATAAACGTTTCATAAAAATAACACAACATAAAATATAAGAATTGATATTAATTTCAATGACATCTTATAAAAATTAAAAAACTAATAAAAGTTTAATAAAAAATATTACAACATGAAATTAACCAATTTTTTACTACATAACTAATCATTGATTATATATCGTTGGAGATGAAAAAAAAAATGACATGAAACCGGTATTGGCATCTTCGGTTTCAGTTACTTTTTGGAATATATTCGAATGGGGTAGAATACAAATTATATATTATATACATGTATGCTGACAAAATAAAAATGACTGAATATATATAAAAAATATAATATATTCGAATGGGATTACATTTTATACAAAAGTAACTGAAACCGGTATTGGCACCTTCGGTTTCAGTTATTTTTTATATGACACCTTATGGCATCTTTTTTATAAAACCAATGACATTTTAAAAAAAAGGAAGGAACCTTATGACATCTTTAAAAAACGAAGTCACATATCACTGACCAAAAAACAACTGAAACCGGTGCTGGCACCTCCGGTTTCAGTACAGACTCATCCATTGACCAAAAAATAACTGAAACCAGTGTTGGCACCTCCGGTTTCATTACATGCGTATCCAAACGGTGATGTTAACGGGGCGTTAAGTGATTAATACTGAAACCGGTACTGGCACCTCCGGTTTCACTGTACTTCTGCCACCTTTCTGACACCCAATGATTGGTAGTTTGTATTTGTATTGAAATCGGTACTGGTAGTACCGGTTTTTACCATTTACCATCTTTTTCACTCCAACAGACTAGTTACCACTTTACAATTTCAAAATATACTAATTTGAAAAAAAAAATCTACACAAGTGTGTGTAGGTGTTGCAAAAACTAATAGTAGACCTTTCATCAAACACATGGTGTGTATGCTTACGATTTCTTGTGCTTCCGTGATACGTTTCTTCTTTTTTTTCAATGTTTTAGAACTGGACTAGGAACCGGACACATAACGGTGTAGTTGTGTGTAGTTGAACCGATTTCATTTGAACCGGTCGGACCGGATTTCAATTTTTTTTTTGTTTTTTTACCTTCAAAAACCTCATTTTATGATTAATTTAGTATTATAAGTTGCATAATTTATTTAAGACTTAATATGTAATTAAAATTGCAAATTCACATCAAAACAAAAAATGTTTTATATTTTATATCTATATACATAGTTTTAATTTTATATTATTTATAACGTATCTAGTTCTTAAATTCGGTCCAACCGGTTCAACCAATGAACCTTTAAAACGATCGGTTTGCTGTCCGGTCCGGTTACGAAAACATTGGTTTTTTCAATCATGGTTTCATGAACACTTTTCAACTCAATTTCATCATGATTTGGGGAATATAGAATGAAAAGAATTCAAGGAATTCCACCTCTTGGCATTTCATTGAGTAAATGAAAATTTGGGGAAGTTTTTGAAAAATTGAGGTGTTTTACAAATGGTTTAACACATTTGGTGCTTTTTTTGAATTATGTTTATGGGGTTTTCGTTATTCAAAACAGCGAAATCAAGAGATTGAAAATAAATGAGAAAATGTGATTTCTAATAATATGAAATATTTAATTTCTTTTTTATTTAACATATATTTTAGATTTTTCTAAAAAAAATGTGACATGTAAAATTTAATATATATATATATATATATATATATATAAATAGACAGTTTTGTTTATCTTTCCATTCTACATTTTAACATAAATTTCATTTAAAATATTTTGTTTTGGATACAACTTCGTTTTCAATAGAATTTGTATCCGAAAAAAGAAATAAATTTAATAAAACACATATTTAGATTTTCTTCTTAAAATATTAAATATTATATAGTTTAGAATAAAAACTAAATTATATATTAAATGAAAATTGAAAAGAGAAAAGAAAAAGAAACTTAAAATTCACTAAAGGTGAATTCGCTAGATGTAAACTAGATGTATAAAACCATTTTGTAAAAAGAAAATAAAAAATTTAAATTTTGATATGTGCTCTACCATAAGGCTATGTGGTATACGATGTGGAATTAGCTAGTGGAGTCTGAGTTGGCGGCCATGGGCAATGGAACACCGCTTCCCATGCGCGTGGATAAACTGAAATCATTGGTGCAGGCAACCAATTTATTGAATTTAAGAAACGGTACCAAACTCTTCAGAATTATCACATAAGAAGATTGAATTTACTAAACAAGAGTTAGAAGTAGGATATGGATAATAGCGATTTCCAAAAGAAATCATTCATATAGCGTTGCTTATCACTTAATATTCGTGTTTTCCACTTCAGTATATGAAACACATAACCTAACATGCTCTCTCTTCCCATTTCGCCTTTATGTCACGCATCAACAATTAATTCATTTTAGTCATGTTGTCATACCTCTAGATTTAGAAATAAAAAGGATGTGTGTAAAATGTCTTATAACTAGTATTAAACCCACGTGCGTTGCGGTGCGCTAAGTATTATCCCCTCGTAAAAAATTAACGTCGAACTTTTAAAAGTGAAAGCTCAAAGTTAAATATAAAAAAACCCTACTAATGAAATAACACTCCTGCTAAAATGCTTATTTTCATGATTTTCTCATATTAATTCTTGCATGTGTTAACTAATAAACATGTACAGAGAAAGATGGAGGCTCAATATTATTCAAATGAAAATTAGGTTACAATGAAGAGAAAACAAACATTAAATAGGTAGAGAAAACAAACATTAAATAGGTAGGCTAAGTCTTACAAGCTAAATGGGCTAAAGCCCATAAACTGACTTATTATGCTAACATGCCCCCTCAAACTCACAATACAACAAAAATAAACATTAAGAGTTTGTCACACAAAAAACGAAATCGAGATGCCGACTGAGCCTTGGTGAAAACATGTGCAATCTGCAAAGCTGATGGAACAAAGGGAAGCGAGATGGTCCCGAGTTGAAGATGATGATGAGTAAAATGACAATCTATCTCAATATGTTTTGTCCGTTCATGAAAGACAGACTTTTTGGCGATCTGCATAGCACTTTGATTATCACAATGTATCGGGGTAGGCGAGGAAACAATAACCCCCATGTCTACCGGAAGCCATCGAACCAAACAATTTCACATGTAGTCACAATGATAGCACGATATTCTGCCTCAGTAGAGGACCTAGAAACAACATCTTGTTTCTTACTTTTCCATGAGATTAGGGAATCACCATGGAAAATACATAAACCAGTAGTGGATTTACGATCATTAGGATCACTATCCCAATCAGCATCACTATTGGCACGCAACTCCAGAGAAGATGTCGAGAGGAACAGAAGACTCTGAACTGAGTGCCACGAAGATATCTCAAAATACGAAGAACAGCTCCCTAGTGAACAGAAGTAGGAGCGGTAACAAACTGACTAACCAAATGATCATCATGAGCGATATCAGGGTGGGTAACTGTAAGGTAAACCAAACTGCCTACAATGGTACGATATATGCTTGGATCAGATAGGGGAACACCATCAGTAGAAAAATAACGCGCGTTGGTTTCAAGAGGAGTGGCTGTAATTTTGTTATCATAGAGTCTCGCACGTTGAAAAAGATCAGAAATATACTTCGTCTGAGAGAGAATGTATCCTTTTTAGATTGGGCTACCTCAATCCCCAAAAAATACCATAATAATCCCAAATATTTCATAGCAAAACGATGAGCCAAGTTATATTTCAAAAACTCAATGCCATCATAATCATCACCTGTAATAATCATATCATCCACATATAAAGACAAGAGAATGCGTCCAGCATTCGTACATCGAACAAATAATGTTGAATCATGATTGTTAGGAAGAAAACCAAGGGAAGTGATGACTGTAGAGAATTTCTCAAACCTGGCATGAGGAGCCTGTTTGAGCCCATACAGAGCTTTTCGAAACCGACAAACTTCACCGGGCTGATGAGCTATTCCCGGGGGTGGAGTATTGTAACCTCCTCATGAAGATCACCATTCAGAAAGGAATTTTTAACATCCATTTGACAGATTTTCCACTGACGGACGGACGCAACAACTATTCAAGTACGAATTGTCGTCATTTTTGCCACTAGGGAAAAATTCTCCTCATAATCCATACCATATGTTTGCGAATATCCTTTTGCAACAAGTCTGGCCTTGTATCGTTCAACAGGCCCATCAGACTTCGTTTTAATCTTACACACCCAACGACAACCAACTTTATGTTTACCTCGTGGTAGTGGAACCAAATCCCATGTGTGAGTCTGATGAAAAGCTGTGAGCTCTTCAGCCATAACATTCTGCCATGGAGGGTTAGAGACAATCTCTTTTTATGATTCTGGTTCAGACAGATAATGAATGCTCATGATAATGAACAAAACGAAGCAGAGTAAGCGGAGTATGCAAAGTCTGGTAGTTGGGTAGACTTACATTCACGAGTAGACTTTCTCGGAGGTGGATGATTTCTAGTTTCAACTGGCGGAGGATCAGAAGTATGTTGGGAATCATCGTACCAGTTTTAACTTTTAAAACAAAATAATATTTAAACGCTTTAAATAAATAAATCAGATTTAGTCAGCGGAAGCAATTAGTACGAATATCATATCAGATCTGGATCCCGTCAGTGATCCGATTACATGCGCATAAACAATATAATAAATTCAACCATTGGGTGTTTAGGATTATACCTTCGACGATTAACCGAATAAGAACACCTTGGTTCAACAAGCGTCATGCTAGATGACATGTTCACGAAGCCTGCAGCATACACGTCACACGTATGCGTAGAAGGACCTGGCGACGGCGGCGACATGGCAGGCCGGCGATGGACGTCGGCGCAAGGCGAAGGTCCGACGGAGGTGGTGGTGGCGTCGCACGCAAACGGAGAGAGATGGGGAGGGGTTTTTGAAAATCTCCTTGGTGGCTAAAAGTGTTTTAGGGTTTGGGATTAAGGATATATTTATAATCCTTAATCTTACAATCCACACCCCTAGGGTATTAACTGTTAATCCCCTAGTAATTAATTATTAATAGTAATTAACTATTAATTACTTTTAATCCATATGTTTTACTAATTAACAATAATCTGTAAAAACTAATCCCTTTTGCTGCTTAACATTAAAACAGTAAATCTCTCCGTATATAATTATTTCTCTAAATAATTATTCACCGAATAAACCAAATAAATATTTCTCTAAATATTTAATTACCGTTTAATAAAACGTCTTTTGTGAACTATAATATTTAACAATTAAATATTATATATTTACTAGTGTAACTCTTTGGATCGTATCTCGATAGTAACGTTGACCTAATTGACAATCGGACATATTATATCCAACACAGTAGTACCGAATGACGTGGATGGTTAATGAGTTAGCACATCATGTGCAACAGACGTATCTGGAGCAGACATATTAGGATCAACAGACAAATCTTGAACTTCAGAGGCTGAGAAATCAATGTTGCAAGCAAACGGATCAATGTTCTGAAGATCTGAATGTGTTACATCATTTGACTTAGCTGGAATCGAATAGAAGGGAATATTTTCAAGGAAGGTAACATGCCTTGATACATATAACTTCTGACTTACAGGATCAAAACAACGATATCCTTTCTGTCCCGTGCCATATCCTTTTGGACCACTGGCATGGTCTAATAAAATACATAAGACTGACTTATTTGTCAATTTGTCTTGTTCAACATGAGGACGAAGAGCAAAGCAAGTACATCCAAAAACCCATAACTCACCATAATCTGGGGGTTCACCAAAAAGACTTTCAAATGGAGACATCCCATCATTGTGAGAAGTAAGGATCCTATTAATCACATGTTGGGCGGTCAGGAGTGTTTCTCCCCAAAAGACACTAGGTACCTCAGCGGATAAAAGGAATGAGTGAGCGGTCTCCATAAGATGGCGATGTTTCCTTTCAGCAGCATCATTCTGTTGAGGGGTGTCAGTACAAGACGATTGGTGTATGGTACCATCTGATTCAAGCAACTGAGTAAAATCATTAGAGGTGCATTCACCCGATAAGTCACACATGAAGCACTTTATCACAGCCGAATGTTGCATCTGAACATAGGCCCTAAAGGTTTTGTAAATGTCAAAGAACTCAGATCTACGTTTCATAAGTTACACCAAGGTATAACGAGTGTAATCATCTATAAAGGAAACATAATAATGTGAACCACCCTTAGTGGATACCGCTGATGGTCCCCACACATCAGAATGAGCAATATCAAAAGGTGCAACAGAACAAGAAATACTTTTATCAAAAGTTAAAGCACAAAATGTTGCAAGTTTGCAACCACTACAATCAGAAATATCATAAGCATTCAACTGACCCAAAACACCTGTGGAAACCAAAAAATTTAAACTAGATGCGGACACATGTCCGAAACGAGAATGCCAAATATAAAATTCAGAAGACAAAAGACTTAAATGAAAAGAAGATAAATCAACACTGGAGGTAGCAACACCAGGTGCAGGCACTTTGAGTTCTTCTAAGACATATAAATCTCCCACCCTACGGCCGATCCCAATCACACTCTGAGTGTGTTGATCTTGCATAACACAAACAGAGTCACAAAAGAAAACCCAAATTCCAGACTTACACAACTGACTGACCGAAGCAAGATTTAAGGCAAGGTTGGAATATAATAGACATCATGGAGAGACACATGAGGGGTAGACATAGAGTCAACACCCTCTACCGACATAGATGTAGCACTAGCAGGCATTACAGAAACGGGAGAAACAAGAGACAAAGAAAGAAAAGTAGACAGATAGGGAGACATATGATGTGAGGCACCAGAATCCAAAATCCATAAGCATGACGAAATACCTGAGGTACCTGATGAAGATAGCCCCGCAGCAGACATGGCAGTAGGGTTGGTGGCAAGAAACTGTCTAAACTGTTCAAAGACCTGTGGATCCAAAGCAGGCGGTGGTTTAGCAGTTTCTACAGATGGTGGTGTAGTAGCAGCAGTAAACTGAAGTGGTCTAAATGTCCATGAAGATGGACCAGATGAACCAGCAGAAGTAGATGAGCGAGACAGAAATTGTCCACTTGATCTGTTCTGTTGTGGAGGCTTCTGTAACTGTGGATTCTTTCTGCTAAGTAATAACGGAAACTGAGACGTACAATGATTTTTCCCTTTGCAGAATGCACATTCATCAACAGCAACTTTAGCACATTGTCTAGACTGATTAGGGGTAACGACAAACACAAATGGAGTAGTAGTTACTTTAGGACCCTTATCAACCTGAGATTTTAACCGAGTTTCCTCTGCAATCAAGTCGTGAATAACTTAATCAACTGTTGGAAGAGGGAAATGATGAAGAATCGTTCCACGCAGTCCTTCAAAATCTAAATGTAATGCCATCAAAAACTGTACCAAACGTTGTTCATCCCTTCTAGAAATATAAGGTTTAAACACCTTCAGTGCTGCAGATTCCGTAAGTGCCAATTGATCCCACAAATCCGACATAGCTCCATAGAAGTCTTGAATGCTCATCTCATTCTGTTAAAGAGCACGGATATCAAACTCCAGTTGATATTGCTTGTTAAAATTAGACTAAGTATACATCCTTTCCAAATGATCCCAAACTTCCTTAGTTGTATCATACTTAGCCAACTGAATACCAATGGACTGACTTACATAGTTGTTAATCCAAGTGATAACTTTAGAGTTATATGTTTCCCATGTATCGAGAGCTAAGACATACTCAACAGCCTTAGACTTATCGGTAGGCTTTCCCTTAGTACCTGTGACATAACCCCACATATGTTTTCCTCGAAGAAAGTTTTTCATCACGTAACTCCAGTAGGAGTAGTTTTTACCATCCAAGCGAGTACTAATGGACTGAAAAGAGTCATCTATCCCATCCATATTATCAATTCAGAATGACAGCAGAATCAAACAGAAGAGTAGTTTCTATAGGGTAGTTTCGATAGGGTAGTTTCGACAACAAATAAAAATTAGGGTTACCTAGTTTCGATGACGGCGACGCAAATTCAGTAATCAGACGAATGCGAAGGTGACGAACACAAAGACAACAAATCAACAAGCTAGCGTGAAGAGCTACAACGAAATAGTAACAAACAATCCTTCAACAACGAACAAACCAAACTGATTGAATCAACAACGGAGCGGAAGCGACAACAAAAGTTTTTAATCAAGCATGGATCGAATCAGCTCTGATACCATGTTAACTAATAAACATGTACAGAGAAAGATGGAGGCTCAATATTATTCAAATGAAGATTAGGTTACAATAGAAAAAAAACAAATATTAAATAGGTAGGCTAAGCCTTAAAAACTAAATAAGCTAAATGTCATAAACTGACTTATTATGGTAATTGCATACAATTGAGAAAAGAGTTTATACAAAAGAAGACAATATAACAAAATTCGATGTACTTCTCTTACCAATTGCTTAAACTCATATGCTTCTCACCCATCATAGTCTAGGGGTGCTAAATACTGTCACGTTCTCGAACTCCACAGGAACCCGAAAACTTTACACAAAATTGAACATGACACAAACACAAAAATCGTGTGAGACACAAGAACTCGAACAGAACACGCATATACGCGAGTTGACATGCTCACGACCCATTTAACCTAGAGTTTGTTTTATTTTATATCTTTTTGCATATTAATACTCTGAAGTATAAATTTACAACAAAAAATATAAGTTTGTATAAAATAGCCAAGTTTGAACTACAAAAAACATAACGCCTATTTCGCTTTTAGCGTTTAAATTTTCTTAGAAAATAACATAAAACGCATCATTTTTTAAATTATAAAAGTAAACAGGCTAACTTACAAACCCGTTAGGCTAATCTAGCATAACCCGTTTAGTCAAACGTGTTCAGGAGTCCGGTCAGATTACTTAGTTAGGCCGTTTATATTAAACCTAAACACACAAATTTAACCATAAGAAAATTAGCCCTCGTTTTAACTTCCAGAAGATCTTATAAAAATCGTAGCACGTTTCTCAAAGTTTCTAATGTTAGTTATTATAATCACAAACTATCAATGGTGTTACTTTAAAGAAAGTCTTAATTTATCCTGATATAATTGCCAAATTAATACTTTAAAATTATATGTTGAATTAAAAATTATAATTAATATTTAGAATACTAGCTTTGTTTGGGTCGTGATTCACCAATATATTTTTTATAATACACTATTAAATCCTCAAAATGGATGATTGAAATTATTATATTGAGTAAAATATTTTATGACTTAAAATAATAATTAAGTAAATAAAAAATTGCAACATGTTTAGCTTTAGGCACTTAGTTTAGTAGTCCAAGTATGACTAAAGACGGTTTGAAGGTGGTGTTTTTGTGTGTGCGTATGCAATGACGATTTTTAAAAGGGGAAACCGACAACTAAGACTTTAATTAGGATATCTACCATCACCAATTAGTTTTTAATTTTTTTTTCTTTTAAAGTTTTGACAAAATTTTACCTACCGAAGATCTCGATAACTACCGAAGACTACCATATCTACCAATGTATTATCTACACTACTATATAAAGCATATTGGGTAGACAAAAGGGTAATTTTATCCAATTTTAAGACACCATCTTAAATACCACTTGTTAAACACAATGTATAAGTACATCAAAGCTTAATCCTTTAAAGCTAAACAAAATGTTTTTTTTTTACTTTTTAGCTTGTCTCACATTGGTGGTTTACCCAACCTAATCATAAATCAAATCACTATAAATAGAAAAACCTACTTACTTGAGAAAATTGAACCATGTGTTCCATGCCTTTTTTTACTAGATTGGGTAAACAATAAATATTTTTTTAGTGCTAATTTGGATATTTAACCGAGGTTCGAATCTTGCTTGAAAAAAGCTTGGATTCAAATCGTTCTGGTTGTAAACTTGTGGACTCGGATCGGCTTAGTTAGTAAACAAGCTGAGCCCGAACTAGGCTTGGCTCGACTCATGAGCTTGATAAATAGAGGTTTTGTTTTTTTTATCTCCATCCCACATCGATGGCTAGAGAACTTCAGTGGGGGAACCTCCTATAAAGAGGAAGTACTATTTTGTTGTATCTAACATTGCTAAAAATCTATTTGCGTAAAATTTACTTGCCGGCTAGACCGGTTCTTAAACAAAAAGTTTGATATTGGTTATGGTTGTGGCTCAAAACCAAACCGTCCCGTCCACACACTTAAAATCACCAACTAAATATTTACATAGTTATAATAATAATAATACCCAAATATAATCAGTATTTAAGGCAGGTCAGGTTAGATCGCGCTCTCCAAAAGAGACTTGGAAACACCCGGCGCTTTGCGCGAGCCAACCCACTAGTTTCTACTAAAGAACAAGTTAATGTTGATTAAGTTGTTTCTACGGAGAGTATTTTGGTACTTAAGAATATTGACAAGTCAAGACGGTTACTCAAACTGTAATAGTATGCTGCCCAGTTATCATGCAACTTAGTATTTTTTTTTTGTCTAATTCATATTGTAGGCGTGGCTAAGATTTAGGAGAAGTTATTTCTTAATCATTCGTTTATAACATTTCATTCTTTGTTGTATTTAAAGCATTGTAATTCATCTGTAAGAGGAAACTATTTTTTTCACAAGTTTACAAGCAATAATTTTGAAGTAATTTGCATTCTGTGTTCTTTACTTACAATTATTATTGCGTGATTAAAACAACAACCTAATAAGTACAAAACTATCCCGCTGCATTAACTGATTCTATTTGATTAAGTGTTAGAACACCCTGCTCATTTGATCCTGACAATATATTTTTTTTATGACTATGACACATGGTTAAATAAATCTTACATCTATATTATGTTATAACGAATGTTTGGTTTCAAATATTACTAATACGCTTTTGATATTTTGGTTTTGGATGAGGGAATAACTTTATAGTTAAGTATTCTTGGATGGAAGATATCTTTGGAAAAACAAACAATATTGGTTAGCATGAAAGTTGGATGTCACACGTAGAGTTACGACCTTTTGTTTATGATGGTGGGATAGACTTCATTGAGGATGATGGGTCTCTAAAGTGGGTGGTTGTGACACCATAGGAAAATATGATATTGTTCTTCTACATGAGATATAGGAGATCAAAAGGAATGTTTGGCCTTATATACGATCAATACATGTTAATTGTTTTAGCCATGGATGAGAGAACTAGAACTCCACAACTAAGTGTGGTTGGGTGAGAGAAGTTTCAGAATAGGTGACTTTCAGCGAAGTTTTTACTTAGGCAACTAAAACAAAGTTGTGAACTCCAGTTAGGTAAAGTGGACAATATTATTTTGGTATGAATTGTTCGGTTCGGTGTTACAAATTTACAATGAGATGTCATGAGAATGTTATCTCGATGTCTCAAAACAATGTTTTTAAAAGTAGACGAGTTATGGAATTGAGCGTCATTCGAACTAGTCTTAAAACCGATTGAGGTCGTAATCAAATAAAATTATAGGAAATACAATTTTTTTTTTATAAAAAACTAGAACTTCAAACATTAATCATTTAAACATAAAACTAAGTTTAAAGTTAACATTAAATATACTAAACCTAAAACAAGTTAAAAAATTAACATCTAAAATAATTTCTAACATTAACCATCCATGAAAATAGTAAAGTTGAACAATTCTAGTAATATTATCACAATCAAGCTATAAACATATAGCTAAAATTTTCCTAGTGAAACGATTTAAAACAAAATCTATATATTTTTTTCTTGTGTGTGATTATCATCTAAATGAAGTATTAATTAGTTAACAACCGCACTCTACCATTTAATATACGTACTCACATGTCCACCAAATGTATTTTCAACTTAAAAACATTAATCAATGTGTACCACTAAAGCTATATGTTACTTGTGTTAGACTTGGAGTGTCCCTATCCAATAATATCATTTAAAATTGAGAAATTAATATTATTCTAAACAAACATTATCTCCTCCTAGCATAGTCTAGTGGCAAAAATCAATTAAGTTACAAATTAAAAACAACTCTAGCTTAATCTAGTGACAAAGATGTATGTATACCCAAAACTTCACTAAAATGGAGAGGTTTTGGATTCAAGTTTAAAAATGTAATATTGGATCATATATATAAAAATAATTTCATTTAGATGAAAATTACAAGGAATACATGAATTTCTGAATACAAGAGAAAAGAAAAAAAAAAACAAATGTGGCACTAAAATCTTGATTATAACTTTTTTTTATAACCGGACCGGGAATCAAACTGATAATTATCCGGTGAAACTGGTTTTAAAAACCAAATTATGACGTTATAAATAATCTAAAAGTTAAAACTAACTTATAACAACAATACTTTATTTCTTATGTGGATTTGTAATTCTAATAAATATAAAAACTTAAATAAATAAAATATGAAATTTGAGATAGTACACGAACTAGTAAATGGGATTTTAAAGAAAAAGAAATAAAAAGAAATTTGAAATACGGTCCGATCACCCAGAGTTAACCAGTTCAACCAATCCAGTTGATGTTCGGCTGGTTTAAATGAGAACGGTTTAAATACATTCAATTGGAGCGGTTCTTTGGTTACATGTCCGGTTCTGAAGACACTGATTATAACGGGTTAGTGACGGAATACTACTCAAAATCAGCGACACACAAGTGACTGGTTTGTAAATTGTCGCCGATTTCTTCATTTTGCAAAGATTATTGTATTGATTAGTTAAAACAACTTTTCATATCGGACTAGCAACAATTTTTCAACCCTTATGTCTGTTTCCTTTTAAAAGTTGATCTGTCACTATATTTTTCCATTGATATTTCATAGATATTATGCAAAAAACACACATATATAGAGTTCGCCATAATGATGATGCGTGTGATCCCATCAACAATCCTCGCAATTAGAGGTTTTTTTTGTAAAAAATAGATACTGTGGTATTTGTATTGCTAAAATTGAACATATAAACATTTAGTATTTGTATTGCTGTTTTTGGTATTTGTATTGCATCTTTTTGATATTTCTTTAGTTGGCTTTTGGTAATTGTTTTGCTGGAAAAACAAAAATATAAACTTTATTTAAAAAAAATAAAATTAGCATCGAATTAGCGACGAAAACCCGTCGGAAATTTAACTAGTCTGTCGCTAATATGTAGCAACTATGTAAGCTTAGCCGGAGAAAGATCCGTTGGTATTCTGTCACAAACTTGTCTGTCGGTAAGCCAACGGAAATCCGTCGGTGAATGTATTTCCCACATGCATTTTTTCTATGGACTATCACCGACGGAAGCTCGTCGATAACCACTTTCGTCGACGGATTTTCGGCGGAATTGACCGTCGGTGAAAATCCATTTTCTTGTAGTGTTTGCTTTGGTTTTCGAGGCTGAAAAGGTATGTTTTTAGCAAAGAAACCACATTTTATGTTTTTAAAACAATAAATCAAACATTAGTTCCCATTTAAAACCATGAAACTATCAAATAAAATCAATGGAAACCATCAAATAATATTACAACTTTTCCTTTTCTTCCTTTTAAGTTACTTTAATCAAAGTCGCTTTCCCTGTTTGCTAAGATAAAAAGTGGTGGATACAATGAAAATAATGCGGTTTCATACACAATTCTTAAGCTCTACTAAATTCAATGCCTTTAAATTATTTATATTAAAACCCTTCTTTAAATTTAAACAAAGACCACATGAATTCAGGCTCAAAACAAAAACAATAATGGTTAAGAAGATTAAAAAAACAATCACGATGAAATAACTATGAAATCCTTGTATTATTAAATTCATAGTATCATTAATCAATCTATATAAAAATACAAAAAAAATCTAAAAGAATTTTAATCAAATCATGTCTTCTAATTATGATAAAGATAATTACCATAAATTCTAATTAATATATTCTCTATAATAATCTTATCCTATTTTATATACTTTTTTCTTTTTACCGGGTTTAATAAAATAGTTGAAGTTATAAGCTCGAGTTGTTTAATGCCTGAAAAGTTACCTGACAAATAAGTTTTTATTATACGTGATTATTTTTAAAAGGTTAAAAAATTAAACTTTAAGAAACTCTGAAAAATTAATGATCAAGCATAATCGTAATTTCTGTTACCAGCAAACATGTGTGTATATATTTTAATCTAAGCGTCAACAAGAAGAGAAGAGAAAAGAAAATAAATGAGAAAATAAATAAATAAGAAAAATAAAATTAATTAATTTTATTCTTATTTTCCAAATTGGAGATAAATGAAAATTCTCAAATTCACAATGATATCATTATTTAAAATATGTTAATTTATAGAGTAAATTACTATTTGAGTCCTTAACGTTTGACCATTTTAACTATTTGAGTCCCTTATGTTTAAATTCGTCTCTTTTAACCCCGACGTTTCGTTTTTGCTTCTATTTGAGTCCAGATTACTAACTCTGTTAGATTTTCTGTTAAATTTTTTTCTGAAAATACTAAAATACCCCTCAGGGACTCAAATGGTTATTATTAGAGTAAACTCCGGTTTATTCTATGTGGTTTGCACCAATTCTCTATTTTAGTCCAATAGTTTACATTTCTCTTTTTTAGTCACTGTTGTTTCATTTTTGTTCCAATTAAAGTCTTATGGCTAACACCGTTTGATTTTCTGTTAAGTTTTTTGATGAAAAGACAAAAATACCCTTATGGCCCACCACCACTATTTCATCTTCATAAAACCCTAAAATAACAATAACCTCCACCTCCACTTTCATTTTCACCACCACCACCACCACCACTACCGCCACCCTCACACCACCAACGCCACTACCCCCACCACACCCCCACCACTGAAACCGCCACTACTACCCTCCACCACCACCGTTAATCAGATCTGAAAACCCACCACCACCATTAATCAGATATGAAAAACCACCACCACCCTCCACCAAGTTTTTTCGGCCACCCCACCACCACTGTTAATCAGATTTGATCCAGGCCAATTTTAGCATCATGTGGTCTGAAGATCATTTCAAAACCTCAGAAGATGGTCAGATCTAGCATCTTTCTCTTGACAATGACACAGGTTACGGGTTTCAGACAAAACAAAGATACCGATTCGAGTGGTTCAGTATGAAGCTGAAGTTGGTGGGAGGTGATTCTGCTGGAGTTGTCACCGCTTTTATGGTCAAAATTAATCAGTTGTCTTTATTGAATTTGAAATAGAATGTATGTTATGCTATGTAGAAGTGTACGAAGGGTCGTGCAGGGCCAACAAGAGACGAGCTTGATTTTGAGTTTCTTGGGAACCGGAGGTTGAACCGTATTTATGTGTGTGGCCGAAAAAAACGTGGTGGAGGGTGGTGGTGGGTTTGAAGATCTGATTAACGGTGGTGGTGGGTTTTCAAATCTGATTAACGGTGGTGGTGGAGGGTGGCCGTGGCGGTTGCGGTGGTGGGGGTGTGGTGGGGGGCAGTGGCGTTGGTGGTGTGAGGGTGGCGGTAGTGGGGGTGTGGTGGTGGTGGTGGTGGTGGTGAAGATGAAGGTGGGGGTTATTGTTATTTTAGGGTTTATGAAGATGAAGATAGTGGTGGTGGGCCATAAGGGTATTTTTATCTTTTCATCAAAAAACTTAACAGAAAATCAAACGGTATTAGTAATCTGACTTTAATTGAAACAAAAATGAAACCACATTGACTAAAAAAGAGAAATTTAAACTATTGGACTAAAATAGGAAATCGGTGCAAACCACAGGGACTAAAACATGAGTTTACTCTTATTATTATTATTATTATTATTATTTTATATAAAAGTTGGAGATGGAGTCCAGGCTTGAGACAACAAGTGCAACAGGTGAGGGACGACGACAACTAGTTCTTCTCTGGCGACCTCCACGCCGGCGCCACCCACAACCACCTCCCCCTCCATCTCCGGCCGCCCAACACCTTCCACTCCCAATCTATCTCCCTCTCCCTCTATCACTCGTTGGCCACGCCGCCATATGTAATCCCTAGAAAATTCCGGCCTATATTTTTACTTTTTCGGCACTTGTAATTTCATTATTATATGATTCGCATCAATTCATCCCAATAAATTATCCTATTTGTCCATGAGTGTGTATATACACATATATTGGGTGCAATTAATTTCGAATTCAAGAGTAATAAATATTTATATAAGGAGTTATATAATTGTTATTATTCTATGAAATATATATATATATATATATATATATATATATGTTAATTTATTTCTAAACCTATAAATATATATATATATATATATATATATATATTCTATAAATATATAATTTACAAAAGTCAAATTATAAATTCTATGAAAAATTAGGGTTTATGTTGTTTTAATAAGAATAAAAATCTATTTCATTTAATAAACTTTATTTTTATATTTATAGCATTTAATTATAATAATTTATTAGATTTTATAAAAAAATATAAGATTTAATAAAATTATGTTTTATAAAAAGTCCAGGGTTCAAATGGTTAATTTTGAAACTTAAAACTAAAGTTTTTACATAAAATATTAACACCCTGAAACTTGGAGAACCTGTACAGCCAATTCGCATTCTCCTTCCCTTCCAATCGGTCTCAAGTTCGAACCCTACTCTCACCGATCTTAACCACTTTAATCCTGAACTCGCAAACGAGATATTTTCAAGCAAATCTGATAACGGCATTATGATTAAACCCATCAAACGACCCACTACCTAAGTTTAATTGAGTTTTTATGAGCATTTCAATATCGAATTCGTAATCGATCGCCCCACTCCCGATCATTTACTTGTTCTACCAATGTTGTACAAATTGACTATAAATAGAGGATCATAATCATTAGCAAGACACACTACAAACTCCCTACACTTGAAATTGCATCGCATGCCACCTCTGGAACTCGATTTGTAGCCGAAAAAGCCCGCTCCTGTTCGTCCGGTTGTTCTCCCAATCCACATAACCATTACAGGTAATTTTAATGTCCTTAGGTTCGTAGTGATACGAGGATCAAAAGCACCTTGGTTTCGGGTTCGATCATCTGCTCAGTTGTGAGTATTGAAAGGGTTAGGATTACAGGTTCATACAGGGAAGAAGATGACTTTGGGCTTGCGTGTTTTAATCAAAACAAAACCAAACCAGACACGACTTTGTGCCCTGGTCTGATGGTTAGTGTGTTTGTGTGTGTGACCCGGTTAGGGGCTCGGGTTCGAGTCCCGGCCACCTATTTTTGAATCAAATTGTTTTCTTTTATTATTTTTAACCATTATTCAATATTTAAAAATTTCAATTTAATTTCCATAAATTCTACAAATATATTCTCAAGGTTTTATAAAAACTGAATTTATAATAAAAAATTATTTACTTTGTTTTAATTAAAAACATATTATAAAACATTTTATATTCATAATGGAAATAATTTGTTTAGGCAAATTAATTATGTTGTAATTATTTACATATTATTAACATTATCACACCAATTTTAATTAAAATGTTTAAGACATTTTTAACATCCTATCAAGTTTATAAATAATTTTTATAAGACTAATTATTTAAAATGCTTTTAAACTTATAAATACTTAAATAACTATTTTAAATAATTATTTACCCATTAATTTCTATTTAGTCTTTTATAATTCATTATTAATGAATTTATTAATAGACTAACTAACCAATTTAATTACATTTATTAATAGGATTAACTCATCTTTTTATTACATTTATTAATAATCAATTATTTTAGTTACATTAGTTAATAGCCTAATTAACCATTTTATTTACATAAAATTTATTGATTAAACCTCTTATTTCATAAATTATTTTATAAATAAATAGTAATGCACCATTTTTATTATATTCCATAAATCTTATTTATTATCTTTGAAATAAATGCACAAGTTAACTATTAAATGATTAACTTAATTAACTTTACAAACTACTTTTATTATCATTATCTCAATTTTAAATCAAGAACTCATATTTCTACAAGTCTATCTTTAACCCAAACCCTAAAACCTTAGAATTTTTCTTATCTTACTTATCATACTTTAAAATCTAGAGTACAATTATCTATATAGGTTGATTGTGAGGGAACCCTCCCGAAGCCTATTCATCCTTATTAATTCATACCATCCTTAGCTCCAACTCAAGTGAGTTTACATAGCCTATTTTTTTACTTTTGGTGTGAAACATGTTATTAACTATATTTCATACATAATTCAATACCTTTGTTCTTATGCTAAGGTCTTTATGCTTTATGTCTTAAACTACTTGGTGACTATTACGTGTGTTCATTCAAGTGCAATCATTAACTTGCAACCCAAGCCCAAAATCAGATCGTTTTTAGCACCACTAGATCTGTGCGAATCACCCCCAACATCTTGATGATTCAGATTTACAAAGAGGGCGGATTCCTTGAGGAATACGAGAACCCTAACCCTAGCCCGACCCCTAAAATCCGTTCTCGAAGGCTAGCTAAGCCTAATCACAATTTGAGATTCCTTGATGATTCAATTTGCCTTTCAGGTTCATACGTTTTTAAATGGTTCAACTGGATTTTTAGTTTGAAGTTTATGTGATGATTTTGGAGTTTTAGATTTATCTTCAAAATGTAAAATTGATGATAGTTATAGTTGCATTTCTTCTCTGTTAATGGTGAAATTGAAGTGAGGTTCAGATTAACTTTTTTAATAGGGAGGTGGAGGTGGAGGTGGAGGTGGTGGTGGTGGCCGGTGGGTGGTGATGGTGGGGAGAAGAGAGAGAGTGGAATATATGACATTTTTAATCATTTGAGTCCCTAAGGGTATTTTGGTTATTTCAGAAAAAAGTTAACTGTTAAATCTAACAACGTTATCCATTTGGACTCAAATGGAGTAAAAAATGAAACGTCAGAGTTAAAAGAGACGGATTTAAATATAGAGTACTTAAATAGTTAAAATGGTCAAACGTAAGGGACTCAAACAGTAATTTACTCTAATTTATATTTGGAGTAATTTAGTCATTAACAAAAAAAAAACTTTAAATTAAATTAAAAGCTCATGTTTTAACTTTAATTAAAGTACACAACTAAAGTTTAATACATCTTTTCCGCTAGTTACATTATATTATACTCTATATTTTAAAGAGTAAACTTTTTTGAATAATTACAATCTGTACTGCATGTGGTACAACCGGTTGATGCATTTGATATTATTTTTCATTATCTTTATTTTAAGTTTTATCATTATCAATTTAGAGTTTTCAATAGAACTAATATCCTTATTCTAATAAACGATTCCAAAGAATGCCACGAGTTATCATCATATTTTTTTTATCAAAATATTTTAATTTTTCTTATTTTAAGTAAGTTTGAATTTTGAAATTTAATTATCTTAATATTTTTGTTTTTCAAAAAAGATAACATAAAATTTGAATTCTAATTATTACTTAATTAAGTAAACAAAAAATTTTATTTCTTGTTTTATACATTATTTTAAATTTTTTTTACACATTATTGTACTTTAAATTTTTTTTATTAAACAAGCTCATGTAATACATGAATTACTATTGCGACACTGTCATCAGTAGGGTAAAACTAACCTATCTAACGACGGTCTAAATCCAGCTCACGTTCCCTATTGGTGGGTGAACAATCCAACACTTGGTGAATTCTGCTTCACAATGATAGGAAGAGCCGACATCGAAGGATCAAAAAGCAACGTCGCTATGAATGCTTGGCTGCCACAAGCCAGTTATCCATGTGGTAACTTTTCTGACACCTCTAGCTTCAAATTCCGAAGGTCTAAAGGATCGTTAGGCCACGCTTTCACGGTTCGTATTCGTACTAGAAATCAGAATCAAACGAGCTTTTACCCTTCTGTTCTACACGAGATTTATGTTCTCGTTGAGCTCATCTTTTTTTGAAATTTAAGTAACTTTGAATTTTGAAATTTAATTATCTTAATATTTTTATTTTTCAAAAAAGATAACATAAAATATGAATTCTAATTATTACTTAATTAAGTAAACGAAAAATTTTATTTCTTGTTTTATACATTATTTTAATTTTTTTTACACATTATTGTACTTAAAATTTTTTTATTAAACAAGCTCATGTAATACATGGGTATATAACCTAGTCTCTCATAAGTCTATCCGTAGTGGAGAGCGTGAGAAGTGGTGGCGTGAGCCACATAAGCCTTTCACGCCCCTGAACACCGCCCCCTAGACATGAAAGAGGCGTGAAGGGGGGGGGGGGCGTGGGGCATTTCACGTGCGCTGTGCAACTCTTTCCAATATCAAACGGTAATATTACTGTTAAAATCATAAAAAAAAGTTACCGTTTAAAAAAAAATCTATTTTTCTCCAAAAATCTAATATAAATACCAACCCATTTTTACTTACTATTTCATCAAATCAACTTCTCAATTTCTTCTCCAAACACCACAATAAATCATTGGAATCCAAATAATCCATTTTTTTCAAATATTTGTAACGACCCAAATAACCCTTTCAACCCGAACAACCTTTTCAATCCAAATATTCAAGACGTTTACGTTCCGAGTACGTCACCGGAACCAAACATTTTTCAAAAAATTCCTTGTGGATTTAACATTCAACAAATGCCCCCTTCTACACAAACACCTCCCACACCGGATTCAATACCCGAAACACAAGAATTTGCCGTCCCCGAGACACAACCGTCTACTCAACCGAAGAAACGTTCACATAGAAAGAAACAACCATTGACCGTCGACACAACCAAAGAACCGGCTCGTGTTGTTGAAAGGTGGACGCCGGACGAAGAATTTGTTTTGACTAAAGCTTGGGTAAACGTGTCGGAGGACCCAAAAATTGGTAAGGCGTTAATTTTTTTTTTTTTTGTAAATTGTTGTGTTATTTTTGTTAAAATTTGTAGTAATTTGTTTAATATTTTTTGTATAGGAAATAATCAATCAAGAAATGGTTTTTGGGGGCGTGTTCGTGCGAAATTTCACGAGGCAATGGGGAGGGGCGAATACCGGAACCCCAACAAGATCTCGGGCAAATGGCTGGAATATAACCGTAAGCTTACTAAGTTTAACAACTTTTATAACAAGAAACTACAACAATCGTAAAAGTGGTCAAAGTGATCGCCAAAACATAAACGACGAGGATGAGGACGAGTAGTTTTTTTTATAAATGTCGTTTTTTTATTTTTATTTTTTTATGAATGTAGTTTTTTTTATTTTTTTAATGAATCGAGTTTTTTAATGGGGAATGTAATGGGACACGGAATATTACTAATTGCACACGCCGCCGCCCTATACGTCCTCGTATAAGCCAACACAAGGCGTATAGGGTTTAATCTCACTGACAGAGAATGCCACGTGTCATTCCCTGTGTGGCGGCTGGGACTCATACGTGACGTATTGCACTATACGAGGCGTATAGGTCACGGGTTATATTTTTGTTTCAAAACTTGGCAGATTTTGGGGTTTAAGAAGCCTATACGTGGCGTATTGGTCTATACGCCACGTATAGGTTTTTTTTAATTTATGTTATATTTATCTTTTTTAATTTATATAACTTCTATGTTTTTTTTAATTTATATAATTTTTAATTTTTTTTATCTAATTATATAATTTTTATCTTTTTTTAATTTATATAATCTTTATCTTTTTTAAACATTTATTATATTTTTACATTTATAATTTATCATTACAAACAAACAAATTAAACAGTACAAACAAATAACCAAAACATTATATACATTACATCAAAAAATTAAATATATACATCCAAATGTTTTTACATACATAACAGAAGTAACAACTGAATATAAATAAAAACAACTAAGCCCGACCCGCCTCGCCGTCATCCTGACTCGCCCCGCCCTCATCCTGACCAGGGTCGCCCGGATACTGAAGTGGCGGTGGTAATGGTGGTGACTCCATACACTTTTGCAACATACCTTTGATTTGCTGTAACACCCAGACGAAGTTTTCCTCCCGTTCTTTAGATATAAATGCATGAGCGACGCAGAACGACCGGTGGGTGGAGGTCACACCGAAGACTTGGACAAATGGAAGTCTATGCATGTTTGTTTTGTACGTCGCGTCAATCATCAACACGTGCGGGAACGCACGCTACAACTCGTACGATTTCGGATGAACAGAGAATACCTCCTCCACGACATTTGTGGTGGGATCCTCCCGGGTATAGTAGACGTACTCTTTAGAAAAAAGCAGGTGCTCTAGAATCTGCATTGGAATTTCACCGACTCTCGTTTCGTTCTTTATCTTTTGTATCAAATTATAAATGTCCTTTTTAATACACATACTTTCAGGGTTTTGCTCTCTTATGGTTGCCAGAATGTTACGTGGCAGCATGTTTTGTGAATACAGCTTCACCACCAGAAGTTGTTCCGACTGAGACAGTTTCATGGCAAACGCGTGCGCCTTAAGATGTAGAATAAGATCGTGGTTATGACTGCCATCTATCACTGTTAATTTCCAATAACCAGTATTTTTGTCGTAGACTCCTTCCAACTTAAAGGGACAACCTATTTTCTTGCTATCGGCACGTCTAATCGTGGCCGTAGACGTATGTTCGCCGTGTCGGTCACACACAAGCCACACCTTGATAACCAGTGCCGACGGGTCGACGCCTTTTCTCCTAGATCATTGGGTGACAATGACGTAACCATTATTACGTCCTCTGCGGACAACCCAATCCACCAAGTGTTCACGAGACTGAAAATTCTGCATCAACGGTACGGTAACAGTTAATAAACAACAAACTAATTGTAGGTATATATATATGAAGTAATGTTATACCTGGTAAGTTTTATACGACACGGTTGAATGGGTTTGTTCTCCGTCTTCGGACTTGTTAGCCGGTTTGTTCCCCGCGTCGGGTAAAATAATTCACCCGCGTATACGAAGTCGTCGGTATGTTGTGTCGGGTAAGATTTTTCACCCACGTATGCGAATTCGTCGGTGTGTTGTGTCGGGTAAGATTGTTCACCCGCGTATATGAAGTCGTCAGTGTGTTGTGTCGGGTAAGAGACTTCACCGTATACGAAGTCGTCCGTGGGTTGTGTTTGGTAATAGGGTTCACCGTATAGGAAGTCGGGATTGCTTAGTGACTCGTTCAAATCTGGAATCCTTACCCGTTGATTAGAATAAATGTCGGACGAGACCTCTTCCTGGTTCACACCTTGACCGCCAGAACTTTGCGGGTTGTTTTCCAGCTACTCGTTAGAATATACCTGAAAACCGTAGTTACCATCCCACCACCAAGACATGGCTATAATTTATTTATGACATTGTTTGAATAATTTTAGAAGGATACGTTCATATGAGAATTATGCATGCTTAAATACACAAAAAT
Source organism: Smallanthus sonchifolius (assembly GCA_023525975.1). Lineage (NCBI taxonomy): Eukaryota > Viridiplantae > Streptophyta > Magnoliopsida > Asterales > Asteraceae > Smallanthus > Smallanthus sonchifolius. The sequence goes on from CM042025.1 coordinate 32,464,143, forward strand.
TGTCCCCTATACGATGCGTATAGGATCTGGTCAAACCGACAACATCATACTATCTGGTCATTCCAACCACTATACGCATCGTATGGGCCAATACGATGCGTATAGGGTACAAGGTACCTTCTGCTACTAATCAGAAGTGACTTCGTACCTTAAACTTCATCGTATGGCTCAATACGATGCATATAAGGGTTCGAATAGTACGATGTTGTCTAACATGGGAATTTGTGAAGGGCAATACGCATCGTATTGCCTTATACGATGCGTATAGAGACCGGTCCGGATAGCATTTTCCGTGTCTTGTTAGTAGAGTCCTTTTTAATTAGTTTAATTTTATTTTGTTGGTATTTAGTTAATTATTAGTTATTGATTAAAAATTAAATGCGGGGCGTGAAACCACTACGCACCTTAGTGAAAATGTGAAGTGAAAACTCCTACGTTGATGTGGCGCTGATGTGGTGCTGACGTAAAGGGACGTGAGAGAGTGATGTGAAATCACATCAGTAGCCTAATAAAATGATAGAAAAATATCATATCAAACCTACTTTGAACTGGACACGTGCAACCTATCAAAGCCTTCTAATAAATTATTTTTATTATTCGTCTTATTTAATGAAGAGATGCCATTTTTAATACTATCAAGTTTCTATATTTTATGTTTTTTAGATAAATGGAGTAAAAGAAAACGAAAATGGTCCCAAATGAGCCTAAATTTAATATTCAATTTTATGGTTTATCAATTTTTTTATAATATCCTTTGTGGACCAAAACCCACATAATGTTGAAAACAATAATAGTACGCACCTATGTTTAATGATTGCTAAGGAAATTGATATAAACTTTACAATTATAAGCTCGGGAACTTTCTATTTTCAAACAAGTTAGCTTCAACCTCGGACGTTATTGATTTTGGGTTATTTAACTAAAGGTCACAAACCAAAGTTTGCAAGACTGAAACGCTCCAAGCCGAAGGTTACGAGGATGAATCTTTAAGTAGAACCCATATAATAAGAAGAGGTCTGATATACCGTACACAAGAAAGCAATCTTGTGAAGGCACTCACGTTAATGACAAAAAGGATATTGGCATGGTATGTAGACAAGCTACTCCAAGAAGATCCTAGCTAGATTTAGTATAAGCTAATTCACTATAAAATAGCGTGGTACAAGTGCATTTAATGATATGTCCTCTACGAACACAAGTTTGGGGTGGGGGTATGAATACGAATGCAATCCCACACGTAAAATTCATTGCTCTTCACATTTAATACGCCATAAGCTTTTAAAGGTCAACTCTTATTCTCACATCGGTGTCAGGTCACTAGACTAAGACTCCTGCAGCGAAGATAACAGTTTTCTTCTCTTAGTAGGATTAGACGAAGAAGTCTCTGGCTGACATAGGATCTAATTTCCAGTTCAGCAACAAGTGGCGTCATCCATGAGACCCATCGTAAAAAACCATCTGAACGAGGTCTTATCCTTTAAAAGTTTCCAATGTAAAGTCAATGACCTACTAGGACGGTACCTCCATGAGAATGGATATTCCCTCACCTCACCAGAATCATAATTACCTACAACCCTTGAGTTAACTCTTCAAGGAGGTTTTTTAAAATCGCATCCAGTTCATGACAAAGCCAAACATGGCCTAGGGGTAGCTGCTCACTTCCACTGATCAGGGCACTACAAAACAAACGAGTATCACTAACGGTTAGTATCCACGTGTAATTACCGACGATTGGTATCACCGCGTGTAAATACCGAACAAACTTTATGCTTTCTTAGTCAAATGACCCATATTAGTATATACAAGATGAATTTGTTCTTTCATATTTGTCAAATTGACTATACACCTTTTCAAAATAATATAGAGGTACTAAATTTAAATTTTGCATCTAAACCATTATTTATTATTTAATAAAGATTACTAGGAAAAAGGTAAAACATAAATTGGTGAAGAAATCAAGATGGCACGTTGATTTCATATTATAAATCTTCAACTTGTTTCTTTTCACTTTCATCTCTTTCCAACCCTTCTTTTCTTCTATATAATCAACCCATCTTCCTACTTTCCAAAACCTCTTCCCACCCTCGTTTTCCTCTTCATCTCCCCTCAATTTTCTTGTTTTAATCCCCAATCTTGATTCTGAATTTGATGTATGGATGTTAGAGATTAATGCCTCCTGTTCTCTGTGAAATCCTCCGATCCGGGTTTATGATAAATTCCTCACTAGTTCGCCGGACCCATCTTGTCCAATCCTTCTCCGTCGTCTTCCTCTACTGGTTTTACGTCTTCTCGGAAATTAACTTCGGATTCGGTGTTAATCCTACATATTAATTTACAAATTTACATTCTTCAAGTTCCTTATTCGTTATTCAGATTTGTAGTTAGAAATCCCCATAACCCATGGCGTCTTCAAGCGGAAATTCATCCGGATCCGACCAAAGCAGGGGCGGAGCTACATGTAAGTAACGGCTACATTAAGTAACGCCTACATTTAGATTTACCCAGTGTTTTCATAACTGGACAGACGAGGAAACGGGCTGATTTGTTCCTTCAAATTTTATATATGAAAGTTAACATATTTTCATATTACTAACTTATTTAAACCCCATGGAGGTGAATAGTAACCCCATGGGGGTGAATAGTATAGCAGGGATGTACAAGTTTCTTTGCATTGAGTACAAGTCGAGTTGTGCTTTCCCTTTTTTTATAGGGTTTTTTTTCATTTTTCTTATAAAAGTTTTTTTTTATAAACTGGCCATTACTAACTTATTTAACCCCCATGGGGGTGAATAGTAACCCCATGGGGGTGAATAGTATAGCAGGGATGTACAAGTTTCTTTACATTGAGTACAAGTCGAGTTGTGCTTTCCCTTTTCTTATAGGGTTTTTTTTCATTTTTCTTATAAAAGTTTTTTTTTTATAAACTGGCCATTACTAACTTATTTAACCCCCATGGGGGTGAATAGTAACCCCATGGGGGTGAATAGTATAGCAGGGATGTACAAGTTTCTTTGCATTGAGTACAAGTCGAGTTGTGCTTTCCCTTTTCTTATAGGGTTTTTTTTTTCATTTTTCTTATAAAAGTTTTTTTTATAAACTGGCCACTAAAGTTCAAAATAAGCTGTAATTTTTTTTACTCAAAACTCCGTTTTTTTATAGATTTGCCACATAAGTTCAATAAACTTTCGTTTGTTAACGTTTTTCAAAATACGGGTGTGCCGTTTTTTTGTCAACGTTCCGATATAAATTTGTTTTAAAACGGAGTTGTATTCAAAATCGATTTTTTTATCGTTGCCTGTATCGAGTGCCATTACCGTTGTGGTACCATGACGAACCGAACCTATTATGGGCGAACAACATCATTGTCGATATTGGTATTATCGATTCGCCTTATGGTTTTCGACGAACCGAACCGGTAATTTTTTTAATTTGTTTTCCCCTTTTTTATTATTTAGTTTTATGTTTCCTTTCTATTAACATTATTTTTACCGTTGTGCCTATGCTTTCGTTTAAATTTTATTAACAATGGGGCCGACAACGTTATCTATGATAACTTTCGTTCGTTATGTTTTTTTAAATAACGGAATGCGCCGTTTTCTTAATAATTTCTTTTGTCAACGTTCTGGTTTAAATTTTATTGAAGACAAAGTTGTATTCAACTTCGAGTGTTTTTGGGTATCGTACGTTATAACGAGTCTGCGATTCCACGCAAACGAGCCAAACCAATAACGACCAGACTCTCGCCGCGAAGCGCGGGGGTAAAAACTAGTTTTGTTTTAAATTAGATGTATATATAATTAAAATTAATTTTTTTGTAATTTTGTGACGTTATCAGCTTTTAATATTGGTCTAACCAGTGGACCGAACAGTTCGATGTCTGATCCGGTTATGAAAATATTAGATTTACCCATATCAGCTATCATCTTGCTATTTTGGTTTCACATAGTACTGGTCCGGTTAGCCTCTTTAAACCGTTCTTCTCAGTTGAACCGAATTTTAATTGTATTTATGTTTTTTTCCCTTCAAAACTTATACTATAACATAACATATTTTCGTATCTTGTTTTAAATTAGATCTATATACAATTAATTTTTTTACAATATTTATAACCTCATATGAATTTTAACGGTTGGACCAGTAAGGCGACCGGTTCTGACAACATTGGATTTACCCAAATCAACGATCATCTGCTAATTTTTTTTCATTATCAGATTCACCGCCAGAGGACAGGTTGGTGGATGAGAGGAAGAGGAAAAGGATGGAATCCAACCGTGAATCGGCCCGCCGATCAAGGATGAGGAAGCAGAAGCACATCGATGATCTGACAGCAGAAGCGAGCCGGATCAAGAACGATAACGATCAGATCCGGGCCACCATCACCGTCACCATGCAACGATTTGTCGAAATCGAAGCCGAGAATTCTGTTTTGAGGGCTCAGGTGAGCGAGCTTAGCCAGAGACTGGATTCGCTCAATGGGATCTTGAGTTCCATCAACACAAATGCCAATTGTACAACCTCTCAATGCGTCAATGGTACAAGCTATCTATGCGTCAGTGGTACAAATGGGTTGTTTGAGTTTGAGTTCATGGAGAATCCTTGGAACATGATGTATGTTAATCAGCAACCTATCATGGCTTCTGCTGCTGATATGTTTGGGTACTAGTGATTGGGGCATGATTGAAGGGGTAATGCATTGTTGGGTTGTACTTTTTTATGTGGGGTTAGGCTTTGTTGGGTTGTACCTTCATTGGTTTGTGTTAGGTTTTTCAGTTTTTTATGTTGTAAGTTGTAACATGGGTTATGATTGGGATGTTATTGGAGCTATGAATTAATGCTTGTACTTTTATTTATTGTATTTTTATGTGGTTTTCTTAATATTATAATAAATAAAACTTATGCATTTTGATTCATCGGTCTGGTTTGATATATACAGATGATTGAATCAAAATGCATAACTCGTGTGTTTTAGTTCAGATATAGATGATGAATCCAAATGCATAACTCATGTGTTTTAATTTGATTAAGAATGTTGTTTAATTAGTTTTATGTCATGTGTTAATGATGTTTGTAAAGACAAAATAAGCAAAAGTTAAAGTTTGAGGTCCATAATGAGTTAAAATACTCGAGGCCAAATTAGACGGTGAAATCACATCAGAATCAAAATAATAAACAAGATCAAATAATATTTAACGTAAATTAGAACTTTTAATTTTAATACATTTTGAAATAGGGTATGTATATGTGTGGGTGGTAGGATGGCAAACGAACTCGTACTCAATAGTTAAATCTAAAACTCAAAATATTCAAAACAGTTAATTGGACGGGTATTCGGGTATGAGATTAGTTTAAAAAAAGTTCATGGGTATGACATGGGCGCGTATTTCCGGCCTGTTTATCCAAAACTTACATACTCGTTTACCGAATCATATTCTTAAAAAGTTTCTTTTTGTTTTTCTTTGTCAATGGCTAATAAAGTAATCTACCGACTAGTAGTCTATTGATTTTTCATTTTACACAATTTTACAATTGGGTATGAGACGTACTGTTAGAAGCGTAAACGAGCCAAGCCAAGCTCGAGCTCGTCTAGGCTCAAGCTACTCTCGTTTAACTTAAAAAGAACACAACTTTCCAAGTTGAATGATCTATCTAATGTTGTAATATTGATGGTTGAGACAAAGAAACAACATTCATTTATGTTGGCGTATCATTTATTGAAGTTAGCATTAGTTTTACAGTTTGTAATTACAAGTGTTGAGAGATGCTTTCTATAATGAAGTATATGAATTCCGATTTGAATAATCGGATTGGAGATGAGAATCTGAACAATAGTTGTATTTGTTATATTAAAAAACTGTTTTGCTTAGGAATGTTTATGATGTAATGGCTCGGTTTAAAAAAATGCAAACTTGTAGGAAGCAACTAAAAAATCTATTATGCATTTCTAAAAAATCTAAAATCTATTTGATTTGGTTTGATCATTTTATTATGTAACCCAACCTGAACCCGACTAAAAAATCTAAAATCTAAAATCTAGCGAAAGACAATTGAGCTCTGAAAATTTCCGACACCCATGAAAATAATTTATGGGTACGCAATTGTGTCACCCATAACATATTACCCGAGGTTATCTATAATTTTTACTTATGTTAGTGATATTTGTTTGAATGTTGGTTCTTAAAACCCTAAAACCCGTAACTAAAAAATGATTTATTGAGATATCTTAAATAGTTGATCAAGAAAATTAATCTTTTTTTAACATGCTAATTGTAATACGTGTCTTATCACTAAAAATAATCTATGCTTTTATATTTGATTCCTGATCCAAGTTCATTGTTTGAGCCGACAAATCTCCATTAAACAATGATATAAAAGAACAACTTCTAATAATTGATATAAATCATCAAAAGAAAACAAAATATATATACGGAAACGAATCAAACACTTGAATTGCGTAGGCAATTTTAATTCTTTTGAAATGATCTTAAGGTAGTGTTTGGTATGTATGAATGAACGATGAAATACAATGAGTCATTATGATGGAATGAAAAGAAACATGTTTGGTAAACACATAGGAATAGAATGTACCATTGAATGTGATTACTTCTCTTTTAATGATTTTCATTCCTTAGGGGAGGGGTGTTTTTTTTTCATTCCTTCAAGGAATGAAATGAATTTGTTTAATTAATTACTCGAACCATGGCCCGACCCAAACACTAAGCCATGATCCGACCCATGCCCCGTCCCATACCCGACCCATGACGCAAACCATGATCCGACCTAGGGGTGTCGTTTTTACCCGAAACCCGAATACCGAACCCGACCCGAATTAACCCGAACTCGAATTAACCCGAACCCGATTAAGACGAAACCCGAACCCGTTTAACATGGAACCCGAAGAAAGTATTTGGTTTGGTAACTAGGTTAAAAAAAAAGGTTAATCGGGTTAACCCGATTAATAAAAAAAATATTTTTATTATTAATATTTATTTGTAACCTTAGCAACCATTTTTATTGCTTTTTTTTGACTTTTTTTTTAATTTATGACTGGAAACGGACAAGCTAACATGAACGTGACAATTTGAAGAGTGAATATTGTTAAGAAGTTTATTCGTTGATACAATGTCACGTTTTCTTTTTAGTTTATACGATTGTTTGATACGGTTTGATTTTATGCTTATTTTATTTGGTTTGGTTTGGTTAGCTAATATATGTGTTTAGTGCATGAGTTTGAACGAAATATCATACTGTGCGTGTTTTTATTTGACATTTTGACCTTATTGTTTGATAAATATCGTGTTAAGTTAAATTGTAAAGTATGCATTACAACTTGTACTTAGAAACCCGAATACCGATTAACCAGACCCGAATAAACCCGAAACCGAATAACCCAAAACTGATTAACCCGAATTTTATTTGGGTTGTTAAACGGGTAGGATTTTTATAACAAAAAACTTGAATAACTCGAACCGAATAACCCGAAACCCGTTTAATAAACCCGAAAAATACCCCTAATCCGACCCATGACCGCCCATGACGAGACGTCGCGACCCATGGCTCATCCCATGCTCTGTCTCATGACCCGAACCATGACCCGACCCGTGACCCGACATGACTCAAACCATGACCCGAACTATGACCCGACACATGCCCGGATAATGATCTGATCCATGAGCCACCCATGACCCGACCCGTGAGCCACCCATGACCCGTCCCATGCCATGACCCATGGCCCCTCCCATGCTCTGTTTCATGACCCGACTCATGCCTCGTCCCATGACACGACCCTTGACACTTTCCATGCCCTGACCCATGACCTGAACCCTGACCCATTGCCCGACCCATGACCTTATTATCCTAGGGTATTTATTTATCTTTTTATGAATTGTATTCCATTTCTTCGTCTTTTCCCTCTTAACAAACAACACTATGTAATGATCCATTTCATTCTCATAGGGTAACCAAACATGACAATGGAATGGTAATGATCCATTCATTTCCCTCGTCCATTCCATTCACTCGTCCATTCCATTCCCTTGTCCATTCCATTATCTCATACCAAACAGACCCTAATAATAGTTTATAGCAAATATATCATTTAAAACGAATTGATAATATGACAAGTCGACATTGAGTTCCTACGCATGTTACTACTAATCAAATCAAGGACATCATTTAATCAAATCAAGGACATCAATGAACTTAAATACCAAATGTGTTGTATATTAGAATGATTGTGTTAGGGTTACAATAGGAGGTGGTACACTTGGTCTAATATCTTACTATTATACTTGGTCTAATATTCCCCCGCAAACTAAGCGCGGGAGCGATTTAGGTTGAAATGTAAAAACAGAAAGCTTAAAAGATAGAAGGACTTCATCTTCTCCCTCCATACTTTTGTTTGGCACTCAAACCCGTCATACTTTCGCCCGCCAGCCGAAAGTTTTGCCTGTCACATGAAAAAACTTTCGGCCGCCATCAAACTTTCGCCCTGGGCGAAACTAATCTTTCGCCTGCAACGAGTTTTAGGGTTTTGTTTACCCTCTTCACCCCCTGTTTCTTCTTCTCCTCATGGGACAACCGTGTCGTTTCCTTGCAATCGTCGCAAAAAGAAGGACCGAAAGCACTGTAGCTTTTGAGAGGTGCAAGTCCCCGGAAAAAAAGGCCATAGTTTGTAGAGTAGCGGCGGCGATGTATAGGGGAATGGGAGCAGGTTGTTGCTGGTAACCCTAGACGCGGGTAGGAACGACGGCTGCCTGTGGTGGCAGCAGCGGCGATGTAGGCAGCAAGATTTAGGGTTTTGTGGTGGCGGCGGCTAGATCTAGGGTTTAAGGCGGAGGCAGAGGTGTGTGACGGTGGTGGAGAACGGTAGTTGTTTGTGGTGGTTAATGGCGACGACGTTAGTAGTAGTAGAAGATGAAGACCGTAGCGGTTTGGTGTGGTGGTGGGTAATGTGGCGGCGGCGGTCAGTCGCCCCTCCGGCGTTGTTTTCTGGCTGTTGTGCTCCTGTGCTCTGATACCAACTTAAATACCAAATGTGTTTGTATATTAGAATGGTTGTGTTAGGGTTACAATAGGAGGTCGTGTATATAGACCAAATGTTACATTCTAGTCCCTACAATATCATACTATTACACTTGGTCTAATAATTGATATGCAATTTAAGCACATAAAAACTATGCTACTTGTAACAGGTTAAATGTTCGATGATCACTTATACTTATATTTTGGAAGTGCATCATGATTAATGAAAAGTGTGTGCCAAAAGTGCTTACACTTCTTGGCACCTAACTAGTCGGTAATTGGAGCCATCCTTGATGAATCAATGGACCTCGATCATGTGTGAGGCTTGTTCTTATGGATTCAAGGATACACGAGGTTCGTAAGACGAATACGTGACAAGTGGTATCGGAGCAGTTACAATCCTTTTAAATTGTTCGGTGTGGTAAAGTCACTTTCCTAATTTCTTCATTGGTGATTGTGCAATGATGTTAGGATAAGATATACTAAGGAGACCTATATTTGCGAGCCAAGATGATAGGCAAGATCATAATCCAAGACAATCACAAAGAATTTGTAAGGTTATAAATAGGCTGATGCATACAAAATAATCAAAAGTAGAAGACTTGAAGGCTTAAGGACCAAAGATTCTTAAGTTTCAGAGGAAAGTTTCGGCCAAAAGTTTTTTCTGTTGTCGTTGGTTTTTTTTTAAATTGTTGTGTTCTTCAGTTTGTAATTAGATCTTAACGGTGAGCATTCCAAACTTTCTTGTAATAGCTAGGGTTTCCATTGTACTTACCTTATGAGTGTATTTTATAAATGTTCTACATTTGATATGGCTTCAATTCATTGGTTGAGTTCTTCTATTGGTTGATCGAGTGTTTGATATTGTAACAACTGATTGTTTCCGTAAATGAATTATAGTTTGGATGATCATTGGATACAAGTTCGTACTGAGATCCGATTATTGAGACCTACAATGTTATTTCAAGGGGGCTAAGCCCACTAAACAATAGGGGTCTGGGGACAACGCCCCTTCCTAAGGACGCATACCCTAGTGGGGTCCAAGGGGCAACGCCCCTAGCTAGGGTTAATTCGCAAATGTAAAATTGCTAATAGTTACTTAAATGGATCTTTAGAAATGATTGAAGATCAGTAGCAATCTTGGTCATCCGGACCAAAGTTGGTCATACGGAACTAATTTGGTCGTCCGAACCAAACTTGGTCGCCGAGACCAAATTGAAGCATCGGTTAAGGAAACTTCTAAACAGTTCACGGTTGGGTGGTGGGTTTTAGCCAACAATTATGAAGTTTCATTGCATCGGTTCACCCCTATAAATATAAGTTAATTTGGTCAGTTTCAGATATACGAAAATCCAACATATTTCACATTTTCGTTCTTAAATCTTAGATTCTTAACCAATTGAATATTCGTGTATACCACGAAATAATTCAATCTGAAAGCGGTTACGTGATTTTTAGAGAATCCAAGTCAACATGAATTACAATTCCTACACTAATAATACCTAAACTAGGTCTTCTTCATCCTCTTTGCTTTATCATTGTTAGTATGATTCTTAATTGGTATTTTAGCAAGTTCTTGAACACCATCATCATGCAGCCTTTTGAAATGTCTAACTCAATTGTCGGTAATAGTCTTGGGAGATTGGACTTGTTCAATAATAACATCCTCAAATGAGTAGAGAGGCGAAATCTATTTTAACAGAAAATCTAACTCTTATTACATCTGGTAGATTCTTACGGTTGTAGACACCGGTCGGTATTCAATTACATTCTTTTATGTTTGTGTAATACGTATTTTATATATTTTATTGTAATATGTTTTGTACAAACAACGTGGTATTATATTGTTTCCAACAAAATAAAGAGATTATCCATTAACCTCGTGTGATTCTTTGACCTCATCGATAGTTGTGGAGTTGATATCTTCTGATTGTGTTCGTCACATCAAAAGAGAAACTATAAATAGTTTTGAAAACCGTTTTGTATAATTCTGTGGTGTCAAGGATTTGGCAAAACTAGGAATATCCTAATTTAAATTTGTAAATTCAAAAGGTATACCGCTCAAAAGAGAAGTAGTTTGCCTTAAAATAAATTAAAGCATATTGTTTCGAATAAATTGTTAACTATTCAAGTTTACTACTAAAGATAGAAGTAGTTTGTGATATAAACAATTTTATTGTTCTCAACAAATTGTTAACTGTTCAAGTTTACTACTAAAAATATGAGTGGTTTGTGTTTTTGATCAAACCTTTACTTGTTTGAGTTTGAGGTTCAAATTGAAATGAAATGTGAACATGAGATTGTGAGGGCATAGAGTTTCATGGAGAGAGAATATAAACGCCAATCACAAGGAGAAATGGTGTGAAGAATTTCAGGGATGTACGAAATCACAAGAACAATTGCTATCATAGTTAGTTCTTAATGACTAGAGCCACCGATATGCATGTGGTTGTGAGTCCAGTTTTAAGAACTATCACACTACTAAGAGAAGTGTGGTAATTAATGATTGATGGCCGACGGAATCAACTTGGCTTTTGAACAAGGAAGTGATAAGACTAAAGTATAAGAATATACTTTATAAGTTCCATAATTTAAAGGACGAGAAACATCCGAAGATAGTTCGAATATGGAGCTTGAAGGTAATAAAGACAGTGATGGACGAGTATCCGCACGTAATCCTTGTGTAAGAGAAATTTAGAGGACGAAGTTAAATAAGGTGGGGAGGATGTAACACCCAAGTCAAAGGCACGACAGTGCATGGTGGAGGCACGACCGTGTCGGTCACCCGATCAGTTAGTTACCGAGAACAAGAAGCCGAGGAAAACTGAGTCGGCACGATCGTTCCTATTAAGATTGCACAGACGTGCTTCGTAAAATCGCAGAACAGGGACACGCTTCTTATGACATGCTTAACCCACTATTAACCTCAATACTCGAGGCCTACACCTGGAATCCACTTCGTTTCGACCCTAAGTCGAATTGGGGTAAAAAAAATCCATCTCATTTCACCTAATTTCATCCTCTAGCCTCTCTTTCAAAATCTCCCTCAAACCATTTCACTAATCCAAGCCTTGCATGCGGACATCTTGATTAACTGGAGTATAAAGATCAATGCTAAAGTGATTTCAAGTTTTTATCTTTGAGAAAACATCAGATTTGTTGGTGGTAAGTAAATCTGATTCAAGATTCCAAGATTTCTATGGATTTTTAGGGTTTAAACGGACTTGTTGGTTTTAATAGGTCAACAATCAGAAAGAGGGAGTTAATGACTCAAGTTCTTCAAAGAGACAAGTTGTGATAAGTTTCTAACATAAGAAATAAGGTCAATTTCTATTTAAGATGGATTAAATTGGATGATTTAGAGTTTATGAAAGAAAATTTGGGATTCTTGATGAAATCAAGTGATATGCAACCCAATTAGCAGATAACTGAATATGTGAAACAAGAAAATATTATAAGGGATGTGTAAGGACTTCTGTTTTTGGATGAATGGATGAAATTTGAATTTGGACATGAAAGGCCAAGAAGAGTCTGTTGTTCGTGATTGAGCACGGGCGTGCTCATCGGTGAAACCGTAATTAAGTTTGTTATTGAGAAATAGAAATTGTACCCGACCAACACTAGGTCGGCACGGGTGTGCTTGCGCGAGCACGACAGTGCCTAAGGGAAAACAGAAAACAGAAAGTTTGATCTTTTTAGGATAATTGATCAAATGATGATTAAGAGATCAAGAGTGGATTATGAAAAGTAAACCGTTCAATGATAACCAAAATGATAAACATTTTAAGTCATTAAGAAAACTTATCTCAAAGTACTAACGCACCTAAAATACAAATTCCATCAGGTGTTCTTGTTTGACGTACCGACCCAAGAAAATAGACGCAACACGAGATTGAGACTTAAGGAAACCATCATTGCACATTTCTAAGTCTTTGTCCTTTTTAAATTGTTTTGGACTCATATACATGAAAGTAAACATTTATGGTTTGTTTGGTATGGGGTAATGTAATGGACGAGGGAATGGAATGAACGAGGTAATGGAATTGACTAGGGAATGGAATGAACGAGGTAATGAAATAGACCATTCCATTCCATTGTCTTGTTTGGTGACCATGAGGGAATGAAATAAATCATTACTTTATGTTTTTTGGTAGGATGAAAAAGACGAAAAAATAAAATCGGTGGTGAGTGACGGTGGTGGTGGTGGGTGGCGGTTTTGGGTGGTGGTGGGTGACGGTGGGTGATGCGGCGGTGGTGGGTAGTTGTGGGTGGCGGTGGCGGTGGTAGGAGGTGGTGGTGGGAGGTGGCGGTGGGTGGTGGCGGTGGCGGCGGCGACGGTGGTGGTGGGTGGTGGAGGCGGTGGTGGGAGGTGGTGGTGGGTGGTGGTTGGTGGTGGTGGGTGGTGGTTGGTGGTGGTAGGAGGGTGTGGTGGTGATGAAGGGTGAAAGAGGAGATGGAATGAAAATAAAATAAGGGGGTGGATGGAATGAATTTGAGGGATTTAGAGGGAATGACATTTATTGTGGAATGAGTGATTCCATTCCATCGTCCAACCAAACATCATTTTTTTATTCTCTCGTAATCGTCCATTCCATTCCACCTCTCATTCATGCATACCAAACGCTACCTTAATGTAAATTGTTTTGGGCTGATATACACGCGAGTTAACATTTTAAAGAAAAAATACATACTTATGTGAAAAAAATTAATGATATGAAATTTCGAATCATGTATTGCATATGCTTTATGATACCCTTTAAGATACCAAGTAACCACATTCTACTCATATATTCGTATAAATGGCACCGGTTATATTGTATAGATAAACAACCAAGAGAAACTATAGTTCCACTAGATATGTTATATGATGTAAACCTAAACCAAAGTAACCTAGAGAGAATGCACAAGAAAACATGTGTATGCAACGAGCTCATACATGATAAAGATATATAAAAGATATATTTTATTTTCAAATGATACCATACAATGTAATTTATGTCATACCTCGCCCCGAGCACCCCCGGGACGTTCCTGGGCTGCGAAGTCAGTTGGCACATTTGGTAAGTGCTTTGTTTTCAGAGTTTGGTTTTTGTGAAGCGGAATAATGGTTTTTAACAAAAAGGATCTTTTTATAAATTATCTCAACCTTAAGGGTTGGTTTGTAAATATCAGAATCTTGTTATGTAGACAAAAGATTATTTTATTTAAATACTTGGGTAAGAAAGCCAATCGTTTGTACATCAGATTTCAAATCAAAACTCCGACACAAAGTTAGTATAATTTACAAGGAGGTATTCTGTCTAGGGAATCATAATCATCCTAGGCCCCTTAACCTTGTTTTTCCTTCTGGTTCTTTCTGTCATAGAACGAACCAGTAGTAATATATTAAACTGTTAAACATTTCTTCTTCGTTGGAATCTAGTGAACACATCACTTCTTTTCATTCTCTTATTGTATTCATTGGACATGTACCCGGGGCTACGCGGCCTAACTGGCACTCATGCGTTTTACGCAATCACCCGACATACAAGCCAACCTTGCCCGGCCCAACTGGATCCGGAGTGAATATAAATATTTGATCAAACTTTACGTACACTTCTTGGGTAAATAACATTCCCCATAGGTTGAACTCAACCCCTAATTCTGGGATTAGTATGAGTAAATATTTAATTATCATGTTTTGCCTTTTTCATAAAATATAAATATTTTGATCTTTTGCGTGAAGGTGCCTATAGCACAATCACGTCTTACAAATCGTTTTGACAGACCCGTGTTCACAATGTGAACGGGTATTCACAACGTAGACTAGTATTCACCTTGGTCTGAAAGTGGGATTGTTGAAAGATAATAAACTTAGAGCTACTCGGTTCTTAGAATCGGCTGTTAGGTCTCTAGCACTTCCACTAGAACTTTTATTCGTTCCGCGGGTTCCTTCGTCTTTTAAATGCTTGAGTCCGGTAAAATAGTGAACGTCAGTCGAACCGGAAGGAGCGGCTCGGGAGTCGAGACAGCCGGAAGGCATGGGAAAGGCTCGAGTGTAGAGGAGATTTGAGAGAGAGTTCTGTTTTGGTGTGAAGAAATGAGTGAGATGAAGCCTCTATTTATAGGCTGATTCTTCGCCCGTAGCGGACCGTTAGCCAGGGCGCTGGCGGTCCGCTACCGCCCCATGTTGTCCGCATGCGTGCCACGTGGTGGCCATGCAAGCCAGGAGCGCCACACGTCCGTAGCGGATCTTGTGGGCCTGCCGTGGCGGTCCGCCACCGACCACACCTCATACGTGGTGGCCATGCAAGCCAGGAGCGACACATGTCAGCTGTAGAGAGTCCCTATGGACCTGCGTACCGTTAGCCAAGCAGAAGGCGGTCCGCCACCCCTTTGGTGGCCAGATTTCTTGACTCCGTAGCGGACCTTTAACTAGTAGATAGCTGTCCGCTACCCTATAAATTTCAGAATTCTTAATTTATTTTCTATCTTTCAGGTTTCCGACATTTCCCGCAATTTCTTAACTTCATCCCCGACAATATTGGGACCGCATTTTTGGCAGGTGTTACAATTTAGCATGTTATGAAACCATGGAAATGTTAACTTTCAAGAAAAATATATTTATGATAAACTTAGAACTCACCAGCGAAAGATGACATGATTTCGCACGTATTTCAAACAGATCAAGGGTATGGAGTTAGGAACTGAGAAGACATGGGATGGCTATTTGGCAAGACAAGTATTTGGCATGAAGAAAACATTATACTACATAGTTGTAGATAACTTTATTGTATGTTAGTACTTAAGGACCTTATGACTTCCGTTGTAATGTTTGTAAAACGACTATGCATTGTGTAAGTCCAATTGATTCGTCTAGCCC
Organism: Smallanthus sonchifolius; assembly: GCA_023525975.1. Taxonomy (NCBI): domain Eukaryota; kingdom Viridiplantae; phylum Streptophyta; class Magnoliopsida; order Asterales; family Asteraceae; genus Smallanthus; species Smallanthus sonchifolius. Next base: position 32,480,026 of record CM042025.1, read on the forward strand.
TAGTCTTGGGGTGTGATTAAGGACGTTAGTACTTAAGGAAACTGCTGATTTTTGGCAGTTTTATTTAGGGTTTTTCCCTAAATCCATATCAATCTTTTTGGGGGCATTTTTGGGTGATTTTAGGAGTCTGGGAGAGCAAGGAAACACAACTGTATCATCCAATTGAAGAATCATACCGAAGAATTGAAGAATCGAAGTTGAATTCCATCACCATGAGCGGCTAATCCACCGGTAATCATTCCCGGGTGGAATGTTTATAAGTTTTTAGGGTTTTACATGTTTTAGATTTGAGATAACAATTCTTCTAATCGTTCAGTTTGAACTACTTGAATAATTGTGTTTGGTATTATTATGAACTCACGAGAGTCAATATTTTCTTGCGCCATTGACCTCGTTAGATGATAATTGCTATGAACTTTGGTTTGCGTTGAGTTTATTGATTACTATAATTATATATTACATACATTTGCCTCGATTTCTTTCGTGAATGTGTTTTTGCACTATTTTATGGTGATGTATGAATGTTGATGTTCTTGGTTGGAATTGGTCAAACTTAGATAGCCATTTGATTACTTGAACTCATATCTTTGGTGTCATAATCCCTAATTGGTTATGAACTTGAAACCTAGGTGTGATTCCTTTTTAACCACTGTTTACAATCCAAACCATTTACTTGTTACTTGATTGCTAGTGATCGTTTGTGCACTATTTGTTACTTGATAATCATTGTTTGTTGAAGTTACTACTTTAAAACCAACCCAATCCTTTCGTTTGGTAAAAAAAAAGACCCACTGCAACTTCATAAATCACTTTGTAGGTTGAAGTAAAGCGCCGACCACAAACTCTTCGTGGTTCGACACCCTTATTACCCTAACTAGTTTAAGGTAATTAGGACACACTAATTCTCTATCTTTGACCGATGACTTCGACACAGATCAAATTTTGGCACCGTTGTCGGGGAGTGTGTGCGCTTGGTGTTTTATTTTAATTACTTGGTTACTTGTTTTTTTTGTTACTTTTTTTGTTTTGTTAATTATCTTTTATTTTCGTATTACGCGTGGTGTTTGTTTTCGTGTGCAGGTGACAGATTAGTGCATGCGTACCCGTTTATCCGTGAGGACTTCACCACTTGTTTTTGATCCAGAAATTAAGAGGCTAGCAAGGCAAAAGCGAACCCGACAACCAAACTTGTAACCCATTTCACCCGAACCACCATCAATGGATACCCGAAGCAACCATTTAGGACCTAGTATTAGAAACCGTGCCCCAACTCCAAACAGAGGCCCAATCCCTAACCTCCCACCAACTCCACTTCACCGCTCTCCAACTCCATCCATACCCATTAACAACAATCAACCCCACGGGCCGGGTCCGGTTCGTCAAACCCGACCCGTCCTTAACCATACCAATCCCGCTTACCAAGGATGGAGGGGACCATAACCACGCCAAACCCCTCTTGGAAACATCGTTGGACCCCGACCAAGAAACAATAATGATGAAGGTTGGGAGGAAGATGACGATGAAGAATTTAGGTATGATGACAATGAAGATGAAGGGAATTGTGACGGGTTCATCAAAGGGTGAGACAACCACCGGGTCGACCCGATAGAGCCGTTTACCCTCCTCGACAAAAGGGGAGGAGATTTCAAGGGGGTTACAACAATGATCAATGAAGACAACCGGTAGCCCCCGTTGGTGGTGTTAATGGTCGTTTTCGACCGGCCATTTCGGAAAATGCTTCCCCGATTGTACCACCAATTTCGGGAATGAGGAGGTTTAAATCAAGGCCAAATTAAATCAATGTCCTTCCTCATTTCCATGTCATGGTTACCGAAAAGCCATACGCCCATTTAGTCGAGTTTGACGCCATTTGTAGCACCATTGAGGATGAGAACTTTGACCAAAACAAGGTTAACATTAGACTTTTTCAGTTTTCCTTCAAGGATAGGGCAAAGCAATGGTTCGTCACATTACCGGCTAATAGCATTCATACATGGGAGGAGATGCAACAAGTTTTCTTGGATGAATATTATTCAATTGCGAAGACAGAGGACTCCCGAATTGAGATTCAGAATTTTCAATAACAAGTGGGTGAATGATGTGTTGCAAAACACATCTCTTTTCCCTTGTATTTTGTAGCGTTTTTGTATAGTTTTGTAGTCATTTTCGGTAATTTATAGCTTATACTTAGTAAATGTATTTGGCAGGTCTTCGTGTGAAAATGGAGCAAAAACGAGCTAAAACGGTGAAGAAATGAGCGCACGAGGAAAACCGGAAGCTTAGAATGAAAAATCAAAAATATGGAAATTTAAGTCTTGGCGCCACGCGAAGGAATTGGTTCAGGTCTTGGCGACACGCCAAGACCAGGAATTCAGGAAAATGGGAGGCCGACTATTTTGTCCTTGCACTCTAGGGTGTATTGAGATAGGGAGACTGAGAGGTAAACTATCTTGTGAGTACTTAAGTATTGTGGAAATAGCTGAGAGGTGATCCATTAACCAGTCCACTTTACACTCCCATTAGGGTTTCCTTTTAGGTCACACCCGGAGAATGATTAGGGATCCACTAGGTTGTCTGAGGGTGTGGTATTTTAAGATTCTGGTTCCATTACCAAGAAAGAGTCGTGATTCACATTTAAGATTCTAAACCTGGGTAGTGTTTCCCAATCCTTGACTTCATCTAAGTGTCTTAAGCATTGTGTGGAAGTTAGCGGTCTAAGATCTATTTAGTTCGTGAGATTAAGAATCACAAAAAAAACCCTAATATAAATCAGCCAGTCAGTTGAGTCAGAGTCTAGTTAAGTGTCACTAGTGTCTCGTGGGTTCGATATCCGAACTTCCATTAGGCTTACTGAAGTAGATAGGTACACTTACATGTTTTTTGGTATAGTATTTAGGAGAGTCTAGAGTTTAACTAGAGTGTCTAGGTTAGGTTAAATTAGGTAAATTTTATAGACTATATTTAGCACATCAAGTTTTTGGCGCTGTTGCTGGGACACTTAGGCGATAGCGTATTTATCTTTGACTAAACTTAACTGATTAATTGGTCTTATTTATGTTTTGAGTCATAGTTAATCTAGTCAGTCTGTGTCTTTTGTTTGCTTTTTCGTGTGTTTATTTGTGAGTCTAGGTCGTGTCTTAGGTTTTGAGTCTATTACCTGCCACTTTTAAAGAAAAATGTACAGACAACAGGTTAGTCGATTTAGAAATCCTTTGACGTATGATGAATATAGAACTCAAGAAGATTTGAATGCATGGTGTAGAGCTGCTAATGAAGAGAGCAATAGGGAAATCCAAGCCTTAAAAGATTACATAGAATCAAAGCGTGTGAAAAATCAAGGACATTATATGTATGATTTGGAAGGTAATTATTTAGGATATCAAACTGCCTCAAGAGAAATGATCCTGTTAATCCCAGAACTAGAGACGATAATGGATGTCGAAGCCCCACCTCCAGTTCGACAGGGTATTGCTTGTGATGACATACATTTTTGGGATCCAGCACCTATGTGCTATGGACAAGAACCTATAGATGACCAGTTATGGAGTGATGGCGAGATTGAAGAAGAGAGGGAGTTGGCTGACTACACCACAACTTTGATTGAGGACGTTGTTGATGGGGATGAAAGGCTGGAAGAGGAAACTCAAGAAATTGGCATATCAGAACCAGAGATGATATTGGACACAGCAGTCCCACCTCTGGTTCAGCATGACGTTAAGCCCGTCAGTCTCCCATGTCATGGATTTGTGGAACCGAGCCTACAGATGTTGATTTCTTTAGTGATGATAAAGGAGTGATAGAAGAAGTAGAGTTGATTGATGTTCCTCAAACCCTAAATGAAGACGATTTTGTTGAAGAGGGATTAGCAGGTTTATTCGAGATGAAGGCTATTAGTGAGTTATAGCCTAACGAGCCACTGGACAAGATGGAGGATGCAGAGAAGGAGGAGCATGTACCATCTTGGGAGGATGAGTTTGGTGATGAGTTGGTTGGTTTACCAAATCTTGAAGAAGTAGAATTTGACCCCGTTGGTGAGCTTGAATATTTAGAAGCATTACTTATGGGGAAGCCAACAATGGAGATCAAACATGCACCAAACAAATAAGAAAAGGAAGTGGTCATGGAGCAGGAGCAACCACTGAGGATAGATGAATCATCAATCCAACCTAAGGATAGCCGACCTGAGAAGAATTTAAGGTTGATTGAAGTGAAGAAAGATGACTAGTCTATGGAGTTAGTAGATGGTGGATCGCCACTCAAATCAATAAAGCCACGGAAGAGGGACTAGAGACATCTGGACTGGAGTATGGAGAGGATGCACATTGCTTGTAGAGGCGACAGATTCCTACACCACATGTCCCGCATACAGTTTGGTCCAGGGAAGTATAAAGATTGCTAGGCTGAAATGACTACATCCCCTAGAGCTTTGATAGGTTTTACCATTGGATTCTTCCCAAACAATGGTAGAAGAAAGAAACTGAATCAAAACAGTGGGAAGAGGATAAAGGAGAAGCTCCCTGATAGAGGATAAGTGTGGGGATGGTAGGTGTAGGATAGTGTAGAGTTTGCATAGGTTTATGTGATTTTATTTGTATATTTTTTTTGTTTTCAGTGTGATTTGTTATCTTTTGTTTTTCAGGAATTCGCAACCTTTTCGGAGAGAAAAAATCAACAAGAACGCATTTCCAGGTAAGTTTTTATATGATTTAATGTTGGAAACACGTTTCTAGAGGTTTTTGAGAGAAAATGGGATTGGATGGCAAAATTTTTCTAAGTATAAAATCAAAATAACCTTATGTGAAAATCGGGTCCTCGCGCCATCTCTGCCTCGCGACACGCGAGAACCAGAATGTTGACCGGGTCAAAACCATCTCCCCGTGCCATGTGAGGAGGGCCTTTATTGTTTCTCGTGACACACGAGAGACGTACTGTTCACATAAAACATTTTTATTTTCAATTTCCAACCCTTTTTTCCCATTACCGACACCCTTCACCACCATTTTCACTCACCTTCACCAACCATTATACCGTTTATCACCTCCCAGCTTCCATTCATCACTCAGCACCCATTATTTACCAAATTTTAAAACTTTTAACTTAACCACTTTCACTCACTGTCCACAACCTTCACCAAACCTTAACCACCACCACGAAAACCACCATGGTACACCTTAGAGACGTTCGTGTTCGATTTTGCCTCACTTTGACTTTCATGTCTATGTGATTGTCACCGATCAGGAATGTTTCCCGACTTTTTTATTTTGAGTCTGTCTTAGTATAAATTGTTTTTTGAGTCAGGATTTTGTACATTGAGTCTGTTTTAGTGTCTTTTGGTTTTTGTCGTGTCAGTTGCTGTTAGGTTTGTAAATGAGTCATGTATTTTGAGTCATTGAGTCGTTTGGATTTTATTTTTAATTAAGTTTGTATATTGTTGGTTTTATATTTTTATAGCTTGAGCCTGTTTGATGTCTGCTTGGGGTTTTGCTTAGTTCTTACTTTTGCAGGTTCAGATCGATCCGCCTGTTTTTAATTTTAACTGTGGGGATGATATGAAGTTTATCTAGATGTTAAGGGACACCTCAACGTGTGTTTTGGATACGATCGCGAATGGAATGCTATACGGTCGTATGAATTTGGCTTGGAAGACACTAAAGAACTTATGAAGTTTACTTCAAATTAACCAGCTAAGTGTATTCCAAGTTTGTGCATTTATTTTTATTTTTGTATATTTCTTATCAATTTTAGTCGTCTTTCATCCTACATTGGAGACAATGTAGAGTTTAACTGTGGGGATGGGAGACAGTCGTCTAGTTTTTGTAATTTGAGTATATTTTTGTATTTTTAGGTAGAATTTGAAAAAGAAAATGTTTTTGAAGGTTTTGCAAATTAAATGAAAAATGATAGTACAATTGGGATTAGGTTTTTAAAATAAATCTAATTAAAAGATACTAAATAGGTTGAAAACACATCTGATTTGGGATGTGTTGGTAGGCCGAGCCGGCTTTGAAAGGTTTTAACCTAAAATGTAATTAAAATACTTAATAAATCATGAAATCTTGTGGGTTCTCATCTTAGGAGAAATAGTTAAGCCAAGACTGCTAGATATAGTATAAAAGGAACCATTGTAGGTCTAAACCAATATGTATTTTTAATTAAATGGCACATCCTTTCCTTTTTATGAGAATAAATTCAGAACTTGTGGCGCTTAAAAAATTCAATAATGAAATCAAATTGAGCAATGATAACTAAAGCTTATGTGTCACATGCCAAGTTTAAGCTTGGTTGAACACCACTAAGTTGAGTTTGAAAAGAAAAAAAATATATATATAAATGCTCATAAAATGCATTCATTTATTCCATCTTAAATTTAATTTAAAAAACCATAGGGTTTTTTGCATGCAGTGGTAGGGGAATCTAAATGATTTTAACATATGCCTTATAAATTTGTGGTAGGAATAGGTAGAACTGTGGCTTCCTTAGTGTGAGACCCAAGATTAATTGAAAATACATGAACTTAAATTCTAAACATGAATAGGGGCCAGATGTTTGATGGTTGGGTGGTTGGGTTTAAGAGGACAAGCATACCAGTAATTGCAGGTAATGCGTTTATATCTGAAACTAATTAACCTAATGATTTGAATGCCTATATCCTGATTATGATTCCATTTCAGTTTTTTCAGGGACAAAAAAGGTTAAGTGTGGGGATGTTTGATGTGTTACAAAACACATCTCTTTTTCCTTGTATTTTGTAGCGTTTTTGTATAGTTTTATAGTCGTTTTCGGTCATTTATTGCTTGTACTTAGTAAATGTATTTGGCAGGTATTCGTGTGCAAATGCAGCAAAAACGAGCTAAAACGGTGAAGAAATGAGCGCACGAGGAAAACCGAAAGCTTAGAATGAAAAATCAAAAATCTGGAAATTTATGTCTTGGCGCCACGCGAAGGAATTGGTTCAGGTCGCCAAGACCAGGAATTCAGGAAAAGGGGAGGCCGACTATTTTGTCCTTTGCGACACCCTAGGAAGGATACTTGAGTCTTGGCGACACACCAAGACCCAAAAATACGGAAAAAAACCCTAAATTGAGTATTAAAGAATTTTTATGCGATTCCATTGGGGGTTCGAATTCTAGCCTTCAAGCAAGGAAATTTTGGCTATTTTGAGAGCATAATGTTTGTTTGGAGCAAGAGTTTAAAGATTTAGAGCACATATTGGTTAGATCGCGTTATTCGATCATTGAACTTTGATTCTTATCGTTCGTTAGAACTTTTCGATCAGATGTCTTCGATTCTTATTACTGTTTTGCTGCTTGTGAACTTGATTGTTGTCTAAACATTAGATACTACCTAGGTGACGATGACTAATTGTATTTGATCGACTTTCTTTTGGTTTTGGTTACTATTTTATGGATTAATATTTGAGCAAAGAATCTATTTACAATTGGTTTGATGTGCATGCGTATTTAGATCTAATTTATGATTAATTATTGTTCCATATGTGTCTTTGTGAATGTCTTTCATGTATAGATGCATATTAGGTTGCTTACTGTGTGTTTGTGACTAGTTTAAGGTTTTTGATCGATTGAATCCATAGGAACGATAGTTGAGAGTTTAGAGGGTTTAAGTATTCTACTTACTTCAATAGCTGAGAGGTGCGAAGTAGTCGGGTTGTCTTTGGTATTAAGTTTTTAGGTGTAAAGGCTCTGAGAGGAGGTTTCCCTAGAATCCCTAGTGTTATTTTCTATCCTGTGTCTTATCAAGAATTTACAGGTTACTCCTTGCACTCTAGGGTGTATTGAGATAGGGAGACTTAGAGGTAAACTATCTTCTGAGTATGTAAGTATAGTGGAAATAGCTGAGAGGTAATCCATTAACCAGTGCACTTTACACTCCCATTAGGGTTTCCTTTTAGGTCACACCTGGAGAATGATCAGGGATCCACTAAGTTGTCTGAGGGTGTAGTATTTTAAGATCCTCGTTCCATCAGAGTTTCCGTTACCAAGAGAGAGTCGTGATTCACATTTAGGATTCTAATCATGGGTAGTGTTTCCCAATCCTTGACTTCATCTAAGTGTCTTAAGCATTGTGTTGAAATTAGCGGTCTAAGTTCTATTTAGTTCGTGAGATTAAGAATCACAAAAAAACCCCTAATATAAATCAGTCAGTCAGTTGAGTCTGAGTCTAGTTAAGTGTCACTAGTGTCTCGTGGGTTCGATATCCGAACTTCCATTAGGCTTTACTGCAGTAGATAGGTACACTTGCATGTTCTGTGGTCTAGTATTTAGGAAAGTCTAGAGTTTAACTAGAGTGTCTAGGTTAGGTTAAATTAGGTAAATTTTATAGACCATATTTAGCACATCAGTGAACCATTGCATGAAGCGTTTACTCGTTTCAAGGAACTTTTGAGGAAATGCCCACATCACCAAATAGAATTGTGAGAATTAGTGAAGTGCTTTGTGGATGGTTTGACTCAAGAGCAGAGGAAGTACTTGAAGTCCATAAGCAATGGGACATTGTTGTCTAATCCCGAAGAGGAAGATTGGGATTTCTTGGAGAAAATGAGCCAAAGTTCTAATGCGAGGCATCGGCTAGCCGAAGAACCAAACAACCAATTTCTAAGTCCGTCCCGGATTATGAAACTAAGGAGATGTGATTCCTGTTATTCGTAGCAGATTCAATACACCGATACAAGAATCATGAAATGAGGTAGAATCAGAAACACATAGTTAAAGGTGTAATTATCCAAAGTATTATGATATTACAAATGAACTCCCCCTTACAAAAGTCAAACTATACAAGTATTTATACTAAGAATACAAAGAATGACTTCGTCCGAAATACATTTCGGTCTAAATGTATTTCGTTCGAAAATGATATCGATCGAAACAGATTTCGGTCAAAATCTTTTAACATCAAAGAATTCTTCCATCTTCAGCCTGTTTTATATGCGATAGACTACAATTAGTTTCAACAATCTCCCCCTAGGCCATTGCATATCAAAACACAAGAATTCTGCCAAGCTCCCTCAAACAATTTGCATCATCAACGTTAGATCTTGGACTCGAAGCTTTAACTCTCCAAACTTGTCTTGGTTTAGCTTTGACCTGCCAATCTCGTTTTGGTTTTGACGTCCAAAACATCTTCAACCAATTAAAAACTTTAACAACCTTTTCTTGAACCTTTCTCTGAGGTTGAGAAAAGACCTTCTGTTTGGGAAACTTGTATTTCGTGATGCAACAATCTCTTGATAAATGACCCTGCTTTCCACAGCTGAAACATTTCTTTAAAGCAGGACATGTTCTTTGATAAGTCCCCTTTCGATATGCTGACTTGTCTTTAGACTTTTGTTCTACAACTTTTGACGTTTCTACTCCCTTTTAAACAAACATGAGCGGATCAAATTTATTTGAAACGAACGGGATGGCATTAGCATTAAGTGGGCTCTCTTTCTTGAACCCTAAGCCACCCTTATTGTCAAAATAATCCACACATTCTTTACTTTCTTTAGATTTGTCATTGACACAATCATCATCAGAAGCAAGATCACTTGGAATCTTCAATTCAACTTTCTTTGCTTCGTAATTTCTCTTTGGCTCTAATGAAGGATAAACATTTGACACAAACGGCTCTGGAATGTATGGTTGAGATATATGTGAATAAAATCCATTTGTAGTAAATGAAGGAGGAACACTTTTGTATCCAATCTCACTATTCACTTTATCATTAACTTGAGCCTCAATGTTTTCATCGGTGCTTTTATATCCTAGACTAGACTTTACTTTGTCATGTATTTAAGCTTCAATGATCCCATTAGCAACTTTCCCAGAAATGTTTATTTTATTAACTTTGATTGTATTATTGGCAACTTTCTCTATCTTTTCTGTCATCAACTTCTTTTATGTTTCTGTTTTCTTAATCAACTGTTTCTCTTTTCTCAATCAACAGTTGAATTTCATAATTCTTTCTCTTTAATTGAAGCTTCACATGAGAATTTTCTTTGACACAGTCATCAATATTTCTTTTATACTCTTTCTCACGATCTTTTAGAATCTGGTTCGTAGTATGTGAATGTTTCAAAGCATCCATCAGAAGTTGATTTTGTTTCTTGTATTCTACAATTTTCTCAAAACACTCCACGGAACACATATTTTTCATTGAACACTTCAGAATATGCTTTAAGTTCGTGTGATTCTTTCACTGCTTCAGCAACCAAATTGGATTCTATACGTTTACAATTTCCTTGAAAATCATAACCATATCTACCTATGCTCACTATTATGTTCTGATCCTCTTTGAGCGCATATATCTATAGCTTTGCACATAAATCCTCTAATGAATTAAACTTTAATCCTTTATTTCTGATGTTATGTTTAAAAATCTCCCATTCCTATGGTTGAGCATTGAGAAATTTATCCATAACTTTTGATTTTTCATATTCAATATCAAACTCCTTTAGATCATTTATCAACTCTACATATCTATGATATTGTTCAGTCATAGATTCTCCTTCGGCACGTGCGAACACTTGATATCTTTTCTTTAATGTGTCTTGTCTTGCTTGTCTTTTCTTATCTTCCTTATTCACACATAATGATTTAGTAAGATCTAGATGAACATACCCCAATCCATTTACAAAGACCTTATGCACACACCCGTCGTTAGCCATTGAGAATTCCCTCTTTTTTTAATATTTTTTTAACTACCTCATTTTTTCATAATCAGCGCCAAACATAGCTTCAAACATCCTCAAAAAATTTTGACCAAGAAAAATTTTCCCGCCAAAAAACTCTTTTTTTTGAAAAAATTTCTGGATCTGCCACTGATTAGGGTGTAACAATGTTAAGATCTACCAACAGTTAAATGTTTTCATTTAAATTTTAGACATGATTTAAGAGATTCATAAGAAACAAATCTATAATAACAAGCAAAATGAATGAAAGAATGAACAAGTAGTAACTATGGATGTAATAATGTGTTGTTATGTGACCAATATAAATTGTTGAGTTGATGCTTCATGGAAACAAAGAATCAATGCTGGAGATGCCTCCCATCTATTACCTCCTTCAGTTTTGCAAAAAGTAACTCTTGCTCCTCCAAATTAAGGCTTCTTAATATCTGTTCCATAAGGATCTCAACTGGATACTATTGTGGAATAACAAAGGACTAATGGTAGATGTAAGCAAAAATAGCCAATACCATCTGACAGTCCATTCTGTCAGTAAAGCCACCATGTCCCGGAATACTGCAACCAAAGTCCTTGATCTTAAAGGCTCTTTTGAACCCACTTACAAAAAAGCCTCCAAATGGTGCTATAACCGATGCAAATAAGCCAAGGCATAAAGCATGCCACTGCACTGGTAAAATTAATATTTCTTTCCATGGTAACCATTGAGCTATCTCTGTGGGTAACACAAAGATTTCTGGCTTAAAAAGAGGACCAGGATCACATTCGAGCCAGCTTGTGGATAAATCCCTTTTTGGGCATGTCAACCACTGGTAATGGCCCAAAACATTTGCAATAAAAAATGCTGAAATAACTGTTGCAACCGATGCTCCTATAAAGCCCTCCCATGTTTTCCTTGGAGAAATATTGATAAGAGGTGTCTTCCCGAAGCACAATTCAAAGAAATAAGCAGCCACATCATTAATTGCAATAAGTGACGCCGGGAGGAGAAACCAGAATATCCCTTCAAAGATATTGGCAGCAGTGAAGGAAGATTGTGTAAAATCAACTATCAAAATCATGTGTATCCATGCATACCGACTAAATTGATAATTGTACATCTTTTTCTTTAGTGTAAGAATGAACCACATGAACCCTGTAATATATAAGAAATAACAGATAACCATTTGATACTTCGTAAAACTTGTTGCAAGCTTGTAGAAGATCTTTTTAGGAGTTACAACATGCATTATATGTTGACCAAGAATGCGACCATACACGTACAACATTGCAGTGAAGAAGAAGTGACAACTGAGTAGTCTGAATCCTGGAAGACGTTTATCTTCATGAGCTCTTCTAAGCAGGTTAAATAGCTCACTTGTCATTAAGATTTGGCTGATGACGATCATACCCCGGAGATAAATATGACCCAAATAGACAACCACTATGAAGCACACAAGCATCCAAACAGAAGAATATGTTCGAACCCACATTGATTTATATTTGTTTTGGTCGTTGAGAAGCAAAGCATTCTCACTTAATTTCATTACATCTGGAAAAGCCTCGGTTGATTTTTCCTATGCCAAGCTCTGGCAGATGAAGGTGATCTAGGGCTTCGAAGATTTTTTTCCATGAATTTAACGTTCATTTTCACCGAAAATTACTATGAGGTCTTGATTTCTAGAAATGATGAATCTATATACAGATTTCCTCGTGGTTGAAGAACGACGGAAGATCACAGAGAAAGCATTTGTGAAATTTTCGTGAATCATCCATCGGCTAGGGAAGAAGAAGGTGACGAGCATGCGAATCAACCTTAACCGCTTAAATCTCTTATACCAATTGTGATTCCTGTTATTCGTAGCAGATTCAGTACACCGATACAAGAATCATGAAACGAGGTAGAATCAGAAACACATAGTTAAAGGTGTAATTATCCAAAGTATTATGATATTGCAAATGAACTCCCCCTTACAAAAGTCAAACTATATAAGTATTTATACTAAGAATACAAAGAATGACTTCGTCCGAAATACATTTCGGTCAAAATGTATTTCGTCCGAAAATGATTTCGATCGAAACAGATTTCGGTCAAAATCTTTTAACATCAAAGAATTCTTCCATCTTCAGCCTGTTTTATATGCGATGGTCTACAATTAGTTTCAACAAGAGAGATTGGGGTCTATGGAAAGGGAATTGGCATTGTTGAGAAAAGGTGAGAAGAAACAGGTAGCGGGAGTGAAGACAAGATTTGATGTTTGTGAGGATTGTCGGGACTTGGGGCATAAAGCGATGGATTGCCCAATGCAAGAAAGGAAACAAGAAGAAGTGAACCAAGTTTACGGGGATAGGAAACAAGATTTAAATGACATGAATTCGAACACGTATCACTCAGGCTTGAGAAACCATCCTAAATTCAAATATGGAAATGCGGAAAACCAAATGAACCTCAACTCATCATCATCGTATCAACCACGCCAACAAGGTAACTACAAATCGGGTGGTTACCAAAGGAACTCTTACAACAACAACAACAACAATTGGAACACAAACTACCCCCACGAATTGCAATCAAGATCAACAACAACAAGGTAGATCATCGGGGGGTGATGATTTGGTTAGCTCAAAGTTGGATGCAGTCATGGAGATGATGAACAAGTTCAAAAAGGAGAATGAAGTGAGAGACAAGTGGGGCAATTGGCGGGAGAGATAGCCCAATTCAAGCAAAGTAGAGGAAAGTTACCAAGTAACACTACCTTGAACCCCCAACATCAGGGAACTACCTCAAAGAATGAATGGGTTAGTGCATTTAACGTCTCCTAAGAAAATTAAGAAGATGAAATGGAGGAAGAAATTGAGTTTGGAGAACCCCTAGTGCCTATTCAAATTCGAGAATTCAAAACAAATTTGGCACTACTAGATTATGGGGCGGGGGTGAGAATTTTACCGGGGAGCGGGTATGACCAATAAAATTTTGGTCCTTTAGAAGAATACAACACCACATTGGTGTGAGCGGACGCTTCACGAAAGTGTCCTCGGGGGAAATTAGTGGGAGTGGCTATGAAGATTGGTGAGTTTTACTATCCGAGAGACTTTTTGGTACTTGACTATGCACCACTTTAAAGGAAGAACAACCACAGGTTATCTTAGGTAGACCATTTTTGGTGACAGGAAATGCGCAAATCAATTCTCGAAATTGTACTGTTGACATGACCTTTGGGAACCGTAAGTTGAACATAAACATATTTTCAAATTCATTTACATATTCTGTTGAAAATAAATGTTCAAAGTCAGTTGCTATTAACGTGTGCCATCCTTGTTACAAGGTAAATGAGAGTGACACCATAGAGAAAGCTTTTTTGTGTGACAGGTCTGAAGTGGGAAAGGAGAAGAAATCCTCGAAAGCACCGGTGAGGACAAAGAAGCCACCTGATCATATTAAGCATGTGCGTGAAGATGACGAGCTAGTTGAGGTGGAGATTATAAGAGATAAGAATTAGAGTTGGAATGATAACAACCGAGCTGGTGAGGGAATCATTGGAAGTGAGTTTGTATTTCAACCACCATAAGAGCTAAATGAGGTAATGTCGGGCTGAGGACATTAAACTTTGCGCTAACCGGGAGGCAACCCAGCTTTTTGAAACTTTGTTTTGTTTTGTGTGCTTTAGTTTTCGTCACCATAAAGTGTGGGGAAGTGTCACACCCCGGATTTAGCCTACCCGGGCGTGCGACTCCCGGTTGGTACCTGTCTCTTATTTTATTTTATAAGAGTTTTATAAACATAGCGGAATGTTTTATAAATTTTCATAACTTAGGATCTTTTCAAAATACGGGAAACTCTTGTTTTATTTCATTTCATAATCTGGGAAAACACCCTGATAAATTATACAAACTTTTAATTTACAAAACCAAGGTTACAAGAGCCATTTCTTTCAACATATCTATAGGGTTGACGTTCTCTTTCATGACATCTTTAATTCTCTGTCATTCCATGGCCATCTCAATATAAATTCATCCTTAGTTACTGTAAAATGTTTGAAAATATTTTAGCAGTATAAACTTGTGAATCCAAGTATATTTTAAATCATAATCTGACATGTGTGAATAAATAGAACAATTTGCCCATATCTGAATGGTTAATTTACACATTCAGCGGACCACTTGACCAGAATATATAACCACTAGCCACACCAGGCACATTCTTGGATCATATTTGTTTTACGTTAAATGGGATCCCGCCTTACGCCTTAAGCGATATTGGTCTTACGTATTATAAACTACCAAGCCATAGCCCTATACGGGGAGTATGTTGGTACCATGGACTACTCCCCGCCTAACCCTGTTACAACATTTCATCTGTAACACGTGTATGCATACGTGACTCTATGGTCTGAATGCTATATAGTAAATCACCTTATACGACCAATGGTTGTATTAGTTCATTCAAGTCAGATCACAATCAAAACAGTTTTCAGTTTTGAAATCATTTTATGAAAATACAAGTATCCACCTTGGTAGATTTTCGTCTTAGTGATCTTCTAAAGTGAGAGTCCTAGTAGGCAGCGTCTCTGCTTAGGTCGTCTAGCTTGGTTTCTTCGAATAGGCTTTTTTTAGCTTCTTGATTCTCTCTAGGATGGTCCGGCACTTCTGGAACTTAAACGTACGAGCGGGAATGGATTTAGGGGAGTGGAATATCAGATAATAACTCAAAAGTTTGAGTTTTTGTGTTTGGAAATGGCTAGATACGAGTTGCTATTTATACACAATTTTGCTGGCTGTGACAGACCGTTATAGGTAGTGACGGTCCGTCACCGCTTGATCATAACAGACCATTACCGTTTGGTGACGGTCCATCACCATTCTAGGGTTGGTGAGTCAGCTGACACGCGTCAGCTTCTTGTGACTTTGCGGCGTGACGGACCATTACGAGGCCGTGACGATCCGTCATAGGGTTTCTCGCTTCAAAATCAGGCCATTAGTCACCGGACATGTGGCACGTCATCATTACATGCGTGTTCACCCCGTAACGGACCCTTACCATGGGTGACGGACCGTTACCATCCAGATTTTTGAGTTTTTGACTTTTTAGTCCTTGTACTTTTGTATAATTACACATATATTTTTGTTATATTTGGTATAAAATTTTCAAGAATGTTACATTCTCCCCACCTTTGAAAAATCTCATCCTCGAGATTACCGGAACAGGTGTAGATATTTCTTCTTTATTTATGATTCTAGTTCCCAAGTATATTCCAGACTGCGTCTTGAATTCCACTTGACTTTGACAAGTTTCAATCTTTTCTTCTTTAACTTTTTGGTCTGATGATCTTCTATTTGTAGAGGTTGTTCGATAAATTTTAAAATTTCATTGACCTCTATGTCTTGTAGAGGCATTTCAAGAGATTCGTCGGCTAAGCATATGCGTAGATTAGACACATGGAATACATCATGTATGCCATTTATTTCTTCTGGTAATTCTAATTGATATGTCACTGGTACAATTTGTTTTCTGATTTTGAAGGTCCAACAAAGCGAGGACTTAGTTTACCCTTCTTTCCGAATCGGACAATACCTTTCCAAGGTGATACTTTCAATAACACCTTGTCTCCAATTTCAAATTCCAGTGGCTTTCTCCTTTTATCCGCGTAGCTCTTTTGTATATCACTTGCTGCTTTTAATCGTTCTTGTATCTGAGCTACTTTTTCAGTTGTTTCTTGAACAAGTTCAGGTCTAGAAAATTGGTTTTCTCCAACTTCAGCCCATCATACAGGAGTTCGGCATTTCTTTCCATATAGAGCTTCAAAAGGTGCCGCCTGAATGCTTGTGTGATAACTATTTTTGTATGAGAATTCTATTAGAGGTAGGTGATCATCCCAGCTACCACCTAAGTCTATCACACATGCTCGAAGCATATCTTCTAAGGTCTGAATTGTTCTTTCGCTCTACCCATCTGTTTGTGGATGATAAGCAGTGCTTAAGTTCAGACGAGTTCCCATGGCTTCTTGGACACATCCAGAATCGAGATGTGAACCAACCATCTCTATCTGACACTATGGATAATGGCACTCCATGTAAGGATACGACTTCATCTACATAAAGACGAGCCAATCTGTCCATACTAAAAGTTTCTTTCATAGGGAGAAAATGAGCAGATTTAGTTAATCTGTCAATGATAACCCAGGTATTATCATTTCCCTAGCTGGTTCGAGGAATTTTAGTAATAAAATCCATTGTTATCATCTCCCATTTCCAAATTGTCATCTCTAGTTGTTGCAATAAACCAGAAGTTTTCTGATGTTTTGCTTTTACTTGAGCGCAAGTAAGACATTTTGCAACATATATGGCAATATCTTTCTTCATGCCAATCCACAAGTGATTATCCTTCAGATTTTTATACATCTTGTCGCTTCTTGGGTGCATCATATATTTTGATTTATGTGCCTCTTCGAGGATTCTTTCTCGAAGGTTTCCGTTGATCGGAATCCAGATTCTTTTATTCATATGAAATATATCATCGTCTCCTTTAGTTAACTGTTCAATCATGTTTTTCATTCCTTCTTGCTCTAGGTTTTCTTCTGTCTGAGCAGAATGTTGAGCATCCTTTATTTGAGACAAGAGATCAATACGAAGGTCAAGTCTAAGAGCACGAACCCGTTTAGGTTTTTCTCTTTCCTTTCTGCTTAAGGCATCTTCAAAAACATTTGCCTTTCCTTCATGGTAACATATTTCACAATCATAGTCACTTAAGATCTCCAGCCAACGCCTTTGTCTCATATTCAGTTCTTTCTAACCAAAGATATATTTCAAACTCTTATGGTCAGTATAAACTGTGAATTTAACTCTATAGAGATAGTGCCTCCATAATTTCAGAGCAAAAATTATGGCACCTAACTCTAGATCATGATTTGTATAGTTCTTCTCATGAGTTTTTAACTGACGAGATGGATATGCAATTACTTTGTTTCTTTGCATTAATACACAACCTAGGCCGTTGTTTGAAGCATCACAATAGACTATGAAGTCTTCATTGCCATCTGACAAGGCCAGTCTTGCTTGGTTCCCCATTCATACTTTATATTTTTACGAGTTAAAGTAGTTAAGGGAACTGCAATCTTTGAGAAATCCTGTATGAATCGTTTGTAGTATCATGCTAGACCCAAGAAACTACGAACTTCAATTGGAGACTTTGGGATTTCCCATTTGGATATAACTTCAATTTTGGATGGGTCTACTTGAATACGTTCTGCATTCACCACATGACCCAGAAATTGTACTTCTCTAACCAAAATTCATATTTAGAGAATTTAGCATATAATTTCTCTTTTCTTAGAAGTTCAAGCACTATTCTGAGATGATTTTCATGATCTTCCGCATTTCTAGAATAAATAAGTATATTGTCGATGAAAACGATAACAAATTTATCTAGGTAGGGTTTACAGATACGATTCATTATATCCATAAATGCGGCAGGAGCATTAGTAAGTCCAAATGGCATAACCGTGAATTCATAATGTCCATATTTGGTTCGGAAAGTGGTTTTAGGAATATCTTCCTATTGAACTTTCATTTGATGGTATCTTGATCTTGAAGGTCCAGGTAACTCAACTACTGATCGAACTCGTGATCTGACGTTGCTATAACACGAAGTGCGGAATCCTTCATGTTAACGTTTGTATACTAACCGACAATTCAAACAACACGCGTAAATAAACTTCCTAAATATATTCCAAATCACAGTGGTTACAGACTCAATCAGACATGTTTATCTCTCGGTTCTCTCTCTGATCTGTTCTCCCTATCTAATGACTCTGTAAACACATATATATAGAAACTAACCTGTTGTATGCGAACTTATTAAGTTCGCCTGAAACAGACTAAGCGAACTTAACAAGTTCGCCTCAGTTAGACCTAAGCGAACTTATTAAGTTCGCCTCTTGTAGACCAGGAGAACTTAACAAGTTCGCCTCTAGGCTCACTAGTAAAAACACTTAGCAACTTTATACATTTACATATAAAAAACACAAAGACATAAAATCTAACTATTACAAGCTTTTGTCATTACAAATCTATGTCCTAACAGACTCCCCCTTGACAATAGCTTGATCTTCTGTCTTCAGTCTTTATCTTGAACTCTTCCAGTTGTCCGATAGTCTGCTGCCAGCGTGCACTCCATATCTTCTGCATATCTCCAAAACTCTTTTATACTGTAGACCTTGTTCTCTCCATTCATCAGTATACATGATCTCATTCTTTCGCAGCGCCCTCTGATCTTTCTTTGAAAAACTAATAAGATTCATTGCGTCATAGAAACACACAATGACCTTATTATCTTTATCTTCAATCCTTGCTTCACCAGTATTAACATCAACATACCACCATTTCATATTCCCAAGAAAGTCTTGAGGAATATTCTTTAATGGTATCTTGTGAATAGCACTCACTGGTCTATACTTGTATTTCCATATTACTTTCCCAGTCTTAGGATCTGTGTTCTTCACTCTCTTTCCCTTCTGTGGTTTCAGCCGTTCATACTTACCCGAACTACCTTCTTTCTTTATCACGTTTTCTATCACATCAGCCAAACCATTCTTCGATCTATTTATGAGTGGCTTTGAAGCTAGACCATTTATTTCACACCTTGGCAAGGTATTGAAATATTTGATCCTCGGCTTTAAGTATTGAACACCGTCAGATCATTTGATTACAAATAATTTTGATTCACCATCATAGAACCAACTTATGATCCTTCCTACACACTGCTCTTTATTCACATATTTCTCTTTCTGAGCAGGTTGTGCTGGAGACTTGGGTAGCACCTTCATCCAACTGTTTACAACTTCTCTCCACTGTTCTCGTGTCATCCCTGTATCTCTATACATCACAGGTTCTTCATTAATCTTCGGAGACTCAGTGTGAGTAGTTTCAGTTTCAGCACCCTTATTGAATTGAAGATTCTCATCATCAGTATCCATCTTTGACTCAGCTGTATCATCAGGCAGTGTGACGTCTTCAATAGAGTCCATAGAGTCAGTTATTCCGTCATAAGAGAACTCAGGAACAACATCCTCTTGGATGAAGTTATATGGCACCTTAAGACCATCACAACCTTCATATGTAACACTGTCTTTATCTTTCTCTATTTCAATCTCTACTATTTCTCCTTCTTCTATCTCAGTATCTGACATATCCTCGTCCATGTCATTGAATAAATCGTCAATGTCATCAAGACATTCAATCTTTTCAGCTTCCTCTTCTTCTGAATCTTGAAAGAATTCTAATAACAGAATTTCTTCGTCATTAGTACCAGAAATATCTTTGTCTTTGTTTCCTTCAATTGATTGTGATGTCGACTCCCCCTGAACTCTAGATATAGGATTAGCGTCAGTGTATTGACGATAACCCTCAATATTTCCAGCAGGATCATTGTCTTCATCATCACGTATTTGAATTGACTCTGTGTGACAAGTATCAGGTATCCTCAACCCCCCTGAGCGTCAAGACGCTGAACGAGTTTGGAAACTAATGCTTGGATATCAGCAATTTGTTAAGCTTGAGTCTGAATCACCAGCTATCGTTGTGAATCAATAGATACAAGAGAATTAACTTGTGTTTGTAGAGACAGCACTTGAGATTCAAGGAAAGTAATCCTGTCAGAATCAGAAGGCTTTGACGGACCAGCTGTTGATTGTGGAATAGAAGGACTTGAAGTAGTAGGAATGACTGAAGGAACAGGAGATTGAGCTGGAGATGGATCCTTAGAGCGTGGAGGAGTAATGATTAGAGAAGCAACAAAATTAGCATCCTCAACTCCTTGAGAAGATTTTACAGCAGCAATCGACGCAGACATTAACTTTGGACGTGTAGGATCTGGATTAAAGTCACTGTCAGTGTCAGAACTCTCGTCGACCAAAGATCTTTTACCAAGTACTGATCTGGAAGGAGGATCCCGAACAGACTTGCGTCGTGGTCGTCTGGCTTGAGATTTAATGCGTTTTCTAGCATTAGCCAGTGGAATAGCAGCCAACCGTTCATAATGACCTAGGGAAAAATCCCTAGATTCATCAGATTCAGTGGTGTCATCATCATATGATATCGTATCACTTTAGTTAGAACTAGACTCAGCTTCTGACACCACATTCCCTTCTTGTTCATGAACGGGCGAGTTCACAGCATCATCAACGAAATCATCCATGTTTATTCCTAGATCTTGATTAGGGTCATGAACGACCTCTTCTTGAACTGGTTCCTGAATAGGAATATCAACTGCAGCTTGTGGAATAGGAACTTGTTCAGGAATAGGAATTTGTGGTTATACAGGAACTTGTATTTGTGGAACTGGTATCTGTTGTTGTTGTGGTTGTTGCTGTTGTTGTTGTGGTTGTTGCTGTTGTTGTTGTGGTTGAACATTGACTCCTTGAGCTTGAACAAGTTCATTAGGATGAAACCAGTTGTCATTAGGTGGTGCAACATAATCAGGATTGATTAAGTGCCCAAACAGTGGAGTATTGACTGGAATCAATGCAGCATTCTGCTGTTTTACCTTAGTACAGTCGGTAAAAATACGTTTTGACATCGGAGTCAAAGTTAATCTTATTGCATGTTGTGGAAGATCAGGAATAAGATGATTGAGTATCATTTGAATAAATCGAGGATACATTAAGAAACCTTGACCTTCAGCTGGATTGATTTGCATTACCATCTCCCGATAGAAATAAAGAGGAAAATTGAATCGTTTATTCAATGTTAAGGCCACCATAGCTGTTTGAAGAGCCATCTTCAATCCATCGGTACCAGCTTTTCGCGGAGAGATGCATTGAATAATCACATGGATAAAATACCTCCATTCACCAACTAACCCACCTTTCCGAGCTTGGGTATCATTCTGTCGTCCACGATAACCCATCCGTTGAAAACAACCCATAATAAGAGTGTTACGATAAGATATTGGATCGTCAGCATTTCCACCTAAATCAAGAGCAGCACGAATCGTCGCTTCAGAAATTGCAATCTCAGTGTTATTTACTGTTGCACGAAGTACATGCGGTTCCACGTCAGTATCTTGATGTACCGTATCCCAGAATTACTGTATGTACACCAAGCTGATATAGGGATCTGCAGATAAAGCAACATGCAGTCTTGATTGATTCAGAAAATTTATGATGCCTTGAAAATGAACTGCTTCTGGCATATTGGGATCTGACAACGCCACTTGATTATGCTTATATTCGACACGACGAGCCATCTGTGAAAATATCGGACAACACAACAAACATTAGTACACTTACACATATATGAAACACACATTTAATAATACACACAAACAAAAAAAAATTTTAAAAATTTTCAAACAAAAATTTTTTTCAACAAACAAAAAAAATTCACAAGTCCATTTCACTTCTGACCCCTAGGAGAACTTAATAAGTTCGCTTAGTAGTGCAAGAGGCGAACTTATTAAGTTCGCCTGACAAGTTCGCTTCGAACAAGTTCGCCTGAACCTGAGACGTTTCAAATTCAAACACAGATTTTCAAAACTTTGGCAAATCGATAGAGAATCAAGAAATAAGCATATACAATCAATCGAATATCAATTTATAACCAAATATGATGATCAATTTTACATTTCGGTCAAAAATTAGGTCAAAATCATCCTTGGAATCGTTCGACGAAAACCGAGACTAAAAACCCCAAATACTCTCAATTTAGCGGATGAAAATCGACGAAAATACCTTTGTTAGATTCGCAATCTAATTTGGAATAAGATACAACCAGCATATAACTCCCACGACTCAGTTTAAAATTTTTGAAAAGTTTGGTCAAGGACGCTTAATCTGAGGAAGACGATGAGAATGACAAGTTCGCCTGATTAAACCCTTATTCAGATTAAGTTCGCTTGATTAAGCGAACTTGTTAAGTTCGCTTAACAAGCCTTCGGCGAACAAGATAAGTTCGCTTCACCCCAGACTGTCGATTAAGTTCGCTTCACCGATTTAAGCGAACTTATTAAGTTCGCTTCACTGTACACAGACGAACTTAGTTGCTTTTCAACCCTTTTACCTTGAACACAAATTTTACCAACTTCAATCTGTCAAATCTTGAACTTCCGTCAGCAACACATATTTGATCCAATCCCGAAAATTTTTAATAAAAGTTTAGAATATTCATGGAAAATAAAAATCAAAATCTTTTTGAGTTTTATCTATACAGACGGAAACACATATTTTTGATTTTTCTCTGTACAAAATGAAATCACATATTTTTGGATTTTATCTATACGAATAGAATCACATATTTTTGGATTTTATCTATACAAACAGAATCACATATTTTAGGATTTTTATCTGAATAAACCGAAATCACATATTTTTGATTTTAACAACATGAGCAAGAAGATCATATCAGTATTCAATTAATTCATCACACATATTATCAATAACAAAGGGTGACCTATAGTATGAAATCTATGCAACTCAATTTTGTGCATTTTGCATCTTTGTCATTTTGACACTCCTTCAATTTGAATAATATTTGAAATGATACGCGATAAATTTCAAAGTAAATAAGATCAGGTTATAAAATGCTCTTTTATTTATACCGAATTTGAAATATAAAACCTGAATTCTTAAATTTGTCAATATTATATTTTTTGAAAAAATAAGGGTTTATTCTCCAAATTCATGTGATTTAGTACCATTTAGATGATAAACATCATGTACCCCATATATATGCCAAATAGAAAATAAAGCACTATCTTCAAGACATATATAAGATTTTACTAAAGATTATCCGAATATTCAGAATGAGGAGACATCACTTAGCACATGAATAGCAGAATCCAAATTGGATTGTAAAGGAATCAATGAGATTCAGAATCGAATGATTCAATGTTTTGGCTTATATTTGTGGAATCATAGAATTCAGGTACGTGGATCCACTGTTATCTGGATTATGAATTCAATGGAATCAATAAAGATGATATATCAATATGATCCAAGGGCTAGTATATGTTTGACAAATGTTGTCAAGTACATATCTTGATTCTACTTCAACTTGCATGCTTTTCGAGACATGGGCACTGAAGCAAATCGAATGAATAGTGCTAAGGACATAACCCAAAACTGATCTCATAGGAAAATCCTTATTAAAAGCTAATATTCTTTATCTGATAATGATCTTTTACACACACACACCCAGGCATATAATGGATTTAAATCACAGATGTAATCATATTATATTTAATTTTCACACTACTATTAGTTTCAAAACGCTTTTAGCCTATTGACAATTCAAGTTTCAAAATTTATACACAAATTTTAAAACAAATTATCAAGAATAGAGCATTCACAACACTATCATTTCTTATTTATGCAGACTTTGAAATTTAGATCAGATCAACTTATTTTAATCAATCATATATCAAGGTCTACTAAGGTCGTGTGAAATAAATTAATCACTGAAGTACTATCATTTCTTCTCAAACCTCAAATGATGTCAAATTTTATATTTTTCAATTTGTTTTTACCTTTTATAACTTAAGCTTTTTGACTGAAAATGTAAATGCAGAAATGTAATAAAGCAATAAAAGAACTTAAAAGAAAATTTTCCATGAAACTCTGATTTTGAAAATCTTTTATTCGGGATTAATCATACCAATCATTTTAATTAGGAATTCAAACCTGGTACGATCAAATGCTTTGGTAAACAAATCAGCAAAATTATCTTCAGTGTGTACCTTGACCAGCTCAATCAACCTTTTCTCTGCACAATCACGTATAAAATGATATCGAATTTCGATGTGCTTAGTTTTACTATGTTTAACAGGATTATTCGTTGTGGACATAGTAGCATTGTTATCAATAAGCATGGGGGTTCCTGTGAAATTCAAACCGTAATCTCTCAATTGTTGTTGTATCCATAGGATCTGTGAACAGCAACTTACAACAGCAATGTATTCTGCTTCGCATGTTGAAATCAAGACTGTGGTTTGCTTTTTGCATTGCCAAGATACAAGTCGATTTCCAAAGAACTGGCAACCACCTGTTGTAGATTTCCTGTCCAGACAACAACCACCAAAATCAGAATCAGTATAAGCATTGAAATCAAAGTTAGAACCATGAGGATACCATAGCCCTAAACGTTGTTTTCCTTTTAAATACCGAAAGATTCTTTTCACAGCAATTAAGTGAGATTCTTTTGGCTTTGCCTGGAATCTGGAACAGATACACACGGCGAACATTATATCTGGCCTTGAAGCGGTTAAGTACATGAGGGATCCAATCATAGCTCTGTAAAGTCGACAATCCATATCTTTTCCTTCCGAGTCAGAATGCAGCTTATGATTGACCGGAATTGGAGTATCGTATGGGGTACAGTCCTCCATCTTGAACCGGCTCAAGATGTCTTTGACATACTTGGACTGATGAATAAAGAAACCATCTTCCTTTTGATTTACTTGTAAACCTAAGAAAAACGATAACTCTCCCATAGCAGACATTTCAAATTTCGACTTCATAACACCCTCAAAGTCTTTGCATAACCCTTCATTTGTCGAGCCTAAAATAATATCATCCACTTAAATCTGTGCCAGTAGATAATCTCCCCCTGATTTCTTTATGAATAAGGTCGAGTCTATTTTTCCACGAACAAAGTCATTCGCCAAAAGATGTGTGGATAATGTTTTATACCATGCACGAGGAGCCTGATGAAGACCATAGAGGGCCTTATCAAGCTTGAAAACCATGTTCGGATTCAGTGGATCTTCAAACCCCGGCGGCTGACACACATAGACTTCCTCCTTGACCTTTCCATATAAAAATGCACTCTTGACATCTAATTGAAACACCTTAAAACCTTTAAAAGAAGCAAAAGCTAGAAACAGTCTTATAGCTTCGAGCCGCGCAACTGGCGCATAAACCTCGGTGTAATCAATTCCTTCTTGTTGATTGAAGCCCTGGACAACTAATCTTGCCTTATTGCGTACCACGACACCTGATCGTCTTTCTTACATTTAAACACCCATTTTGTTCCTATCGGATACACACCTTTTGGTAGATCAACAAGATTCCAAACCTTAAGTTTGTCAAATTGAGCAAGTTCTTCCTGCATAGCTTCTATCCAGTTATTGTCATTTAAAGCCATCTCAACATTCTTTGGTTCAACCTGCGAAATAAAGCATGAATGTGAGAAATCATCAAGAACACCAGAATCTTTAATGCAAGTATACAAACAAGTGTTGTCAACAAGAGAACGTGTTTTCACTCCATCCTGTAAATTTCCAATTATATTTGTTACTGGATGATCTTTGTGTTTCTTGATGGAGGCGACCTCAGGAACTGGCAACACGTCAACTTGAGTAGATTCAGATTGATAAGAATAATCTTGAGGAATTGGAATTTCCGAGTCTAAATTTGTTGGAATCTCCCCCTGAGCCTGTGTCGAAGGTAATGGATCATCACTCAACAAAGCAGAAGAATCTTGAAAAATAGCATTATCCTCCTCACTCTCTGAATCTTATGGACCTGAACAAGAAGCAACATTAGGATCGGGAGCAGAAGTAGATGGAATCGATGAATTTGGAACTGCATTTGGTAGAAATCCATTGTGCTGTGTATCTTGACAAGAATCATAAAGAACAGCAGCATCTTTATCAGAAATATCAGATGGTAAATGAAAAGACTTGAATAAGTTGTCATAATCAAATGCCCAATCCGGACCAATCGCCATTTGTGGTAAAGACCGATTTGAACAGTCAATATGGAACCATTCTTCAACTTGGCGTGTCTCTTTGTTATAAACCCACTTGGTTGTTGAATTAGCCACATACCCCAGAAAAATCCCTTCAATAGCCTTTGCACTGAATTTTGTTGGGATATCTCGAACCTTCAGTAGGGTACACGGATTACCAAAAGGTAGTAAGTATTCCAGATTCGGCTTTCGATTATTCAACAACTCGTAGCAAGTCTTGTTATGTCGCTTGACGGTCAAGACCTTGTTCAAAACATGACACACAGTATTCACAGCTTCAGCCCAAAAGGTAACTGGAAGCTTTGAATCTGCAAGCATCGTGCGAGCTGTTTTGACCAACGTCCTGTTCTTTCGTTCAGCGACACCGTTTTGTTGAGGAACATATGGCGCACTGAATTCATGATGAATTCCTTTTTGTAGACAGAATAAGCCCATTTTGCTATTCTTAAATTCGCTGCCATTGTCACTCCTGATTCTTCTGACTTTCAGATTGAATAAAGTCTCCAAACCCAGGATTAAGTATTGTACCAACTCAGTGGTTTCAGCTTTAGAGGAAAGAAACTTAACCCATGAAAATCTAGAGTAATCATCAGTTACTACCAAGCAATACGATTTCCCACCAATGCTCCTAATACTGATAGGACCGAACAGATCCATATGCAGCAACTCCAAAGGAGTTACGATAGAATTCGTCGATTTCGATTTGTGAGATTTCTTTCTTTGCTTCCCCTTCTTGCACGGAATACAATCATCAGGAACTGAGAATTTTATTTTCGGAATACCAAGCACAAGATCATTCCTAACAATGTAGTTTATCTTCCTGTAGTTAATGTGAGCTAGCTTCCTGTGCCACAATATTGAATCAGATTCCGACGCCTTGGAAAGTAAACATGTTGGAATTGAATCCGTTGTAGTGGCAACACTCATGTCAAGGACATACGTGTCATTTCTCCTTGGAGCCTTCATGAGAATCCATTCATCAGGAATCACAAAACCCGGTTTCAGAATATAGCATTCATGATCGTTGAAATGGAACGAAAACTTCTTGTCACAGACTTGTGATACGCTTAGAAGATTGTGTTCCAGCTGCTCAACATAATTCACCTTTTCAAATTTTACTTTGTCATTCTTTAACGTTCCCTGGCCTGTTATGTACCCGCCTTTATTACCCGCAAAAGCGACATAACCACCATCAATTTTAATCACATCCTCAAGCAATCTCATATTCCCTGTCATATGTCGAGAGCAACCACTATCCACATACCATGTATTGTTGATAGTCCTCCTTGGTTGTCCCTACATAAACAACGAGAATCAGTTAGAAAGTGGAACTCAAGCCATCGTGGTCTTGGGTCGTCCGGATTGATCAAAATAAACAACTTCTTGTAATTTACAATCAATTTTATCATTCACTTTTGGAACAGAAGTTTGACAATCAGACCTTTTCAAAGAAGAACCATTTTTATTATTTTGAAAAACAATATTTGATTTATTATTGTCAGATTCAGATGTTTCCAAAATTTTCTTTAATTTTCTGTTTCTTCTTCTTCTTCTTCTTTGAGGTCTAGACAATTTAACCTCCTGAAAAGTATCTTTTGAAATCCCAACTTTTGGAATCTCAAGTTTCTCTTTGCATACAAAGGATTTAGCATTCAATATATTCTGTTGTTTAAATCCAGGGGATTTAACAAAAGATTGTCCAGTCATATCTTTCTCCAAACTAGAAGACGATTTTCCCTCATCTTTTCTTTTCAGAATCTTCACCACTTTCGGTTGTGAAGAAACAGCCTTCATTTTACCCTGGTTCTTGTATGGACAATTAATCAAAATATGACCAGCCTCATTGCAATGACAACACACTCTTCTTTCTTGATAACTTCTGAAATAAGATGTTTTCTTTGAATTTGAAGAACCATCAGAAGAATAAGCTTCGGAGGAATGCCCAGAACAATTTATCGGCTTCTTAGGAACATAAGTCTGTTTTGGCACCTTTGAAGAATGCACCTTTTGAAAACCAGCCGCCACAAACCCACTTGACTGTAAGATTGGAGAAAGTTTAGTTGGAACCACTTTCACCTCTTCAGGTTCAGTCAAAATGCACCTATCCCGAGTAACATTCTTCACAACCTTTGGTTCCTCAATTTTCACTTCTCTCGGAATGCCTTCAACCTTTGAATCATCAAACACTTCATCCTCTGTATCAGAATCATACACCATGTCTTCACCCGTCACTGGATTCACTTTTAATACTGTCTTGGGATCAATCTCCTCTTCATGAATGATTTCAGGCTCAACCACATAATTCGCATTGAACGGTGGAGGAACAAACCCAATACCAGTAACCCTTTTGTGGGATCAGCATTAGCATTGAAATAATCCAAAACTACAGATGAATTTTCAAATTGTTCCAGCTTTCTATGTAATTTTATTACCTCAGATTCTTTTTCAGAAATCTCCTTGTTCTTTTGGGCAACAACTTCATTTCGTTTTTCGATTTCAGCATAAGCCATATCAAGATGATAACCCTGCTCTTTGTATTTTAACCTAAGAGAATTTAAGTCTCTTTTTAAAGACTCAATTCTATCAATGCACAGTTTATCATTATCTTTCAGTTTCTGATTAACTGAATGCATTGATTTCATGTCACAAATCAAGTTTGTGTTATCATCCATGACTTTTTGCAGTTTATCTTTAACAGAAATGCAATTAGAACAGTATATATGACAAACAGAGTCTTTTACCTTAGACGGATCAGACATGTCTGCCATGAATACTTTGGCAATTGGAATGTTCTCTGAATCATCACCAACTGAAGCATTTTCTGTAAGAACAATTTCTTCCTCAGGAACCCCTGACACAGCATCAGAATCAATACTTTGCCCTCTTTCTTCCTCATCAT
Source organism: Smallanthus sonchifolius (assembly GCA_023525975.1). Taxonomy (NCBI): domain Eukaryota; kingdom Viridiplantae; phylum Streptophyta; class Magnoliopsida; order Asterales; family Asteraceae; genus Smallanthus; species Smallanthus sonchifolius. Next base: position 32,509,326 of record CM042025.1, read on the forward strand.
CAACACTTGGAACACTATCACCATCACACGAATCATCACTAGAACTTTCATCATCAGTAGACTCTTCTGGTTTTTCTGAATGAATTTCTGCCACAAAAGCCTGACTCACATCACCCACCAAATCTTCCAGATGAATGCCCCAATCATAGTTTTCGTCGTTTTGAGCAACTAAAACTGATGATGCAGATGCATGATTTGTATTACCAGAAGGACCATGATTTTGATTACCAGATGAACCAAGTGACTGATTCCTATTATGCTGAAAGTTAGATTGCTTCTTTTGAGAATCAAATTCTACCTTTGGCTTCACACACTCCTTAGCAAAGTGACCATACTCTTGGCAGTTGTAACACCTAACTTTGCTCTTATCAAAACCCATACGTGATCGACTATTTGAACCAATATATTTTCTCCCAGTTCTCTTCAAGAAATCTTTAGCTTGTCGCATTAACATGACCATATTCCATTGGATATTCATTTCTTCCAGATCAACAGGGTCAATCTGTCTGAAATCTTCTTCTATAACCTCAGGATCATGTATTTTACCTCCAATGAAATTTTCATATGATGCCATGAATGAAGAAAACATAGCAAGATAATCATCAGCAACTTTCTGATTCACATGAGATCCAGATGATGTTGAAGCAGTAGTAGCAGAAAATCCAGAATGACTTGAATGACCAGAATAAATTGGAACTCCAGAACACTGATCATTTGAAGACTCTTGAGCATCACCAGAAAAGAATGCCACTCCAGTACCAGATTTACCAGTAGATTTGGCAAAATACATTGAGGGATCTTGGATATGCTCCATATTAGTCTCTTTCTTCTTCATATTAATGTCATGTGACTGAATCTTCCCTAGGACTTCTTCAAGAGACATGGTTTTGTACTTAACATATTCTTTGATCAAAACCGTATACACATCAAACTTTGATGGTAAAGCCTCCAAGAATTTATCATTGATTTCCTCAGTCTCATATACCACATATGCACTAGCCAGTTCACTAAGAAGATGATAGAATCTTGTAGCAAGATCATCCAAAGATTCATTTTGAAAATGTTTAAAGACTAGGAACTGCTTCTTTAGTAACTCCTTTCTACTCTTCTTCACATCTAAACTCCCTTCACATCTTTTCTGTAATGCTTCCCACAGTTGTTGAGAAGACTTAAACTGTTTAAAACTGTGATAAATTTCCTTTGGTAGAGACATCGAAATGCTAGCCATTGCTTTCTTTTCTCGATCAAATAACAACTACTCTTCAGTAGTTAAAGCTGACACTGGTTTCGGAACATCATCCTTTCCCATCCATGAATAAGTAGGATGCGTATATCCTTCCAAAATCGGAATCCACAAACTAGTATCGGTAAAAGATACGAACTGGTCAAACCGATCTTTCCAATTTGAATAATCAGCTAGATTCAGCAACTTCGGAGGTTTTTGAGATGTACCAATCTCATTGTCATAATTGAACATGTTTGTGACTTGAACCATATTTGCCATGTTTTTAAAAATTTTCTGAAAAATATCTAAGTATTGAGCAGTTTTACCCTCAGGCGAACTTAATAAGTTCGCTTTAGTGAGTACTAAGCGAACTTGAGATCAGGCGAACAAGACAAGTTCGCTTAAGGAGGAAATCCGGTAAGTTCGCTTAGCAGCTAAGTTCGCTTAAAATGTGAGAAGCGAACATAATAAGTTCGCTTGCTAAGTTCGCCTGCACAGGAACTCAGCAAGTTCGCTTAAACTGTTGTAACAAACTCAGAGGAATCTTTTCTCAAACACGAACCAAGAACTTCAAAAATCATGATTTCTCAGCGAATTGATGGAATTTAAGGAAATTGAACCGTAGGATTATGAAATTTATCAAATAGAACAGTTCTATCGGACTAATTTCGTCAAAAACACTTCCAAAAACACGAATTCAGCAGAGAAACGATCTTCAAGAACTTGAAAAACTCCATTGTTGCAGAAACTTCAAAAATGTTGAATTTCTTGTCGAATTGTACACAAAAACCGTCACTAATCACCGAGAATTGTACTTAATTCACGAGCATAAGCTCTTATACCACTTGAAGGTCCAGGTAACTCAACTACTGATCGAACTCGTGATCTGACGTTGCTATAACACGAAGTGTGGAATCCTTCATGTTAACGTTTGTATACTAACCGACAATTCAAACAACACGCGTAAATAAACTTCTCAAATATATTCCAAATCACAGTGGTTACAGACTCAATCAGACACGTTTATCTCTCGGTTCTCTCTCTGATCTGTTCTCCCTGTCTAATGACTCTGTAAACACATATATATAGAAACTAACCTGTTGTAAGCGAACTTATTAAGTTCGCCTGAAACAGACTAAGCGAACTTAACAAGTTCACCTCAGTTAGACCTAAGCGAACTTAAGCGAACTTATTAAGTTCGCCTCTTGTAGACCAGGTGAACTTAACAAGTTCGCCTCTAGGCTCACTAGTAAAAACACTTAGCAACTTTATACATTTACATATCAAAAACACAAAGACATAAAATCTAACTATTACAAGCTTTTGTCATTACAAATCTATGTCCTAACAGATCTAAGATCTGTTTTAGAAAAATGGCATGTGCCTTGTAATTGATCAAATAGATCATCGATAATAGGAAGTGGATAACGATTCAAGATCATTACTTTATTCGGCTCTCGGTAATCACTGCACATCCGCATTGTATAGTCTATCTTTTTAACGAAAAGAATTGGAGCACCCCAAGGAGATGAACTTGGGCTAATAAATCCTTTTTCCAGCAATTCATCCAATTGTTTCTTTAATTCTTTCATTCCTATGGGAGCTAAACGGTAAAGAGGTTTGGCAATAGGTGTCGTTCCGAGTACTAGGTTGATTTTGAATTCTACTTCTTTCTCGGGTGGTATACCTGGTAATTCATCTCGGAATACATCTGCATAATCAGCTACTACTGATACATCTTCAATCTTCTTTTCTTTTGTACTAGCAGAAATCTTAACCAAGTATGCAATGCATTCCTTTTGAAGTCATTTAGTTGCTTTCAGCATCGAAATGATTCATAAAGGTCTGTTTTGTTTGTCGCCATAGATTGTTATGGGTTTTCCAGAAGAAGTTCAGACTTCTATGGCTTTCTTATCAGAAAGGATATGGGCTTGGTTACTTGCTAACCAATCCATTCCAAAGACAACATCAAATCCAGCTAATGTCAACATATATGACGTGTCCAGATATTGTCATAGTACATTTTTCAAGGGATTTGGAGATTTTGATTAGATTTCCTTCGGCCGTCTCTACTTCATAAATTTTATCTAGTGAGACTAAGGGCTTGTTTAATATATTACAAAACTTATAATCTATAAATCTCAAATTTGCACCAGAGTCGAATAATACTCTGGCATAAACATTATTTATGTGGAACGTAACGGTGACTGCATCCGGGATGGATGCAGCATCACGGGTGTTCAGTACGAAAGCTCGTACAATTTTCTGTGTTTCCTCATTGGCCCTTTGTGACAATCCGGACTTTCAGGTTAACTCCGTTAACCAAATCCTATTAAATCCTAGCCTATTTAACCCTATCTCTAACTCCAGGGTCTAATCCTTTCAAATATTAAACTAAAACTAGAGGGACTAGTTGTGCCATTAGTCCAAACCAAATTCTGATTGACCTTGAAAATCAAAATTGGATTTTGGTGTTACTGTTGACTTTTAAAAGTCAACTAATCATGTTCTTAATCCAATTCAAACCCTAGGGACTATTCCTGCTAATAGTTAAACTTTAAACCATGAAAACAAAGGGACTAATCCTGCAATTAACTCATTATTGATTATGCTAACTTTTAGAAGTCAAACTCTCTAGATCTTTGATCCAAATTCGTTCACATAAACTCAAATCCGTCCAAAATCGCGACTGTTACACTCATTAATGATGAGGCCGATCATCATTGAAACATTTACGCACATTTTGATTACCATTTATCATGAATTAAAGCCCTAAGCTTGTAACCGCCGACTCCTCATCGTGAACCTATCAAATCCAATCAAATTTTTCAGTTAATCCCACAATTGAACACTTGCACACCTTAATCGGACCTTTCTGAACGTGTCTGAAGCATCAATTTCATCATTCGAGTAGTCTAAGAACCTGTAGATTGAAACCGATTTCACCTAGGCCGAACTCAAGCAAAATCGAGCAATCCGAACTTGTTAGAGGTAATACACACACCCTTATACTCACTTTTATGTCTAGAATGAAAGCCCTAACTCAATTTGGGCTCACATCACCGAATTAAACACGAATAGATTCTAGGGTTCTTAACATATTTGGTTTAATCGAGCACCAACGTAGACATAACCTCAACTCAATTAACTTATTTGAATGGATTTGCAATTTCTCACTCATCGAAAGCCCTATGAATCCAACCCCTAATATTATTGGATTTAATCAATTGGATTTGTGGAATGAACCTAGGGTTTCGGCTATTCATTCGGGAATTAAACTATCCAAAGCCAAACGATTTTGCAATTAAATCATTTCCACAGATTCGCAATGCTCTGAGGAACAAAACCCCTTTGCCTTTTGGATCAATCGTGATCGGATTCAAGGGATTTGAGGGCGGATTTGGGATCGGGTTGTGTGAAGGGGGAAGAACACATGAGACATCAGTGTTAAAAAAATTTTAATCCGGATTCTGATGCAAAGACCCTAGCGGGCGAGTTGGTTAAGGCGTTGGGCTGAGGTGGGAGTGACCCAGGTTCAAATCCCACCATGCACATTATTTTTTTAAAACAGTTTTTAAGCTTTAATTTTAAATAAAAACTTTCCCTATAATATTATATCAATATTTTAATACGAGTTAACCCGGAAAACACTCGTATGGTCGGGTTTGGGTTATAACCTATTTTAATATCATTTTCCCATAAAATATATATATATATATATATATATTGTTTCGCCTCGTTTATAAAGCTCGTGTATTGTTTCAAACTAATTAATAATATAATTATTTATATTATTTACTCATGTTTATACCCTCGAAATAAAATAATATATTTATTATTTTTGCCACAAAAATGATTATCGTATTGATTTCACGAACCTAAAATAATATAATAAATTATATTTTTAGGCCATTGTTAAATGGTACAAACGCATGAACTTGTTTTATTAATTAATATTATTCGTAATGCGAGATGTTCGACATGTAACGTAATTATCTTAATAATTATATTAAGAAACCCTTATTCCCGTGGACACGTTCGTCTACTCATTGATCATTGGAATGTTTTAAGACGTTCTAATCTTTCGTGTCGTCGTCACAAAACCTCATTATATCCCTAACTGTTATGCTTATAATTTTAGGGCATACGTAGACAGTTCATAGGCGAACTCTCGTGTTTCCTACTTGCATCCTTGTGTGGTACTATCTACTACTCGTACATAACGCAGGTGATTTTCACGACCCCTTTTTACTTGTTTTCCTATTGGGGGAGAAACATGCATACACACAAACATTATTTTACTTGTTTTCCCGTTAGGGAGAAACATGCATACATACAAACAGTATTTTTACTTGTTTTCCAGTTAGGGAGAAACATGCATACAAATGAATATCATTTTACTTGTTTTCCCGTTGGGGAGAAACATGCGTACAAACAAACATCATTTTACTTGTTTTCCCGTTGGGGAGAAACATGCATACGAACAGACATCCGTTACTTGTCTTCAAGTATGGGAGAGACATACACACGGACATGGATCACATAGTATTTCATTACCGCTTATGTACTTAAGCTTAAACCCTATCATGAAAGTCCTCACATCGAACCGTTAATATGGACTTAGCGAGGTAATTTGAGTAGTACTACTGGGTTTGACAAACCTCACCCGGGCTAGTCGCGCTAGCACGATTGGAGGTCGAACGGGTGTAGATTGACCTAAACATATTAGTCAGAGTTGATAGACCTAGCTGGAGACAAACAAATAAACAAACAGTCAGCTTCGGTTGCGAGCGCTTAGAGTAACTTGTACATTGTCTAGCTAGCAATAGGTGTGACTTACGTATGTGGATCTAGCAATACTCAAACAATTTATTTACATACAAACCTGTGAACTCACCAACCTCGTGTTGACACTTCTCTTACATGTTTCTCAGGTCGCATTGGCACAGATTGCACACTTAGGACATGCATGGAGTCCTTCTATCATGTCATTCATTTCAAACATTTTAACAGTTACTTACTTACATTAATTGACGCTTTGTTGCGTGTAATTACTTTTGATTTCATTTTAACATTTACGCTTCCGCATTTAACTCTGAACTTTTATGATATTTCATTTATGTCCCATATAGTGTCAGTTTATGTAACTAATGTCTTAGATCCTGGTTTTTCACACACCAAACGGTAAAACTCCGTTAGTGGAATTTGGGGGTGTGACAAATTGGTATCAGAGCCATTGGTTATAGAGAACTTGGATTGGATACTAGACTATAGCTGCACACATGCATTAGTTACACGACACAGACACTCATACATGATACACATGGTATCCATACATACATTGCATTGCACGCATGATGACAACATCCATATCACCCTCTTCAAACGATTCCCGATAACTCATCCCGATATGAATTCTAGTTGATCAACTTATGGTTGATAACTAAGCCTCCCGATGACTTATCATATCTGACAACACTCTGTACTCGACAATAAAAATTTCAAGGACATTTTGACACGGGACAGGGAGAAACTAGGGTGGACATGCAAAGCAAATTATCATTATGGGTGCACACGTAATAGTAATTTGAGGTGCATGTAAGTACTGGTGAAACCTAGTGTGTGGATAAATGGTCCTAATCTGTGATCTACCCATCGTGTTATTTTCACTCATGTAAGAGTCTAAGTGACCTTACGACTCTCATTCAGACTTGATCAATAAACTCCAGTAGAACCTCACGGTAAAACCCACCGACTCCAACTGTGTAAGTGGAATTTGAGAAATTCTTCCTGAACTAACACGTAATTCCTTACACTCCAACAATAGATTCCATTTGACCCTATTTCTTTATCATGTGACTAATCCTGAGTCTAAATTTGATCTATACCCCAGCATACCTAGTTATTTCAATGACAGTAGGAAACGGGGATTTGATCTAATCAACTTTCAGTTGAAAGCGATTACTTAAACAGACATCCTATCCATTGTGCTCCTGATATCTATAAAATCCTTCCTACATGTGAACCTTTTCCCTTAGCCTTTGCGTTGACCAATGCTTACCTTATAAGCGCAAGTCTCACTAGAAGTCTCATCATGATCTCACAAACTTCCTACTAGTAAAGTCGTACATCAACTTGCAGGATCGTGAAAGTACAAGATGGTTCTGTTCTTAGTTGAAATTGGCAGAAATAATAACAACTACACAAGTATAATCGAGTAAATAGAAAGAATACTTATAAGAACACTGTTGTATTAAGCTTTTGCAAATAAACGATTACAAATGAAAACTCAATCAAAAAGCACACTTACAATGAAGTGTTTACTCAGTATTTATACTCACTTAGAATCAAGACAGACCCTTGATTCTAAGGATCAGATCTAACACATACCGTTGATCTTTTGTATAAAGCTAACTATTACAAGTTTAGTCTAAACTAGCTAACTTTATTGAAGCGTCTTTTTTATGCATTATTACTTGCATGCTTGGAGAAGAGCATTGTTGTCCGTCATTGGTTGTGCCATTGAGATTCCTTCTGCTTTGAGTGTGTCAGTGGCTTTAACAGAAAGTTGTCAGTGACGCTTGGCATGGATAGTTGCAACGATTTATCTTCAAGGCACAGGGCTGTCAGCAGCAAGGATGATGATCAGCAGCAAGATGTGACCATCCAAAGCTGCTGATGATTTGCCTATCAGCAGCATCAAGTGTTGATGCTGCTGAGAAGCCTATCCGCAGCAACTCTGGTCTTCAGCAGATAAGGCTATCCGCAGCAGATTTGTTCTTCAGCAGAAGAACAAGTATCCGCTGCAGATAAGCTTGTCCGCTGCAGTTTGTTGGTCAGCAGCAAACTCTGAGATCAGCAGCATTTGTACTTAGAGAATTTTGTAGCCAGCAGTCTTTATTTCTACAAACTCCCCTAGACTGATGCTACCAAAACTCTCTTACTGCTTTTGTTGCTGAAGCTTTTGCATGTTGCTGACTATCCTTTCAACCTCATATCCTCTCTGGTCCATTCTGGGATTGTTAAAAGGAAGCTCAGATAGAGTCTTGATGTCTTTGCTTGCCATTTTGAAGATAGCCTTGCTTGAACACCTCATCTTCTGTCCTTTAACATCTGTTAGTGTGAATTTATTCTTTTCAACATTGTAGGACCAGCTGATGAATGGAGAGTGGGATTGGAGAGGTTTGACATCAATGATTTCATCTTTGCTGGGGTTGAAGTAATGTTTGATTACCATCAATAGATGTCTCCCACGTTCATTCTCAGGCTCATTGGCTTCACCCAGCTCCGTCATTCTTCTTAGATCAGAATCTGGAAGCTGTAGTACCTCATCAACAGATGTATAAATTGATCTTTTAGCTTCTGTCCTCCCCCTGAACAATTCAAACCATTGGTCTTGAGGGCTGTATGACCATCTGATTATTTCTCTTGAGTCTTCTAGTTTGGAAGTGGGTTTGTTTTTCTTTTTGGGAGGTTGTTGATGAGTGGGAGATGGGTGTGAGGATTTGGACTTTGAGGGAGGAGAGGAGGGAGGTCTAGGATGGAGAGTGGAAGGTTGTTGGATTGAGGAAGTGTTGGGTGAGAGAGAAAGCTTGGGTATTTTTGTTTTTCTTTCTTCTTCTTGAATGATTACCTTTTTCTTGGAGCCTTTCTTCTCCAATCTTTCTTCCTCATCCTTTTTGACTTTGAAATAAAGGGCTTGCAGGTTCATGAAATTCATGGGACCTAGCCTCTTTCCACTCTCTCCTCTAGCCTTAAGGAAGTCAATCATGATCTTCCTTTCTTCATGGGTTCTTTGATTAAAGGCAATGGTCTTTTTGGACTTCTGTTTGGCTTTTTTTCTTCTTCAGCCTTTTTCTTCTTTGCCAATTGACCCTGCTGACCCATGAAGGCTCTGTAGATTTCTTTATTGGATAGTTTCTCAAGGTAGTCTACATCCTCACCTTGAGAAATCAGAGCCTTTACCCACTCCTCTCTCATTTCTTTGGCTAGTTCAGAATCAGTTATTCTGAACTTAGCCTCTTTCTTCTTCTTTTGAATTTCTTTTTCTTCTTTATCAAATTGTTCCTGCAGCTGAAGGGCAAGAGCTTCATCCTCTTCAATTTTATAAGCTGCAAGAATCTTTACATTCAGATCATCCAGCTGTTTTGCATACAGCTGGATCTGCTGTTCTCTGAGGAGAATGGCTGTGAGTCTATCTTGAGTTTTCTTTATTTCAGCCATCTCCTCTTCTTCTTCTTTCTTCCTTCTCTTTCTTCTCTCTTAGCAACCTTTCTTCATCTTCTTTGGTCGTAATTTCTTTTCCCTTATCTTTGTTGGATGCCTCTGCTTCGGCTTCACTAATCACAACAGCAGATGATGGTGCTGCTGTTGAAATCTCAACCTCAGCTTCATTGGCATTTTGGAGAATGGATAAGGCAGGGGAACTTACTTCATCTTCTTCCCATTCCATACCTGTCACATCCTTCCATGCCTCTTTCATCTTTTCCTCTTCTCTTCTTTTTGATTCTTTTTCTGTGTTTAGTCTGACTGTTGGAGAAGAGAGAAAGGATAGGTCTGAGTTAGATCCAGATTCCTCCTTATAAAGAGAAGCCTTGATGATTTTGATCATTTCTTGACTTTCTAAGGAGTTGACATTGAAGATGAGTGATCTGAGCTCAAAGACCTTGTGCAGGAAAGCTGAAGGTAGGAGCAAGATCTCCTTGATGTTGATTGTAAGAGAAGATCCATTGCTCAGGAAGAAGGTGAAGTCATGGGAGTCAGTGCTTGTCCATCCTTGCACTTCTACATCCCTGACCATTTTGTTGTACAGGAATCTTCTCCAGCACAGAACTTCTTCTTCAGTGAGAAGACTGCTCCTTATTATTTCAAGTCTTCTAGGAGTCAGTCTTCTTTCTGCTGCTGTTGAAGATTCAGGATAGGCTACCCTTTTTGCTTCTTGTATTTGTCTTTCGAAGTTGGGTAGATTATCCTCCATCAAGTCATAGAACCTGCCAATAGTAAGTTCTGCTGAGAGGTCTGTTAAGTTGTTGATACACTGTAGATGGTATAGGTGAAGGACTTGGATGCTATTGAGAAAGTCCCAGTTTAGCCCTTCTACTCCGCCAAACTCCCAACCAATTCAGAACCTCTCAGACTTTCCATCATACCCCCAAGCTAGTATTGTGTCAAACTCTAGCTGTGTTGAAGTCAGTGAAAATTGGGGGGCAGTGGATTGACTTATGATCGCTGCTGCTTCAGGGATGATGCTGAAAGATGTATATGTTTGTTCAATGTCTTCAGCATCAGTCAGCATCTCATCAATAGCCCTGACGACTAACTTCTAGTCTTCAGATGTCTCTTCTTCTTCGTCATCTGAAGCTGGCAAGTCATGAACCAGTACAAAAGCTGACTTGAATAGTGTGCTTTGAAATACAGCCCGCTCTTGAATCCAGTCGTCAAGACTGTCTGAGTCTTCCTCCATTGGGACCATCTCCCCCTTTTTGGTTGCATCAGTGGACAAATAAGCATCAGTTTGGATGCCCACTGATACAAGAGAGGGAGTAGGCACAGTTAGGCATTGATGGGCTTCATGCACAGAGACTTGGTGTCTTAGTTTGGACACTTCAGGCTCTAGCATAGCCACCCTGGCTGTCAATTCCAGGTTATGAAGTTTCAGTCTGTCCTCATCCACAGTTGTGGAATCCTTGGACCCAGATGGGGCCTTAGGCCTAGCCTCTGCATCCCTATCACCCATGGTTTCTTGGCGCCTAGGATTCCTCTCAGTGAGGGGAGTTTCCAAGGAAACATCCTCACTGTGAGTTGTCGTGGTTGAGGTCTTAGTGATGTTGTCATTGTCCTCCTGGTCATTTGATGGACCAGCAGTAGTGACAGCCTCTTCCACATCCACTCTGTCATAACTCCTAGAGTTGACCTTCAGGGTAGAAGAACTTGGGTTGCGTGTGTTGGAAGCAAGATCAATCAGTACCTCTGAGATAGTGGTAGTTGGAGAAGGTACATCATCTTGATCAGGTTCCTCAACACTTAAGTTCAGAAAAGAGAGGAGTAGCTCAGGGGGCTGTTCTATGGATCCGGGAAGTGATCCTGATCCTAATAGAGAGACATCCGAAGGAGTCTCCCTAATAATGTGGTTGTCCCTTATGATATTCTCACCAGAATGTTGTGATTCTGAGTGAGGGCTTTTAGGTTGGGTTTGGGCCTTGAAGGCAAGAGAAGAAGGAGTTCTCTTGCCCCTTTTCCTTGTATATGTCGTTGCAACCGGGGCCCTGTGTTCCGGTTGAACGATAACATCCAAAACAGGTGTAAGTAATTTTTGTACTTGTGCATCCTTAGTAGTATGCATAGGGGTTCGAATGGTGGAAGCAGACTGTTGTTCAGGATGTGAGGTGGAGGGTGTGGGATCAGTATCAGATGGGATTGCTGAACTGTCACCTGGGGTACTTTGTATGTTCAGCATTGTAGATAACAATGGAACATTGACTCCTGAGAACTTTTTGGAAACAGTTCTCATGCTTTGAAAAATATTATTTTTATGTCCCAACATGATGTAGATTCTTGCAGGTTTTGAAAGTTCTTTTAGTTCTTGATTGAAAACCTCCTGCAATAATCTTGGGTATATAAAAAATTGTTGCTTTGCACCCTCTTGAAGGTTATATCTCAAACCCTCAAAGATGAGGTGTGCAAAGTTGAAGCCTAGGTCAGTGACCATACCATGGAAGGCGGAGGCAAGTGCGGAGCTCACCTGATGCCATCCACTCCTCTTCTAAGATATGCATTGGAGAAGAGTGTGGCTGAGATACTTCCATGGAGGGCCCATCAGCGCCTTCTCGATCGTATACTCGGTCTGATTTCCAGTGTATCCAATGGATACAAAGGTCCTCATGTATTCGTCCTTCGAGTATGAGATGGCTGCTCCCTCATCTTGAAGCCTAAGATGTTTTCTGAGTGTGGCTTCCGAGATGATGATATCCTTGCCGTCTACGTTGGCTTTAATCTGGGGAATCCCCTGTTCGGTTGAGTAGACGGCGGTACTCCAGAAATCCTCCATATGAGGGATATATATGGTAGGGTTGGTTGTAAGGGCAAAATAGATCTTTGATTGACATAAGAAGTCGATCATATCATTGAAACCTTCTGATTTATTTCCCTTGGTAAGGTATGCTGTAAGGTTATGGTATGGGGAGAGCTTATCGTCAGGGTTATTGATGTCAGCCATTGTTGTTTGATTTAGAGAGAAGGTTTGAAGGTTTAAGAATATGGAAGGCTTTGAATGTGGTGGGGACTTGAGAGAAATTGATGTGGGTTCAGGGTTTTGGGTGAAATTGAAGGTGAAGAGGTGGTAAGGAAAATTTGATTTGTTCTTATAACGGCAGAGGAGAGAAAAAGCAAAATGACTTGTACAGTACAACCTAATTCACCTTTTACTTTTACAGCTGTAATACACCGATGCAGTCATGGTAAAGACTGACATTAATTTTTACAGCGGGTAAAAGTTAATTTGGACTTAAATTTACCCATCAGCATCAAACTTGGTTGCTGTGGATGAAATAAGCCTGTCCGCTGCAAACTTGGTTGCTGCGGAAGATTAAGTCTGTCAGCAGCAAACTCATCTGTTGCTGATGGGTTTAATAATCCGCAGCAAGGATGTTGCTACTGGCAGTCTTAAAGAAATCCGCAGGAAACTTGTTTCTGCTGATAACTTAAAGCAGTCAGTTGCAAGTCTTTTGCTGCTGAAGATTAAACCGGTCAGCAGCTGAAGGACAAAACTGATGCTGAGTTATAACTTTTATTTACAACATAAGACAAAACACATTTTAAAATAGCAATTTAGAGATAGATTTTAATCAAAGTTCATCATACCAATCGATTCAACTAAATATCTAAATCTAGCTTCATCAAAAGGTTTTGTAAACAAATCAGCATATTACTCATTCGTATGAACTTTGGTTAAAATAATCCTCTTTTTCTCAGCTTGATCTCTTATGAAATGATACCTGATGTCAATGTGCTTTGTCTTGGAGTGCTGCACCGGATTGTTTGTGATTGATATAGCACTCATGTTGTCAATGTAAATTGGAGTTGCCATGAAAGTCATCCCATAATCCAGCATTTGATTTTGTATCCAGATGACTTGTGCGCAGCAACTTGAAGCTGCAATGTATTCTGCTTCAGCTGTAGAAGTTGAAACACATGTTTGCTTCTTGCACTGCCATGAAATCAGTCTCCCTCCCAGAAACTGACATCCCCCTGAAGTGGACTTTTTGTCCAAGTTGCATCCCCCATAGTCATTGTCAGTGTATGCATACAGATTAAACATGTCATTTTTAGAGTACCATAGCCCAAGTCTTGAGGAACCCTTTAGGTATCTAAAGATTCTCTTGACGGCTTGAAGATGTGAAACTTTTGGAGCTGCTTGAAATCTTGCACAGAGACATACTGCAAACATGATATCTGGCCTTGAGGCAGTGAGATACATGAGAGACCCTATCATTGCACGGTACTCATGTTGATCAGTGTCTTGGCCATCTTTGTCTGGAGTCAGCTGATGACGCATTTGCATAGGGGTTCTTGCAGCAGAGCAGTCAGCCATTTTGAATCTTTCCAAAATGCTCTTTACATATTTGGATTGGCTGATGAAGATTCCATTTGGGACATGTTTGACTTGTAGACCCAAGAAGAAATTTAGTTCACCCATTGAACTCATTTCAAACTTTGAGTGCATCAGAATCTTAAAGTCTTTGCACAGCTGTTTCCTTATTGATCCAAAGATGATATCATCAACATAAATTTGAACTAGTAAGATTTCTCCCCCTTCATCTTTGATAAACAAGGTCTGGTCAATGGCACCTTTTTTGAAGTTGTTGCTTAGTAGATATCCTAACAAGGTTTCATACCAGGCTCTTGGTGCCTGATGTAGGCCATACAGAGCTTTGTCTAGTTTGAACACTTGAGTAGGATGTGCAGGATCTATAAAGCCTGGAGGCTGTTTGACGTATACTTCCTACCAATCATCCCATACATAAAGGCACTTTTTACGTCCATTGGATAGACAGTGAAATTCTTGGATGCAGCATAAGCCAGGAAGATTCTGATGGCCTCCAGCCTGGCAACAGGAGCAAAGACTTCATCATAGTCAATTCCTTCTTCCTGAGTGTAGCCTTGAGCTACAAGTCTGGCTTTGTTCTTGACTACAATGCCTCTCTCGTCTTGCTTGTTCCTGAAAACCCATCGTGTGCCAATAGCATATTTACCTGGTGGAAGATCAACAAGTTTCAGACATCCTGCCTCTTGAATTGCAGCAATTCTTCCTGCATTGCTTCAATCCAGCTGTTGTGTTTGAGTGCTTCATCTATCTTCTTGGGTTCCACCTGAGATAGGAAACATGAAAACAAGCATACATTGGCCTCGTGAGATTTGCTTCTTGTGAGAACTCCTTGGTGTACTTCGCCAATAATATTTTCATGAGGATGTTCTTTGTGGATCCTCTATGCTGGTACCACCTCCAGCTGTATCCCTTGCTCCAGATTGCTTTGATTTTGATCAGGGGTCTCTTCATTCATGGTGGAAGAGTCTTCAACATCATTAGCCACATCAATATTTTTAGCAATAGCATCATCAGCATTTACAGCATTGACCGAGGAGTCTTCATTTAGATTTTCAGTTTCAGACAAGTTGTTGCTAGTTACATTAGACAGTCTTGTTCCAGCTTCACTTGCTTCAATTGCTTCCACAACTGATGGAGGATCAATTGATGGTCTTCTCAGACTGATAGAAGATTTGGGAAAATCCAGTCTGTAGTCGGTGGATGAAGTGGAGGCAGGTGTTAGTGTAGACGTAGACTCCATATTTGAGAAGGTGAGAGGCTCGAATATTTGGGAGAAGGAGTATATGTCAAAGAGCCAGTTTGGACCTTTTCCCAGCTCACAGACAATGTGTTCTCTACATTCCACATTTGCTGATTCTTCCACAATTCTTGTTCTTGAATTGAATACTCTATATGCCTTTGATTGAGAGGAATAGCCCACAAAATATCCTTCATCAGATTTGGCACCAAACTTAGGAAGAACCCCATGTGTGATGAGAATGGTGCATGGACACCCAAAAGGTTTTAGAAACCCAATATAGGGAATTCTTTGAAACCAAAGTTCATAGGGTGTCTTGTTGAGGGGTTTGACAATTAGAACTCTATTTTACACATAACAGGCTGTGCTAACTGCTTCTGCCTAGAATGTGAGTGGCAGTTTTGAGTCAGCCAACATAGATCTTGCTGCCTCAATAAGAGTTCTGTTTCTTCTTTCAGCAACTCCATTTTGTTGAGGAGTTCTTGGAGCACTGTATTGTCTTTCTATCCCCTTTCTTTCACAGAAAAAGTTCAAAGTGTGGTTCTTCAACTCTGTGCCCTGATCACACCTTATGATCTTCACCTTTTGATTGCTTTGATTCTCTACCCGGAGAATGTAGGATTTGAGAATTTCAGCAGCTTCATCTTTAGTTCTCAAGAAGTATACCCATGAGAATCTGGTGTAGTCATCAGTTATCACCAGACAGTATGACTTCTTGCCCATTGACATGACATTTGTAGGACCAAAGAGATCCATATGCAGCAGTTGCAGTGGAGTGTCATTTGTATTCAAGGTCTTGGGCTTGTGAGAGCTCTTGTGTTGCTTCCCCTTTAAGCACGCAATACAGTGGTCTTCTAGCTGAAATTCTTTGTCAGGAATCCCTATGACAAGATTATTCTTCACCAATTTGTTAATAGTTTTGATATTAACATGGCTTAATCTCCTGTGCTAGAGAGCTGATTCATCAACTGAGGCTTTTGATAAAAAGCAGGAAACACTCCCAGATGGAGTGACTTCATTCATGTCCAGTACATAGAGATTTTCTTTTCTCTGAGCAGTTAATAAAATGCTTTCTGGAGGAGGTGTGGATAAGCCTGGAGATAGTACAAAGCATTCTTTATCTGTGAAGAGCATCCAATGCTTTTGGTCACAGACCTGGGAAACACTCATGAGATTGAAGTCCAATTCTTTGACATAGTTGACCTTATCAATGCTCATTCTTTCGTTGGATACAGTTCCTTGTGCAGTAATGGATCCTCCCTTTGAGTCACTTCCAAAGGCAACATATCCTTCATTGAAATGTCTGAAGTTGGAGAGGATAGATCTGTTGCCTGTCATGTGCCTGGAACAACCACTGTCTACCACCCAGGTGTTATTCTTGTGACCTGGCTGTCCCTGCACATGATAGATTTCTAATTAGTAGGAGGAACCCAAGAGTCTGCAGACTTGAAAAAGATGGTTGTTAGTTTATCCTTTTCAGTATGTTTGCAGTCAATGGAACCAATGATAATGCTTGGAGATGGTTTGGCTTTCCATTGCTTTGTTGGTGATTTTCTAGTTTTCCTCACATTGTCAGCAGCGGATTTTGCTACTGATGTTTCTGGCTTGTGAACAGTAGATCCTGCTGCTGATAGCTTTGCTGAAGTGGCAACATTCTTTGCTGCTGAAGGCTTTGCCTTGGATTTTGCCTTATCAGCAGTGGACACTCTTGCTGCTGATGGCTTTGCCTTATCAGCGGTAGATTTTGCTGCGGAGGATTTTAGCTTATCAGCAACAGACTTGGTTGCTGCTGAAAGCTTCTTCTTTGTTTTCTTGGGCTTCACTTGACTACCAACATTTTTTCTGGCTGCTGATGGTTTAACTGCCGATGTATGCTGATCCTTATTTACCTTTTGTCTTTGAGGGGCTTGATGAAGGATCTGGTTGAAGGGGTTAAACTTACAATTTGCAGCAAAGTGGTATGATTCACTACAAATGATGCAAGCATGTTGAGATTTAGGCAGCTTCACTTTTGGGGGAGATAGAGACTCCCTGAACTTAGTTGCTTTGACCTCGTAGCTTCTTACCTTCTTGTTTTTGTTAGTCTTTTCAAAGACATGTTGCTTTGAATTTCTTTGGTATTCCAGGTAGTGAAAGCAGGTGCTGGCATTGTGGTTATATCTGCAACACACAAAGCATGATCTTGCTAGTTTGTCTCTTGAAAGGTAGACATAGTCCTTTCTTTGGAACAGATCCTTGAAGTTCCATGGATGAGCTTTGTTATGTTCAAAAGTGGCTTCTTCTAGGGTCTTTTGAACATATGAAACTTTTTCTTCAGGCGTATGACATATATCAAACACCTTCCTCTTTGTGATTGGCTTTGACTGAGGCTTGGGGTTTATGGGTCCTGATGTCTCTCCCTTTTCAATATTTAGCTTTCTTCCATCTGGAGGATAGCTGATCTTGATCTGTTTGAATGGGACAGGGGCTGGAATAGCTGGAAAATCAGCAGGAACTTCAATTCTGTTCAGAACAGCTTCAGATGGGGCTGCACTGGTTTCATCATGGTCTGAGTAGGTTGACTCAGATTCTGATAAGGTAGTGCAGTCTTCGACGAAAGGTTCATCCGTTGAAGGATCAAGGTTTCGGTTTGCAGTGTCAAGATTTGCAACATTGAAGCTTGGTTTGTGAATGGCAATATAGTCAGCAGGAGGAGGAACAGATTTGTACTGATCATTGTTATACCCAAGTCCATTCTTTACCTTCTCATGGACTTGAATATCTAAAAGTCTTTGTAACTTTTTGGAGGAAAATTCATATTTTTCAACATGAACTTTCTGTTCTGCCAGTTCAGCTCTGGTAGCTTTTTGTTTGACCAGTAGATCATCAATCTGAGTTTCAATATTAGTTTGTTTGTGTTTTAACAATGAAATCTCTTTCTTAAGGCAGTTAATCTTTTCTTTATAAGTATTTTCAACCTTTTTGAACTCAGATTTCATCTGATGAAACTTTTCATTTTGATCTATAAGGTTTTGGTTATGCTTTCTATAACCCAAAACTTTATCAATACAGGCTTGAGAGCAAAGATGTTCAAATACCTGAGGTGGTATCTCTGTAGTGTCTGCCATAAGAGCTTGATTGTTGATAGGCAGCTCTTCATACTGGAAGCTCCAGTCGAAATCAGAAGTTCCAACAGTTGCACAAGCTGCAGTTTGAACTGGAGGAGTAGCTTGTTGTTGTTGTTGTCTGGGTTGGGCTTGGTGAGCTTGTTTTGACTGAGGAGTAGCTGGATTTGTTCTTGGTTCCTTGCATTCTCTAGCAAAGTGACCCAGTAGGTTACAGTTGTAACATCTTAGTTTGCTTTTATCCAATCCAACTCTGGTGTTGGAGTTGTTGCTTGGGATGGGTCTTTCGGTTCTAGAGTAGAACCTTTTTGCTCTTATAGAGAGCATGACATACGAGTGCTGTATGTCTATTTCTTCTAAGTCATCTGGGTGGAAGCATTCCAGATCTTCCTTGATAAAGGACATGTTGCTTGAGTTTTCCAAAACAAAAGCAGCAGAGGTTGAGGTTTGAGGAGGAGCTTCTAGGAGAAATGGTGAGGTGTTTGTTTGAGAGGTTGGAGTTTGTGGATGGGTGACAATGGGAGGATAGTAGTTGCTGGAACTAGGAACTGAGTGGTCGGAGTGAAGCGCAGATGAGATGGTGGAGGAAGAAGAGACTGATTGATGATTGGAGCTCCTTTCCTTGGCTTGAATCATTTCTAATTCATATGTTTTCAGCAAGCCAAAGAGCTCTGTCATCTGGAGAGTTTTTAAATTCTCCATTCTTCTTATAGACACTGTATATAGTGTCCAGCAGCTTGGTAGAGATCTGATAAACTTTTTGAGAATATCTTCATTCTCTAGCTTTACTTTGGAGCACTGCAGTTCTCCCACCAGGTAAGTGTACCTGTTATACAAAACGGTTAGTGACTCACCTTCCTTCCATACGAAGTTTTCGTATTGCTATTTCAGGACGTCCCTTCTGTTTTCTTTGATTTCCTCTGAGCCAGCAAACATCTTCTCAAGAGCCTCCCAGAGCTCTTTAGCAGTTTTGTAACTTCTGAAGTTATGAAAAACTTCATTTGGAAGGCACATTTGGATAGCTCCTAGTGCCTTGAAGTCCACCTCCATCTTCTTTATGTCCTCTTCTGAGTACTTAGAGGGCTCCTTCGAAACTAGTGGTCCTCCAGAATCAGCAGAGGCCACCGTGGGAGTGTAGGGTCCATCCCTGATGGATTTTCACTTTCCGTACGCCTGATAACAGAAAAAGCTTTCCATGCGATTCTTCCACATGTCGTAGTCTTCCCCAGATACCAATCTTGGTGGTCGGTTGATGCTGCCGATGTCTTCAAATCCATTGCTCTGTGCCATCTTTGTTTTTGTGATTTTGGGTGACTTGATTGAAGAGAGTTTAGAATAGAACCAGAAGTGATTAAACAAGTGTGAGTTTGTTTAATCTGAGCCAAAGCTCTGATACCACTTGTAGGATCGTGAAAGTACAAAATGGTTATGTTCTTAGTTGAAATTGGCGGAAACAATAACAATTACACAAGTATAATCGAGCAAACAGAAAGAATACTTATAAGAACACTGTTATATTAAGCTTTTGCAAATAAACGATTACAAATGAAAACTCAATCAAAAAGCACACTTACAATGAAGTGTTTACACAGTATTTATACTCACTTAGAATCAAGACAGACCCTTGATTCTAAGGATCAGATCTAACACAGATCGTTGATCTTTTGTATAAAGCTAACTATTACAAGTTTAGTCTAAACTAGCTAACTTTATTGAAGCGTCTTCTTTATGCGTTATTACTTGCATGCTTGGAGAAGAGCATTGTTGTCCGTCATTGGTTGTGCTATTGAGATTCCTTCTGCTTTGAGTGTGTCAGTGGCTTTAACAGAAAGTTGTCAGTGACGCTTGGCATGGATAGTCAGCTGTAACGATTTATCTTCAAGGCCCAGGGTTGTCAGCAGCAAGGATGATGATCAGCAGCAAGATGTGACCATCCAAAGCTGCTGATGATTTGCCTATCAGCAGCATCAAGTGTTGATGCTGCTGAGAAGCCTATCCGCAGCAACTCTGGTCTTCAGCAGATAAGGCTATCTGCAACAGATTTGTTCTTCAGCAGAAGAAAAAGTATCCGCTGCAGATAAGCTTGTCCGCATCAGTTTGTTGGTCAGCAGCAAACTCTGAGATCAACAGCATTTGTACTTAGAGAATTTTGTGTCCATCAGTCTTTATTTCTACAAACTCCCCCTAGACTGATGCTACCAAAACTCTCTTACTGCTTTTGTTGCTGAAGCTTTTGCATGTTGCTGACTATCATTTCAACCTCATATCCTCTCTGGTCCATGCTGGGATTGTTAAGAGGAAGCTCAGATAAAGTCTTGATGTCTTTGCTTGCCATTTTGAAGATAGCATTGCTTGAACACCTCATCTTCTGTCCTTTAACATCTGTCAGTGTGAATTCATTCTTTTCAGCATTGTAGGACCAGCTGATGAATGGAGAGTGGGAATGGAGAGGTTGGACATCAATGATTTCATCTTTGCTGGAGTTGAAGTAATGTTTGATTACCAGCAATAGATGTCTCCCACCTTCATTCTCAGGCTCATTGGCTTCACCCAGCTCCATCCTTCTTCTTAGATCAGACTCTGGAAGCTGTAGTACCTCATCAACAGATGTATAAATTGATCTTTTAGCTTCTATCCTCCCCCTGAACACTTCAAAACATTGGTCTTGAGGGCTGTATGACCATCTGATTATTTCTCTTGAGTCTTCTGGTTTGGAAGTGGGTTTGTTTTTCTTTTTGGGAGGTTGTTGATGAGTGGGAGCTGGGTGTGAGGATTTGGACTTTGAGGGAGGAGAGGAGGGAGGTCTAGGATGGAGAGTGGAAGGTTTTTGGATTGAGGAAGTGTTAGGTGAGAGAGAAAACTTGGGTATTTTTGTTATCCTTTCTTCTTCTTGAATGATTACCCTTTTCTTGGAGTCTTTCTTCTCCAGTCTTTCTTCCTCATCCTTTTTTACTTTGAAATAAAGGGCTTGCAGGTTCATGAAATTCATGGGACCTAGCCTCTTTCCACTCTCTCCTCTAGCCTTAAGGAAGTCAATCATTATCTTCCTTTCTTAATGGGTTCTTTGATTAAAGGCAATGGTCTTTTTGGACTTTTGTTTAAGCGCAAGTCTCATTAGAAGTCTTCTGCGCTCGTGAACCTTTTCCCATAGCCTTTGCGTTGACCGATGCTTACCTTATAAGTGCAAGTCTCACTAGAAGTCTCATCTTGATCTCATAAACTTCCTACTAGTAAAGTCGTACTTCATCTCTACTGAAAATTTAAGTACACAATAGAAGCAACTCAAAACCTTAAGAGATGTAGACTGGGATTGGCTGGTTATAACTTTGACATTGACCTTATGCCAGTCACACCTGGCAGTTTCGACGTAATTGTCGGTATGGATTGGTTATCTAAAAAACAAAGCCGAGGTTATCTCTCGTGAGGAAATTGTTCGCCTTCCTCTCCCGAGTGGAGAAACCCTTTCTACCCAAGGCAAAAGGAGAGGTGCGGTCATAGGCATCATATTCTTCGTGAGAGCACAGAAGTGCTTACGTAAAGACCATACTGCCATTCTGGCTCTCGTCGCCAAGCAGCCATCTGAGGAGAGGAACATTTACGATATCCCGATCTTTCGTGATTATCCGGAGGTATTTCCCGAAGACTTGCCTGGTCTTCATCTTCACCGTCAAGTCAAATTACAGATCGATCTAACACCTGAAGCAGCGCCTATTGCTCGGGCTCCGGATATACTTACACACAGTGAGCTACCAGAACTATCCTTGTGACTGCAAGAGTTGTTGGATAAAGGCTTCATCCGACCTAGCTCATCGCCATGGAGAGCTCTATTCCTATTCGCCAAGAAGAAAGACGGGACTTTCCGTGTGTGTATTGACTACCGTGAGCTGATCAAAGTAATTATCAAGAATCGTTACCCTCTACCTTGTACTGACTATCTATTTGACCAACTTCAAGGGTCAAGTTTCTATTCAAAGGTCGATCTTCGATCCGGTTATCATCAACTGAGAGTTCGGGACGAAGACATCTCTAAAATGGCATTCAGAACTCGGTACGGCCATTACGAGTTTTTGGTCACACCGTTCAGATTAACCAACGCACCCGCGGTGTTCATGGACCTCATGAACCGTGTGTGTAAACCTTACCTTGATTAATCAGTCATCGTTTTCATTGACGACATCCTCATCTATTCTAAGAACAAGGAAGAACATGAGGAGCATCTGCGTTTAATCCTTGAATTTCAAAAGCAAGAGCATTTGTATGTCAAATTTTCAATATGACAATTTTAGATTCGCGAAGCTCAATTCCTAGGGCATGTAGTCAACGAGAAGGGAATACATATCGATGCAGCTAAAGTAGAAGCCATCAAGAATTGGGCGGCACCAACGACTCCGACAGAGGTGCGACAATTTCTGGGATTGGCTGGATACTACCGCCGATTCATCGAGGGATTCTCGAAGATCGCTCAACATCTACACCGATCACCAGAGTCTTCAGCACATCTTTGAACAGAAAGAGTTGAACATGCGACTGTGTCGTTGGATCAAACTCTTGAACGACTATGAATGTGCTATCAAGTATCACCCGGGCAGGGCTAACGTAATAGCCAATGCCCTAGGCCGGAAAGAAACTAAACCCAGGCGATTCCGAGCATTACAGCTCACTATCCACCCTGGACTACCTGAGCAGATCCGTAGTGCTCAAAGCCCTGAAAGAGGAAAACCTACCGTTGTAATCCACGCGTGGTATGGAGAAACAACTTGAGGTTAAATCGGACGGTATTCACTATTTCGCAGAGCGAATATGGGTTCCAAAGTATGGGAGCATAAGGGAAATTATAATGGATGAATCTCACAAATCTCGCTATTCTATTCATCCTGGTTTTGATAAGACGTATCATGACTTAAAGGTTCTTTATTGGTGACCGAACATGAAAGCTGATATAGCCATCTATGTTAGCAAGTGTCTGACCTACTCAAAAGTCAAAATCGAGTACCAAAGACCTTCTGGTTTGCTCCAACAACCGGGAATTCCGATGTGGAAATGGGAGCAGATTTCCATGGATTTTATTACCAAACTACCCTGAACTTCTAGCAGATGCAACACCATTTGGGTGATCGTTGATCGCTTGACTAAATCCGCTCTCTTCCTAGAATCAAAGAAACCGACAAAATGGAGAATTTTACTCGTATCTACTTGAAGGAAGTAGTTTCTCGGAACGGAGTGCCAATCTCTATCATTTCGGATCGTGACGCTCGATTCACATCACGCTTCTGGCAATCTCTACAAAAAGCTTTAGGCATGCGTCTAGATATGAGCACAGCGTACCATCCTCAAACTGATGGCCAAATGGAACGTACCATTCAAACCTTAGAGAACATGCTACGAGCTTGTGTGCTTGATTTCGGTAACAGTTGGGAAACTCACTTGCCTTTAGTGGAGTTCTCCTACAATAACAGTTATCACACTAGTATCAAGGAAGCACCATTCGAGGCATTGTACAGACGTAAATGCCGATCACCTATCTGTTGGGCCGAAGTTGGGGATAGCCAACTTATGGGTCCTGAACTTGTATTCGAAACCTCTGAAAAGATCGTTCAAATTCGAAACCATATGGCGGCAGCTCGTGATCGTCAAAAGAGCTATGCTAGTAAGCGTCGCAAACAGTTAGAATTTCTAGTAAGCAAAATGGTTCTATTGAAAGTCTCACCTTGGGAAAGTGTAATTCGCTTCGAGAAACGAGGCAAACTGAATCCTCGTTATGTTGGACCATTTAAGATAGTGAGGAGGGGTAGCATACCAACTGGACTTACATGAAGGACTGTGTGGTGTACACAACATCTTTCATGTCTCGAACTTGAAGAAGTGTCTAGTGGACGAGACACTCGTTGTTCCTCTTGAGGAACTACACATCGATGAACAATTGCGTTTCATCGAAGAACCGGTAGAAATCATGGATAAGGAAGTCAAAAGGCTAAAAAGCAGTAAAATCCTTATTGTTAGAGTTCATTGGAACTCGAAACACGGACCGAAATTCACATGGGAGCGCGAGAATCAGATGATGCGCAAGTATCTTCATTTGTTCAAGCACTCCACATCAAGCTCTTAAGATACTATTCTAATTTTCGGTACGAAAATTCTTTCAATTATGTGATGATGAGACACCTCAGAAGTTTTTTTTATTATTCTAATTTTCGGGACGAAAATTCTTTCAAATAGGGGATGATGTGATAATCCGGACTTTCAGGTTAACTCCGTTAACCAAATCCTATTAAATCCTAACCTATTTAACACTATCTCTAACTCAAGGGTCTAATCCTGTCAAATATTAAACTAAAACTAGAGGGACCAGTTGTACCATTAGTCCAAACCAAATTCTGATTGACCTTGAAAGTCAAAATTGGATTTTGGTGTTCCTGTTGACTTTTAAAAGTCAACTAATCATGTTTTTAATCCAATTCAAACCCCAGGGACTATTCCTGCTAATAATTAAACTTTAAACCATGAAAACAAAGGGACTAATCCTGCAATTAACTCATTATTGATTATGTTGACTTTTAGAAGTCAAAATCTCTTGATCTTTGATCCAAATTCGTTCACATAAACTCAAATCCGTCCAAAATCGCGACAGTTACACTCATTAATGATGAGGCCGATCATCATTGAAACATTTACACACATTTTGATTACCATTTATCACGAACTAAAGCCCTAAGCTTGTAACCGCCGACCCCTCATCGCGAACCTATCAAATCCAATCAAATTCGTCTGTTAATCCCACAATTGAACACTGGCACACCTTAATCGGACCTTTCTGAACGTGTCTGAAGCATCAATTTCATCATTCGAGTAGTCTAAGAACCTGTCTATTGAAACCGATTTCACCTAGGCCGACCTCAAGCAAAATCGAGCAATCCGAACTTGTTACAGGTAATACACATACCCTTATACTCGCTTTTTTGTCTAGAACGAAAGCCCTAACTCAATTTGGGCTCACATCACCGAACTAAACACGAATAGATTCTAGGGTTCTTAACATATTCGGTTTAATCGAGCACCAACGTAGACATGACCTCAACTCATTTAACTTACTTGAACGGGTTCGCAATTTCTCACTCATCGAAAGCCCTATGAATCCAACCCCAAATATTATAGGATTTAATCAATTGTATTTGAGGGAAGAACCTATGATTTCGGCTATTCAATCGGGAATTAAACTATCCAAAACCAAACGATTTTGCAATTAAATCATTTCCACAGATTCGCAATGCTCTGAGGAACAAAACCCCTTTTCCTTTTGGATCAATCGTGATCGGATTCAAGGGATTTGAAGGCGGATTTGGGATCGGGTTGTGTGAAGGGGGGAGAACACATGAGACATCAGTGTTAAAATCTTTTTAATCCGGATTCTGATGCGAAGACCCTAGCGGGCGAGTTGGTTAAGGCGTTGGGCTGAGGTGGGAGTGACCCAGGTTCGAATCCCACCATGCACATTATTTTTTTAAAACAGTTTTTAAGCTTTTATTTTAAATAAAAACTTTCCCTATAATATTATATCAATATTTTAATACGAGTTAACCCGGAAAACACCCGTAGGGTCGGGTTTGGGTAATAACCTGTTTTATTATCATTTTTCCCATAAAAAATAATATATATATATATATATATATATTTATTGTTTCGCCTCGTTTATAAAGCTCGTGTAACGATTCAAACTAATTAATAATATAATTATTTATATTATTTACTCACGTTTATACCCTCGACATAAAATAATATATTTATTATTTTTGCCACAAAAATGATTATCGTATTGATTTCACGAACCTAAAATAATATAATAAATTATATTATTAGACCATTGTTAAATGGTACAAACACATGAACATGTTTTATTAATTAATATTATTCGTAATTAGAGATTTTCGACACGTAAAGTAATTATTTTAATAATTATATTAAGAAACCCTTATTCTCGTGGACACGTTCGTCTACAAATTGATCATTGGAATGTTTTAAGACGTTCTAATCTTCCGTGTCGTCCTCACAAAACCTCATTGTATCCCTAACTATTATGCTTATAATTTTAGGGCATACGTAGACAGTTCATAGGCGAACTCTCTTGTTTCCTACTTGCATCCTTGTGTGGTACTATCTACTACTCGTACATAACTCAGGTGAGTTTCACGGCCCCTTTTTACTTATTTTCCCATTGGGGGAGAAACATGTATACACACAAATATTATTTTACTTGTTTTCCCGTTGGAGAGAAACATGCATACACACAAACAGTATTTTTACTTGTTTTCCCGTTAGGGAGAAACATGCATACAAATGAATATCATTTTACTTGTTTTACCGTTGGGGAGAAACATGCGTACAAACAAATATCATTTTACTTGTTTTTCCGATGGGGAGAAACATGCATACGAACAGACATCCGTTACTTGTCTTCGAGCCCGGGAGAGACATACACACGGACATGGATCACATAGTATTTCATTACCACTTGTGTACTTAAGCGTAAACACTATCATGAAAGTCCTCACATCGAACCGTTAATATGGACTTAGCGAGGTAATTTGAGTAGTAATACTGGGTTTGACAAACCCCACCCGGGCTAGTCGCGCTAGCACGATTGGAGGTCGAACGGGTGTAGATTGGCCTAAACATATTAGTCAGAGTTGATAGACCTGGCTGGAGGCAAACAAACAAACAAATAGTCAGCTTTGGTTGCGAGCGCTTAGAGTAACTTGTACATTGTGTAGCTTGCAATATGTGTGACTTACGTATGTGGATCTAGCAACACTCAAATAATTTATTTACTTACAAACATGTGAACTCACCAACCTCGTGTTGACACTTTTCTTACATGTTTCTCAGGTCGCATTGGCACAGATTGCACGTTTAGGACATGCATGGAGTCCTTCTATCATGGCATTCATTTCAAACATTTTAACAGTTACTTACTTACATTAATTGATGCTTTGTTGCGTGTAATTACTTTTGATTTCATTTTAACGTTTACGCTTCCGCATTTAACTCTGAACTTTTATGATATTTCATTTATGTCCCATATAGTGTTGTTTGATGTAACTAATGTCTGAGTTCCTGGTTTGTCACACGCCAAATGGTAAAACTCCGTTGGTGGAATTTGGGGGTGTGACACCCTTGCTCCACTAGATCCTGCTTGAGTAAGCTTTGGGCAGGATGATTTAAAGTGACCAGTTTCTCCACAATTAAAAAAGGAGATATTTTTCTTCTTTGGGAAGTTTTCAAATACGTGACCTGTCTGCTTGCAGAAATGACAATAAGTTTTCTTAAAGAAGCATTCTCCTTCACGCCTCTTCTTGCAGATTTTACATTTAGGGATAGAAGGATTAAATCCTCCTTTTGTAGGCTGGTTTCTTTCTTTTCTGCCAAGGAGAATTACTTTTCTGATTCTCATAAGCCTTTTTGGCCATCTCCCTTGCCTTCCCTTCCTCTTGCTTCCTGGTCATGCCGTCAGTTAGGATTCCTCCAAGCTGAACAGCAGATGCAATGGTCTGAGGCATATTAGCCTTGATCATATCCCTGATATCCTCCGCCAGACCCCAAATATATCTTTTGATTAGATTGGATTAAGGGGTTGAAAGGTGTGGAACTAAACGTGCGTATTCAAACATCTTGGAGACATACTTGTGATGTTTCACTCCTTCCTTGAGGAGATTTAGAAATTTAGTTTCAATCATTTCTCTTTTATTGAAGGGACAGAAACGTTGGATCACCAGTTCTTTAAATTCTTCCCCTTCCATAGAATAGGCTTTGTGTCTGCCCATGGCTTGAACTATAGAATTCCACCATTCTAAAGCTTCGTCTTTGAACAAATTTGATGCATAAAGCACCATGTCCCCATCAGCACATTTGCTGATGGAAATTACAGATTCTGCCTTTTCCAGCCACCTCAGGGCTTCCACTGCTCCTTCACTACCTGCATACTCCAGTGGTTGACATCCTCGAAATGCACGAAATGTGCATACTTTCTTTCTTTTCCTATTCTTGCTCATTTCTTCGTCATCACTTTCAGAATTGTCTCCATTTGAGCTATAATTTTCTTGTTGAGTATTTTTAGATTCATCAAGTTTATTTTTCATCTTATCTTCCTTCATAGCTTTTAAAATTTTAGGAAGAGCTTCCTCAATTTCTTCTGCAACCATTTTGTTTATTTTAGTTTTTTGTTGCAGTTGTTCCGAAGTTTCTTTGTTTGTAATTTGTTTGTTCCTGGTGTTATGGGATGGTCCTTCTTTCGACATTCTATTAGAAAGAAAGAATTTATTACTCTTCGGAATACATATTTATTATATAGATCGGAAAGGAAATTTACATACAACCCTGATTTCTTATCTAGCATTTGTCTTAATGCTCTATTCTGGCCGTCTACGGATACTAATCTATGATTTTCTCTATCTAATTCTGCTACTCGTTCCTGTAATGCTCTTATGTGATCATTATTAGGAATTTCCTCATTCTGTTGAGGATTTTGTATATTCGTAGGCTCATAATACTCATATGGCCTATTCGAATATTCCCTTTCTTGTACTTCAGGAACATGATTATTTTCATAAGGAATTTCAGGTAATCCCTGATAGTAATAAGGATTGTAGTATGGATTCTCTCTATAATCCGGATTTCGGATTGCGTCCGTTAAAGCAGAATGAAAACCGATAGAGGGTACATAAGGAATTGAAGGAGGTGTTAATTCTCATAGGCTTCGATATGTACTTCCCATGTGTCTTGAACATGATCCAGGTTCAAGATCTGTTTCATTCGTAGGTTGAAATTCATAGCCAGGAGGGGCATACTTCTGAACATAGTGGGGACCTTTCCCCTTGCAAGTCATCTAAACAGAAATAAAATATTTTTATATATTTATTGTATATAAAAAAAATAACAAGTTACATTATTTGATACCAACTTTTCACATCTTGTAAACTAGGGTGATTATCGTTCCAGAGTAGTACCTCCCACTTAAATGTTCCCAGGAAAGAATGATGGGTTTAGGAGGGATTTATACCCCACACTTTCCTTAGACAGAACATTCAGTTTGTTAGATAACTAAATATCGGTCGAATGGTTATCCTTTGTATACATTGACGTTGATATATCGGAAGTCTAAGTCATAACTTTTTTATTTCTTCTTTTTATATTTTCTTTTTTTTTTCTTCCTCTAGTTGACAAACCCGCTCTTTGAGCTGCTTGGATTCCTTTTTCACTTCGTCTGTCTCTCTCAGAGCACGGTCAAGGAATTCTATGGGAGTTCCAAGATGAGGGTAGGCGTAATTATATGGAGGGGTGGTTCACTGTGATACCTGGCAAATTCAGGATAATATCCATACCCGACTATTACTTGAATTCACATGATTACACTTGCATCATACTTAATTTTAGAGTAAATAAGTACATATTTCATATATCAAGTCCATTTGTTTCAATTCATTACATGCATCGGTAATCGGGCGGATTACCGGGTCACACACGCGTTATGTCACACGAACGTTAGTGATTTTTAGAAATAATACTTAGACATATAATTGGTGTGCAAAATTTATATTAATACAGTGATTTAAAATTTCATGCTTATATGAATTTTTCCGAAAATTTTAGAGCAACTTTTATTTTAACGCTTTTTAATCGGATACACGATATGTGCCAACAACACTAAATGAGATTTTATAAAAATAATGATTTTATACATGTGCTTATAAAATTCAGCTCTTTACTAATTAAAATCCATTAGGAGCCCATTTATTTTACTAAAAGCCTTAAAGGGATGTACAAGCCCATTAGCATTTCACTAAAACTCCCTTAAGACCTCTAATCCCTCATTTCCACCAAAACCCTAAACCTAATCTCTCCTCCTCTCTCTCTTTCATTCGGCCGCCCCCCCTCTCTCTAGCCTCCATCCATTTCAAAGTTGTTCAAGCAATCCAAGTATTCTAAGAGCTATTCAAGGGTGATTTAAGGTGATTCAAGGCATCAACACTCCTATTCTATCATCATACTTGAAGTTTATAAGTGTTCATCCACCATTTCTTTCATTTTTTCAGCCATATGGTGGTACACATCTATCCAAACAATTTTCCTTGTTACAAGTGTCTAAATACATGTTTTTAACTAAAGGTTTTCATAATATAAGATTGTTGACATATATATGTACATTTTATGGTTGGAAATACTTGTTTATGTTGTTATTTGCTAGTTTCTATTTAAGGAAACTTTATTGTTTGAGATTTTTCATAAATGAGTGTATGATATGCTTAAGAGTTTAAATGATGCTTATATTAGTAGCATGAATAGGAAATTTGATTTTTTTGGTTGAAATGTCGTTTTACACTAGCTTATGGTCGACTTACTATATAAGGAAACTTTCATTTTTTATATTTTGTGTTATGAGGTTCTAATGAATAAATACTTGATAATATGGTTCTATAACATATATTAAGGTAGTAGAAAGAGTTATTTGAAGTTACACATGTGCAAAAGGGTCGTTTGGACCATTTTCCTAAAAAGGAAACTTTAATTGTTCATATTTTGTATGTATAGGTTATAAATGTTTAAAATAGGTTGAATGACTTTATTACTATATGAATAGATGTCTTATGCAAGAATATGTAATTTGGAAATGGATTATGACATGTTTTGGAGAACCTTACTAAATAAGGAAACTTTGTTAGTTTGTGAACTTCACCTTTGCTTAAAATAGAAAGTGTATGTGTAGAATCATGTTTATGGTATGTTACTAGTATTACTTCATGTATCATTTGTTTAGTTGAGCCATGACACCTAGGGTGCACTAAAACCCTAATTTCTTAAAAAAGGAAACTTTGCTATGTTAATAACTATAATATAGAAATGACATGTTATGTTATTTGTTCAAATGAAGTAAAATAATGTTAATAGGTTATTAATGTAATGACATAACTTATGTGTATAAATGGTTAACATGTATGAAATATACCATGAAGATGTACAAATGCCATGCTACTTGTCACATGTTAATGACTTATGCAACTACTTGAAGCATGAATGTTATGTCACAAAGTATAACTCATGTGTTACTTAAGTATTACTTGTATGTTACTCATGTGTGCTTAGGTATTACTTATATGTACTTATGTGTTACTCATATGTCACTTATGTGCTACTTGTACACGTTTTCACCATGTGTCACCAATGGGTCATCATTTCACATTAGTCAACATTGGTCAACATTAGTCAAACTTGGTCAAAGTTGGTCAAACCTTGGTCAAAGTTGGTCAAACCTTGGTCAAACCTCGGTCAACTTTGGTCAAACCTTTTCAAAACGTCAATGTAACCTTTTAACGTTGAGTCGTTTGGATGAATGTGGTTACATAAACCATGTTTACTTTCATAGACCTTATATCCTTACTATTCATAGGGTTCGGTTAGGTCGGTCATCTAGATTTGCTAGATTCCTCTTGTTGCTTTCATTCTTCATTCACCGCATTACCAGGTGAGTTTTTACGGCCTCATTTTACTTACTTTTTCATTTGGGAGAGATACATGCTAAACCATTTTCTTACTTAGTCGTATGCTGATTACTTTGATTTCGCTTTAATATATATAAGTGGGTGCATTTCCCGCACATAAAGTCCTCTCATATTATAATCGTTAATTATTACACAAATCGAGGTAATTCATGAATAGTTCTATCGGGTTTAACAACCCTCACCTGGTTAGTCGCGCTAACTCTGACAGGGAGTCAAATGGGTGCATAATTGCCCTAATCTATTGCGTGCTGGGCACGTAAGAGGCAAAATGCTAGTTTCTGCATTCCTTCGTTGAGCTTCCATTTCGGTGTTGCTTATATAGTTATTGTTTATTGTCTGATCAACAATCGAAGCTAGGTTTATGGGAACCTAATTTATTATGCTTCTGTATTTTGCTACATTACTTATGCTTCCGCACTTTACTTTCCGCATTTTCAAACTCTGTATTACTTATTTATTTTTGTATGATGTTCAAACGGAAAGTATTTTCGAAATTCATCTAGAGGTCGTTCGAAATGACCGGGACTGATGATCCTTGACAGTCACAACCCGCGGGCAACCCGCTGTGGAATTTCAGGGTGTGACAGATTGGTATCAGAGCCCTGGTTATAGAGAACTAAGTTGCATTAGTGTACTTAGACTATAACTATAGGCTCACATAGTTCACATCACATCATACATACATTTTTCATACATGAGTACATTGGATTAGTGGGTATTGACTTGTTACAGGCTGTCTACATCATCGTACCCTATCGTGATCTCGGACTCTGAGGAGGAGTACACTCCAGCTACCCCACCCTCACCTGCGGAGCCACTAACCCAACACTCATCACCGTACTCACCTAGAGATGGAGAGTAGATGGAAGACCTAGAGGAGGTTGTAGTGATGGACTCCGAGGAGGATCCTGAGGAGGAGGCGGATGACGCACCAGCCCACGGAGGCGATGGAGACGCCGGCGAGGGGAGCGATTCGGGCGAGTTCGTGCCCTACTTAGTGCTGCATGGGTAATTATCGTCCGATGACGGCTCTATCCTACCCACATCACCTCGCCAGGCAAACCCGGTGCCACCGTCACCATTGCTTGCACCAGTAGGAGCAAAGACCAAGCTTACTGCTAGGAAGAGGAACATTCGCAAGGGAAAGTGACCAGTCCAATCATCTGACATTGCTGGACCATCGGCCAAAAGGGCCCAGATTTCTTCATCTGACCACCACCCTATTGGCTCCGGCCTACGAGGGAGGTGCTACCGATACTTGCGACGCGCAGCAAGTTACATGATGTTGACATATCGTCCCTTCAGGACGAGCTTGCCTTGATAGACCAAGCCCTTTTAATAGTGTGAGACCGGATCGAGACTGCTGAGGAGAAAGCTGTAGAGGCGAAACAGAGGCCACAGCGACAGAGACCGCACGCAGACCCTGCAGGGGCAGGTAGCGGGTTTAATGGAGGATCGTCAGAGAGAGACGGCTAGGACTACTACCCTGTCTAGCCGCCTAGAGAAGACCGAAGAGCAACATCAGCGAGCCGCAGTAGCAGGTCATAGAGCCTCACTTGCTAACTCTACCGCCCTAGCAGCAAAGCTCAGGGCAAACACGGTTCGAGAAGAGTTAGAGTCCGCCAGGGTTCTGATGATTCTTTGCACCCTGTTACTTTTTACCGCTTTGTAGAGTGGTACTTTTCCACCTTCCAGTTGATTAGCCTATCATGAGCGGGGTGTACTCATGCAATATTTTTGAGAATTTACGTGATTTGGAGGAGTATTTGCTCCTGAAAATACTTTGTATTTTGTACAACTTATTTATCAAGTGTTTGTCTTTGGATTATATTGTATGGTTGATTGGTTGTTGATTGTTGTGTGTTATCTTATGCATGTGTGTTGATTGTTATTTATTACGCAATATCTAACATTTGTTATCATTATGACTATAAAGAAACATGCTGCCACGAAGGACAAACCGCAACTCAGGACAAGGTACCAACTCCAAGACCACTACTCAGATAGAGGTCCTCATCGCGCAACGCGTGGCAGACGCGCTTGCCAGCCACGAAGTCAATCGGTCCAATGGAGGATCGGGAGGTAATGGCGAGAGTGGAGGTATAGTGCATGCCAAAAGCAACATACATGCTACGAATAATATAATCCTATTCCAGGAAAATTAAGCCTAACTGCACTCTATCTTGACATACAGGAACCGAAAATGGGCATAAGGCCCCCATACCTTCACCGGAGCAGAGGGAGCAGTGGGACTGCTCAGGTGGATTAAGAAGATCGAGTCGGTCTTCAGCATGAGTCATTGCATGCCAGAAAACCGAGTTATGTATGGAGTTGGACCTTTCGAGGGTCAGGCCCTCTCTTGGTGGAAATTCCCATGTCCAAACTCTGTGGTTGGACAATGCCAACGCCATCCCTTGGGAAGAGTTCAAGGACATGCTGAAAGAGGAATACTGTCCCCGCAATGAACTACAAAAGCTGGAACAGGAGTTATGGAACTTAAGAATGGAGGGTGCTGATATTGCGGGTTACACCGCGAGGTTCCACGACTTGGCACGACTGTTACCACACATGGTTACGCCTGAATTCAAGCGAATCAAGCGATACATCTGGGGTTTGGCACCTCAGATACAAAGCATGGTCACTTATGCTGAACCCGTAGCTATTCATAACGCTGTGAGACTAGCCCATAATCATACTGACCAGGCAGTCCGTCAGGGACTGTTCAACAAGAAGGAAAACTTCGTAAAAGTCTTCGACAACAAACGAAAGTTGGAAAACGCTCCTGCTAGACCCTATGTGCCCAATAACCCAAAGAAACAGGAACCTGCCAGAGTGTTTGTCGCAAAAACAACAAGAAAAGAGGCAAAAAGGGGCATACACTTGAAGCCTACCAAAATGAAATAAGTGCCAATTCCACCACAATGGCACTTGTGAAGATTCTCGATGCCAGAAATGCAAGCGTTTTGGCCACACTGCCCAGAACTGTCGACTAGTTGAATAAGCCCCGCTGGCGGGGGAAACCGCGGATGTTTCGGGTGCGGTGATCCCGGACATTTCCGCAAAGAGTGTCCAAAGAATCGGAGACCTGGAAATACAAATGCTCGGGGCAGAGCGTTTGTCATTGGAGCCGGCGAGGCTAGACAAGACCCCAACATTGTTACTGGTATGTTTCTCGTAAACAATTGTTATGCTTCTATCTTGTTTGACACGGGTCCTGATAAAAGCTTTGTATCCACTGAGTTTAGTTCATTACTTGGTATTACTCCGATTGCTCTAGATTACCTATATACGGTAGAACTAGCAGATGGTAAGCTAATAGAGATAGAACAAGTGATTTCCGGTTGTGTCTTAACGTTAGCCGATCACTCTTTCACTATAGACTTATTACCGGTAACATTGGGAAGCTTCGACATAGTTGTCGGCATGGACTAGTTGTCCAAGAACCGAGCCGAAATCGTTTGACACGAGAAGATAGTCCGTATTCCACTGCCGGACGGGGAACCACTAACCATCCAAGGAGAACGAAGTGGTACCACATTAAGGATCATCACCTGCATGAAAGCCCGGAAGTACTTGCTAAAGGGTTACCATGCGATCCTAGCACATGTGACAGAAAAGAAAGCAGAAGAAAGGAGGATTGAAGACATACCGATCATCCGAGACTACCTGGAAGTATTTCCTGACGATTTGCCCGAACTTCCACCGCAACAGCAAGTCGAGTTCCGGATTGAACTCACACCAGGAGCTACTCCGATAACAAGGTCACCTTACCGACTGGCGCCATCGGAAATGCATGAATTTTCTAACCAATTACAAGAACTCTTAGACAAGGGTTTCATCAGACCAAGCTTCTCACCTTGGGGAGCACCGGTATTGTTTGTTAAGAAGAAATGCGGATCATTCCGTATGTGCATCGACTACCAGGAATTGAACAAAGTGACGATCAAGAACCGATATCCACTACCAAGGATCGATGACCTGTTCGATCAATTACAAGGGTCGAGCTATTACTCAAAGATCGATCTGTGGTCAGGATACCATCAGCTAAGGATTCAAGAGGAGGACATTCCAAAGACCGTTTTCTGAACTCATTACGGTCACTACGAGTTCATGGTCATGCCATTTGGGTTAACCAATGCACCGGCGGTATTCATGGACCTCGTGAACCGAGTGTGCAAACCCTACTTGGACAAGTTTGTGATTGTGTTCATAGACGATATTCTGATATACTCACGGAGTAAGGGGGAGCATGCCGAGCATCTGAAGCTAATCATGGAGTTACTAAAGGATGAGAAATTGTACGCCAAGTTCTCGAAATGCGATTTTTGGGTTCGAGAAGTACAATTCCTTGGACACGTGGTCAACAAGAAGGGCATACATGTTGACCCATCCAAAATTGAGGCAAATAAGAATTGGGAGGCACCTAAGACTCCGACTAAGGTGCGACAGTTCTTAGGTCTTGCGGGCTATTATCGACGATCCATCAAAAATTTCTCCAAGATAGCCCAACCCCTCACTACTCTCACGCACAAGGATAAGAAATACGAATGGAACGACAAGGCAGAAACCGCTTTTCAATTACTCAAACAGAAACTTTGCAGCGCGTCGATCCTATCGTTACTAGAAGGAACAGACGATTTCGTGGTGTACTACGATGCGTCACACCAAGGACTCGGGTGCGTGTTAATGTAAAGGGATAAGGTCATTGCTTATGCTTCTCGACAACTGAAAATGCACGAGAAAAACTACACTACCCACGACTTGGAATTGGGAGCGGTAGTATTCACACTCAAGATCTGGAGACACTCCCAATATGGATCAAAGTGTACAATTTTCACCGATCACAAAAGCCTTCAACACATCTTAGACCAGAAGGAGCTTAACATGAGGCAGTGTCGATGGGTCGAATTGCTAAACGACTATGACTACGCCATCCGTTACCATCCCAGAAAGGCAAACGTCCCTGTTGATGCCTTGAGCAGGAAAGATCAACCCAAGACGCTATGAGTACGAGCGTTACAGTTGACCATTCACACGAATTTACCCATACAAACCCGTGACGCCCAACTCGAAGCATTCAAGGAGGTGAACCTATGCCATGAGTCCTTACATGGTATGGACAAGCAATTTTAGGTCAAATCCGATGACATTCGTTACTTCATGGATCGGATTTGGGTACCGAACTTTGGGAATCTAAGGGATCTAGTGATGGACGAAGCACACAAGTCAAGGTACTCGATTCACCCTGGTGCTGAAAAAATGCACCATGACCTCAAGGAACACTATTGGTGGCCTAACATGAAAGCCAAAATTGCTACCTACGTCAGTAAATGCTTGACGTGTGCTAAGGTCAAAGTGGTGTATCAGAAACCATCAGGGTTATTCCAACAACTAGAGATCCCATAGTGGAAGTGGGAACAGATTTCAATGGACTTCATCACGAAATTTCCTAGGGCCTCTAACGGTTGTGACATAATCTAGGTAATTGTCGACAGGCTAACAAAATCTGCACACTTCCTTCCCATTAAAGAGACGGACAAGATGGAGAAACTAACCAAAATTTACTTAAAGGAAGTAGCCGCGAGACATGGAGTGCCAATCTCCATCATTTCAGTTAGGGATAGTTGATTTACATCCCGATTCTGGCAATCCTTACAGAAAGCTTTGGGTACTCGGTTAGATATGAGTACTGCATACCATCCTCAGACAGACGGTTAGAGCGAGAGGACCATCCAGACCCTGGAGGACATGCTTAGAGCTTGTGTGGTTGACTTTGGAAACGGTTGGGATGCCCACCTACCGTTGGTCGAATTTTCATACAACAACAGCTACCACACTAGCATCAAAGCCGCACCATTCGAAGCACTTTATAAACGAAAGTGTAGATCGCCAATTTTTGGACAGAAGTGGGAGATAGCCAACTCACAGGTCCATAAATTATTCATGAGACTACAGAAAAGATAGTACATATTCGCGAACACAGCCGCGCGTGATCGTTAGAAGAGTTACGCTGACGTGAGACGCAAACCATTAGAATTTCAAGTAGGAGACAAAGTGCTACTGATAGTCTCGCCATGGAAAGGAGTGATATGTTTCGGCAAGCGTGGAAAACTAAACACTCGTTACATTGGACCTTTTGAGATCCTGAAAAGGATTGGTCCTGTTGCTTACAAACTCAACCTACCAGAAACCCTAAGTGGCGTTCATGACGTGTTTCACGTGTCGAATCTGAAGAAGTGCTTATCAGATGAGACACTGGTCATACCATTGCATGAGATTCAAATAGACGATCAGCTTCACTTCGTCGAGGAACCAGTCGAGATCATGGCTCGTGAGGTTAAACAGCTGAAACAAAGCCGCATCCCTATAGTTAAGGTTCGTTGGAATTCTAGACGCGGATCAGAATTCACTAGGGAGCACGAGGATCAATTCAAGCATAAATACCCTCACTTGTTCAAAACTACACCGTCTACCGGTGACTCGAACTGAATTTCGGGATGAAATTCCTGTTAACAGGGGAGTATGTGATACCCGGCAAATTCAGGTTAATATCCATACCCGACTATTACTTGAATTCACATGATTACACTTGCATCATACTTAATTTTAGAGTAATTAAGTACGTATTTCATATATCAAGTCCATTCGTTTCAATTCATTACATGCATCGTTAATCGGGCGGATTACCGGGTCACACACGCGTCCTGTTACACGAACGTTAGTGATTTTTAGAAAAAATACTTAGACATATAATTGGTGTGCAAAATTTATATGTAATATTGTGATTTAATATTTCATGCTTATATGAATTTTTCCGGAATTTTTAGAGCAACTTTTATTTTAACGCTTTTTAAGCGGATACGCGTTATGTGCCAACAACATTAAATGGGATTTTATAAAAATAATGATTTTATACTTGGGCTTATAAAATTCAGCTCTTTACTAATTAAAATCCATTAGGAGCCCATTTATTTTACTAAAAGCCTTAAAGGGATGTACAAGCCCATTAGCATTTCACTAAAACTCCCTTAAGACCTCTAATCCCTCATTTTCACCAAAACCCTAAACCTAATCTCTCCCCCTCTCTCTTTCATTCAGCTCCCCCCCCCCTCTCTAGCCTCCATCTATTTCAAAGTTGTTCAAGCAATCCAAGTATTCTAAGAGCTATTCAAGGGTGATTCAAGGCATCAACACTCCTATTCTATCATCATACTTGAAGTTTGTAAATGTTCATCCACCATTTCTTTCATTTTTTTGGCCATATGGTGGTACACATCTATCCAAATGATTTTCCTTGTTACAAGTGTCTAAATACATGTTTTTAACTAAAGGTTTTCATAATATAAGGTTGTCGACACATATATGTACATTTTATGGTTTGAAATACTTGTTTATGTTGTTATTTGCTCGTTTCTATTTAAGGAAACTTTATTGTTTGAGATTTTGCATAAATGAGTGTATGATATTTTTAAGAGTTTAAATGATGCTTATATTAGCAGCATCGATAGGAAATGTGATTTTTTTGGTTGAAATGTCGTTTTGCATTAGGTTATGGTCGACTTACTATATAAGGAAACTTTAATTTTTCATATTTTGTGTTATGAGTTTCTAGTGGATAAATACTTGATAATATGGTTCTATAACATATATTAAGGTAGTAGAAAGAGTT
Source organism: Smallanthus sonchifolius (assembly GCA_023525975.1). Taxonomy (NCBI): domain Eukaryota; kingdom Viridiplantae; phylum Streptophyta; class Magnoliopsida; order Asterales; family Asteraceae; genus Smallanthus; species Smallanthus sonchifolius. The sequence continues at coordinate 32,548,712 of CM042025.1, forward strand.
ATTTGAAATTACACATGCGCAAAAGGGTTGTTTGGACCACTTTCCTAAAAAGGAAACTTTAATTGTTCATATTTTGTATGTGTAGGTTATAAATGTTTAAAATAGGTTGAATGGTTTTACTACTATATGAATAGATGTCTTATGCAAGAATATGAAATTTGGAATTGGATTATGACATGTTTTGGAGAACCTTACTAAATAAGAAAACTTTGTTTGTTTGTGAACTTCAGCTTTGCTTAAAATAGAAAGTGTATGTGTAGAATCATGTTTATGGTATGTTACTAGTATTACTCCATGTATCATTTATTTAGTTGAGCCATGACACCTAGGGTTCACTAAAACCCTAATTTCTTAAAAAGGGAAACTTTGCTATGTTAATAACTATAATAAAGAAATGACATGTTATGTTATTTGCTCAAATGAAGTAAAATAATGTTAATAGGTTATTAATTTAATGACATAACTTATGTGTATAAATGGTTAACATGTATGAAATTTACCATGAAGATGTACAAATGCCAAGCTACTTGTCACATGTTAATGACTTATGTAACTACTTGAAGCATGAATGTTATGTCACAAAGTATAACTCATGTGTTACTTAAGTATTACTTGTATGTTACTCATGTGTGCTTAGGTATTACTTATATGTACTTATGTGTTGCTCATATGTCACTTATGTGCTACTTGTACACGTTTCCACTATGTGTCACCAACGGGTCATCGTCTCACATTTGTCAACATTGGTCAACATTAGTCAGCGTTGGTTAAAATTGGTCAACATTGGTCAACATTAGTCAAACTTGGTCTAAGTTGGTAAAACCTTGGTCAAAGTTGGTAAAACCTTGGTCAAACCCCGGTCAACTTTGGTCAAACCTCGGTCAACTTTGGCAAAACCTTTTCAAAACGTCAACGTAACCTTTCAACGTTGAGTCGTTTGGATGAATGTGGTTACATAAACCATGTTTACTTTCATAGACCTTATAGCCTTACTATTCCTAGGGCTCTGTTAGGTCGGTTATCAAGATTTGCTAGATTCCTCTTGTTGCTTTCATTCCTCATTTACCGCATTACCAGGTGGCTTTTCATGGCCCTAGTTTACTTACTTTTCCATCTGGGGGAGATACATGCTAAACCATTTTCTTACTTAGTCGTATGCTGATTACTTTGATTTCGCTTTAATATATATAAGTGGATGCATTTCCCACACATAAACTCCTCTCATATTCGAACCGTTAATTATTACACAAAGTGTGGTGATTCATGAATAGTACTATTGGGTTTAACAACCCCCACCCGGGTTAGTCGTGCTAACTCTGACTGGGAGTCAAACGAATGTGCATAATTGAAATAATCAATTGCGTGCTGGGCACGTAAGAGCCATACATGTGAACACACCAACCCTGTGTTGACACTTTTAAGCATGTTTATCTCAGGTCGCTAAGCATTCACGCATGGACCAGGATTGCATGTCTGGAGTCGCATTTCATGTTTTCATTTAGAAGATAGGTTTATGGGAACCTAATTTATTATGCTTCTGTATTTTGCTACATTACTTATGCTTCCGCACTTTACTTTCCGCACTTTACTTTCCGCATTTTCAAACTCTGTATTACTTTTTTATTTTTGTATGTTGTTCAAACGGAAAGTCTTTTCGAAAACCATCTAGAGGTCGTTCGAAATGACCAGGACTGATGATCCTTGATAGTCACAACCCGCGGGTAACCCGCTGTGGAATTTCAGGGTTTGACATTCACAAATACCAAATAATATGTCATTATACACGTTATGGTAGGGATCATAAGGTCCATCAGTCAGCTCATTGATATACTCTTCTAGCATTATGGTCTGAGTATATGGATTTTGTTCACCTATAGGGTAAAGATATGGATCCCTAGTTTCTAGTTGTTGTTCATCGAACTCTTCTCTTTCCTGTACTTCCTGGTATACTTCTTCCATTTCCTCGGCAGATATGTGAACATGATCTGTGGGAGTTCGAACACACATCCTTGGTTTGGAGGATCTACTGGGTCCTGCTTCATCAGGTCCAACATGATGAGTTGGTGGTGGTGTTCTAGTACCCCAATTCTTGAAGTTAGAAGTTCCCATCATCCAGGAGGAACTTGAACCATTAAGGTTTTTAGAATTTGCTTGTGGCATAGATTCATCTTCGGAAATGACAATTACTTTGTTATTAGGTTCTTCACTATCAGAATTAACTACAGGTTCTTCTCTAGATCCCATAGAATGATACCTTTCTTCACTGATTTTTCCAAAGATATAGGTATAGTAATTATCTCCTAACATATGTATGTTTATCACTTAATCATTATTGATATCTATCTACTTTTACTTAGCAGGAAGTCTATCCTGGTTTAAGCTTAGATACCTTACCTAAGTATCTTATTTGCTAAAACCAAACAATATCAAAATCAAGTTACAGCTTAGATACTAATTTCTAGTATCTAATTTTGCTGAAACAAATGTCTCTGATACCAGCCTGTCACACCCCAGATTTAGCCTACCCGGGCGTGCGACTCCCAATTGGTACATGTCTCTTATTTTATCTTATTAGAGTTTAATAAAATTTCATAACTCATGATCTTTTCAAAAGACAAGGAAACTCCCGTTTCGTTTCATTTCATTTCATTTCATAGTCAGGGAAAACACCCTGATAAATTATACAAATGTTTAATTTACAAAACCATGGTTACAAGAGCCATTTCTTTCAACAGATGTCTAGGGTGGACGTTTCCTTTCATGACATCTTTAATTCTATGTCATTCCATGGCTATCTCAATATAAATTCATCCTTGGTTACCTGTAAAACGTTTGAAAATATTTTATCAGTATAAACTGGTGATTACAAGTATATTGTAAATCATAATATAACAAGTGTGAATAAATAGAACAATTTGCCCATATTTGAATGGTCAATTTACACATTCAACGTACCACTTGACCGGAATGTATAACCACTAACAACACCATGCACTCTCTTGGATCATCTTTGTTTTACGTTAAATGGGATCTCGCCTTACGCCTCAAGCGATATAGCTCTTACGTATTATAAACAACCAAGCCATAGCCCTAGCTCTGTTACAACGTTTCATCTATAACACGTGTATGCATACGTGACTCTATGGTCTGAATGCTATATAGTAAATCAGCTTATGCGACCAATGGTTGTATTAGTTCATTTTATGAAAATACAAGTATTCACCTTGGTAGAGTTTCATCTTAGTTATCTTCTAAAGTGAAAGTCCTAGTGGGCAGCGTCTCTGCTTAGGTTGTCTAGCTTGGTTTCTCCGAATGGGCGTTTCTTAGCTTCTCGGTTCTCTCTAAGATGATCCGACACTTCTGGAACTTAAACGTACGAGCGGGATTGGATTTAGGGGAGTGGAATATCAAATAATAACTCAAAATTTTGAGTTTTTGTGTTTCGAAATGGCTGGATACGAGTGCTATTTATACACAATTTTGCCTGCTGTGACGGACCGTTATAGGTATGACGGTCCGTCACCGCTTGATCATAACGGACTGTTACCGTTTAGTGACGGTGCGTCACCGTTCTAGGGTTGGCGAATCAGCTGACATGCGTTAGCTTCTTGTGAATTTTTGGCTTAACAGACCGTTACGAGGCTGTGACGGTCCGTAATAGGGTTTCCAAGCGTCAAAATCAGGTCATTAGTCATCGGACACGTGGCACGTCATCATTACATGCGTATTCACCCCGTAACGGACCGTTACCATGGGTGACGGTCCGTTACCGTCCAGATTTTGACTTTTTTTGACTTTTTGGTCCTTGTTCTTTTGTATAATTACACATATATTCCCTTAACTTATATTTTTGTTATATTTGGCATAAAATTTTCAAGAATGTTACCGGAAGACTCATGGAAGACTTACGAGTCCATTTTTGGTGGTGGTTCATGCTCTCTACGATCGCATCTAAACAGGTCCACATACTCTTTCTAATATTTATGTTGCTTTGATTGAACTGTTTGCTTTTTGTCTGTTTTATTTGTTTTGGTGTGTTTTTGTTTAGAACTTGGTTGGTTATCTTTGGGACGGTGCTTCTGGTTATGGGAATCGTTGAGTTGAATTTTAGAGATATTGGGTATTGGATGTTTTTGCATCCACGAACCGCACTTTTATATTTCATAACTATTTAAATTGAGATAATGTAAGGTTCAAGTGTGGGGATGTGGGAAATCATGGAAATATTACATTTTTTTTAAAACATTTTGCAAAGTGTTTGGTAGAGGGCTTTGGTCATGGTTAATTCATTAAGTTACTTAATTTTTTCCAACAAATGTTTTAAAAAAAATGTAATAAATTGGAAATGTTGGAATTGGGAGTAACAAAGGAGAAGGTGCCGGTTTGCATGCACATGTCGGTAACCCATTTTCCACCGTTTATGTGAGACTTTGAGCCAAATTACATACATATTCTCTTGTTTGAGTGTTTGGCCACTTTGTTTCACATTTTAGAACTTGCGTATTTTTTATACATGTTGAGACCTTGAACCAATTAATTGCACTACCATTACCCGTATACATCCCCTAGATAGCCACTTTGAGCTTATACCTGTTTCTTTTGACTAAACCCGAAATACTATCCCATTAGCCTTTTAACCTTTTCTTTTTAAACCCGTGAGTACAATTTGACTTTGTTATTGTTGGTAGAAGTTGTTTGTATTATTGATAAAAAAGTAATAAAATAAAAAATTGAATGAAAAAGAAATACAAATATAGTATCGGGACAACATTTGCCCAAAGGTTTTGAGTATTAGTTTGTATAACAAAAAAATATATTATTAAGTCAATTTTAACCCAAGTTTCATTTAATAGTTTGTAGAAATAAGAACCCTATTGTTGATGAGTCATTTTTACCCATAGTAGAAATTTGTAAGTTTTAGAGTTGTTCTATAGTTTCGCGAGTTGAATTCCACTCACCTATAGCCACTTTAAAAATCCTTATCCATACTCATACCCTTAACCTTAGCCTACATTACAACCCTTAAAAGACCTTTTGATTTGTGCATTATAGTTGTGTTAGTAGGTGGAGATGTGATCAATATACAAACTTATGATAATGTGGTTCAGAGTTTGGTTTTGAGTGAAAAACACTAGCATATTATCACTAGTCCAGATATGTTGCATGCAAAACCATAACCGGAAACAAGTTAAGCCCGTCCAAGTGTTTCCTTGTTTTGAAAACTCATCATTTGTTTGTTGGATTGTAAATCTATTGAGAGTGTAATTCTTGTGAATTTAGTATGACCTTGGACCTTAACTTATGTTTAGTTGAAACAATTGTTCTTGAATTTGTAATGTGAAATTAATTAGAAAGAGTTTGCTTGAGGGCAAGCAAAACTCAAGTGTGGGGATGTGATGGGCGGCTAATGTTTTGCATGTTTTTATGGTTAATATTGCATATTTACTTGAATTAGTAATTGGAATGCAATGAATTTGTGTAGTTGTGTAAAAGCATGTGATAGGAGCTTAAAGGATGCTTTTGAAGCATTATACAAAACATACGCGAGAAAGAGAAGACCGCACGATAATACGGGATCAAAGATGAAAGATTTGGAAGATTTCAGCAGGGGGCGTAAGCTTACGCCCTCTCGGCGTAAGCTTACGTCGATCACCTTTTCCAAACAGTAGTTTTAAGCTATGGGCATAAGCTTACGCCCTCCCGGTGTAAGCTTACGCTGGTCACCTTTTCCAAACAGTAGCTTTTCAGCTAGGGGCGTAAGCTTACGCTGGTTGCGTTTTGAAAGAGGATTTTTGGGAAACTGCCGATTTTGGGCAGTTTTATTTCGGGTTTCTTCCCCAAATTCATATCAATATTTTTGGGGGAGATTTTAAGAGTCTAGGAGAGTGAGGAAACATAATTGTATCATCCAATTGAAGAATCATACCAAAGAATTGAAGAATCGAAGATAAATTCCATCACCATGAGCGGCTAATCCATCGGTAATCATTCCCTGGTGGATTGTCTATAAGTTGTTAGGGTTTTACCATGTTTTAGATTTGAGATAACAATTCTTGTAATCGTTCGGTTTGAACTACTTGAATCATTGTGTTTGGTATTGTTATGAACTCACGGGAGTCAATATTTTCTTGTGCCATTGACCTCGTTAGATGATAATTGCTATGAACTTTGGTTTGTGTTGAGTTTAATGATTAATCTAATTCTATATTACATACATTTGTCTCGATTTCATTCGTGAATGTGTTTTTACGCTATTTTCCGGTGATGTATGAATGTTGATGTTTTTTGTTGGAATTAGTCAAATAAACTTATATAACCATTTGATTACTTGAACTCATATCTATGGTGTGATAATCCCTAATTGCTTATGAACTTGAAACTCGAGTGTGATTCCTTTTTAACCATTGTTTACAATCCAAACCATTTACTTGTTACTTGATTGCTAGTGATCGTTTGTGCACTATTTGTTACTTGACAATCATTGTTTATTGAAGTTACTACTTTAAAACAACTCAATCCTTTTGTTTGATCAAAAAGATCCATTAAAACTTCATAAATCACTTTGTCGGTTGAAGTTAAGCGCCGAACACAAACTTTTTGTGGTTCGACACCCTTCTTACCTTAACTAGTTTAAGGTGATTATGACACACTAATTCTCTACCTTTGTCCGGTCGCTTCGACACCGATCATATATGGTCAAATACATAAGAACTATCAGAATGATTTGGTTAAAATCCCGGACCGAACTGACCGGTTATACGCGACTAAGATGGCCGAATTACTTGGAATCTTTAAACAAAAAACAGAAAAATTTTCGGGTTCAACATATGTGTCAGTACTTTTATGAGGTTATGGATGTTAGTGATTATTTAGATAGACTGTTGAATGAACAGGTTCAAGTATATGATTTCATGGAGATGACATCAATGACGAAAAACAAATTTTTAAAGTATTTTGGAGATGAAGCTTAGAAAAATATGTTGTTGGAATTTGGAGTTGTACTTGATGCTCGTATGAAGCTTCATATTATACAATTTTCTTGTGAGTGAATTTGAATGTTGATTAGGAAAGAAACATACAAAAATATAAAGAAAATAAAACAACCGACAAAGAAATTTAAAAGATGGTAGATACCATGGTTGATGATGTCAAAAGTGAGATGCAATCACTAGTTAAAGAGTATGAGGTTTTGTATGGAACGGATTCAAGTAATCACCCTAAATTAGATATTAAATTTGAACAGTTCGGATTGGCGAAAATTCATTTCTTGATGCTTTGCAACAATGTCGAGGGGGTGGAGTTCGTTCCTTTGGTCATAAAACAAAATTGAAAAAAGTAGCTCAAAGATGACATTGAAGAAAGTGGTACCGGTTTGGATATATTGACGTGATGGAAACTAAATTCGTCTCGATATCCAACTCTTTCAAAGATGGAAAAAGTTATTATTTATTATGTTTATATGCTTATTTAATAATTTAATAATATGCTAATTGTTTTTACTTTTATTTTTAGATATTTTGGTTATCCCAATTTCAACTGTAGCCTCAGAGTCGCCTTTCAGTACGGGTGGACGGGAAGTGGACTTGTATCAAAGTTCTTTATCCCCTCCAATTGTTGAAGTATTAATTTGTACCCAAGATTGGGTTCAGAAATCAAACAAAGAAATCAACGAAAGCGGTGATTAGGAAAAACTTGTAGATTTTGCAAAGGTTGTTTTAAATTGTTATTCTTGAATTGCTATATACAATTGATCCAAGTTTTTGAACTTCTAATCATTCTTTTTTTTCTTTATAGATATTTTTTAGAACATGGGATCAGTGACGATTGACGAATGAAGTAACGAAGATTGAAGACAAAATATTCATTTATGCATTATTTTTTGAAGATTTTTATTGCGACTTTTTGATTTTCTTTTTTGAACCCCTAACCTTTTGGTTGTGAGGTACGCCACATAACCACCATGATGTCCCCTTGAGGATGCCACGTTTTGATTTATGCATTATTTTTGAAGTAACGATTGACTCTTTATTTTTTTTGAAGATTTTGATGCAGATGAGCTTTTAGCTCCTTTGGACACTTAGTTTGCTCGATATTTTTGTTTTGATAAGCTTTTTGTGTCTTTAGTTCACAATGGTTATGAAAAGTAGAATCCTTTTTAGTTAAGAAACCGTTAGTTTGTTTGACGGAGCTTTTGTTTGGATCAGCTTTTATTTTTGTTTGCAATTCAAGTAAGCCCAACAACAAGTGAGCCCAACAACATTTTTAATTAATCGAGCCTGCATGTTAAATCCCGAAGACCGACCCGTGAAGGCCCAAAGAAGCCCGGACCGAGCTATCAACAAATGGTTCTGTCCTCGGTCCCTAATTCACATTATTAACGATCTCGGTCTCGGTTCGGTCCTATCTGTGATGGGTCGGGCTTTGCCCGATAATCACCCCTAGGCACGTCCCCTTCGGGACCACAAGATTTCATTCGGTTATTTTATTTACAAGCATTAGATTTTTTATATATTTTATTAGTACTTGTTTAATATAATAAATGTATTATTATTACAATTACTATTATTATTAGTATTATTATTTTATATAATAAATAGTTTTAGAGATGAGAAATATGGGCACTATGAGTTTAGGAAAGGCAAGAGATGGAAAAATATAATGTGAGACTGATGTAGAGGAAAGAGAGCTTGATGGGAGGGATGGACTCCCCTATCCTAATATACCAAATTTATTGAGTTGGGAAGACCGCTCTTTTACTATAAAGTAATTATAACGTTTAGAAAAATGTAACATCTGTCACAAAAAAAATCCAAGATTTGCTTAAGGTATGAACCACAGGGACTAGTATTGTAATTAAACCAAAGATCAAGGACCAAAAAGTGAATAACATGAAAATCGGACGGTAACGGACCGTCGCGCGTGATAACATTCCATTACGGGCGTAACACGCAGACAACCAGACGTTAGGAAACCCTATGACGGACCGTCACGCCTGGTAACGGTCCCTCATGCCGCAATTCACCCGGAGCTCGACACGTGTCCTGTGACTAATGGCGGAGGATTGACGCGTGAATCTCTGCAATGGACCGTCACGCCCCGGTAACTGTCCGTCATGCCGCAATTCACCCGGAGCTCGACACGTGTCCTGTGACTACGCAAACCCTAATCTGGTGATGGACCGTCACCACCCGTAATAGTCTGTCACGGCTCCAGAACTCCCCCTATAAATACCTTCACCAATTCATTCGATATTACTCATTCAAATCCATCCATTTCACTCAAAACTCGCTCCAGAGCTTCCATAAGCCTCTCTCGGTGATCCCGGTCCAACTCCCGCTCATTGTAGCGCTCGTTTTAAGAAGAAAACGCTCGTAGAAGTGTGGAAACACTTAAGAAAGCAAGTTAGGAAGCAAGAGCTATAATTTCCTGGTTATTTTCCTACTACATTACTAAGGTGAATACTTTTGTCTCTTTTAAAACTTATGTCAAGCATTTGTGTTTACGAAAATGGCCAAATAAAAATTAAAGGAATGATGCATAACGTTCCTCTATGAACAAAGCATTCAGGCCACAGGCGTAAAACTTACAAGGGATACACGCGTCATGGGTGAAAGTCCCGGATCGTGGCTGGTATTTACCTTATAACAATAACGGAGGCAAAAGACCAGGCCATTGTTATAAGGTACGATACCGGTATATACAGTGGTGCATATGATCAATAGAAGAGGGCATGCTGAATGTGTGGATTGAACATAAGTTGTGATTATGAAATTAATACTAGTTTATGCCAAATGGTTTTACTGTCAAGATAATTGTATTCACCGGCGTTCGCGCTGACGTTTCATTTTCAAAATGTTTTCAGGTAATCAATAAAATGTAAAGGAAAGGGATTATGGGCAGACATGATCCGGCCCTTGAATGAAAAGTGAACAGGATAACATGCATTTTGGATTCTCAGTCCTCATACATAGGAAATCCTAAAAATATGAAAAAGGAATAGGACCAGGGGACTAATCAACCTTGGATAGTACTATTTTCCGGTAGCTTGAAACTTATATATAAGACAAGAGATGTATTTGATTTCAAACACTGTTTGTAATTAATATGAAATGGATATTTAAATCCCAAGTTTATGAAAATAAATACAAGGCTTTGTTTTCCAACCGGGTCTTGATATTTACAAATACAACCCTCGAGGTTGAAATTTATGATGAAACGATCCCTGTGAAAAGACTTCTGCTGTGTTTTATAAAAAAAAACTCTGAAATCAAAGCAGGTACCAATCGTGCTCACACATGTCTAGGCGGTGCCTGAGGCAGGGTGTGACAGGTTGGTATCTGAGCCACACGTTTTAGCGAATTATATACTTGGATTTGGTAGCTAAGCTTTAACCATAAGTTTGTATAATGCCTCAAGAGTAAGATAAGGAAAACAAGGTAACCATCTAACCGGTATGTTGTTATCTGACAAACAATATATTTTGTCTACGGAAAGAGTGGTGTATAAATCTCTCCTAGACCCGTCATTCTTTCCTGGGAACATTTCTGTTGGAGGTGCTACTCTGGAAAGATAACCACCTTGTAGAACTTTAAATTATGATTGGTTAAGATAAAGATATTGGGCTTAGTATCTAAGTTTTGACTAACATCGAGGATAGAATAAATACTAATACTTTAAGTTACAGGATCTCTTGAGATAATATTATTCCTATTTACTACGACCCTAACCGACCTATTAAACAAGAATCTCCCGAATATCCTCCCTTGGGATCTCAAATGAATCCCATTTCTTCTTCCTATTACGATGATCCGTTTGCTATCATTTCTGATGACGTTACTCCTGAGTATCACCCACAATCCTACGATACTTCAAGTCAATGGATGGAAGCTGGATCCAATTTCAGTAATTGGAATGCCAACACTTTACCACTCCATGGAAATGACAAAGCTGAATCAAGCCGAACTCATCAGGACATGTCGGCAGAAGAATATCCTTCTGAAGAAAAATGTAATCTTGTTAATCCTGAATCTCTCATTTTGTATGATCCTTATATGTATTCCAAACCTGTTTACCATGGTCCTTTCGAGGATTACTTTCAAGCTCCTCCTGAGTATCAAAACGCTTATAACGATATAATGGTTGGACTCCGTGAGCCTCCACCTAAATTTGGTTATGAGCACAATATGCCTTCATCTCCCATCGAATGTTTAGATCGTTCGTTGTGGCAAACAGACGGGATAAACAGGGAGAGAATCATGGATAAGGCGAGGATGCAAATTTATGGTCAACAAGTGTACGAATATGGAAAGAACCTAATGATCCTCGGAAAAGAGCTAATGAAGGATTAAAATCCTACGTTATATTTTTATTTTTTTGTAATATATTTTATAATATAATGAAATCGTTTTCTTTATTTTGTACAGACATGGTTGGAAAAGAAAAAGGACCTAGTTTCTTTTGTAAATTCGCACCTGCTGATTTTTACGAACATAAAACTAATAAGACAACTGATATGTACTAAATTATACATGTTTTGCATGCATAATTATCCCCATATTTATCATAATTGTAGACAAAATGATGAGAATTGATACTTAATCCATTCAATTGTGTTACAATAGGATAATTGACCATAGTTTGCAAAAACATGAAGAAATCACTCAAAATCAAAGAGAAATCAGCATTCGGAAGTCAATTAAACGAACCTGGGCTAAGAAAGTCAAAGTAGGAAGTCAAAAGTCAACATGGTGCAAAAGTGGGCCAATGCACGGGCGTGCATCCCAACGCACGGCCGTGCAAGATGCACGCCCGTGCAAGGGCACTTTTGCCTCCCTATACTCCCCAAAGCTGCCAGATTCCTTCACGTGCAAGAAAAGGGTACTTTGCATGCCCGTGCATTACCAAAATCTTAGCCTATAAATAGCATGCTCATTCTAGTGTTTTAGATGTCCAAGACCAAGGGTTGTGAAGGCCCTAGTGCTCTGCTAGAGCCGGAACTCTCTTAGTTTTGGTCCGTTTTAGCTTTTCTTTGTTTATTTTATGTTTTTAGTCATGTAATATGAAATGATTCTTCTCGTTCGATTAAACAAGAGGTAACATATACCCACTCTCCCTTGGTGTTGGAACACTTCCACACATTGTCTAAGGGTTAGCGAAGTCACTTGTATGGTCATTCATGGCTAGTCCTCTTGCGTTGCTCGGGTTGGTTGAACTTTAATTAATTAATGAAGTATATTTAGTATGTTATGTTCTTAAAGTCTTTCCTTTAATCTATCTTAAAAATACAAGAATAACTAATCTTTAAACCAGCTTAATAACCTTAAATCTTGTGAGTTTCTTAAACAAGACTTCTTGTTTTGGAAGCTTATTCGAGTTTGTACGGTCTATAAACAAATCTTGGTGCTAGCAACAGTCGAGTTAGTATAAGTTTAATCTTATGGGTTGATTGGAGGTTTGGGTATTTAACGAGTTGTTCGAGTCCTAGCTGGACCTTGTGCTTCGTGTCACTATTACTTTACTTCTTTTGTGTTAGCTTGAAGAGGACTTCTAGCGGGAGCCATGAGGCTTGATCTTGAAAATGGAAGTTTTATTTATTTAAAATAATATTACAAGTAAAGGAAATATTTTAAGAATATAAATTGTTAGGTCTGTGTGTTCATAAAGTAGCTTTGGAGGGAGTTGCACAATCCGACTTTACAAAAGAAGTTACACGACTTGACGTACGTCAGTCCACAGGATAATATTGGTCCGAATAATAACTCACGGGACAGCCAATAGACTTGAGACCCCGTTAGGATCCGGGAGTTGTTAGGAACAGTTAGCCGACCGTATCCACTATTTCGTTACGAAGTGCTAAGTCGCCTATCGAAAGGGTTAGTATTAGTAACTTTGATCAACCGTATTAAGATACAACTTTAATTAACAAATGATAACAACCCGAGTCACACCTTGAATGAGATAACATTCCTAATTACTTTCATTTTCCTTTTTTTTTAAAACAAAACCCCTTTTCCAACTTATTATCCTAGTCAGACAATAGCAATGATTGAGTAAGGAATCCGTATCTATGGTTCGATACTTGGTTCTTACCAAGACTATATTACGCTGCGATAGGTACACTTGTCTATTGTGTATGTTTTAAGTTGAAGTAATTATCATTTTAATTTATAAATTTAAAACCTGATTTTGTGTAACTATAAACCAAACATCAAGAATATTATATGCATATGTACAAACTGTATCTCTTGCATTCGACATCAAGTTTTTGGTGCCATTACCAAGGGATTTATCTTTTTATATATGTATATGTATTTTACACACTAAAACACCCTATCAACAACCATAGAAGAAAACGAGGAAACTGAAAGTTCAACTTTCAGAAGACTCGGGGAAATAAGGAATACTAATGTTCCTTATAACCCATCTATGAGTTTTTATTCCGCTCCTACTACTGGAAGCTATAATGTTACTCCAACTCTCCCACATAATTTTCTTGAGGGATTCTCAGAAAAACCTTATGAAAATAGATATGTTTCCGAAGACAAAGAAAGAGCTGATTCTAATAAACCTTACGCTCCCTATTATGAGACTGTTCATATACCTACTCCCTATGTAAATGAGAATTCATCGGGAAATGAGAGGGAACAAATGCTACTAAATCGTATAGCAGAGTTAGAACGTTAGAAAGCAGAAGTAGAAGCTCAAAATGGTCTGCTTGTTAAAGCTTTGAAAGAAAGAAATTATAATAACCATTAGAACAATGAATTTAATATGTGTAATTTCTCTTGTATAATTTTTATCAATAAAAAATTCTGTTTTTTATTTCAATCTTATTTCTTTGATATCATGTCGAAACAAACCGGATCATCCCAGAATACACAGGGTAAGAAGAAGCATGCGATAGTTGAAAACATTGTTGAAATTATCACTCCCCGTGATGAACTCCAGAAATTGATTGTGGAAGGAATCAAGAGTTCCTTACCAATGATCTTTAATGAAATGGATAAAAGACAAGCCGACCAACTAAAGGAATTATATGTTCAACCGTCAATCCAAAAATCTTTACACTCTCAACACACTCGAACCATTACTCAATCCAAACCAGCTACTCTTAAACCAAAGGGATCCACCACTAAACAAAAATCCAAAACAAAGAAGACGGAGAGAGAAGAATATTATCATAATTCCTCAGAAGAGGAAGGCATGGGAAACAACTATGGTCATATAGAGAAGAAGAGGAAGATAGTCAGTTATACTTATAAGATGTTCTAGGATTGTAAGCCTTACAACTTTTCTGGAAGAGGAGGAGGAATAGCCACACTGAGGTGGATTGAAAATAATGAATCTGTTCTTGCTATAAGCAAGTGTGCTGAAGAAGATAAAGTGCTCTACCCTTCTAATATATTCAAGGATCGGGCCCTTGAATGGTGGAACAATATTATTGCTGCTAAGGGCAGAGATGCAGCCTATGCTATGGGCTGGAATGCCTTTAAGGCAAGGGTAGAGAAGAAGTATGTTCCCTAGAATGAAAGGGAACAGATTGAAGGGAAATTTCTTAGTTTAAAGATGGTTGGCACGAACCATCAAGAATATTCAACAAAACTACTCGAGTACGCTTGAATAGTTCCTCACCTAGTAGCCCCTGAATCTAATCTGATTAAAAGATACATTTGGGGACTAATCGGAGAAATTCGTGACATAGGCAAGGTGGCCAAGTGTGAAACCCTAGACGATGCCATGGATCTAGGTACCTCTCTAATCGATAGTCTAATCAGAAATCAAGAAGAAGAAGGAAGCATCTAGGCAAGGCCCAAGTGGGTCTAAGAAGCCAAATTTAAGCTTCGTCCCAAGAAATAACAATTCTTCCATTTCAGAATGTCCAAAGTGAAAGAAAAAGCACTTAGGACAATGCCGATCCGGACTGTATTGCAACTTCTGCAAAATGTCTAGGCATAAAACAGAATATTGTTATAAGAAGAAACCCATTACTTGCTTTGAATGTGGGGAAGCTGGCCATATCAAAAGCTATTGTCCCAAGTTGAAGAAACCTGAAGTGACAGGTCCCAAGCCTGCTGAATGAGTGAAGAATAATGCGCGAGCATTCGTTCTTAATACTCATGATGCAGCAGGTATGCCCGACGTTATTACAGGTACATTTCTAGTCAAAGATGTTTATGCTCGAGTTTTATTTGACTCTGGTACAAACCAAAGTTTTATAGATCATAAATTCTATTGACTATTAAATAATGCTCTAGCTAAACTAGACAAGAAATACGTAGTAGAAATTGCCAATAGAGAGCTCGTCCAAATCTCGAAAATCCTAAACAATTGTAATATCACATTATCGGGACATATTATTCCTGCACGATTGTTGCCAATGACATTGGTGGGATTTGACATTGTTCTAGGAATGGACTGGTTAGCCTCTAACCAAGCCCATATCCTATGTGCTAAAAAGGTCATAAAGCTTTGTTCACCACAAGGCAACATCCTCACTATTAATGGTGATAAATTATCCAACTCTATTGGAATAATTTCTATGTTGAAAGCCACTAAATATCTTAGAAAAAGATGCTTAGCATACCTTGTATCTGTAACCACCGACACGAAAAAGAAGATGGAAAAAGTGTCGGTAGTGGCTGAATTTTCTGATGTATTTCCTTACGAACTGCCTGGAATTCCACCAGAAAGAGAAGTGGAGTTCAGAATTAATCTCGTACCTGGTACGACACCGATTGCCAAATCCCCGTACAAATTAGCTCCAACAGAAATGGCAGAATTAAAGAAGCAACTTGATGAATTGCTAGAGAAAGGATTCATCAGACCAAGCTCATCGCCTTAGAGAGCTCCGGTCTTATTCATTAAAAAGAAAGACACTTAAATGCGTATGTGCATTGATTATCGTAAGCTTAACAAGGTCACGATTAAGAACCGATATCCACTTCCTAGGATTGATGATATGTTCTCTTCGATCAACTCCAGGGAGCTCGATGTTTCTCCAAAATCGATCTTCATTCTAGATATCATAAATTGAAAGTCCAGGAAGAAGATATTCCTAAGACAACATTCAGAACTCGATACGGTCATTATGAGTTCACGGTAATGCCATTTGGACTCACTAATGCACCGGCTGCTTTCATGGATATGATGAATCGAGTTTGCAAACCTTACTTGGATAACTTCGTTATGGTATTCATTGACGATATTCTTATTTATTCCAAAAGTAAGGAAGAACATGCAAATCATCTGAGGATTTTGCTTGAACTCTTGAGAAATGAAAATTTGTATGCTAAATTTTCAAAATGTGAATTCTGGTTGTGTGATGTCCAATTTCTTGGACATGTCATTAACACTGATGGTATCCAAGTAGATCCTATAAAAATCGATGCAATTTCCAAATGGGAAATTCCGAAATCACCAACCGAAGTTCGTAGTTTCCTCTGTTTAGCTGGATACTATCAGAGATTCACACAAGATTTCTCAAGGATTGATGTTCCATTAACTTCTCTGACCCGCAAATCAGTTAAGTTTGAATGGGGACCGAATTAGTCCGAAGCCTTTGAAACTTTGAAATAGAAACTGATGCAAGCACCCATACTGGCTTTGCCAGATGGAAATGAAGGCTTTACATTTTACTATGATGCATCACACATCAGTTTCGGTTGTGTGTTAATGCAAGGAAGAAAAGTGATTGCTTATGCTTCCTGCCAACTGAAAACACATGAAAAGAATTATACGACTCACGATTTAGAATTGGGCGCCATAATATTTGCACTGAAATTATGGAGGCACTATTTTTATGGAGTCAAATTCACTTTGTTAACCGATCATAAAAGCCTGAAATATATATTCAGTCAGAGAGAACTGAATATAAGGTAAAGACGTTGGATGGAAGTCCTGAATGATTATGATTGTGAAATTTTTTATCATGAATGCAAAGCTAATGTTGTAGTTGATGCTTTAAGCAGAAAAGAAAATGAGAAACCTAAACAAGTTCGTGCTTTAAGACTCGATCTCCAAATCGATCTTATTACTCGTATTAAGGAGTCTCAAAAGATTTCCTTAGAAGAACCAAACCTCGAGAAAGAAGGCTTGCGAGGTATGATCGACCAACTGGTCAAGAGAAATGACGATATTCTTAGAATAAATCAGAGATTCAGGGTTACTATTTATGGAAACCTATGTGAAAAGATTCTCGAAGAAGCTCATAAATCCAAGAATACAATGCATCCTGGAAGCGATAAGATGTACAAAGACCTAAAAGCCAATTACTGTTGGATAGGGATGAAGAAACATATCACTATGTATGTTACAAATGCTTAACCTGTTCCCAAGTTAAACGTGAACATCAAAAGCCGTCTGGCTTGTTACATCAACTTGAACTCCCTGTGTGGAAATGGGAAATGATAACCATGGATTCTATTACAAAACTTCCCCGAACCAGTTGAGGAAACGATACTATCTGGGTTATCTTTGACAAGCTTACTAAGTCTACTCATTTTCTTTCGATAAAAGAAACGTTCAGTATGGATAAAATGGCACAGCTATACGTTAATGAAATCGTATCATTACACGGAGGGCCACTGTCCATCGTGTCAGATAGAGATAGTAGATTTACTTCTTGATTCTGGCAAAGCTTTCAAAAAGCCCTGGGTACTAAATTTAATCTTAGCACTGCCTACCATCCTCAAACGGACGGACAGAGTGAAAGAACAATCCAAACTTTGGAAGATATGTTAAGGGCTTGTGTGATCGACATCGGAGAAAGTTGGGATGACCACTTACCTGTGATGTAATTCTCCTATAATAATAGTTATCATATGAGTATACAGGTCACTCCTTTTGAAGCCTTATACGGTCATAAGTGCAGAACTCCAATATGTTGGTCTGAAATAGGAGAAAATCAGTTGTCTGGACCTGACATAGTCGAGGAAACAACTGATAAAGTTATTCAAATAAAAGATCGATTGAAAGCGGCTCGTGATCGTCAAAAGGGTTATGCTGATAGAAGACGAAATCCGTCAGAATTCAACGTTGATGATAACATTCTGTTGAAAGTTTCAACATGGAAAGGCGTTATAAGATTTGGGAAGAAAGGGAAACTAAGTCCTAGATTCGTAGGACCATTCAAAATCCTGAAACGAGTTGGGAATGTGGCGAATTACCATAAGAAATGAATGGAGTACACGATGCATTCCATGTGTCAAATTTGCACAAGTACTTGGTAGATAAAACTCTGGTAATGCCCCTACAAGATGTAGAGGTAAATGAAAAATTGAAATTTGTGGAACAACCTTTGAAAATCGAGGACAGGCAGGAGAAGAAATTGAAAAGAAAGAAACTTATAATCGTAAAGGTGAAATGGAACTCCAAACGTGGACCTGAGTACACATGGGAACTGGAGTCCGAAATAAAAAAGAAATACCCTCACTTGTTCGAATAATCTCGGGGACGAGATTAAAACAAGGTGGGGAGGATGTAACACATGTCACAAAAAAATACAAGATTTGCTTAAGGTATGAACCATAGGGACTAGTATGGTAATTGAACCGAAGATCAAGGAACAAAAAGTGAAAAACTTGAAAATCGGAAGATAACGGACCGTCACGCATGATAACGGTCCGTTACGGGCGTAACACGCAACAAACTGACGTGTGGAAACCCTTTCACGGAACGTCACGCCTGGTAACGGTCCCTCACGCCGCAATTCACCCGGAGCTCGACATGTGTCCTATGACTAATGGCGGAGGATTGATGCGTGGATCTCGGTAACGGACCATCACGCCTTGGTAACGGTCCGTCACGTCGCAATTCACCTAGAGCTCGACATGTGTTATGTGACTACGCAAACCCTAATTTGGTGATGGACTGTCACCACCCGTAACGGTCCGTCACGGCTCTAGAACACCCCATATAAATAACTTCACCAATTCATTCGATTTCACTCATCCAAATCCGTCCATTTCACTCAAAACTTGCTCTAGAGCTTCCATAAGCCTCTCTCGGTGATCCCTGTCCAAGTCCTGCTCATTGTAGCCTCGTTTTAAGAAGAAAATGCTCATAGAAGTGCGGAAATGCTTAAGAAAGCAAGTTAGGAAGCAAGAGCTATAATTTCAAACTTAAAGGCTCATTCCCGGTTTATTTTCCTACAACATTACTATGGTGAATACTTTTGTCTCTTTTAAAACGTATGTCAAACATTTGCGTTTATGAAAATGCCCAAATAAAGATTAAAGGAATGATGCATAACGTTTTTTAATGAACAAAGCATTCAGGCCATAGGTATACGTAAAACTTACAAGGGATACACAGGTCACGGTTGAAAGTCCCGGATCGTGGCTGGTACTTACCTTATAACAATTACGGAGGCAAAAGACCTAGCCATTGTTATAAGGCATGATAGTAGTGTATACCATGGTGCATATAGGGTATGCTGAATGTGTTAATTGAACATAAAGTTGTGATTATGAAATTAATACTTGTTTGTGCCAAATGGTTTTTCTGTCAAGATAATTGTATTCACCAGCGTTAGCTTACGTTTCATTTTCAAAATATTTTCAGATAATCAATAAAATGTAAAGGAAAGGGATTTTGGGCAGACATGATCTGGCCCTTGAATGAAAAGTGAAAAGGATAACATGCATGTTGGATTCTCAGGCCTCATGCATAGGAAATCCTAAAAAGATGAAAACGGAATAGGACCAGGGGACTGATCAACCTTGGATAGTACTATTTCCTGGTTGCTTGAAACTTGTCTAAAAGACAAGAGATGTATTTGATTTCAAACACTGTTTGTAATCAATATGAAATGGGTATTTAAATCCCAAGTTTATGAAAATAAATACAAGGCTTTTGTTTTCCAACTAGGTCTTGATATTTACAAATACAACTCTCAAGGTTTAAATTTATGATGAAACGATCCATGTCAAAAGTCTTCCGCTGTGTTTTATAAAAAAACATCTGAAATCAATGCAGGTACCAATCGTGCTTACACATGTCCAGGGGGTGCCCGAGGCGGGGTGTGACAAAAAACAGGCTGAAGTGAACCGATTTTCAATTAAGCCATCAACACAAGAATTTAAGGGAAATAAGGTATCACGGATTATTAACCAAGAAGGGGAATGCGAATTACAGAGAATAACTTGAGATGGGAAGCTAGAACATTTACATAATTCAATTCCTCCTATTCTCTCCTTTCTATCGTGCCCATAACCTGAGGGGTCACTATCGGATAGTTAGTGGTTGGGTTGTTCACTAGTTGGGCCTTTCTTTATTCCTTGAATTGGGCTGTTTAGTTTAATCCATTATAGTTGGGCCTTTCTTTATGTAATTGATCAGCCTGTATGACAATTATCACATGCGATACATGGACATGTGTCAACATTATAAGTGTTGTCCCTCCATTCCAACGAAGGCGTTTAGTCTTAGTAATCCCCCTAACAGCCCATGCAGAATTGTTTTCTACCGTACAGTTAGCAACATCAACAAGTTGTGCAGCCCCTAATACCCAATTAGGAAGGTTAGAAGTATGCATTATTAGAGCAATGACACCCAGAAGCGATTCTAAAATCGAGGTAAGAGACTCAAGACTAGCCTCATTGAACGGTTCAATCAGCTCAACACCCTTGTGAAAAGCAGGCGGTGCAACAGAATTGGAATCCAAATGCATAAAAGAATCAAAGGCAAGGACATAAGATGCGACCATTCAACCATTCACTAAGAGCAGGTGACTGTTAGTAGCTACCCTCAAATTCCTAACCGACCATATTGCCAACCCGGTTTCTAATCAAAATTTGGAAAATCTAGTGACTGTTTCTAGCAACCATTTGTTCACACTATGGAGCAAAGAAGTAGCAATCACACCCTTATAAACCTGAAGTGTTCCAACAGAGAGTGGATCATCATCCAAAAAATACAATAGAGAATAATCACATAGGCCTTGATGAACCAAAACTGAGGTACTGAACTCAAGAAAAAACTCATAAAGTGGGGCGATCAGCATAACCGTGCTATAAAAATAAACTTGACCCGTATCAAAAGGCAAACGATGCTCATGCATAAAAGGATCAGGTTGTAACTCCTGGAAATCAGTCTTGGCATCATTTAAGGTAGTGTAGTTATGTGACATGTCAACGAATAATTTCTGTGCATTATTGACGCTACCCAATGATGGAGCATCTATTCTCAGCCTATGACTAGAAGGGCTAACCACTGTTGTAGCAGGATAAAATTGGGGACAAAGAATAGTATCAATTCGTGTATATATAGGGGATACCTGAACATAATTCTATGAATGGATAAGGATAAGCTGAATAGAATGTGGATCCGATTGCAAAGCTGAACCAGAAGTGCTAAGCTCAATCAGATCTGACTGAATCGGAGCAATAACCAACAACCTAAATTCAATTGAACCAGAAATCGGAGTAGTAGTAGTCACCGTTGGGGTGATGGCGAACCCTAGGTCCAGATTATCCCCGTCATTGAAATCAACCGACTAAGGTATTGTATCTGTCGTAGGTTATGAGGTATACTATCTGTCTTGTAGATCCAATGCAGCCGAGATCCGTGTCAAAGCACCTTGCATCCGACTATTATTCTCGAGTAGGGTGTTGATGTTATCCACTATTGCAAGGAGTATCGATTCGTCCGCCATCGATGCAGGCGAATCAATGAAAGCACCAATGAAGTGAACCGATTTTCAATTAAGCCATCAACACAAGAATTTAAGGTAAATAAGGTGTCACATATTATTCACCAAGAAGGGGGATGAGAATTACAGAGAATAACTTGAGGTGGGAAGCTAGAACATTCACATAATTCAATTCCTCATATTCTCTCCTTTCCGTCATACTCATAACCTGAGGGGTCTCCATCAGAAAGTCAGTGGTTGGGTTGTTCACTAGGGCCATTCTTTAATTCTTGAATTAGGCTGTTTAGTGGATTCATTGTAGGGTACATGAGTTGGGCTTTCAGAATGGAAAAAAAAAAGTTTACAAACCGTGTTTGCTAAATCACATGCAAACACAATTCGCACATATGACATATACCAACATATTTGTTTTTTTTACGTCTTTAACGATAACTAGTTTGACCTAAAAAAATTCATGTCAAAATAAAAATAAATATACATTTTTGCTAAAAATTTAAAAGTTGCAAACCGCTAAAAAAATAACCTGTGTTAAAGTGAATCAATATATTATCCAATATATATGATTATATTATATATATTATTGTATTCAAATATTTGTAATTATAGATAGGCTTTGATTGTAAATCATATCCCAAAATATATGGGATATTCTGGTATTATATATTTCAATTGAATGGAAGAGAATACCATCGATGATTTTGATAAAAGCCTTCATGGTATGATAGCCAGCTCTAATAACCCTAGTGGCCGCCACCTCCTAAATTCTTCTATCCATATTCCGGCACCTCCACTCTTTCCGGTCATCGGCAAACTCGTCCAACCTTTCATTTTTCGCCCTCCTCCTACTTCTTTCTTCTTACTATGGACAAGTTACATCCGGCTATCACCCTGACTAACATTCACAACTTCATTCTGGTCAAACTCGAGATGGAAAATAGCCGATACACCACTTGGTCAGAATTATTCAAAATTCATTGTCAGGATTTCGAGGCTATCAATCACATCCACGTTCCTCCCACCATCAGACATACATGCTGCTGCTTCAGCCTCAACCGACAAGGCCAAGGACACTATCGAATCAGCCAAGGCTGTTCCAGATTTGCGAAACAGAGTCGACGCCATAGTTCTACAATGGATCTATGGAACAATCTCCAATGACATGTTACACACCATTCTCACCCCAGATACCACAGCAGCCAAATCATGGCGCTCACTTGCCAACATTTTTCAAGACAACCGTAATTCATGTGCGGTTTACCTGGAAAATAAATTTAACAACATATGCCTAGATGCCTTCTTTGATGTTACCTCTTATTGCCAAGCGCTGAGGTTCTTGCTGACCAGCTTTCAAACGTTGGATCTCTGGTCAATAACAAAAGACTCGTCCTTCAACTGATTTCTGGCCTTTCCGAACAATATGATGGTGTGGCAATGTTGTTACAGCGGATTGAACCCCCACCTGACTATTATGAAGCACGGTCCAGATTAGTCTTGGAGGAAACACGGAAAGCAAATCAGGTGTCTCATTCTGCAGCCGCTCTCCATGCCTCTTCCAACAATGATCAAACATTCCCCCATTCTCAACAGTCGTCGAGGGTCCACACGGGGCAGAGGACGAGGGAGTGGTCGTGGGGGTCATGGTCGTTCCTCTAGAAAAGCAAATTGGCAGCCCACTTCGAGTCCATCCGGATAGCAGGGGCTCCTTGGCAGCTGCCTAATTTGCAGTAGTGGGATCAGTTTAAATCAGGGGTTCAGAATCAGGCCCAAAGTCAGCCTCCTGCTAGCCCAAACCAGCGTTCTTCTTGGGCTACTCCTCCGTGCTCACATCCCACTGCTCCACCAAGAGGCCCACACCAACCAGGCCCATCTCGGCCCACTAACAACCAGGCTTATGCAGGTATCTTGGGTGCTAGACCAACACCCTCCTTTGATGGGTCGGAAGCCTCTTACACGCCAACAGACATTGACTAGACTATGTCATGTCTTTGAATCCTCCAGACCCCAATTGGTACATAAACACCGGTGCCACGGCTCATATGACGAACTCGCTAAGTACACTCAAGTCTTATTTTAAAAATTCATTAAATCGTATCACCGTTGGCAATGGTTCCCAACTTCCTGTACTCGGTACCTGCCATACCGCACTTTCTAAACCCTTCCCCCTTTCCAACTAAACAATGTTCTTTACTCCCCTCAACTTGTTAAAAATCTTTTATATGTCCATCGGATAACAACCGACAATAATATTTCTATATTTTTTGACCCCTTTGGTTTTCTTGTGAAGGATTACTAGATGCAGATTCCTATCCTCGGATGTGAGGCCAAGGGGAGTACCCAGTGGAAATGGCTCCATGGCGAAGCTGGACCTCGTGGGTGGCGTGGACCACGGCATGGAAGAGCTCCCGTGAAGATTTGTACGCTCGTGTACAGAAGATCCAGGAGGCGTATTCAGGTGGATTACGTTAACAACTGGAGTTGATTCATGCTAACTTTTTGCTAACTGTTGTGTTGAATTTGATTTTAACAGTGTTATCGGATCAAACGAAGAAGTCGATGTACGACGCCGGAGTTCTTCATTTCGCCGACGATGTTGATGACAAAGAAGTATGAATCTCTTTCTAAAATATCTAGATATTTTTTATATTATTTTTGTTACACGAAGGCCCCTGTGGTAACTACTTTTTACAAGTTTGGTCCTTTAACTATAGATTTGGTTGTTACACGAAGGCCCCTGTGGTACCTAATTTTTCTTGTTTTATTTAAATTAGAGTTAATTACACAAATTAATATTAAATTAAATTAGAAAAAGAAAATGATTTGGCGGTGTGGAGTTGTGAAACCATTTCCCTCAAATGTGCAGGGGTGTGGAAAAACTGTGGAATCTGATGTGGCGCTGACCTGGAGGGGTGTGGAGGTGTGGAAATTATGGGTAGTACCCTTAGCCTGACAGCACTGGCAACTTATACCCGCTCACTACACCAACCACCTCTCGTGCTATCTCGCCTGTTGTTTTTGCTGCTTTATCCGAAGACCTTTAGCATCACAGCCTAGGATACCCGGGATCCTCTTTACTTCGTTCTTTGCATAAGAATAAACATATCAATTGTGGAACATTTAATAGTTTGTCTTTTTGTCGTTCTTTTGTGTTTGGAAAACAAACTAAATTTCCATTTGTTGCTTCTACTTCTAGTACTTGTTTTTCATTTGATATCATTCACAGTGACTTATGGACCTCCCCCGTCCTAAGTACGGGTGGTCATCACTATTACATCTTTTTTTTGATGACCACACTAATTATTTCTGAACCTACCTACTATAAAACAAATCACAGGTTTATTCCGTCTTTACCCAATTCCATACTCTCATCACTATCCAATTTGAACGAAAAATAAAATGCTTCCAATGTGACACTCGTACTGAATATAAAAACAATTATTTTAACATTTTTTGTCACCAACATGGTATGGTCTTTTGTTCCTCGTGTCCACACACTTCGCCCCAAAACAGAAAAGCCGAAAGAAAAATAAGATCCATAAATAATATCATACGTACCCTCCTAGCTCACTCATATGTTCCCACCACTTTCTTGCATCACGCCTTACAAATGGCTACCTACATTCTAAATATATACCGCCAAAATCAAACAATACCATTCCCCCACCTCTCTGCTCTATTAAAAGACACCATCCTATGCTCATCTACACACATTCAGATTCCTATATTTTCCCCTCACTCCCACAACTTCCATCCATAAACTTGAAAACAGATCCTCTCCCATGTGTTTTTCTAGGATACCCCTCCAATCATCGGGGGTACAAATGTTTTAACCTTTCTACCAACAAACTCATCATTTCTCGTCATGTTGTTTTTTATGAAACTGTTTTTCCTTTTGCCACCCTTCACTCCAACCCTCCTTCTTAAGACTTCCTCACCACTGACCTCACCCTCTTTTATGGCGATCCCTCTCCGAGCCAGCCACTTACCCCTCCCTACCTGCATCCCCTTCCTCTTCTACCCCACCTATTGTCACAACCACGGTACCTCCTGACTCCCCACCCATTCTAACCTATTCCCGTCGACCAAAGACTACAGCCCAAACACCCTTCCTAGCACAACCCACAACTTCTACCAACCCACTCCAACAGGCCCAACAACCCCCTTCCCAATCCAGTCCTCTCCAACCGGCCCAACAGTCTTCTACCCAAAACAGTCCCCCCGATCCAGCTCCACCCCCAGCCCGAACCATGCGCACACGTTCCATGAACGGTACCATCAAATCCAAAACTCTCTTCAACCTACACACTAACTCTCTGCCTGAGCCAATTCCTAAAAACCCAGTCGACGCCCTCTCAAACCCGGTTTAGAAACATGCCATGGCAGATGAATTTAAAGCACTTATTCAAAATCAGACTTGGGTTTTAGTACCTAGGGAACATCATATGAATATTATACGTTGCATGTGGATATTTAAACATAACTTACTACTGACTGGTCACTTGAGAGGTACAAGGCTCGTCTTGTTTGTGATGGCAGTCTCAGTAAGTTGGTATTGATTGTAGCGACTCCTTCAGCCCGGTGGTAAAACCTTCCACTATACGGGTCATTCTTAGCATTGCTCTTGCCCACTCTTAGCCTATCCACCAGTTCGACATCAATAATGCTTTCCTTCATGGGCACTTATCCGAGACAGTTTACATGCATCAACCCATGGGGTTTCGTGATCCTCAACACCCCACCCCAACCATGTATGTCTTCTCAAATGGTCTCTCTATGGCCTCAAACAGGCACCATGGGCGGGGTACCAATGATTCATCGATTATGTGTATACCTTGGGATTCTCTCATAGCAAGTGTGATCACTCATTATTCATCTACAAACATGGCGATGACATGGATTTCATTCTACTTTATGTCGATAATATTCTACTTATCACTTCATCCGACAGCCTTCGCCAAGGATTCATGACACAACTTGGCCATGAGTTCTCTATGAAAGATCTCGGGAAGCTAAGTTATTACTTGGGTATTTCGGTTCAACATACCCATAGTGGTCTCTTCTTATCCCAACACAAATACGCCAAAGAAGTACTTGAACGGGATGGCATGTCCGGTTGCAAACCTGCTGCAACACCGGTGGACACCAATGGTAAACTCAGCCCTGATGACGACGAGTTAATTAACGACCCAACCTCCTATCGTCAACTCGTAGGAGCCCTCCAATACCTCACATTTACTAGACCGGATCTTACGTATGCGGTTCAGCAAATCTGCATGCCCCCGACCCCTCACCTCAATGCACTAAAGCGTATTTTGCGCTATGTTCAAGGTACTACTACCTTCAGCCTTGAGATGCTGAAACCGTCCGCCTCTCCATCATTACTTGTTTACACTAATGCAGATTGGGCCGGGTGTCAAAAAATCGGCGCTCCACCTCTGGTTACGGGGTATATTATGGTGATAACCTGGTCTCATGGTCCTCCAAATGCCAATCCACTGAATCCAGATCCAGTGCAGAAGCAAAGTACCGTGGTGAAGCTAATGCTGTTGTCGAACTACGTTGGATTCGCAACCTTTTGTTGGAACTTCATCACCATCCATCACGTACCTCCTTAGTCTATTGTGATAATGTGAGCACTATCTACATGACAAGTAACCTAGTCCAGCACCAACGAACCAAACACATCGAATTGGATATTCATTTTGTCCGAGAAAAGATTCAACGAGGACAAATTTGTGTCCTCCACGTCTCTTCCAGATATCAAATAGCCTACATATTCACTAAAGGTCTACCACGTCTCCTCTTTGAAGATTTCCGCTCTAGTCTCAGCCTACGGTGTCCTCCCGCTTCGACTGCGGGGGTATATGTAAGGCCCCGAACCCGGGAGGCCTCACGTATTGGATTTACTCATCAACACATAGCACTTTAAACATAAGACATTCATTAACACAGCGGAAATGATTTAAAATCTCAACATACGCAGCGGAAACATAAACATGTCTAATACAATTTGTCTTTAACAACATCAAATTAGAATATAACATAAACATAATTAGGATGCCAGACTCTGATCTTCGGGTAACTCTTCTCGCCAAGCCAAGCATCCACATCCATCAACTACACCTGCACTTAACTGATATGCATACTAAAAATCAGCAACGCTGAGTGAGTTCTAATGTTTACTTTAAATCAATTTTTACAAAAGATTTACTAATACATACATACTGCCCCTAAGGCAAAACTTTACATACTTCACTTTTCAAAAATAGTTTAAAACATTCATAAGGTATCCCGTCAATTCCTTGTTACTGTTGGTACTGCCCTCGTGATCAATACCACCTAACCGTCAATTCTTATCACTACTGGTATTGTCCTCGTGATCAGTACCACTTAACCGTCAATTCCTTGTCACTACTTGTATTGTCCTCGTGATCAATACCGCTTAGCATGTTGTTGTCCTCGTGATCAACAACTGGCATTGTCCTCGTGATCAATACCGCTTAGCATAGTTGGGTCCTCGTGACCCATTGATGTTGTCCTCGTGATCAACACCACATGACACGATGTTGTCCTCGGGATCAACACCGGGTATTGTCCTCGTGATCAATATCGCTTAACTGGTACATGGGGGATTGCATAGTCTCCCGAGCAACAGCCGTCACTCATCCTAATTGTACAACTGTTAACGAGTCATCAAGACTCTTACTAATGGGTAGAACCCATATCTGACATCTTGTACAAGTAACATCTGTCCCAAGGACCTTTACAAACTGGTACACATTCCCAAAGGAAAGCTGTTCACTTTACTGTTCATAAAACTTTCTGTGAATCTTGTTCATAACTTTTATATATAATATGCGTTTGTTTATGTATATAAAATATAGTAAACGCTTGCCATAAAATATAACTTGCTTACTGAAAACATATTAGCACATATATCATGCATTTGTTTATGTATATAGAAATATAGTAAACGTTTGTCATAATATATAACTTGCTTACTGAAAACATACTAGCACATATATCATGCCTTTGTTTATGTATATAGAAATATAGTAAACGCTTGCCATAATATAGATATACTTTCCTCAAAACGTACTTTTGCCTCTTTTAAACTTTTCACTAAAACATAGCTTTTCCTTTCAGTTTATAATATATAAAATATAATAAACGCTTTACACTAAGTATGCACACCACCCCTAAAGAAGGCAAAAAGGGGATTAGAACTCACCTGGTATCTTAGCTGCAATGGTCTACTGGATCTAACACAATCTGAACAATCATAACAATTGACACGTATCAGACTTAACTCAACGCTAAATGGTTTCACCATTTCTGGCAAGGCGAACATACCGACTTCACTAACCAGCCTGCTGCCTGTGCACTTAGTAAGTGCGCAGGGCCTTGCTCATGCGTACTTGTCGACAAGTACGCAGAGCATTCTTCTTGCGTACTTGGTAAGTACACAGGATCTTCCTCCTGCGTACTTGGTAAGTACGCAGGACGTCCTCCTTGCGTACTTGATAAGTACGCAATACCTGTTTCCTGGACAAAAATCCGAAATTCCTACATGCTAACCCGATCATGCCAATCTTAGAATTTTATTTGATCAAAACGTGCGGTTTTTATTCTAGATGCTAGTTCTAAGCTTATTATCAGGTTTCATCCATAAAAACGTCTCCTATTTAGCTAAAACCCGAGAAACCTCAAAACGAACAAAAACTCAGATTATGGTCGGATCGTTACCTGTAAACGCTTCTTCTTCACAGCTACTCGTTCCAGATATGTATGCCTACGGTCCTATGAGCTCGGATTCAAAAACCGGGACTTTCTCTCTCTAGACTCTCTCTCACTTTCTCTCTCTAGAAATTTGGAAATGCTTTTGGAAGTGAGGCTTTAGGGCTGTCTTGAGGCTTATAAGTGCCCGACCCTTGCCCCTTTCGGCCCATACACCCCGACCCAAGCCCGCTTCCCTTCCTTTCTTATTTAAGTTTTTTTTTTTAATTCTCGTGAATTCTTCCGCGCTCTAAAACTCGGGCTGTTACAGTATATTAGCCGATATATATGATTATATTATATATTATTGTATTCAAATATTTGTAATTATAAATAGGCTTTGATTGTAAATCATATCCCAAAATATATGGGATATTCTTGTATTATATATTTCGAATGAATGTAAGAGAATACCATCGATGATTTTGACAAAAGCCTTAACAATATAATCCATATCATACAACTAAAACTTTATCACATGTAAAAAATAAAATAAAATAAAAAGTACAACAAATTGTTGCTTTATTACATATGATAAACTTGTATGGTATATCTTTACATAGAATCTAACCTCCAAACAAAAACAAATCTATATTTTTCAACCAAAAGACCACTCGAATTCAAAAATCCGAGTCAGGAATGTTCTTCGTGTTCGTGTTCGTGTTCGTGTTCATGTACATGTTCATATGCGTGTACATTCCTTGCCAAAGGCCTGGTTATTATTACACAACAAAATCAGGTAACAACTGGGAATCATCAAATCTATATTGGTCTGCTAGATCGATATGCCTTTGTCCCATATAACCATTCACTTCTATATCATTCCCAAAATCAAGATTCGAGTTTTTTTGCAACGTTTTTGCTTTGTCGTCTGAAGAAGATGACTGACCTGTTGCTGCTTTCCCATCTCCTTCCGGTGAAGATCTACAATTCACCTCGTCATCACAGAACTCTTCTTTGTACATGTCTTCAACCATTGGTTTCCAAAGACGCACACGCGCATTGATAAACCAGTTTGCAATCTGTTACACGCATAGAAGCAGATTTATAACAAGTTAAACAAAAATCTGGAAAAAATGTATACAACTAGATTATCAACTATCAACACATATACCTGGCTTCTAGTGAGACCCGTTTGTCTTGCTAGCATGATCTTCTCTGAATCTTTCGGGTAACTAAAGATAATAATAGTATAATTAGTTAATGTGAGTTAAAAGTTAAGGATATAGAAGATATTGATTGTTTAAATTATTGACGCTAGTTTTGAGCCATTTACTTATGAAAATGTCGATTTTGATAAAAAAAAAAAAGGTCAAAGCTTGTCAAAAGTGTATTTTTAATACATAAACATGTCCAAGATCTTTTTTTTACATGTAACACACCTTAGGTTGTTCATTGAATTGATTTTCGAGTTATTTAAATCAGTTCCTTGAATTAGGACTTGTTGAAAGTGAATTAGAACTCATATTAGAATTAGAAAATTCAAATTCAGAAATTCGAATTCAGGTTGATTCGAACAAACCGAATTAGAAGAAAACTACATAAATTTATAGCTTGATTTGGATTGATTCAAAGTACAAAACCCTATAGTTTCTTATATAATAAATAAATAATATATATATATATAATTCGAATTCAGATAATCATGCTGGTTCAGTTCAAAACTAACAAATTCGCAACTCGATACGAAAATCGAATTGGTCTCTAATCCGATTCAAAAAATAAAAATCCAAATTCAACTTCGGATTGATTTGAATTTTGATTTTTTTGAGTCCGATTCAAATACAAAAACACCTTTTTAACACCTCTAATTTTTCTATAAACTTAGAAAAAGGCATTAAAGAAAACATACGGGTTGAGAAAATGCTCAAAAAGCCAAGCACGAAGGATTGAAACTGAGCCTTCAGGCAACCCTCTTTGTGGTCTCCAAGAATGACGCATAACACCAAGTGGATTTAAAGTTCTTTGTTGCCTAAGCTGCTTTTCGACATTACGAAGACGAGGTAAAACTCTGTCCGAGGAATCATCTTGCTCACCAAGATGTTGTCGGGTCACTTGAATTTGAACATTTACTGCGTCGCGCAAGCAGCGAAAGTGTCGAGAAATTGTTTGACGAGCAAGTGTTGTGTATGATCTCGCAACTCCACACCCCGTAACCATATCTAACGACCCCTCAACGATTCTTAGTTGTTGGCAGTATTCCCGGTATTTTCTGTCCACCTACAACACATTATACAAACATTGTTTCATATGTTTCTAACAAATTGAAGTTTCTAGCTATTTGGATCTTTGGGTTCATGATTATTCAATTATAATTTATAAAACATGTAATGTAGAAAGCAAACATACTTTGTTAATTTACATGAAAAATTTCTCTCAACCTAATTTTGATATATTAAAAGCTTTCAGCCTTGTCTAGAATATATGTATATGTGAAATCAAGAATAAACGTCAGTTACAAACACAACCCTCACAAAATATGGAGGTTATGTCGATGATATTTCATTAATACATGTCATGTAGAATATTTTGCTAGTTGTTATGTTTATACGATTTTTCACATTAGCGTTTTTGTGCACCTAAAAAGACACTTCATCAAATTGTGGTTAATTTGAGAGGTAATAAGTTATCATTTTTTTTTCATGAGTATATGCATTTTAAACAAGTTTAATGACCTTACTATACCAAAATTGGCTTGGAAACTTTTTCATGTAGTATAACAAAGTATATTGGTTTTTATGGTATTAACTTGTTAAAATATCTATACATCAAAATTTAAATTGTAACATTTTTCTTCAAATATAGTAAAATTATTATAAATTCCTTTATATCATCAAATGTAGTTCAAAATTTATCTTTTTTGTCACAATAGAACAAACTTTTTTTCTCATAAAATTTTAAGTTCCCTTAAATGAATTGTTACACCTGGCAGACTAAAAAATCTGATCATAAAATATCATTTCTCATTTTAGACGTGTTGACGGATTTATTTGTTAATTAAACAAGTTAAACACAACATTTTATTCATGCCATTTTAGAAATTTCCACCCTTTCATGCCACTTAAATTCATAAACAATTTCATATTGGACATCCAACCACACGCTTAGATAATCAAGAAACATGGTAATATCAAAAGGTTATGAAATTTATGGGAAAGATTGTACCTCATCCAACAAGGAAAATAGTTTTGTGATCTTGTTTTGAAGCTCGTTTTTCTCCGAAGCTGAAAGTTCAGCAGATGAACTTGTGGTAGACTCGAGAGGGGCGGATTGGAGCTCGATTCTTGAATAATTTTCATCGGATTTATGTAGATTGTTGTGTTTATTCATCTTTAGCTGCCTCATAGCTTCATTGATGTTAGCTACTTCATCTAGCAATTCCTGTGCCGGTTTTAGATACCTTGAATTATAAATTCTTGGCACAATCCCAGCTGGGATTAGATATGCACCCGGACCCGAGCATTGAACACTGTTCATAGGACGGTCAAATGACAAAAAGTCAACGTCTTCGAGTTTATTGCTTCGAGGGCCATGATCACCCGAATCTTGAAGATGGGGATTCAAGTAATTATATTGAAAAGGCTGCATATCCATTGAAGAAGTTATATGCATTCCAAGACTAAGAGACAATTCTTGATGATTCTCAACTCTTGGAAGATTTTGAGGGTTAGACTGTGTTTGACCCGAAAAAAGATCCAAGTAAGACGGGTCGGTTGTGTTATGGTTTTGATACATAACATCAATGGGAGGACAAGGTGATTCTTGATAAGAAT
This sequence comes from Smallanthus sonchifolius, assembly GCA_023525975.1. Classification (NCBI taxonomy): domain Eukaryota; kingdom Viridiplantae; phylum Streptophyta; class Magnoliopsida; order Asterales; family Asteraceae; genus Smallanthus; species Smallanthus sonchifolius. The sequence continues at coordinate 32,581,907 of CM042025.1, forward strand.
CAATTTGTTGTTGTTGGTTAGAAGTATATGAACTTGGAAACACATCTCTTTGATGGTTTGTTGAAGTAGGATAATAAGTAGCCATCTTTATTCTCAAGAAACCAATCACTATCACTCAAAATTTAATTGGCTGGTGGATGATCCCTTCAATGGCTGGTGGCAATACCTAAATTAACAAGAAAAAAAATAAATTTAAATTTAAAAAAAAAAACTTTTGATCATCCATCATACACACAGTTGCTCAACTCAAAGCTTAGTTTCACCTTTCTTTATATAAAAAGAAACATAATTTCTAGCAAAAAACATGTTTTTTCACAACAATTTCAATATTTTTATAAGAAATTTGCAAACTTTTGATGATTTTAGATGATGGGTCTGCTATATTCCTGAGTAAAAAGGGGTACCTGTGAAGAAAGAACCAAAGCAGCAGAAAGAAATTCTTCCTAAATAGGAGACAAAAATGGATATGAACAAGAATATGTATGTGTATATATATGGATATATATTCCTCATAATATTATATAGAAAACAAAATATTAAAAATATTAATAAAAAAACAAGTTTACCAACCCATCTAATCATTGAACAATGACCATCTCCAGAAAACAATGAATGAAGTTTGCAATAATTGAATAGCAGGCAAACAAAAACAAGATTATCTATAATTAATCTTAAGTTTCCATGCCAATAAAATCAACACCTAAACAGTAAGATTATTGATTATTAATTGTGAAAGACTAAAACCTACCAGTTCCACAATTTAAATTGAAAATGGGATTCAAATATGGAATGATTGGAAGAAAAGAATTGGGGGTATTTGGAGAAAGGTTTGGAATGGAATTGGGTGTTGCTTAAATTGGGTGATTTGATTAATAGTAGCTAAGAAATGATTGCTTAAAATTGAGGATTGTGGAACCCTAATTCTAACCACCAGTTGGTGGACCTAAACTAATCTTATTCTTGTTCTAGTTGTTCGTATTCAACCTTCAATTAAAGCATTCTTTTATTGTTGCAAGTAGTTGTTGCTTGGAGTTTGTGGCTCTGGTTTCCAATTTGGTTTATAAAATTAATTGCCATCTCTACCAAACACATTTCTTATTTTTATTTAAGGAAATGTATTTTTTTGGACTTGTAAAAGGATTTTGGTTGTTTTTGTTAGAGATTACATGTAATCTCCGTTCTTACTTGTCACACTCCTCTTCTCGAAATATCAAATCAAAATTTGTTATATTCCACTCTTGAAAAGTCATTATTATTAAAGAAAAAAGCCTTTAAAAAAACATTTTCTCTAAAAATTTCGAAAGTCATTTTCAAAAACAAAATTCTCTAATTAGTATTTTAATTACATAAAACTTGTATAAAAAGCTGATCATATAACTTTTTTTATAAAAAACGATAAAAAAAAATAATAATTTAAGAATAAAAGTTGTATGGGATTATGAAGATCTCTTTCCAACATTTGATAACTTAAAGTTCAAAAATACAACGTATATCAATTTATTTGTCATTAATTAGTTTAACACATCTAATAATAATTCTGCTTTTAAAGGTTTTAAATTTTATATTATCAAATATTGGGTTAGGTATTCATAAACTAAAGGAGCAAGTTTTATATAAATCAACTGCGTAAAGAATTTTTATATATACAATAATAATATTTCTTTTCTTCTTATAAAGTACTATTATTTTTAATTAAACCTGTGTAGAGTATGCATATTTGCTCCCCCTCTTTACTTTTTAGTTAAATAATAATAATAATAATATGAAATTCTCCCTAATAATAAGAGAAAATTCATATACACCCCTACAATATCATATATATTCAACCAAAACTAAAAATATTATACATACCTTACAAATATATAAAAATATCATATATACCCATTTCATTAAAATAATTTAAGAAATAACAATGTTACCTTTATTTTTCTAAAACTTTAATATTTCATATTTACACATTTATAACTTTAAAATTTCATGTTTACCCATTTTTAACTTTAGAAATTTATATTTAGTCATAAACAATAGTCTTATAATCAATATCTTCTGAATCGGTTCTAAATCGATTTGGAAGAAAAAAACAATAAATTCGCAATGGAACAAAAACAATGAAACTCATGATTCTGAATCAATTTGGAAGAAAAAACAATGAACTCGCAATTGTCGCCTTTTGAGTCGATGCTTCTTAATCGGTTTTAAGAATCTCAATAGTTGCCGTCTAGAACAGAAGAATGGGGTGATCTATTACATATGGGATAAAACTAAAAAAATATGCTAAATAAATCATTTAACAGATATGGGTAGAATAGTCATAAACTAAAATTTCATTTAATTTGGAGTAAACTACATAAAACAACCTTTATATACATATATCAAATTACATCCGCAAACCTTAATCTTCACTAATTACGCTGGACACCCTTTATGTATATGATTTGTATCAAATTATAATCAATCTACCCTTCAGTCTTATATTAACAAACTAGGTTAGATTCATGTGTATTACATGGGCTGAATAAATACAGTTTTATATACTTAGTAATAAATATTTACATATTACATATAACTTAGAACTCGTGTAATACATACAGAGTGAAACATAGTAATAAATAAAAATTTTAAATCTTTATGTATGTATTTTACATGTGTAAAAATGTATTACATATACCAAAGATAGATAACATAATTCAAAAAATGTAAAAATTAATATATTATTGGGTTTCGAAAATACATTAATTAGTATTTAATGTAATTTGACTTTCATTTACTATTTGATTTAAAATAAATGTGTTTTATTAGTATTTTATTTAAAAATATATTATTATTATTATTAAAAGATATAGGTGTATTTAATAAGAGAGAGATGCGGAAAAAAATTGATAAGAATGAATATGGAGGCGACACGTGGCATGAAAAATATTTATTTATTATATAGTATAGATTAATATATATGTATATATATATATATATACAATCAAAAACCCACACACACACACACTCTCTCTCTACTGTATCTCTCTCTACCGTGTGTTCTCCGACAGTGCAGGGGATAAGCCAGTGTTGAAAACTGTTTTAGGTATTTTAGACTAGATTAATTTTGGTTAATTTCTATTGATTTTGGCTACAATTGAGGCTTTAGATGGCAAAAGTGGAGCAAACAAATGCTCCAACACCGTCGTCGTTAATTGGTGAAGGAAGGGGAAGTGGGCGATTGCCTAAGGTGAAAATAGATGATGGAACGATCAATTTGAATGAACCAGGTAAACGAACTGGATGCAACTTGAATAAATGAATTGGAAAGATCGTTTTGAAACGAAGTCGATTTGTTCTGCCGGAGGTGGAAATGGGGAATCCGTCGGACTGGTACTATTTTCCCTTACTCCGGTGAGGAAAATTGGTTGAGGCAGTGGTGGATGAGGGTGGTGGCGATGGTGGGGTTGGTACTCTATGACACTTGTGAAAGGCGGTGGGAGGTGTTTTGGGATATTATCGGTGGAATAAAGATGATGAAGATGATGGAGTTGGGCCCACAATACTTTTGCTTTTATTTTATTTTTTTGAGTTTATAATAGTAAGGATATTTTGGTTATTTAAAAAAAAAACTAACTGAAAAATCTAACGTCTGTTAGTCTAAAGATTATAATTTGATACAAACCATATACATAGAAGGTATATAATTAGTGGCGATTACGGTCTGCGGGTGTAATTTGGTACATACATAAAAGTTGTTTTCTATAATTTACTCTTTAATTTGGGTATATGTGATATTTTTAGCTTTGGTGTGCTATATATGATATTTACCCATGTTTTTAGGGCATAGAGGGATATGGTGAGCTTTTTAAAGATCTACTAATGAAATTTCATCAACCGATACTTAATTTATAAAAAAGTAAAGTTTTCACCATCTAATCAAAGTAGATTGCCTGAACGAACCAAAGTTGAGTGGATCCGCCCCTATATACGGTTATGGGTTGTTCTTTGATAACTGGTTCATGCCATGAAAAAACTTACTTTAATTTTAAAACTAGCCCCCAACCCTATGGTCAGCTCAAGTTACATTCCATCAAGGCATCAATGACCAATCACATTGTAAAGATTCAAAAAACTAGTTTAAAAGAAAACTTGTTAAATATCTAACAAAGAATTTGAGGTTTTATGTAACTAGAAATTGTACCTCGTGCTTCGCTGCTGGAACCACTGCTAAAAAAATAAAAAATTTGCGACAGCAGTTTCGTGGGAAATTTGTCGGAATTGGCCGTTAGCGACAAGTTTCCGACAAAAAGTGTTTGTTGGAAAAAACCCCGTAGGAAATGTATTTTCCGACAAAGTCCCGACGAATTAGCGACAAAAGACTTTCGTCGGTAATTTTCGACAATATTCCGACGATTATATTAAATAAATAAGTTAACTTACTTAACAAATTTGTCGGAAAATTGTGGGAAATCTTGTGGTTACTTTTTTATTTTTGTTTTGTCGGAAAGTTGTCGCAAACTTGTGGTAAATTTCTTTTGTTGGTAACTTGTCGGAAACTTTTGTAGAAAATATACATGTTTTCTAGTAGTGAACCGGACCTTAAACGTTTGAGGAAGTGACATTAACGTGGCTAAGCACAAAAAGAAACGTGATTAAATAAATTTTTCTTCGAGCTCCACGGCGGGAGGCGGACCCTAAACGGTTGAGACGGTGGCATTAACGTTACTAAGCACAAAAAGAAACGTAGTTAAATATATAAAAGAAACGTATGAGTTACGACGACTCGGTTGTGAAGGTTGAAACATAGATAAAAAACAGTTAGATAAACGTACCGATATTTTTTAGTTGGTATCGATCTCATCATTCATAGTTGTCAGTCGATATAACACGCGATACCTAAAAAAATACTATATTTTGAATACGACTCCGTTTCTAATAAAATTTACACCGGGACGTCAACAAAAAAATAAACAAACAAACGTGAAAGTTACTGAGGAAAAAGTAGATTATAAATACTACAGGGGGTAAACTTGAAACTTGAAAAACTTTAGGAAGTCAAAGTTAGATTTTAGAAAGTGGAGGGTGACTTTCGCCATTCAACCAAAGTTCGGGGGAGAATATGTCGGTGGCAAAACCTTTCCATTTAAGAGTAGTTATTATAATGTAGTAATTATTTATAAAAATTAAATTATATTCCATTAATAACCACCACATTGCAAAGATGAAAAAACTAGTTTAAAAAAAATTATTAAACTTCTAACAAAGAAATTGAGGTTTACATAATATGTAATGCAGTAATTATTAAAAGAAATAGATAATTTCATATATATTCTTACAAAAATGAGTAAATATGTTATAAAAATCATTTAATAGATAGGGGTAGAATGATCATAAGTAAAAAATTCATTCAATTTGGGTATATATATAATATTTTCAGTTGGGTATATATGATATTTACCTATGTTTGTAGGGGTATATATGAAATTATCCGTATAAAAGTTAAAGACAAAAAAAATTAAAAATAAAAAAAAAACACTAAATGTTTTTTATTTGACATATTAAGGAGGTGATATATTAAATAAAAACATTAAATGACTATAGTAACTGATTTTACAAGTTAAGGGGTAGGGTATAACCAGTAAAAAAAAGTTGAGAGAGGGTGCGTTGAGCATCACCCTAAAGTGCTATAGTCTTAAACCAAATGATTATTGGTTCAAATCCTGCAAAGTGCATATAGATGATTTTAAAACTAGAGTAGAGTCTGTGTTCGTCGGTAAAAAAAATTATGAACCAAATAAATGTCTTAAAATGAAGAGATTTGAAACAAATAATCAAAAATCGAACTTTATAGTCATGAGAATGTCAAAATCATTTATTTTTACACCATAAATCATTTATTTTAGTTTTTTACACAAAAAAAAATGCTCATTCACTAAATCCTCTATCTAATAAAAGAATAAATTTTAGGACACGTGTCGCTTTGTGGGTAAACCTTACATTCATTTTCCCGTCTAAATCCGTTACCCATCAAAACTCCGTCGTTTTGATTAAATCTTATTAAATTTATTTATCTATTTTCTTATTCAACTAACTCCATCATTTTAGAATCATTTCTTCTACCTCATATCGATACCTAATTTAGTTAAAAAGTGACATACATTACGAAAGAAATCAATTTATGAAAATGTAACATTTTTAATTTATTATATGGTGTCTCAAATTTGAGTTGGTTGTTTTTTTTGGATAAATTATTACTTTTATATACATTATTTTATCTTATTTATTGTTTAAAAGTTAGTAACGGTTTATCCAAGATTTTATTACTCTTAATAAAATAAATTTAACTTATAATTAAATATTTATACTAACGAATTTACATAACCAAGTAATTATAATAGAATTTTCTTATACGAACACTCATAAAACAAAAAAAAAATTGTTCTTTTTTATATATCAATCTATAAAAATTGCATTCTACAAGAGAAGAAAATAGAATGTAAGAGATTTTCGATCGAAAACTAATTTCACAATAAAAATTAGTTCATATTTTTATGTTACAAATTGTTTTGAACACTAAAAGATTAATTTAGATGAAATTGGTGTAGGTAACAATAGTAAAAGAATAAAGATTCCAAAATTGCGGAAGTAGATTTGAGCAGGACAATAATATATTTGATCAATTTTAATGAGATTTAATCAAAATGACGTATGTGACATTATCTAAATTTAAAAATAGAGAAATACTGAAATTATTAATCTTAGATAATGATGATAAACTTATCAATCGAAAATCAAATGTTATATAAAAATAAGTATTTGAATATTTGTGAATTATAACAGTAACTTTTAATTTTTTATTATTATATTTAATTTAATATGTAATTTTAGTCATAAAAAATGTTTTAAGATTTATGAATTATATCAATTTTATTATTTAACCCGTGTTTAAGCTAGTAATATAATATAATAAATTTAGTATGTTATGCTTTTTTTCCTGCGTCATTTGAGTAGTATCATCTCTATGTAAAAATTAAAAAGAATTGGGACGCACAAAGCATATGAGCAATGTTGAGGATGACCGTTTCCCGTTTCACGGCGACTCTATCGACGCCGTCTTCATGGTGGCCCATCACTTATCAAACACCTATCAATGTGATTCCGCCTTCAACCCTCCATAACCCTCGTCGTCTCCCACTCTTCTTTTGTTCCGACTCAAACGCTACCTTCACTCCAGAACCCTCATCAAAGCAGGTAAGTTTATTTCCTCACTAATTTCTCTAAACATAAACGAATTCATTGTGCTCTGAAACCCTAATTTTCATAGAGTAATTGATTTGGGCATAATTTCATGTTGTAGGGCAATTTGAAGTCTGGATTATACCTAGTAGGAACTCCAATCGGAAACCTAGAAGATATTACCTTAAGGTAGGTAGTAACCAATCTTTGGCGGATCGGTTGAACCGGATTCAAGAGCTCGACCAGACTCGAGTTCTATTTTTAAAGCGTGAGCTTGACTCGTTAACAATATTTTTTATCATAATTTTATATCTAGTAATTATTGTTATATAAATATATATATTTAATATATTAATATAAATGATATAAATAATTGGCTCATTTAAGCTCGCGAGCCAGCTCAAGCTGGATAGGTGAAGCTCGGGCTCTGGCTTGTCTATAAACAAGCTTATGTTTAGGCTCGATTCGAACTTTTAGCGAGCCGATCTCGAGCAGCTCACGAGCCGGCTTGGCTCGTTTACACCCCTAACCGGATGATGTTATAAACTATTGAAAAATTAAAACTATTTATTTATATCTAATTTAAAATAAAACATGAAAATATTATATGTTTTGTTGCGGAATGTAAAAACTTAAGTAAATAAAAATGGGTCCAAACATACTAAATTAATAAAAAATGAGATTTTAAAAAAAGTAAATTTGAAATCTGGTTCAACCACCAGTCCGGTTCTGTATCTGGTTCCCGGTCTCTGAAAACACCGGTAGTAACAAATAACGTGTTCCCAATCGTTCGATTCAATTTCTGACAGGATTTCATAAATGCAGAGCTCTGCGTGTTCTAAAATCGGCTGATGTGATACTTGCAGAGGATACAAGGCACTCGGGGAAATTACTTCAACATTACAGTATCAAAACTCCACTTGTGAGTTCATCTAATTCTTCATACAATCCGTAATGTTTTCTTTTCCTGTTTCATGTTATTTCTGATTTCATGAATTAGTTAGTTTTATAGCTGAGCTATCATAAATTCAATGAGGCCCAAAGAGAGCAGTCTATATTGAAGAGATTGATTGAGGGGGAGATTGTAGCACTCATCAGTGATGCTGGGACACCAGGCATCAGTGATCCTGGTTCTGAACTGGTCTGTATATAGTTCTGCATTATAGAGTAATAGTTTTGTTTGAGGTGTTAAATGGGTCGTGTTTGCCTGTCGAATCCGAAAATTGTGTCAGACAGATGAACCTGAACACAACATGAGTTTTTGTGGGTTTACACGAACACGACCCATTTAACCTGAATTTTTTTAAATGGTATTATAAAATTACATAGTTTCTAACAAAAAATACAAATGTATATAAAAATTGATTGTAATTTCTCTTTTATATTTTAATGTTTTACGTAAAATACCCTTTCTATTTAAGCTATAACATAAAATACATTTAAAAAATAAATATAAAATTATACAGGTCAACCCAAACACGACCTGTTTAGACTAAACCTGACCCCGTGAATTTCTTGTTAGGTTCGTATCGTATCAGAAATTCACACCCCTAATTTTTGTTTATATACATTATATTGATGTAGGCAAAGTTGTGTGTGGAGGCAAATATTTCCGTCATACCCATTCCAGGACCTTGTGCATTTGTGGCTGCTCTTTCAGCCTCGGGTTTGTCCACAAACGAGTTCTCATTTGGTAATTTCACTTAAAAAACGGGCATAAATTCTTTAGCTTTTTTTGTTTCTGCAACTCCTGCCCTGGTTTTACTAACATTAAATTGTTTACGTAGTCGGGTTTCTTCCCAAAAATGCAAGTGCAAGAAGAGAGAGACTTATGGTTTCTGCAAATGAAGCAGCCACACAGATATTCTATGTTCCCCCACATAAGTTTTTACAGTTTCTTGAAGAGTCTTTGGACCTTTTTGGTGAATTTAGGTAAAATTTATTTCATTTTAATGTTTGTTGCTATTATCTTGTGACGGATTCCTTGTATTTTAGAAATTAAGAAATTTCTTATTGTTTTTCTCTTAAACTGCAGACGATGTGTGATGGCGCGAGAGATAACCAAAATGCATGAAGAGGTAAGTTTATGTGACATTTTATTTTCCAAATGATTGTGTTTATTTGATGAACTAGGTTAGAAACAATACACGGGTTGAATAAAGGAAATATTAAATAGTTAGTAATGAAGATTTAGGAAGTATAAAACCATATTTTGAGATAAGATATAATTGAAATTACTTTAATTAGTTACTAGTTATATCTGCAATTGAGGTGTATTTATAATACCGGGATTGAGAAAAAGCTTAATTATAGATTTAACTGCATAAAAGCTTAATCTTTCTTAGAAGTGGCAAATTTCAACCTTTCTACATAAAAGGTCAGTTTGGGTTGTGTTAGATCTCAAACGGGTCCAATGAGTCCAATCCAAAAGTTTAGTTACAAGGGGAACATGTCAAATGTGTAGCACAGGTTGAAAGTCGCCAAATTTGTTTTTTTAATGCATACAAACTCCTAAACCATTTCATTCAATGATTTAAATTATTCTACTAATATTGTTTTATTTTAGTATAATCATTAACTATTTATACATTTTTAACTAAACAGACAAAAATGTTTGCGGGTCAATACTTCCTGACACAACCCACTTCAACCCGTATATAATGACCCGTTTCAATCTCCTGACCCGCCTATCATGCCATCTCTATCCTTTTTATTGTAACATGTAAAACGACTTACAAAATGGGCTTTATTAGAACACGTATGACTAATATATTTATACGTTTAATTAGTTTTGGCGGGGTACTCTAGGCGAAGCCAAGTCAACATTATTAGATCGCCAACCGAAGGGAGAAATCACATTTTTGATCGAAAGTAAGCCGATTTGTGAGGCTGAATCGCCATCCGAGACTCAACTGGAGGATGAATTAAGAGCCTTAATCTCCAATGGGCATAGCCTTTCTACAGTAATATTAGTCTTTCCATTGATATTATTTTAAAAAATTAACCTAACCTTGAATCATTGTTGAAATATGAGACTTGTGTTTTCAGGCTTTGAAATTGGTGGCTGCAGGATCATCAATGAAGAGAAAAGCAATTTATTCACTGGCGTTAAGAAAATTTGGAAAACAACATGATGGATTAAATAATGTAGAATCATAGATTGATGCATATGATCTTGTTAGCTTCTGTTCTAGTTTTACATGTTAACTATATCAAATTTTGTCAAAATTTGATTGTTGTAAACCTTTTTTTTATAATATTATTACTTTTGTGTAATATTTTTCATAAAATACTAAAATTACATTTTCAAATTTATATATGTAGCCGAAGTTTTAAAAGAGTTTACATCCGCGTTCAACTAAACTGTTGGAATACAAAACCAGATATTTATGAACATAAGTATGGGTAGAGTTGAAAAAAAAAACCGGTCCGGATATCCAAATAAGTTTGAAACCTGACTCGAACCTATAATGAAACGGGTTTGAAGATTTTTTAAAAAAATCGGTTTGAGACTGGTTTGAGGGAATCGGTTTGTGACCGTTTTTTGCACTTTTTATGACCATTTTACTCCCGTATGTTAGTATAAATAGATATTGGATGTTTTGGTGTTAGGAACAATTGATATACACGACGATACGAACACGAGAGTTTTGTTGGGGGGACAACCTAATGACGTCTTTTTCTCTCTTATTAATAAACTCAAAACTCATCAAAACATTACAACGAAATTACTCCTCTATTTATACTAAACATCTTAGCTTCAATCCTACTCCAATACTAATACCAAAACTTGACCAACAAGAATAAATAAAATAATAATAAACTAGCTAAAACTTAGGATTTTCCAACATTCACCCCGAATCCTTAGTTTTGATTCCGAGATCAATCATCCCGATCATTCTTCTAGAGTCCTCAAACTTTACCCTTGACAATGCTTTGGTAAGCATGTCAGCCTTTTGTTCTTCTCCTCGGGCATGTTCCACTTTCACTTCTCCTCTCTCGATGCTTTCTCGAATAAAATGAAATCTTGTACTTATATGTTTGGTAATATCCCACATCGGTTGAGGGGGAGAACGAAACATTCCTTATAAGGGGGTGGATACCTTCTCTACCAAGACGCGTTTTGCCTGGACGAGCAACTCGTTGAATGAAAACAAAATCGTGAGTTCCTTGATGGGCAACCCATCGGAGGCAAAGCGGACAATATCTTCGTACGGTTTGCTTGGCCTGTTTACAGATGGTATCAGAGCCAGGGGCCGGACTGATGTGCCAACGAGGACGCTGGGCTCCGTAAGGGGGGTGGATTGTAATATCCCACATCGGTTGAGGGGGAGAACGAAGCCTTCCTTATAAGAGAGTGGATATCTTCTCTACCAAGATACATTTTAACTCGTTAGGTGAAAACAAAACTGTGAGTTCCTAGATGGGCAACACATCGGGGGCAAAGCGGATAATAACTTGTTACGGTTTGCTTGGACTGTTACATGTTTACTCCTTCCCTAGAACACCGGGTTTTTCATTAGAGCTATTTCCGAGTTATTGTCTACTCGTAATAGTACGGGCCTTTCTTCTTCACTTGTTAGCTCACTCAACAGTCCCTTCATCCATATGGCTTGGCATGCCATAGCCGCGGCTGCCATGAATTTTTCCTCACACGAGGATAAGGCCACAGTTTGTTGTTTTTGCGAGTTCCAAGAGATTAGTGACCTTCCGAAGTAGAACACCATTCCTATTGTGCTTCTACCATCCGTATGATGCGTAGCATGGCTACTATCGCTATATCCCACTAAATTTTCCTCTTTGTCTCGTTCATACTTCAACCCGTAATGAGTAGTTCCCTTTAGATACCACATGATTTGTTTCAACATTTTCATATGACTTGATCTTGGTTCTTGCATGAAACGGCTTGCAAAGCTTATCGAGTAGCTCAAATCAGAGCGTATATGCAACAGGTACCTAAGACTCCCAATCACGCATCGGTACTCAGTTGCATTCACAAGCTCATCCTTTTCATCATCAATAGACTGTCCTTTTAGATCCATGGGTACCTTACTAGAATTGCATTGCTCCATTCTAGCCAACTTTAGTATTTTCAGGGCATACCCACTTTGTTTTATTGAAATATGGTTTGTTGACTGATTCACTTAGATTCCCAAGTAGTAGGACAGATTGCCAAGGTCAAGCATATCAAATTTTGTTTTCATTTGGACCTTGAAGCTTTCTACATCAGTTGCATTGCTCCCGGTTACAATCAGGTCGTCGACGTATACACCAACGATTATGATGCCACCTTTGTTGTTTCGTGTGTACATAGCCTGCTCACGGGAGCATCTTCTTAACCTAATTCGCTTTAAGCTCTGATCTAGCTTCTCTTTCCCATCTGGTTGTTTTACAAAGACTATCTCCTTCAATTGCCCATTAAGGAATGCTGACTTCACGTCAAGATGATACACAAACCACCCCCGTTTTGCTGCAATGGATAGGATAAGACGTATTGTTTCCATTCTAGCGACCGGAGCGAGTACTTCATCGAAGTCTATATCCGGTTGTTAGACGTACCTTTTCACTACTAATCTTGCCTTATACTTTGATATGTTTCCCTCGGCATCTCTTTTGATTTTATATACCCATTTCAAACTAATAGCTTTATGATCTTTAGGAAGTGGTTCTAACCTCCAATTTTTATTTGCCTCTATTGACTTCATCTCATTTTGCATGGCCTCCTCCAAATTCTTATTTCCTTTGGTTTCTTCGTAATGGGTTGGTTCATCATCTGCCATTAAACATTCTTCCTGCAGCATAACATACTCGTCAAACCGTTTTGGTGGAATCACATGTCGGGTGGAACATCTTAGATCAGGCCTACTTGAACTTTCTCCTTGTATGGGTTTGTTGATCTTCTTCATGAATCTGACAGTCTTTTTTCACTGCTGTCTTGGACATCGTGTCGAGCCTGTTGTGGTGGTTGTTCAGCACCTGGACCAGGGTCCATTTGGACCAAAAACTCTACCCATTCAGGCCCTAACCCAATGTGCACTGTTCCAGCAGTTGAGCTCCACTCAAGACCTCCTTCTTAAACATATAACCACACATCAGGATCATCTGTGGTGAAGTTCAGCCCATACACCTCTCTCATCTCTTTTCACGTGTCACACTTGTTTAGCTGATGAATCAGCACACGTGTATCTTATGGACATCGAGGTGGATAACAGTCTAACCTACATCGAAGAGCCCGTGGCTATCCTGGGTAAAAAGGAGAAGCAACTGCGAAGCAAAGTGATCCGACTGGTTAAAGTATAGTGGAGACATAGAAAAGGGTCAGAGGCCATATGGGAAACCAAAGAAGAGATAAAGGAGTCATACCCACAACTGTTTGACTTATAACATGCTTCGAGGATGAACCCTCTTGTAAGGTAGGCAGACTTGTAACATCCTAAAATGTCGACATTTCATTTTATGTTGGAGTTGAAAGAATTAAAGATCAAAGGACTAAAAGGTAAAAACATGAAAGAGGAGACTCCCCTTAACCTAGCCGCCACCCCTCCCACCTTTCATTCTTCACATTCCTAATGTGAACTAGAGAGAGCAAGAAGAGGGCTAGAGAGAAAAAGTGGGGAATACCGTTGTTCAAGCCTTCCTACTTGTAGGATCTCATTCTTAATCGTTTATAGAAGGTAGAGCACGAAGATTCAAAGCATTTCACGGTAAGAATCGTTCCAAACCTCCCGTTTTGTTTTGAAATGGGTTTTTAGGGAAAAATGGGGTTTAATCCATAAAGATCGGATTTTTATGAATGAAATGACTTAAAAACCATAGATCTAGTATCATGGGAGTTAAACAAATGATTTGGACGATTAAAGTTAGAAGCTTGATACATTTTTTGGATCAAAAGTCGTCATGCGGAAATTAGGGTTTTTGCATAAAGGATGAACTGAATATTCACAAGAATACTCTTGAACGAATATCTAGGGTATTCGCATGAGTGCTGATGTGTGAATACTAGGGTATTCGAGAGAATACTCCTGTACGAGAACTAGAGTATTCGCAAGAATACTCTTTTGCGAATACTTAGGGGGTATTCGTGAAGATACTTATACGATTACTAGAGTATTAGCAAGAACACTCAAGGGTGAATACTAGGGAGTATTCGGGCGAATACCTAAAGTGAATACTAGCAAGTATTCGGGTGAATACTACTACGAATACTTTCGATAATTCGAGTGAATACTTAGTGCGAGTACTTGCCTTTGAACTTAAGTTTCATATAATGAACTTGTACAGATTTGATATAGTTGATAGAGCCTTCAGCTAAAGCCAAACCTGACCTTGAATAGTCAATTACCAAAGGTTGAGTTTCTAGTGCCCATTTTCAAAGGCTTTTGGGCTAATGTGCATATTTAAACAAGAGAATATAAACTAAACGGAAGATTTGGAAAGACGGAGTTATATTTTATAAAAGTTTTCTTTTATTAAAAGAAAAGAAAAACAGAGACAGAGTAAAACAAATACATTCTTTAAATCAATGTTATAAAGAAAGCAATGATAAATATGATCATAGTGCCTCAGTACTAGATGATAGTGACATATGACATGTTATATGCTTATGTGATAATATGTGCTATTTATCTGCTTTTATGTGATTATTTACGTGATAGATAGAGTGAATGCATATTTATTCTATAGTATAGAAAGTAGAATAGAGTAGAAGTCTTGCAAGCACAAAAGAGTCTTATTTTCGTAACAAACAACAGAGGAGTCTTGCCTTGTGTAAGCAATAGAGGAGTCTTGCCTTGTACAAGCAACAAAGAAGTCTTGCCTTATATAAGCAACATAGGAGTTTTGCCTTGTGCAATCAACAGACGAGTCTTGTCAAGTGTAAGCATAAAGGGACCTTTGTACTTGGATGATGGTTCAGTTATGTTATGTAGTTTTAATACAAGTGCAAGCACTTGTTGATAAAAATGATATAGAAAGAATGGCAAAGTCAGAGTGGGACACCGTAACTGGTTTCCCCCTAAACATAGTTTTAATAAAAGATAGTAAATGAAAATTTTTCATAAATTGTTAAATTACAAAGTTCAAAGTAAAGAGAATGTTTTGTTAAAACGTAATATAGAGAAAAGCTTATCTTATATTAATAATTAAGCTACATTGTTTGCAGTTAATAAAGTAAAGATAGAACTCACTTATTTTAACTGACTTTTAGTATACAAATCAGGTTAAAGATGGATAGTTCAGAGAAGCTATGAGAGCTGGAATAGCATAGCTGGAGGGTTACTCGCTCATTGAAGACTGACATTCATGACGGTTTGATATATGTTTAAAAGTTTTAATTACTTGTGAATTTAGTTATGTAAAAAACTTTCGCTGTAATAGATTCTAATTATTTCCAGTTTAAGAACTATGCATTTCATGTTTTGAGTCAACTATAAGACTACCCGTGTTTGGGGTGTTTAAGTATTTGTAAATAGTATTTAACTAACTTATTAATATTTTTAGATCGGATCATCACAAGAGATGCATTATAATTATTCATGTAAGCACTATTATTTTTTCGAAAGGCATGTAAGCACTATTAATATCCCTCTTTTTTTATGATACAAAAATAGCGGACATGTAAGTTAATTGTTAAAGTTAAACTAGAATTGTACCACGCGCGTTGCGGCGCGTTAAATCATGGTAGAATTTAATGTCCTCGAAGCAAAAAAATGAAACCATAACACAGGAAAAAAGTTTGAAAAAGAGAACAAAACCTTTTAAAAAATGTAAAGAGTTAAAAAAAAATGCATAACGACGTTTCACACAAGTACCTGGATAATATGTATATTATCACGCGCAACTCCGTTACAATTGTGCGTGCGACACGTAGTTTGTTAAAAGAAAATTTATAAATTTTTTTTGGGGTCTAAAAGTAAATCTGTCATAATTCAAGGGACTAAATGCAAAATTTCATGTAAGACGAAATAAATGATATAAGCATCATGCATAGAATAGTTGTACTTTATGTATTAACGCTTCTCGTTATGTGTTTTGTATGTTTAGTAATATTTATGTTTATCCATGAATTAAAGGATCATTTACTATGATTTAATATTTTTTTAATATAAAAATAAAGGAGATTTCTAGAATTGTATAAATTATTAATAACTTAAACTTGTAATAATTAATAACTACGGGAGGTGGGAGTGGTACACTCCCAACCAATCTACCCTTCCAAATTACATCAATCAGAAAATGTCACCTCAATTGGTTAAATTACACTCTCAAAGTACCCTCTATAGTGGGAGTGGTACCCTCCAAGTACCCTTCAACCTTTTTATTATTATTTTTAAATTAAAAAAATAATAACCAAATTAAAAAACTAAAAAATAATTAATTAATTAAAAATACATAACAATAAATACAAAAAAGTAATTAATAAATAAAAATTCATCTAGTCTTCGTTTTCGTCCAAATCCGAGGTGTTTCTCGCAATATGTTCCACGAGATCAAATCGAAGTATAATATGTGTAGCTACATCGTGCAACTCCGAAAGGACGTTATCGTCAATAACTGGTTCGATTAGAGGATACCTTACGTAGACAGGTGATATTGCGCTCCCGTCATCTTTTAAGATCATATTGTGCAATATCATGCACGTATATATCTCGTTTCTAATCTTCGCCAATTTTAAATGCCGGTGTTGTCGACAAAGTATACCCCATTTCCCTTTTAACACATCGAAAGCTCTCTTGACATCCTTTCTTGTCGACTCTTGCACCTTCTTAAATGCCTTTTCCTTACGGATTGTTGGAAATAGGAACGATTTAACAAACGTAGACCAAGTATGGTATATCCCGTCTGTAAGATAGTATCCACGTTTGTATAGTCGACCATTAACTTCAAATGGACACTTAGGTGTGGTTCCAAGCTCCTCTTTGGTAAAAAGTGACGATTGTTGGAGAACATTGATGTCGTTAAAGCCGGGTGTACCACAAAACACATGCCAAAACCATAAATCATTTAAAGCCACCGCTTCTAACATGATCGTCAGGTATTGATGATCGCCTCTCATATATTGTCCGCGCAAACTGGTCGGACAATTTCGTCAAACAAAATGTGCACAATCGATGCTACCGACCATACCCGGAATGCCATGTTTTTCTTCATGCGCGTTGAACAAAAGTGCAACGTCGTGGCCTATCGGTCTGCGTAAGAACTCTTTGCCATATAGTTGAACTATGACATTACAAAAATACTCTAGGAACTCACTTGAGGTTCTCCTAGCCATACTTAAATAGTCGTCGAATTCGTCAGGAGGATTACCGGTTGCGAGTTGTTTAATCGCCGATGTGCATTTTTGTAACGCCGTGAAACTCTTCTTCTTCCTAGCGTTTTCACCCTCTTGAAAGTATTCAAACCTAGCTTGTATGTCGCCAACTATTTGTAAAAATAACCTCTTCGACATCCGAAATCTATCTCGAAACGTCGCTTCTTTGTGTGTTGGGTTTTCATCGAAAAAATATTTTTTTAGATTCTATAGAGCATGTTCACGATCACGGCGTACATACGTGCTTGATGATGTAGATGTGTCTTCCTCTTCGGCTTAATATCACATAGAAATTGCATACTATCGCCGCCGAACACGAAGTCGAGCGCATGGGAAGTATAACGTACGATTCATATTTTGGGTGGGGTGGATACAAAAGAAATGGTTTATATTTAGAAAGAATGTATTTTTTGTGTAGTGAGTAAAATGATTGGATATGTCTTTATAGGGGTAAACTAAAATTTTTTATTTTTTTTTTTATTTTGCCGTTCAACGGCTATAGTCAAACATCCATGTTCCAACTTTCGACGGGTCCAAAAGAGAGCTTAAACATAATTAGTTATCTTAATTATAAATTGTCAACAATTTGTTATAGGATAAAGAGCATTGATGTTGAGATAAACATAAGTAACAATAAAAAAGATTTATATATTATAAGGGAAAATGGTTATCTAGAAAAACACGTAAGCAACATACTGTATAATAAAATTTTGACGTGTACACGTGTCAAGAATCAACAACATATTATTGTTTTTTGATTTTGAATATGAAATAACGAAGGGCAGGTCAGTAATTTTACATAATAAAAAAATAAATTTTCACTGTAGCTAAGCATTGCATTTTAAATAAGTTTGTAATGTCGATATTAACATGTTCATAATACTCCCCTTCCTTTTTGTTAAATCACTCCCAATGCTCTTTCTTGATAAATAATTTCTCTTGAATGATCATGTTAGAGGAGTAAACACATCAAACAGACGCTTAAATATATCGATCTACAAGCACCGGTTAGTGGCAAATAGTGCATACTTCATTACAAGATGAATAAACAAAAAACATAAGTTCAAACAACATAAGGATAAGCCAAAAATAGGGTGTTTCAACACACATAACGAAATATAAAGCTTATCGGAGCTTTTGAACCTTTTTAAGTTAAACGGTCGTGTTTGTGCTTAGTCGAGCTCGGGCTTGACTCGACTCGCTTAAATCTCTGGTTGAAATAACACAAATAATTTTTTTTATAAAAGATGATTTTATATAATATTGAAAGGCAAGTGAAGGTTAATAAAACAACAAGATATTACAAGCCACTACCACCGCTGTGAGAGCTTGGTACATGCATGGGTTTCTCTTGCCTTATACGCCTCTTTAGCCTTATTAGGGTTTCCCCCATTCACTCCAGAAGATCGTTCCAGACGACGTGTCACTACCACTGCCGTGAGAGCTTGATACATTCATGGGTTTCTCTTGCCTTATACGCCTCTTTAGACTTATTGTTGAAATCGTTGTGTTTCTTCCCTCCTGCTTGCGGTGCTTAAAAGTAAACCTTGAATCGATCTCCTGAAATTAATAAACCCTAAATTGTTGACAGGTGAACCTTAAATTCGTAAATCAATCTCTTGAAATCGATAAACAATAAATTGATGGATTATAAATTTTACTAAAATGGGTTTTCTTTTTCTGCCTTTCTCTGACTCTCTCTTACTGTATCTGTACAGAAGCAAGATGAAGGTGAAGGTCCCTCGGGTGTGACGGATCGTCACAAGCAAGTGGGTATACTAGTCGGACCGGGTGCGGAATGCCCGTGACTAGGCGAAGAGTCTAGCTAAACAAAGTAAACCGACAAGAGAAATCACTTTAAACGTTCTTTGTATTATAAACACTTGAAGGTTACAGAGAAAAGCCTTGAGATTGCAATCTGCGTATTTGCTATATTGTCTACGTACTTAACTTCTGTCAACCTATCCTATTTATACCTGACCTGATGCCTGCGCACTTAACAAGTGCGCAGGGAAAATTGCTCTTGCGTACTTAACAAGTACGCAAAGGTATTCTTGCATACTTGCTAAGTACGCAGGAGCTTTCTCCTGCGCACATGTAAGTGCGCAAAACACTTAGAAAGAAATGCAACATTCAATATGTAAAAGTAAATACAACTCGATAAACTAATACATAAAGACTCTTACATACAAAGATAATTACAGACATGAAAATACAAACTAAGACTTTATCCAGAGTGTTGTCACAGGAAAGTGCTTCAACAAACTCCCCCTTGACAACAGCTCGGGATCTTCATCGTCTTCAGTCTTCAATCTTCAGTCTTCACAGCTGTCCATCCTTAGCTTCCTTCTTCTTCTTGTAATCAAGGCAGAACTTAATCACCTTGTCATATTTAGAAGCAAGGAGCTTTGTCCATTCGTCCGTGTGGACACAATACCTATCAGCTAGTACCTCCAGATCTTTCACAGAAAAGTTGATGAAGCAAACTTCATCAAATATTCTGATCAGTTCTTTTGGCACTATGTTCCCACTTTCGGAACGTCCCTTTCCCATGATCACAACCTCGCCCGTTTTTGGATCTACGTACCAGTACCACATGTCACCAAGAATATCCTGAGATAACTTGCTCAGGGGAATCTTAGTTTCACATCGCACTGGCTTGTATACCAATTTCTTTAAGTGCTTCTTAGTCACAAGATGCACAGTGTGCTTATCCTTGACTCTCTTGGGCACCTGAGGCTTGAACATTTCAAAGTTCCCAGATCTTGCTTCACGCTGCAGAACCACCCACAAACCCATCGCTACTGCATGATTGGAGTGACCCAGCAGCTCTCGGTTTGCAAGGTTCACAAGGTCGTATTTGGGCAAGGAGTTGAACGCTTCACTGGTGGGTTTCAAGTATTGAACCCACAGATCTTTTGATAGCGAACAGCTGCTTGTCCTCCTCGAACCTTACAGCTAAGATCATTCCTGTTGCTCCGTGCTTGTCTATGATAGACGTCTTTTGCCACACAGGAGCTGGACCCTTTGATGAGGTAGAAGGCATGTCTGTATCTTTCGGTGCCTCTGGGTCCACAGGTTCAGGGTCAACTGGGGAGGCTTCAGTAGAGGCTTCTACATTACTAGCCTGCTCGACTGAACCTGTGTTGAGCGGAGCGTCGAAGGATGGAACTTCAAAGATCTCTCCATCTTCTAGCTCGTACTCTCCTTCCCCGTCACCCTTGGGAATCTCTATCACTACGTCTTCATCATCATCATTCCAGTCATCACCAGAGTCGATCTCTCCTTCTTCCAGATTAAAGAGAGCATCGATCTGTGCTTCCTTGGAATAGTCAGGCTCAAGATAAAGGATCTCATCATCAGATAAAGGTATCACCACCCTCTTGCTGAGTAGACTCCCCCTCAGCCATTGGAATAGCAGAGATGGGCACAACTGCCAAAGCTTGGTGCTCACCTCCACTAGGACCGGCTTCAAGATCCTTGTCTTTATCGTCATCCTTAGTCAAGTCGACTGGATGACAAGGCTCAGCACCAGTGGATTTCTTTTTTCTTTCTCTTTCTCTTTCTCCTTCTCCTTCTCTTTCTCTTTCTCTTTCTCCCCCTGAGCATCAAGCTTCTTGGTCAGTTCTGCAACTAATTTGACCATCGCTTCGTGCTCTTTTCTTTGTAAATCTAGCCTTAGCTCAAGTGACGTTCTGTGGCCTAGAATCATTTCATTTGTCTTCATTAATAGCTCATTCTATGCCATTACGTTCTTTAGTCGCTCATTAGTCCCCGTTCTCTGGCTATGTAGAATCCTAACTTCATCGGCCAGTGAATTAATCTGTGCTTGTTGAGCATCAGATTCCTCCTTTGACTTCTGAATAGTCTTCAGCAGTCCAGCAACTTGGGTTTCTAGCACATCAATCCTTGCCTCATTCGGATCAGGATGCCTAGACGATGACGCTTCGGCATTATGGATAGAGGAGGAGAAGATGGTACCAAAGTCAAACCCTTGTGAGAAATCTTCATAAGTGAAGGGTTGACTTGGAGGATCAATGGTGGGTGTTGGGATTTGGGATGAGATGATGGGAGTGGGTGTTATGGTAGGGGTGATGGTGACAGACTCCGTAACAATTGGAGTAGTCACCGCCACTTGGACTGATGTTGTAGGGAGGGTCACCGTCACAGGAACCTCCTCTGTGACTGCCGTGACTACCACGTCAGCTTGAACTTGTGGCCTTCTCCTCCTTCTGTTTAACTGCTGTGTAGGTGGGGTAGAGGCTGAATCCGTACTGGAAGTTGAAATATGTACTTGTTGCACAATCGGTACCTCTACCACACTGGGGATAGCAACCTGTTGCCGATCACCCCTGTTCTTATGGATGCTTTCCCTTCTTTTTCTTTGTACAGCAGCGTCAGAGTCAGAATTTGGCTCATATTCGCTGCTTGAGCTTTGTCGCTTCCTTTTGGAGGACGACTCAGGTAGGGTTACCTGTGCCGATCTCCTGGGGTGTGCCTGTGATGGTGCGTCATCGGAATCAGAAGAATCTGATTCTGTTGCTTCTGAATCGGATTCCTCAGCACCACCATTACCGCCTTCGTCGTCTCCATCCTCAGACGAGCCATCATCACTATCATTTTCCTCATCGTGTTGTTCCTGCTGTTCATCGGAATGTTCACTCAGTTCAGGTTCCGAGTCGTGGCTGTACCATCTCCAGTCTTCAAGTGCCACATATGCTTCATTTAGAAGGTGGCCAAAGAGTTCTGTGTGCACAGGGGTAGGTTCTACACTGCCTGGCTTCAGAAATTGAGCAAATACTCTTTTGTCCACCCGCTTGACTTGCAGTCTCTCCCCTATAGCAGGAAGGTTTGGCAACGCGTCATTGATCAAGAGTTGCACAAACCTAGGGTACAATAAGAATCTAAACTTCTCCGCTGTGTTGATCTGGTCATTGATTGCTTTGAAGATGTAGCGCGAGAAGTTGTAGCCCCTATTAAGAGACAAGCCCACCATGGCTGCTGCAAGGTCATGACCCATGGCATCTTTACCAGCTTTCCTTGACGAGATGCACACGATCATGACGTGGGCGAAATACCGCCATTGATCTAATACCCACATCTTTTTATAAGAAGCATAGTCCCTCGCTCCGACGTATCCCATTCTTTGCCTCCAACACCCATCCACAAAGTAGTCTGGATAGGCTGTCGGGTCGGTAGCAAGGTCTCTGAACTGCAGGACCCTTCTTATGGTATCTTCAGAAAAAGCGATAGCCTGACCAGCAATGGTAGCCCTTATGAAATTGGGGGTTACCGTGCAGTAGTGCTCCGCCGTCTCCCAGAATTGTTCCAAGTAAGGTCTTGACACGGTCGGGTCAGCTGAGATAGCATAGCTGACTCTTGAGTGGTTCAAGAAGTCAACTATCTCCCTATACTGCAATGCTGCACCTTTCCATTCGGGTTGAGTGTTCACTAACAGGTTGAATTCGTTAGTAAACGCCCGAGCCATAATCTGCAAAATCACACAGAAAGCACAATCAGAACAACACGTATCATTGGAAATGAATAAAAACGACTCAGTATAGCAGTTACTCTTTGAACTGAATTTCAGACTTAGGAATTTTTGCCAAGGGTTAGTCCTGCGTACTTAGCAAGTACGCAGGATTTTCCTCTTGCGTACTTATCAAGTACGCAAGAATTACTTCTTGTGTACTTGCTAAGTGCGCAAGAGCTATACTTGGTGAAAATTCCAGAAGTTTGAAAATGTCATTGATGTTCAGAAAACGGTGTGTATTGGGTCGCCACTAGGTCGGAATCAGTGATTCTAGCCTATGGGACCAACAACACCACCAAATACCTGCTAATCTTGACCAATTTTGACCTAATAGTCGAATGAACCCACTGACGGTTCAAATTCAACTACGGGGGCAAAATCAAAGACGAAATTGGACGATTAAGGGTAGATTAGTGATCGATTGATGATTATTAACAAGTTTTAAGTATTAGGTATTACCCAAACAACCCAAAAAATTGTCTAACAATCTCGAACAAAAAAAAAACTAAGAAAATCGGTCCAAAATCAAGAATTTTGTGGATGGATTAAGCCTAAAATCTCACCGATTGATTGTAATGTAGTGATGAAACTAGCAATGGGACGAAAAATCGGTTTAGGAACACTTGAATTTTTGAGTGAAAGTACGAGGGAATATGAACCGGTTTGAAAGTGATAAGTTTCTGAAAATTTTCTAAGTCCGGATTATATACCCCACGCAAAAAGGTCGTGCGTACTTAGCAAGTGCGCACGTTTTAACTCATGCGTACTTACAAGTGCGCAAGAATTAACTCTTGCGTACTTACAAGTGCGCAGGGCTTACTTCATGCGTACTTACAAGTACACACAAACTCTTAAGTGCGCAAACTTTCAACTCAAAATTTATGAAGTTTTTTTTTTTTTACTTTAAAATTTTTTTTTATTTAATTTTTTTAAGTCAAATAACGAACAAGTTAAAAATATTCAATCAAGAGGATTCAAATACAATTCAGGAATGTTAAACACAAATATATTATTATTATTTTTTTTTTTTGGTTTTTCTGAATATACTGGAACTATGCAAAAACTTAAAATCTTTTTAATATTTTCTAATAAAAATATACAAGTATTCACACAAACTATTTTTGATCAAAGATATGAGCAGAGGATCATATCAGGCTATCTTTTAGCAAGAACGATACAATATAAACATCAAAGAATATGGGATCATGTCATGGATTACTATTTATTCATACGTAATAAGCACATAAACAAGTAATTCAAGTTGACAATATTATAAGATTTGAAACTATACGCATCTTTGTATCACATTCTTGTGTATTAAGATATTAATTATAAGATATACAACGTGTACCCCACTGATATGCTATTCTAACTTGCACTATCTCAAGGCATCTAAGATTTTCCCAATGATTTTCAGAATGAAGCTACATCTATTAGCACAGGAAAATCAAGCAGAATCCATAAGGATTATCATGAATCATAAGATTTAGAATCGAGTGATTCAGTTGTCTTGGTTTCATTTGATTTTCTTCATTGAATATCGGAATGATGATTCAGGATAATATATATGGTGATTGAATAAGGTAAGGGGATCCAACTTTTATCTGGATTTGATTTCAATGAATCAGGAATGATTCAAGGCTGAATACATGCTCAACGGTTAATGTAGACACATGTCTTGATTCAATCTCTCATTGCATACTTGTGAGTATGGGCAGTGAGATGAACCGCATTAATTGTGCTAACGACATAACCCGAAACTGACCTCAAAAGAAAATTATTGCCAAAATCTAACATCCTATATCTGATAATGATCTTTTCTATTCTTTTACGCACACACACTAGCAAACATGGGTTCAAATCACAGTTGTAATTTAGATTTAGTTTCCACACTACTAGTGATTCAAAGACGCATACAGCCTACTGACAATTTAAATTACTTGTAAATAAGCAGATTAAAAACATAATAAGTTAAACAATTAAGTAAGCATGACGCAATCATTTCCCATATGAGCAGTCTATGACGTTTAGATCATTTCTGATGTACTATCATTTCCTCTTTTCTCAAGTTAACTTTGAAATTTTCTCCATTTTTTTTTTAGTTTTTGTTAAATATTTTGAAATTTAAAAGAACTATACAGAAAATTTAAAAAGAAATAAAGTTTAACTTCCATGAATTGAATTGAATTAAGAAAAATTAATTTTCACTCAGGATTGAACATTCCTATCAAGTTGACAAGATGCTCAAAACGGGATCGGTCAAATGCCTTTGTGAAAAGGTCAGCAAGATTGTCATCCGTGTGAACTTTTACAAGTTTAATTATATGCTTTTCAGCACAATCACGGTTGAAATGATGGCGAATCTCTATATGTTTAGTTTTGGAATGTTTCACCGGGTTATTTGTGATGGACATTGTGGCATTGTTGTCAATGAATAGAGGAGTTCCAGTGAAGTTTAAGCCGTAGTCTCTCAACTGCTGCTGAATCCACAGTATCTGAGAACTACCGCTCGCTGCAACAATGTATTCTGCTTCACAAGTTGAGACAAAAACCGTTGACTGCTTCTTACACTGCCAGGAGACCAGTCTGTCTCCTAAGAATTGACATCCACCAGAAGTTGACTTTCTGTCAAGGTTACAACCGCCATAATCTGAATCAGTGTAGGCTTTGAAGTCGAATGACTGCTGCTTAGAGTACCAAAGACCTAATTGGGGTTTCCCTTTCAGGTATCTGAAAATTCTCTTCACGGCTATCATATGTGACTCCTTCGGTTGAGACTGAAACCTTGAGCACAAGCACACAGCAAACATTATATCGGGTCTTGAAGCTGTGAGATACAAAAGTGATCCGATCATCCCACGGTACAATCTGCTGTCTACATCCTTTCCATCTTTGTCAGGATGCAAACCATGATTGACTAGGATAGGTGTGCAATAAGTACTGCTATCATTCATCTTGTATTTTGACAAGATGTCCTGGACATACTTGGTTTGATGTAGATAAATGCCATCCTCTCTTTGACTGACTTGCAGACCTAGGAAGAACGACAGTTCACCCATATTACTCATTTCAAACTTGGACTTCATCACCTTCTCTAATTCCCTACACATCCCTTCATTGGTAGATCCAAAGATAATGTCGTCGACGTATACTTGTACAAGAAGAATGTCACCTCCTGCTTTCCTAATGAAGAGAGTCGAGTCAATCTGTCCACGGTCGAAACCATTAGACAGTAAATGCTTAGATAATGTCTCATACCATGCCCGCGGTGCTTGATGAAGACCATAAAGTGCTTTCTCGAGCTTATACACTTTATTAATATTATGCGGATCTTCAAAACCGGGAGGTTGAGTGACATAGACCTCTTCATGAACTTTACCATAAAGGAAAGCACTCTTCACATCAAGTTGATAGACCTTGAAGCCGACATATGTGGCATAAGCCAAGAACAGTCTAATGGCCTCAATTCTAGCAACTGGGGCATATACTTCCGTGTAATCCAAGCCCTCTTGCTGATAAAAGCCCTGAACAACCAATCTTGCTTTGTTATTCACAACCACATGACGATCATCCGTCTTGCATTTGAACACCCATCTGGTTCCAATTGGTTGAAAGCCCTTTGGCAAGTTAACCAAATCCCACACATGCAAGTTTTGGAATTGAGACAGTTCATCTTGCATCGCCTCAATCCAACAATTGTCAGTGAAAGCCTCCTTCACATTCTTCGGCTCTAACTGGGACACGAATGCAGCATGCAGACATGTTTCCATGACACCAGTGTCAAATATCTCTGTGTAAAGACTGGTGTTCTCAGTGATAGTTCGATGACGAGTCTGAACACCGGCATAAGGATCACCAATAATGTTGCCGATTGGATGATTCCTATGCACTCTCGTCTCCGGTACAATCTGTTCCTGAATTTCTGGATCTAATTTCGTGCTTAACTCCCCCATTTCCTGTGTTCCAGAGGAAGAAGATTCAATGTTAATTGGATCATCTGGAGCTTCATTTCCTACAGTTGTGTTAGGATTGGCTTGAGCGTCATCTCCAACAACAAGAACATCTTCACTGTCATCACTGTCATGAGTTCCAGATGCAGATGCAGCATTGGAATCAAGAGTTACAATTGGAACAGTAGCACGAGTAGAGAAGCTGGAGTCATCACTGCCACCCAATAATTCATAAACGTTTGCGGCGTCAACTGCAGATAAATCAGGAAAATTGAATGACTTGAATAACGTATCATAATCAAAACCCCAAGCTGGACCTGTTGGTTCGGGTGGAATGCTGTGTTTACTACAATCCACTTCAAACCATTCCTCGACAGTACGAGTTCCTATGTTGTACACTCTCTTGCAAGGCGAGTTGGCAACGTATCCTAAGAAGATGCCTTCCACCGCTTTTGCATGAAACTTAGACTGGCGGTCTTTGTACTGTAGCAACAAGGAACAAGGACTACCGAAAGGAACTAGGTAATCAAGATTGGGAAGTCGATTGTTGATCAACTCGTAACAAGTCTTATTGTGCCTCTTCACAACCAGAACTCTGTTTAAGACGTGACAAGTTGTATTAACGGCTTCTGCCCAGAAAGTGACAGGAAGCTTTGCATCCGACAGCATAGTCCTTGCAGTCTCAATCAGTGTTCTGTTCTTCCGTTCAGCAACTCCATTCTGCTGAGGCGTGAACGGCGCGCTGAATTCGTGACGGATCCCTTTCTTGAGACAGAAAAGCTCCATCAAATTATTCTTGAACTCAGTTCCGTTGTCACTCCTAATTCTTCTAACTTTCAGCTTGCAAAGAGATTCCAAGCTCAGGATCAAATATTGAAGAATATCAGCAGTCTAGTCTTTAGTACCTAAAAAATGCACCCAAGAAAAACGTGAGAAATCATCAGTTACTACTAGACAGAACGACTTACCTCCAATACTCCTGATACTTATGGGGCCAAACAGATCCATGTGTAATAGCTCCAAAGGGGTATCAATAGAGTTTTGGAGCTTGGGCTTGTGAGACTTCCGTTGCTGTTTGCCCTTTTTACAAGGCATACAGTCATCTGCAACGGTAAACCTCAGCTTAGGAACCCCGGTTACCAAACCGTTTTGGACAAGATGATTCATTTTACGATACGAAATATGTCCGAGTTTCCTATGCCACAAGATGGAGTCGAGCTCTGTCGCTTTAGAAAGCAAACAGGTAGGAACTGATGAGGTGGTTGTTGCCACGCTCATATCGATCTGATAGGTGTCGTTTGTTCTTGGCGCTCTCATCAGGATCCAATCTTTCGGAACTTCAAAACCGGGTTTGAGAATCAGGCATTCTGACTTGTCAAACATCACCGAGTACTCCTTATCACACATCTGGGAGACACTCAACAGGTTATGCTTCAGCTGCTCGCAGAAGTTGACATTGTCAAAGCTGACACAACCGTTGGAAACCACGCCTTGACACGTGATGCTGCCGCCTTTTTCTCCGGCAAAGGCCACATAGCCGCCTCTGAATGGTTTAACATCTTCAAGCAGGGCCATGTTTCCTGTCATATGCCTGGAACATCCACTATCTACATACCAGCGGTTAGAGATAGTACCCTTCGGACGTCCCTGCACGAGTCACAAAAGAATTAGTTAGATTTGGAGACCCAAGCCATTGTGGTCTTGGGTCGTCCATCCTTTTCAAAATAAACTACTTCCTTTAACTCAAGTCATTATGACTGTTCAAAATTGATGAATCTTTAGAAGAGATAGAACTAGGAGATTGAGAAGTTTTGGATTTTGCAGTCCAGGATCTTTTCTGTTTCTTAACTGGATCAGGAGACTTTGATTCAACTACAGCAGGTGAACTTGTGGAAGCTACACCTGATTGAACTGAAGTCAGCTGTTCAAGCTTTCTCAACCTCTTGTTCCGTCTCCTCCTCTGTGGCTTAGAGAGTCTTGCCACAGGTTTCTCACCAGTACGTGTACTACCAGAGGTAGATACACGAGGTACAGCAGGTTGCGTTACCTTTCTTGGAACAGATGGTTTAGCTTCAGATATGATCTTAGGCTTTACCATCGGTTTGACTGGTGGTTTCACCACATTTTGCTTTGGATGTTTGGGAGATGGTTTCACTGGTGGCGACCTGGGGATAACAGCTGGTTGTGAAACAGCAGGCCGTTTCCCTTGGTTCTTAGAAGGACAGTTCACAAAAATGTGACCAACCAACCCACAGTGAAAACAGTTCCTCTTATCTACATAAGTTCTCTTGTAAGGCTCATTAGATCTGGACTTAGATAACTCAGCATTATGAGAAGGAGGAGTTGGTTTATGAACATTAGTCTGAACCTTACCAGTTTGGTTTTTGGGGGTATAATATTTTTCCAAATTTTCTTTATACCCAAGCCCATAGTGAGCTGAAAAAGCCTCTTTCTTTACTTGGTTAAGACTTTTATACCCCCCGTAAAGCATTACCTTTAGTTTATCATTTGTTTCAATGATGCCGGGTTCAGTTAAAATTCAGTTATCACCATTAGTGATAATGTTTTTCTTTACCTTTTGTTCAGTCAACAACTCCTCAGATACTACTCCTTCAGGGCAAGAGTTAACCGACCCGTCTTCAGAAGCAGTAACAAACTCCTCACTAGATGTGGAGTTAGCCTTACTTGAGGATTCATCCTTTTTAGGGGAATCATCCTTATCAGAGGACTCATCTAGACAAGTGAGATCAATGTCTATTAAGCTCATGACAAACTTCCCGCTCACTGGTGGAGGAATGACATTAGTACCCAACCCTAACCCATTCAGTTTTCTCACCACAGACTCGTAGTGTTCCACCACAAAGCGAGAGTTTTTCAACTTCTCATTAGTGCATTTTAACTGCAAAATCTCATTTTGCAGTTTGTTGATTTCATTGTTCCGTTTTTCTAACTCCCTGTATGCAACATCTAAGTGAAGCTGTTGATCACTTATTTTTAAAGAATATTCAGATTTTTCCCTTTTTAACGTTTCAATAGAATCTTTAAAATGTTTTCATTTTCTTTATAGTTTAGAGCTGCCAAACTTAGGGGTTCGATTTTGTCTTGGAGCCTAGAATTTTCCAGTTTTAGCCCCTGACATTTAGAACATGAAATAACAGAGAAAGGGTTAGAATCTACCTCAGACGATGAACTAGTTGCTTCTCAAATGGCCATGAGAGCAACAGCAGTGGTCGATTCCTCTTCATCAGCTACAGGAGCTTCCATTTCTTCAGCTTCCTTCACCTCCTCTGTAGCAGCAGTTGTAGATTCTTCTAGGTCAGCCATAGAAGCTTCCCTTTTCTCTGCTTCCATCATCTCCATGATCTCAGCCATGAGACCAACCTGGGTTTGTGCGATGATGGCATCCTCAAGATGAACACCCCAGTCGAAGCTGTCGTCATGTTGTGCTACCAGTGCATTGGACGTTCCACTTTGGCTTTGATTGTGGTGGTTTGGATTGTTGTGGCCATGACTGTTTCCTTGGCTGGGTCGGGTGAAACTAGAGGCAGGTGCTCTGTCTATCTGACACTCACGAGCAAAGTGTCCATAGTTCAGACACTTGTAGCATTTGGCCTTGGATATGTCAAACCCGACCTTGGCATTAGGATGCCCGCCAATAAACTTTCTTCCTGTTCTGTTCAGGAAACGCTTGACTCTCCTCAATAGCATGGCCATTTTACATTGAATATCCATGTCCTCCATGTCATCAGGATCCACTTGATTAAAATCTTCTTCAATCGTCTCTAGATCAGTAAGCTTGCCACCTATGAAGTTTTCATATGCAAGCATGCAAGATGAGAATAGTGCTACATGATCTTCAGCTATTCTGGCTATAGCTGAGTTGTTAGCTGAAGACGTAGCAGGAGGATTTCTTGAGGTATTTTGATGATGAGATCCCAACCCTGATCCTGAAGCATAGCAAACATGACCACCACACCCAGTTGAGTGGTCTTCTTCAGTAGGATTTCTAGTGAAGAGGGCAATTCTAGAGCCCGATGACTTGGATGTAGAAGCCGTCCCGTGATACATAGAAGGGTCTTGTATCTGGGGTCTTCCAGATCTCTCCTTTCTTCTTAGGTTCATGTCATGAGCTTGAACCTTTCCTATTGCCTCCTCAACTGTCAGCTCATAGAATTTAGGATTTTCCCTCATCAAGGTTGTGTACATCTCAAATTTGGGTGGTAAAGCATCCAAAAACTTTTCCACCATCTCTTCATCCAGATACCTGAGTTCAAAAGCCTTCAACTCAGTCTGTAAATGATAGAACCTAGAGATGAGGTCATCTAAAGATTCGTTCTCAAAAAATCTGAAGCACTCATACTGCTTCCTGAGAAGATCCCGCTTAGTCTTCTTGATGTCACTTTTTCCTTCGAATCTCTTCTGTAAAGCTTTCCAGAGATCCTTAGAATTGTCATACCCTCGGAAACTGTGGAACAATTCCCGAGTTAATGCCATAGTGATCAAACCAAGAGCCTTCTTTTCTCTATCACAAGCTTTCTTTTCTTCATCATCAAGCTTAGAGATAGGCTTTGGCATCACCTCATCAAGATAGATGTGTGTGGGATGCTTATATCCCTCAAGGATTGGTATCCATAATGATGAGTCGGTATATGAAATGTAGTGCTCGAAACGTGCTTTCCAATTAGAATAATCGTTCACGTTCAGCAACTTTTGTGGTTTCTATGGTGTACCGATCTCATTATCATAATTCAGCAGGTTTCCAAGATTATGAAGATTCGACATAGTGAACACTTAGTCAAATTTCAGAAAAGTCAGACACAGTTGCGCACTTGGTTTTAGCCTTGCGCACTTGAGAAATGGTCTTGCGTATTTAGATTTCCTTTTGCGTACTTAACAAGTACGCAGGAGTAAATGTAAGTACGCAGGATAACTTAAGTTCGCACAAGTTCAGTCTTGCGCACTTATAAGTACGCAGCAGATAAGTCTTGCGTATTTAGTAAGTACGCACAAAACTGTACTTTTTGCCAGAAATGGTAAGTACGCATGATACTTTTTCAGCAACTTTCACCAAACTTTTCCGGTCACCTAAAACTCGCCGGAAATGGTAAAAATTCGTCTGATGATCAATGCAAATGAGCCAAAGGGTCAGAAACTTGTTCCTAACCAACATTTGATGCTCAAAACAACCAAATACACAACAAAAATCAGTTTTTTTGAGTGATTTTTGCTTCTAAAATAGTGCTCAAGAGCTACCCCTATTTTATCACAAAAATCAACAAAAAATACCTCTTTTTGCTTGTAAAAACTCTCCAAACTCACTTACAACACTCGAAATCAGGAGCAAATGCTCTGATACACTTGAAGGTCCCTCGGGTGTGGCGGATCGTCACATGCAAGTGGGTATACTAGTCGGACCGGGTGCGGAATGCCCGTGACTAGGCGAAGAGTCTAGCTAAACAAAGTAAACCGACAAGAGAAAACACTTTAAACGTTCTTTGTATTATAAACACTTGAAGGTTATAGAGAAAAGCACTGAGATTACAATCTGCGTATTTGCTATATTGTCTGCGTACTTAACTTCTGTCAACCTATCCTATTTATACCTGACCTGATGCCTGCGCACTTAACAAGTGCGCAGGGTAAATTGCTCTTGCGTACTTAACAAGTACGCAAAGGTATTCTTGCGTACTTGCTAAGTACCACATGTAAGTGCGCAAAACACTTAGAAAGAAATGCAACATTCAATATGTAAAAGTAAATACAACTCGATAAACTAATAAATAAAGACTCTTACATACAAAGATAATTACAGACATGAAAATGCAAACTAAGACTCTATCCAGAGTGTTGTCACAGGAAAGTGCTTCAACAGAAGGTGAAGCTTTGAAAATTACTCAACCAGGACTGAAGCAAGGGATGTTTGTGAAATTACTAAAATAGGTTTATTTATTGTTATTATTAATTTTTTTTTCATGAATTTATATTTGGTGGGATTTGAGGAATCTCTTTACATGGTTTTTTTTGGGATTTGTCTGTTTGGTTTGCTTACAAACACTAATCGATGGATTGAGGGTTTTTTTGTTTGTGCAGGCTTTACGTACCGGAGATCAACTGAAATTCATACTGTTTCTTCGTTTCCTTTTTAACTTCGGTAGTAAATTATTAATTTTTTTTGCCTGTCTTAGTTCGTTAAATGAAGGATTTACAGTTGTTTATACATGTTTGCATCTAGATATTTGTTTTTAGGATGGCCGATTATAAAGTTAAGGCTCTTCAATTCTATATACATGTTTGCATGCCCATTTTTGTTCTTGGATTTACTTAAGTAAGCATATGTATTCCTTAACAATCACCTAAATTTGCAAAAAGTATGCATTAGGTCAAAGTATTTTAAAATTTTCCTTAAATAATGAGGTATTTTGCTTGGTTCATTCTTCAGGTCTTTTTTTGTTGGTTTGGATGGTTGGTGTATTCTCCCTGTCTTCGGTTTAGTGACTATATGTATTGCTTGTAATTAGTGTCTATAATTAAAATGATATAGACAATTACCTACGTAGCTTTTAAATTAGTGTCTATAATTTAACATTGTAAAAATAAACAGCTATATAAAATCAATTAAATGTGAGGTATGCATGAAGTAAAACTATTTAAAAAAATTTGCTTTAGTTTTTGGGTTATAAGTTTTATGCTTTACTTTTTAGATTATTCATTTTTTTTTTCCTTTCTTGGTGATTGTGGAATGTATTTTTTTTGTCTTTTCATTGCTTTGACCAGTGGGTTTATCTATTCTGACTTACTTAACTGTTAATAAGTGCTATTGGGATGGTGACCCAATGGTAAGAGCAAAGCCTCTTAACACCAAGGTCCCGGGTTCAATCTCGTGAAACTCAAAAAATTTGTCTTTCAAAAAAAAAAAAAATTGTTAATAATTTTATTTACTTATTTTGGTACAGGTACCATACTGTGTGCCTCAAGAGGCTACTGCTGTTTCTGTCAAGGTTTGCTATATATTTCCGTCTATTTACATTCTTTGATTCTACATATAGCAAAATATGAAACCATTCATACACGCCCATTCATGAGGTTAAAATAATTACATACATACATATACTAATACCGCTTTTGTGGCCGAAAAATTACTATATACATAAAGTTTTTACAGTAAAGGTAATATTATATAACTTTTTTATACAATTTAAAATAATCTGCCTTAAGTTGTTTCTTGTATTTTCAGCAGGCAACACATAATGGCTTTCAGACCCGTCTCTACCATATGATCAGGTGACCATGCCGTTATCAGAAAATGGCATCTGTTTTGGTTGAAAAGCGAATGCTCCTTTCTATTACTTGACATAGAGGTTCCTACATCTTCTGAATACAAATATATACATATTATTATACTTTATATACATTTATTCAAGATTGTTTTACAATAACATAACAGGGTGCAGCTGTAGAAGTAAGTGGTAGCATTCGTGATGAAACATACTTCGACTCCTTTTTGCATTTACACCGCTGCTACCGAATCACCAATTACCTTTCTGTGAAAGCCAATCTTCGTTGCATTTCAGCACAAATACAAGTTTATTACCTACCAGGTCAGTTAGTTTTACGCCTACTGCTGACTTTTAAGTCTTAAATTCAGTATAAACTTTTACTGTAACACGGCATCGAGAATAGAACCGCTAAATTCCGAGGCTTTTTCTGTCTTTTTGTTTGGAAATTATTTTGAGATTGTGCAAGTATTGATGAATTTTTACTATATGTTATTTCCTTTTGGAAAAGATTGGCTTGATTTGATATTGATGAAATGTGTTTTTTTAGAGGCTTCATCCCATTTTGCACAATAATTTGTTTTTAAATCTGATTTGTAGCTGCTTTTATCTTTTACTAAACAGAATAAAGGATGCTAGGCTTACGGATTTTACACCGCCACCTTGCACCAGCCAAAATATGATGCTTATTATTGTTGGTGATGGCGTGTGTGGTTTTGTGTATGGAGGTGAGGAGAAAGATGAAAAGTATGGCATTCTCCTTTTGTTTGGATTATATATGTATGTGTAGTTAAGAAAATTGATCATCCATCTTCAATATTTTTCTTTTGGATAAATTACACAGAACTACAATTGAGAGATTTTTTGGTCTATATTTTTAGTTTAAACTTTTAATTACGACGGCATACGCTTTAGCGTTTTACATCGGAGAGCCGTTAGCGACGTGTTTTTTATCTGCGTTTTGACATTCACATTCGAGATCGTTATGGAATTCCCGTCGCAACGCGCGAGCGGGAAACCCCTAGTTGTAAATCAAACTTTTTAAATCTTTAAAGTACTCTTAAAACAATATATCCAACTAAATTAAATATAAAAGGATAAAAGTTATAAAAAGACAAATTACTAATTATTTGCTAATTTTCCACTATTAAAAAACATGTGACAATTTTCATGTAATAACTATTTACATATGTTTATTTTTTTACAATGGCTTACCATCTCTGAACGTAATATAATGTAATTGTAGCAACTTGGGTCACATTTTATTATAAAATAATAATAAAATAATATTAACGATACTGTCGTTAATCATGAGAAATAAATAGCACATTGCCATACACAAAACCGAATGGAAAAAGATATAAAATACAATTTATATGTGTCAAATTAATTCAACCGATTTCATTAGCGGGTACTCCAACGAACGCCTTTTTGAAGTATTCTTGACTCGAGACTTCACCACGTTGAGTCTTCAACTATGCTTCTTTACTACAACAATTAGCACACTAAAACGTTGACGGTTTTGGTTGAGAATTCGTGTTAAACACGAGTCCCTTAAAACAGATTTCGCGCCTCCTCTAAGACGAACGCGTCTGTCTCCCAGGGTACAACAATCAGAACAGTACGTGTACTGCCGGAGATGTCCACGCACCTGAGGTATCACCGGTATACTATGTGTTTAGAATCTATAAGAAAAAGATGAAGTTTTGGATGGTTGATCTCTCTCAATCTTATAGAACTTGTTAACACTAAGATTTCTCTCATTTTTCTCTTTCTCTAATGTGTGAAAATTTTGCTACTATTTTTCCTCTACTAAAATGAACAAGATGTTCATATTTTATTCACAAAATGGATTCATACATTGAATTAAGAGATAAACAAAAAGGTGCATATTAAAATTAGTCATTATACCAATTTAAAATTAATAGTCACAAATTTAATTTAGAGAGAAACCAAAAGGTCTCTAAATGATTCATGAAAAATTTTATTACATATTTACTAAAAATATGCAATAAATTTCCATTTGAATCACTAAGTTTCAAATTTTTCAATCCAACCACTCAACTTGAGGATCGAAATTCCATTAATCAAATTTAGTGAAAAATCCATTTTCACTAAATTTCCAACAATCCTCCACATGAATAGAGATCGATCAAAACACACAAATACCTAATGACACCTCGTCAGTTGTGTCTAGCATAGGATAGGTAGGAGTTACCATTTCCCTTGTGAAAAATACTTAGCTTACTAGTTGTTGGTAGACACGATGTCCCCTCACTGTTGTGTCCAATAATGGTCCTGGAACACTTTCCTGGTTCTGCGAGAGCTCTAGGAATTATGCCCACAATTTCATTCGAAGCGACCCCACTTCTCTCTAACATAGGTGATTTGTCCTCAAATCATTAAAATCATTATGGTTACTGTGATTTATCCAAATCATTTACCACATATTATGCTTAGCCTCACAGTTTGTCACTGGATGTCATAGGAATCGACTAGGAAGTAATTAAACTCCCTTTACAATTTAGGAAGATATAGATAAACATATACATTAGCGTAGATATCAACTTAGCTATGCCTCCACAGCGACCACCCTTAGATATATGAGTCGGTTGTCCTATTGAACTTATATCTAGGGATCTCCAGTCAACTAAGTTAGGTTCATTCATATACCGTCTTTCATGGGCTTTAGTCTCATTCTACAACTCCATCTCTCATCAACCCTCGGGTTGTTGGATCCAAAACCATTATCTATCACTTCGTCAAGTCAATACAGATAATTGCAGTTGAGATGAGTTGTTATAACGTGTTCTTAACTAGCAAGTTGATATTGACTATTGTTAAGCACTTTAAGACTATAACATCTTGTTATAATGATTGCCTTTGAAGAGTACAATTCTCATTTCAAGGCGAACACATCTCCACTATGCCTTTGGTATCAGACATCTAGCAAGATTCTAACCAATTGGCATCGAGTCATGTAACTAGTTACACCGATAGACTCCTTATGACCTTTTTGTACTCCACTTGGTCATGCGTTTGCAATATAAATTTGGATTACCAAATACTTATTGCTAAACTTTCCAGATTCAAATGCAAGTCACCCCCATATTTAAGTGTTATTGGATAACATCCACATGGGGTAATGAAAGGTTCTCCCTTTCTACATGTACTTGAGAAAACTTCTCACACACGCATACCCTAAAGGGTTGTTTCTTAAATGGCTTCTCCCCCCACATTTCTTGCTATTTGATCAAACTTCACTTATGGAGACATTTAGACACTCATGAAAAGATATACATCTTTGTATTAATTAGTTCATCATTGTTTCAAATCAAATTACATTAGCTCACAAGAGCTTCTGAGCTAAACAAAGAAAAACACGCCTTAGTTTAAGCATGCTTAATTTGTCTCCTCGGAGCATCATAATTAACTAGTACTAGTCTAGCATGCTTTAGACTACAATACTCAAGCATGTGAACAGAAGATGCATCATTCTGATTCTTCACAGCCTTAAGGGATATCACAATATTCCTTGTCAACATTCATGCATCAGTTTAGACAAATCATGAGACTTATTCTTCATTCAAGTTAGGAACATAACCTATTTACCTTTAATTTCCAAGGCTTCACCATTAATTCATAAGCACTTAACCATAAGTCTTAACTTGGGTAACTTTGGTGAACATATTCATCACCCACAAAAGGTTGAATTGTATAAGTGTACAATCATTTTTATGTTGAGATGAACTCAATTAGATTGATTCTTAACAACATGACATTCAGCTCATTTGTCTTTAAGTGATTTGCAAACTTGCCTTGTTGTTTCCTTAAAGTTATGTATATTTAGGATACTCTCCCAAGTTGAAGGTTAAAACCTCCACTACTTCCAACAACAAATGGTAAATCTTTCGTAACGAATCTCACTCGATTCATTAAAGATTTATATTAACATATATTTCTTTCATATGTCTAAACTCACACTTGTGAATATGCGGGACCGCGCCACTTGTATGTCATGAGGCACGTTGTGGCGCCATGCACCCGCGGGTCTGCCCTCCCTAATAGGGACACGCCACATGGTAGTAACGCCTCGTCGTTGGTCCGTGCCACTAGGCGGTTGCGCCCCCAAAAGGCAACCATGCCACGAGGATAAGCGGTCCAGATAGGCAGGCCACGCGGACACCCAGCCAGTCACGCGGACGCTGCGATGCAACCCGGACAAGGCCAGGCCACACAACTCAATCATGCGCTCAGGCAACATCATGCCTTTCCCGGGACTCATACCCATGCCCCCCGGGAACCCGCCACGAAGGATCATGCCACCCCTACTCCTCAAGGCACCCACGCCACACAGGACCCGGACGACCGCTACCCACCACCTGCCTCGCGCCACGTATGTTCCGGACCACGGGGACACGGTCAATATAAAAAAGCGCCTCTCAAGCGGCTCGTTGTTGATGCGATTGTGTGAATTACTACCAAGTACGCCATCAACGTGCCACATCGCGCCCATCGCCCACGCCGCATGAACGCGCGTGTGCGAGTTAGGATGCTACGCACTAACATACCATTCAAAGGTATTCATATGAAGTATGTTATATATATCATATTTATGTATTTTGTCTTATCTCATTAGACAAGGTAACAACTCTCAAGTTGTATGTGTACAAATCCCTTCTTGCACGATCCGTCTAAACTATATCCATATGGTTTAACATTATTTTTCATAAAATATATATTTTACGTGTTTCATACATTATTGATTTATTTATTTGTTTAAAATGTATGTGTTATTCAAAGATATTGAACACAAAACAAAATTATAACCTTTGAAATAAAATCAATAAAATACAAAACACTTTAATTAAAAATAATTTAAACGGATATATCAATGATAAAATATCAAACCGAAATCATCTCAATAATATCGTCTTGTAGCATGTCTTGAGGTACTCCCTCCATAAACTGCATGCACACATATCAAGTTACTCGTTTTATCTAAAACTCTAAACTTGATCAATGGTCACAAAATTGACCAAAAAAAAACAAGAAAGTTGTTTATATAATAATCTATTCGTAAGTGGTTATATTTGAACAATTAAAAATATTCATAACAACATTTAGTTGTTTTTCACCAAATAGTCTCCCCGAGACTATTATATGGTTCAATACATGCTACTTCTCGCACGAGTAGCTAGCGAATTTATAAGGAAAACATATGTTTTATTCTTTCAAAACATTTCTTAGCTTTGCAGTTGTTTAAAAATTAAACTATATTTATTTTATGTTTTGATTACAAAATCAACAACATAAACTCCAAAATAGTTTTATTAAAAAACCGGTATATAACACGCTCATTAAAAAATAAAACGATTCCAAATCGCTTTAAAATGTAAGGTTTAATTAACACAATAAACCGATTCCAACATGATTGTTAGACATGAACGATTACAAAAATCGTTTTTAAAGCTTTATTTGTTTAAACCATTTTAAATCTTTCGTTTATGCAAATTAAACTGGTTCTAACATGACTGTTAGAAAATAAACGATTACCAAAATCATTTTATTTTCATGGTTTATCGCAATAAACCGATTTTAATACGCACGTAATAAACGATCACAAAAATCGTTTTAAAAAAATATGGCTTGCAAAACATAAACCATCTCTATAACACGCATGTAGATTGTTAAACATTTACAAAAAATGTCTATACATTAAATCTTTTCTAATACGCTCGTTAGAAAATAAAACATGTGGACAAAACGTATTTAAAATTGTTGGTTTATACAATAAACCGTTATCTAACACACATGTTAAAAAAATGAAATGTTTACAAAAAATGTATTGTTTATAAATAAACCCGGTCTAACACGAATGTCAGAGAATTTAACGTTTACACGAAACGTATGGTTTATACCAATAAACTCGATCTAACACACATGTTAGAAAAAAGTAAACGATTACAAAATCTTTTTTAAACCAAACGGTTGAATCAAACCATTCGTTTTGTAACATGGTATATGATTTAAGATTGTACTCCAATCTTTATAAATCCAAACACAACAAAAAGTACTACACACGATATTTCCCAAAAAAAAAAATATTTATAAGATTATACCAAAATCTCTAAAATGTTTTTATTTAAAAATTATTTTGTGAACCAAAAATCCTTATAAAAGGTTTTTAAGATTGTCTCAACAATCTCACGAAATTATGTTTTAAGATTGTAGGAACTTGGGTCATCTTTTATTATAAAATAATAATAAAATAATATTAACGATACTCTCGTTAATCATGAGAAATAAATAGCACATTGCCATACACAAAACCAAATAGAAAAAAAGATATAAAATACAATTTATTTGTGCCAAATTAATTCAATCGATGTCATTAGCAGGTACTCCAACGAACGCCTTTTTGAAGTATTCTTGACTCGAGACTTCACCACGTTGAGTCATTAACTATGCTCATTTACTGCAACAACTAGCATACTAAAACGTTGACGGTTTTGATTGAGGATTCGTGTTAAACACGGGTCCCTTAAAATAGATTTCGTGCCTCCTCTAAGACGAACGCGTCTGTCTCCCATGGTACAACAACCGGAACAGTACGTGTACTGTCGGAGATGTCCATGTACCCGAGGTATCACCGATAAACTATGTGTTTAGAATATGTAAGAAAAAGATGAAGTTTTAGATAGTGGATCGAATTAGAGAGAACTCATCTCTTAATCTTATGGAACTTGTTAACACCAAGATTTCTCTCATTTTTCTCTTTCTCTAATGTGTGAAAATTTTGCTACTATTTTTCCTCTACTAAAATGAACAAGATGTTCATATTTTATTCACAAAATAGAGATCAAAACTTCATACATTGAATTAAGAGATAAACAAAAAGGTGGATATTAAAATTAGTCATTACACCAATTTAAAAGTAATAATCATAAATTTAATTTAAAGAGAAACCAAAAAGTCTCTAAATGATTCGTGACAAACTTTAATACATATTTACTAAAAATATGCAACAAGTTCCCATTTGAATCACTAAGTTTCAAATTTTCCAATTCAAACCACTCAACTTGAGAATCGAAATCACATTCATCAAAGTTAGTAAAAAACTCATGTTCACTAAGTTTCCAACAGTAATAACATAATTATTTTATGTAACTAGCTTAGAACCCGTATAATATACACGGGCTGAAAAATATCAATACATAAAATACTTAAATCTTTATTTCGTTTATGCAAATTAAACCGGTTCTAACACGACTGTTAGAAAATAAACGATTACAAAAATCATTTTATTTTCATGGTTTATCGCAATAAACCGATTTTAATACGCACGTAATAAACGATCACAAAAATCGTTTTAAAAAATTATGGCTTACAAAACATAAACCATCTCTATAACACGCATGTTAGATTGTTAAACATTTACAAAAAATGTCTATACATTAAATCTTTTCTAATACGCTCGTTAGAAAATAAAACATGTGGACAAAACGTATTTAAAACTGTTGGTTTATACAATAAACCGTTATCTAACACACATGTTAAAAAAATGAAATGTTTACAAAAAATGTATTGTTTATAAATAAACCCGGTCTAACACGAATGTCAGAGAATTTAACGTTTACACGAAACGTATGGTTTATACCAATAAACTCGATCTAACACACATGTTAGAAAAAAGTAAACGATTACAAAATCTTTTTTAAACCAAACGGTTGAATCAAACCATTCGTTTTGTAACATGGTATATGATTTAAGATTGTACTCCAATCTTTATAAATCCAAACACAGCAAAAAGTACTACACACGATATTTCCCAAAAAAAAAAATATTTATAAGATTATACCAAAATCTCTAAAATGTTTTTATTTAAAAATTATTTTGTGAACCAAAAATCCTTATAAAAGGTTTTTAAGATTGTCTCAACAATCTCACGAAATTATGTTTTAAGATTGTAGGAACTTGGGTCATCTTTTATTATAAAATAATAATAAAATAATATTAACGATACTCTCGTTAATCATGAGAAATAAATAGCACATTGCCATACACAAAACCAAATAGAAAAAAAGATATAAAATACAATTTATTTGTGCCAAATTAATTCAATCGATGTCATTAGCAGGTACTCCAACGAACGCCTTTTTGAAGTATTCTTGACTCGAGACTTCACCACGTTGAGTCATTAACTATGCTCATTTACTGCAACAATTAGCATACTAAAACGTTGACGGTTTTGGTTGAGGATTCGTGTTAAACACGGGTCCCTTAAAATAGATTTCGTGCCTCCTCTAAGACGAACGCGTCTGTCTCCCATGGTACAACAACCGGAACAGTACGTGTACTGTCGGAGATGTCCATGTACCCGAGGTATCACCGATAAACTATGTGTTTAGAATATGTAAGAAAAAGATGAAGTTTTAGATAGTGGATCGAATTAGAGAGAACTCATCTCTTAATCTTATGGAACTTGTTAACACCAAGATTTCTCTCATTTTTCTCTTTCTCTAATGTGTGAAAATTTTGCTACTATTTTTCCTCTACTAAAATGAACAAGATGTTCATATTTTATTCACAAAATGGAGATCAAAACTTCATACATTGAATTAAGAGATAAACAAAAAGGTGGATATTAAAATTAGTCTTTACACCAATTTAAAAGTAATAATCATAAATTTAATTTAAAGAGAAACCAAAAAGTCTCCAAATGATTCGTGACAAACTTTAATACATATTTACTAAAAATATGCAACAAGTTCCCATTTGAATCACTAAGTTTCAAATTTTCCAATTCAAACCACTCAACTTGAGGATCGAAATCACATTCATCAAAGTTAGTGAAAAACTCATGTTCACTAAGTTTCCAACATTAATAACATAATTATTTTATGTAACTTGCTTAGAACCCGTATAATATACACGGGCTGAAAAATATCAATACATAAAATACTTAAATCTTTATGTATATATTTATAGGTGTAAAAATGTATTACATATAGTTATAAAGATAGAAAACAAAATTCAAAATATATAAAAATTAATATATAATTGGGTCTCAAAAATACGTTAATTACTATTTAATATAATTTGAATTTCATTTACTATTTGATTAAAAATAAAAGTTATATAATTTTTCAAAGTTTATTATAATAGGATAATTTAAAATAAAAATGTTTTATTAATATAATTAATATTTTCTTTAAAAATATATTATTATTAAAAGATAGAAGTGTATTTAATAAGAGAGAGAAGCGGATAAAAAATGATGATAATAAATATGAAGACGACACGTTGCATGAAAAAACTTTTATTTATTAGATAGTATAGATATGATTAATTTATTTTTTAAATATTGCTAGATAAATAAATTTTGAAAGAGAGACGTGTATTAATATACCCTTGAGGGGAAGGTTCCATTTGTTGATCAACAATGCATCAATACATAGTAATATAATCCAGAAAACTCAAGCTGCAATATAAGAGCGAGATATCTATGCCTAAAGTTGTTTGTTTGAACTTTATAAAACCGTTCAAATAAAATTCAGATTTTTTTTTTGTAACTTTGAACCAACATATTTATATTTAATAGATATTAATAATGTTATTCGTTAACCTTTTCTCGTACTATCATGTGAGCTAGACTTCAGGATTCCTACATAAGATTAGAGCAAATCAGGATTATAATATTTGGTAATACAAATATGAATTGTTCTATACTTGAAGACATCTTGGATTCATAATGCTGGGTGTCAAGGCTTGCTTCGCTGATGGTGGATTCAACGCGAAAGGACCTCTCCGCAACAGGTATTTCTAACAAATTTTCAATTCTTTTTTCTGTGTCACTTCTCGTAGGAACTAGTTCAGCAAACTTAGGGGCTGCGCAAAGGTAAAACAAAATCATCAGAAACAGGTTAGGAATATTAAAATTTGCAGGGATCCTAGCTACTTCCTATCCTTCTTAACCCATTGAAGCGGCAAGAGATCCCCACCAGAAATTGGATCTCTCTTTACGAAGAAAATTTTTCCCTTCCAGTCGGTGTCGTTTTGGGTGGCTTTTTGGATTAGAGGAATTCGCCCAGATTTGAGCTGAAGAACAAAACGAGAAGATTCGTGGGTACTTAGATTGTAAACATGAGCTAGCGCAGGGACACCAATGGTCAGAGAATGCGAATGATTCAACCTCTCCAAAGTAATCAAAATCCTCGAAACCATAGGCATGATTTGGGAATAACACAAGCCGGTGATTTTGAAGAAATCAGTGATAAGCGGAGGAAAGGATACGACAGACCCAGAGTGAAAAGATAAACAAGGAAGCAGATCAAAGTTTCAGAAATCATATCGGCTTTCATCCTAGAATCAAAAGACCTAAAAACAGCTTTTTTGGGAAAAAAACACTAGTTGATTTCAAATGTTTAATATCCTGATCAGTAAAGGAGCAAAGTTCCTGATCAGAATGGTCAAGGATTCCTTGATTAGTGAAATCTTCTAGCGTCTCGGCAACAATAGATGAAGCTGATCGAGTTATTTTCTTGCCCATTATCAAGAAAGTTTAGAGACAAGGAAGAAATCAAAGATCAGAGTAAAAAGGTTTATCTGCTTAGCCTTGAGAAGATCGAAATGAGAAAGAAGGGGATAATGATGAATTTATCCTGCAAATACAACGGTCAATTCGCATTGGAATTCG
The DNA here is from genome assembly GCA_023525975.1 of Smallanthus sonchifolius. NCBI lineage: Eukaryota > Viridiplantae > Streptophyta > Magnoliopsida > Asterales > Asteraceae > Smallanthus > Smallanthus sonchifolius. The sequence goes on from CM042025.1 coordinate 32,626,881, forward strand.
GGAAATCCTATCACAACCTTATCATTATTCACCGTTTGAATTTCAAAATTTTACAGATGTCGATTACATTGACAACTGTTAAATTTGGAGACAATTGTTAGGGTCACTTTTACGGCTAAGGATCTTGGATCTTCAACATTCTTCGGTATCTTTAACATTTATATCGATTAACTGTTTTATCTTTCTTCTATCTTGATTTATTCGTAGGTAAAACGTGAGAACTTAATTTCATCCATGAAGAATCGGTCTGGAAGTTAAGAGAAACGTGTAGAAGACGCGTGGAGAGGCTTCTAACGTTCACATTTGAAGACTTGGTCGATTCCGGGATTCTCGGATAGGTAGTTATGTTTATCTTTGTATATATTCAACAGTAATGTCGATTAGGAAACACACACAATTCACTTAGCAATACTCAATACTCGCAATCAGCTCTGTAACACCTAGAATTCAATCAATTACTGCTCATACTTCTACTTTTTTCATCGATTTATACAAGACTAGGAGACAAGAGACTTTCAGTCATTTCCCGAGGTTTTATTCAAGAGATCCTCAAGGATCAAGGGCTTCCCTCGTACATCATCGTGTCAAGCTTTACTTTTTCGTTCATAACTTTGTATTTTGATCAAGCACACTACCTCACTTACTAAGTTTGGTTACAAAATTAGTCTTGTTAATTTTTACCCAAAACAAGTGAGACGTTTGTAAAAAGGTGATCACGACCATTGTTATGTATTTGATATTTATTATAATTTATTTTGTTAAAGATATTATATTATAGAATATCCCATAAATAAATAGAGTATCTTTATTTTATTTTATCTGAAAAACACTCATACTTCTCAAAGAAAAAAACAAAAGTTTTAATTAATGGTTGATAAGTAAACAACATAAAGTTTTAGATCATATGACAAAATTTTAAACAAATATTAAATTTAAAAACAAATTTTTAAATATTTAAATTTAAAAACGGGTCTCCGTCTAAAGAATTTCAATGCCTAAGGGGTGTAAGGCAGGGAGACCCTCTCTCCATATTTCCTTTTGTGATAGCTATGGAAGCCTTTAATTGCATGCTCAATAAAGCTATTTATTTGGGTGTTTTTTATGGAATTCATATTCTTAACAATGTTTCTATATTGTCTCATCTCTTATGTGCTGATGATGGGATTCTAATGGGTGAATTGTCTAGTGCTAATGCTCACAATTTAGCTAGACTTATGAGATGTTTCCATCTTGTTTCTAGCCTAAAGGTTAATCTTCATAAAAGCAGGCTGTATGGTGTCAATGTCTCCTGTGATGAACATCTTCACTTGGCCCAAATTCATTGCAATGTATCTTTTAATACATTTTCATACTTGGGGTTGGTTGTTGGTGCAAATGTGAATCGTCATGCTTTTTGGAGACCGATTATTGATATTTTGAGTCAAGGCTCTTCCTTTGGAAAGCTAAAAAACTATCATTCAGTGGTAACCTTATTCTTATTCAATCGGTTCTTGATAGTTTACCGACGTACTACTTCTTCATCTATAAGGCCCCGATAAGTGTTATTGATTCTTTGAAAAAAGATAAGATGCAATTTATTTTGGGATAAAGATAAAATTCATGGGTAAATTGGGAAAGAGTGACTGCTCCTAAGAAGGATGGAGGTCGTGGGATTGGTCTTCTAAAAATCTTTAGTTTAAGTTTCCTTGCAAAATGGTAGTGTAGATACGAATTAGAGCCTAATGCCCTTTGGTCTAAAGTCATTAAAGCATCCATTCAACTAAAAGATTTTATCTCACTGTTCCGTGTAAAGCTTCAATAGTCGGCGTTTGTAACAATATTACAAAGATTGACGATCTTTTTCAAAAACATGGAATCATTATCAACTCTCTTATTAAGGGCGAGCTTGGTTCTGGCAACGAAATCTTGTTTTGGTCGGACATTTATGCAAAAGATTTACAGCCTTGTTTAGAATGGAGAAGAAGAAAAATTGTGTTATCAATGAAAGAATGGTAATCCATGATCAATTTATAACATGGAGGTGGCTTTGGTGGAAGCCTTTGAAAGATAATAATATTTTGTTCGAATTTTCACTTGACATGCACAATGCGTGAAGACCTACGGAAATTAAGGATTGACTCTAATGGCACATACAGTACTAAATCTCTCTGGTTATTATTAACTAAGCAGGAAGTGGTTCAAAGTAGATTTGTTTTCAAATGGTGTTATTGGGTTCCCCCTAAAGTTAACATATTTCCTTGGAGATCGAAAATGGCTCATATCCCACTAGGGATTCGGTTTTTACAAGAAGAATCAAGATACCTTCGGCTTTGTGCCCGATATGTGGCGAGGTTAATGAAACTGCTGGCCGTATGTTGATTTCTTGTGACTTGGCAACTACTGTATGGAACTTTGTAAGTTTTTGGTGTAATACTCCCCCTATATATGCTTTCACTATCCGTGACCTCTTAGAAGTGCATTTGGAGTTGAATTTATCTCATTTCAAATGAAAGTTGGTTCAGGCTTTTGTGTTAGTCTCTTGTTGGTGCACATGGAGAGTAAGGAACAACATTGTGTTTGCAAAATGAAGACTTTCAATTAGAGGGTAATTGAAGATTTAATGAGACTCGATTTTCTTTCGATTAGTAATAGATCTAACATTGGGTTTATTTCGATGGAGGATTGGTGTAACCTTAATGTTTGAATTTCCCTTTGTAATGTGTTGGTGATTCGAGTAGCTCCATCTTCATGCTAGTCTGCATTTGTTTGATAAAAGTGTAAATTACAATTTTTAACCTTTATGTATATACCCACTTGCAGGTTGGGTCTTTAATCTTCAATAAGTACACTAGACATCCTTTATCTAAGGGGTATGTAACAGATTACAACCTTTAGACTAATTGACGTTAAATTTTCTGTTAAGTTATTTTAAAATAACCAAGCTACCCTTATTTAAAAACAAAAAAAAAATAAATATTAATAACAAAAAAAAAGTCCAGCTATCTTCTTCTCAACCCAAAATCTTGATACCAAATCTTCTCTATACAAAGTATTCTCCCCCCAATTGTGTTCTTCGAAATCTTCTCATTCCAAATCTAGACCAGATGAAGATATCTCCCAATTCTTCGTTTGATTTCCTGTTTTTCTTTCCTGGGTTTTGTGATTCATGGATTTGGTTAGATAGGGTTTTGTTTGTATGGTTCAATTTCAAACAACAAGATTATAGCTTTTGATTTGGGTTTGGTTGTTGCTTCTAAGGTTAAGTTTTCATACCAGTTCCCATTTTGTGAGTTGGTTCTTTGAGCCACATCGACAAACAAAAGACATAATGTAGAAGCGCTTGGAGTTAAAGGCAATTTCGGATCGAGTGAGGAAAGACCGGATCAACCTCTGTTCATCTCTTTTCACATTCACAACACCGAATCCCCTAGTTCTTTGATCCCACAAACCCCATTTATCTAATCGTAGTTATTTGTTAAGTTTTCCCCAAATTAGCAGCTCATTTAGCATCAAACAAGCCCACTTCTTCAAATTCAACCTTTGATTGACTTGATTTCTTCTTTTGATGTCTTGTGAAACGTGTTTCATTTCGAATTGAACAAGAACCATATGGGTTTCCAACCAAATATCGATTCATGAAGCCGAAGAAAAGGAAATTAAAATGCATGGTTAAATTGAGAAATATAATTTCATTAGAAACGTGAGCCCCTCAAATGTTTTTAAAAGAAGAAAAAAGGTTTTTATTTTAGTTTATGTTATTTATTAAATTACATAAATGGTCCACTTGGATAAAAATAGAAATGTGCAAAAATTCAAGGGGTTAAAGTGTATTTATTAGAAAGGGTATATTAATCATTTGACTACATATTTAACAGAAAATCTAACGTCAGTTAATCCAAAGGTTGTAATTTTTACATACCACTTAGATAAAGGATGTCTAATGTATTTATTAAAGATTAAGGACCCAACATACAAGTTAGGGTATATATAAAGGTTGAAATTTGTAACTTACTCATAATAAAATCTTTCGCCATTCAAGAAAATATATATTACAAATAGACTTAAATGAATAAACATAAATGATAAATCTTTATTTGAATGTTAATTAATAAATATAAATTTAATTAATATTTGTTTGAACAACTAAATTTAATTAACATATTTAAAAATATTTGTTAGGAATTTTATAAATTAAATGAAATTAAAAATGATTAACGAAATAAAAGATTTATATAAAAGGATTTTTTAATAAATAAAATTTAAGTGAAATACATATTTAAGGACTTGAATTACTAAATCTTTAAAAGTGCTAATCGATGGCTACAGTGCCACCGTACCAGCATTGAAGCTTGATGTACAATATGCAAAAGTTTTTTATATATAGAAAAGAGAGTGTAATCACAAAGTGTCTTCTAGCCGCTTGGTTCTTGGCTTAACCCCGCTAGTCCACTACCTGCTTTTCGCGGGTTCGGCTTCCCCTTCTTTTCATTCTTTAAAATGCACTTTTAATTATTTTTTTCTCTTTTCACTATTCAGGTGTACAATCAAATTGTCAAATGATTTATATTCTCAATCATATTCTTTAAATTCTTAAAATACAAACTTTGTTCCTATTTTGTTTTTTAGTTTTTTCTTCGGGTTTACGTACCGCAATGCACGGGTTATAATATAAAAAATTCCTTTGTTTTTTTTTTGATGTTTTTTTTATTTTGTTTTTTAGTTGCTACAATTATTTTTACACATATTATGTTTCTCTTTTTGCAACCTTTTAAATATGGTTTTGGTATAAACTTTAACGATGTAAATTTTTAACGTTTCAATTTAAATTTTAGTCTTAAAATGTTAAGTCTTATATTTTTTAAGTTTTTCAATGTTATATCTCTGTAGGGAATGGTTTTATCTTTTTGTTAAATGATATTTTAAAGTTCGATTTCGTTTTTTTAACATACATTTTTATAACAATCATTTTAATAACGACGTGCTTTTTTGTAATTTCCGGATATACCGTTGTCACGTGCTTCTTTTTATCTGTGTTTCGATGTTCATAACCGAGCAGCCGCAACATGCGTCTCGCTGCAACACGCATGTGGGTTTAAAACTAGTTAACTTCATTTCAGCCCGAGTTTACCCGATCAACCAGCCTAGTTGCGATAGTCCCGCTTCCTTCTCTTTCCTGCCTAGTCCAAATATAAAGCAAAATCATTTTGAGCTAGAAGAGTCATTGTTTGGTGTGGATAGGGAAACAATTTTGTTCTTTAATCATCCACTTCATCAACGCTTCCTAACCACGTTACGAAGACTATTTACTTGAAACACGAGATGCATGTTCTTCTTTTTTGTTTATTAATTTACATGCAAACGAATTATATTAGTGGCGGACCCAGGAATTTTTTTCATGGGGGTCAGAAATATTTTGGGTTCGATTGTCAATAATTAAATATTAATTTTTTTTTGTCCGAGTCGGGTCAGGTCGGGTCACACAATAAAATGATAAAAACAAACAAAATTATAAATGAACAATATAATAATACGATATTTGTCATTAGAAATGCATAATCAAAAAATAATATTCTTATAATTGTTCTGTACGAGTTTTCATTTTTTGAAATCGAACAATTACATCATCTATACAAACTTTTTCTAAGCAACTCTTTTAAGAAACCTTTCAATATTCATATTTCTAAAATTAAAAAATTCAACCCAAATCAACAAACAAGTTTCACATTTTGACTAATCAGTAATTAAATACACACATAACATATAAATTCAATTAACCTATAAATTAAACTAACACATAAATTCAATTAATACATAAATTCCATTCAATTTCTTACTTCTTAGAGGGAGCGGAATGAGACTAACATGCTTACTAATCAAATACTCTTGCCCACGATTCCAACTTCACTTTCAGTTTTCAGTTACGTATAAATTAGGATCTGTTTAATCGCTCAGTTGCCTCCGTCGATCTTCACGGAGAAATCTTGTCAAATCAATACCGCTATTTTTTTATACTCAAAGATTGTATTTTCTCATTCCCCCGTTGTAAAAAAAATTAAAACATATATACAAATGCCAACATTAAAAGCTTGCAACATGACTCATTACTAGTAAAATGTTTTTGTACCTTCGAGAGGTTTATAGTGCTTTCTTAAAAGTCAAACAACAATTGTAGTTCAGGGGAGAGGGGTGCATCTAGTGCTAACCATAAGGGGTATAGGTTACGTTTGGCATCTTGGAATGTAGGAAGCCTAACTAGTAAATTGTTAGAGTTAGTAGACGTGCTTAGAAAACATAGTATTCAGGTAGCTTGCCTTCAGGAGACTAGGTGGAAGGGTCAAAGGGGGGTGAGTGTAATGGCTACAAACTGTTGCATTCTGGTTGCGATGGAACAAAAAATGGGGTGGGTTTTCTAGTTGCTAAAGAACTGCACGGTAATGTGGTGGAAGTGAAAAGATATAATGATAGGATCATGGTGTTGAGAGTAGTACTTGGTGAGGAAGTTGAGGCAATTGTTAGCGCTTATGCACCACATGTAGGTCTAGGAGACCAAGAAAGGAGGGATTTTTGGGGTAGTTTAGACGGAGTAATGAGGTCATTACCTAGACAGGAGAAAATATGCTTAGGAGGTGATTTTAATGGTCACGTTAGTAAGGAGAATGATGGTTTTCCGATGGTTCATGGAGGTTTTGGTTATGGTGTTAGAAACGATAATGGTAGGGAGCTTCTTGACTTTGCGCTTACGCATGATCTTGGTATTATAAACACGTTCTTTATAAAGAGGGAATCACATTTGATTACTTTTAGTAGCGGGGGGCGCAACACGCAGATCGACTATTTCCTGATGAGACAAGGAGATCGCAATTGGTGGAAGGATTGCAAGGTAATTCCAGGAGAGTCGGTAGCGACCCAACATCGTCTGCAAGGTATTATAAATACGTTCTTTATAAAGAGGGAATCACATTTGATTACTTTTAGTAGCGGGGGGCGCAACACGCAGATCGACTATTTCCTGATGAGACAAGGGGATCGCAATTGGTGGAAGGATTGCAAGGTAATTCCAGGAGAGTCGGTAGCGACCCAACATCGTCTGTTGGTGGCTGATTTTACCTTGAGAAAAAGGGTAGCGGAGAGGAGAAGAAAAAATAAACCAAGGATCAGATGGGGGAATTTGAAGGACGAAAACATCAATTTGTTTAAAGATAAAGTCATGGCGATGAACACAACTACTAAGGATGGCGACACAAACCAGATGTGGGTAGCTATGGCAACCACTGCTACGCAGGCAGCAAAGGAAACCCTCGGAGTCACATTGGGAGCAACAAGAGGACATCAGGAGTCTTGGTGGTGGAATGAGGAGGTGCGGAGCAAGATAAAGGACAAGCAACAACGCTTTAAAGAGATGTTGCAGTGCAGTAATGGAGAGGAGATAATGACACTACGGGAGAACTATAGACAGGCAAAGAGGGAAGCTAAAAAGGCAGTGAGTGAGGCAAAGAATTTTGCCTATGAAACGATGTATAGAAAACTAGACACCAAGAAAGGGGAGCATCATATGTTTAAGATTGACAAAAATAGGGAGCGTAGGAGACAAGATCTTGGGGTCGTGAAGTTTATCAAGGAAGATGATGGAAGAGTTTTGGTAAAGGGACGAGACATCAAGCTGAGATGGCAAAACTATTTCTACACCCTTTTCAACAGTTGTAGACCAAGTCTAGCCATAAAGGAGAATCCCACTACTCAATCCAGTCAACGAAATAATTGTTATTGTCGAAATATCACACAGGAAGAAGTGAGGAGTGCTCTTAAGAAGATGGGAAGAGCTAAGGCAGTCGGTCCAGACAACATACCCATTGAAGCGTGGAAGTGTATGGGAGAGGAAGGCGTTCAGTGGTTGACAAGACTGTTCAACAATATCTTCAAAACCGGGAAGATGCCAGATCAGTGGAGGCGTAGTGTCTTAGTACCCCTATATAAAAACAAAGGAGATGCTCAATGTTGTGCTAACTACAGGGGGATTAAGCTCCTATGTCATACAATGAAATTATGGGAAAGAGTTATAGATACAAGGATTAGATGACAACCCCAGGTTACAGCAAACCAATTTGGGTTCATGCCAGGCCGGTCCACTACGGAGGCGATACACATTTTAAGAAGATTAATGGAAAAGTACAGAGAGAAGAAACATGATTTACATATGGTGTTCATCGATCTTGAAAAGGCGTACGATAGTGTGCCTAGAAGATTGATCTGGGAAAGTCTGGAGGGAAGAGGGATCCCTAGTAAATATATTGAGGCAATTAGGGATATGTATCATGAGGCTAAGACATGCGTCCGAGCTCCCGTGGGGGATACAGACTTTTTTCCGGTGGAAGTGGGAGTTCACCAGGGGTCGGCACTAAGCCCCTTTCTCTTTGCAGTAGTTTTGGATGAGTTGTCAAAGTCGATTCAAGATGCAATTCCATGGTGCATGCTTTTTGCTGATGATATCGTGTTGATTGCAGAAAGTAAAGAGACATTGAACAACAGACTAGAGGAATGGAGAACAGTCTTAGAGCACAAAGGTTTGAAGAGAAGCCGATCTAAAACCGAGTACCTTCACTGCAACTTTAGTGGTGCAAACGTCGACGAGGAGACCCAGATTTCTATTGAAGGTGGGGTTGTCCCTAAGACACTGAAGTTCAAGTATCTAGGATCTGTCATCCAGAGTAACGGGGACATCGACAATGATGTAGTCCATCGGGTGCAGGCTGGTTGGTGTAAATGGAGAGCGGCCTCAGGTGTTTTGTGCGACAAGAGGTTCCCAATAGGGTTAAAGGGTAAATTTTATAGGGTAGCAGTTCGCCCAGCGATGCTATATGGAACCGATTGTTGGGCCATCAAGAAGACACAAGCTCGAAAAATGGATGTAGCTGAGATGAGGATGTTGAGGTGGATGTGTGGACACACAAGAAATGACCGAATAAGAAATGAAGTTGTTCGGAAGAGATTGGGAGTCACATGTATCTCAGATAAGATAAGAGAAGGAAGATTGAGATGGTTTGGACATGTCAAGAGGAGACAGAGCACAGATCCAGTGAGAACGGTGGAAACTCTCGTTGTAGAGGGGAAAAGGAGCAGGGGGAGACCGAAATTAACGTGGGATGAGAGGATTAGGCTTGATTTGCTAGATTTACACCTCTCAGTGGACATGATCAATGATAAGATTTCATGGAGACGTCGTATTAGGGTTTTAGGATGAGTGACCCGTTGTGTGGGAGAGTAGAGTTGTTTAGCAAAGATTTTGCGTATGTCTTGTTTCTTGTAGGTGTGTTGTGTTTCTTATGACTAATATACTCTAGTCATACACTGCTAATTGTTAGATTACTGTTAGATTTATTTTACTTTATTACTCATTAATTTTATTTATATTTTTATCTTTTTCTTTTCCATGGAGCCGGGGGTCTAAACGGGAGCAGCCTCTCTATCCCTTGGGATAGGGGTAAGGTTTGCCCTCATCACACCCTCCCCAGACCCTACTAATAGCGTTAGCTATGTGTGGGATTATACTGGGTACGTTTGGTTTGGTTTGGTTTCCCCGAGTTAAGCACGGATAGTACTTATGGTATGTTTAAATTTTGGATTTGATCCCTAAGTTTGAAATATTACATTGTCAGTTTCTAAATTATGTATAATCGTAACATGTTTGGTCCCTACAGTGGATGACAGTTAATTTTTTTGTTAAATTTTTTGAAAATGAACAAAATATCACTAGATTAAAAAATAGTTTTTTTTTAAAACAAATTGATGCCGCCTGAGAACTAGGGGCATAAATATAGGTTTTTTTAATTTATATTTTTTGATCTAGGGGTATTTTAGCCATTTTAAAAATATTTTACACAAAGCTTAACTGTCATCAACTCTAGAGACCAAACATGTTACGTTTATACATAATTTGGGGACTGACAGTGTAATTTTTTAAACTTAGTGACCAAATTCAAAATTTAGACATACCACACGGACCATCCGTATACTTAACTCAACACTCCCCATTTTATGTATTAGTAACTGTTACAAGTGCAAGTTGTAAAAACGTATTTAACAAAGAGCATGTGACTATCCGTACCAAGATGGGTTGCCTTGTTGAAAATGTGTCTTCCTAAGTGGTTGAGGAGTTCAAATCTCTAATGGACAAAAAATGTGTAGATTTAAGTTTATGATTAAAGGGTGTGTGGATTAGATGTTCTAAAAAAAAAAAAATATATTTTTGAAAAGTTAAAGTTTTCGTAGAAATAATATTTGCATACGTCTGTGAGCTTAAGTTATGGATCAACTAATGCTATCATTTTCATTGGAGCTTGCGTCTCTAGACATTGCGCTCAACTATATTCTTTCTCCTCGACGTGTATCCCGGATTCATGAAAACAACAAAGAATCAAGTTGGTGACTAGAATTTAGTTAAGTTTATTTACTTTATAACTTCAAAATTTTTATCCTAGTAACAATCAAAATATTTATAAAAGTTATTGAAGCATTATCAAATATTATTCTTTTGATTTATGGGACGACTACACGTTATAAACATAAAATATTGTTAGGCGGGTAGCACGACTGACCAGAAAGATTTCTAGTGATCCTAGGATGTTTAGGACAGTTCTTTGCGCAACAAGTCACCCTGATCTCACTCGGTTTTTGCTGAACTACTACTCTGCCCAGATCTGCTGTGAAAGTCGATGACTTCTGTTTAGGACAACAACAATCTGTTGTTGTTAGTGTGATGTTGGTGTCGGCCCAAGCAAACAGAACAGGTAAGTGCCTGAACCCTAGCAGCGGCGGCTGCCGACGGCTTCTGGTGGCTGAACGAATAAGTGAACAACAACAGCTGTTAGTTACGGCTTCTGAATGCTGAACAGATCAGCGGCTACTGATTTGCGCTTGCTTTGGATCGGCGCAAAACAGGAACACGCAACCGCATGCACACACAAACAGAAAATTAAACGACTCATAATATTTAATATGGTTCGGTCTAAGCTGACCTACGTACACGACTGCAACTAGTCTATAATTCTTATTAAGGTGATGATAAATTACAAATACAATGGCTTAAAGCCCTGCACTCTTTCCTAATTAACAAAACTTGTAGCTTAAGAAAACTGAAAATACGGCAACCTGCCAAATAGCCAAAAGTGGGCGTAACTAGGGTTACGGTCGGATGTCCCTCGTCTTTCCTTCTTCAACTAGTTACAGCGCTGATGTGTTGCAAAACACATGTATTTATCCTTTCGTTTTTGCTTGTTTTAGTTATTTTTGTATTCGTTTTTGTGTCGTTCTTAGTTTGTATTGTGTTTACAGGTACTCGTGTGCAAAAGGAGTGAAAAACGAAGTTGAATCCTAGAGATATCGAGCACGCGAGGAAGAGCATTGAAAAGAAGAAGAAAATTTGAGAAGTTACATGTTCGCGCCACGCGAAAAGAGAATCACAGGTCTTCGCGACACGCGAAGACCCATAAAATATCGCCCGAATAATTTGGCCTTCGCGCCACGCGAAGAATTCTATGCCTATGTTCGTGACACGCGAACTTCCTAAATTACGGCAAAACCCTAAATTTCGAATATTTAAAGATTTTATTGTTATTATCATAGGAGTTCGACTTTTAGCCGTCACATCAGAGAGTTCAGGTGATTTTTAGAGTAGAGAAGGAGTTTGAGGCCAGAGATTGAAGCTTTGGAGAGAGTATTGGTTAGACATTAATCATTCGGTTTACGTTATTAATTCTCTTGTGTTCAGTTGGTTGAATTGATACTATGTTCTTGATATTTGCTACTGATTCATTGTGTTTGATCAAGATTTGTGGCTAAACTTCTGTAGCTACCTAGGTTTTGATGATTATTTGTTGAATTCTTAGTATTTTCTTGGTTTTTGGATTCTTGGTGATGGATTAATGTTAAACTAGCAAACTTGATTTCAATTGATTTGATGTGTATGCATATTTATCTCTGATTTATGATCAATTATTGTTCCACATGTGCCTTGTTGAATGTCTTTCAGTTATAGATGCATGATTAGGTCACTTACTGTGTGTTTGTGATTTGTGTATGGTTTATTGATATCATAATCCATAGGAACGGTTATTGAGAGTTTAGAGGACTTTAATATTCTACCTACTTCGATAGCTGAAAGGTGAGAGGTAGTCGGTTAGTCTTTGGTGTTAGGATTCTAGGTGTAAAGGATCTGAAAGAGGTTTCCCTAGGGTTCTTAGTATCTTCGTTAGTCCGTGTCTTATTGAGAGTTTTCAGGTTACCCCTTGCATTCTTCGAATGTATTGAGATAGTCAGACTGAAAGGTGATCTATCTTGTGGGTACTTTAGTATTCTTTAGAGTTTCCTTCTTGTCACACCCGGAGATTGATCAGGGATCCACTAGGTTATCTAAGGGTGTCATACTTTAGAACCCCAGTTCCATCATAGTTTCCATAACCGAGAGAAATCCGAGTTTCACAAATAGGATTCTTACCTAGGTAGTGCTTTTCCAATCCTTGATTTCATCTGAATCTTCTGAGTGATAGTTAGTTGTCATTAGTCCGTTTTCATTTACTTTTGAGTTTATTTAGTTTACTCCTAGTTCGTAGAATTCCCCCCCAAACCAAATCTTCTAGTTACTTGTCGGAGTCTAGTCCTAGTTATTGTAGTGTCTCGTGGGTTCGATGTCCGGACTTCCATTAGGATGTATTACAATTGATAGGTACACTTGCCTGCCATTATGGTCTAGTTTAGAGGATTTCTAGAGTTTAACTGGAGTGTCTAGGTTAGTTTTTGTTTAGTTTTTATAGACCATTTGACCGATATCAAGCGCCTTCTCATTAATTCCTGAAGGCCAATTGAAGCTACACTCAGCTTCAACTCATCTGTTGTCATGACCTTATCTTCCGTTGACCTTGTATGAATCCAAAATTTGTTCTCTACTCTTGACCCTAGCAATGGCGGTTGCCGACGACTTCTTGTGGCTGTACGAACAAGCGAACAACGGCACACAGCTGCTGGTCACGGCTTCTGGATGCTGAACAGATCAACGATTGCTGATATGTGTTAGCTTTGGATCAGCGCAAGACATGAAACACACAACCACACGCACATACAAACATAAAATTAAACGGGACACAAGATTTAACGTGGCTCGGTCGAATCTGACCTACGTCCACAGCTGCAACTAGTCTAGGATTCTTATTGAGGGGATGATAAATTACAAGTAAAATGGGTTATATTTATAGGGTTAAAACCATGTAACTTTTCCCAATTAACAAAACTGAAAATATGATAACGTGCCAAATAGCCAAAAGAAAGCACAACTAGGGTTAGGGCTGACTACCTTCTCTTCTTTTGCGTGCCTCAACAAAAAATCATCCAACAAATATATGCCTTTGAGGAGCATTTTATGTGAAGGGGAGGTTTTGGGTTCGAATCCTAACAACAACAAAAAGGGGTCTATGGCCAGGTAAGGGGGTTTACCTAGTTGGGGGGTTCCTCCTGTGGTGGGCTGCCCTGGATGTTCTAGGTGTTGCCCCGGGAAAACCCAATTAGCCTAGAATATCTAGGTGTTGCCGTTAAAAAAAAATGTGAAGGGGAGACTTGTGTCTAGGGACTAAGATATTTACCTTTTTAGTGATTTTTAAAAAAAAAATACATATTATTAATTATACTGTAAATTAAATTAAAATAATGACAGCTTGCTTCCAAATGATAGTGGGTCGCAATATCACTAAGCCCAAGTTTTGTGCTGTAAACCTCTTTTGGCTAGAATAAATAGAAGACTCGTGTATTGGGCTTTTGGACTCCCAAATAATTAACGATTGAACTTTATATTTTCTTCTTCCATTTATGGAAAAATATCCTTTAAACATAATAAAAATATATATTTCTAATATATATTTTTTTAAAATATGGAAAGGATCAATATTTATAAGGATTTCACTATAAATAATTTCAAATCAATGAAAAAAATATTACTCTAAATCATTATTTCAATGAACCGAAAAAAAATCGTTAATTTTGATCTATATGATAATGTTTGTCATTATGTACAACAATACATCTAGAAAGATCGGTTTATCTTGTGACTTAGAGAAATAATTTTTTTCATTATAATTGCACTCGGGTCACTATTAACACCATTATCACCACGATTTCATCACTGGACCGAAACTAGGCTCGAATATCCTTTGACCCGTGGCTAGAATATGACGAGGGTCAAACTCCAATTTCCTCTTGTAAATTAGTGGCCATTTTTCTCCATAGTGATCCATCCACTCTTGTTGTGTGGTGTAATGTGGCAAGTATTGTTTCATACCGATCTTTTGTTCTTTACAAAAATTTAAAATCCGACGGTTCTCATCACTTAATCGCTCTAGCGTCAATGCTTCTTCACCATTTTGTAACGCAGATCTAAGCAACGCCACTAAATAAAACACGTCCTCGTTCGGTGTCACCACTGAAGTTTCTTCATCCCACCTACACGCACATAAAAAAGATTAATATGTATAAATAATAATGCATAAAGTACAAGTTATCAAAGGGTCCACATCCTAGATCTCATCCAACATGGTCAAAGTACAAAGTCATGATTCCCATATGTCATGTAGATGTGCATGAAACACCATAATATAGTATAACATCATATGGATACATGGATGAATAATATATCCTTACTTGTTTTTGTTCATGGGATAGATGAGAATGGGCCCACTAGTCTTATTCCCCAAAATACCCTTGAACACTCCTTGGTCAAAGTCAGCAATTCTTGATTTGGGTACAAACAAGTTAAGCCAAGGGTGTGGTACATCCCATAACCCCTTGGACCGGAGCTTCAACTCAGCCTTGTGAACCCGGTCCAAGAAATCCACATATGGAAGATCAGTGGTGAAGACTGAGGCTGGTATATAGTGTAGTTTCTTTAACAAAGCCTCCACTTCCTGCATAAAAATAATCAAAACCCATTATTTAAAATTTAACAAGAATATTAAACACCTAAAAGAACAAAAAAGTAAATAAATAAATCTATAAAACACTTCTTTTTATAACTTGAGTAACTTGCTTTTAACTACATCCTGCATTATTAGCTGCTAATTATTTGGTTAGTGGATGACATCGATTTATACAAACAATTCTTCATTAAAATATTACTTATGTTTGTCGTCAATCATCGTATCAAATCACATACGATCTCCTGTGTTTTCTTGTGCCAACTTTGTTTTAAAAAAATATAAAAAAAATAAAAAATATTTTTTTAATTGTGTTATACCTCTTATGTCAGCCTGATTAAGAGTCACTTAAACTAATATGATATAATATGATATGCGATACCATATTGCATTAGCATTGGTGTATATATATTGTTGTTATTCACGTATGCGTTATTATTTGCGAAAATATTTAGAGTTTAGGTGAGTAAAAGGAAAAAAAAATGACCAAAGATTCATTATCTCATACCTAAATATGTGAAATTATTCTGATACGACCATAAAAGTATCAAAACACAGAAAAATATCTACTTTCACAATTTTTTCTTGTTTTTTTGTTGAATCCAAATGATCATTTTCAATCTCAGTATTATTATTTCTAGCACCTTTGTAATGCAACAAAGTTTATGTATAATTTATAAATAAACATAAGATTTCAGATAATTAGTTTAACACGGTTATCTAATTTTACTCGCGTCTAACACCTTTTCTATCAATAATGACTTAAACTAATGTGATATGATATACAACGACACAATATCGCGTATAGAATGAAAATACCTGATCGATGGATTCCGGGTCGGAATGAAAGTAGTAGTTCTTGGTGATTTCCAGGCAGTATAAGACGTTGCCACCGGAAGAAATGGAGGATATTTTCACAGGGTTACTAGGGGAGAAGAAGGAGGACCTCCAGTTGTTAATCAAACCACCATCGACTATGACAAAACCCTCCACATAATCAAACTTTTGGGAGCTTGGTTGATCATGGAGGGAGATGAGATACTCTTGATCATGGGTAAAACCCGAGAAGTTCGAATATAGTATCCGGATCCATCTCACCTGGATTCATAATTTCATAACACAAACATTTAATCAACTAATTACTAAACTAGGTCACAAATCCGTCTTTTATACGGGTTAAAATTTAGTAATTATAAAGGAAATATTAAATATTTTAGTAATGAATAAAAAATCAACGGGAAAAATAATCTTACACTTACAGAATTGTGAAACGTGACGTAAGCAGTTACTTATTTATCAGGTATAGATTAAAAAGGTTAAAAGTAAAAAAGTAATTAAGGAAATTTAAATTTTTTATTTTTTTAAAGATTTAAGTAGTCGGTATGAGCTGAAAAGCTCTAGAAAGTGATGTTATGATGAAATAAAAATAATAAGTGACACCTCAATAGCAATGTCAACAGTTTTGATTGGCTGAAAAAACTGCAATGCCATGGACCACTAAATCACTGCTTGTTTTTCAAGAAAATAATTGCTTTTGAACTCGACAAATACACATAAGTTTTTGTCTTTGCTTTATAAAATCTGACTTCAAATCTTTAATTTATGATCAATTAAATTACAAAATATACAATTTTCCTTGTCCTCTTCACCGGTCAAATTTTTTATTCATAAATCGAAAACCAATATTCACGTGAAACTTAAATAATAAGTCATAAGACTTCGTCAATCTCTGCTAACCAATGGTAACAAGTAAAACACAGATTAAACCGGTTAAAGATAGAATACCAGCTAAAGCTAGATTCTATCCTTAACTTCTGTTACACGGAATTAAATGACAACTCTTACGCCACCCATTCCGTTGAAGATAGATTTACCGTAATAATAAAATAAAATAAAAGTTTTGAAGAGTTGGACATAAATACCCTTTGAGGGGAAGGTTCCAGTGCTATTCTAGCTCTTGTAATGATCCCAAATTGTCCTAACCCTCCCATAACCGCATGGAACAACTCTGGGTTTTTATCCTCTGCGCATGTCACCACCTCCCCTTTCCCTGCACTTGCACAATTACACACATTATGATTTTTACAAATAAATCCAAAACCAATTTTCTAATATAATACAATGAAAATCATTTTTGGTATGTACCCGTGACGACATCGACTTCATGAACATTACTAATCTGAGGGCCATGGTTGAACGCTTGTCCACTAATCCCTGCATTAGAGATTGTACCTCCAACAGAAAGGTACAAGTAATCAGTCCATGACTTTGGCGCCAGTCCATACTTTAACGTGGACTTGAGCACATCAATCCAAAGCTCCCCGCCCCACACGTCAACATACATCAACTTCTCGGAAACAACCGGCGCCGGCGCTCCACCGCTCATTTCAACCACCACGCCGTCAGTCGCCAGAGACTGGCCGTTGATCGAATGACCGTGGCCTCTTGCGGACACCGCGAATCCTTGAGGAGATTCGTAGGCTAGTTTCACAAGCTTTGCGATGTCTCCGGCGGAGGATGGGTGGAGAACCGCCGCCGGAAAGTGAACGGTTGTTTTTCCGAAGTCGGAGGAGGCTGACTGGATGTCCGTACGGTTGAAACTTAACTGAATTTCGGTTTGGATGAGGAGGATGTCGTTAGGGTTTAGTGTTAATCCGACGATCACGATTAAACGGCATATTGCGGTGAGCATTAGGAGTTTAGGTGCCATGGTTTTGTGGATGTTTGGATATATATATATATATATTTTATAATAATAATAATTTAAAAAATGTTACACACAGTGAGTGTGTTTGTGTGTGTATGTGATGAAGGGATGGAGTATTTGAGTTCTGTCAAGGATATGAGATGCAGGTTGTCCATTTATAGGACACACCAAAAGGAAGGAAGTCGTTTGATGCGTACTGCGCACAGCAGGTTGGAAGTCACGTGGGAATATTTCTATAGCACGTGCCATTATGAATATTTTTTTATAAAAAAAAGACTCTTGATGGGGTGCATTTGTCACTAAGAAGTAAAGAACACCGTTAACCAATGAAAGTATAAAACCGTGTTTTGAGTTTTGACTCATTCTGTTGTATATAGACGAATCAAAAATATATTATAGTTTTAGTTTAGTTTAATTTTAAATTGGGTCCATATATCATTAGCGGTTTTGCACATTAAAATTCTTTCAAACTCTTTCTAGACAAAGCATTATAAAGTGTAATTTTTGCCTTAGTACTTTTTAAAATCATTTTTTTTTCATTAAAATCATCATCTTCAATAATATCTAAAGATCTAAATCTTTAGCTTTTAACATATGTTTCAAAATGTTGTTTCCTAAAACAAAAACTTTCTTCTTCCAACATAGGTGGTCTAAACATAAGTTTGATCTATGGATTTAACTCAAGTTTTTAAAAATATAACTTTCGTTTGAAAAAATTTAAGCAACATGCTCTAATACCAATTGTAGAAAACTAGAAGGGGGGGGGGGTTGAATAGTTATCTATTAAGAACTTCTTTTAAAAAGTTTATGTATGGAAGAACACTTGCTAAATTTTATGTTGAAAGACCAAGTATGGAAGATCACTTCTTGTTGTGTGCAAGTAATAAATAAATAAACAAGTATATGTAGAGAGTTTAGGGATCGAAAGACAAAATCAATTTATAGATGTTCAAGTAGATGTTAACTAATCCACTCTACGTCCTCTCACTGATTCTCCAATCAAGAGTTTGCTCCACTAGTCGTCTCCTTTAAATGAACGGGATCATCGGTACAACAATGTCTCACTAATTAGAAGGTAGTGTTTACCTTGTACGACATATAACTAGTCAAAGGTAGTGATCACCTTCTTCAGTTCACTATGTCAAGATAATGGTCTTTACAATTCTCTCAATTAATATACACTTTATCAAGATAGTGTATTACACCACACACTAAGCACTATGTCAAGATAGTGCACACACTAACACATCAACACTATATCAAGATAGACTGATCTCCCTTAGCTTAACACTATGTCAAGATAGTGTTATCTCTCACAAATCAACACCATATCAAGATAGTGTTACCTAACCCAATCATACACTATATCAAGATAGTGATGTCACACCCCGCCTCAGGCACCCCTTGGACGTGTGTGAGCACGGTTGGTACCTGTTTTAATTTCAGAGTTTTTATAAAATTGTAAGGCCCCAAACTAGGCACCCTACAGTTGGTTCTCATAACGGTTTATTCCCTTTAAAAGACCCATTTTAAATATATTAAACTACAGCGGAAGTCTTTCTAAAAAGATTAATTGCTATGTAGTGTCATTAAGTTACCTCACGAATGCTTGCACACCAATCCGAGTAGCACCGTTCCCAAGCCAAGATACCTCGTCTCGCAGACTCACTTGCAAAATGATATAACGTACACACAAAGTCAGCTACGCTGAGTGAGTTCTAATAGTTTAATTTAATTGAAAGCCAACTCGTCTTGAAAGTTATATAAACTTCACTCGGAACCCACGGTCCTTATAAAATACATCCACAATTCATTAACCATTAGATAACCCCTGTTATCACCCGATATCCCATAATAACTCATTACCCATGACTCATCCCATAATAATAATGATCCCGTAGTCTTATTGACATGGGTCGAACATACTACACTAATAACTCATACTCAAGTACAGGTATTAACTAGACACTTGGTTAACGCAACCAATCCCTAAACATCAACTTGCTCAGCCTTGTCCAAGGCTCTTACAAATCAACTGATATAACAGTTGTAAACACCACATCACAATCCAGACACAACGGTCAATCTAACTCGACTCACCACAATAATACTATCTCATACACAATAAATATAACTCAACGCTTGTATGCAATTTAACACAAATATATAAGCACACAAACACATACCTCTTCGCTGCACCCTCGTCAGGGTTACCCTCATCAGGGCATTCGACACACCTCGAGCTCATCATTGTCATGTTGGACATTGTCACCTTTGGTGACCTCCCGAAGGACTTAGTCCTCCACAATCCCGTTTGCCATGTCATAATGACAACAATACTCGTCGTGTCACAAGGACAACGACACAATGCGCATAACACATGAATAATCACGTAACATTAAACTCTATGTACACGACTCATTAACTGCACTTGTACTTCGTACATAGAACTAGGACAAAGTATCTTACACATATTCATAAGCGTTTAGCTTATATACCGACTCACCCCGACTAACTCGTAACCCAATACACGGCTAATATAGCAACACACATACAAATACTATATCTCATTATTTAAGCATGTGCCACGTACATGCACACCCTGTGACGCCTCCTAGTCATACCCGTATGACCCGTAAATACAATCCCGACTCACCCCTATTAGGTCATTATATGACCCGTGACCATATACCCACCTTTAACCTACACGTATTAAGGGTAACATCTAGTCCCTTAGCCCATATTTAGTTAATTAACTTCGTAAACTCATCGGGTTAAATACCGAAGCTCGATATACATTTAATGTAATCAAGTACGTCCTGAAAGTATGTACGATAGCCCCAAAACGTTTAAAGCATTTAAAAGAGGGTGATTAGAAACTCACCTTTGCTTGTTACACTTCAGTCTCTAGGGCTTGCCAACCCCTTGTGCTCGCCTTTCGACCTTGTACATGGCATACACACAAATCACGAGTCAATTACACGACTCACTCAACTATCTGATCACTATGCATGGCTATCCGATCTTTGCATGGCACTATGCAAACCCGTACCCCACGGCTTCCCATGGATGCACACGCGCCTCATGTTACATCAAAACTCCCACTGAACAACAAATGGTTAACCCCGGTAATAAGCGTGGATTTCCGGTTACTCCACCTATAACCACCATTGTTAACCACCAAACCCAGCCACTTACGGCCCGTTGGTTGCCGTCGTGGTCACCTGGAACCACCGCAGTCCCTCCCCGTCACCTCACCCCCGCTATGACCTGCTTCATTCCTACGCGCCACCATCCTCCCCGAGATCACCTCAGCCATGAACGGCTCCATCAGAGGGCTGTCGTGACTGGCTAGCTCCACCGTCCCCATCGTTTTTGCTTTCCTCATCGGTCAGAACCCTAGCCGGGTACCACGATTCACCACCACCTTGCGCCACCATCGTGCACCATGGCTTCCATCGTGGCTCCCGACATAGACACTCCCCACCATCCTCACGTCGCTACCGCCCCTACCATCGGCCATCTTTCCCATTCTAGCACTAGTATTCGCCCGAGATCAACAACCCAAACCCTAATCGGGTTTTTGACCTTGCATGAAAACACGTAAAAGATACGAATGGAGATTTAACGAGGATTACCTTTGTTGAGAAGTGAAGTTCTGGCTCAAACCGATGTGGAAACCACCGTCTTCGATCGCCTCTTCTCCCTCCCTTGGCTTTTCTGCTGTCGTGACACCTAGAGTCGATATGGTATTTAAACCCTTGCATATTACATTCGGGTCCCTCTTAATCCGCCCCGTACGTTTTGACCTTGGTTTTTGATTAAAACGACTAACCAAACCCTTTTTGTAGCCCATTGATATAGAATTTGTGTGCCAACTATGCTTACACACCTTTTTAAAAGAGATTCGAGTCACCTCCGACCCGAACCACTAGCTTTGAAATTTCAGGATGTTACAAGTCTATCCCCCTTAAAATAGGATTCGTCCTCGAATCCTGCGTCGGTACAAACCCACACACCATATCCTTATGCACCCGTTACATTCGGTTCCAACATTCACCTTGACACTACTGTTTTCATTACCTTGCCTTGTAACACGACCACCCTTCTAGGGTTAAAAGAAGTCTTCTCCGTTGCTCGCTTTCAACTTTGGGACTTGTAGGCTTTACCCACTCATTCCCTCATATCTCATATTTCCAACCATTAATCAAACAGCTGCATTTCCACCTCTCGCCATCCCGGCACTTGCTAGAAGTTGCCATTCGTGATTGCTTTGATTACTAATCCCTTCACGAAGGTTCCATTGTCATTGACCTTGACAATACCTTGTCTCTCTTATTGTTCCTAAAAACGTCGCACTTACCATTCCCAGTACTATGTAGCACCATACTGCCAATTGTCCACTCACTTGACACAGCTCATCCCAGTTCATCGGCACAATTACCTTTCTCGTGTATAATCTAGATGATTTCGTCATTCCGATGATCATCCTCCCAAGTAGGTTCCTTAACTTTCATGGATGGATTCATCCATCGTCCTTCCAAAGTGAAGTCGTCGTACTTCTTGCCTCATACCTTGATCACCGTCCAACGATGATTTCTCGAATTCTAGCCCATTGCCCTACCCATACGGGCATTACTAATGTCTTTCTTCGATGATCTCAATAGCTCGTGCAAAGCTACCCTGGTCTCCACTAAATTTCTTTATCGATGGGGGGAACTTTGTGTTTAGTAGAGTAGGATTTGCTATTCAGAAGGGGGTAGCGGCGCAGCTTGTTGCCCGTCTACCT
The DNA here is from genome assembly GCA_023525975.1 of Smallanthus sonchifolius. Taxonomy (NCBI): domain Eukaryota; kingdom Viridiplantae; phylum Streptophyta; class Magnoliopsida; order Asterales; family Asteraceae; genus Smallanthus; species Smallanthus sonchifolius. Next base: position 32,649,307 of record CM042025.1, read on the forward strand.
GCCATTAGTTTGTAATTTTGGTACTTCTTGCCGTTAATCTTGATTGACCTTACGGTCATATATTTATTAAAAAAAAAAAAAAATTATCATGCATTTAATACGTCCCATAAGTACATACACACCCAACGCTAGGGCCATCTTCATTAACTCTCGATAATTCTCAAGCCTCATATGCCTTTGTCGTGTCCGTTTCGATCATTTAAAGCTTGCTTTCCTTAAATGCTCCACATAGCTCATATTAGGCTGGCCTTGGATTTACCAGCGTAGGCATATCCTCTTTAGTCTCTTACGTGCAATCTTGCACGTGTCCCTCCTGAGTTTCACCTTCTCCATGTTGCTCTACCATTACCATGTTATCCTCGACCGCATCTCATCTATCATGTACGAACATGTAGTCTGCCTGCTCACAAGCCTCAGCTATTCGTCGTCTTGTTAACTTCGTGTTGATATATTCAGCGTCGTCACCTTGATCTCATCACAAACATCCTGGTCAAGCGTCCACGTAAACGCCTTCATCGTCTATTCTCTTAGCTCCGCCCATCGGCGTCGTGCTCCGTATTCTCGAGATATAAGCGTAGACATCTCATAAGAGCACCTCACTTGTCGCCTAGAAAGACGTCAAAACTCCTCGCATCGCTTCGATGTATCAGCTTCGAGAAAATTGTCAAGATAGAAACGCTATACTTGTTCACACGGACCATCTGTCCTATGCACGACTAAGCGTGTACTACAAGGACACACACCGACACACATAAATACAAAACACACATAAATACAAAACACACAATGTTCTACACATGTACTAGTGACTCACCTTCTAACTCGCACAAAGTACACATACACAACTAGCTAGATCTGAGTAAATCTACGTGCATACAATATGACCTTGTCACTTATAGACACACAAGTATATCATGTTGTCTGACCCAAAGGCACAAGCAACACGATCTCCCACCTGACTGCCGTCAGACACAATAACCTATTGACAAAAGTCAACACCATATCAAGCTTACACTTGATCTCCCGCCTGACTAATGCCATACACAATATCAAGCCTACGCTTGATCTCCCGCCATGACTATTAAGTACGTGACACAATTAACTCATACTCATAAGCAACTCAATTTATGACATACAGGTTTATTCACAAAACTCTCTCATGCTCTTAAGCACCAAAACATATACCTCACGAAGATCTATGCCTTAAGATATAGAGACATTTGTTATCGTAGTAAGGCTAGACACACCCTTTACACTTCACACATCACCTAGTATAACACATAGGTGGCACTATCTTAAGACCGTAGACACACACAAGTAATCAAAACTCAGGTGTATACAGGTCTACTCATACCGTCTAATCAACCAAGTTCTAGCATCACATCAAAGATTACATTTAGTATGAACTCACGTCGTTCAAAAGGTAATCACATAATCACACATAATTAACAATGCACCGTCAATAGCAAGCTATCACACATGCAACTTTCCTTAACTACGTTTTAAACCATCCTGTGGTAAGATTCAATGTCAAGGTTAAAATCAAGCAATGGAAAAATCAAGAACAAATATTTCGTCACAAAAGGGCCTGACGGCCACTACTCAAAGTGCTCTAGTCCTCTCGTGGTAACCACCACTGCTCTAGTTACTGAACAAGTCAAAGTTGTCACCCACTTGTTCCTCGCATTCAGATTCCTCAAGCCATCCGTTTCCCGATTCTGCGTAGTGTCTCAAAGGCTGACTCCTAACTGCAAATGCATTTCTTCCTCTCCTGTAAAAGGAACTACTGAGCCCGCCCCTCATAGTTGCCCTAGTAGTATTAGGGGCATTTGGCGCCGGAAGCGCCAAGATCACCTCCTGTGTTGGTAGCTCCTACTCGTACTCAGCCGCAGGTGGAACCACCGTCAATGGAACATGTGCTAAGACTCGTCTCCCTCCAAAGATAATTGTGCGAATGACAGCCAAACGTCTAGCCCGCCGCTCTGTCAACCTCCTGATAAGGGCTCCTCGCCTAACCCATCTAGTCCGAATCGTCATGGCCATCAATACCTGCACAAGATAGAACATTATAGTGATTACTATGGGTGTCAAATTCATAATATGAGAGTAATCATAGACTGCCAAATTACGGTAATCAAATGCAATTTGGTGGTCCACATTACTGCTCAGATTCTAAACCTTCCCCATTATATTCACACTAGCTTTCTATCTTTCACACACCCCGGATGCACATGCACCCCACAAAACTCATATAGCACCACACAATAATTTAGTAAGTCGTCATATTTATCACAATTTCACACCATCCAAGGTTACACATAAAATCACTAAATCATATCGACACACCAAACTATCTCACATAATTACAATTAATGCTACTCTGCATTACTCAACTCACATCATAGTCTCATTCAATCACACCACACAACTTCACATAGTTCTACATACTACTACAGCACATAGCACACATCATGTTCCCACACGGGACCATATGTCACTTACTCACACCAATCACTTTACCTAGTGAAACACTACACAAATGGTAACTAATAACTACTTCTCAACCCAAAAGACGTACCTCTTGGCTCGCGGTTACTCGTGGTGGCATTCGTTTCACCCTTGTCCCATATTCAGTTTAAGTTAAGGCATTTTATTTGTTTAAAAACACCAGTTTTCTCTTAAACCTCGGCTCTGATACCAACTTGTAAGGCCCCAAACCAGGCATCCTACAGTTGGTTCTCATAACGGTTTATTCCCTTTAAAAGACTCATTTTAAATATATTAAACTATAGAGGAATTCTTTCTAAAAAGATTAATTGCTATTTAGTGTCATTAAGTTACCTCACGAATGCTTGCACACCAATCCAAGTAGCACCGTTCCCAAGCCAAGATTCCTCGTCTAGCAGACTCACCTGCAAAATGACCTAACGTACACATAAAGTCAGCTACGCTGAGTGAGTTCTAATAGTTTAATTTAATTAAAAGCCAACTCATCTCAAAAGTTATATAAACTTCACTCGGAACCCACGGTCCTTATAAAATACATCCACAATTCATTAACCATTAGATAACCCCTGTTATCACCCGATATCCCATAATAACTCATTACCCATGACTCATCCCAAAATAATAATGATCCCGCAGTCTCATCGACATGGGTCGAACTTACTACACTAATAACTCATACTCAAGTACACGTATTAACTCAACACTTGGTTAACGCAACAAATCCATAAACATCAACTTGCTCAGCCTTGTCCAAGGCTCTTACAAATTAACTGATATAATAGTTGTAAACACCACATCACAATCCAGACACAACGGTCAATCTAACTCGACTCACCACAATAATACTATCTCATACACAATAAATATAACTCAACTCTTGTATGCAATTTAATACAAATATATAAGCACACAAACACATACCTCTTCGCTGCACCCTCGTTAGGGTTACCCTCGTCAGGACGTTCGACACACCCCGAGCTCATCACTGTCCTGTTGGACATCATCACCTTTGGTGACCTCCCGAAGGACTTAGTCCTCTACAATCCCGTTTTCCATGTCATAATGACAACAATGCAAACACAATACCCGCCGTGTCACAAGGACAACGACACAATGAGCACAACACATGAATTAAGGGTAACATCTAGTCCCTTAGCCCATATTTAATTAATTAACTTCGTAAAATCATCGGGTTAGATCCCGAAGCTCGATATACATTTAATGTAATCAAGCACGTCCTGAAAGTATGTACGACAGCCCCAAAATGTTTAAAGCATTTAAAATAGGGTGATTAGAAACTCACCTTTGCTCGTTACACTTCGGTCTCTAGGGCTTGCTAACCCCTCGTGCTCGCCTTTCGACCTCGTACCTGATATACACACAAATCACGAGTCAATTACACGACTCACTCAACTATACAAGCACTATGCATGGCTATCTGATCTTTGCATGGCACCATGCAAACCCGTACCCCACGGCTTCCCATGCATGCACACGCGCCTCATGTTACATCAAAACTTCCACCGAACGACAAATGGTTAACCCCGGTAACAAGCGTGGATTTCCGGTTACTCCCACCTATAACCACCATCGTTAACCACCAAACCCAGCCGTTTACAGCCCGTTAGTTGTCGTCGTGGTCACCTGGAACCACCACAGCCCCTCCCCCCCGTCACCTCACCCCCGCCGTGACCCGCTTCACTCCTACGCGCCACCATCCTACCCGAGATCACCTCAGCCATGAACGGCTCCATCGGAGGGCTGTCGTGACTGGCTACCTCCACCGTCCCTATCGTTTTTGCTTTCCTCATCGGTCAGAACCCTAGCCGGGTTCCACGATTCACCACCACCATGCGCCACCATCGTGCACCATGGCTTCCATCGTGGCTCCCGACATAACCACTCCCCACCGTCCTCACGTCCCTACCGCCCCTACCGTCGGCCATCTTTCCCATTCGAGCACTAGTATATGGCCGAGATCAACAACCCAAATCCTAATCGGGTTTTCGACCTTGCATGAAAACATGTAAAAGATACGAATGTAGATTTAACGAGGATTACCTTTGTTGAGAAGTGAAGTTCTGGCTCAAACCGACGTGGAAACCACCGTCTTCGATCGCCTCTTCTCCCTCCCTTGGCTTTTCTGCCGTCGCGACACCTAGAGCCGATATGGCTCTAGGGTTTGCTCTAAAAGTGGTATTTAAACCCTTGCATATTACATTCGGGTCCCTCTTAATCCGCCCCGTATGTTTCGACCTTTGTTTTATGATTAAAACGACTAACCAAACCCTTTTTGTAGCCTATTGATATAGAATTTGCCTGCCATCTATGCTTACACACCTTTTTAAAAGAGATTCGGGTCACCTCCACCCGAACCACTAGCTTTGAAATTTCGGGATGTTTCAAAAATACAGAGAAAGACTTTTACGTGGATCTTTTCATCATAAATCTCAACCTCGAGGGTTGTTTTGTAAATATCAAGACCCATTTGGAAAACAAAAGAGTTGTATTTATAAACATGGGAATTAAATACCCATTTCATCTTGATTACATTGTTTGAAACCAAATACAACACTTGTCTCTAGACAAGTTCAAAAGCCACTAGGTAATAGTCTTGTCCAAGGTTGTTCAGTTCCTTGTCATCATTCCTATTTCATCATTTAGGAATTTCTATGCATATGGCCTGAGAATCCAATGCACCTCATCTTGTATCTTTACATATCTTGGGTCAGACCAACTCTGCCTTAATTATTCATTCCCATCACATTTTTTTTGTTACCTGAAAACATTTTGAAAATGAAACGTCAGCGCGAACGCTGGTGAATACAATTATCTTTACAATAAAATCATTTGGCACAAACAATTATTTAATTCATAATCATAATATATATATTTAATCCACACATCCAGTAGGCCCTCATGTCCTGACTGTATGCACCACTGTATACACTGCTAGTGTGTTTTAATAACAATGGCAAGGATTTCGCCTCCGAAATTGTTATAAAGAGAAGTACCAGCCGCGATCCGGGACTTTCATCCTTAACTCGTATATCCCTTGCAAGTTTTACATATACTTATGGCCTGAATGCTTTGTACATAGATAAACATTATGCAATATTCGTTTAACACTTATTTGGCCATTTTCGTAAACGTAAACGTTTGGCACAAGGTTTTGAAAGAGATAAAGTATTCACCTTATCAAAGTGGGAGAGTAACAACTTTAGAATGAGGCTCTAAACTTGGAAGTCAAGTCCTAGCTTCCTATCTCCACTTCTTCGAGCGTTCCTGACTTCTATGAGCGTTTTCTCTTAATTGTGGTAACTTAGGCGAGCGAGGATCGAACCGGGATCATCGAGAGTGAGCTAAGGGACTTCTGGAACGAAATTGTGAAGTGAAGAATGGGTTTGGATGGTTTGAGATTGCTTAAATTGATCATGTATTTGTAGGGTAAAAAGTGAACTCGTAGCGGATTGCTACACAAGCGGGTGGCGGTCCGCCACCACCCATGCCTACGCCAGCCCTAAATGTCAACTTCTGATTAGACCGTTCCTTAAATTGCGGCTAGCGGGCCGTTACCCAGGGCCGTAGCGGTCCGCTACCAAGCTTCGTGGCAGAATTATAGTGAATTGCGGCTGGCGGACCGTTACTACCTGGCATGGCGGTCCGCCACGTGTACACGCGTCAGATTTTTTGCTCATTACTCACTATACACGTGTCACACGTAGATTGATTCCTCGCTCTTTAAGTAGCGGACCAGTACCTGGGATTGTGGCGGTCCGCCATCATGTATTCAACATAAAAGGCCATCTTAGGGGACCTCTATGGAACAATTAGCTCGTAGCGGACCGTTAGGCTATTCCTTGGCGGTCCGCCAAGGCTTAAAAGTTAAAAATTTTTATTTTTAAACCCTGGACTTTGGTAAATTAAATACAACAAGTCCTGGAGGTTCAAACCTTGGCATTTCTCGGACATTTTTGTGGCAAGTGTTACAAGTGATGATATCAACTTACTTACACACTACGTGTAGTGGGTACCCCTTACAAGCATCTCTCAAGATGTGGTAACAAGCTACAGCAATAATCAACACAAGAATAATAAGATACTGAAGTTGTGGCACAACTCTTCTTTTCTGTTGTTTCCTTTTTTATCTTCACTTGATCTTTGATATTTGATATTCTCAAATGATATGATAAAATGATAGAAATGAGAGAAATATCAATTTGATAAGTATTTTAAAGTTTTTTGAGCAAAAGAAGGTGAGTGTAAAACTTAGAAAAGGCCTCAATTTCTAGGCAAAAATCAAAACCAAAAGGTCATGCTAAAAGACCAGTTGCCGGTCAATCGACCATCAACCGTAGGTGTTCTGAATGCATTTTTTGTTAATATTTGAACGTTGAAGTTTGTCCAATTTTACACTCCAAAGTCATTTCCACTTTTAGACACTGACATTTAACTTTTCCAAAAGTTCCATTTAAGCCATACTTGAATTATATGATCTTACACAAGAATAGGAAGATCACCTTTTGTATAGCAGCGTGAGAGCTCTGAAATTCCATTCAGGTCCTTAGTTCCAGTCAAATCGCGAGCAAAGCTCGACACTGCTAGCGAAGCTCTACGACAGAGCATTTCCTTGGAAAGTAAAGAAGATGTCTTCCATATTTGTTTTGGGCTTATTCCATTTCAAGTAGAGTTATGTCTTTTCTGTGTAACCGTGTTGGGATTTTACCACACATAGAACATGAATTCAAAATTCAAATTCAATTTTGAAATTCAAAAGTTTTCTTGACACATATTTTATAAAGATTTGAATTTTATAAACCTTTAACAAGTTCTATAAAATGTTTTAAGGAGACAACTTTGTATTATAAATTATATTTTTATAAATCTTAGGATTAATTTAGAAAACCTTTTTAATCATTTTGATCTTTCTCGTTCAATCATCATATTACCATTTTCATTTGTTGTCTTGATTGCACGTGTTGGGTCTTGCTAACTTCGTCATCAAACTGTTATTTTCCGTTGTCTTGATTGCGCATGTCGGGTTCTAGTTAGTTTCATCATCAAACCTTGATTATTATCATTCACTTATTATGTGTTGACTTCATGTTAATCTTCATACCGATATTTAATTAACATTGATCATTTGTAGCACATGTCGGTTTCATATTAATTTCTTCAACAAATTTTGATGTCTTGGCATAATTGATAACTTGATGACATAATCTTGTAGTATGTGTATATTTAGTTGCTTGTTTAATCTTGTACTTGATTATTAACTTGAGCATTATTGGGAACTTGTATGTGAAATATGATTAACTACTATTAAGCAAATAATACCACATGTTACATATTTTCATCATTATCAAAACCAGGGTTTGAGGCAAATATTATTATGAATATCCCTCACCCTCCTTGGTTTTCACAAGCATTATTCGTTGAATCACTTATCATTGAAATTTTTACTATAATACTCCTAAACCCTACTATTTGTTGGAACCGGTGGGTTCGAAAGTTAAACATAGCAAATGTGACATTGAGTATATCATCTCAGCTAATGTAATAGTACTAGTTTGATTGAATTGGTCGTCTTGGAAATAAAATCGGTCTTACTTTACCAAAGGAGTATTAGAAGATGGTTCACGTGTGAATGTATCTTCCACCACTGTGTAACACCCGTTTTAGGGATCATTACTTTTTTAATTATTTAAATTAAATTAACTAAAGGGGTGAAACTTGTGAAATGTGTAGAGTGTGGATTGTGTGTGTAGGTGTCGCGTATATATGTATGCATACATTTTGTTGGCTGATTTTATATAGTAAAGTTATATAAAATTTGTGAGTTAATTATTTAAATAAATTAAAGGTGGATAAATGTGAGGTGTGGTTAAGATAGAATCGAATTTGAAATTTGAATTCAGTGGACTTTGACTCGTAACTAACCCTCCCCAATATCCCTCCTCCTCCCCCATTATACGATCATTCCCTCTCCCCTCTCCCTCATTATCGCCTGCTTCACAAATCGAGAGAGAATAGAGATAGACCATCGAGCGAGGAAAGAGAGAAAGGTGAGGGTGGGTAGTGGTGGTATCGGGCGGTACTGTGGTGCGACCGAGGAGTTTGTGGAGGTTCATGGTGTGGTCCAGAAGGTGTGAAAGGTGGTTGTGGAATGCAAAGTAGGTCTGTGGGCGACAACCAACATCTGTGGTGGTGTTCGCGGGTGTAATCGTGAAGAGAGAAAAAGAGCTTAGGGAGGTGTGTGTGTGATTGTGACATCTTTGATTTTTTATGTATGTTACTATTTGATTCTATTTTGTAATCTAGTGAGTAGTCTAATACTATGAACCTTTTGAGCCTCATTTTACTTGTTATGACAATCCAATTCAAACTTTCAAGTCCGGTATAAAGCGAGTATTTTATTGCGCTTTAGAACGACTTGCTTATTCCATTTTAATTCTATCTGATTCTTGTATACATTCTTGAACTTGTAACTTTGGATGACCTATACTCTATCTAATCCTAAGTAATTAAAGTTTGTAACATTATTAATCTAAAGTGTAATTTTAAGGACTAAACTTACGTATACGTAAATTTTAGGGTTTCTCTTGTAACGTCTTTCGAAAATCATGGTTATTTATCGTAATATCAATTAATTAATTATTGTTATTATTATTCATTTTGAAATTTCCTTTTAATATATATATATATACATATATTATTTAAATTTATAAATCAATTATAAACTTTTAAACTTATGTAAAATTTATGCAAACCTTTTTTTAAAGACTAATCCTATCCTCATATATTTTTTTTTTTAATTTTGAAATCATCTAATCTATATCCTCATATTCCCCCCACATTTATCTCATATTCTTGATTTTTTTTATTAAAATAATTACAATTCTAGCCCAAATAACTATTTATTTTTTACGAATAAGCCCCTAATCTCACCCTTGAATTAGAGGCCTTATTCCTCATTTATTATTCGCACCTCAATGATCCTCTAGGGCTATCTAGCTACTAAAGGTCGTTCTTCTCATCTTCTGGAAGATTGTAGCTTAAATCCTTCCATTCTAAGTAAGTTTTTCTTATGGTCTTACTTTTTCTTTCAAATTCCTTCATAACTAGCTTAGATCTATGATTCCCTAACATGTTTATGTTATAAACATAGACCAATCCAAGATCAAAAGCCCTATTTTAATTAAACTTGTTCAAAATTTTATTTAAAAACTTGGTTTTAATCTTTCTAGTTTCTTTCAATTTCAAAAATTATGTTTTTACTAAAACTACTTATTTTCAAATTAACCCCTTTAATATTCAACTTATTTCATTTCTATCCTTACTAAACTTATATTTACACTTTAACCCTTATACATTCCAAACACACCCTTAACTTGGTCTAGTTTACAAATAGAGTAGCTTTCAAACCGGTATGTAGTTATCTAACAAACATTAAAGTTCTAGCTAGGAAAAGACGGGATTCTGATCCGATCAACTCTTTCCTAGGAACTTTTTTGTTGGAGGTACTACTCTGGAATGATAACTACTCTAGTGTACAACAACCACTTCCATCTAATTACACTATCAACCCCTTAACTATCCTTAACTTGTTTTCTAATTAACTTAACAACCTTACTTAGGGAATCCTTAAGGTATTCAATCCAAGTTACTACAAGTTCAAGTTTAACCCTTTCACTTGCAAGGTGAGTTCATAGCCCCTCTTTACTTTCTATTTTTGGGGTGGAAAACATGCTCATATACCAAAAATGAAAATCATATTCTAGAGTCAAAATTATCCTTTTTACAGTCAATAACATACTTTCTAATTCTAATAAGACTAAACTGGTTTATATATGTTGCTATTCAATGCCACTTTTTATTTCAATGTCTATCTTATTTCCTAAAACCTACACAACCATTAAGTTCGGGGAAGCCACGGGAGTAAGTAAATAGATCTATTGGCCTGATTAGCCCATCCAGTCCTTGGTTTGATGCATGCCAATCAATCCAGAGCTTCCTTCAAGTTATGGATTCTGATCAACTTGGAAGGAGCTGGGTGTTTAGAAACTGCATTCTTGACACTTTCACTTTAGTCTAACACCCTGACAAGGTGTTGGACGGGAGAGCTATCAATCACTAGGGTTGGTTGTCGACTCATGTATAATAGTTTAAATTACTTGGAGTTTGAAACTTGTTTATGACTGCATCTTGTTATCTATTACTATATATTTATCTAAACCTATGTTCTCACCAACTTTTTAGTTGACCTATTTTAACATGTTTTTCAGGTAATGGAAACTAGGTTACTGTATGCTCATGCTAGGAAATCAAGGATATGCTCTAGTGGACCTAGATTTAGTTTTTAATTTAAAAGACAATTTCTTGTTCGTTTTTGTGTTTCAAAAATTGGATGTATAACTATTTGGTTTTTAATTAATTTCCTTAGTATTTCTTTATTCCATGTGTGATGATGCAATTTCGTTGCCCCCTCATGTTTCTATCTTAGCGAGGGTGTGACAGATTGGTATCAGAGTCTTGGTTATAGAATAAGACCAAGACTATAACCCTACGGGTCCCCCACATTAGGAATTTCATACACGCATATATTAATGCACTAACTTTCCTCTTCTACACATGTCATCCTATTATGCTGACGTTTCCGGCAACACCCACGACAACTCGGAAATACCCTCTTTTATTGGAGAATTAATGAGCTCAATCAATTGGAGTCAACTAGTCCAAGACATGGAAGACCCGGAGCTTCGGTCTGATGCAACGAGCCGTTATCGTTCGGAGGATATTCTCATCACCCGAATGGTCAACCCTATACTCTCAGAGACCTGCCCCAAGAAAAAAAGAATTGGAACTGTTGTATATTAGATGTCCGATCGTCGATTAAATCAACGTTACTATCGAGGTAGGATACAAAGAGTTACAATTTGGGCAACGAACAATTAATAATATTTAGTCGTGAATATTATAGTTCACGATACATGGTTTTATTATTCGGCAAGTAAATATTTAATGAAATATTTATCGGTTTGTTCGGTAACTAATTATTTAGAGAAATAATCATATGCGAATGATAAATGTTTAAATGTTAAACATTAAATTATTAAGTTTTACTAATTATTTGTAATTAGTAAACTCTAGTGATTAATTGTAATTAATAGTTAATTACAAGGGCTAAAGGTTAACACCTAGGGGTGCAGTCAGTAATTAGGGAGGTTATAAATATAACATTAACTGCAAACCCTATGAATAGTTAGTTGCCTCCACTCCCAAAACCTGCGCAAGAGGAGCCGCCACCCCCTTGCCGTACGCGACCACCATCGGTCAACGGACAGCCACCGCCGTTGAGCCGCCGGCGCCGTCGCCGTCGCCATCCTCCTCACGACCGGCCTTGCGCCGTGTTCTTGGACATTGCAGGTTTTTGTGATCTGTCACTATCAAGACGCTCGTTGAACCAAAATGTGTAATGGTGGTGGTTCGGTTATTAGAACAATGAGTGTTAAAGTGTGATTCTTCATCATGATAGACAATGAGGTTTACGTATAGGTTTTGGGTTATGTTATATAACCAGAAGTGCATGTTTAGTATGTTGTTGCATGATATTATCTTTGGTGTTAATTATGATATGCATGTGTGTGTAAACAGTGTGTGAATAGTGAGTTATGTGTTAAAGATTGGAATGACTTAGGTAAAATTGGTATCGTAGATGAGTTGTGTGAATTGGTTGTACCATGATTTGGCGTGAATAGACTGGAATAAATAACGTTACACAAATTATTTTTTGTGTAATGGAGTCTAAATGAGAAAGTTCACATGAATAAGCTTGTATAATTACATTGACATGAATGAGCTTACATAACCATATCTATGTAAGTTAGTTGCCAAGAGTGTGGGGATATGTGTGTGATTAATGGTTTGAATTAAACAAAGGTTTTAACTAAAGTGTGAGTAAAAGTATTTCAAAGACTTTTAAAAAGAAATGTTGAGCTATGTGGCTAATGAGTATGGGGAAACGTGTTGACTAGCGTTTGAGTGTGCGAAGCCCACGACGGTGGAAAAACCATGGTGAAGATGGTGGAAATCAATGTGAGTCTCACGTTGATAGTGTGTGGGCTCAACTAAATCCATTACCTATGGTAAAATTTGGTTTTATAAAGTGTGAGTTAATGAATACTGTTTCATTTCTGATTTTTAGTATCCGTATTTCAATTCAATGTAATGCATTTCAAACTCAATTCTAGTGCACTGTTTTGTTCTATTCCTACCATCAATTAAATACTATACTTCAATGCAAATCCATAAATTTTACTCGGTTATATTCTATTAATAACACTACATAAGTATCTATTTATACAAATACGTCAAAGACTAAAGTTACAAGGTCTGATGTTGAAAAATAGCAAGAAACCCTAATAGGCACGGTCGCGCCTCGTTTTGGCACGGTCGCGCGACTTGCGTTGGAACGATCGCGCCTCGTTTGGGCACGGTCGCGCCTAGTACCAGTTGAAACGTAAATGCAGTTTCAATCACCGAATCGTTTGATTTCGTAACGGATATTCACTTCATTACCATTAACGAAAATATTAAGACTACCAATTACCGTAATTGACTCAATATCATTCGATTAAACCATAAAACCGTCAAAACATTCTTGAAACGACCGATTCTCCATTTCAATTCGAAATTCTCTCAATCAAACCCCCCATACGCATCACTCGATCATCTCTAAAGCTTCTAGACACGTCGATATAACCGGAATCGCATCAGAAGACGTCGGAAGCCAAACCCGTCATCGCCGGAACTCTCCTCTATCGTACGCTATCGATTCATCGTCTTTTCGAGTAATTGAAACCATATTTTCATTTGATTTAGTCTATAGATCAAAGGCCCCATCCTAATTTGGCCTTCTAATATGGAAATCATCTCAAACCCGAATCTAGTTTTCGTTCAAAATAGTTTAATCGAATCCGGTTCTAAACACGTTTTAAATTCAATTAATCTATACAAAAAGACTCGTAATAATCTATTGGGTGAAAGCCCTATGATTTCCAACCCTGTTATTATAAGAATTAGTCAAATCATTCCTGATTTGGGACAGACGCGGTCGCGCTAATCATCTAGCGCGGTCGTGTCTCATGAGACACGGTCGTTCCGGCTTCCAGCGCGGTCGTGTCCTCCTGTTTAGACCCAGTCATGCCCTTTGGCTAATCTCAGTTGTGTTTTAGAATCATAGACAAGATCGTGCCTGGCCAAGGCACGGTCGTGCCTAGTGAGTTGTCTGGTTATGCCTCCGTTTGATCAACCCGGTCGCGTCCTGACTAGCACGGCCGCGCCCGTGGTTCGAGCACGATCGTGCCCTTCCCAGGGACGGTCATGTGTGAGTTAAATTTTTTGCAGAATTACAATTTTTATATATTTTTCAAACAATAAATATTTCTGATTAAATTTCAAAATAAAAATAGCTGACTTTTATAAAAATGCATTAATTCTATTTAGAAAGATCAAATGGTTAATCTTAGAATAAATAGAAAATTATTTATTTAAAGTTTATAAAAAAATTAAATTTATAATTATTGTTAAACCTTTCATTTAAAAAGTATCTTAATGGTTAAGTTACATATTTTATAAATAAATAAATAAGGAAATGATTATTTATTTAATTTATATTTAAACAAAAACAATTATTTATTTATACTAAATTACATTTAATGCTTACATTATTTTCATAAACAATAATTATTTAAATTATTTATTTAATTATTCAAACTCAAACTTTAATCAAAATATTCTAAAAACGTTTATTCCAAATCTTTTATTTTATACAATACTTTCAAGTACAAATCAATAACTTTATATGCAAACCTAATTCGATTTTAGACTTAGACATAGACTCTTGTGCACACTATTGATACAATATACATTACACTTTAGGTTAACTTGTGATTTTCAAGGATCCTTATTACTATCTAGTACCATTTGTTAGCTACGCCTTCAAATCAAGTGAGTATACATAGCCCCTTTTACTCTTTTACATTTTTGGGGTGAAACATGAACACTATTCAAATTACATGTTTACATTTACACAAACAACACAAGTACAAATCCTATTTACATTCATGTGTGCAATTTGAAATTTATGCCCGAGTGCTATGTGTGCTAACTTTTGTGAACACTTATGTGCAATCATTAACTATTCAAGCCGACGGTTTTCAATGATAGATCTATTGAGTCTGACAAACCCACCCAGGTAGGGTGATTGATACCGACAACACAATTTTTACATGCTCGTTACAAAGGTTTGATTGTACTTGGTTACACAATAGCTGCTCCCCATAAATGCCTTATTTATCATGTTATGTATGGATTTGTTTTTCAAACTATATGCTATCTATATACAAACCTGTGTTATACTTACCAACTTTTTAGTTGACTTTATTTCATTCATGTTTCAGGTCCTAATATGTGAGATTGATCAAGATGTGCTACATATAGGCTTGGACTTAGTTAAAATAAATAAAGAACTTATGTATTTCAATTATGTTTCTTTTCTTGGAATTGGTTTGTTTGAATGTTTGTAATGGAATTTGACAATTAATATATTTCAATTTAGGCAACCTTGTGCTTATGAACAGTCTACATGTCACGCCCCGATGATTCTGCCATCGGTCGGGGTGTGACAGATTGGTATCAGAGCCTTGGTTATAGGGAATTAGGTTATTAGACACCTTGACCTAGACTATAACTTTAGGACACCCACTTATGCCATGCTTCATGTTTAAATGATTATGTGCTACATGTTATGTGTTACATGCTATGTGTTAAATGTTCTTTATGATTATTTGTTATTTTATTTTTGATGCCTTACTTATTAAAAATTCATGACTTACTAAAATATACTTAAATAATAATTAAATAAACAATATCTCGGAATTTAGTATTCATATTTCAATTCAATGTAATGCAATTTCAAATTCAATGTTCGTGCACTGCCTTATTATTTTGCTTACATTAAACGAAATGCGATGATTCAATACAAATTTACAAGTTTTGCTCGATTATATACACTTAAACGCTATACAAGTAACTATTCATTTCAAACTAATCAAACCTGAAAAGTTAAGGACTAAAGTTGAAAATTTATCAAGAAACCCTAATTAGCACGGTCGTGCTTCGTCCTGGAACGGTCGCGCCAAGTGCCTCGGCACGATCGCGCGACTGGTCCTGGAACGATCGCGCCCGGTGCCTAAGCACGGTCGCGCCTCTATTGGGCACGGTCGCGCCTGCGTAACTGTCAAAACGTAAATACACTTTTAATCACCGATCGTCAAGAATCCGTAACCGCCCACCGTTTCTTTTTCATTTACGTGAGTAATGCAAATTTCAAATTCTCAAACGCTCTATCTTAATCCTATCAATCTCGAAAAACTCTCTCTCAAGCCTTCCAAGAAACTAGAATCCGCTGTTCGACCCGAATCCTCTCAATCCAGCAGCAGAGTCTCGATACTCAATCATCCCTAAAGTTCCCAGGCTATTTGGATTGGCCGGAGTTACAGTAAAGATCGCCGGAACTCAAGCCGTCGACGCCGGAACTCCTTCTTGCCGATCTCTATCAATCCTCTACTGTTTCGGGTAATTGAAATCATTTATTTCAGTTAATTAGTCTCTAGATCGAAAGCCCCATAATAATTTAGGCTTCCATCATAGAAATTACCCCGAATCAGAATCGATGTTTTATTTAAAATAATTTAATCGAATCCGCTGTAAAAAACGTTGTTAATACAATTAAAATATCCCAAAAGACTCGTAACAACCCAGTAATCAAAAGCCCTAACAATTCCAACGCTATAAATACAAAAATTGTTCAATTCGTGTCTGATTTGAAAGAGACACGGTCGCGCTAATCATCTAGCGCGGCCGTGCCTCATGAAACGCGGTCGTGCCGATTAGCAGCGCGGTCGTGTCCTCCTGTCCAGACCTAGTCATGCCCTTTGGGCTAGACTCTGTCGTGTCTAAAAATCATAGACACGACCGTGTCGAGCCAAGGCACGGTCATGCCTGTTGACTTGTCTAAATTGTGCTCCTGTTGATCAACCCGGTCGCGCCCCGACTAGCGCGGTCGCGCCCGTGGCTTGAGCACGATCGTGCCCTTCCGAGGCAAGGTCGTGTGAGACTCAGAACTTTTAACAGAATTATAATTTTATATATTTTAATCAGTAAATGTTTCAGATTTTATAAAAATATGTTTTTTGTATTTAAAAATGGATTAAAAGTTTAATCTTGGCATAAATATAATTTATTTAAAAGTTTATGAAAAATTAAATTTATATTTATTATCTTATACTTAAACGATATTTTAAATAATTAAGTTACAAAATTTATAAATAAATAAGATAATGATTATTTATTTAATTTACATTTAAAATCAAAATCATTTATTTATACTTAATTACAATTAATATTTACATTATTTCATAAACTATAATTATATATTTATTCAATTATCCAATTCAAACCTAATCAAATTGTTTCAAAAATATTTTACTTCAAACTCTATATATTTTATTCAATACTTTTAAATACAAATCAATAGTTTTATACACAAATTCAACTTTCATTTTAGACTTAAACTTTATGCATCTATTTGATTCAATACACATTACTCTTTAGGTTAAATTGTGCATTTCGAGGATCATATTTGCTATCTATAATCTT
Organism: Smallanthus sonchifolius; assembly: GCA_023525975.1. Classification (NCBI taxonomy): domain Eukaryota; kingdom Viridiplantae; phylum Streptophyta; class Magnoliopsida; order Asterales; family Asteraceae; genus Smallanthus; species Smallanthus sonchifolius. Next base: position 32,666,536 of record CM042025.1, read on the forward strand.
TGTTAACTACACTTCCATACCAAGTGAGTATTCACAACCACTTTTTACTCTTTTACACTTTTGGGGTGGAACATGAACTCTATACACATTACACATTACACATTTACATTTACGCAAACAACACAAGTGCAAAAATCCTATTTACATACATGTGTGCAAAATTTGAGCTTTGTGCCCGAGTGCTAGTTGTGCTAACCTTTGTATGCGATTATGTGCAATCATTAACTATACAAGCCGACGGTTTTCAATGATAGATCTATTGAGTCTGACAAACCCACCCATGGTGCGCGGTGATTGAAACCGACAACACAATTTTGGCATGCTAGTTACAAGGTTTGGTTGTACATGGTTACACAATAGCTGCTCCCCATAAATGCCTTATTTTATCATGTTTTGTAAAGGATTTGTTTTCAACTATATGCTATCTACATACAACTGTGTTATACTCACCAACTTTTTAGTTGACTTTATTTTATTCATGTTTCAGGCCCCAATATGTGAGAATGATTCAAGACGTGTTCAACATAGGATTTGGACTTAGCAATTTAAATCAAGAACTTTATGAGTTGTTTTATGGTTCATGTTTGAATTTGGTTTGTTCTTGGATTATTTGTAATGGAAATTTAACTTTAATATTTCAATTTAGTCAACCATGTGCTATGAACAATCTTACATGTCCCGCCCCGATGATTCCGCCATCGGTCGGGGTTTGACAGATTGGTATCAGAGCCTTGGTTATAGGGAATTAGGTTATTAGACACCTTGACCTAGACTATAACTTTAGGACACCCACTTATGCTATATTTCATGATTTTGTGCTATGTGTTACATGCTATGTGCTACATGCTCACCATGATTAATTATTACTATATTTGATACCTTACTTGTTAGAAATTCATGACTCATTAGGATCTTCTTGAATAAATAATATCCTTCCCTATGTTCTAAAACCTCATAATAATTCTATCTTCTTTCTATCTTTATCCTTTCTAAGCATGTGGAAAATTCTTGAAGCAAAAATCTTTAAAATTTTTATTTCTTCGTTAAGGTTTTTAAACTTGTTAAATTATTTGAGGACACGTGCAATCTGGAAGGGTGACACCTGTATTTTGGGTTTTCTGTCTAGGAAACCATTTCGCATAAATCCCAATCAACCGAGGGACCCGTATGCTTTCCTGGGAATTCCCGAGATGAGTGTTTACTTATAGGCTAAAACATGTCTTCTTGAAAAATTTTATAAGTTTAATTAACCTTAATATGTCATGGTATTCAAGTGATTTTGTCACTTTTGAGTACAATCCAAACTAAGAATATCTATTTTATTTTGTTATCTCATTCTATTAAACCCTATCAAATCTCATAAGTTCTTACAATCTTTCTTGTCTTGTGAAAATCTGTAGAATGCCTCCTCGTCGTGCTCCCGCAACCAACGCCAACACCGACATTGCTGCTATTCTTACCCAATTGGTGACATAACTCACCCAAGCCAATAGTGCCACCAATGGCAACAATGGTGGAAATGGAAGCAATAGTGGTAATAATGGTGGAAATGGTGGTAACAATCCACCTCAATGCACTTTCAAGCACTTCAACTCGTGCAATCCCCTAAATTTCTATGGTACCGAGGGAGCTACTGGACTCCTTCAATGGTTCGAAAGCATTGAGAATACCTTTCTCAATAGTGACTGTCCCGACAACCTCCGTGTTCATCATGCTACAAGTGTCCTACAAAAACGGGCTCTTACATGGTGGAATGGGGAGAAAAGGAATAGGGGTGTTGATGTAGCTATGGCCTTACCTTGGGATAAGGTCAAAAGGCTCATGACCGAGGAGTTCTGTCCTCGAAATGAAGTGAAAAAGTTACAAGCTGAATTTTGGGATCTTGCCCAAGATAGTCGGGAAAGCTTAGCATATACAACTCGGTTCCATGAGTTGAGTCTTCTAGTGCCCCACATGGTCACTCCTTTGTCCCGTTGTATCGAGAAGTATATTGGTGGGCTACCAAGACAAATCCAAGATACTGTCTTAGGTAGAAATCCTGCTACTCTGGAGGATGCTATTCGTCTATCCGCTACCTTAACTGATAACCATGTGAAAGCGGGAACACTTACTAAGAAGGGTACTAAGAAAATTTCTGAAACCGTAACCCCTCCTACTCACAACAAAGAAACCACAACCGAGCCCTCTCGCAATAATAGAAAGAGGAAGGTTAGAAATTTTGCTGTGGTTACTCCTGCTGTTCCCATCAACCAAGCTGCACCTATGGTTCAAGCGCCGGCTAAAAAGCCCTATGTTGGAATCTACCCACTTTGTGCCACCTGCAACTACCATCATCCCCAAAAGATCCCATGTCGCCTTTGTACTTATTGTGGGAGATATGGTCATACGGTTAGTGTTTGTAGGACCAAAGCTCTTGCGGGCCAAGTCAACCCTCCAAACCGAACTGTACCTCAAGTGGCTAATCAAGGTGCTCCCGCCATTGCTAATGGGCGTGCTTGCTATGAGTGTGGTGACCCGAACCATTTTCGTGATCAATGTCCAAGACTTGCAAATGCTAGACAAGGTGGAGCTCGTGGGCGTGCGTTCAACATAAACGCCAACGAAGCTCAAGCCAACAATGACGTGGTCAATGGTACGTTTCTTGTTAATAGTCAATATGCCTCCATTTTATTCGATACCGGAGCCGATAAAAGTTTTGTGTCACTTAATTTTGAACCTTTACTTGCAAAGACTCGGTCCCAATTAGAGAAAACATTTACCGTTGAAGTAGCAAATGGTGACTCCATTACAATTGAGTCCATTATCTATGATTGCTCTTTAGAACTTAATGATCACACATTTCCAATCAACCTTGTTCCAATGCCACTAGGAAGCTTTGATATTATCATAGGTATGGATTGGCTATCAAATCATCATGCCGAAGTCATTTGCTTTGAAAAGTGTATCCAAATTCCGCTACCATCGGGAGAAACCTTGAGAGTTTTTGGTGAAAAGCCTTGCAAGGGACTTAAGTTGATGTCGTGTACTACCGCTCAAAAGTACTTACGAAAGAAGTACATTGCTTTCTTAGCTCATATTGTTCAAAAGGATGTCAAGGAGAAGAGTATCCAAGACATTCGATCATTCAGGATTTTCCCGAAGTTTTTCCTAAGGATTTATCCGGTCTTCCTCCCGTTCGTCAAGTAGAGTTCCGTATTGATCTTATACCTGGAGCTAACCCCGTTGCTAGAGCTCCGTATCGTCTTGCACCTTCCGAAATGCAAGAGCTTGCAAGTCAACTTCAAGAGCTCTCCGACAAAGGTTTCATTCGCCCAAGTCATTCACCGTGGGGCGCACCCGTCTTATTTGTTAAAAAGAAGGATGGATCATTTCGCATGTGTATTGACTACCGCGAACTCAATAAGCTTACTATCAAGAACTGTTATCCTTTGCCTAGAATCGATGATCTCTTTGATCAACTTCAAGGTTCTACTTGCTTCTCGAAGATTGATCTTCGATCCGGTTATCATCAGCTCCGTGTTCAAGAAGATGACATTCCCAAGACTGCTTTTCGAACAAGGTATGGTCATTACGAGTCCATGGTTATGCCTTTCGGGTTAACCAATGCACCCGCAGTTTTCATGGATCTCATGAATCGTGTGTGCAAATCGTACCTTGATAAATTCGTGATCGTCTTCATTGACGATATCTTAATATATTCCAAGACTAAAGCCGATCATGAACAACACCTTAGATTGGTTTTGGACCTCTTGAGAAAAGAACAACTATATGCCAAATTCTCCAAATGTGAATTTTGGCTAAAGGAAGTTCATTTTCTTGGGCATATTGTCAATGACAAAGGAATTCATGTTGGTCCTGCTAAGATTTAAACGATTAAGAATTGGAATGCCCCGAAGACTCCTACCGAAGTTCGTTCATTTCTTGGTCTTGCGGGTTATTATCGTCGTTTCATCTCAAACTTCTCAAAGATTGTTGTCCCTCTTACCGCTTTGACCCACAAGGGTAAGACTTATGAATGGGGACCGAAACAAGAAGAAGCTTTTCAAACCCTCAAGCAAAAGCTGTGCAATGCTCCCATATTGACTCTCCCCGATGGAAATGATGATTTAGTTGTCTATTGTGATGCTTCTAACCAAGGTCTTGGTTGTGTTCTCATGCAACGAGGCAAAGTAATCGCTTATGCATCAAGGCAACTCAAAATTCATGAGAAGAATTATACGACGCACGATCTCGAGTTGGGTGCGGTCGTATTCGCGTTAAAGATTTGGAGACATTACCTATATGGCACTAAATGTGTGGTATTCACCGACCACAAAAGTATTCAACATATTTTCAACCAAAAAGAACTCAATATGAGGCAACGACGTTGGGTCGAACTCCTTAACGACTACGACTGCGAGATTCTTTACCATCCCTGTAAAGTGAATGTTGTAGCCGATGCTTTGAGTCGAAAGGACCATGTTATACTTCATTGTGCCCGTATTCAAACCGATATTCAAACCCGTATCTTGGAAGCTCAACACGTCTCGGTAACTGAGGGTAACATGTACGAAGAAATGTCATGTGGTGTTGAACTCCTTCTTGAATCAAAACCCAATGGCTTACTCTATTACTTGAACCGTATTTGGGTTCCCGATCGCGACGATCTCCGTACATTTCCTATGAATGAAGCTCACAAGACTCGTTATTCTATTCATCCTGGTGCAATTAAAATGTACCAAGATCTTCGCCAACAATATTGGTGGCCCGGTTTGAAAAAGGACATTGCTCTTTATGTTGCCAAATGTTTAACCTGCTCCAAAGTCAAAGCCGAACATCAACGTCCTTCTGGTTTGCTAGAACAACCGGAAATTCCCGTGTGGAAATGGGAAAACTTAGCCATGGATTTTATTACCAAACTCCCTCGCACCTCGAGTGGTTATGATAGTATTTAGGTAATCATTGATCGTCTCACCAAGTCTGCTCATTTCTTGCCTATCCGTGAAGACTATCGGGTTGAGAAACTAGCCCGAATTTACATTGATGAAATTGTGAGCCGTCATGGTGTTCCTTTGAACATAATATCTGATCGAGATGCCCGGTTCACTTCTCGATTTTGGCAATCTCTCCAAACTGCTCTTGGTACTCGATTGGATTTGAGCACGGCGTACCATCCGCAAACTGATGGTCAAACCGAACGAACAATCCAAACTCTTGAAGACATGCTTAGAGCTTGTGTAATCGATTTCGGTGGCAATTGGGATTCACATTTATCCCTTATTGAGTTTTCGTACAACAATAGCAACCACACAAGTATCAACATGGCTCCATTCGAAGCTCTCTATGGTCGCAAGTGTCGTTCTCCTATCTGTTGGAACGAGATTGGTGAAGCACAAATCACCGGTCCCGAGTTAATTCAAGAAACATCCGACAAGATTATTCAAATCCGTGACAATATTCGAGTAGCGAGGATTCGGCAAAAGAGTTATGCCGACAAACGTCGAAAACCCTTGGAATTCCAAGTCGGTGATCTTGTTCTTCTTAAGGTGTCTCCATGGAAGGGCGTGATCCGTTTTGGAAAGAAAGGCAAGTTAGCACCTCGTTATGTTGGTCCATTCAAGATCCTTGAAAGGATTGGGAAGGTGGCTTACAAGCTCGAGTTACCTCCATCTCTTGGCAATGTGCATCCTACATTCCATGTATCTAATCTAAAGAAGTGTCTCGCTGATGAAAATCTCCATATACCGGTTGACGACGTGCGCATTGATGAAACGATGCACTTCGTTGAGAAGCCGGTGGAAATTATGGATCGCGAAGTCAAACAGCTCAAGCGAAGTCGCATTCCTATTGTCAAAGTTCGTTGGGAATCTAAGCGTGGTCCTGAGTTCACTTGGGAACGAGAAGACCAAATGAAGCTCAAGTACCCTCATCTCTTTATTGATACTGTTGTAACCTCTAGCTAAATTTCGGGACGAAATTCTCTCAATATGGGGAGACTGTAACATCTCGGAATTTAGTATTCATATTTCAATTCAATGTATTGCAATTTCAAATTCAATGTTCGTGCATTGCCTTATTATTTTGCTTACCTTAAACGAAATGCGATGATTCAATACAAATTTACAAGTTTTGCTCGATTATATACACTTAAACGCAATACAAGTAACTATTCATTTCAACCTAATCAAACCTGAAAAGTCAAGGACTAAAGTTGAAAATTTATCAAGAAACCCTAATTAGCACGGTCGTGCTTCGTCCTGGAACGGTCGCGCCAAGTGCATCGGCACGATCGCGCGACTGGTCCTGGAACGATCGCGCCCGGTGCCTAAGCACGGTCGCGCCCGGTGCCTAAGCACGGTCGCGCCTCTATTGGGCACGGTCGCGCCTGCGTAACTGTCAAAACGTAAATACACTTTTAATCACCGATCGTCAAGAATCCGTAACCGCCCACCGTTTCTTTTTCATTTACGTGAGTAATGCAAATTTCAAATTCTCAAACGCTCTATCTTAATCCTATCAATCTCGAAAAACTCTCTCTCAAGCCTTCCAAGAAACTAGAATCCGCTGTTCGACCCGAATCCTCTCAATCCAGTAGCAGAGTCTCGATACTCAATCATCCCTGAAGTTCCCAGGCTATTTGGATTGGCCGGAGTTACAGTAAAGATCGCCGGAACTCAAGCCGTCGACGCAGGAACTCCTTCTTGCCGATCTCTATCAATCCTCTACTGTTTCGGGTAATTGAAATCATTTATTTCAGTTAATTAGTCTCTAGATCGAAAGCCCCATAATAATTTAGGCTTCCATCATAGAATTTACCCCGAATCAGAATCGATGTTTTATTTAAAATAATTTAATCGAATCCGCTGTTAAAAACGCTGTTAATACAATTAAAATATCCCAAAAGACTCGTAACAACCCAGTAATCAAAAGCCCTAACAATTCCAACACTATAAATACAAAAATTGTTCAATTCGTGTCTGATTTGAAAGAGACACGGTCGCGCTAATCATCTAGCGCGGCCGTGCCTCATGAAACGCGGTCGTGCCGATTAGCAGCGCGGTCGTGTCCTCCTGTCCAGACCTAGTCATGCCTTTGGGCTAGCCTCTGTCGTGTCTAAAAATCATAGACACGACCGTGTCGAGCCAAGGCACGGTCATGCCTGTTGACTTGTCTAAATTGTGCTACTGTTGATCAACCCGGTCGCGCCCCGACTAGCGCGGTCGCGCCCGTGGCTTGAGCACGATCGTGCCCTTCCGAGGCAAGGTCGTGTGAGACTCAGAACATTTAACAGAATTATAATTTTATATATTTTAATCAGTAAATGTTTCAGATTTTATAAAAATATGTTTTCTGTATGTAAAAATGGATTAAAAGTTTAATCTTGGCATAAATACAATTTATTTAAAAGTTTATGAAAAATTAAATTTATATTTATTATCTTACACTTAAACGATATTTTAAATAATTAAGTTACAAAATTTATAAATAAATAAGATAATGATTATTTATTTAATTTACATTTAAAATCAAAATCATTTATTTATACTTAATTACAATTAATATTTACATTATTTCATAAACTATAATTATATATTTATTCAATTATCCAATTCAAACTTAATCAAATTGTTTCAAAAATATTTTACTTCAAACTCTATATATTTTATTCAATACTTTTAAATACAAATCAATAGTTTTATACACAAATTCAACTTTCATTTTAGACTTAAACTTTATGCATCTATTTGATTCAATACACATTACTCTTTAGGTTAAATTGTGCATTTCGAGGATCATATTTGCTATCTATAATCTTTGTTAACTACACTTCCATACCAAGTGAGTATTCATAACCCCTTTTTACTCTTTTACACTTTTGGGGTGGAACATGAACTCTATACACATTACACATTACACATTTACATTTACGCAAACAACACAAGTGCAAAAATCCTATTTACATACATGTGTGCAAAATTTGAGCTTTGTGCCCGAGTGCTAGTTGTGCTAACCTTTGTATGCGATTATGTGCAATCATTAACTATACAAGCTGACGGTTTTCAATGATAGATCTATTGAGTCTGACAAACCCACCCATGGTGTGCGGTGATTGAAACCGACAACACAATTTTTGCATGCTAGTTACAAGGTTTTGTTGTACATGCTTACACAATAGCTGCTCCCCATAAATGCCTTATTTTATCATGTTTTGTAAAGGATTTGTTTTCAACTATTTGCTATCTACATACAACTGTGTTATACTCACCAACTTTTTAGTTGACTTTATTTTATTCATGTTTCAGGCCCCAATATGTGAGAATGATTCAAGACGTGTTCAACATAGGATTTGGACTTAGCAATTTAAATCAAGAACTTTATGAGTTGTTTTATGGTTCATGTTTGAATTTGGTTTGTTCTTGGATTATTTGTAATGGAAAATTAACTTTAATATATTTCAATTTAGTCAACCATGTGCTATGAACAATCTTACATGTCTCGCCCCGATGATTCCGCCATCGGTCGGGGTGTGACATCAATGCACCTTCAAACACTTCAACTTGTGCAATCCCCTCAAGTTTTATGGTACCGAAGGAGCTACGGGACTTCTTCAATGGTTCGAAAGTATTGAGAATACCTTTCTCAATAGTGACTGTCCCGACAACCTTCGTGTTCGTCATACCACAAGTGTCTTACAAAAACGGGCACTCATGTGGTGGAATGGGGAGAAAAGGAATAGAGGTGTGGATGTAGCAATGGCCTTACCTTGGGATGAGGTTAAAAGGCTAACGACCGAGGAATTCTGTCCTCGAAATGAAGTAAAGAAACTCGAAGCCGAATTTTGGGATCTTGCCCAAGATAGTGGTGAAAACTTGGCATATACAACTCGGTTCCATGAGTTGAGTCTCCTCGTGCCCCACATGGTCACGCCTTTATCCCGCTGCATTGAAAAATATATTGGTGGGTTACCTAGGCAAATTCAAGATACAGTTCTAGGGAGAAATCCCGCAACACTTGAAGATGCTATCCGTTTATCCGCCACCTTAACTGATAACCATGTGAAGGTGGGGACTGTTAATAAAAAAGGCACCAAGAAAGTCTCCGACACTGCAACTCCTTCCACCCACAACAAAGAAGCCATAACTGAACCCTTCCGACATAATAAGAAAAGAAAGGCTAGAAACTATGCTATGGTCACTCCTGCCGTGCCCGTTTATCAAGCAGCACCTATGGTTCAAACACCAGCCAAAAAGCCATATGTTGGGATCTACCCACTCTGTGCCACATGCAACTATCATCATCCTCAAAACATCCCGTGTCGCCTTTGCACTTATTGTGGGAAATATGGCCATACAGTCAATGTGTGTAGGGCCAAAGCTCTTGGGGGGCCAAGTCAACCCACCAACCCGAACCAATCAACAAGTGGCTAATCAAGGTGTTCCTGCTATAGCAAATGGGCGTGCATGTTTTGAATGTGGTGACCCAAACCACTTCCGTGACCAGTGCCCAAGATTTACCAATGCTAGACAAGGCGGAGCTCGTGGGCGTGCTTTCAACATAAATGCCAATGAAGCTCAAGCCAACAATGATGTGGTCAATGGTACATTCCTTGTTAATAGTCAATTTGCCTCCATTTTATTTGATACCGGTGCCGATAAAAGTTTTGTGTCACTTAACTTTGAACCTTTACTTGCAAAGACACGATCCCAATTAGAGAAAACCTTTACCGTCGAAATAGCAAATGGTAAGTCTCTTACAATCGATTCCATCATCTATGATTGCTCCCTAGAACTTAATGATCATACATTTCCAATCAACCTTGTACCAATGCCACTAGGAAGTTTTGATATCATCATAGGCATGGATTGGCTATCAAATCATCATGCCGAAGTCATCTGTTTCGAGAAGTGCATCCGAATACCTCTACCATCAGGAGAAACACTAAGAGTCTTAGGTGAAAAGCCTTGCAAAGGGCTTAAATTAATGTCATGCACTACTGCTCAAAAGTAGTTACGAAAGAAGTACGTTGCCTTTTTGGCCCATATCATTCAAAAAGATGTAAAAAAGAAGAGTATTCAAGACATCCCCATTATCCGAGATTTTCTCGAAGTGTTCCCCGAAAATTTATCCGGCCTTCCACCCGTTCATCAAGTAGAATTTCGCATCGATCTTATACCTGGAGCTAACCCCGTGGCTAGAGCTCCTTACTGCCTTGCACCTTCTGAAATGCAAGAACTTGCAAGCCAACTCCAAGAGCTCTCCGACAAAGGTTTCATTCATCTAAGTCATTCACCGTGGGGTGCACCCGTCTTGTTCGTCAAGAAGAAGGATGGATCATTCCGCATGTGTATTGACTACCTCGAACTTAACAAGCTTATTATAAAAAACCGTTATCCCTTACCTAGAATTGATGACCTCTTTGATCAGCTCCAAGGTTCTACTTGCTTCTCGAAGATTAATCTTCGATCTGGTTATCACCAACTCCGTGTGCAAGAGGATGATATTCCAAAGACTGCCTTCCGAACAAGGTATGGACATTATGAGTTCATGGTCATGCCTTTTGGGCTAACCAATGCACCCGTAGTTTTCATGGACCTCATGAATCGTGTGTGCAAACCGTACCTTGATAAATTCGTGATCGTCTTCATTAATGATATCTTAATCTATTCCAAGACTAAAGCCGACCATGAGCAACATCTTAGTTTGGTTTTGGATCTCTTGAGAAAGGAACAACTATATGCCAAGTTCTCCAAATGTGAATTCTGGCTAAAGGAAGCTCAATTTCTTGGTCATATCGTCAACGACAAGGGTATTCATGTTGACCCTGCTAAGATCGAAGCGGTTAAGAATTGGAATGCCTCGAAGACTTCCATTGAAGTTCGTTCATTTCTTGGTCTTGCGGGATATTACCGTCGTTTCATCTCAAACTTTTCTAAGATTGTTGTCCCCCTTACCGCTTTGACCCACAAGGGTAAGACTTATGAATGGGGACCAAAACAAGAAGAAGCTTTCCAAACCCTCAAGCAAAAGTTGTGCAATGCTCCCATTTTGACTCTCCCTGATGGGAATGATGATCTAGTTGTCTACTGTGATGCTTCTAACCAAGGTATCGGTTGTGTCCTCATGCAACGATGCAAAGTAATCGCTTATGCATCAAGGCAACTTAAGATTCATGAGAAGAATTATACGACGCACGATCTCGAGTTGGGTGCGGTCGTATTCGCATTGAAGATTTGGAGACATTATCTCTATGGCACAAAATGTGTGGTGTTCACCGACCACAAAAGTCTTCAACATATCTTCAATCAAAAGGAACTCAATATGAGGCAACGACGTTGGGTTGAACTCCTTAACGACTATGACTGCGAGATTCGTTACCATCCCGGCAAAGCGAATGTTGTAGCCGACGCTTTGAGTCGAAAGGACCATGTCATGCTTCAATGTGTTCGAATTCAAACCGACATTCAAAACCGCATCTTAGAAGCTCAACACGTCTCAGTCACCGAGGGTAACATGTATGAGGAAATGTCGTGTGGTGTTGAACTCCTACTCGAATCAAAATCCAATGGCTTACTTTATTATTTGAACCGTATTTGGATTCCCGATCGCGATGATCTCCGTGCAATTCTCATGAACGAGGCTCATAAGACTCGTTATTCTATTCATCCCGGTGCGGATAAAATGTACCAAGATCTTCGCCAACAATATTGGTGGCCCGGTATGAAAAAGGACATTGCTCACTATGTTGCCAAATGTCTAACATGTTCCAAAGTCAAAGACGAACACCAACGTCCTTCCGGATTGCTTGAACAACCAGAAATTCCCATGTGGAAATGGGAGAACTTAGCTATGGATTTCATTACCAAACTTCCTCGCACCTCAAGTGGTTATGATAGCATTTGGGTGATCATTGATCGTCTCACCAAATCTGCTCATTTCTTGCCTATCCATGAAGACTATCGGGTTGAGAAACTAGCCCGAATCTACATCGACGAAGTTGTGAGCCGTCATGGTGTTCCCTTGAACATAATATCCGATCGAGATGCCCGGTTCACTTCTCATTTTTGGCAATCTCTTCAATCTGCTCTTGGCACAAGATTGGATTTGAGCACGGCTTACCATCCCCAAACTGATGGTCAAACCGAGCGAACAATCCAAACTCTTGAAGACATGCTTAGAGCTTGTGTAATTGATTTTGGTGGCAATTGGGATTCACATTTACCCATAATTGAGTTCTCTTACAACAATAGCTATCACACGAGTATCAACATGGCTCCATTTGAAGCTCTTTATGGTCGCAAATGTCGTTCTCCTATCTGTTGGAATGAGATTGGTGAAGCACAAATCACCGGTCCCAAGCTAATTCAAGAAACATCCGATAAGATCATTCAAATCCGTGACAACATTCGAGTAGCGAGGAGTCGGCAAAAGAGTTATGCCGACAAACGTCGAAAACCCTTGGAATTCCAAGTCGGGGACCTTGTTCTTCTTAAGGTGTCTCCGTGGAAGGGTGTGATCCGCTTTGGAAAGAAAGGCAAGTTAGCACCTCGCTATGTTGGTCCATTCAAGATCCTTGAAAGGATTGGGAAAGTGGCTTACAAACTCGACTTACCTCCATCTCTTGGAAATGTGCATCCTACATTTCATGTATCTAATCTGAAGAAATGTCTCGCTGATGAGAATCTCCATATACCGCTTGATGACGTGCACATTGATGAAACGATGCACTTCGTTGAGAGACCGGTAGAAATCATAGATCGTGAAATCAAGCAGCTCAAGCGAAGTCGTATTACTATTGTCAAAGTTCGTTGGGATTCTAAGCGTGGTCCTGAATTCACTTGGGAACGAGAGAACCAAATGAAGCTCAAGTACCCCCACCTTTTTACTGATGCCGTAGCTTCCTCTCACTAAATCTCGGGACGAAATTCCCTCAACATGGGGAGACTGTAACATTTTTGATTTTTAGTATCCGTATTTCAATTCAATGTAATGCATTTCAAACTCAATTCTAGTGCACTGTTTTGTTCTATCCGTATCATCAATTAAATACTATACTTCAATGCAAATCCACAAATTTTACTAGGTTATATTCTATTAAAAACACTACATAAGTATCTATTTATACAAATACGTCAAAGACTAAAGTTACAAGGTCTGATGTTGAAAAATAGCAAGAAACCCTAATAGGCACGGTCGCGCCTCGTTTTGGCACGGTCGTGCCAAGTGCTTTGGCACGGTCGCGCGACTTGCTTTGGAACGATCGCGCCCGGTGCCTTGGCACGGTCGCGCCTAGTACCAGTTGAAACGTAAATGCAGTTTCAATCACCGAATCGTTTGATTTCGTAACGGATATTCACTTCATTACCATTAACGAAAATATTAAGACTACCAATTACAACAATTGACTCAATATCATTCGATTAAGCCACAAAACCGTCAAAGCATTCTTGAAACCACCGATTCTCCATTTCAATTCGAAATTCTCTCAATCAAACCCCCCATACGCATCACTCGATCATCTCTAAAGCTTCTGGACACGTCGATATAGCCGGAATCGCATCAGAAGACGTCGGAAGCCAAACACGTCATCGCCGGAACTCTCCTCTATCGTACGCTATTGATTCATCGTCTTTCCGGGTAATTGAAACCATCTTTTCATTCGATTTAGTCTATAGATCAAAGGCCCCATCCTAATTTGGGCTTCTAATATGGAAATCATCTCAAACCCGAATCTAGTTTTCGTTCAAAATAGTTTAATAGAATCCGGTTCTAAACACGTTTTAAATTCAATTAATATATACAAAAAGACTCGTAATAATCTATTGGGTGAAAGCACTATGATTTCCAACCCTGTTATTATAAGAATTAGTCAAATCATTCCTGATTTGGGACTGACGCGGTCGCGCTAACTATCTAGCGCGGTCGTGTCTCATGAGACACGGTCGTTCCGGCTTCCAGCGCGGTCGTGTCCGCCTGTTTAGACCCAGTCATGCCCTTTGGCTAATCTCAGTCGTGTTTTAGAATCATAGACACGATCGTGCCTGGCCAAGGCACGGTTGTGCCTAGTGAGTTGTCTGGTTATGCCTCCGTTTGATCAACCCGGTCGCGTCCTGACTAGCACGGTCGCGCCCGTGGTTCAAGCACGATCGTGCCCTTCCCAGGCACGGTCGTGTGTGAGTTAAATTTTTGGCAGAATTACAATTTTTATATATTTTTCAAACAATAAATATTTCTGATTAAATTTTAAAATAAAAATAGCTGACTTTTATAAAAATGCATTAATTCTATTTAGAAATATCAAATGGTTAATCTTAGAATAAATAGAAAATTATTTATTTAAAGTTTATAAAAAAATTAAATTTATAATTATTGTTAAACCTTTCATTTAAAAAGTATCTTAATGGTTAAGTTACATATTTTATAAATAAATAAATAAATAAGGAAATGATTATTTATTTAATTTATATTTAAACAAAAACAATTATTTATTTATACTAAATTACATTTAATGCTTACATTATTTTCATAAACAATAATTATTTAAATTATTTATTTAATTATTCAAACTCAAACCTTAATCAAAATATTCTAAAAACGTTTATTCCAAATATTTTATTTTATACAATACTTTCAAGTACAAATCAATAACTTTATATGCAAACCCAATTCGATTTTAGACTTAGACATAGACTCTTGTGCACACTATTGATACAATATACATTACACTTTAGGTTAACTTGTGCTTTTCAAGGAACCTTATTACTATCTAGTACCATTTGTTAGCTACGCCTTCAAATCAAGTGAGTATACATAGCCCCTTTTACTCTTTTACATTTTTGGGGTGAAACATGAACACTATTCAAATTACATGTTTACATTTACACAAACAACACAAGTATAAATCCTATTTACATTCATGTGTGCAATTTGAGCTTTATACCCGAGTGCTATGTGTGCTAACTTTTGTGAACACTTATGTGCAATCATTAACTATTCAAGCCGACGGTTTTCAATGATAGATCTATTGAGTCTGACAAACCCACCCAGGTAGGGTGATTGATACCGACAACACAATTTTTGCATGCTAGTTACAATGGTTTGATTGTACTTGGTTACACAATAGCTGCTCCCCATAAATGCCTTATTTATCATGTTATGTTTGGATTTGTTTTTCAAACTATATGCTATCTATATACAAACCTGTGTTATACTCACCAACTTTTTAGTTGACTTTATTTTATTCATGTTTCAGGTCCTAATATGTGAGATTGATCAAGATGTGCTACATATAGGCTTGGACTTAGTTAAAATAAATAAAGAACTTATGTATTTCAATTATGTTTCTTTTCTTGGAATTGGTTTGTTTGAATGTTTGTAATGGAATTTGACAATTAATATATTTCAATTTAGGCAACCTTGTGCTTATGAACAGTCTACATGTCCCGCCCCGATGATTCCGCCATCGGTCGGGGTGTGACAAATATTGTGGGTGTGATGCGGTGGGAGTAAGAAACCGTGATGTGTGTGTGTGGAACATTAATGTTGTATATACAATGGGTGGGATTATCTAACGTGAAATCATTTAAAGTGCATAGAAAACTAGGGGGAAGAGGATGAATAGGTTTTCTTTCAAAAATCTTGTTAATTAAAACTAATTAGTATGGATTAACACTTGCTAAAACATAAGCAATATAAACAAACAAGAATGTAAAGAGTTTAAGGTAAAAATGACAAAACTGATTTATACAGGTTCAAGTGGATGTTAACTAATTCACTCCATGGCCTCTCTACGATTCTCTAATCGAGAGTTGCCCCACTAAAACGTTTCTCTTGAACAGAGGAGATCACATGCACACCGAGCGTTTCACTAATAAAAGGTAGTGATCACCTTCTTGAAGTAACTATATAAAGATAGTAGTCTTTATAATCTCACACTCTAACACTATATCAAGATGATATTTAACTCACATAAAGTGAGTGTCCCTTACAATAATATCTCAATCAAGTAATAACACACCACCACACAAATTCCAAGCATAAGAAATACAAGATTGGAAGTTGTAGCAAAACTTTTTCTATTTTGCTCTTTAATCTTTGATTTCAATCTCTCACTTGATTTGACGTTAGAATATCAAGGGAACTAGAGAGATATATATTATATGTATATATGAAATTTTTTTGAGCAAAAGAGGTAAGGAAAATGGTTGTGAAAGGCTTGTATTTATAGGCACAACACACAAATCAAGAGGACAAAATTCTGCCACTCCCAAAGTCGCTTCCAACGACCGTGGGTCTGCTCGACTTTTGATTTTTTTTATTTCTAGAGTTGTGAACGTTTTGTGTTGTCCCATCCATCCTTACAACTCATTTTCACACATATTCTCAACATTTTAAAGCCCAAGAAAGGTTTCTTGGCATGTGGTATGAAAAAGCAAGATCTTACACTAAAATGGTAATATTTCTGATATGACGTAAATTATACATGTTTTGCACGCATAATTATCCCCGGAGTCATCATAATTAGAGATAATATGATAACAATTGATACTTAATTCATCCATTTGTGTTCCAATAGGATGATTGACTTGGATATGCAAAAACATGAAGAAATCACTCAAAATCGAGGAGAAATCAGCATTCAGAAGTCAATTGAACGAAACCGGATGCAGAAGGTCAAAGCTGGAGATCCAGAAGTCAACGGGGAGCATTTTAGGGCAATGAACGGTCGTGCATTTCCTTGCACGGCCGTGCAAACCCTAAAATGCCCTCCCGCACTCCCTAAAGCTGCCACATTCCGCACGTGAAAGAAAAGGGTACTTTGCATGCCCGTGCATTGCCAAAATCTTTGCCTATAAGTAGCAAGCTCATTCTAGTGTTTTAGATGTCCAAGACCAAGAGTTGGGAAGGCCTTAAAGCTCTGCTAAGATCCGGAACTTTCTCGGTTTTGGTCCGTTTAGCTTTTCTTTGTTTATTTTCTTTTTAAATTCTTGTAATATGAAATGATTCTTCTTGTTCGAGTATAACAAGAGGCAACCTATACCCACTCTCCCTTGTTGTTGGAATACTTCCACACATTATCTAAGAGTTTGTGGAGTCATTTGTACGGTCATTCATGGCTAGTCCTCTTGTGTTTCTCGAGTTGGTTGAACTTTAATTAATTAATGAAGTATTTTTAGTATGTTATGTTTTTAAAGTCTTTACTATGAGTTATCTTAAAAAGACAAGAATAAGTGATATTTAAACCAATCTAATAATCTTAAATCTTGTAAGTTACTTAAGTAAGACTTCTTCTTTGGGAAGCTTATTCAAGTTTGTATGGCCTATATACAAATCTTGGTGCTAGCAACTGCCGAGTAATATAGATTTACTATTATGGGTTCATTGGAGGTTTGGGTATTCAGCAAGCTTTTTGAGCCCTAACCAGACCAGGCGGTTTGTGTCGGTATTTCTTTACTTCTCTCATGTCGGCTTGGAGAGGACTTCTAGCGAGAGCCATGGGGTTTGATCTTGAGAATGAAAGTCTTATTTATTTAAAATAATATTATAAGTAAAGAAAACTATTTAAGAACATAATTTGTTAGGTCCGAGCATTCATAAGGTACCTTTGGAGGAAGTCGTGCATTCCGATTTACCGGAAGAAGTTACAAGACATGACGTACGTTAGTCATTGGATAATCCTAGTCCGAATAATGAATCACGAGATAACTGGCAGACTTGAGACCCCGTTCAGGGTCCGGAGATTCATTAAGGAACAATTGGCCGACCTTATCCACTATTCCGTTACGAAATGCTAACTCCCCTATCGAAAGGGTTAGTACTAGTAACTATGACCAACCATACTTTAAATATAGCATAAATTAACAAGGGATAACAACTAGAGTAACATCTTAAATGAGATAATATTTTTAAAACAAAACCTATTTTTCAACTTATTATCCTAGTCAGACAATAGCGAGAGTTGAGTACGGGATCCGTGCTCATAGTTCGATACTTGGTTCTTACCTATACTATACTACGCTGCGATAAGTACACTTGCCTATTGTGTGTGTGTTTAGTTGAAGTAATTATCATTTTAATTTATAAATTTAAAACTTCATTTTGTGTAGCTCTAAATAGAATATATTTATTAATACTAAAAACACGCTATCAAGTTTTTGACGCCGTTACCGGGGACACGGTAATTCTGCGAAAGATTTAAGTCGTTGGACAGACTATTTATTTCTATTTACTTTTGTTTTATTTCTACTTTATTTTTATTTTCATTTTATCTTCATCTTTATTTTATTCTTGTTTTATTTCTATTTTATTTTTATTTTTACTACTTTGTTTTTATTTTGGTACTTGTGCTAGTTAATCTGTTTTTGCAGGAACTTTCAAGGATCGTGACCGCGAAGTTATTGTCAAGCAAATTGAATGGATATATGTGCCGCCATTCGAAAGCATTTTAAGATAGGCGTAACACTTTCGAACTGTTTTAAGTGTTTAGATTTTACATTCTTCTTTATTTACGATGATGACAAGTTTAATGGTTTGAAATTGGATGCCGATAATCAAGGTAAGTTTCTAACGTATAATCGGGATTTTTTATGGTGATAATCCTCCTTGACCAAGTTATTTCAATATTTTTAAATAAATTAGTACTTTAATAAAATCTAAATTATTTTTGATTAATACATTAATTAAAAAATTATTTTAATTTATTTTTAAAGTACTATTTTTCAAGTAAAAAAAAAAGTCAAATTTGATCAACAGGGGCATTGCACGGCCTTGCAACCCAATGCACGACCATGCATTGGGGTTCGTGCACCCAGGTCTTAAAATTGATCAGCAGCTTTAGTTTTCTCAAACCCCCAGACCCAAACTCGCTCGGTTTTGGCCAAAATCATCCAAGAACCCCCGATTTTCGCCCCGTTTCTCTTGATTTCCATTCTCTTCCCCGAGGTATGTAAACTTGTCTATTATCATTTTTATGTGATTTATGCTGCAATTAGAGCTAATCTTCTTCAATTGGGGGCTAGGGTTTTGTTTTGAACTTTGGTTTGAATATGCTTGAATAGGAACTCAATGCTTGATCTAGATGCATATTTGACTATGTAGGATTATAATGTAGCTCATTTTAGCCTTGTTTGGGTAGGATTTGTTGATTTGTATGGATGGGTTTATTAATTTTGACTAAGAATTCTTGAACATGGAAATACAAATTGGAGCATGAATCTTGTTTGAATGTGTTTAGGTATTAACATAGTTGGTGGGAAATTGTTGATTAGTTGAATTACGTCAAGAATTTTGACGGGTTTGACTTTTCAAAAGTCAACATGTTGACTATCTATATTTTAGTAGTCATATTACACCGTTTGAATTTGCGTCTTGTTTGATTGATTGCAATTGACTATTTTAGGACTAGAGAAACATAACCGTGCCATAACCATGCACGGAATTGTGTTCCCCTTGTGAGGTCTAAAAATTATATACATATATATTTTAATAAAAAAAACATGGTTATTATCAAGTTTTTGGCACCAATATGCATTGTACTGTACATCCTATCAAGTTTTTGGCGCCATTGAAATATATATATTGAATAAATCTTGTTCTTATGTACTAACTCTTCTAATTATGATTATGTAGGACAAGACTGAATCTTCCAGACAAGCGGGACGAAAATAGAGAAATACTCGATCACGTTCTAGGTCGGGTTCATCCTCGTCTGCTCATATGGGTGGCTCACCATAGACTCCACCATCACCTTTTCACCCACAGCCTTTGCATGAGGAACCACAAGACTTGCACCCATGGCTTATTTTTGACCCCGATGATGCTATCGAGGTCCATGTTTACCAGACACTGCCTGCATTACTAAGACTAACCTTCGGGGCACACAAAACCATTTAGGCGAACTTATCAAGTTCGCTTATGGGTAAACTTGTTTCAATTTTGTTTTCCTGTGATATTTTGCATATATTTGTCGTTATGGCTAACATGGTGCAGGTTACAAACATGTTTAACTATGACAATGAAATTGGTACTTCTTAGAAACCGCCAAAGTTGCTAAGTCTTGCTGATTATCCTAACTGGAAGGATCGTTTTGATCAATTTGTTTCATTTACTGATACCAGTTTATGGATTCCTATTCTAGAAGGATATAATCATCCGACTTATTCATGGATAGATAGTGATAATGTTCCAAAGCCTGTATCTGCTTTAACAACTGAAGAAAAGCTGTTATTTGATCGTGAAAAGAAGGCAATGGCAATTATTTCAATGTCACTACCGAAAGAAATTTATCACAGTTTCAAGCAGTTTAAATCTTCTAAACAGTTATGGGAAGCTTTACAGAAGAGATGTGAAGGAAGTTTGGATGTGAAAAAAAGTCGTAAAGAATTATTGAAGAAAATATTTTTAGTATTCAAACACTTTCAGAATGAGAATTTGGATGATCAGGCTACAAGATTTTATCATCTGCTGAGTGAATTAGCAGTGCAAAGGTTGTTTATGAACATGAAGAGATTAATGACAAGTTTTTGGAAGCCTTACCATCAAAATTTGATGTGTATACTGTTCTCATCAAAGAAAATGAAAAATATAAGACAATGTCACTTGAAGATGTTCTTGAAAAAATTCAATCTCATGATCTGAACTTAAAGAAAAAGGAAACCAATATGGAGCACATACAAGATCCATCAATGTATTTTGCCAAAACATCTGGAAAATCTGGTTCAGGAGTTGCTTTGTTTTTAGGAGATGGTCAAGATAACTCTAATGAAAATGGTTCTGGATGTTCTTACCAATCTGGTTTCTCTGCAACAACATCAAATTCTCATGGATCACAACCACTGAATTCACATCATGTGACTCAAAGGGTAGCTGAAGATTATATGGCAATGTTTTCATCTTTTATTGCTTCATATGAAAATTTTATTGGAGGTAAGATTCATGATCCAGAAGCAATTGAAGAAGATTATTGTAAAATTGATCCGGTTAATGTAGAAGAAATGCATATTCAGTGGAATATGGCAATGTTGATGAGACAAGCAAAGGATTTTCTTAAGAAGACTGGAAGGAAATACATTGGATCAAATAGCAGAACAAGAATGGGTTTTGACAATACTAAAGTTCGATGTTACAACTGTCAAGAATATGGTCACTTTGCTAAAGAATTTAATAAGCCAAAAGTTGAGTTTGATTCTCAAAAGAAGAACAACAATTATCAAAGTAACAGAAATCAACAAAGTTCAAGTGGTTCTGTAAATTCAGGAAATGTTTTAGCATCATCTGCTTTGGTTGCTCAAGGAGATGATAACTATGACTGGGGAGTTCATTTAGAAGATCTAGTTGGTGTTGTGAGTCAAGCGTTTATGGCTGAAATTCATACTGATACGACATATTAAGATGGAAGTTCCAGTGATGGTGAAAGTTCAGAGAGTGAAGTAGAAAGTCAGAATGATGAATCTTCTGAGAATGTTATTACTGGAGAAATTTCTGAAGAAATTGATTCTGAAAGTGCTGATGAAGCTCATACTAAGGAAAATGTTTCTACAACAAGTGTATCTGAAGATGAGATTTTGTTGACTAAAAGAGTACCTAAGATGAGTGAAGAGATTCCAACTGCTAAAGTCTTCCTAGCAGACATGTCAGATCCATCAAAGGTAAAAGATGTTATATGTAATTTATATTGTTCTAATTGTGTTTTGGTGAATGACAAAATGATGAAAATAATGGATGATAACACAAATTTAATTTGTGACATGAAATCGATGCACTCAGTGAATCAGAAATTAAAGGACAATGATAAGTTGTGTATTGATAGAATTGAATCACTCAAGAGAGACATAAATTCTATAACTTTGAAGATTAAGGAACAAGCATATCAGTTGGATATGGCGTATGCTGAGATTGAAAAGAGAAATGAAATTGATGCTGAGAAAAACAAAGAAATTTCAGACAAAGAAGCAGAGGTGATCAGATTACATAGAAATCTGGAATGTTTTGGAAATTCATCAATATTGTTGGGTTATTTCAATGACAATGTTGATCCTGTTAAGAGAACAACTGGAATTGGATTTGCTCCTCCACCATTTAATGGGAATTATGCTGTTGAACCAGAGATCATTACTGAAGAGGATATTGATCCTAAGACAGTTTTAAAGATTAATGACAGGAGAAGAAATGGTATATGGGTCTGACAGTGATGATGAGATATTTGATGCTTAGAAAATTGATGGTGTTCCTAAAGATGTGAAGTTTGATGAACCAAAGGTGGTAAAACAAGTCACAAGAGATAGGTGTATTCTTACAGAGCCCGATGAATTTGAACAACCAACATTCGCGCTGGGCATTTGAAATATCAGAGACGCCTCTGGAAGCAAGCTTTGAACCGCACTTTAACAAGAAACTCCAACGAAGGCGTCAAGATTTCCGATAAGTCCTCAGCCTTGGTAATTTTGGCTCAAAGATGTTGGTTGCTGTCGGATCGACCGCGATTCCGTAGCAGAATTTCACAGCGAGCTCAAAGGCATCAACACCACCGGGTGATACTTTGCTCAAATGTATGATTGCGTTCTTCTCTCGCTCTGTAATTTACCAATGTCTTCCAGATCCGCGAATTGTTTGTGTAAAATGATTGAGGAAGTTTGATGGTTTTTTTTAATCAGAAAAGATCAGTTTTTTTAGAAGTCATCATTTTTCTTTGATCTCCCATGGTGTTTGCGCCCGCAAGGTGTTCGATGAAATGCTCAGAATAAGTTTTCAATGAGCTCGGGTTAAAAAAGCCTTTGAACCATCGGGTGTTAGGTTTCTTTCGTTTTTCCTTCTCGTTGGGAGGTGGAGACATTGCCCAAGTGTCTTGGTTGATGTTGTTCGCTAGTTGGTTTCGTTTTTAGGCCATGTCCAATGGTTTTTGGCCTTGCCCCTTCAAGGGGTTCCATTGTTGCCCCGATGGTGTGGCTGGGTCTAAGGGGATCCGAAGACTCATTGCTCATTTTAAAAGTCACCATTTTGGTTCGGATGATAGGAAAGATACCTTGAGGCGTGCTATTGCTGAAGACCCTAATCTTTTTACCTCTACTTGTGAAGCCCTGAGGTTATCTGATCAATGGTTGTGTTGGGAGTGCATGCGCCTTCATTCCTTCAGTCGGGCGTGTCACCATGAAGATCAGGTTATTCGGTCTATGCCAAGGGAAGGGGGTGAGAAGGATTTTATTGTGGGAGTCCCTAGACCGTGTGTCGCTACGGAGGCTTCCTCGTCTGGAGAGGTATGTGTTGATGTTGCTCTTCTTGACCGGGTTTTTTCTCTCCCTGTTAAAACGGTTAAGAGCATCCCCTTTAGTTGTCGCATGGCGTTTGCCCAAGCCTTGACCACAACTTTGGATAATGTGGTGGCTATGCCTGATTCGGTTGATGCTTGGATTAGACTTCTACTATTACCTCGGTGTATTTTACGTGTATTTACGCCGGTCAGCCGCCAAGATAAGAGGTCGGGCAACATGAAGAACGGTCAATGTCTCAGCATACAGCGGGCGCTGGCTCAATGGGGTGACCGGGAGGGGTTTGACACCCTCATTCAGTCTTTGTTTACACAGCCTGTGAAGGAAGGTTGTGAGGGTGTTAAGAAAGGGCCTGATAAAAATAAAACCGAGGATACGAGTTCTATCAAGCAGTGTTTACGTAAGGCTGCCGATGGTCATTTTACCGCTGCAGTTAAGGTTCTATGTTCCCGCCTACCATGCCAGCTTTCTTACCGACCGACCCTCCCCTTGTCGTAGAGACTGACAATGTGCTAGTGTGTATCAAATCTTTCCCTTAAGGTACGTCATGTGGGAGAGATGGTTTGAGGGCTCAGCACCTTTTGGACGCCCTTTGTGGGGAAGAGTCCATGATTGCGGCTAGTCTACTCAAGGCGATTGCAGCTATGGTTAACTTATGTTTGAGGGGGGGTTGCCCAAGGAGTTTGGCGGAATTCGTTGCATCTGCTCCCCTTACGCCCCTTCTCAAGCCTGATAATGGGATCCGGCCTATTGCAGTGGGTTCAATCTGGAGGAGAGTAGTCTCCAAGGTTGCTATGAAGGGGGTGGGGAGGGATATGGCCAAATACCTTGGCGACTTCCAGTTTGGGGTCGGGGTTCCAAACGGGGCTGAGGCGGTTCTTCATAGTGCGAACAGGTCCGTGAATGCGCACCACCGAGACGGGTCGCTGGCTATGCTTACCGTCGATTTCTCGAATGCCTTTAATCTTGTGGATAGAACTGCTCTTTTAAATGAGGTGAGGAAAATGTGTCCATCTATCTCTGCTTGGGTTGATTTCTTATATGGCCAGCCAGCTAGACTTTATGTGGGGAATGATTATATTTGGTCCTCCACGGGGGTTCAGCAGGGGGATCTCTTAGGGCCTCTCCTTTTTGCCCTTGTTTTACACCCCCTTGTCCTCCGGATCAGAGATCGCTGCAAGCTTCTTTTCCACGCATGGTACCTGGATGATGGGACCCTTATTGGAAATGCTACTCAGGTTGCCAAGGCTTTAGACATCATTAGAGTGGAGGGCCCCTCTTTGGGCCTCCTTGTCAACATTAAAAAAACTGAAGTTTTTTGGCCTACATGCGACGGGGTGAAGACTCGAGAGAGCTTATTTTCGCGGGAAATTGGTAGGCCGGTGCATGGGGTGAAACTCTTAGGTGGTGCTGTCAGCAGAGATGGGGAGTTTATTAGTGGTTTGGCCCTCAAAAGAGCCAAACGTGCGGTTGACCTGATGGGATGCCTCAAACGCCTTCGGAACCCTCAGAGCGAACTCCTCCTGCTTCGTTCGTGTATGGGGGTTGCTAAACTGCTGTTTGGGCTCAGGACTTGTCAGCCTTCTTATGTCGGGGAAGCCGTCTCTGTTTTTGACACAGGTCTTCGGAAAACGATTGAGGACATTGTTGTTTGTGGGGGTGCCTTTTTTGGGGACCTCCAATGGAGGTTAGCTTCCCTCCCGACCCGCTTTGGAGGTCTTGGGATTTGCTCGGCTGGGGGCGCCTCTTCCTACGCTTTTGTGGCTTCAAGGGCCCAATCTTGGGTTCTTCAAGACCACATTCTTCGAGAATGTGGTGGTGGGTTGTTTGACTCTGATTACAGGGGTGCGTTGGACACTCTGCATAGTTCTCTTCCCGATCTTGATATTGACGGTTTCTATATTAAAGACACCGCCCCCCTTAAAGCCCAGAAAATTTTGGTGAATGCTTTATATAGTGAAATTGTCAAGACATTTGAAGAGAAGTTCGCTTTGTCCCCGCGGCAGCGAGCCGTGCTCAAGTGTTTGCGAGCCCCCCATGCTCAGGATTTCCTGTCAGTTATTCCCATCGAAGGTTTAGGGCAATGTATGTCGCCAGTGGAATATCGGGCTATCCTCAAATACCGACTGATGGTACCCCTTTTCCCGGTTGATAACCCGTGTCCCGTTTGTCGGAAGGCTTGCTTGGATTCTTTTGGGGAGCATGCTGTCCATTGCAGAGAATTACCGGGCTTCAAATACCGACATGACCTAGTTCGAGATGTGCTTTTTGATGTCCTTAAGCGGGCAGGGATCTCGGCTAAAAAGGAAGCCCAGGTGAACTTCTTGACCGACCCATTAGATGGGAGATCAACCCTTCGGCCCGCTGACATTCTTGTTTTTGGATGGGAAGGAGGGAAACACGCATGTGTTGATTTGACAGGTGTGTCCCCCCTAGTTGGGATAAGGGACCATGGGTTTAAGGCGGGTCAGGCGATAAACAAGGCAGAGGCGGGTAAAGTAGCTAAGCACGAAAAAGCTTGCCTCGTGAATTAGCACGTGTTCGTACCGTTTGCCTTTGACACCTTTGGCGCTCTCGCCCCTGATGCGGTGCGGTTCCTTAAGCGGGTTCAGCGGGTGGTCAGCAGTAACACCGCATATATTTATGGGGGGAACTTTGTGTTTAGTAGAGTAGGATTTGCTATTCAGAAGGGGGTAGCGGCGCAGCTTGTTGCCCGTCTACCTGCCATTAGTTTGTAATTGTGACGGTCATCTTGGTAAAGTTATATTTGATTTCCACTATTTCACCAATTTTATCAAAAAGTGATTTTATTAATGCTGGTGATATCAAGAAGGAAGTGTCAAAAGTTGAAAATAAATCAACAAGTGATTTCATTAAATAGAAGGTGAATGTGAAAAAACCTAAAGATAATCAGTTTCAAGTTTCAAAGCCTTATGTTGATGAATCATCCAGAAAGATGTATGTTCCAAAGAAACAAGGAGGTAGTGAGACTACATCTACCGAAGGTTATTCATCAGGAAGTTCTTCAACTTCAACAAGGGTTCCTTACATTAGAGAATACAAGGATAAGAGATTTTGCTTTCATTGTAATGAGGTGGGGCATATAGTGTTATATTGTCATTACAAAAACAAAGAGAAGAATTTTCGTATTTCAGAGAAAGTTACACCAACTGTTGTTCATGGTCAATCAAGAGTAGCAAAGATTCTGCAAAGACCGAATGTGGGAAAGCCTACATCTGATAATGTGAAGAAACAATCTATCAAAGAAAATTTGCCTAAGCAGCATGTTAGTAAACCTTTTGGGTTTAAGAAAGAGATGACACAACATGTTCATGATAGATTTTTTGATTCTAAACCAGAGTTTGTGCAATCTGGTGTTTAAAACAATGTTGTTTTTCATAAGTTTGTTGAGAATCCTAAAGTTGGATTCACAAAGAATACACAACCTGAGGTCAAACTTTCAAGACCTCAAAGGCGAAGAAGGAACAGACAGTTAAGAAAACTTTTGGAAAATGATCAATTTGAATTTGAATTTCAAAATCAATCCATTTTTTATAAGAAAAAGAATGTTTCAAAATCTAAAATGTCTAATTCGGATTTGCCTAAATCACCAAGGGTAGATGATAATAGAGATTGTGAATTGCTTGAGATTGTTTATTTTGATGCTAATGGAAGATCCAAGACCACAATGGCTTGGGTCCCCGTTTCTAACTGATTTCCTTTGTTTGTGCAGGGTCAAACAAGGAAGACTATCAACAACAAATGGTATGTGGATAGTGGTTGCTCCCGACATATGACAGGAAACATTCGTTTGCTTAAAGATGTTATTAAAATTGATGGAGGTTATGTCGCTTTTGCTGGTAATAAAGGCGGGTACATAACAGGTCAAGGAATGTTAAAGAATGAAAAGGTGAAGTTTGATAAAGTTAATTATGTTGAGCAACTTGAACATAATCTACTCAGTGTATCTCAAGTGTGTGATAAGAAGTTTTCATTTCATTTTAATGATGTTGAATGCTATATTCTAAAGCCGGGATTTGAAATACATGAAGAATGGATTCTGATGAAGGCTCCGAGAAGAAATGACACTTATGTTTTAGA
Source organism: Smallanthus sonchifolius (assembly GCA_023525975.1). Classification (NCBI taxonomy): domain Eukaryota; kingdom Viridiplantae; phylum Streptophyta; class Magnoliopsida; order Asterales; family Asteraceae; genus Smallanthus; species Smallanthus sonchifolius. The sequence goes on from CM042025.1 coordinate 32,693,877, forward strand.
CATGAGTGTTGCTACAACAATGGATTCAATTCCTACATGTTTACTCTCAAGAGCATCTGAATCTGACTCTATTCTTTGGCATCCGAAGCTAGCACATATCAATTTCAGAAAAAATGAATTATTTGTTGAAGAATGATTTGGTATCTGGTATTCCAAAAATGAAATTTGCTATGCCTGATGACTGCATTACTTGCAAGAAGGGCAAGCAACACATGAAGTCTCAAAAATCTAATAAACAAAATTCTATTGTTACTCCTTTAGAGTTACTGCATATGGATTTGTTTGGACCGATAAGTATTCGAAGCATTGGAGGTAAATCATACTGTCTGGTGGTAACGGATGACTTCTCAAGATTTTCATGGGTTAAGTTTTTGGCAACAAAGTCTGAAACGGTAGAGACAGTTCAATACTTAATTCCTGGGTTGGAGAATCTTTTGAATCAGAAAGTCAGGTGTATCAGAAGTGACAATGGCAGCGAGTTCAAGAATGGCAAGATGGGATTCTTTTGTTTACAAAAGGGTATACATCATGAATTTAGTGCGCCATATGTTCCTCAACAAAACGGTGTTGCTCAGCGAAAGAACAGAACTCTGATTGAGGCAACTAGAACAATGTTGGCGGATTCTAAGCTACGGGTTACTTTTTGGGCTGAAGCTGTGAATACGGCATGCCATGTCCTGAATCGTGTTCTGACCGTCAAGCGACACAACAAGACTTGTTATGAGTTGTTAAATGGTCGAAAGCCTAATTTGAATTATCTTCTTCCTTTTGGAAATTTGTGTACTCTTCTGAAAATCTGGGATGTTTCTACTAAGTTTAGCGAAAAGGCGATCGAAGGAATTTTTCTTGGTTATGTTGCCAGTTCGTAGAATAAAAGTGTGTATAACAAGGAAACATGACAGATCGAAGAATGGTTTCCAATCGATTGTTCTAATCGATCAATTCCCTAAAAGGTGGTTGGTCCAGAATGGGCGTTTGAATATGACAGCTTGTCTAAGTCTTTTAATTTTGCTCCTGACTTATCTGATGAAGAAGTTGCATTACTATACAATTCATGTCAAGGTGACCAAGATTGTGGTTTAATTCCAAAATAAACGGTTCCATATTCCGTTCTATCATCATCATTTCACCCTGATCCAAATGTTCCATCTAGTTCGGGAACTCATGAGACTGATAGTAAGGATGATGAACAATTTTTTTAGGATTCTTCTGCAGATCCATTAATTGTTGATGATTCATCCAACACTACACATGTTTAGGGGGAGTCTACAAATTTAGATTCTGAGATACTAGGTGATCAATCTTCTCAATCAGATATTACTCAAGTTGATATTTTACCTGTTCCGGAGGTGGCGTCCATAAAAGAACTCAAAGATCATCTGGTGATGAATATCATTGGGAATTTGCAAGACGGAGTTCAAACTCGTTCTATAACTGAAAATACTTGTTTATATTCTTACATTAGAGATACTGGAGTACTTGATGTTTGCTTACATTCTTGTTTTATTTCTCAGGTATAATCTAAAAATGTGCAGATGGCTTTACAAGACAACAACTGGATAGAAACAATGCAAGAAGAGCTTGCTCAATTTGATAAGCTAAAGGTGTGGAATTTAGTTGATTTACCAAAGGGATTGTATCCGATTGGCACCAAGTGGGTTTACAAATGTAAAAAGGATGATCGTGGTGTCGTGGTAAGGAACAAAGCAAGATTGGTTGTACAGGGCTTTAATCAACTAGAGGGTATTGATTATACTGAGGTGTACGCACCTGTAGCAAGGTTGGAAGCAATTCGTTTGTTTTTAGCTTTTGCTTCGTTCAAAGGTTTCAAGGTTTATCAACTGGATGTCAAAAGTGCTTTCTTGTATGGCAAGGTGAAAGAAGAAGTTTATGTTTGTCAACCACAGGGATTTGAGGATCCATTGTATCCTACAAAAGTGTTCAAGCTAGATAAGGCTCTTTATGGTCTTCATCAAGCACCTCATGCGTGGTATGAAACGTTTTCGCAACACCTTTTGGACAATGGTTTTGATCGTGGTCAAATTGATTCCACCTTGTTCATAAAGAAATCAAGGGGAGATTACCTGATGGTTCAGATCTACGTGGATGATATTATATTTGGCTCAATAAATGAAGAGTTATGCAAATATTTTGAGAGTGTTATGAAGTTGAAGTTTGAAATGTCCGCTATGGGAGAGTTGTCGTTATTTTTAGGATTACAAGTTAATAAAAAAGAGGATGGTTTCTTTATTCATCAGTCCAAATAAGTGAAAGACATTTTGAGTCGGTTCAAAATGGAAGACTGTTCCCCATATGACACTCCGATTCCGGTAAATCATAAGATGAATCCAGATCCGGAAGGATAGGATATTGACATCCGCTTGTACATAGCAATGATTGGTTCTCTCATGTACTTAACTGCTTCAAGGCCAGGTATAATGTTTGCCGCGTGTCTCTATTCCAGATTTCAAGCAAAACCAAAAGAATCACATCTGATTGCAGTCAAACGTATTTTTCGGTACCTAAAGGGGAAACCGAGATTAGGATTATGGTTTCCGCATGGTTCTAATTTTGAATTTAATGCTTATACTGACTCAGATTTTGGAGGTTGTTGTTTGGACAGGAAATCTACTACAGGAGGTTGGAAATTTCTAGGTAATCGTCTTGTGTCATGGCAATGTAAAAAGCAGACTACTGTCTCAATTTCAACATGTGAAGCAGAATATATCGCTACTGCAAGTTTTTGTTTACAAATTCTATGGATTTAGCAACAATTAAGAGACTATGGTTTGAATTTCACTTGCACCCCCATGTTTATTGATAATAATGCCACAATGTCTATTACAAACAATCCAGTTAAGCACAGTAAAACAAAGCACATTGAAATTAGATATTATTTTATTCGTGATTGTGTAGATAAAAGGTTGATTGAGCTGGTGAAAGTCCATACTTATGACAATCTTGCAGATTTGTTCACCAAGGCATTTGATCGTACAAGGTTTGAATTTCTGATAAAGATGATTGGTATGATCAATCCCGAATGAGTTTTGCTCAAAATTATTCTCATGGAGGTTTATTTTATTTTTTTTAACTGCTTTCTTTCATTTATACATTTCAATTTACTGTCAAAAAGCTTGTTATTTATAAAAAGTGTAAGTAAATTGAAAAATCTTAAAATCGACATCATTTGAGCATGAGAAGAAATGATAGTACATTAGTAGATATTCATTCACACATGACCTTAGATTGACTGGTTGGTGATTTGTGTTTATTCAATATATCTGATTTATATATGTTTTGATCTAAACTTCAGAGACTGCACAAATAGGAGATGATACTGTTATGTATGCATATAATTTAGCTTGTCAATAGGCTAAAAGTGTCTTTGAACCATTTTTAGTGTGAAAACATAATTACATATGTTGCAACTGTGATTTGAACCCATTTTATGCCTGGGTGTGTGTGTTAAAAGATCATTATCAGATATAGAATATGAGGCTTAAAGTGTTTCATGAGACCAGTATCGAACTATATTGATTAGCACAATTTTTCAGTTCACTTCAGTGCCCATGCCCCGAAAAACATGCAATGTGATATTGAACTAAGATATGTTTCTGACAACATCTGTTGGAACATATGCTTGTCCTTGGATCATATTGATACATCATCTTTACTGATTCCATTGAATTCATAATCTAGATAATAGTTAGATTCACGTACCTGAATCTTATGATTCTACATATATAAGCCAAGACATTGAATCATTCTGATTCCTTATATTCTTCGGGATCTGTTTCTTTTCCTGTGCTAATTGAGATAGTTTCATCCTAGAGATTGATATTATCTTTTCATAAGTATCATATGTCTTGAAGATAGTGCAACTTACTTTCTGTTGGTATAGTAGTGTGGTACACGTATTTCATACTTAAATGGTACCTTAATTCATAAGAAAGTGGAAATGAGATGCTTTTAGTTTCAAATCTTATAATATTGACAATCTGAATTTGTGTGTAATAGCCTGATCCTATTTTCTTGGAATGTTTATTGCGTATCATTACATGTAATATATGAAAGTCTGAAAAAGATAGAGGTTGATAATCTTGAAAGATATTGGTTTGATTGGTCAAGACTTGAAAGAATGACATAGGATATCAATTACCTTGATATACGGATTTTATATCGAAAATTTGTGATTGATATGTCATATATACTAATATGATCTTCTTGCTCATGGTGTTCAACAAAAATATGTTCTTTATTGCTTTTCAGTTTACTTCTTTTCAAGTTTGTACAAAGAAAAATAAAGAATATGTGTTTTCAAGTTTGTATAGATAAAAACCGAAAAGATTTTTTTTGTCATGCTTCCGTGAGAATTCCATCTCTTTAAACAAAGGTTTGGGATTGGATCGGATACAGGTTCTAGGTGATTGACAAGAAAATTGAGAGAGAGAGACGTATAGAAGGTTGTAAGTTAAAAAGTTCAAAATTTCTCTAAGTATGGAGAAGAAGCGACTTATTTTGTTTGCCTAGGTTAAGTTCGCCTGGTAAGCGAACTTAGTAAGTTCGCCTGGTAAGCGAACTTAGTAAGTTCGCCTGATAAGCGAACTTAAAACTGAAGCTTATATTGTTTATCTGAAGCGAACTTGTTCATATTCTCATAAACTTTGTCTGAAACGAACTTATCTCATTTTAAGCGAACTTGTTTTTGGTATTAGTTGTGTGTTTGAATCTGTGTTGTTGTTTCTATTTTCTGGTTATTCAAGGATTTGCGCTTCAAACCAAGGTATAATCAGGTCTTTTTATCCATTGAATCGTTCATATTAAGCAGGCTTATCTTCTAGGTTACGGTTTTTGTTGCCTCGACTGTGTTTAGATCTAATCCTCGATCTCATATGTGTTATGCTTGAAATTGATGTTTGATAAAGGTTTATCGAGGTGTTTCGATCATGTGGTGTTCGGTTTATTCATCGGATTTCATCGTTTAGGAGGTTTTTGATTTCTGTGGGTTGTTTTGAGCTTGGAGCGAACTTGCTCAGGCAAACTTATTAAGTTCACCTCTTGCAACTCTAAGCGGACTTAATAAGTTCGCCTTAGGGGACATAAGTAACTTTGACTTAGCATTTTTTTATAATTTTTTTGTTTTGTGTGTTTTGTTTTTAGTGTTTGTATCGTGTTTTAACATGTTTTGTGTGTGGTTTTTGCTATGTCCTTGTTATAGATGGATCGTCGAGTTGAATATAAACATAACCAAGTGGCGTTGATGGATCCAAATTTATCTGAAGCTCTGAATTACCGAGATATCATTAACTTTCTAAATAGATCAAGAATTAGTGTTGCTGTTTCAGCAAATCCCTACATCAGCTTGAATTACATTCAACAATTCTGGGATACAGCACAACATCACTGTACAGTTGATCCGAATGTTATTAGAGTTACTGTCAATAACACGGAAGTAGCAATTTCTGTTGATACTATTCGTCAAGCTCTACATCTGGGAGGAAATGATGAAGAACCTTTGGGGTTGCCGTCTACATTGATTATGGGTTGTTTTCAAAGGATGGGTTACAGAGGACGAGCTAATGATACTCAAGCAAGGAAAGGTGTTCTAGTAGGACAATGTAGATACTTTATGCACATCATTATTCAATGTCTTTCTCCTAGGAAAGCTGGAACTGATGGTTTGAAGACATCATTACAATCAGCAATGGTGGCTCTTACTTTGAATAGAGGGTTTAACTTTGCTCATTATTTTTATAAGGAGATAGTTGCACAGATTACTCCACCAGCCGGTCAAGGATTTCTTTTATATCCGAGGTTTATACAAATGATTCTGAATCATCTTATACCTAATTTGCCTCAGTTACCACAGCGTCTTACACTCACTCCAATGACTAAAAGGATTTTTACTGATTGTAACAACATGAAGCAGCAAAATCCAGCCTTGATACCTATTCCAACTCCATTGTTTGGACATATTATTAATCCTGATTATATTGCTCCTCAAAATGATAATTGGATACATCCAGAGGAGGTTCAACAACAACCACAAGCTCCACAGCAACCTCAACCACAACAAGTTGCACCTGAAGTACAACAAGAACAAGTTAATGTACAAGTTCAAGATTCTGCTCAAAATAATGTGATAGAACCTAATTTGGAGGTTCATAAGGAAGGTCAGAATGTTGAAAATGAGAATTTGAATGAAGGACCACAAGATAATCAAGAAGGACAAGTTAGTGATACTAGCACAAGCTCATCTGAAAAAGTTACTGATGCTGATTCTGATGCTACACAGGATTTTGATCCAGATCATTATGCTAGACTTGCTACTATTCCGTCGGCAAATGCTGGTAAAAGACTAAAGTCTGTGGTTACTAAACCAAGACGCAAGTCTGTTCGGGGTCTTCCTCCTGGAACAACACTTGGCAAAAGGTCGTTAAGAGATGAATCGTCTTCCGATTCTGATTATGTTCCTACTCCAAAGTCACAGAAGTTATTGTCTGCTTCTATGAATGCTGCTGCAACTGCTCGAGTAGGTGATGACTTGGATTTTGTGGATTATTTGCTATAACTCCAAATCCGTCTAAGACTACTTCACCTCATGGTACTCCTGCTCTAGTTCCTCCACCTCCTTCTTCTCAAGATGGTCCGTCTAGTTCCTCGAAGGATGCTAAAATTGCTGCTCTCCAAGGCAAAGTCTCTTTCCTAGAAGCTTAAGTTGCGGGTCTTCAAGGTCAAGTAGATGTATTAAGAGCGAATGATTTTCAGAGATAACAAACTCTTCAATCTCAAAGCAAGCAGATCTCTGAGATGCTGATTCTTGTTTCACAATTGATAGAGCGTATTGACGCTCTGGGGGAGATGCCTGTAGTGATTAAAATTGCTTGTCATACAGAGGCAGTTCAAAGAAATGACAATGAAGATAATTATCCCAGTGGAAACAAGGGTGAACGTCAATACACTGATGTTGCTCCGATATCTCAATTTCAGGGGGAGTCTACTTCAAATCAAGTAGAAGTTGCTGGTGAAAAAGATACAGGAGACAATGAAGAGGTTTTGCTTCTAGAATTCTTTAAAGATGATTCTAATCTTGATGAAGCTGAAAAGATAGACTGCTTAGATGATATAGATGAGTTGTTTGATGACTTAGAAGATGAAGAAAATGACTCAGAAATAGAATAAGGTGAGATAGTAGAAGTGGAGATTACCAAAGATAAAACAAGTTTGATGTATGAAGGTTGTGATGGTCGTAATGTGCCTTTTGACTTCATCCTAGATGATTTTATTCCTGAAGTAACTTCTGATGGAATGACTGACTCTATGGACTCTACTGAAGATGTCACAATGCCTGATCCTAACTCAGATTATGCTCAGTCAAAGACTACTGAAGAACCTGTGATGTATAGGGATACATGTATGACGAAAGAAAAATGGTTAGAGATGGTAAAAAGCTGGAAGAAAGTGTTACCCAAGTCACCATCACCACCTGTTTTGAAGGAAAGATGTATTGGTAGAATTATCAGTTGGTTCTTTGATGAAGAAATCAATATGTTTGCCTTAAAGAGATCTGATGATGTTCAATATTTGAAACCAAGACTTAGGTATTTTAATACTTTGACTAGATGTGAGCTGAATGGTTTGGTAACTAAGTCCTTAATCAACAATTCAAAGAATGGTGTTGCTAATGCTATAGCAAGGTTGATTAGATTGGAAAGTAGTTCAGGGAAATATGATAAGCTGAAACCACATAATGGCAAAAGAGTAAAGACTACTGATTCTAAAACTGGTAAAGTGATTTGGAGTTACAAGTTTAAACCAGTCAAAGTTGTAAAGAAGATAGCTTTGAAGAAAATACCACAAGATTGTCTGGGAAATATGAAGTGGTGGTATGTAGATGTGAACACTTGAGAGGCTAAGATTGAAGATCAAGTCAATAAGGTCATAGCTTGTTTCTATGATGCTATGAACCTTATTAACTTCTCAAAGAAAGACCAGCACATGTTAAAGAGGAAAGAGATTATGTTTACAAGTGAATGGCGTGAGCAGGGTTTACAGTATAAGAGAGTATTGGAGATTTGCATCAAACATGGAGTGTGCGCAGGGAGTAAACTACCAGAGAGTTGGAAGAGCTCAACATGAAGACAGATGATCAAGCTATTGTCAAGGGGGAGTCTGTTAGGACATAGATGTGTGACAATAGGCCTTGTAATAGATTAGATCTTCTATGTTATGCTTTGTAATGTTTGCTTAAGTTTTGTTATAGGCGAACTTAACAAATTCGCCTAGGCCTAGTTTAGGCGAACTTGCTAAGTTTGTCTGAATGACTGTAAGTCTATAAATAGGAGTTTACATGTTAGTTTTGAAGAGCTTTTGCAATTTGTGTTCAAGATCTGTAAACTCCGAGTTTTGGTGGAAATAGAAGGAAATATTATTTACATCTTGTGTTGATTCTAGTTACCTTGATATACGGATTTTATATCCAAGATGTGTGATTGATATATCATATATACTGATATGATCTTCTTACTCGTGATGTTCGACCAAAAAGATGTGATTTTGTATGTTTTCATTTAAGTTTGTATAGAGAAAATCCAAAAAAAAATATATTTTTTGTTTCTTATGTTTGAAAAATCAAAAAGATTTTATTTTTCCAGCTTCCATGAAAATATTATTTGTTGGTTTCCTCTTTTCCTAAGCTGATAATTGTAGACAAAAGTTGACAAGGGGTCCTTCTCCCGAGTTTGTCTTCTACAAAGAAAGAGAGAGTGTGCACATGTACAACACGAAGACTACTACTTGTTTGATGATATTGAAGACGGATGACAATCTTCTGAAGCTGTTGTCAAGGGGGAGTCTGTTGGAGCATATTCTGGTGACAACGAGCTTGAAGATTATATGTCTTAGTCTTAGAGTCTTTGACTTGTAATTGATAGAATTGTTAGCAACAATTAAGGGGGAGTCTGTTAGAGCATGTTTTGTAACTGTCGCTGAAATTCTGTATAAGTTCTTAGATAGGCGAACTTAATAAGTTCGCCTAAGCATCTTTAGGAGCGAACTTGTTAAGTTCACCTATGGTGCTGTGGGCATTTGAGTTTCCCTATAAATAGGTGTTTACAAGACTTCAGAACTTTGAGACCTTAGAAACAGAGTCAAGAACAGATCTGAGAGAGATTGTAAACAATGTTTTTGAGTGGAAATACAAAGCGTTATTTACTCCGTGTTGTTGATTGATTACACGTTGCACGTTGATCATGTATTCCGCACGTTATCACCGTGTCGTACCGCGAGTCTAGAAGACCAGTCACGACCCAAGGGACCTACAAGACCAAACGAACTAAGACACGTAACAAAGACCAAAGATAAGACAAACACCACCTAGACCAGGAATCTTAATCACTAGCTCAACTACTTCCGGGACAACTGACTGTTTGACACCAGTTCTAAAGATAGACTGACTCGGGAATCACTAAAACATGCAGGATTTCCTCTCGGACTCACCTACACACCTCAACTATCCTAAGGGTCGGATTAAGCTCACCGGTAAGGAATTGGATTTCCTCTCGGACACACCAAAACCTAGAATACCACGTACTCAAAAACGGTTTCCCCTCTCGGTATCAAGCGCTCTATACTCACATGCTATCCTAGATTGATGATGTGTTAGTATTTACACATCTTTTTGGCACAAAACTTCATTCATTTAATGATCAATTCTTAGTTATTGTCAACGTTTAGACACTTATTTGCTTCATTTCCTGTTTTGTAGGTTTTTGTGAAGCTTAGTGAATAAACAAGAAGATTCCAGGATAAACAAGTGAAGTTTTAGGGTTTCTGTGATGGAGGCACGGTCGTGCCCCTATTTGGCACGGTCGTGCCAAGCTCCAAAACCCTAGGCACGGTCGCGCCCACATCTGGCACGACCGCGCCAAGCCAAATTCCAAGGCACAACCGTGCCTTGGCCGCCCACAGTCGTGCGTCATCTCGTGAGTTTGAACAGCCGTACATCCTCGATCAGTGGTACCCAATGGAAGCTACGGATCGGTCAAACCTCTGTCACACGGTCGCGCCAAGACCTAGACACGACCGCGCCCATGTCTTAGGCACGGTCGTGCCTTCTCTCCTGGCACGGTCGTGCCTCCCCTTTTCTACTTAAACAGAACTTAATTCTCACTCAGAGATTCAGTAACCCAGGGGAGAAACCGACTGTTCCAGCTCGAGCTTTCTTTGTTCCAGCCATATTTCAAGATTCTTAGAGAGGATACAACATCAAGAGGATCACCATACATCAACAACAACATCTAGGCTTGGAGGAGTGGTTTGATTCTTGTTTTCATATCATGTTTCTCACTATTTTTCCCTGCTTATTTGTAATTTTGATGCTCATGATGAGCTAAAACTCCTGTTCACTTTGGTTTAGATGAAGTTTAGATACATTTGACAACATTCATGGATTATTGGCAATTATTGTGTTAATGTTATTACAACCGTATAATTATTCTTTGATGAAATTATGTATTCAAGTATTTTGAGTTGTTTACAAGACTTGTGTTTGTGTATGTCATATTATGTTGGAAAACTTATGATTTATGCTCATATTCATGGATTGGTGTATGTAATTATACGAGTTTATGGCATTTGACTAGGAATGGTGAATGAAGTCTTGTTTATGAATCATTATATTTGTATGTGTAACCTTATGCTTATGTTTGGAAAGACAAAGTATTTGTTATGATGTGTCATATTTAGTATTGTGTTTATCTAGGAATTGTTGACACATCCTCCTAATTGATATAATCTTTATATGAACATTGTATGTTAAAGAAATGCATATTGTTGTCTAAATTAATCAACTTGAGGTGGATAGTGTGTTGTTCATATTATCTTTCCAACTAGTTGTTGGATTAGTATACCTTAATCGGAAGCTAGTTCAATCTTTATAAACATTGACATGATTATTAAACACGTGAGCCTCATTGTATGACTTTTGGTGGTTGGTTTGTGTAATTCATGCTAGCTTTCCGAATAGTCATTTGATTAGATATCTTTGACGAGAATTTAGTCAATTTATGTAACGTGTATTTGCCACATTTCTATGAATGTATTGAATGTATTCTAAATGGATTCGACACCGAAGTGATATTTTCTCCTTGATTGTTTGATTTGTGACTTTAGTCTAGTTTTATATTCTCACATATTAGTTTAGTTAAAAATCAACTTAAACATCTTTCACCCATACTTGATTGAATCTTAGTCCCGCTTTATTATCGAATCCCACCGTGTCTACAGATTGATATCCGGTTCTTACCTTTACTATATTGCTATCCGACGGGTACACTGCCCGATGTGTGTGATTAGTATTTGGTGAAAACCCTTTTTAAAACTAATTGTGTAAAATACTTATAAAAATATATATATAGTTTACACGCATCAAGTTTTTGGCGCCGTTGCCGGGGATACGGTTTTGCGAGAACGATTGGAATTAATTTTTAGTCATTTAGTATATATATTTTTGTGAATATCGTGTTTTTCTTGTTGTTATTTGCAATTTTGTGTGTATAGATATTTTTCGCATTTTACTTGTTATTTTATTTTTAGCTTCGTTTGTATATATATATCTTAGTTTTTATCCCATTTTATTTTTTATTTACTTTACTTTTATTTTCAATTTTTTTATTTATTTTATTTTTATTTTTTTATTTTATTTTGTTTTATACTTGTTTTTGTCTAACTTGTGTTTTCCTTATCCTAGGTTCGCGTATTTAAATCTAACTTGTCGTGCAGATCGTGTATGTTCTCAACTCCCGTCGAGGAGGTTCCTGAGCCGTCTTCCGAGCCGGAGCGTGATCTTCATCGCAGATTGCGAGCCCATTCCTGATTTGTGGCCCGGTTACTCGAGTTTGACGAGGTTGTTGTTGACGAGGTTTTTGTTGACGAGGTAGAGGAGATGACGAACGAGGATGCGGGTCGGACGCTTTCGGATTTTGGCAAACCGACACTTAAGGGTTTGGAGTCGAGCATCAATAGGCCGACGGTTGGAGCACATCAGTTCGAGATCAAATCCAACATTATACAGATGGTGCAGAACATGTGTCAGTTCGATGGCAAGGATCACGAGGATCCTAATACTCATTTGGCCAGTTTCTTAGAGATTTGCGCCACTTTCAAAATTCGTGACGCTACCGACGATGCTATTCGGCTCCGGTCGTTCCCGTTTTCCTTACGGGATCGAGCCAAGGCTTGGTTACTGTCACTTCCCCTAGGTCCATTAGTACTTGGGACCAGATGGCTGCTAAATTCTTAGAAAAGTACTTCCATCCGGAGAAAACATCAAAGTTGAGGGCTAGGATTATTTCTTTCCAGCAGGACGACGGGGAGACGATCTATGGGGCGTGGGAGAGATTCAAGGAACTGATGAGGAAGGTTCCCCACCATGGATTGTTGAAGTGGCAGCAGTGTGAGACCTTTTACAATGGTCTGGAGATGACCGGGAAGCAGCTGATTGATGCATACGCGGGTGGAGATATTGGAACAAAGACACCCCAGGAGGCGTATGACTTGCTAGAAAAGGTGGCAGCGAAGAGCTAAACTCAGCATACTTTCCGAGCGAGAACTCAGAGGCAGGGTGTCCATCAAGTGGATGGAATTACCTCTTTAGCTGCCCAGGTGGAAGCACTTTTCACCAAGATTAATCAGATGCATGTCCACAAGGCCCAGTCCTTGTGTGAGTTTTGTGGTGGGGCGCATCCCACGAGTGCTTGTCAGGTTGGGGATCAGGGGGCCCACGAGCAGGTTGATTTCATGTCCAACCAGAATCGCCCCCAGAATAATCCCTACAGCAACACATATAATCCGGGGTGGAGGAATCACCCGAATTTCAGTTGGAAGTCTGGTAACAACAGCCAGCAACCACCCAGATTCACTCAGCGCCCCCCATTCCAGCATCAGTCCCACCAGTCTCAGGGACAGAGTTCCCAGTTTTGACCTCAGCAGGGCCAGTTTCAAGGCCAAGGTTCTAGCAGCGGTCCACCACCCGTACCTGAGGGTAAATCCAGTTTGGAGGACATGGTTGCACGATTACTTGCCAACTCAGAGAGTCAGAATCAGTTGGTAGAGAAGCAGAACCGGTACATGGAGGAACGTTTCCACACGCATGAGACTGAGTTGAGGAATCAGAAAGCTTCGATCCAGACCATAGAGAACCAGGTCAGGCAGATCGCGAAGCTTCTTTCTGAGAGACCGCCAGGTGGCCTGCCTAGCAACACTAAGCCCAATCTCAATGCTCATGTGAAGGCCATCACTTTGAGGAGCGGTAGAGACACAGGACCGGATCCACAGGTTCCTGTGGACGAGTCATCTGAGGAGGAGGTTGTGATTGGGATTCCTGATGAGACACCGTCGAGGGGTAAATCGGCGAGCACATCGCGCCCTCGCGAGCCTGTGAGAGATTATACTCCCGCCATTCCATACCCAGGCAGATTGAAGAAGCAGAAGATGGAGGAGAAGTATGGTAAGTTTCTAGGGTTGTTTAAGCAGTTGCATATCAACTTACCATTTGTGGAGGCTCTGGCTCAGATGCCTAAGTATGCGAGATTCTTGAAGGATATCCTCACGAATAAGAGGAAATTGGAGGAGTTATCTCAGGTGAAGCTGAATGAGGAGTGTTCAGCGGTGATTCAGAACAAGCTACCGAAGAAGAGACGAGATCCGGGGAGTTTTACCATCCCTTGTTTGATAGGTAGCTTGTCGGTTAGCAACGCCTTAGCTGACCTTGGTGCTAGCATTAACCTCATGCCATATGCAGTCTTTGCTAAGCTTGAGTTGGGAGAACCTACACCGACACGCATGAGTATCCAGCTGGCCGATCGCTCGGTCAAGTATCCGCGAGGATAGTGGAGAATATGTTGGTTAAGGTTGATCGTTTTGTGTTTCCTGTAGACTTTGTGATTCTGGACATGGATGAGGACAAGAATGTCCCTATTATCCTAGGTCGATCGTTCCGGGCCACTGCCAAGGCCCTGATTGATGTGTATTCGGGGAGGCTTACACTGAGGGTGGATGAAGAGGAAGTGACCTTTGATGTAGGGAGATCCATGCAGCATACCCAGAATCAGGATGATTCACTCTACTTTGTTGAGGCTGTTTATTCTTGTGTGAGTGATCATTTCCAGGACACAGTTGAGGAGGAGTCCCTGGACACCCAGATTGTAGGGGGGAGACATTTGATCCAGTTGGTGAGGATCAGTTTGATGAGCAGTTGCATAGCCAGGTGAGCTATGAGTTTCCCCAGTGTTCAACGGTTTTTGCTATGGTTGATAGAGAGTCTGAGCCGATTGAGCGTCCTTCTATTGAGGACCCACCACCTGTTGAGCTTAAGGAGCTCCCGAGCCATTTGGAGTATGCCTTTTTAGATGGTGAGTCTCGATTACCCGTCATTATCGCCTCTGATTTGACGAGTGATGAGAAGGAGAGGATACTGGAGGTGCTGAAGCAGCACAAGCAGGCTATTGCATGGAGGATTATGGACATTAAGGGAATTAATCCCTCTTTTTATACCCATAAGATCCTTATGGAGGATGACTACAAGCCCGCTGTGCAGCACCAGAGGAGGTTGAACCCGAACATGCAGGAGGTAGTGAAGAAGGAGGTGATTAAGTTACTGGATGCTGGTTTGATTTATCCCATCTCCGATTCTCCTTGGGTTAGCCCGGTTCAGGTTATCTCTAAGAAGGGAGGCATGACTGTCATCACCAACGAGTGGAATGAGCTGATTCCTACTCGTACAGTCACCGGTTGGAGAGTTTGCATCGATTACCGCAAACTCAATGATGCTACTCGGAAAGATCATTTTCCCCTCCCGTTCATTGATAAGATGTTGGAGAGATTAGCGGGAAATATGTTCTATTGTTTCCTGGATGGTTTCTCAGGCTACTTCCAGATCCCGATTGCTCCTGAGGATCACGAGAAGACGACATTCACATGTCCCTATGGCACATTTGCTTATCGGCGGATGCCCTTTGGATTGTGCAATGCTCCGGCCACTTTCCAGCGTTGCATGGTGGCCATTTTTCATGATATGATTGAGGAATCCATGGAGGCTTTCATGGATGACTTTTCTGTGTTTTGGAGTTCCTTTGATCATTGCCTCGAGAATCTGGAGAGGATGTTGGCTAGGTGTAAAGAGGCGAATCTGGTGTTGAACTGGGAGAAATGCCACTTCATGGTGAAGGAGGGCATTGTGCTTGGGCACAAGGTTTCACGTGCGGGGATTGAGGTTGATAGAGCTAAGATTGACACCATATCTAAGCTGCCCCCGTCGACCTCTGTGAAATCTATTCAGAGCTTCCTTGGTCACGCGGGCTTTTACAGGCGTTTTATCAAAGATTTTTCTAAGATTGCCCGACCGATGACCTAGCTTCTTGAGAAGGAAGCCCCATTCGTGTTCTTCGACGAGTGCCTCAGTGCATTCGATTTGTTAAAGGAGAAGTTGGTGAATGCCCGTATCATGGTGGCTCCTGATTGGAAGCTTCCATTTGAGATCATGTGTGACGCGAGTGACTTCGCTGTTGGGGCGGTCTTAGGACAGAGGAGAGAGAAGCAGTTTCACCCGATTTATTATGCGAGCAAGACGCTCAATGACGCACATGAGCATTACACCACGACAGAGAAGGAGCTCCTAGCCGTTGTCTTCGCTTTCGATAAATTCCGGTCTTATCTCGTCCTATCAAAGACCATTGTATTCACCGATCATGCAGCCCTTCGGCACCTGTTCAGAAAACAGGATGCCAAACCCCGGCTAATCCGGTGGGTTTTGCTGCTTCATGAGTTCGACATTGAGATCCGTGATAAGAAGGGCGCGGAGAATGTCGCAGCGGACCACTTGTCCCGTCTTGAGTGCTCAGCTTCATCTGAACTTGTGGGGTCATCCATAAATGACAATTTTCCCCACGAGTTTCTCATGCACATACAGACACAGGATGAGGAGTGTCCATGGTTTGCTGATTTTGCAAACTTTCTTGCTAGTGGGATTGTGATTAAGGGCTTAACGCATCAGCAGAAGCGAAAGTTCTTTGCGGATGTGAAGCACTATCTCTGGGAGGATCCCTATTTGTTTCGAGTCGGAGCTGATCAGATCGTGCGCAGGTGTGTGTTTGGAGATGAGGCACTTCAGGTTCTTAGACACTGCCACGAGGGCCCGACAGGTGGACATCATGGAGCTACATTGACCGCGAAGAAGGTCTTTGACGCCGGTTTCTTCTGGCCTGCCATCTTCCGGGATGCTCATGAGATGATCCGTGCTTGTGACGCTTTCCAGAGGGCGAGCAACATTTCATCTAGGAATGAGATGCCCCAGAACAACATCCAGATTTGTGAGATTTTTGATGTCTGGGGTATTGACTTTATGGGACCTTTCCCAGCTTCTCGTGGCAACCGATATATCCTAGTCGATGTTGACTATGTTTCTAAGTGGGCCGAGGCTCAAGCCTTGCCTACTAATGATGCTAGGGTGGTTGTTCAATTTCTGAAGAAGCTGTTCTCTCGCTTTGGTGCCCCCAAAGCCCTTATCAGTGACCATGGGACCCACTTCTGCAACGCCCAGTTGGAGAAGGCTCTATCACGATATGGTGTGAACCATAGATTCTCCACAGCCTACCATCCACAGACCAGTGGACAGGTAGAGGTCAAAAACTGGGTCATAAAGCGGATTCTAGAGAAGACGGTTGGTCAGAACCGTAAGGATTGGTCGGATAGGTTAGATGATGCACTTTGGGCCTTCCAGACTGCCTATAAGACACCTATTGGCACCACACCATTTAGGTTGATCTATGGGAAGGCGTGCCATCTTCCGGTGGAGTTGGAGCATAAGGCCTATTGGGCATTGAAGGCGGTGAATCTTGACTTGGTGAGCGCGGGTGAGAACCGGTTCACTCAGATTCATGAGCTTGATGAGTTGAGAAATCAAGCCTATGCAAACTCCACGATCTACAAGGAGCGCACTAAGAATTTACATGGCCGACGCTTGAAGGACAAGAAGGAATTCCGAGTGGGTGGTGGTGTGTTGCTTTACAACTCTAGGTTGCGTTTGTTTCCCGGGAAGTTGAAGTCCCGATGGACGGGTCCCTACACGGTTAGGGAGGTGTTTCCTTATGGGACCGTCGAGATTGAGCACGAAGATGGGAGGATCTTCAAGGTCAACGGTCATCGTCTTAAACCATACATTGACGGACCGTTGACCCGGCATTGGAGGTAGTTGACCTCCACCCCAAGGACAAATGAATTCGGTGGCTTGAGTCTAGGTAACGACTCGTTAATAAACTTAGCCTGTTTCGGTATCATCTTTGGTAAGAATTCTTAGATTTTGTTTCTATGTTTATTTTCCTATTTTTATTATTTTTTTAGGATTTTACCATTCATTTTTGAGTTTAGGTATTCGGAGCATGTTTTGGATCGAGCGGATTGGGGATATGGATTGGATGTCTCAGGTATGTCTTCTGAATTTTTAGCAATTTTAGTTTGGAAGAATTGCAGTCGGGTTTTGTACAAGCTGCATAAAAATCAGGGTTTTCTGTCTGTTGGGCAAGAGACACGGTCATGCCTCCCTATAGGCGCGGTCGTGCCTCTAACCTAGGCGCGGTCGTGCCTAAGCACTTGGCGCGGTCGTGCTAAGTCATTGGGGGTGATTTAAATAACTTTTCAAACGGCAGACCTTTCAAACAACCCCCCTAACCTCCCAGCAGACGATTGCCCCTCCCCCTCGGCGATTTTCTTACCGTCACCATTTCCGGTCTACTTTCCTTCATTTCTTCGATCCAAGGTACGTCCCGAGCTCCCCATTCTCTCTTATTTAGCGATTATAAACCTAGTTTTCCTTTTCGTTTTTATTTTATCGATTTATAGATGTTTAAGTCTGTAAATACGTAGAATTAGGTCGTACATTGCTCCCTGGGATGCTAGGCTATGAAAGCCCCTTCATAAGTCATGCTTAATTAATGAAATTCGAAATTGTAAGTCGTAATTGGGTGGAGCACGGTCGTGCCCATTTCATGGCGCGGCTGTGTCTCCTTTGTTTGACCTTGGCGCGGTCGTGCCTAGACCAGGCGCGGTCGTGCCTAGACCAGGCGCGACCGTGTCTGTCTTGTTTGTGTGCCCGTGGTCGGCCAAGCGCGACCGTGGGCTTAGATATTGGCCTTGGCGCGGTTGTGCCCCTTCCCAAGCGCGACCGTGCCCCTTCATAATTAGGTCAGAAACTTCATAACTTCATATTAGCGTCTTCATAACTGTTTTAATTTTAATTTTGTTGTCGTGCAGATGGCAGGCAACAGGGACCACCCGTATCTTGAGTTCGATCTGAACGAGCATGAGTACGAGGCTCGTCTGGACGTTTTGTGGCCACGCAGAGGCCGGATTTTAGCCGCTCGTCGTTTGGAGCTGCCCGCCATAGACGCCATCGGTCATGGGGACCGGTGGAACGACCTCGTCACCGCCCGTGGCGCCGCTTGTTTAGACTTCACGCGATCCAGTATGTCGAGCTTGTGATGGAGTTTTTCTCCACTTACGACTTCGATTATCCTTGCGCAGACTTAGAGCAGCCGGAGACGATTAGGTTTAGGCTAGGAGGGGAGTGGCGAGTGATGTCCGTCGCCAGGTTTGGGAGATTATTGGGTCTGTATACGAGGCAGGAGCTTCAGACTGAGATATTCACCGATGGTAACACCGAGTTCCCGACCGAGCAGGACAAGGATCAGTTCTGGCACGAGTTTGGTTTTGGGATGTACGATCCGAGTTTGACCAAGGCTTCGAGCCTTCGGGACCCCTTGCACCGTGTTCTCCATCATTGCATTGTTTATTCTATTTCTGGGAGAGGTCAGGGGGAGACAGTAGTGAACCTTAGGGAGCTGTTTCACTTGTTTTGCCTTGTACGCCCGCGCACCTGCAATCTTGCGCATTCTATCGCGGGGTACCTGGTAAACAGCTCAGGGCGTGACGTCACCAGCGTGATATGTGGAGGTCACTTCGTGACCAAGCTGGCTAGGCACTTCCAGCTATTGACCGATGATTTGATAGGGGACCTGACCTCTGTGGCCGAGACCATTGTGATGACCGTGCAGACACTGAGGAACATGCACGTTGCTCGTCAAGGCGCAGGAGGGATCAGGTTGGTAGATAGATGGGGACGGACGTGGGATCCAGACCGTCCGGGCCCCGATCCAGATCTTGTTCAGGCCGAGGCTGTGGCCGTCGCCGCCGCCCACCAGGCACACGCTGCTCAGCAGGAGCACGAGAAGGAGCAGGAGCAGGGCCACGAGCATCAGCAGCCAGACCAGCCGCCTCCTCCGCCTCCGCCGCCACCACCACCACCGGTTGTCATTCCACATGACATATTCATGCGTTACTGGGCCTGGCAGTATGAGGCCCAGTGCGCCGCTGCTGCTGGCGGGGCACCATACGTGGTACCCCTCCCATTCTTTATGCAGCCGGAGCAGCAGCCGGATCAGCCACCACCATCACCACAGCATCAGCCACCACCATCAACACCGCATCATCAGTCACCACCACCATCACCACCAGCAGCAGGAGGCGAGGGAGGCGGGGCTTCCGGCGTCGACCTTGAGGGTGTGTAGTGGGAGTAGTACCTCCCATTTCCTTTTGGTATCATTTTTGTGAGTTGTACTTTCTTGTTTATTGTACAAACTCTTGTATCACGCTTCGGCGTTTTATGTTGTTCTTTTGTTGTACTTTTGTTTCCCTGTACTGTTTTTTATATTCGTCTTTACATTTATGTTTATATTTTGGCTTGATGTTACTAATCCTGTTTGATGTGGTTAGTCTTGATTAGATCTTGGAATTGTGGAACTACGTGGAACGTCATTTTTGTAGATAGGCTTTTTGCGTGTGCCATGATCGACACGAGGGAAGTTTCAGTTCTCCCTTCACACTCCATTGCATTGCATGTTTTTTGAATACATTGAGGGCAATGTATGTTTCTAAGTGTGGGGTTGGGTGTTTATTCTTTGCTTTACATTTTTTTTTTGTACATTGAGGGCAATGCACGATTCTAAGTGTAGGGTGGGAATTTATTCACGCGATGTTTGTCCTTTTGAGCATTTATCACTTCAATTTTTTGCAAAATCTTCCTTCATAATTTTTATTGACACTAAATCAGTTTTATAAAATTGAAAAACACCAAAATATAATAAAAGTTAACCGGTTA
The DNA here is from genome assembly GCA_023525975.1 of Smallanthus sonchifolius. NCBI lineage: Eukaryota > Viridiplantae > Streptophyta > Magnoliopsida > Asterales > Asteraceae > Smallanthus > Smallanthus sonchifolius. Next base: position 32,714,086 of record CM042025.1, read on the forward strand.
GCATTCACAATTTTTAGTAAATAATAGAGGTTTGATTTTTTGAAAGCAATTGAAATAGAAATTCCATCGAGTCAAACCCAATTTTTTGTAACAACCATGAGTTTTAGTGGGCTGAACGAATGAATTGTATGTAACCTTTTGCTTACACCCATTCCTTTCCGTTTCCGTGAGTTTATTTTTGAGCCTTGATAGCTTTAGACATTGTTTGCTCTCGTTTTTGCGGATTTGAGTGTGCCGGATGTTTCATGCTTATTAGAACTTGCTTTTAGTATACATTTCGAAATCATGAACATAAATATTGCATAAAAATGATTGAGGCATTAGGATAAACCACTTTGTTAGCCTTTTATTTTTATTTTCCCTCAACCGAACACATCCATTAGTTAGCCACGTTGAGCCTATCATATTTCTTTTCTTTAATTACCCACATTACACCGCCATTAAACCTTCATTAGCCTTTTCATTTATTTTTCACCCGTGTTAGAAATCCGGTCGGCTAATGTTAATTTTATAGCTTTTATTTTGTTGTAATTTTTAAATGCTTGAGAAGTTTTTAGCTAAGGAAAGATGCATATTGACTTAGTTCCCTTCAAAAGAAAAAAAAATCACCAAAATTAGGTGAATTATAGCCGATTAGAGCAATTTTGTGAGCAAAGATGGAAATAATTCGGTTGTTAGCTCTTATCTATACGGAAGTATTAGTTAGTTTATTTTTCATATTAGAAGTTGTTTTGGTTTTTGAGTTAGCATAACCGCCGGGTTTTTAGCCATTTAGCCATTTTAAAATTCCACTTCCTCTGCCTTAACCATTGCCAAGTTACAACCCATTTAAAGCCCTCTTGATTTGTGCTTTGTTTCATGTTAGTTGGTAGAGATTTGATCTTTTAGCAAGCTTATGATTTATGCATGATTCATTGTCTTGGCATTTGAGTGTTCTATACATACTCCGTTACTTGTATGATCATATATATTCCCGAGTGTGTGTGAACATTGTGAGAAGCATAAAGTTGCATGCTAATAATTTCCTAGGCATATTCATTTGCTCATTCGGTTATCACGTCATTGGACTCATTGGGTTTTATTTAGTTAATTTTGCATTTCTTGAAAATCTCTTCAAACCTTTATAAGTTTATTAATGCTTACTGTTTTCCCGATTTGACCCATAGTGTCATTGGAAGTTTTGTTTCATTTTGATTTCTTGTTTGAGGACAAGCAATGTTCAAGTGTGGGGTTGTTTGATGTGTTAGTATTTACACATCTTTTTGGCACAAAACTTCGTTCATTTAATGATCAATTCTTGGTTATTGTCAACGTTTAGACACTTATTTGCTTCATTTCCTGTTTTGTAGGTTTTTGTGAAGCTTAGTGAATAAACAAGAAGATTCCAGGATAAAAAAGTGAAGTTTTAGGGTTTCTGTGATGGAGGCACGGTCGTGCCAAGCTCTAAAACCCTAGGCACGGTCGCGCCCACATCTGGCACGACCGCGCCAAGCCAAATTCCAAGGCACAACCGTGCCTTGGCCACCCACGGTCGCGTGTCATCTCGTGAGTCTGAACAGCCGTACATCCTCGATCAGTGGTACCCAATGGAAGCTACGGATCGGTCAAACCTCTGTCACACGGTCGCGCCAAGACCTAGACACGACCGCGCTCATGTCTTAGGCACGGTCGGGCCTTCTCTCCTGGCACGGTCGTGCCTCCCCTTTTCTACTTAAACATAACTTAATTCTCATTCAGAGATTCAACAACACAGGGGAGAAACCTACTGTTCCAGCTCGAGCTTTCTTTGTTCCAGCCATATTTCAAGATTCTTGGAGAGGATACAACATCAAGAGGATCACCATACATTAACAACAACATCTAGGCTTGGAGGAGTGGTTTGATTCTTGTTTTCATATCATGTTTCTCACTATTTTTCCCTGCTTATTTGTAATTTTGATGCTCATGATGAGCTAAAACTCCTGTTCACTTTGGTTTAGATGAAGTTTAGATACATTTGACAACATTCATGGATTATTGACAATTATTATGTTAATGTTATGACAACCGTATGATTATTCTTTGATGAAATTATGTATTCAAGTATTTTGAGTTGTTTACAAGACTTGTGTTTGTGTATGTCATATTATGTTGGAAAACTTATGATTTATGCTCATATTCATGGATTGGTGTATGTAATTATACGAGTTTATGGCATTTGACTAGGAATGGTGAATGAAGTCTTGTTTATGAATCATTATATTTGTATGTGTAACCTTATGCTTATGTTTGGAAAGACAAAGTATTTGTTATGATGTGTCATATTTAGTATTGTGTTTATCTAGGAATTGTTGACACATCCTCCTAATTGATATAATCTTTATTTGAACATTGTATGTTAAAGAAATGCATATTGTTGTCTAAATTAATCAACTTGAGGTGGATAGTGTGTTGTTCATATTATCTTTCCAACTAGTTGTTGGATTAGTATACCTTAATCGGAAGCTAGTTCAATCTTTATAAACATTGACATGATTATTAAACACGTGAGCCTCATTGTATGACTTTAGGTGGTTGGTTTGTATAATTCATGCTAGCTTTCCGAATAGTCATTTGATTAGATATCTTTGATGAGAATGTAGTCAATTTATGTATCGTGTATTTGCCACATTTCTATGAATGTATTCTAAATGGATTCGACACCGAAGTGATATTTTCTCCTTGATTGTTTGATTTGTGACTTTAGTCTAGTTTTGTATTCTCACATATTAGTTTAGTTAAAAATCAACTTAAACATCTTTCACCCATACTTGATTGAATCTTAGTCCCGGTTTATTATCGCATCCCACCGTGTCTACGGATTGATATCCGGTTCTTACCTTTACTATATTGCTATCCGACGGGTACACTGCCCGGTGTGTGTGATTAGTATTTGGTGAAAACCCTTTTTAAAACTAATTGTGTAAAATACTTATAAAAATATATATAGTTTACACGCATCAATAGACCTAAGAGCAAGGAGTAAACTCCCAAAATACTTTTTATGACACGAAATTGCAAATGATAAAAATGACTCGGACAATTCACTATCATGCAATTGCTACCCAAACCGCTAAACCAAGAGACAACCCGATAACCTATCTCCTCTCGGACTCAAGATTGGTAAAGCACTGACTTATATAACCACACAAACCTGCTACAATGGTTGGCCTAACCATCTAGATCACAAACACCAAGTATATGACCCCAAAACCCGAAATTCTACCCGAAACACACAAAGTATTCAAATAAAACTTCAAGAGCAACAAATTCATGCAATATCAGTAGCAAATCAATACTAAAACACATTCATAACCATTAAATCGGAAGTCTTTACAATAATATCCGTCATACGATCAAATAAAACACGAAAACAATCAAACCATGTCAATATTCATCCTAATCTAGATAGCTATGAGTTTAGCTACTCATGATACTTAAAAATAATCCAAAGCCTACTGTAAACATGTTTAGAATTCGAAATAAATGACTAGAAGGAGAATTAGAACACAAAAACAATGTTTGCAAACCGAAATACGTCAATCTCTCTCAATCCTAGTGATCTCCAGCCTCAATTCTTGATCCTCAGAGCTTTTTGGTCACCTACTGTTGCAAGAGAACGATACCCCCCAATAAATCGCCGCTCAAATATTTTATAATCGAATTAGGGTTTTTTCGTGGAAAAGCGGATCTTCGCGTGTAGCGAAGCAATCCACCCGGCCCTTCGCGTACCGCGAAGGCCAAAACAGTCAGGCCCAATTATGGAAATCTTCGCGTGTCGCGAAGATCTGAGGCTCCTTCTTCGCGTAACGTGAAGACTTTAAATTCCAAATTTTTTCCTTTGTTTCTCTCCGGCTCCGTTTCTTTAGTATAATTCTTTGGTTTATCATACAAGCCTGCAAAATCAACAATAATTTCATTAGGTACCAATTTCTTTAGATATTTGCTGATAAAACCGAGTAAAACGGGTCAAGAACACCCATAGAAACATATGTGTTTTAGAACACATCAAACATTCTCACACTTGAAGTTTGCTTGTCCCTAAGCAAAGCCCAAAGAAGTACATCCAACCAAGTAATCACACAAAAATAAAAATCCTCAAGTTAAGGTCAGAAACAGGTCGCGAAGTCCAATAACAACGAATGACTCCCTAGGTTTTACAACGTTCGATAGATTTACAATCCAACCAGTCTAGACGGAACCTAACCTTTTGAAAACATGGGCACACTTAATCAAGAATCACTTTCTTTCAAGCTCTAACTGCGCACAACTCGTACCCCTCACAAGAGTTCTCTCCTCTGGCTTATTTCTGTGGCTGGCAAAAGATGTGCCAGATCCTATTCTAACTCTCAGACCTACCAATAAAATGTCTAACTCATGTGCTTGAGAATCAATCAAACCTCCACCCGAATGTAAAGATCAACACACAAATCAACAAGGTCTTTCTGGGTTGTATTGTCAAGCTAGGGTTCAGGGTATAGATAGGGAATTTTAAATGGCTAAGGTGAAACCGGTCCGGACTAATGAACTTAAGACAAAAAGAATGAAAAGATAAAACAAAACTATGCTAAACCGTGAGGATCCTCACACTTATTCATTGGAATACACTTGTTTTTAACCATAACTTTTTCTTTTCTTTATTTTTCTTGCTATTGCTAACTGTACAAGCTTGAATCAATCCGGACCAGTGACACGGGGTTAAAATGTAAAAGGTTGCAAAGGTTAGGGTGTAATATGTGGGTTAATCAAATGAAAGGGAATAAGGCTCAAAAGGGGTCACTACGGGGTAATGTTCAGGTAGGGAAACAAAAGAAAGGGCTATATAAAAAGGGTTAAATCCTAATGCCTTAGATCATTTCTGTGGGCTGTCCAAACCTAGGGTCTCTAAATGTATCAAGATAATGAAGTTCTAACCAGACAAATCATGCAGGTAAAACACACATCAAACGAAAATCAGTGAATATAAATGAATATGAAAAGGCTCAAAGATCTCACTGAAATGTGTGGAATCGGGTTACCGATACAAGTCATGCACAATAACAAACGTCTAGTCTGCTAAACTCTCCTAGGCACCCCAACATTTTTCTTACTGAAAATAAGACTAGTTGAATACACTTGGAGAATACCGCGTTAGGGCAACATAAACCCACACCCGACCCGTTTAAAACTCTTGATTTACATCGCACAAAAACAAGTCTTTTGTGTGCCCGGACATAAAAATAGTATGTGATACTCTCGGGACTTGCAAAAACAAACAATTTTTTTTTTATTTTAATTTATTATTTTTTTTATTTTTTATTTTTTACCTAACAAATTTAGACTCATCAGTCTCCCATCCTCACACTTGAAAGTTACATTGTCATCAATATGAAGCAAGAAATGACGAAAAATAAAAAGACAAAAATAAACAGGAAAGGACTTAGTTGGTAATGTATATGCACTGAAGTGTCTAGCTTTGTTCTTCCATTTGTGCACCATATAGCATTTCAGTCGTGGTTGCTCACATTCTTTCGGGTTACCTTTACACAAAGAACAAATTAGGATCGACTCCGCCCGAATGGAGATTGAGTACGGATGAAGCGATCAATACCTGCAAAATAAAATTCAAAGAAAACCCGCAGCATTAAACTGACTCATTTTACAGACTCAAATTAAAATAAAAGACTCGACTGACTCGCTAAGACTCAAGATAGAATGCAGGGGCTCGTACCTTATTTGTGCCAAATATATAGACATGAATGCAATAGCAAGGCGGATCATTGGTCATGCATGATTTTTAGTATCCCATGTTAGTGGATGATATGATGATGATGGATAGGACGGTAATGGGTGATGGTGATAAATGGGTCAACCACGCAAAACAAGGAAAAAAGGGCAAGACCAGGGAATCCTAGACACTCCTCACGTGTCGCGAAGAGGTGGGTTTTAGGCCGGCCAAAATACGACATCCTCGCGTGTCGCGAAGTGCCATTCTCCAGTTTTCGCGTACCGCGAGGAGGTGTCAATCACAGTAAGTTTTTTTTATTTTTTATACTTAGAAAAATTTTGCCCCAAAAAACTTTTTAACCCCAAATCACTTTAAAACTTGTTCCAACAATAAAAAAAACTGTAAAAGTACCAGGACACAAACAAAATATAATACCGAGAAACAGATGAGAAATACAACTCGGGTTGCCTCCCGAAAGCGCTTGGTTTACCGAGTCCTCAGCCTGACTCTTCCTCACACTTAGCTCTGTGGCGGGTCGAGGTGCACCGCCTCTACTGAGCGTTCCGCAACCGGGCCAGTGATATATTGCTTCAACCTATGCCTATTTACCTTGAACTTCGCTCCATCTTCTCCCTCTATCTCTATCTCGCCGTAAGGAAAAACCTGAATGACTGTGAACAGGCCCGACCATCGAGATCTCAACTTTCCCTGGAATAACCTCAACCGTGAATTAAACAATAGCACTCGATCTCCTACCTCAAACTTGTAACATCTCAGAATTTAGTATTCATATTTTAATTCAATGTAATGCAATTTCAAATTCAATGTTCGTGCACTGCCTTATTATTTTTCTTACCTTAAACGAAATGCAATGATTCAATACAAATTTACAAGTTTTGCTCGATTATATACACTTAAACGCTATACAAGTAACTATTTATTTCAAACTAATCAAACCTGAAAAAGTCAAGGACTAAAGTTGAAAATTTATCAAGAAACCCTAATTAGCACGGTCGTGCTTCGTCCTGGCACGGTCGCGCCAAGTGCCTCGGCACGATCGCGCGACTGGTCCTGGAACGATCGCGCCCGGTGCCTAAGCACGGTCGTGCCATATTTAGGCACGGTCGCGCCTGTGAAACAACTGAAACGTAACTGCAAATTTAATTACCCGATCGTTCGAATCCGTAACATCCATCCGTTTCTTTTCCCTTAACAAACGTATTATTACTTTCCAAATTATTCAAACGCCTCAGTTTCATATTACCAATCTCGAAATTTCTCTCTCAAATCTTTTCAAGAAAAACCAAGAAATTCTCACCTGCAATCCGTATTCTCTCAAGCAAGCAAGATATTCGTGTCACTCGTCCCTCCCTAGAAGTTCTGGACTGACTGGATTGGCCGGAGTGCAACAAGGATCACCGGAACTCAATCTCGCCGTCGCCGGAATTTCCTCTCTACCAATATCCATCGATTCACTACTGTTCAGGGTAACTCAAACCTTTAATTCATTCATTTCAGTATCGAAAGCCCCTATTCAATTTGGGCTTCCATTATAGAAATCGATCTGAATCAGAACTCATGTTTTATAAAAAATGATTTAATCGAATCCCTGCTTAAACACGATGTACATGCAATTAAGTTATATGAAAAGACTCGTAATAACCCATTAATCAAAATCCCTAACAATTCCAGCGTTTAAAATACAAGAATTTGTCAATTCGTGTCTGATTTGGAAGAGACACGGTCGCGCTAATCATCTAGCGCGGACGTGCCTCATGTAGCGCGGTCGTGTCAAATAGCGGCGCGGTCGTGTTCACCTGTCCAGACCTTGTCCTGCCCTCTTGGCTAGTCTCTGTTGTGTCTAAAGATCATAGACACGACCGTGCCGGGCCATGGCACGGTCGTGCCTGTTGACTGGTCTAGTTTGTGCCCTCTGTTGATCAACCCGGTCGTGCCCCGACTAGCGCGGTCGCGCCCCTGGCTTGAGCACGATCGTGCCCTTTCGAGGCACGGTCGTGTGAGACTCAGAACTTTTAACAGAATTATAATTTTATATATTTTAACCAGTAAATGTATCAGATTTTATAAAAATATGTTTTCTGTATTTAAAAATGGATTAAAAGTTTAATCTTGGCATAAATACAATTTATTTAAAAGTTTATGAAAAATTAAATTTATATTTATTATCTTACACTTAAATGATATTTTAAATAATTAAGTTATAAAAATTATAAATAAATAAGATAATGATTATTTATTTAAATTACATTTTAAATCAAAAATCATTTATTTATTTATACTTAATTACAATTAATATTTACATTATTTCATAAACTATAATTATATATTTATTCAATTATTCAATTCAAACCTAATCAAATTGTTTCAAAAATATTTTATTTCAAACTCTATATATTTTATTCAATACTTTTTAAATACAAATCAATAGTTTTATATACACAAATTCAACTTTCATTTTAGACTTAAACTTTATGCATATATTTGATTCAATACACATTACTCTTTAGGTTAAATTGTGCATTTCGAGGATCATATTTGCTATCTATAATCCTTGTTAGCTACACTTCCATACCAAGTGAGTATTCACAACCCCTTTTTACTCTTTTACACTTTTGGGGTGGAACATGAACTCTATACACATTACACATTACACATTTACATTTACGCAAACAACACAAGTACAAAAATCCTATTTACATACATGTGTGCAAAATTTGAGCTTTGTGCCCGAGTGCTAGTTGTGCTAACCTTTGTATGCGATTATGTGCAATCATTAACTATACAAGCCGACGGTTTTCAATGATAGATCTATTGAGTCTGACAAACCCACCCATGGTGCGCGGTGATTGAAACCGACAACACAATTTTTGCATGCTAGTTACAAGGTTTGGTTGTACATGGTTACACAATAGCTGCTTCCCAAAAATGCCTTATTTTATCATGTTTTGTAAAGGATTTGTTTTCAACTATATGCTATCTACATACAACTGTGTTATACTCACTAACTTTTTAGTTGACTTTATTTTATGCATGTTTCAGGCCCCAATATGTGAGAATGATTCAAGACGTGTTCAACATAGGATTTGGACTTAGCAATTTAAATCAAGAACTTTATGAGTTGTTTTATGTTTCATGTCTGACTTTGGTTTGTACTTGGATTATTTGTAACGGAAATTTAACTTTAATATATTTCAATTTAGTCAACCATGTGCTATGAACAATCTTACATGTCCCGCCCCGATGATTCCGCCATCGGTCGGGGTGTGACAAAACTCCTTACCACCTTTTATGTGGCGATCATGCAACTCCTTAGTTCTCAACTTATAATCATATGAACGCGTGTATGCGCGATCTCACCGCTCCTCTAACTCATGCAACTCATATATCCGGTTCTCTCCCGCCTTGGGCTCGCCAAGATTGATAGTGAGGAGGGCCCAGTATGCACGATGCTCTAACTCAACCGGCAGATGACACGCTTTTCCATAAATCAACCTAAACGGTGTGGAACTGATAGGTGTCCTGAATGCCGTACGAAAAGCCCAGAGTGCATCATCCAACTTATCTACCTAATCCTTCCTATTCGATCCAACCGTTTTCTCTAGGATCCGCTTAATCCCACGGTTGCTAACCTCTACCTTCCCACTAGTCTGTGGATGATAAGTCGTTACAAGTCGATGGGTGGCCCCATATCTTTGCATGGTTTTCTGCATCTGCGCATTGCAGAAGTGGGTACCTCTGTCGCTAATCAGTGCCTTTGGCACACCAAATCTAGCAAACAACTTCCTCAAGAATCTCACAACTACTCTTGAATCATTCGTGGGTAGAGCTTCGGCCTCCACCCACTTAGAAACGTAATCCATCGCGACGAGTATGTACTTATTCCCTCGAGATGACGGGAACGGTCCCATAAAATCAACCCCCCAGAAATTAAACACCTCAACAATCTGGATGGGGTTCTGTGGTATCTCATTCCTAGAAGAGATGTTCCCCGTCCTCTGGCATGCATCACATCTCCTAACAAACACGTGAGCATCCTTAAATATCGTCGGCCAATAAAAACCTGAATCAAATACTCGCTTAGCTGTGTAGCTGGCCCCATTATGACCTCCAGTGGGACCCTCGTGGCACTGCCTCAAAATGCTCTCTACCTCACTCTCGGCTACACATCTCCTAATCACCTGATCTGCTCCTACTCTGAACAGATGTTGATCCTCCCAAATGAAGTGCTGAATATCCGCGAAGAATTTCTTCTTCTGCTGGTGAGTCATGCCCTTTATCAAGGTGCCATCAACAAGGTAGTTCGCAATGTACGCGAACCAAGGGCAATCGTCCTCACTCGCACTCACTCTCATCAAAGTCTCTTTGGGGAAACGGTCATCAATCTGAACTCCCGTGTGATCATTCTCATCACCCTATAATCGTGACAAGTGATCAGCTGCCACGTTCTCAACTCCCTTCTCATCCTTAATCTCTATGTCAAATTCTTGCAGCAATAGGATCCAATGAATAAGGCGTGGCTTAGCATCTTGCTTGCTGAAGAGATATCTCACAGTTGCGTGGTCTGTGTAAACGATGGTTTTGGAAAGCACAAGATAGGACCTGAATTTATCGAATGCAAACACCACGGCCAACAACTCCTTCTCCGTGGTGGTGTAGTGCTCTTGAGCATCATTCAAGGTCCGGCTAGCATAGTAAATGGGATGGAAGTGTTTTTCCTTCCGCTGTCCTAAACCCGCCCCTACTGCGAAATCGCTCGCATCACACATCAATTAGAATGGAACTGACCAATCTGGGGCTACCATGACAGGGGCATCAACCAACTTGCCCTTCAATAACTCAAATGACCTTAAACACTTATTAGAAAACATGAAGGGCACATCCTTCTCCAACAACTGAGTCATTGGCCTCACTATCTTGGAGAAATCCCAAATGAATCGCCGGTAGAAGCCGGCGTGGCCAAGAAAACTCCTAATCGCTCTCACACATGTCGGCGGTGGAAGTTTAGAGATCGTCTCTTCTTTAGCTCTATTTACCTCAATGCCAGCACGTGATATCCTGTGCCCTAGCACTATGCCCTCTCTCACCATAAAGTGACACTTCTCCGAATTCTGCATCAGGTTTGTCTCCTCACATCGTTCCAACATTCTCTCTAAATTCCTCAAGTAGTTGTCGAAGGAGCTCCCAAAAACGAGAAATCGTCCATAAAGACCTCCATAAAGTCTTCGACCATGTCATGAAAGATGGCAATCATACAGCGCTGGAAGGTAGCTGGGGCGTTGCATAACCCGAAGGGCATGCGGCGGTAAGCAAACATACCATAGGGGCACGTGAAAGTGGTCCTGGTCCTCGGTTGAAATGAGGACCTGGAAATAACCAGAAAAGCCATCTAGAAAGCAATAGAACTGCTGCCCCGCTAGACGCTCCAACATCTGATCAAAGAGCGGTAGCGGAAAATGATCCTTCCTAGTCGCGTCGTTCAGCCTCCTATAATCTATGCACACTCTCCACCCCGTAACCGTCGTCGTCGGTATCAACTCATTCTTCTCATTCACCACAACTGTCATTCCCCCTTTCTTGGGGACAACCTGCACCAGACTCACCCATGCGGAGTCAGAAATGGGGTAAATCAACCCTGCATCTAACACCTTCAACACCTCTTTCTTCACAACTTCCTGCATCTTAGGGTTTAGTCTCTGCTGCCCTAGCACAACTGGCTTAAAATCATCCTCCATCAAGATCTTATGCGTTCAAAAGGAAGGGTTTATACCCTTAATATCCATAAACTTCCACGCGATCGCATGCTTATGTGCCTTCAGCACGCCAGCCAGTCTCTCCTTCTCATCTCCCTTCAGATCCGCATCAATAATCACGGGAAGCTTCCTCTCATCATCCAGGAAAGCATACTCTAAATGAGAAGGTAACTCCTTTAGCTCTGATGAGGACGGTGGGCTCTCAACAGATGGCCTCTCTACAGGCTCACTCCTTTTAATCTCCTCGAATCCAGTGTGATCCTGGGCAACATCACTCTCTAGAGGGCTCGAACTCTCATCAATGGTTGCTGCTGTCATCTCAATCTTGCCATTCTCTCTAACCAGGATATGCGTATCAGACGCATCTCCGCCACATATATCACTCAAAAACTCTCCCACATGTGACATAATCGCCTCTATGAAGTACAGTGTATCGTCCTGACTGCTCGGATGCTTCATGGACTTAGTCACGTCGAATGTCACCTTCTCATCATTCACACCAAGGGTCAGCTTACCGCTAAAAACATCTATCGTCGCGTGAGCGGTAGCTAGTAATGGACGTACTAAAATAAGAGGGACATGCTCGTTCTCGTCGATATCCAATATGACAAAGTTCACAGGGAAGACGAACTTGTCGACCCTAACCAACATATTCTCAACAAAACCGCGTGGATACTTAAACGATCGGTCGACAAGCTGAAGACTCATCTGCATTGGCTGCGGTTCTCCTAGCCCTAGCTTCTTAAAAACAGAGTAGGGCATCAGGTTGATGCTAGCACCTAGGTTGGCAAGAGCGTTGTCGACAGATAACCCACCAATAACACAAGGGATAGTGAAACTCCATCGATCCTTCATCTTCTACGGAAGGCTGGGTACTATAACCGCAGAACACCGTTCATTCATCACCATGGTGGAAAGTTCCTCAAGTTAGTTTTTTTCGTCAACATGTCCTTGAGATACTTTACATACTTTATCATACTAGACAGAGCCTCGACAAATGGGATGTTAATGTGTAGATGTCGTAGCATGCTGAGGAACTTCTGATAGTGACTGTCCTCTTTCTCTCTTCTAAGCCTACCGGGATATGGAAGTGGGGGATTATACTCTCTCACAGACGTCTCAGTCTTCTTCCTAGCTGTATCCTCTGTCACACCTTGACCGATGGCGGAATCATCGGGGCGGGTCATGTAGACTGTTCATGAGCACAAGGTTGGCTAAATTGAAATATATTAATCATCAAATTTCATTGTAAACATTCAAACAAAACCAAATCCAAGAAAGAACATAATTGCAATACATAAACTTCTTTATTTAAATTAGCTAAGTCCAAATCCTATGTGTAGCACATCTTGATCAAACTCACACATTAGTACCTGAAACATGAATAAAATAAAGTCAACAAAAAAGTTGGTGAGTATAACACAGGTTTATATATAGATAGCATATAGATTGTAAATAAACAAATCCTTACATATCATGAAAAAATAAGGCATTTATGGGGAGCAGCTATTGTGTAACCAAGTACAATCAAACCTTTGTAACTAGCATGCAAAAATTGTGTTGTCGGTAACAATCACCCTACCTGGGTGGGTTTGTCAGACTCAATAGATCTATCATTGTTTACCGTCGGCTTGAATAGTTAATGATTGCTCATAATCGCATATAAAAGTTAACACAACTAGCACTCGGGCATAAAGCTCAAATTGCACACATGAATGTAAAGAGGATTTGTACTTGTGTAGTTTGTGTAAGTGTAAGTAATAGTGTTGTATAGTGTTCATGTTCCACCCCAAAAAGTGTAAAAAGTAAAAGGGGCTATGTAATACTCACTTGGTTTTAAGGCGTAGCTAACACGAAATACTAGCTGGAAATGAGATCCTTGTAATGCACAACGTTAACCTAGTGTGGAATATATATAGGGTTAATAGTATGCTCAATATTCTATGTTTAAATCTAGGGTTGAATTGGTTGTGTGTATAAAGCTTGTGGTTTGTACTTGAATGGTGTTGTATAAATTAGGGTTTGAGTTTAGAATAACTAAAAAAACAAAATTATTATTTATAAAAATAAGTTAAGTATTAGAGGTACCTAACTAAATGGTTTTTGTTTAAATGTAGATTAAATAAATAATCTTTACCTTATTTATTTATTTGTAACTTAGTCATTTAGTTGTATTAGATGTTTTAAAATATTTATAAATGTCTTTTACTTTATTTTCATAAAGATATTTAAGTAAATGGTGTAAATAATATTTAAGTGTAGGGGTTAAATATGAATTTAATTTTGTAAGTTTTAAATAAATAGTTTCTATTTATTTATTTTATAAAGTCAATTATATTTATTTAAAAATTAATTTGAAATACTCATTGTTTTTAATTTATGGAAATAATTATTCTGTTAAGATTTTTCTCACACACGACCGTGCCTGAAACAAGGCACGATCGTGCTAAGACCACGGGCGCGACCGTGTTAGTCTGGGACGTGACCGCGTTGATCAAACAGAATGTATATTTGGGCTGTTCACTAGGCATGATCGTGTCTTGGGCCAGGCACGACCGTGTCTAGGGTTTTGAGGCATAACCAAGTCTAGCCAAGGGCATGACTGGGTCTGAGTGTGTGAGGCACGACCGCGCTGGTATTTGGCGCGACCGTGTCTCATGAAGCACGATCGCGCTAGAATGCTAGCGCGACCGTGTCTGTTCCAAACAGATTCAATTTGACTATACTTTATATTGTTAATGTTGGAATTCATGTGGCTTTCACCTATTAGATCATCACGAGTCTTTTTGTATAAATTAATTGTATTTAAAACGTGTCTAAGGTTCTATTCAATTAAATCATTTTTAACGAAAATGTAGGTTCGGGTTCGTGGTGATTTCCTTAATGAAAACCCAAATTAATATGGGGCTTTTGATCTATGAACTGAATCGAGTGAGAAGAAGGTTTCAATTACCCGAAATTGTAGCGAAATGATAGAGAACGGTAGAGAGGAGTTCCGGCGTCGGCGAGCTTAGTTTCCAGCATCTTCTGCTATGATTCCGGTTGCTTCAAGTGGGTCAGTAGCTTCTGGGAGGATCGTTTGTGCGTTTGCTTGGGAGAATTTCAAACAAATTGAGGAATTCGATGGTCTAGTGGATGATTTTGATGATTATTAGATGAATTGATGTAATTCCGTTTATTTGTTGTAATTATGCTGATCAAGTGGCTTAACTCTGTTTGTTAATTGTTGGAACGTGTAAAACGGTTACAAAATCGAACGTCTCTGTGATTAAAGGATGTATTTACGTTTTAACTGATGAGAGGCGCGACCGTGCCAATATGAGGCGCGACCGTGCCAAGGCACCAGGCGCGACCGTTCCAAAGCAAGTCGCGCGGCCGTTCCAAAGCAAGTCGCGCGACCGTGCCAAAGCACTTGGCGCAACCGTTCCAGAACGAGGCGCGACCGTGCCTATTAGGGTTTCTTGTTACTTTTCAACATCAGACCTTGTAACTTTAGTCTTTGACATATTTGTATAAATAGATACTTATGTAGTGTTTTAGTTGGTTACAATCGTATAAAATTTGTGGATTAGCATTGAAATATAGTATTTAATTGATGGTACGAATGGAACAAAACAGTGTACTAGAATTGGGTTTGAAATGCATTACATTGAATTTGAAATACGGATACTAGAAATCAGAAATGTTACAGTCTCCCCATGTTGAGGGAATTTCGTCCCGAAATTTAGCTAGAGGAAGCGACGACATCAGTAAAGAGATGGGGGTACTTGAGCTTCATTTGTTCCTCTCGTTCCTAAGTAAATTCAGGACCACGCTTAGATTCCCAACGAACTTTGACAATAGGAATACGACTTCGCTTGAGCTGTTTGATTTCACGATCCATGATTTCTACCGGTCTCTCAACGAAGTGCATCGTTTCGTCAATGTGCACATCGTCAAGAGGTATGTGAAGATTTTCATCAGCAAGGCATTTCTTCAGGTTAGACACATGAAATTTAGGATGTACGTTACCAAGTGATGGAGGTAACTCAAGTTTGTAAGCCACTTTCCCAATCCTTTCAAGGATCTTGAATGGACCCACATAGCGAGGTGATAATTTACCTTTCTTTCCAAAACGGATCACACTCTTCCACGGAGACACCTTTAGAAGAACAAGGTCACCGACTTGGAATTCCAAGGGTTTTCGTCGTTTGTCGGCATAACTCTTTTGCCTACTTCTCGCTACTCGAATGTTGTCACGGATTTGAATAATCTTGTCGGATGTTTCTTGAATTAGTTCGTGACCAATGATTTGTGCTTTACCAATCTCGTTCCAACAGATAGGAGAACGACACTTGCGACCATAGAGAGCTTCAAATGGAGCCATGTTGATACTCGTGTGGTAGCTATTATTGTAAGAGAACTCGATTAGGGATAGATGTGAATCCCAATTGCCACCAAAATCAATTAAACAAGCTCTAAGCATATCTTCTAGAGTTTGGATTGTTCGCTCGATCTGACCATCAGTTTGAGGATGGTAGGCCGTGCTCAAATCCAATCGTGTACCAAGAGCAATTTGGAGAGATTGCCAAAAGCGAGAGGTGAACCGATCATATCTATCAGAGATTATGTTTAAGGGAACGCCGTGACGGCTCATAATTTCATCAATGTAAATTCGGGCTAGTTTCTTAACCCGATAGTCTTCACGGATAGGCAAGAAATGAGCAGATTTGTTGAGACGATCAATGATCACCCAAATGCTATCATAACCACTCGTGGTGCGAGGGAGTTTGGTAATAAAATCCATGGCTAAGTTCTCCCATTTTCACACGGGGAATTTCCGGTTGTTCAAGTAATCCAGAAGGACGTTGATGTTCGGCTTTGACTTTGGAACACGTTAGACATTTGGCAACATAGAGAGCAATGTCCTTTTTCATACCGGGCCACCAATATTGTTGGCGAAGATCTTGGTACATTTTATCCGCACCAGGATGAATAGAATAACGAGTCTTGTGAGCCTCGTTCATGAGAAATGTATGGAGATCATCACGATCGGGAACCCAAATGCGGTTCAAGTAATAAAGTAAGCCATTAGGTTTTGATTCAAGTTGAAGTTCAACACTACACGACATTTCCTCGTACATGTAACCCTCGATGACTGAGACGTGTTGAGCTTTAAAGAGGCGATTTTGAATGTCGGTTAGAATTCGAACCCATTGAAGCATGAAATGGTCCTTTCGACTCAAAGCATCGGCTACCACATTTGCTTTGCCGGGATGGTAACGAATCTCGCAGTCATAGTCGTTAAGGAGTTCAACCCAACGTCGTTGTCTCATATTGAGTTCTTTTTGGTTGAAGATGTGTTGGAGACTTTTATGGTCGGTGAACACCACACATTTTGTGCCATAGATGTAATGTCTCCAAATCTTCAATGCGAATACGACTGCACCCAACTCGAGATCGTGCGTCGTATAATTATTCTCGTGAATCTTGAGTTGTCGTGATGCGTAGGCGATTACTTTGCCTTGTTGCATGAGGACACAACCGAGACCTTGGTTAGAAGCATCACAGTAGACAACTAGATCATCATTCCCATTAGGGAGAGTCAAGATAGGAGCATTGCATAACTTTTGCTTGAGAGTTTGGAAAGCCTCTTCTTGTTTTGGTCCCCATTAATAAGTTTTACTCATGTGGGTCAAGGCGGTAAGAGGGACAACAATCTTAGAGAAGTTTGAGATGAAACGACGGTAATATCCCGCAAGACCAAGAAATGAACGAACTTCAGTGGGAGTCTTCGGGGCATTCCAATTCTTAACCGTTTCGATCTTAGCAGGGTCAACATGAATACCCTAGTCGTTGATGATATGACCAAGAAATTGAACTTCTTTTAGCCAAAATTCACATTTGAAGAACTTGGCATATAGTTGTTCCTTCCTCAAGAAATCCAAAACCAGTCTAAGGTGTTGCTCATGGTCGGCTTTAGTCTTGGAGTAGATTAAGATATCATCAATGAAGACGATCACAAATTTGTCAAGGTATGGTTTACACACACGATTCATGAGGTCCATGAAGACCGCGGGTGCATTGGTTAGTCCAAAAGGCATGACCATGAACTCATAGTGACCATACCTTGTTCGTAAGGCAGTCTTTGGAATATCTTCCTCTTGTACACGGAGTTGGTGATAACCAGATCGAAGGTCAATCTTCGAGAAGCAAGTAGAACCTTGAAGTTGATCAAATAGATCATCAATTCTAGGCAAAGGGTAACGGTTCTTGATGGTAAGCTTGTTGAGTTCGCGGTAATCAATATACATGCGGAATGATCCATCTTTCTTTTTGACGAACAAGACGGGTGCACCCCACGGTGAATGACTTGGACGAATGAATCCCTTGTCGGAGAGCTCTTGAAGTTGACTTGCAAGTTCTTGTATTTCATAAGGTGCAAGACGGTAAGGAGCTCTAGCCATGGGGTTAGCTCCAGGCACAAGATCAATGCGAAATTCTACTTGACGAACGGGTGGAAGACCGGACAGATCTTCGGGAAATACTTCGGGAAAATCCCAAATGATGGGAATGTCCTGTATACTCTTCTCTTTGACATCCTTTTGAACAGTATGAGCTAAGAAGGCTACGTACTTCTTTCGTAAGTACTTTTGAGCGGTAGTGCATGACATTAATTTAAGTCCTTTATAAGGCTTTTCACCAAAGACTCTTAAGGTTTCTCCCGATGGTAGAGGTATTCGGATGCACTTCTCAAAACAGATGACATCGGCATGATGATTTTATAGCCAATCCATGCCTATGATGATATCAAAACTTCCTAGTGGCATTGGTACAAGATTGATTGGGAATGTATGTTCATTAAGTTCTAGAGAACAGTCATAGATAATAGACTCAATTATAAGTGAATCACCATTTGCTATTTCGACAGTGAAGGTTTTCTCTAATTGGGATCGTGTCTTTGCAAGTAAAGGTTCAAAATTAAGTAACACAAAACTTTTATCGGCACCGGTATCAAATAGAATGGAGGCATATTGACTATTGACAAGAAACGTACCGTTGACCACATCATTGTTGGCTTGAGCCTCATTGGCGTTTATGTTGAAAGCACACCCACGAGCTCCGCCTTGTCTAGCATTGACTAACCTTGGGCATTGATCACGGAAGTGATTTGGGTCACCACATTCAAAACATGCACGCCCATTTGCTATAGCAGGAACACCTTGATTAGCCACTTGTTGATTGGTTCTGGTTGGTGGGTTGACTTGGCCCGCAAGTGTTTTGGCCCTACACACATTGACAGTATGGCCATATTTCCCACAATAAGTACAAAGGCGACATGGGATGTTTTGAGGATGATGATAATTGCATGTCGCACAAAGCGGGTAGATCCCAACATATGGCTTTTTGGCTGGTGCTTGAACCATAGGTGCTGCTTGATTAACAGGAATAGCAGGAGTGACCATAGCATAGTTTCTAGCCTTTCTTTTCTTATTATGTCGGGAGGGTTCATTTGTGGCTTCTTTGTTGTGGGTGGAAGAAGTTGCAATGTCGGAGACTTTCTTTGTGCCCTTTTTAGTAAGAGTTCCTACCTTCACATGGTTATCGGTTAAGGTAGCGGTTAGACGGATAGCATCTTCAAGTGTTGCGGGATTTCTCCCTAGAACAGTATCTTGAATTTGCCTAGGTAATCCACCAATATATTTTTCGATGCAGCGGGATAAAGGTGTGACCATGTGGGGCACGAGGAGACACAACTCGTGGAACCGAGTTGTATATGCCAAGTTTTCACCACTATCTTGGGCAAGATCCCAAAATTCGGCCTCGAGTTTCATTACTTCATTTCGAGGACAGAATTCCTCAGTCATTAGCCTTTTAACCTCATCCCAAGGTAAGGCCATTGCTACATCCACACCTCTATTTATTTTTTCCCCATTCCACCACGTGAGTGCCCGTTTTTGTAAGACACTTGGGGCATGACGAACACGAAGGTTGTCGGGACAGTCACTATTGAGAAAGGTATTCTCAATATTTTTGAACCATTGAAGAAGTCCTGTAGCTCCTTCGGTACCATAAAACTTGAGGGGATTGCACGAGTTGAAGTGTTTGAAGGTGCATTGAGATAGGTTGGCACCACCATTTCCACCATTACCACCATTAGCCCCATGGTTACCATTGGTGGCACCATTAGCTTGAGTAAGTTGAGTTACGAGTTGTGCAAGGATGGTAGCGATGTCGGTGTTGGTGTTGGCCACGGGAGCACGACGAGGAGGCATTCTACAGATTTTCACAAGACAAGAAAAGATGTAAGAATTTATGAATGTTGTTTGGGTTTATAAGAATAAGATAACAAATAAAATAATAATTCATAGATGGGATTGTACTCAAATAGTGATATAATCACTTGAATACTATGACACATTAAGGTTAATTAAACTCATATAATTTTCAAGGAGACATGCTTTAGCCTATAAGTAAACACTCATCCCGGGAATTCCCAGGAAAGCATACGTATCCCTCGGTTGATTGGGATTTATGCGAAATGCTTTCCTAGACAGAAAACCCAGAATACTGGTGTCACCCTTCCAGAGTGCACGTGTCCTTAAATAATTAACAAAGTTTAAAAGCCTTAACGAGGAAATAAAGAAATTTTATAGATTTAGTTTCATGGAGTTTCCACATGCTAAGAAGATAATGATAAAGAAGTTGGCAAGAAGGTTATGACGTTTAGGATAAGGGTAGGGATATTGTTTTATTTAATTTATTATTTAAGTATAGTCTAATAAGTCATGAAATTTTTTTTTATAAGTAAGGTACCAAAAATGAAATAATAACTAATCTTAGTAAGCATGTAACACATAGCATGTAACACAATACATGTAGCACATAATCATATAAACATGAAGCATGGCATAAGTGGGTGTCCTAAAGTTATAGTCTAGGTCAAGGTGTCTAATAACCTAATTCCCTATAACCAAGGCTCTGATACCAATCTGTCACACCCCGACCGATGGCGGAATCATCGAGGCGGGTCATGTAGACTGTTCATGAGCACAAGCTTGATTAAACTGAAATATATTAATCATCAAATTTCATTGCAAACATTCAAACAAACCAAATCCAAGAAAGAACATAATTGCAATACATAAACTTCTTTATTTAAATTAGCTAAGTCCAAATCCTATGTGTAGCACATGTTGATCAAACTCACACATTAGTACCTGAAACATGAATAAAATAAAGTCAACAAAAAAGTTGGTGAGTATAACACAGGTTTATATATAGATAGCATATAGATTGTAAATAAACAAATCCTTACATATCATGATAAAATAAGGCATTTATGGGGAGCAGCTATTGTGTAACCAAGTACAATCAAACCTTTGTAATTAGCATGCAAAAATTGTGTTGTCGGTAACAATCACCCTACTTAGGTGGGTTTGTCAGACTCAATAGATCTATCATTGTTTACCGTCGGCTTGAATAGTTAATGATTGCACATAATCGCATACAAAAGTTAACACAACTAGCACTCGGGCATAAAGCTCAAATTGCACACATGAATGTAAAGAGCATTTGTACTTGTGTAGTTTGTGTAAGTGTAAGTAATAGTGTTGTATAGTGTTCATGTTCCACCCAAAAAAGTGTAAAAAGTAAAAGGGGCTATGTAATACTCACTTGGTTTGAAGGCGTAGCTAACACGAAATACTAGCTAGAAATGAGATCCTTGTAATGCACAACGTTAACCTAGTGTGGAATGTATATAGGATTAATAGTATGCTCAATATTCTATGTTTAAATCTAGGGTTGATTTGGTTGTGTGTATAAAGCTTGTGGTTTGTACTTGAATGGTGTTGTATAAATTAGGGTTTGAGTTTGGAATAACTAATAAAACAAAATTATTATTTATAAAAATAAGTTAAGTATTAGAGGTACCTAACTAAATGGTTTTTTGTTTAAATGTAGATTAAATAAATAATCTTTACCTTATTTATTTATTTATTTGTAACTTAGTCATTTAGTTGTATTAGATGTTTTAAAATATTTATAAATGTCATTACTTTATTTCATAAAGATATTTAAGTAAATGGTGTAAATAATATTTAAGTGTAGGGGTTAAATATGAATTTAATTTTGTAAGTTTTAAATAAATAGTTTCTATTTATTTATTTTATAAAATCAATTATTTTTATTTAAAAATTAATTTGAAATACTCATTGTTTTTAATTTATGGAAATAATTATTCTGTTAAGATTTTTCTCACACACGACCGTGCCTGAAACAAGGCACGATCGTGCTAGGACCACGGGCGCGACCGTGTTAGTCAGGGACGTGACCGCGTTGATCAAACATAATGTATAATTGGGCTGTTCACTAGGCATGATCGTGTCTTGGGCCAGGCACGACCGTGTCCAGGGTTTTGAGGCATAACCAAGTCTAGCCAAAGGCATGACTGGGTCTGAGTGTGTGAGGCACGACCGCGCTGGTATTTGGCGCGACCGTGTCTCATGAAACACGACCGCGCTAGAATTCTAGCGCGACCGTGTCTGTTCCAAACAGATTCAATATGACTAATTCTTATATTGTTAATGTTGGAATTCATGGGGCTTTCACCCATTAGATCATCACGAGTCTTTTTGTATAAATTAATTGTATTTAAAACATGTCTAAGGTTCGATTCGATTAAATCATTTTTAACGAAAATGTAGGTTCGGGTTCGTGGTGATTTCCATAATGAAAACCCAAATTAATATGGGGCTTTTGATCTATGAACTGAATCGAGTGAGAAGAAGGTTTCAATTACCCGAAATTGTATCGAATTGATAGAGAACGGTAGAGAGGAGTTCCGGCGTCGGCGAGCTTAGTTTCCGGCGTCTTCTGCTACGATTCCGGTTGCTTCAAGTGGGTCAGTAGCTTCTGGGAGGATCGTTTGTGCGTTTGGTTGGGAGAATTTCAAACAAATTGAGGAATTCGATGGTCTAGTGGACGATTTTGATGATTATTAGATGAATTGATGTAATTCCGTTTTTTTGTTGTAATTATGCTGATCAAGTGGCTTAACTTTGTTTGTTAATAGTTGGAACGTGTAAAACGGTTACGAAATCGAACGTCTCTGTGATTAAAGGCTGTATTTACGTTTTAACTGATGAGAGGCGCGACCGTGCCAATATGAGGCGCGACCGTGCCAAGGCACCAGGCGCGACCGTTCCAAAGCAAGTCGCGCGACCGTGCCAAGGCACTTGGTGCGAGCGTGCCAGATCGAGGCGCGACCGTGCCTATTAGGGTTTCTTGTTACTTTTCAACATCAGACCTTGTAACTTTAGTCTTTGACATATTTGTATAAATAGATACTTATGTAGTGTTTTAGTTGGTTACAATCGTATAAAATTTGTGGATTAGCATTGAAATATAGTGTTTAATTGATGGTACGAATGAAACAAAACAGTGCACTAGAATTGGGTTTGAAATGCATTACATTGAATTTAAATACGGATACTAGAAATCAGAAATGTTACATCCTCTGGCTGTCGTGTAATTGCTGGGCTTCGCCTCTCTTGCAGCTTTCTATGATCCGCCTCCTAGTAGTCACTGCCTTTGCGAACTGCCGTGAGTAATTTCGTAGCATTCTCCTAATATCTCCTCTCATCACGCTCCAGAAAATGAGCCATCGTCTCTTCAAAGTGGTCCTTCTTCTCCTCGCTTCCCTGACCCGAATTATGGAACAAGCTGTGGTTCTGATTACTCCTCCAATTGGAACCAGAGTTGTTTCTCCATCCAGAGTTACCATTAGAGTTACCGTATGATTTATTACGGTTTTGGTTTCCTAATTACTCTACCTGCTCCTGGGTCATTTGGCAATCAGCAGTGTGGTGGCCTCCCTTACAGATCTCACAACTCCGATCCTACTTCATCTAGAAATCTTTCACTATTCTGGCTAAAGCCTCCATCTGTGCCGCCAAGGCTGTATTCTATTCAACATGCATAACCCCTCTCTGTGAACTCTCAGAATGTTGGCTCTGGTAATTGGTCATTACAAACTACTCATCAGGGGTCTTACTCGTCATCATGTTCCCCCTGTAGCTGTATCTAGCTGTCCTCTACTAGCAATGGAAAAGCCATTATAAAACCTCTCAACCAAACACCAATCCTCTATACCATGACGCGGGCAATCGTTACACAGCTCCTTAAATCTCTCCCACGCGTCATGAAAAATCTCCCCTAGCTGCTGCTTAAAAGCATGGATCAAACTCCTGTGATGGGCAACCTTAGAATGGGGTAGTACTTAGCAAGAAATTTGTCCTTCATAGCAGCCCACATGGTGATGGAACCATTGGGTAAGGACTCAAGCCAAGTGGCGGCTTTATCTACTAAAATGAATGGGAATAGACGCAACACTTTTGTATCCTCAGTGACGCCATTAAGGCTGAAAGTGTCGCAGGCCCTACTGAATCTAGTGAGATGGGAGTGTGGGTTCTCATGCGAGTTCCCATGGAATTGCACATTAGTGGTGACAGTACTCATGACATGAGATGGAAACTGCCATGAGTTAGCCTCTACAGTAAGCTGAGTGATGCTAGAACGCACGCCACCATCGGTCGACTTAGCATAATCAGAAACGGTCCTTCGTGTTGGTTGGTCACCCATTTATTCAGAAGTTTTTTCGACGGTCTCTTCAACAGGCTTCTTTCATAACAGTTGCTCGGGCTCAAGTAGAGGAGAAAACTCAGCAGATCATGTGGAACGGGTGCGGCGATTATGTTGCATACACTGCAAAAAGACAAAATAAATAGAGAAAATAAAGATAGTATGCTAACTAGAAACAAAACAAAATAAATAAAAAATATGATAATATACTAAACAAACAAGTAACACGAATAGTTAACAAGTAATGGTCAGACCCCCAACTTGGGTCGTTCTCGAAGTCGCCTAAAATTATCCCCGGCAACGGCACCAAAAACTTGGTGCGTGATAAATATATATAAATTTTTACCAAGTTTTAGTTTATAAATGGACTCACAACTAAATCACACGCTAACGGCAAGTGTACCAGTCACGCGTAGTAAAGACAGTAAGCCCGAGTTATCGAACCATGGACACAAAAGGCGACGACCCTTGATACTAAACCTTTATTGACTCCTAACCGATGCAACACACAAGATGATTTTATTTATCAATTTTAAGACATGCAATATAAAATAAAACAACTAAATAATGACTCGACTCAAAAACCGAAAAGACACGAAAATACTTAAGCACACAGAAAGATAGACGAAGACAAGACAAGACTCTAAAGATAGATCTGTTAGAGCATGTTTTGTAACTGTCGCTGAAATTCTGTATAAGTTCTTAGATAGGCGAACTTAATATGTTCGCCTACGAATCTTTAGGAGCGATCTTGTTAAGTTCGCCTATGGTGATGTGGGCATTTGTGTTTCCCTATAAATAGGTGTTTACAAGACTTCAGAACTTTGAGACCTTAGAAACAGAGTCAAGAACAGATCTGAGAGAGATTGTAAACAGTGTTTTTGAGTGGAAATACAAAGCGTTTATTTACTCCGTGTTGTTGATTGATTACACGTAGCACGTTGATCATGGATTCCGCATGTTATCACCGTGTCGTACCGCGAGTCTAGAAGATCCGTCACGCCCCAAGGGACCTACATGTGGTATCAGATCATCGTGCTCGTGATTTGTGATTGATTTGTGACGGTTTGTGTATGATTTGACATCAAAAAGAATGAATTTTTGATCAACTTTCATTTCCATGGATTTTTCATGTTCTTGAGAAGATTTTGAGGCTGATTTCATCAATTTGGAGTGGTTTTTGAAGAAATTGATCCGTTCAAAGTGGTTCAATTCATATTATATTCAATCCTATGGTTTAATTTAATCAAATTCATTCAAATCAGCAAGTTATGATGATTTTTGAGGTTTCAAGTTCGTCTTTTGGTTGAAGATATCATCTTCCTGAGGATTTTTAGCTGAAACAGGTGAAGTTAGCTCAAATTCAGTTACAGGCGAACTTAAGAGGCGGACTTATTCTAAGTTTTTGTTTAGGTGAACTTATCAATTTCGCTTGGCACAATTTCGCTTAAGGAAGAGGTTAGGGGAACTTATCAAGTTCGCTTGTGGATAAACTTGTTTCAATTTTGTTTTCTTGTGATATTTTGCATATATTTGTCGTTATGGCTAACATGGTGCAGGTTACAAACATGTTCAACTATGACAAATGAAATTGGTACTTCTAAGAAACCGCCAAAGTTGCTAAGTCTTGCTGATTATCCTAACTGGAAGGATCGTTTTGATCAATTTGTTTCGATCATTGATACCAGTTTATGGATTCCTATTCTAGAAGGATATAATCATCCGACTTATTCATGGACAGATAGTGATAATGTTCCAAAGCATGTGTCTGCTTTAACAACTGAAGAAAAGCTGTTATTTGATCGTGAAAAGAAGACAATGACAAGTATTTCAATGTCACTACCAAAAGAAATTTATCACAGTTTCAAGCAGTTTAAATCTTCTAAACAGTTATGGGAAGCTTTACATAAGAGATGTGAAGGAAGTTTGGATGTGAAGAAAAGTCATAAAGAATTATTGAAGAAACAATTTTTAGTATTCAAACACTTTCAGAATGAGAATTTGGATGATCTGGCTACAAGATTTTATCATCTGCTGAGTGAATTAGCAAGTGCAAAGGTTGTTTATGAACCTGAAGAGATTAATGACAAGTTTCTGGAAGCCTTACCATCAAAATTTGATGTGTATATTGTTCTAATCAAAGAAAATGAAAAATATAAGACAATGTCACTTGAAGATGTTCTTGGAAAAATTCAATCTCATGATCTGAACTTACATAAAAACGAAACCAATATGGAGCACGTGCAAGATCCATCAATATATTTTGCCAAAACATCTGGAAAATCTGGTTCAGGAGTTGCTTTATTTTCAGGAGATGGTCAAGATAACTGTCACACCCCGACCGATGGCGGAATCATCGGGGCGGGACATGTAGACTGTTCATAGCACAAGGTTGACTAAATTGAAATATATTAAAGTCAAATTTCCATTACAAATAATCCAAGTGCAAACCAAATTCAAACAAAGAAACATAAAACAACTCATAAAATTCTTGATTTAAATTGCTAAGTCCAAATCCTATATTGAGCACGTCTTGAGTCATTCTCACATATTAGGGCCTGAAACATGAATAAAATAAAGTCAACTAAAAAGTTGGTGAGTATAACACAGTTGTATATAGATAGCATATAGTTGAAAACAAATCCTTTACAAAACGTGATAAAATAAGGCATTTATGGGGAGCAGCTATTGTGTAATCAAGTACAACCAAACCTTTGTAACTAGTATGCAAATTGTGTTGTCGGTATCAATCACCTCCACTTGGGTGGGTTTGTCAGACTCAATAGATCTATCATTGAAAACCGTCGGCTTGTATAGTTAATGATTGCACATAAGTTTTCACAAAGATTAACACAACTAGCACTCGGGCACAAAGCTCAAATTTTGCACACATGTATGTAAATAGGATTTTGCACTTGTGTTGTTTGTGTAAATGTAAATGTGTAATGTGTATAAAGTTCATGTTCCACCCCAAAAGTGTAAAAGAGTAAAAAGGGGTTGTGAATACTCACTTGGTATGGAAGTGTAGCTAACAAAGAGTATAGATAAAATAAGAATCCTTGATACGCACGAGTTAACCTAGATAATAATGTATATTGAATCAAATATGTGCACAAAGTTTAAGTCTAAAAATGAAGGTTGAATTTGTGTATAAAACTATTGATTTGTATTTAAAAGTATTGAATAACATATATAAAGTTTTGAAGTAAATATTTTTGAAACATTTTGATTAAGGTTGGGAATTGAATAGTAAAATAGAATATTTATAAAATCATTGATTATGAAAATAAAGTATGTGTTAAATGTAATTTAATAAATAAATATTTTTATTTAAAATGAAGAATAAATAAATAATCTTTATTTATTTATAAAGTATGTAATTTACAAATAAAATGTTTTAAATGAAAAGTTTAATAACAAATTTAATTTTATAAACTTTTAATTAAATGATTTTCCATTTATTCCAAGATTAATTATTTGATCTTTTCAAATACCTTTTTATAAAACTAACTATTTTTATTTAAAAACTTAATCTGGAATTTTTACAAATTAAAATAAAACAACAATAATTCTGATCAAAGACTCTGACCTAGACATGACCGTGCCTGGGAAGGACACGACCGCGCTCGAACCACGGGCGCGACCGGGTTTGATCAAACAGAGGCCAACTTGGACAATTCACTAGGCACGACCGTGCCTTAGCTCGGCATGGTATTGTCTATGATTCTTAGACACAACAGAGATTAGCCCAGAGGGCATGACTAGGTCTGAACAGGAGGACACGACCGCGCTGCTAGTCGGCAAGACCGCGCTACATGAGGCACGGCCGCGCTAGATGATTAGCGCGACCGTGTCTCTTCCAAAACAGACACGAATTGGATAAATCTTGTATTTTAAATGGTGGAATTGATAGGGCTTTTGATTATTGAGTTATTACGAGTCTTTTCATATAATTTAATTGCATGTAAATCGTGTTTAAGTATGGATTCGATTAAATCATTTTTATTAAAATGAGAAATCCGGTTCAGGATGATTTCTATGATGGAAGCCCCAATTAACAGAGGGCTTTTGTTATGAGGACTAAATCGACTGAGAAAAAGGTGACAATTACCTTGGAGAGTATTGGATTGATAGAAAGCGGTAGAAGAAAGTTCCGGCGTCGGCGATAACGGCTTCCGGCGACTTCGACTGCGATTCCGTCTGCTTCAACGGTTCCGTAGCTTCAGGAGAGATCGAATGGCGTGACGATGTTGCTGGATTAAGAGGGTTCTGATCGAATTTCTTGAGATAGTTTTCTTGGAAAATATTTGAGAGAGAGTTCTTTGACGTTCATGAATTTTGGTTAATTGGTCGTAAAGAGGATGTTTTGGTAGTATTATTTCTTAGTTAATGGGAGCAAAACGTATAACGGATTCGAATTTCGAACGATCGGGTGATTAAACTGCATTTACGTTTCAACTGTTACGCAAGCGCGACCGTGCCAAAAATAGGCGCGACCGTGCTTAGGCACCGGGCGCGATCGTTCAAGGACCAGTCGCGCGATCGTGCCGATGCACTTGGCGCGACCGTGCCAGGACGAAGCACGACCGTGCTAATTAGGGTTTCTTGATAAATTTTCAACTTTAGTCCTTGACTTTTCAGGTTTGATAAGTTTGAATTAAATAGTTTCTTGCATAGTGTTTAAATGTATATAATTGCGTAAAACTTGCGAATTTGTATCGAATCATTGCGTTTAGTTTACGGTAAGAAAAATAATAAGACAGTGCACGAGTATTGAATTCGAAATTGCATTACATTGAATTGAAACATGAATACTAAAAATCAGAAATGTTACAGTCTCCCCATGTTGAGAGAATTTCGTCCCGAAATTTAGCTAGAGGAAACAACATGTAGAACCAAAGACTGATTGCTACCAAATTATTCTAAGTACAAATGCTGCTGATAGGCTTATCAGCAGCATTCATCATATATGGCTGCTGATAGGCTTATCAGCAGCATTCAGCACATATTGCTGCTGATAGGCTTATCAGCAGCATTCAACACTTGTTGCTGCTGATAGGTTTATCAGCAGCGTTCAACACAAGTTGCTGCTGATAGGCTTATCAGCAGCATTATTGTCATCTCTACTGCTGATAGCTTTATTCTCTGAAGACCAAACGTTGCAGCTGACTATCCATGCAAAGCGCCTCTGACACCTTTCTGCCAAAGCAACTGCCACACTTTAAGCAGAAGGAACCTCACTGGTGCAACCAATAAAGGACAATAACGCGCTTCTCCAAGCATGCAAACAATGATGCCTAAGAAGACGTTTCAGTAAAGTTAACTCGATTAGCCTTTGCGTGTAATTTAGATTAATAAACAAGATCAACGGCTTGTGTTAGATCTGATCCTTAGAATCAAGGGGCTGTCTTGATTCTAAGTTACTATATATATCTTGTAAACACTTCAAACAAAGTGTGCTTGCTGTGCCTTCATAGTGCTTCTTGATAGTGTTTTACTTGTAAACTTGTAATCTCAGAAGTCTAATACAACAGTGCATTTATCAGTATTCTTGCTGTTTACTTGTTTACTTTGTTGGTTGCTATTGTTTCCGCCAATATCAACTAGAATAGAATCACCTTGTAATCTTACGATCCTACAAGTGGTATCAGAGCTTTGGCTCAAGATTAAACAAACTAACACTTGTTTAATCACTTTCTGATTCTTTTCAAAACTCTATTCTTGATCAAGTCACATAAAAACAAAAATGGCACAAAGCAACGGGCTTGAAGACATCCTGAAGCAGCAATACGAAAACTTTGTCTGCAATGAAGGTGAGTCACTAACCAGTGTGTATAACAGGTACACTTACTTGGTAGGAGAGCTGCAGTGCTCTAAGGTGAAACTGGAGAATGAAGACATTCTCAAAAGGTTCATCAGATCTCTTCCTAGTTGCTGGACACTTTACACAGTGTCAATAAGAAGAACTGAGAATCTGAAGGCTCTGCAGATGACCGAGCTCTTTTGTATGCTAAAAGCATATGAATTAGAAATAATTCAAGCCAAAGAAAGAAGCTCAAGCCATCAATAAGCCTCTTCCACCACCTCTCCCGCGCTTCACTCCTCCTGCCCCTCAAGTGATAGTCACTAAAGATGAAGTCCCCATTATCCCTTCAATACCAGTTCCTAAACCCTTCAAACAAATCAGAATTAGCTATCCTCCAGAAGGAAGAAAGCTAACTATTGAAAAGGGACAGTCTTCCACCTCCACCAACTCAAAGCCTCCTTCCAATTCAGTCCAGCCAAGGAAGGTGTTTGACACATGTCATGCGCCTGAAGAAAGGGTTCCATATGTTCAAAAAACATTGGAAGAAGCTACTTTTGAGCATAACAAAGCTCACCCTTGGAATTTCAAAGACCTTTTCAAAAGAAAGGATTATGTGCATCTTTCAAAGGATAAACTGGCAAAATCATGTTTTGTCTGTGGGAAATATAACCACACTGCCAGCACCTGCTTCTACTACCTACAGCAGCAAAGAAACCTCAAGCAACATGCTTTTGAGAAGACAAAGAAGAACAAACAGGTAAGAAGCTTTGAAGCTAAGACAACTCAATTCAGAAAATCTCTTTCTCCACCAAGGGAGAAGTTGTCAAAGCCTCAAAAATCTTGCATCATCTGTGGAGAATCAGACCACTTTGCAGCAAACTGTAAGTTTAACCCTTTCAACCAGATTCTTCATCAAACCCCTCAAAGACAAAGGGTAAAGAAGGATCAACATACATCGGTTGTTAGTCCAGTTAAGCCCAAGAAAACGAAGCAGAAGCTTTCAGCAGCAACCAAATCTACTGTTGATAAGCTAACAAAGTCCGCAGCAAAATCTGCTGCTAATAAGGCAAAGCTATCAGCAACAAAAGGGTCCACTGCTGATAAGGCAAGATCCAAGGCAAAGCCTTCAACAGCAACAAAGTCTGCAGCTGCTCAAGTAAAATCATCACATACAACGTCTGCTGCTGAAAAGACATAGAAAGCTGGAAAACCACCAACTCAACAATGGAAGGCAAAGAAACCACCAAGCATCATCATCAGTTCAGTTGAGTGCATCTATCCTTTGATGTAAATATGTCTGTCTGATGTTGTAAATAAAAGTTATAAGTCAGCAGCATTTTTGCCTCTCAGCTGCTGACAGGTTTAAAGCTTCAGCAGCAAAGCTTTTGCCACTGATCGCTTTAAGTTATCAGCAGGAACAAGTTTCCTGCGGATAGCTTTAAGGTGGTCAGCAGCAACCTTTTTGCTGTGGAATGAATACAACAGTCAGCAGCACCCAAATCTGCTGCTGAAAGACTTCACTATCCGCAGCAACCAAGTTTGCAGCGGATAGCTCACCATCAGCAGCAACCAAGTTTGCTGCTGATGGGTAAAACAAGTCTACATTAACTTTTACCCGCGGTAAAAACTACTCTCAGTCTTTACCATGACTGCTCGAGGGCTTTACAGCTGTAACAATGAAAAGTGAAACAGGTTGTACTGTACAAGTAAAGTTGCTTTTTCTTCGTCTGCCGTTATATCACAATCTCAAACGTTCCCACAACCTCTTCATATTCAATTTCAAACCCTAACCAGCTATCACTTTCACCCTAAGTCCCCACCACATTCAAAACGCTCCATATTCTTCATACTCTCAAATCTCCACCATATTCAAATCTTCCCACCAAATCCATAACAATGGCAGACGCAGACATAAACAACCCCAACGACAAGTTTTCCCCATATCACAACCTCACTGCATGCCTAATAAAGGGCAAGAAAGCCGAAGGTTTCGATGATATGATCGACTTCCTTTATCGGTCCAAAATCCATCATGCCCTAACAGTCAACCCAACCATATATACTTCCCACATGGAAGATTTTTGGAGCTCAGCCGTGTATTCTACTGACCAGGGCACTCCCCAAATCAGAGGCACAGTAGACGGCAAGGAGATGATTATCACTGAAGCAAAGCTCCGCCAACACCTCAAGCTTCAAGATGAAGGGGACGCCATCTCTTACCCAAGAGACGTATACATGAGGACCTTTGTATCCATAGGGTACACTGGGAATCAAACAGAGTATACGATAGAGAAGGCACTCATGGGTCCCAAATGGAAGTATCTCTGCCACACTCTTCTCCAATGCATATCCCAGAAGAGGAGTGGCTGGAACCAACTTAGCTCCGGACTTGCGTCGGCAATTCACGGTATGATAACTGGGGCGGGTTTCAATTTTTCCCACCACATTCTTGAAGGTTTGAGATACAACCTTCAAGAAGGGGTGAAATCATAGTTCTTCATGTACCCAAGATTCTTGCAGGAAGTGTTCAATATTGAGCACCAAGATCTTTCAAAAACTGCAAGAATCTACATAATGCTGGGACATAAGAACAACATTTTTCAAAGCATGAGAACAGTTTCATCAAAGTTCTCAGGGGCCGATGTTCCATTGTTATCTACAATGTTGAACACACAAAGTGCCCAGGGTGACAGTTCAGCAAACCCAGCTGATACTGATCCCACACCCTCCACCTCACTCCCACAAACTCAAACTGCTGCTTCCCTTGATCGAACCCCTGTGCATTCTACTGAGGATGTACAGGCACATACTTTACTCACCCATAGTTTGATTGCTCAACCGGAATACAGGGCCCCGGTTGTGGCCAAATATACAAGGATGAGGGGCAAGAGAACTCCTTCTTCTCTTGCCTCCAAGGCCCAAACCCAAGCCAACATCCCTCACTCAGAATCACAACATTCTAGTGAGAATATTATAAGGGAAAGCCACACTGTTAGGGAGACTCCTTCGGAAGTCTCTCTATTAGGATTAGGATCACTTCCCGGATCCATAGAACAGCCCTTTGAGCCATTCCTATCTTCTTTGGACTTAAGTGTTGAGGAACCTGACCAAAGTGATGTACCTTCTCCAACTACCACTATCAAGGAGGTACTGATTGGTCTTGCTTCCGAAACACCCAACCCAAGTTCTTCACCCTTGAAGGTCCACTCTAGGAGTAATGAAAGAGTGGATGTGGAAGAGGCTGTCACTACTTCTGGTCCATCAAATGACCAGGAGGACAGTGACAACATCTTTAAGACCTCAACCACGGCAACTCATGGTGAGGGTGTTTCCTTGGAAACTCCCCTCACTGAGAGGAATCCCAGGCGCCAAGAAACCACGGGTGATGGGGATGCTGAGGCTCGGCCTACGGCCCCATCTGGGTCCAAGGATTCCACAACTGTGGATGAGGACAGACTGAAACTTCATAACTCGGAATTGATGGCCAGGGTGGCTATGCTAGAGGCTGAAGTGTCCAAACTAAGACACCAAGTCTCTATGCATGAAGCCCATCAATGCCCAACTTTAGCCACTCCCTCTCTTGTATCAGTAGGCACCCAAACTGATGCTTACCTGTCTACTGCTACAACCAAAAACGGGGAGATGGTCTCTATGGAAGAAGATACAAACAGTCTTGACGACTGGATTCAAGAGCAGGTTGTACTTCAAAGCTCACTATTCAAGCCGGCTTTTGTACAAATTCATGACTTGACAGTCTCAGATAACGAAGAAGAAGGGACATCTGAAGACTGGAAGTTGGTCGTCAGGGCTGTTGATGAAATGCTGAATGATGCTGAAGACACAGAACAAACAAATACATCATTCAGCATCCTTCCTGAAGCAGCAGCCATCATTAATCAATCCTCTACCCCCCAACTATTCAGATCATCAAAGAAGCTAGAATTTGACTCCATTCTAGCTTGGGGGTATGATGGATCAGCTGAGAGGTTTTGGATTGGATGGGAGTTCAGCGAAGTAGAAGAGCTGAACTGGAACTCTCTCAATGCTCTCCAAGTCCTACAGCTATACTTATCAAACTGCATCAACAACTCAGCAGATCTCTCAGCAGAACTTGCCATTGGCAGGTTCTATGACCTGAAGGAGGATAATCTACCCAGGCTCCAAAGACTCCTACCCAGGCTCCAAAGACTCCTAGCAATCTTGAAATAACAAGGAGCAGTCTTCTCACTGAAGAAGAAGTTCTGGGCCTTCGAAGATTCCTGTATGCCTTCCTGGTCAAGGACTTGGACGTTCTAGGTTGGGTGAGCACTAAGTCCCTTGACCACACTCTTCTGCTCAGCAACGGCTCCTATCTCATCATCAACACCAGGAACATCCTTCAGCTGCCCTCAGACTTCCTATTCAAGATTTTTCAGCTCAGAGCCAACGTCTGCAATATTAACTCATTGGAGAGCCAGGCAATGATGGTCACCATCAAAGCCCATCTTGAAAAAGAAAGACTGATTCCTCAGGAAGAGTCTGTGTCAACTTCTGATACTGACTCCAACTCAGACACTCCACAAGTTGAAGCCACATCTGTAGCATCTGGCACAAGATCTTCACTTAGGGATCAACTGAGGGAAATAGAAGGTCCTGAGTATCAACTTGATGAAGACAGTGACCGTCCCTTGTCAATTCCTAAATTTGCCAATGAAGCAAAGGCAGAGATCCCAACAGCACAACAATCAGCTGTTGCTGTGATCAGTGAAGCCAGAGCAGAGGCATCCAATGTTAATAAAGGGAAGGGCATTATGACAGAAGAGGATGAAGAGAGGTTACGAAAAGAAAAGAAAGAGAAAGAAGAAAAAAGAAGGAAAAGAGAAGAAGAAGAGATGGCTGAAGAGATGGCTCATAAATTGAGGCATCAAAAAAGAAAGGCAGCCATACTCCTAAGACAACAGACAATCCAGCTGTATGCCAAACAGCTGGATGAGATGAAAGTTAAAGTCCATGCAGGGTCTCAAGTTGAGGAAGATGAACAACTTGCCAGACAGCTACAGGAAAAGTTTGCAAAGGAAGAAGAAGAAGAGAATGAAAAGAAGAGGAAGGAAGATGCTAAGTTTAGAATCACAGATTCTAAATTAGCAAAAGAATTAAGGGAGGAGTGGACTAAAGCTCTGATCTCTCAAGGTGAGGATGCAGACTACCTTGAGAAACTTTCAAACAAAGAGATTTACAGAGCCTTCATGGGTCAGCAGGGTCAATTGGCTAGCAAGAAAAAGGCTGAAGAAGAAGAAAAAGCCAAGCTACAGTCCAAGAAGACCATTGCACTGAATAAACGGACCCATGAAGAAAGGAAGGTCATGATTGACTTCCTTAAGGCTAGAGGAGATAGTGGAAAGAGGCTTGGTCCCATGAATTTCATGAACCTGCAAGCCCTCTACTTCAAAGTTAAAAAGGATGAGGAAGAAAGACTAGGGAAGAAGGGCTCCAAGAAAAGGGTACTTATCAAAGAAGGAGAAAAACCAAAGACAAAGAAACCAAGCCTTCTCCCTCACCTACCTCTTCCTCAGTCCATCATCCTTCCACTCTCCTCCCCAAACCTTCCACTCCTCCACCCAACAAGTCCAAGTCATCCCACCCAGCTCCCACTCATCAACAGCCTCCCTTGAAGAAATCCAAATCCTCATCTGAACCTGAAGACTCAAGAAACATAGTTAAATGGGTCTACAATCCACAGGATCAAAGGTTTGAGATCTTCAGGGGGAGAACTGAAAGAAGAAGATCTACATACAGGTCTGTTGATGAAGTTCTACAACTACCAGATTCAGACCTAAGAAGAATTTTGGAGCTGGGTGAAGCTCATGAGCCTGCAAATGAGAGTGGGAAACATCTTATGCTAGCAACCAGACATTACTTCAACCCTAGCTAAGATGTGGTCATGGATATCAAACCACTCAAGTCCCACTCTCCATTTGTATCTTGGTCCTACAATGCTGATTTGGATGAGTTCACTCTGATTGATGTAAAGAAGCAGCAGATGAGATGTTCAAGCAAAGCAATCTACAAAATGCCACACAAAGACATCAAGACTCTGTCTGAACTTCCACTGAACAATCCCAGCAAGGATCCAAGAGGCTATGAGGTTGAAAGGATAGTCAGCCACATGCAAAAGCTTCAGCAGCAAAGTAATTAGAAGAATTTTGGTTGCATCAATCTAGGGGGAGTTTGTAGAACCAAAGACTGATTGCTACCAAATTATTCTAAGTACAAATGCTGCTGATAGGCTTATCAGCAGCATTCATCATATATGGCTGCTGATAGGCTTATCAGCAGCATTCAGCACATATTGCTGCTGATAGGCTTATCAGCAGCATTCAACACTTGTTGCTGCTGATAGGTTTATCAGCAGCGTTCAACACAAGTTGCTGTTGATAGGCTTATCAGCAGCATTATTGTCATCTCTGCTGCTGATAGCTTTATTCTCTGAAGACCAAACGTTGCAGCTGACTATCCATGCAAAGCGCCTCTGACACCTTTCTGCCAAAGCAACTGCCACACTCTAAGCAGAAGGAACCTCACTGGTGCAACCAATAAAGGACAATAACGCGCTTCTCCAAGGATGCAAACAATGATGCCTAAGAAGACGTTTCAGTAAAGTTAACTAGATTAGCCTTTGCGTGTAATTTAGATTAATAAACAAGATCAACGGCTTGTGTTAGATCTGATCCTTAGAATCAAGGGTCTGTCTTGATTCTAAGTTACTATATATATCTTGTAAACACTTCAAACAAAGTGTGCTTGCTGTGCCTTCATAGTGCTTCTTGATAGTGTTTTACTTGTAAACTTGTAATCTCAGAAGTCTAATACAACAGTGCATTTATCAGTATTCTTGCTGTTTACTTGTTTACTTTGTTGGTTGCTATTGTTTCCGCCAATATCAACTAGAATAGAATCACCTTGTAATCTTACGATCCTACACAACAGTATCAATAAAAAGATGAGGGTACTTGAGCTTCATTTGGTCTTTTCGTTCCCAAGTGAACTCAGGACCACGCTTAGATTCCCAACGAACTTTGACAATAGGAATGCGACTTCGCTTGAGCTGTTTAACTTCACGACCCATAATTTCCACCCGCTTCTCAATGAAGTGCATTGTTTCATCAATGCGCACGTCGTCAAGCAGTATATGGATATTTTCATCAGCGAGACACTTCTTCAGATTAGATATATGAAATGTAGGATGCACATTGCCAAGAGATGGAGGTAACTCGAGCTTGTAGGCCACTTTCCCAATCCTTTCAAGGATCTTGAATGGACCAACATAACGAGGTGCTAACTTGCTTTTCTTTCCAAAACGGATCACACCCTTCCACGGGGACACCTTAAGAAGAACAAGATCACCGACTTGGAATTCCAAGGGTTTTCGACGTTTGTCGGCATAACTCTTTTGCCGACTCCTCGCTACTGGAATATTGTCACGGATTTGAATAATCTTGTCGGATGTTTCTTGAATTAACTCGGGACCGGTGATTTGTGCTTCACCAATCTCGTTCCAACAGATAGGAGAACGACACTTGCGACCATAGAGAGCTTCGAATGGAGCCATGTTGATACTTGTGTGGTAGCTATTGCTGTAAGAAAACTCAATGAGGGATAGATATGAATCCCAATTGCCACCAAAATCGATTACAAAAGCTCTAAGCATGTCTTCAAGAGTTTGGATTGTTCGCTCGGATTGACCATCAGTTTGCGGATGGTAAGCCGTGCTCAAATCCAATCGAGTACCAAGAGCCTTTTGGAGAGATTGCCAAAATCGAGAGGTGAACCGAGCGTCTCTATCGGATATTATGTTCACGGGAACACCATGACGGCTCACAATTTCATCAATGTAAATTCGGGCTAGTTTTTCCACTTTGAAGTCTTCGCGGATAGGCAAGAAATGAGCGGATTTAGTGAGACGATCAATGATCACCCAAATACTATCATATCCACTCCAGGTGCGAGGGAGCTTGGTAATGAAATCCATAGCTATATTCTCCCATTTCCACACGGGAATTTCTGGTTGTTCGAGTATACCAGATGGACGTTGATGTTCGGCTTTGACTTTGGAACAGGTTAAGCATTTGGCCACATAAAGAGCAATGTCTTTCTTTATACCGGGCCACCAATAAAGTTGGCGAAGATCTTGGTACATTTTATCCGCACCAGGATGAATAGAATAACGAGTCTTATGAGCCTCGTTCATGAGAAATGTACGGAGATCGTCGCGATCGGGAACCCAAATACGGTTCAAGTAATAGAGTAAGCCATTGGGTTTTGATTCAAGAAGGAGTTCAACACCACATGACATTTCTTCGTACATGTTACCCTCGGTTACCGAGACGTGTTGAGCTTCTAAGATACGGGTTTGAATATCGGTTTGAATACGGGCACAATGAAGCATAACATGGTCCTTTCGACTCAAAGCATCGGCTACAACATTCGCTTTGCTGAGATGGTAACGAATCTCGCAGTCGTAGTCGTTAAGGAGTTCGACCCAACGTCGTTGCCTCATATTGAGTTCTTTTTGGTTAAAAATATGTTGAATACTTTTGTGGTCGGTGAATACCACACATTTCGTGCCATATAGGTAATGTCTCCAAATCTTTAACGCGAATACGACCGCACCCAGCTCGAGATCGTGCGTCGTATAATTCTTCTCATGAACTTTGAGTTGCCTTGATGCATAAGCGAATACTTTGCCTCGTTGCATGAGAACACAACCAATACCTTGGTTAGAAGCATCACAATAGACAACTAAATCATCGATTCCATCGGGGAGAGTCAATATAGGAGCATTGCACAACTTTTGCTTGAGGGTTTGGAAAGCTTCTTCTTGTTTCGGTCCCCATTCATAAGTCTTACCCTTGTGGGTCAAAGCGGTAAGAGGGACAGCAATATTTGAGAAGTTTGAGATGAAACGACGATAATAACCCGCAAGACCAAGAAATGAACGAACTTCGGTAGGAGTCTTCGGGGCA
This sequence comes from Smallanthus sonchifolius, assembly GCA_023525975.1. Classification (NCBI taxonomy): domain Eukaryota; kingdom Viridiplantae; phylum Streptophyta; class Magnoliopsida; order Asterales; family Asteraceae; genus Smallanthus; species Smallanthus sonchifolius. The sequence goes on from CM042025.1 coordinate 32,753,014, forward strand.
TTCCAATTCTTAACCGTTTCAATCTTAGCAGGATCAACATGAATACCCTTGTCGTTGACGATGTGACCAAAAAATTGAACTCCTTTTAGCCAAAATTCGCATTTGGAGAATTTGGCATATAGTTGTTCTTTTCTCAAGAGATCCAAAACCAGTCTAAGATGTTCTTCATGGTCGGCTTTAGTCTTGGAATAGATTAAGATATCATCAATGAAAACGATCACGAATTTATCGAGGTACGGTTTGCACACACGATTCATGAGATCCATGAAAACTGCGGGTGCATTGGTTAACCCGAAAGGCATAACCATGAACTCGTAATGACCATACCTTGTTCGAAAAGCAGTCTTGGGAATGTCATCTTCTTGAACACGGAGCTGATGATAACCGTATCGAAGATCAATCTTCGAGAAGCAAGTAGAACCTTGAAGTTGATCAAAGAGATCATCGATTCTAGGCAAAGGATAACGGTTCTTGATAGTAAGCTTGTTGAGTTCGCGGTAGTCTATACACATGCGAAATGATCCATCCTTCTTCTTAACAAATAAGACGGGTGCACCCCACGGTGAATGACTCTGACGGATGAATCCCTTGTCGGAGAGCTCTTGAAGTTGACTTGCCAGTTCTTGCATTTCAGAAGGTGCAAGACGGTATGGAGCTCTAGCCACGGGGTTAGCTCCGGGCACAAGATCAATGCGAAATTCTACTTAACGAACGGGTGGAAGACCGGATAAGTCTTCGGGGAATACTTCAGGAAAATCTCGGATAATGGGGATATCTTGAATACTCTTCTTTTTAATATCTTTTTGAACGATATGGGCCAAAAAGGCCACGTACTTCTTTCGTAAGTACTTTTGAGCAGTGGTGCATGACATTAATTTAAGCCCTTTGCAAGGCTTTTCACCAAAGACTCTCAACGTTTCTCCCGATGGTAGAGGTATTCGAATACACTTCTCAAAGCAAATGACTTCAGCATGATGATTCGATAGCCAATCCATGCCTATGATGATATCAAAACTTCCTAGTGGCATTGGAACAAGGTTGATTAGGAATGAATGGTCATTTAGTTCTAAGGAGCAATCATAAATAATGGAGTCAATTGTAAGGGAGTCACCATTCGCTATTTCAACGGTGAAGGTTTTCTCTAATTGGGATCATGTCTTTGCAAGTAAAGGCTCAAAATTAAGTGACACAAAACTTTTATCGGCATCGGTATCGAACAAAATGGAGGCATATTGACTATTAACAAGGAACGTACCATTAACCACGTCGTCGTTGGCTTGAGCTTCGTTGGTGTTTATGTTGAACGCACGCCCACGAGACCTTGTCTAGCATTTGCAAGTCTTGGACATTGATCACGAAAATGGTTCGGGTCACCACACTCATAGCAAGCATGCCCATTAGCAATGGCGGGAGCACCTTGATTAGCCACTTGAGGTACGGTTCGGTTTGGAGGGTGGACTTGGCCCGCAAGAGCTTTGGCCCTACAAACATTGATAGTATGACCATATCTCCCACAATGAGTACAAAGGCGACATGGGATAATTTGAGGATGATGATAATTGCAGGTGGCACAAAGAGGGTAGATCCCAACATATGGCTTTTTAGCCGGCGCTTGAACCATAGGTGCAGCTTGGTTGACGGGAACTGCAGGAGTAACCACAGCAAAATTTCTAACCTTCCTCTTTCTATTATTGCGATAGGGCTCAGTTGTGGCTTCTTTGTTGTGAGTAGGAGGGGTTACGGTTTCAGAAACTTTCTTAGAACCCTTTTTGGTAAGAGTTCCAGCTTTCACATGATTATCAGTTAACGTAGCGGATAGACGAATAGCATCCTCCAGAGTAGCAGGATTTCTACCTAAGACAGTATCTTGGATTTGTCTTGGTAGCCCACCAATATACTTTTCGATACAACGGGACAAAGGAGTGACAATGTGGGGCACGAGAAGACTCAACTCATGGAACCGAGTTGTATATGCTAAGCTTTCCCCACTATCTTGGGCAAGATTCCAAAATTCAGCTTCTAACTTTTTCACTTCATTTCGAGGGCAGAACTCCTCGGTCATAAGCCTTTTGACCTCATCCCAAGGTAAGGCCATAGCTACATCAACACCCCTATTCCTTTTCTTCCCATTCCACCATGTAAGTGCCCGTTTTTGTAGGACACTTGTAGCATGACGAACACGGAGGTTGTCGGGACAGTCACTATTGAGAAAGGTATTCTTAATGCTTTCAAACCATTGAAGGAGTCCAGTAGCTCCTTCGGTACCAAAGAACTTGAGGGGATTGCACGAGTTGAAGTGCTTGAAGGTGCATTGAGATGGATTGTTACCACCATTTCCACCATTTCCACCATTATTACCACTATTGCTTCCATTTCCACCATTGTTGCCATTGGTGGCACCATTGGCTTGGGTGAGTTGTGTCACCAATTGGGTAAGAATAGCAGCAATGTCGGTGTTGGCGTTGGTTGCGGGGGCACGACGAGGAGGCATTCTATAGATTTTCACAAGATAAGAAAGATTGTAAGAACTTATGAGATTTGATAGGGTTTAATAGAATGATATAACAAAAATAAAAATAGATATTCTTAGTTTGGATTGTACTCAAAAGTGACAAAATCACTTGAATACCATGGCACATTAAGGTTAATTAAACTTATATAATTTTCAAGAAGACATGCTTTAGCCTATAAGTAAACACTCATCTTGGGAATTCCCACGAAAGCATACGGGTCCCTCGGTTGATTGGGATTTATGCTAAATGCTTTCCAAGACAGAAAACCCAAAATACAGGTGTCACCCTTCCAGATTTCACATGTCCTTAAATAATTAACAAAGTTTAAAAACCTTAACGAGGAAATATAGAAATTTTTTTTTTTTATGAATTTAGCTTCATGAAGTTTCCACATGCTTAGAAAGATAAAGATAGAGAAGAAGATAAGGATGTTATGGGGTTTTAGGATATAGGAAATGATATTATTTATTTAATTATTAAGAATATCCTAATAAGTCATGGATTTAAAACACATAAGTCATCAAAATGAAATAATAAGTAATCATACTAAGCATGTAACATATAACATGTAGCACATAGCACATAATCATGAAGCATAGCATAAGTGGTTGTCCTAAAGTTATAGTCTAGGTCAATGTGTCTAATAACCCAATTCCCTATAACCAAGGCTCTGATACCAATCTGTCACACCCTGACCGATGGCGGAATCATCGGGGCAGGACTAAATCGACTGAGAAAAAGGTGATAATTACCTTTGAGAGTATCGGATTGATAGAAAGCGGTAGAAGAAAGTTCCGGCGTCGGCGATAACGGCTTCCGGCGACTTCGACTGCGATTCCGTCTGCTTCAACGGTTCCGTAGCTTCAGGAGAGATCGAATGGCGTGACGATGTTGCTGGATTAAGAGGGTTCTGATCGAATTGCTTGAGAGAGTTTTCTTGGAAAATATTTGAGAGAGAGTTCTTTGAGGTTCGCGAATTTTGGTTAATTGGTCGTAAAGAGGATGTTTTGGTAGTATTATTTCTTAGTTAATGGGAGCAAAACGTATAACGGATTCGAATTTCGAACGATCGGGTGATTAAACTGCATTTACGTTTCAAATGTTACGCAGGCGCGACCGTGCCAAAAATAGGCGCGACCGTGCTTAGGCACCGGGCGCGATCGTTCCAGGACCATTCGCGCGATCGTGCCAAGGCACTTGGCGCGACCGTGCCAGGACGAAGCACGACCGTGCTAATTAGGGTTTCATGATAAATTTTCAACTTTAGTCCTTGACTTTTCAGGTTTGATAAGTCTGAATTAAATAGTTTCTTGCATAGTGTTTAAATGTATATAATTGCGTAAAACTTGCGAATTTGTATCGAATCATTGCGTTTAGTTTACGGTAAGAAAAATAATAAAACAGTGCACGAGTATTGAATTCGAAATTGCATTACATTGAATTGAAACATGAATACTAAAAATCAGAAATGTTACAATAACTATAATGAAAATGGTTCTGGATGTTCTTATCAATCTCGTTTCTCTGCAACAACATCAAATTCTCTTGGATCACAACCATTGAATTCACATCATGTGACTCAAAGGGTAGCTGAAGATTATATGGCAATGTTTTCATCTTTTATTGCTTCATATGAAAATTTTATTTGAGGTAAAATTCATGATCCAGAAGCAATTGAAGAAGAATATCGTCAAATTGATCTGGTTGATCTAGAAGAAATGCATATTCAGTGGAAAATGGCAATGTTGATGAGATAAGCAAAGGATCTTCTTAAGAAGACTGGAAGGAAATACATTGGATCAAACAGGAAAATAAGAATGGGTTTTGAAACGATTAAAGTTCGATGTTACAACTGTCAAGAATATGGTCACTTTGCTAAAGAATGTAATAAGACAAAAGTTGAGTTTGATTCTCAAAAGAAGAACAACAATTATCAAAGTAACATAAATCAACAAAGTTCAAGTGGTTCTGGAAATTCTAGAAATGTTTCAACATCATCTGCTTTGGTTGCTCAAGGAGATGATAACTATGATTGGTGAATTCATTTAGAAGATCTATTTGGTGCTGTGAGTCAAGCGTTTTTGGCTGAAATTCATACTGATACGACATCTGAAGATGGAAGTTCTAGTGATAGTGAAAGTTCAGGGAGTGAAGTAGAAAGTCAGAATGATGAATCTTCTGAGAATGTTATTACTAGAGAAATTTCTAAAGAAATTGATTCTGAAAGTGTTGATGAAGCTCATACTAAAGAAAATGTTTCTACATCAAGTGTATCTGAAGATAAGATTTTGTTGACTAAAAGAGTACCTGAGATGACTGAAGAGATTCCAACTGCTAAAGTCTTCATGGCAGACATGTCAGATCCATCAAAGGTAAAAGATGTTATCTATAATATATATTGTTCTAACTGTGTTTTGGTGAAGGGAAAAATGATGAAAGTCATGGATGATAACAAAAATTTAATTTGTGACATGAAATCGATGCACTCATTGAATCAGAAATTAAAGGACAATGATAAGTTGTGTATTGATAGAATTGAATCACTCAAGAGAGACATAAATTCTCTAACTTTAAAGATTAAGGAACAAGCATATCGGTTGGATATGGCGTATGCTCAGATTGAAAAGAGAAATGAAATTGTTGCTGAGAAAAACAAAGAAATTTCAGACAAAGAAGTAGAGGTGATCAGATTACATAAAAAACAAGAATGTTTTGGAAATTCATCACTATTGTTGGGTTATTTCAATGACAATGCTGATCATGTTAAGAGAACAACTGGAATTGGATTTGCTCCTCCACCCTTTAATGGGAATTATGCTGTAGAACCAGATATCATTACTGAAGAGGATATTGATCCTAAGGAAATTTTAAAGATTAATCCAGTCACAGGAGAAGAAATGGTATATGGGTCTGACAGTGATGATGAGATATTTGATGCTTAGAAAATTGATGGTGTTCCTAAAGATGTGAAGTTTGATGAACCAAAGGTGGTAAAACAAGTCACAAGAGATAGGTGTATTCTTACAGAGCCCGATAAAGTTGAACAACCAACTATTTCACCAATTTTATCAAAAAGTGATTTTATTAGTGCTGTTGATATCAAGAAGGAAGTGTCAAAAGTTGAAAATAAATCAACAAGTGATTTAATTAAACAGAAGGTGAATGTGACAAAACCTAAAGATAATCAGTTTCAAGTTTCAAAGCCTTATGTTGATGAATCATCCAGAAAGATGTATATTCCAAAGAAACAAGGAGGTAGTGAGACTAGATCTACCGAAGGTTATTCATCAGGAAGTTCTTCAACTTCAACAAGGGTTCCTTACATCAGAGAATACAAGGATAAGAGAGTTTGCTTTCATTGTAATGAGGTGGGGCATATAGTGTTATATTGTCCTTACAAAAACAATGAGAAGAATTTTCTTATTTCAGAGAAAGTTACACCAACTGTTGTTCATGGTCAATCAAGAGTAGTGAAGATTCTGCAAAGAACGAATGTGGGAAAGCCTACATCTGATAATGTGAAGAAACATTTTGTCAAAGAAAATTTTCCTAAGCAGCATGTTAATAAACCTTTTGGGTTTAAGAAAGAGATGACACATCATGTTCATGATAGATTTTTTGATTCTAAACCAGAGTTTGTGCAATTTGGTGTTAGAAACAATGTTGTTTTTCATAAGTTTGTTGAGAATCCTAAAGTTGGATTCACACAAAATTTACAACCTGAGGTCAAACTTTCAAGACCTCAAAGGTGAAGAAGGAACAGACGGTTAAGAAAACTTTTGGAAAATGATCAATTTTTGATAAGAAAAAGAATGTTTCAAAATCCAAAATGTCTGATTCGGATTTGCCTAAATCACCAAGGGTAGATGATAATAGAGATTGTGAATTGCTTGAGGTTGTTTATTTTGATGCTAATGGAAGACCCAAGAAGACCCAAGACCACAATGGCTTGGGTCCCCGTTTCTAACTGATTTCCTTTGTTTATGTAGGGTCAACCAAGGAAGACTATCAACAACAAATGGTATGTGGATATGGGTTGCTCTCGACATATGACAGAAAACATTCGTTTGCTTGAAGATGTTATTAAAATTGATGGAGGTTATGTCGCTTTTGCTGGTAATAAAGGTGGGTACATAACTGGCCAAGAAACGTTAAAGAATGTAAAGGTGAAGTTTGAGAAAGTCAATTATGTTGAGCAACTCGAACATAATCTACTCAGTGTATCTCAAGTGTGTGATAAGAAGTTTTCATTTCATTTTAATGATGTTGAATGCTATATTCTAAAGCCGGGATTTGAAATACATAAAGAATGGATTCTGATGAAGGCTCCGAGAAGAAATGACACTTATGTTTTAGACATGAGTGTTGCTACAACGATGGATTCAATTCCTACATGTTTACTCTCAAAAGCATCTGAATCTGACTCTATTCTTTGGCATCGGAAGTTAGCTCATATCAATTTCAGAAAAATGAATTATTTGGTGAAGAATGATTTGGTAACTGGTATTCCAAAAATGAAATTTGCTATGCCTGATTACTGCATTCCTTGCAAGAAGGGCAAGCAACACGGGAAGTCTCTCTAATCCAAGAAACAAAATTCTATTGTTACTCCTTTGGAGTTACTGCATATGGATTTGTTCGGACCGATAAGTATTCGAAGCATTGGAGGTAAATCATACTGTCTGGTGATAACGGATGACTTCTCATGATTTTCATGGGTTAAGTTTTTGGCAAGAAAGTCTGAAATGGCAGAGACAGTTCAATACTTAATTCTTGTGTTGGAGAATATTTTGAATTAGAAAGTGAGGCGTATCAGAAGTGACAATGGCAGTGAGTTCAAGAATGGCAATATAGGATTCTTTTGTTTACAAAAGGGTATACATCATGAATTTAGTGCGCCTTATGTTCCTCAACAAAACGGTGTTGCTGAGCGAAAGAACAGAACTCTGATTGAGGCAGCTAGAACAATGTTGGCGGATTCTAAGCTACCGGTTACTTTTTGGGCCGAAGCTGTGAATACGGCATGCCATGTCCTGAATCGTGTTCTGATCGTCAAGCGACACAACAAGACGTGTTATGAGTTGTTAAATGGTCGAAATCCTAATTTGAATTATCTTCTTCCTTTTGGAAATCCGTGTACTCTTCTGAAGATCCGGGATGTTTCTACTAAGTTTAGCGAAAAGACGATTGAAGGAATTTTTATGGGTTATGTTGCCAATTCGTTGAATAAAAGAGTGTATAACAAGGCAATACGATAGATCGAAGAATGGTTTCATATCGATTGTTCTAATCGATCTATTCTCAAGAAGGCGGTTGGTCCAGAATGGGCATTTGAATATGACAGCTTGTTCAAGTCTTTTAATTTTGCTCCTGACTTATCTGATGAAGAAGTTGCATTACTATATAATTCATGTCAAGGTGACCAAGATTGTGGTTTAATTCCAAAATCAAAGGTTCCATATTCCGTTCCATCATCATCAGTTCACCCTAATCCAAATGTTCCATCTAGTTTGGGAACATTTTTAAGGATTCTTCGACAGATCCATTAATTGTTGATGATTAATCCAATACTACACATGTTCAAGGGGAGTCTACAACTTTAGATTCTGAGATACCAGTTGATCAATCTTCTCAATCAGATATTCCTCAAGTTGATATTTTACCTGTTCCGGAGGTGGCGTCCATAAAAGAACTCAAAGATCACCCGGTGACGAATATCATTGGGAATTTGCAAGATGGAGTTCAAACTCGTTCTTTAACTGAAAATACTTGTTTATATTCTTACATTAGAGATACTGGAGTACTTGATGTTTGCCTACATTCTTGTTTTATTTCTCAGGTAGAACCTAAAAATGTGGAGATGGCTTTACAAGACAACAACTGGATAGAAGCAATGCAAGAAGAGCTTGCTCAATTTGATAAGCTAAAGGTGTGGAATTTAGTTGATTTACCAAAGGGATTGTATCCGATTGGCACCAAGTGGGTTTACAAATGTAAAAAGGATGATAGTGGTGTCGTGGTAAGGAACACAGCAAGATTGGTTATACAGGGCTTTAATCAACAGGAGGGTATTGATTATACCGAGGTGTACGCACCTATAGCAAGGTTGGAAGCAATTCATTTGTTTTTAGCTTTTGCTTCATTCAAAGGTTTCAAGGTTTATCAACTGGATGTCAAAAGTGCTTTCTTGTATGGCAAGGTGAAAGAGGAAGTTTATGTTTATCAACCATCGGGATTTGAGGATCCATTGTATCCTACAAAAGTGTTCAAGCTAGATAAGGCTCTTTATGGTCTTCGTCAAGCACCCCGTGCGTGGTATTAAACGTTGTTGCAACACCTTTTGGACAATGGTTTCGATAGCGATAACGAACTAAGACATGTAACAAAGACCAAAGATGAGATAAACACCACCTAGACCAGGAATCCTATTGACTGGCTCAACTACTTCCGGGACAACTGACTGTATGACCCCAATTCTAAAGATAGACTGACTCAGGAATCACTAAAACATGCAGGATCTCCCCTCGGACTCACCTACACACTTCAACTATCCTAAGGGTCGAATTAAGCTCACCGGTAAGGAATTGGATTTCCTCTCCTACACACCAAAACCTAGAATACCATGTACTCGAAAACGGTGTCACATCTCGGTCTCAACTGCTCTATACTCACTGGCTATCCTAGACAGACCTAAGAGCAAGGAGTAAACTCCCAAAATACCGTTTATGACACGAAATTGTAAATGATAAAAACGACTCGGACAATTCACTCTCAAGCAATTGCTACCCAAACCGTTAAACCAAGAGACAACCCGACCACCTATCTCCTCTTGGACTCAAGATTGGTAAAGCACTGACTTTTATGACCACACAAACCTGCTACAACGGTTGGCCTAACCGAGTAGATCACAAACACAAAGTATATGACCCAAAAACCCGAAATTCTACCAGAAACACACAAAGTATTCAAATAAAACTTCAAGAGCAACAAATTCATGCAAGATCAGTAGCAAATCAATACTCAAACACATTCATAACCATTAAATCGAAAGTCTTTACAATAATATCCGTCATACGATCAAATAAAACCCGAAAACAATCAAACCATGTCAATATTCATCCTAATCTAGATAGCTATGAGTTTAGCTACTCATGATACTTAAAAATAATCCAAAGTCTACTGTAAACATGTTTAGAATTCGAAATAAATGACTAGAAGGAGAATTAGAACACAAAACCGATGTTTGCAAACCGAAATACATCAATCTCTCTCAATCCTGTTGATCTCAAGCCTCAATTCTTCGATATCAGAGCTTTTTGGTCGCCTACTGTCGTAAGAGAATGATACCCCCCAATAAATGGCCTCTCAAATCTTTTATAATCGAATTAGGGTTTTTTCGCGGAATAGCGGATCTTCGCGTGTCGCGAAGCAATCCACCCGGCCCTTCGCATACCGCGAAGGCCAAAACAGTCGGGCCCAATTCTGGAAATCTTCGTGTGTCGCGAAGATCTGAGGCTCCTTCTTCGCGTACCGCGAAGACTACAAATTGCAACTTTTTTTCTTTTGTTTCTCTCCAGCTCCGTTTCTTTATTATAATTCTTTGGTTTATCATACAAGCCTGCAAAATCAACTATAATTTCATTAAGTATCAATTTCTTTAGATATTTGCTGATAAAACTAAGTAAAACGGTTCAAGAACACCCGTAAAAACATATGTGTTTTAGAACACATCACAGGTCAATTACTACATGGGATGATCTAGCTCAAAAATTCCTTTCAAAATACTTGGTTAGGGATGTTCTTTTTGACATATTTAGGCATGCCGGGGTTTCTACTAAGAAAGAGGCACCAGTGAATTTCTTGACGTACCCATTGGAAGGAAGATCAACACTTAGACCCGCTGACATTTTGGTCTTTGGGTGGATAGGTGGGAAACATGCGTGTGTATAACAGGGGTCTCCCCACGGGTGGGCTTGGGAGTTAGTGCTTTCACGGTGAGTCAGGCTGCTCTAAAAGCTGCTTCGAGCAAAGTGACCAAACACGAGAAAGCGTGTCTTGACAACCAACACGTGTTTATACCATTTGCTTTTGACACTTTTGGTTTCCTTGCACCAGAGGCCGTGGAGTTACTTAACCGAGTACAGCGGGTCATGCATAGTAATGTTATGACCCCAAGATCTGTAGATGTAGTTTTTAAAAGACTTGGTTTTGCTATTCAAAAAGGGTTGGCGGCGCAGCTTGTTGCCCGTTTGCCTTCTATCTCTATGTAATTTCCCTTTGGGAGTTGTGTTTTGATTCCTCTATGTTTAATTTAAATACTTCCCGCCAGCAAAAACTGCAAAAATTGAGAAATGATATTACCACTTTTACCCAGGAAGACGATGAATCATTATATGAGGCATGGGAACGTTTTAGGGACATGCTGAGGAAATGCCCTCATCATGGGCTAGAAGTTTGGTTACAAGTATCATCATTCTACAATAGGTTGCATAATCAAGTTCGTCAGACACTCGACGATAATGTAGGTGGTATTTTTGGAAACAAAAGGCCACAGGAAGCTTACAACCAGATTGAGGAAATAGCTATGAACAACTATCAATGGTATAATCCAAGAAGTAATTGGGGAGCAAAGCAAGGAGTTCATTTTATCAATACTGCCATTTCACTTTCTGCTCAAGTAGATGCCCTCACCACTAGACTCAATCAAATTAGCAAGGGCAAGGTAAATGCTGAACCTGCTGGAGAAACAAAAGGAACCACTATGGATGTTGAGCAGGTTGACTTTATCGGAACTAATCGCCTGCAAAACAACCCCTACAGCAACACTTACAATCTTGGATGGAGGAACCATCCGAATTTCAGCTAAAAGGATAACAACAACCAAGGACCATCTGGTTTTGGACAACAACAACAGTTTCAAGAAAGACAACCTCCAAACTTTCAGTCTCGTCAACAATTTCAAGGAACTAACAAGTCAAATAATGGGTGGAGCTTGGAGGACGCGGTAACTAAGTTGATATCTATAACGGAAAGTCAAGCCCTCCTAGAGGATGCTCGTCACAAACAATATGAGGAGAAGTTTAGTCCTCATGAAGCTGAGTTAAGGACACAAAAAGCAACTCTCCAGTCCATTGATGTACAACTAGGACAAATTACAAAACTTCTTTCTGAAAGACAACCAGGATGCCTTCCAACCAACACTGAACCCAATCCAAAAGCAAATGTTAGTGCTATCACTCTCAGAAATACTAACTTGAGTACCACTTCATCCACTTGCGTAGACTCAACCGCTCAAGAACCACCATCGAAGGAGAATCCAATGCAGTGCATTGCTCATTTTGAGGCCTATAAATAGATGGTTTGCGTTCTTCATTCCACACACCTCAAGATACATCAAGACACTATTCTAGAGAGAGTATTTCATAGTTAGAGTAGAGAGTAGAGAGTAGAGGGGCTCTTCCTCTTTGTCCGCAATAGGGGAGCCTATGAAACTCAGCGTTATGCTAGTTAGTATGGCCATTCGTGGCTAAAATCTTTGTATTGCTAGGGTGAAGATGAAGTTTGGTGTATGTTAATGTTTAACGTATTAACCTAGTGGTATGTTTATGTCTTTAATTATTCGCTCTTAAAACCACATTCTAGGTGGGCTTTTTATTATTATCTAAATTTGTCTTTACACTTGTGAGTGTTCTTGATTTTAAAGCGTAAAACCGTAAAACCTTTTTAATCAAACTTCACTTGAAAATTGTACGTCTTTATACAAGTAGATTTTGATAAGCCAAAGCTTGGTTATTATTATTAAGATCGTATGTCTTTATACGAACTTGTTATAAGTCCAAGAATTTGTGAACTGACGTTGGTAACGGTACGTCTTTATACAAGGTCTCATTGTTACACCGCCTCCCAGTGAACAAAGTCTAATAACCCTTTAAATAAAAATAAATAAGCATTTAAGTTCGACGTCTTAAACCAATTCAAAGATAGTATCGAAGGGTTGAGGGTAACGATGTCCGTAGCTGGGACTCCTACCATTTTATTATGAAAGAACATAATTCGTGAACCAAATGTTGTGAGAATGAGGCTCTAGCGGTGTACCGTTCACATATTTGTATTAGTCATACCACCGGTTTAGTCAACATAACATTATCATATACCAAGCAGATTCGAAGCCTGAAGCAATACCTATCGTGACCTGATCATTATCGAGATATTTACTCTCCTACTATTTACATTTCTGTTACACACTTCACAAACCTTTTTACTTTTTCTATTATTTACTTTACTGTTATTTAGTTTTCTATCATTTACTTTTCTATTTCACAAGCACACAAAACCCACTCACTAATTAAACTGGCTAAACGATAACAAAAGTTGAGTATTGGAACTCGACCGTGTCCATTGGTTCGATACTTGGTTCTTACCTGAACTATATTATACTGCGATATGTATACTTGCCTATTGTGTATGTTTTAAGTTTGAGTATTTATCATTTTATAAATTTAAAACCTGATCTCGTGAAACCATTCCTAAATAAATATATATTTGTATATATTTATATACTTATAACATGACAACCATCAGTTGGCGAGGCTTTGAAGGTCTCGGGCCTGTGGCTGTGCGGGGTGTGTATGTGATTACATGCGCTCAGTCAGGTGTGCCACCATTCAGATGGGATAGACCGTTTCAAATGGGCCGCGGGAGATGCGAAGGAGTTTATAGTGGGGATTCCTAATCCGCATGTTGCGAGGGAAGTTGTTCCTCTAGGAGGGGTGGTGGTGGTGGATGGGGTTCTCCTTGACCGTGTCTTCTCTTTTCATAACATGATTGTTAAGAGTATCCCTCATAGTTATCGTATGGCGTTTTCCCAAGCCTTCGTTGCTGCTCTACTTAAGGTGGGGGATATGCCAGCGTATTTTGAGGCATGGGTGAGACTTATGTTGTTACCACGTTGCATGTTGCGTGTTGTCAGGCATTCTAACCGTCAGGAGCGTAGGTCTGTTAAAAGGAAGTCTTTGCAATGTCATAGTATTCAGCGGTCGCTGGCAGCTTGGAGCGATGGGGATGGTTTCGCTGAGCTCATTCTATCGCTTTTTGCCCAATCCTTGGGGGCAAACTCGTGTCATGATGAGCTTGTCCCTGGGTCCGATAATTTTGCGGTGTACACCAATGTTAAATAATATTTGCGCAAAGTCGCGGATAGGCATTTCACTTATGCAGTCAAAATGTTATGCTCTTCGGGGGCTGCGCCTTTCGTTAAGGATACCTTGAAAGCGTTGGTGGCAAAGCATCCTCTCCTTCCCCTTTCGGTTATGTCTGTTTCCTTGCTTTATGGATCCTCCTCTTGTTATGGATATTGATACCGTGATTGGGTGCATCAAATCTTTCCCCAAAGGGACCTCTTATGGGAGAGACGGATTGAGGGCCCAACACATTTTGGATGTTTTTTGTGGGGAGGGGTCTGCGATCGCCGTTGGGTTGCTCATGGATATTTCTATGGTGATTAATTTATGTTTGGGGGGGGGATGCCCTAGGGCTTTGGCGGAGTTTGTTTCATCTGCCTCCTCATGCCGCTGCTCAAACCGGACAATGGGATTAGACTTATTGCCGTAAGTGCGATCTAGAGGAGGTTGGTCTCTAAGGTGGCTATGAGTGGTGTTAGGAGCGAGATGACTAAATATTTTTTGACTTTCAATTTGGGGTGGGAATCCCCAATGGGGCATAGGCCGTGCTCCATAGCGCGAACATATTCTTAAATGAATTTCACTCGGATGGATCGTTGGCTATGATGGCCGTCGATTTCTCCAATGCCTTCAATTTGGTCGATATGACCGCCCTCCATGAGGTCCGGACCCGATGCCTTTCTATTTCCCTATGGGTGGATTTTCTATATGGGCAGCCGGCTAGGTTATATGTGGGTGATGATCATATTTGGTCCACCAGTGGGGTTTAGCAGGGGGACCCTTTGGGACCTCTTCTATTTGCCTTAGTTTTGCATTCGCTCGTTCACCAGATCAGGGATTGCTGCAAGCTTCTCTTCTGTCACACCCCGCCTCGGGCACCCTCAAGATGTTATCGAGCTGCAACGTAAGTTGGCACCTTTGGTACCTGCTTTGATTTCAGAGTATGGTTTTGTACAGCGGAATAGTAGTTTTCAAAAGGATCTTTTTATCAATTCTCAACCTCAAGGGTTGGTTTTGTAAAAACTAGAATCTCGTCGTGTAGACAAAAGATTTATTTATTTAAATACTTGGGTATAAAACCCGATCGTTTGTACATTTGATTTTGAAATCAAAACCCTGACCAAAGTCAGTATAGTCTACGAGGTATTCTGCCTAGGGAGTCGAAATTCTTTGAGCACCTTAACTTTGTCTTTTCCCAAGTTCTTCTTGTGCATAGCACGAACCTGTATAACATATTTTTGGGTTGCACCGGGTCTAGGTGTGTGGCATGACCCGACTATGCAACAATACTGTCCTCGGGACTTAGGCCGTAGCCGGTCCCGGTACGATGAGGTCATTTCATTCTATTCCTGAAAAAATTTGAAAATGAACGTCTGCTACATGCTGGTAAAATCATTTTCATAAACATGGCAAAACAGTTAAATTAAATAATTAAACATTTCTTCCTTGGAATTTAGCGAACACTTCGCTTCATTCCGTTTTTATCTCCATGTATACATTGGTCCCTTACTTGGGGGTTTCGCGACTCCTTAGGCACATAAGAGTTTACCCGACATACATTCCAACCTCGCCCGACCCTAACCAGAACCGGAGCGAATATATAGACTTGATCAAACTTTACGTACACTGCTTCGGTATTTTCCATCCCAGGGGTTTATCTCAAACCCCTTACCGGGATTATATGAGTAAGTATTTAATTCTCGTGTTTTGCCTCTTTTTGTAAAACATTATAGTTTGACTTGTTGCGTGACGATAGTCTATAGCCCAAGCACGTCTTACAAATCATTTTTTAAAAGCTCGCTTTCACCAAGAAAACAAGTATTTTTTATACAGACGAGTATTCACCTTTGTTTTGAAGTGGGAGATCGAAAGATAATAATCTTAGTGCCAAGTAGCTCTTAGAGTTGACTCTAGCACCTTAACTTGCACTTCTATTTCCTCGGGTTTCTTTGGCTCTAACGCTCGAGTCCGGTTTATAAGCGAAAGCCAGTCGAACTAGGGAGAATGCGCTCCACATGTCCTTAGAGGATCGTGTGGGTTTATCTTGGCGGTCCGCCAAGCTCCACGCGTCAGCATGGCTAACGCATGCCCTACATGTGGCGATGACACGTTTTATATGCAGAAGCTGCCTAGGGAAGTACGTAGCAGACCGTTAGCTAGGAACATGTCGGTCCGCTAGCTATGTCCGACCGTAGCAGACCGTTATACACCTCATGGCGGTCCGCCATAAATCTAACGGGGGAAATCCTTATTACCCGTAGCGGACCGTTAGCCTAAGGGTAGCGGTTCGCCACCCATTGAATTTCTATTTTCTTTCTTTTTTCATCTTTGTCCTTCGGGTTTTGATGCTTCTAATCTTATGGTTTCATCCTTGGAACTATAATCAAACTTGTCATATGTCTTATGCCTAGTCTTGGCATTATTATGACTGACCAGAACTTTATCCTTGTTCAAGACCGAAATAAATCTTAACCGAAGGCCTAATGAACGATGGGGAATTATCTAGTCATAAACATGGTTAGCTTTGGATAACACTACCTAGTATAGACATGGGTGATCAGTCCACGCCTACACCAGGGTTATGTCACCCAATGCCTACCCTAGCTACTACTCTAAGCCCCACTAAAACAACTACTTAAAGTCGAAAATATAAAGACGAACCTGTCTTTGAATTGGGAGAAGGTTTGGAATGAGAACTTAGGAGTAATCTTAAGTTCTATTTATAGGGAAGTTTGTTCATCATATGTCACCTTCCTATCACTTTCCTCACATGTTGGTGCACCTTCGTACTACCTTCCTTACATGTGATGTGCACCTTCCTACTACCTTTCTCATTTTTCATGTGCACCTTCCTAATATCTTCCTTATATGGTAGTTTCTAAATTGTTACCCTCTAATTTTAGAAATCCTTAATTTATTTTCTAACTCTCGGGTTTTCGTTAACTGTAGAACCAAAGACTGATTGCTACAAAATTGTTCTAAGTACAACTGCTGCGGACAACACAAGATTGCTGCTGACCAAAACAGCTGCTGATACTTTGTCTGCTGCTGAAGACCAAAGTAGCTGCGGATAGGCTTATCAGCAGCAATTCAACACATGTTTCTGCTGAGAGGCATATCCTCAGCAGCTGCGGATAGATCAATCTTGCTGCTGGTCCTCATCTCTGCTGCTGATAGCTTTATTCTCTGAAGACCAAACGTTGCAGCTGACTATCCATGCGAAGCGCCTCTGACACCTTTCTGCAAAAGCAACTGCCACACTCCAAGCAGAAGGAACCTCACTGGTGCAACCAATAAAGGACAATGACGCTCTTCTCCAAGCATGCAAACAATGATGCCTAAGAAGACGTTTCAGTAAAGTTAACTAGATTAGACTTTACGTGTAATTTAGATTAATAAACAAGATCAACGGTCTGTGTTAGATCTGATCCTTAGAATCAAGGGGCTGTCTTGATTCTAAGTGAGTATAAATAATCTGTAAACACTTCACTGTAAGTGTGCTTTTTGTGCTTTAGAAATCAGAGTTTTTCATTTGAAATCGTTTATTCACAAAAGATTAATACAAAAGTGTTCTTATCAGTATTCTTTCTGTGTACTCGATTGTAATTGTGTAGTTGTTATTGTTTTCGCCAATCTCAACTAAGAACAGAACCATCTTGTAATTTCACGATCCTACAAGTGGTATCAGAGCTTTGGCTCAGATTAAACAAACTAACACTTGTTTAATCACTTCTGGTTCTATTCTAAACTCTCTCTCCTTCAAAAAGTCACCAAGAACAAAAATGGCACAAAGCAACAGGCTTGAAGACATCCTAAAGCAGCAGTATGAAAACTTCGTCTGGAAGGAAGGTAAGTCTCTAACTGTTTCATACAATAGATTTCCCTATCTTGTAGGGGAGCTGCAGTGCTCAAAGGTGAAGCTAGAGAATGAAGATATTCTCAAAAAGTTCATCAGGTCTTTACCTAGCTGCTGGACACTCTACACGGTGTCCATTAGAAGAACTGAGAATCTGAAGACTCTCCAAATGACTGAGCTCTTCGGTATGCTAAAAACCTATGAGCTAGAGATGATTCAGGCAAAAGAAAGAAGCTCAAGCTACCAAACAGCCTCAACATCCACCGCCACCTCCTCTGCCCTACATTGTGAGCACTCGGGTCCTAGTTCAATTCAAACTGCAGCATGTGCAACTGTTGGAACTTCTGAGTTCGACTGGAGCTCTCAATATGAAGAACTGCCCGTCAACAATCAAGCTCTAATGGCAGACACTACAGAGATACCACCTTAGGTATTTGAACATCTTTGCTCTCAAGCCTGTATTGATAAAGTTTTGGGTTATAGAAAGCACAACCAAAACCTCATAGATCAAAATGAAGAGTTTCATCAGATGAAATCTGAGTTCAAAAAGGTTGAAAACACTTATAAAGAAAAGGTTGACTGCCATAAGAAAGAGATTTCATCTCTAAAACACGAACAAACTAATCTTGAAACTCAGATTGATGATCTACTGGTCAAACTAAAAGCTACCAGAGCTGAACTGGCAGAACAGAAAGTTTATGTTGAAAAATATGAATTTTCCTCCAAAAAGCTACAAAGACTTTTAGATATTCAAGTCCATGAGAAAGTAAAAACTGGACTTGGGTATAACACTGATCAGTACAAATCTGTTCCTCCTCCTGCTGACTATATTACCATATACGAACCAAGCTTCAATGTTGAAAATCTTGACACTGCAAACCGAAACCTTGATCCTTCAACGGATGAACCTCTCATCGAAGACTGCACTACGTCATCGGAATCTGAGTCAACTCACTCAGACCATGATGAAACCAGTGCAGTCCCATCTGATGCTGTTCTGAATAGAGTTGCAGTTCCTACTGTTCTTCCAGCTGTTATAGCCCCTGTGCCATTCAAACAGATCAAGATCAGCTATCCTCCAGATGGAAGAAAGCTAGCAAAGGGACAGACATCAGAACCCACAAACTCCAAGCCTCAGTTCATGCCAATCACAAAGAGAAAGGTATCTGATGTATGTTGTAAACCTGAAGAAAAGGTTCCATATGTTCAAAGGACCCTAGAAGAAGCCACCTTTGAACATAACAAAGTCCATCCATGGAACTTCAAGGATCTGTTCCAAAGAAAGGACTATGTCGTCCTTTCAAGGGATAAACTGGCAAAATCATGTTTTGTCTGTGGAAAATATAACCACACTGCCAGCACCTGCTTCTACTACCTACAGCAGCAAAGAAACCTCAAGCAACATGCTTTTGAGAAGACAAAGAAGAACAAACAGGTAAGAAGTTTTGAAGCTAAGACAACTCAATTCAGAAAATCACTTTCTCCACCAAGGGAGCAATTGTCAAAACCTCAACAATCTTGCATCATCTATGGAGAATCAGACCACTTTGCTGCAAACTGTAAGTTTAACCCTTTCAACCAGATTCTTCATCAAGCCCCTCAAAGACAAAGGGTAAAGAAGGATCAACATACATCGGTTGTTAGTCCAGTTAAGCCCAAGAAAACGAAGCAGAAGCTTTCAGCAGCAACCAAATCTGCTGCTGATAAGCTAACAAAGTCCGCAGCAAAATCTGCTGCTGATAAGGCAAAGCTATCAGCAGCAAAAGTGTCCACTGCTGATAAGGCAAGATCCAAGGCAAAGCCTTCAACAGCAACAAAGTCTGCTTCTGCTCAAGTAAAATCATCAGATACAACGTCTGCTGCTGAAAAGGCAAAGAGAGCTGGAAAACCACCAACTTAACAATGGAAGGAAAAGAAACCACCAAGCATCATCATCGGTTCAGTTGAGTGCATCTATCCTTTGATGTAAATATGTCTGTCTTATGTTGTAAATAAAAGTTATAAGTCAGCAACATTTTTGCCTCTCAGCTGCTGACAGGTTTAAATTTTCATCAGCAAAGGATTTGCCACTGATCGCTTTAAGTTATCAGCAGGAACAAGTTTCCTGCGGACAGCTTTAAGGCGGTCAGCAGCAACCTTTTTGCTACGGAATGAATACAACAGTCAGCAGCACCCAAATCTGCTGCTGAAAGACTTCACTATCCGCAGCAACCAAGTTTGCAGCGGATAGCTCACCATCGGCAGCAACCAAGTTTGCTGCTGATGGGTAAAACAAGTCTACATTAACTTTTACCCGAGGTAAAAACTACTCTCAATCTTTACCATGACTGCTCGAGTGTTTTACAGCTGTAACAATGAAAAGTGAAACAGGTTGTACTGTACAAGTAAAGTTGCTTTTTCTTCGTCTGCCGTTATATCACAATCTCAAACGTTCCCACAACCTCTTCATATTCAATTTCAAACCTAATCCTATCTCCCATCACTTTCTCTCCCGTCCCCACAGCATTCAAAACCCTCCATAATTAACCACCATTCAAACACCCTTCTCTCTTCCCTCCAAATCCATAACAATGGCAGGCGCAGACATAAACAACCCCAACGACAAGTTTTCCCCATATCACAACCTCACTGCATACCTAATAAAGGGCAAGAAATCCAAAGGTTTCGATGATATGATCGGTCCAAAATCCACCATGCCTTAACAGTCAACCCAACCATCTATACTTCCCACATGGAAGAGTTTTGGAGCTCAGCCGTGTATTCTACTGACCAGGGCACTCCCCAAATCAGAGGCACAGTAGACGGCAAGGAGATGATTATCACTGAAGCAAAACTCCACCAACACCTCAAGCTTCAGGATGAAGGGGACGCCATCTCTTACCCAAGAGACGTATACATGAGGACCTTTGTATCCATAGGGTACGCTGGGAATCAAACAGAGTATACGATAGAGAAGGCACTCATGGGTCCCAAATGGAAGTATCTCTGCCACACTCTTCTCCAATGCATATCCCAGAAGAGGAGTGACTGGAACCAACTTAGCTACGGACTTGCGTCGGCAATTCACGGTATGATAACTGGGGCGGGTTTCAATTTTTCCCACCTCATTCTTGAAGGTTTGAGATACAACCTTCAAGAAGGGGTGAAATCACAGTTCTTCATGTACCCAAGATTCTTGCAGGAAGTGTTCAACATTGAGCACCAAGATCTTTCAAAAACTGCAAGAATCTACATAATGCCAGGATATAAGAACAACATTTTTCAAAGCATGAGAACAGTTTCATCAAATTTCTCAGGGGCCGATGTTCCATTGTTGTCTACAATGTTGAACACGCAAAGTGCCTAGGGTGACAGTTCAGCAAACCCAGCTGATACTGATCCCACACCCTCCACCTCACTGCCACAAACTCAAACTGCTGCTTCCCTTGATCGAACCCCTGTACATTCTACTGAGGATGTACAGGCACATACTTTACTCACCCACAATTTGATTGCTCAATCGGAACACAGGGCCCCGGTTGTAGCCAAATATACAAGGAAGAGGGGCAAGAGAACTCCTTCTTCTCTTGCCTCCAAGGCCCAAACCCAAGCCAATATCCCTCACTCAAAATCACAACATTCTAGTGAGAATATCATAAGGGAAAGCCACACTGTTAGGGAGACTCCTTCGGAAGTCTCTCTATTAGGATTAGGATCACTTCCCGGATCCATAGAACAGCCCTTTGAGCCATTCCTATCTTCTTTGGACTTAAGTGTTGAGGAACCTGACCAAAGTGATGTACCTTCTCCAACTACCACTATCAAGGAGGTACTGATTGGTCTTGCTTCCGAAACACCCAACCCAAGTTCTTCACCCTTGAAGGTCCACTCTAGGAGTAATGAAAGAGTGGATGTGGAAGAGGCTGTCACTACTGCTGGTCCATCAAATGACCAGGAGGACAGTGACAACATCTTTAAGACCTCAACCATGGCAACTCACGGTGAGGGTGTTTCCTTGGAAACTCCCCTCACTGAGAGGAATCCCAGGCGCCAAGAAACCACGGGTCATGGAGATGCTGAGGCTCGGCCTACGGCCCCATCTGGGTCCAAGGATTCCACAACTGTGGATGAGGACAGTCTGAAACTAAACAATTTGGAATTGACGGCCAGGGTGGCTTTGCTTGAGGCTGAAGTGTCCAAACTACGACACCAAGCCTTGATGCATGAAGCCCATCAATGCCCCTCCACGGCTTCTCCCTCTCTTATCTCAGTGGGCACTCAAACAGATGCCTATTTGTTCACTGATGCAACCAAAATAGGGGAGAAAGTCCCTATGGAAGAAGACACTGAAAGTCTCGACAACTGGATTCAAGAGCAGGCTGCCTTCCAAAGTACTCTATTCAGACCAGCTTTTGTCCAAGTTCATGACTTACCAGTCTCAGATGACAATGAAGAAGAATCTACTGAAGACTGGAAGCTTGTTGTCAGAGCTATAGATGAGATGTTGATGGATGAAAACAACCAAGACGAAACATCTACATCCTTTAGCATCATCCCAGAAGTTGCAGCCATCATAAGTCATGCATCTGCCCCCCACTTCCCACTGACATCAACACAGCTAGAGTTTGACATTATACTAGCTTGGGGGTACGATGGGAAAACTGAGATGTTTTGGACAGGTCGGGAGTTTAGCGAAGTAGAAGAGCTAGACTGGGATTTAATTCATCCATTTGAAATCCTTGACCTATATTATCTTATCTGCATCAACAACTCATCAGACCTCTCAGCCGACCTTTCCATTGACATGTTCTATGCTTTGATGGAGGACAACCTACCCAAATTCATAAGACTAATCAAAGAACTAAAACGGGTAGAGTCTCCTGAGTCATCTCAGGCTGCAGAAAGAAGACTGTCTCCCAACAATCTCCAAATCACAAGGAGCAGTCTTCTTAATGAAGAAGAAGTTCTAAGCCTGAAAAGACTCCTGTACAAACTAATGGTCAAGGACCTAGATGTGCTAGGATGGATAAGCAATAAGTGCCTTGACCATACCTTCCTTCTAAGCAACGGTACCTCTCTCACCATCAACACCAGGAACATCCTCCAGCTGCCCTCAGACTTCCTATTCAAGATCTTTCAGCTCAGAGCCAACATCTGCAATATTAACTCATTAGAGAGCCAGGCAATGATGGTCACCATCAAAGCCCATCTTGAAGAGGAAGAGTCTGTGTCAACTTCTGATACTGACTCCAACTCAGATACTCCACAAGTTGAAGCCACATCTGTAGCATTTGGCACAAGATCTTCACTTAGGGATCAACTGAGAGAAATAGAAGGTCTTGAGTACCAACTTGATGAAGACAGTGACCGTCCCTTATCAATTTCTCAACTTGCCAATGAAGCCGAGGCAGAGATCCCAACAGCACAACAATTAGCTATTTCGGTGATCAGTGAAGCCAGAGCAGAGGCATCCAATGTTAATAAAGGGAAGGGCATTATGACAGAAGAGGATGAAGAGAGGTTGCGAAAAGAAAAGAAGGAGAAAGAAGAAAGAAGAAGGAAAAGAGAAGAAGAAGAGATGGCTCATAAACAAAGGCATCAAGAAAGAAAGGCAGCCATACTCCTAAGACAACAGACAATCCAGCTGTATGCCAAACAGCTGGATGAGATGAAAGTTAAAATCCATGCAGGGTCTCAAGTTGAGGAAGATGAACAACTTGCCAGACGGCTGCAGGAACAGTTTGCAAAGGAAGTAGAAGAGGAGAATGAAAAGAAGAGGAAGAAAGATGCTAAGTTTAGAATCACTGATTCTAAATTAGCAAAAGAATTAAGGGAGTAGTGGACTGAAGCTCTGATCTCTCAAGGTAGGATGCAGACTACCTTGAAAAACTTTCAAACAAAGAGATCTACAGAGCCTTCATGGGTCAGCAGGGGGAATTGGCAAGGAAGAAGAAAGATGAAGAGAAAGAGAAAGCTCGACAAAAGTCAAAAAAAGCCATTACCCTTAATCAAAGGACCCATGAAGAAAGGAAGGTGATGATTGACTTCCTTAAGGTAAGGGGAGAAAGTGGAAAGAGGTTAGGTCCCATGTCCTTCATGAACCTACAAGCCCTATATACAAAAGTGAAAAAGGAAGAGGAAGAAAGACTGGGAAAGAGACCAGTCAAGAAACAAAGAACCTCTGCACCAGAAACTACTTCCACTTTCCAAACACCATCCACAAACATCCCTAAGCCTTCCTCTCCTCAACCCAAAAAGTTCAAAACATCCCACCCAGCTCCTTCTCATCAACAGCCACTCCTGAAGAAATCCAAACCCATATCCAAACCTGAAGACTCCAGAGAAATAGTCCAATGGTTTTACAGTACCCAAGATCAGTGGTTTGAAGTATTCAGGGGGAGAACTGAACGAAGAAGGTCGATTTACAAGTCTGTTGATGAGGTTCTACAACTTCCAGATTCAGATCTCAAGAGAATCACGGAGCTGGGTGAAGAAATCATACCTGAAAATGATGGCGGGAAACATCTTGTGCTGGTAATCAAACATCACTTCAACCCCAGCAAAGATGCAGTCTTAGATGTTAGACCTCTACAATCCCACAATCCATTTGTACGATGGTCCTACAAAGCTGAGAAGAATGAGTTCACCATCACAAATGTCAAGGGTCACCAGATGAGATGTTCAAGCAAGGCAATCTTCAAAATGCCAAGTAAGGACATCAAGACTCTGTCTGAACTTCCTCTTGACAACCCCAGCAAGGATCCTCGAGGGTATGAAGTAGCAAGTATAGTCGACCACATGAAAAAAGCTTCAGCAACAGAGGGACTAGAAGAATTTTGGTAGCATCAGTCTAGGGGGAGTTTGTTGAACCAAAGACTGATTGCTACAAAATTGTTCTAAGTACAACTGCTATGGACAACACAAGATTGCTGCTGACCAAAACAGCTGCTGATACTTTGTCTGCTGCTGAAGACCAAAGTAGCTGCGGATAGGCTTATCAGCAGTAATTCAACACATGTTGCTGCTGATAGGCATATCCTCAGCAGCTACGGATAGATCAATCTTGCTGTTGGTCCTCATCTCTGCTGCTGATAGCTTTATTCTCTGAAGACCAAACGTTGCAGCTGACTATCCATGCGAAGCGCCTCTGACACCTTTCTGCAAAAGCAACTGCCACACTCCAAGCAGAAGGAACCTCACTGGTGCAACCAATAAAGGACAATGACGCTCTTCTCCAAGCATGCAAACAATGATGCCTAAGAAGACGTTTCAGTAAAGTTAACTAGATTAGCCTTTACGTGTAATTTAGATTAATAAAGAAGATCAACGGTCTGTGTTAGATCTGATCCTTAGAATCAAGGGGTTGTCTTGATTCTAAGTGAGTATAAATAATCTGTAAACACTTCATTGTAAGTGTGCTTTTTGTGCTTTCGAAATCAGAGTTTTTCATTTGAAATCGTTTATTCACAAAAGATTAATACAAAAGTGTTCTTATCAGTATTCTTTCTGTGTACTCGATTGTAATTGTGTAGTTGTTATTGTTTCCGCCAATCTCAACTAAGAATAGAACCATCTTGTAATTTCACGATCCTACATTAACTCTTGTCGAGTTTATAGAGTATTCCGATCAGAAATTGAGGTTGGAATTTGGTGGGTGTTATATCTTCCATGCTTGGTACCTCAATGATGGTATGACTATCCGAGATGCTAAATAGGTGGCTAAAGCCTTAACTATTCTCAGGTCCGAGGGGCCCCGTTTGGGCCTTGAACTTAACGTCAAGAAAACATAAGTTTTTTGGCCGTCGTGCAACGGGGTGAAGGTGCAAGATGGTTTGTTCCCTTGTGGGATTGGAAGACCGGTGTTGGGTGTGAAACTCCTTGGGGAAGCCGTTAGCCCGGATATAGGGTTCATCAGTAGTTTGGCTATGAAAAGGGCATCTTGTGTAGTGGAACTGATGAGATGTCTCCCACCCCTGCTGGACCCTCAATGCCAGCTCTTTTTGCTCCGCTCGTGTATGGGAGTCGCAAAGCTATTTTTCGGTCTCAGAACGTGCCAGCCTATGTATGTAGGGGAAGTTGTTTATGTTTGTTTGACAAGGGCCTTCGAGGTGCGATCGAGAATATCGTGGTTTGTGGGGGTGCTTTTGTTGGGTATTTTCAATGGAGGTTGGCATCACTTCCGACCTATTTTGGAGGTTTGGGTTTATATTCAGGTGAGGATGTATCTTCATATGTTTTTTGTTGCCTCGAGGACACAATCTTGGAGTTTGCAAGACCACATTCTTCGGGGCTGTGGTATTGATGGTTTAGACTCTGATTATGGGTGTGCGATAGAACGCTTTCACACGTCCCTCCCCGATTTCGATCTTAGCAGTTTCTCTAATAAGGACACCACCCCCTAAAGCCCAACATGCTTTGGCGAGTGCCCTATTTAGTAGAATCGTCTAGAGTTTGGGAGTGAACTTTGATCTATCCCCTCGCCAAAAAGCGGTGTTTGAATGTCTTCAGGCTCCCCGGGCTCAGGATTTCCTGACATTCATCCACATTGAAGGACTGGCCAACATATGTCAGCTGTGGAGTACCAGGCTATCCTTAAGTACCGGCTAATGATCCCTCTATTTCTGACTGATGAACCCTCCTCAGTTTGTCGTAAGGTTTGTTTGGATTCTTTTGGCGAGCATGCGGTCCATTGTAAGGAGCTATCTGGTTTTAAATATAGGCATGATTTGGTTAGGGATGTCTTATGTAATGTTCTTAAGCGGGAAGGAATTTCTTCCAAAAAGGAGACCACCGTGAACTTTCTGACAGATTCGCTTGAATGGAAGTCTACTCTATGGGCAACTAACATTCTTGTGTTTGGGTGGGCTGGGGGGAACATGCTTGTGTGGACATTACAAGAGTGTCCTCTCTTGTGGGGCTCAGGGATAACTGGTTTATTACGGACCAGGCTGTGTTAAATGCTGAATTAGGCAAAGTTGCTAAACACGAGAAAGGTTGTCTAGAGAATCAACACGTATTTATCCCTTTTCCTTTTAATACATTTGGTTTCCTAGCCCCGGAGGTATAGGGTTCAGCGAGTCATGCACAATAATATTATGGGCCCTAAGACTCAAAACTTTGTTTTTAGTAGGATCGGTTTTGCTATCCAAAAGTGGGTTGCGGCGCAGCTTTTTGCCCGTTTACCTGCTACTTTATTGTAATCGTCATTTTTATTTAAATCAAAAAAATATTTGTCACATAAAAAAAAATAAAATTTTCACGCTTAGAACAATCACCTTTGATCTTAACTCTTAATTCAAAATCCTTCGTACCTTCGCACAATATAATTTCTTTGTACACAAAACTTTCTATATATATATATAGGGGAGAGTTAGTATAGAAAGGGAGCAAACCCTATAGAGTGTAGAAAGGCACCACAGCGCGACACGTGTCCAATGAACGAAAATGAGGGAAAGAACAATTGTACCAAAACAATGGTAACGAATCTGCACATGCAAGTCACATGCCATTTCTCTCATTTTTTTAAACGTTCATAACTTTTTTATACGTTATTACTTTTTTTTAAATTATACCATAAAAGCGACCGTTTTTTTTATCTTTCCAACGAGTATAATATTGCTATATTTAAAAAAAAAAAAAGACCAACTAGATGTTGTTTGAAATTCAAAGATTTTATGGTGTTTTATTGAGTTTTGCATATGGTGTTTGAAATTGTACGAGTATAATATTGCTATATTTAAAAAAAAAAAAAGACCAACTAGATGTTGTTTGAACTTCAAAGTTTTTATGGTGTTTTATTGAGTTTTACATATGGTGTTTGAAATTGTACATTTTACACATGGTGTTTTATAATTTAACATCCATATACATGGTATTTGATGTTGTTTATGTTTATGGTGTTTTTGTTTTGTCATGATGTTTTACACTTTTGGCGTAAAATTTCAATCGTCGATTAGTTTTTCATTATGTTTTATATACTTTAGCATCCATATACATGGTGTTTTGCTGTGTTTATGTTTTATGGTGTTTTTACCCTTTTTTAAAGTGTCCAGTTTAACATAAATTAAACGCCACAATTTTAAAACACAATGACAAACTAAAATGCCATGTGAAAACACCATGACAAAAAACACCATGTTGAAATTTGGCGTTTTAATTTGTCATTTTGTTTCAACTTAAAAAAAAACGTCTGATTCAACATAAATTAAACGTCACAATTGTAAAACACAATGATAAACTAAAACGCCATGTTGAAAACACCATGACCTAAACAACCATGTTGAAATTTGTCATTGTTAAAGCAGCATGACCAAAAAAGCTAAAACGTCATTTTAAAATTGGCCCTAGGTGTAAAACATCATGCCCAAAAAAACTCCATGTTGAAAAATATCATGACCAGAAAAACTTCATGTTGAAAAACACAATAAATCTAAAGCACCATGTTGAAAAAAACCCACTTTAATGTTATTTAAATAAAAACGATTTAAAAGAATATATATATATATATATATATATATATATATATAATAAAAAACTAATCATAATGTTGCAAACACCATGACCAAAATAGCTAAAACACCATGACCAGAAAAACTACATGTTAAAAACATCATGATCAGAAAAACTTCATGTTGAAAAACACTTAGTTGAAAACACCATATATCTAAAACACAATGTTGAAACTCAATTTAATGTTATCTAAACAAAAGCGATTTAAAAGAATATATATATATATATATATATATATATGTATATATATATATATGTGTATATATAGCAATACCATACTCGTTGGAAAGATAAAAAATGCTCGATTTTATAGTGAAAATTAAAAAAAAATAATGACATGTCACTTGCATGTGCAAGCTTTTAGGTTGGAACT
This sequence comes from Smallanthus sonchifolius, assembly GCA_023525975.1. Classification (NCBI taxonomy): domain Eukaryota; kingdom Viridiplantae; phylum Streptophyta; class Magnoliopsida; order Asterales; family Asteraceae; genus Smallanthus; species Smallanthus sonchifolius. The sequence goes on from CM042025.1 coordinate 32,781,424, forward strand.
TCCTATTCTACCCTTCCAGGTGGTTTCTAAGTTCCAAGTATTTACCAAAATGATACCGCGTTAATCTCCACCACAGATCACAATGATCTAATGACCCAGATTCCTTCCTAGACTTTGTATGGTTTTGTCCCTTTCTAGTGTAACTCATACTATAGATATATTGAATATTGTGAAAATCCCTAATATATAATAACACAAAAGAGGGAAAAGGAAACATTTACATTGTGGTCCCTATATTATAATCAATGTTATAAAATCATCATAGGCTTAGTAATATTATCTAACATACCCCTGCAGTCCTAGCATTTGGTTCATGAACGCAGAAACTAGAAAGGAGCACGTCATCAGAGTATTGTAGTAGGAATAAGATTAAGAACGTGAACGGCCATGTTTAGGGCTTCTGCCAAAAAATGTGACGTGAGAGAAGCCAAAACCAAGAGTGTTCGGATGATGTTATTGACCGTGCGAATGATACGCATGGATTGTTCATTTTGTTGAGACATGTAGGGATAGGAAAACATAAATTTGATGTCGTTAGTTTGAAATAAATTATGAAAACATTTATTGTTAAACTTAAGTGTAGAGATAAAGACTGATGGCTACAAAATTCTCAAAGTAAAATTGTTGCGGACTTCACAATTTTGCTGTTGACTTACAAGTTGCTGCAAATAAGGCTAAGTGCTACAGATAGTTGTGTTCTCATGCTGATAAACAAGTTTCCTGCGGATAGCCTTATCTGCTGAAGTCCAAAGTTGCTATTGATAGGCTTCTCATCAGCATCTAACATTGATGCTGCTGATAGGCAAATCATCAGCAGCTTTGACTTTGCTTCTGACACCTATGTTGTAACACTGGTACATCTATCAGAAGAAGAAATGTTATTGGTGCAGATGATTAAAGACAAACCTATTACTTATGAAGTCTCCAGCAAAGATTCCTATGAAGACTTTTGACCTGAACAGAACTGTTTGCAGCAGCTTGTCTTTTAGTTATCTACCAATTATAGTGCAGCTTGTAACTGTTAAAGATCAATGGCTTGTGTTTGATCTGATCCTTAGAATTAAGGGTCTGTCTTGATTCTAAGTTCCTTTATATGTATTGTATCTTCCATTTGTACAAGTGTGCTTCCTAAGTGTTTTCTCTGTAACTTGTAAACCTTGAAGATTAATACAACTTGCATTTATCAGTATTATCATTGTTTACTTGTATACATTGATTAGTTATTATTGTTTCCGCCAATCACAAATAAGAACATAATCATCTTGTAAACACCGATCCTACAAGTGGTATCAGAGCTTTGGCTCTCAGATTAAACAAACTTACACATGTTTAATCGCTCTCTGATTCTGTTCACTACTATCTCTTGACATAAACACCACTTATTCAGAAATGGCACAAAACAACGGTTTTGATGATATTGGAAGTATTAATAGACCACCAAGACTGGTGTCTGGAGAAGACTATGATATGTGGAAGAACAGGATGGAAAGTTTTCTCTGCTATCACGAGTATGGAATGTGGAGATCCATAAAATATGGACCATATGTACCCATGGTGGCCTCTGCTGATTCTGTAGGTCCATCAGTCCCTAAAGAAGCCTCAAAGTACTCAGAGGAAGACATCAAGAAGATGGAGGTTGACTTCAAAGCTTTGGGAGCCATTCAGATGTGCTTGCCAAACGAAGTTTTCCATAACTTCAGAGAATACAAGACTGCTAAGGAGCTATGGGAAGCTCTTGAGAAGATGTTTGTTGGTTCTGAGTAGGTGAAGGAGAATAGAAGAGACATTCTGAAGCAACAATATGAGAGTTTTGTTTGGAAGGAAGGTGAGTCTCTTACTGTTTTGTACAACAGGTACACCTATCTGGTGGGAGAGATACAGTGCTCTAAAGTGAAGCTGGAGAATGAAGACATTCTCAAAAGTTTATCAGATCTCTTCCATGTTGCTGGACACTCTACACAGTGTCAATCAGAAGAACTGAAAACCTGAAGTCTCTCAAAATGACTGAGATGTTTGGAATGCTGAAGACATATGAGCTGGAAATGATTCAAGCCAAAGAAAGATGCTCAGGTCATTCATCCTCATCCTCATCCTCATTAACCACCACTTCCTCTACACTACACTCCGACCACTCACTTCCAAGTGCAAGTAACTACTATCCTCCCATTGTTACCCATCCGCAAACTCCCAACTCACAAACTAGCAACTCAATGTTTCTTATTGAAACCCCACCTCAAAATAACTCTGTTGCATTTGTCTCTGAAAACCCAAACAATATGTCATTTATCAAAAAAGATCTGGAGTATTTCCATCCAGATGCTTAGAAGAAATGTACATACAACACTCGTATGCTATGTTATCTCTTAGAGCTAAAATGTTCTACTCAAGAACTGGAAGACCCATTACAAGCAACAACTCTAACACTAGAGTTGGGTTGGACAAAAGCAAGCTAAGATGTTACAACTGTAACCAGCTTGGTCATTTCGTAGAGAATGCAAGGCACCAAAGGAAAACCCAGCTGCTACACAACCAAGACAAGCTCAGCATGGTCAAGCAAGTCAAGGCAACACCACTCCTGCTCAAACTGCAGCCTGTGCAGCTGTTTGAACAGCTGGTTTTGATTAGAGCTTCTAGTATGAACAGCTTCCTGCCAACAACCAAGCACTCATGGCAGACACAACAAAGATACCACCTCAGGTATACGAACATCTTTGTACTCAAGCTTGTATTGATAAGGTTCTAGGATACATGAAACATAACCAAAACCTTATACATCAAAATATAGAGTTTCACCAAATAAAATCTGAATTTAAAAAGGTTGAAAACAGTTTTAGAGAAAAGATTAACTGCCTAAAGAAAGAGATTTTCATCATTAAAACATGAACAAACAAATCTTGAAACTCAGATTGATGATCTATTGGTTAAGTTAAAAGCTACCAAAGCAGAGTTGGCAAAACAGAAGGTTCATGTTGAGAAATATGAATTTGCATCCAAAAAGCTACAAATACTTTTAGATGTCCAAGTTCATGACAGAGTAAAAACTGGCTTGGGGTACCATGCTGACCAGTACAAAACTGTTGCATCACCTGCTGACTATGTAACCATCCATGAACCAAACTTCAATCTCTCCAATCTTGACCTGGCCAACCGAGATCTTGATCCTTCAAAGGAAGAATCATTTGTTCAAGAATGCATTACCTCATCTGAGTCTGAGTCAACATACTCAAACTCCACTGAAACAAGTGAAGCCCCATTACTTCCCACAAATGAATTAATACTCAAAACCCCCAAGTCTGGCAAAGTGATCCAAACCAACGGTCCAAGCCCCTTCATTCCCTCAATACCAGTACCTCAAACCACCAACCAAATCAAAATTAACTATCCTCCTGAAGGAAGAAAGTTAAAAGTTGAACAGGGACAATCTTCAACCTCCACCATTACTCAATAAAAATCCAATCAACCCAGGAAGGTGTTTGACATTTGTCATGCACCTGGAGAGAGACCTCCATATGTTCAGAAAACATTGGAGGAAGCCACGTTTGAACACAACAAAACTCATCCGTGGAACATCAAAGATCTATTCAAAAGAAAAGATTATGTATACTTTTAAAGGGATAAATCAGCTAAATCATGTTTCGTCTGTGGCAAATACAATCACACTTCCAGCACATGCTTCTACTACCTGCAGCAGCAATAAAACCTCAAGAAAAATTCTTTTGAGAAGGCAAACAAAAACAAGAAGGTCAGAAGCTATGATTCCAAGATAACTCAATTCAAAAAGTCTCTCTCTCTCCTCCAAGAAAGCAGCTTTAAAAACCTCAACAATCATGCATCATATGTGGTGAATCAGACCACTTTGCTGCTGATTGTAAATTCAATCCTTTCAGCCAGATTTTTCAACCAGCCTCCATAGCAGTTCAAACTACTCCAAAACAGAAGCCTATCTATAGAAGAACTCCCACAGAGAAACCCACTTTTAATAGAAAGGTAAAACATGAGAAGCATGTATCTGTTGAACCATTAGTAGCTAGCAAAAATGTTGTTGATCATGTAAAGTTAAACAAGCCTAGGAACAAGCCTTCAGTAGCAATAAAAGTTGCTGCTAATCAAGTAAAGCCATCAGCAGCAACCAAGTTTGCTGCTGATCAGCCAAAGCCATCAGCAACAAAAGCCACATCAGCTCTTGATAGAGTAAAAAGGTCCGAAAAATCACTTCCGCAACAATTGAAAGCCAAGTCCACTGCTTCTATCCCTCAAAGCATCATCATAGGATCCATTGAATGCAAGCACACTGATGCTGTTGGCTCAAAGACACACTCACCCAAGTTTACAAGTTCTTGGGTTCCTCCCTCTAACTAGTTCTCTCTCATGTGCAAGGACAACCAGGTCACAAGGATAACACCTGGGTTATAGATAGTGGTTGTTCCAGGCACATGATCGGCAACAGGTCCATCCTCTCCAATATCAGACATTTCAATTTAGGATATGTTGCCTTTGGGAGTGATTCAAAGGGAAGGATCTATAACTGGACAAGGAACCGTGTCCAATGAAAGAATGAGTATTGTAAGGGTAAACTTTGTCAAAGAATTGGACTTCAATCTCATGAGTGTGTCTCAGATATGTGATTAAAAGCATTGGATGCTTTTCACGGACAAAGAATGTTTTATGCTCTCCCCTGGGTTAAGCAAACCTCCTTCAGAGAAGATTTTATTAACTGCCCAAAGAAAAGACAACCAATATGTGCTTGACATGAATGAGGTCACTCCATCTGGCAGTATATCCTGTTTTCTGTCCAAGGCATCAGTTGATGAATCAGCTCTCTAACATAGAAGATTAAGCCATGTTAATGTAAAAACCATCAACAAGTTGGTAAAGGGAAATCTTGTCAGAGGTCTTCCTGACAAGGAATTCCAACTTGAATATTATTGCATAGCATGCCTGAAGGGGAAGAAACACAAGAATTATCATAAGCCCAAGACATTGAATACAAATGACACTCGTCTACAACTTCTGCATATGGATCTTTTTGGTCCTACAAATGTCATGTCAATGGGCAAGAAGTCATACTATCTGGTGATAACTGATGACTATACCAGATTCTCATGGGTGTACTTTTTGAGAACAAACGATGAAACTGCTGAGATTCTTAAATCCTACATTCTTAGGGTGGAGAATCAAAGCAATCAGAAAGTCAAAATCATAAGGTGTGATCAAGGTACCAAGTTAAAAAACCACACCTTGAACTGTTTTTGTGAGAGCAAGGGCATAGAAAGACAATACAGTGCTCCAAGAACTCCTAAACAAAATGGGGTTGCTGAAAGGAGAAACATAACTCTAATTGAATTAGCAAGATCAATGTTGGCTGACTCAAAACTGCCTCTCACATTCTGGGCAAAAGCAGTAAGCATAGCGTGCTATGTGAAAAATAGAGTTCTCGTTATCAAGCCTCTCAACAAAACACCTTATGAACTATGGTTCAAAAGAGTTCCCTACATTGGATTTCTAAAACCCTTTGGATGTCCATGTACCATTCTTATCACACATGGGGTTCTTCCTAAATTTGGTGCCAAATCAGATAAATGATACTTTGTTGGATATTCCTCTCAATCCAAGGCCTAAAGAGTATTCAACTCAAGAACAAGAATTATGGAAGAATCAACAAATGTGGAATGTAGGGAACACATTGCATGTGAAAAGGGTAAAGGATCAGACTGACTCTTTGATATAGACTCCTTCTCCCAAGTATTTGAGCCCATCATCTTCTCAAATATGGATTCTTCCTCTTCCAAAGAACTAGCTTCCACATCATCAACTAATTACAGATTGGAATTCAATAGTCCCTCTATAAGAATCAAAAGGCCATATATTGATCCTACATCTATTATGGAAGCCATCCGAATATTCTTAGCTTATGCTGCATCCAAGAGCTTTACTGTTTATCAAATGGATGTCAAGAGTGCCTTTCTATATGTTAAGATTGGTGAGGAAGTCTATGTCAGACAGCCTCCAGGCTTTTTTGATCCTACCCATCCTGATAAAGTATTCAAATTAGACAAAGCTCTCTATGGCTTACATCAAGCCCCAAAAGCATGGTATGAAACCTTGTCAGGATATCTACTTAGCAACAACTTCAGAAGAGGTGCTATTGATCAGACCTTGTTTATCAAAGATGAAGGGGGAGAAATCCTACTTGTACAAATCTATGTTGATGACATCATCTTTGGATCAACAAGGAAGAAGCTGTGTAAAGACTTTGAGGTCCTGATGCACTCAAAGTTTGAAATAAGTTCAATTGGTGAACTAAATTTCTTCTTGGGTCTCCAAGTCAAACAAGTCCCAAATGGAATCTTAATCAGCCAATCCAAATATGTCAAGAGCATCTTGGAAAGATTCAAGCTGGCTGACTGCTCTGCTGCAAGAACCCCTATGCAAGTGCACCATCAACTGACTCCAGATAAAGATGGACAAGACACTGATCAACATTAGTACCGTGCAATGATAGGATCACTCATGTATCTAACTGCCTCAAGGCCAGGCATCATGTTTGCAGTATGCCTGTGTGCAAGATTCCAAGCAGCCCCAAAGAATACACACCTTCAAGCTGTCAAGAGAAATTTTAGATACCTAAAAGGAGCCCCAAGACTTAGGCTATGGTACTCTAAAAATGACAAGTTCAACCTGTATGCATACACTGACAGTGACTATGGAGGATGCAACTTGGATAAGAAGTCCACATCATGGGATGTCAGTTTCTGGGAGGAAGACTGATTTCATGGCAATGCTGGATTATGGAATGACTTTCAATTTTCATTTGTTGTGCACAAGTCATCTGGATACAAAATCAAATGCTGGATTATGGAATGACTTTCATGGCAACTCCCATTCACATTGACAACATGAGTGCTATATCAATTACAAACAATCCTGTGTAGCACTCCAAGACAAAGCACAGTGACATCAGTTATGATTTCATAAGAGATCAAGCTGAGAAAAAGAGAATCATTTTAACCAAAGTTCATATCAATGAGCAATATGCTGACTTGTTTACAAAATCTTTTGATGAAGCTAGATTTATATATTTAGTTGAATCCATTGGCATGATAAACTTTGATTAAAATTTGTCTCCAAAAATTTAAAATAAAATGTGTTTATCTTCTGTTGTAAATAAAATTAAAAGTCAGCAGCAAACATTTTTGCTGCTAACAGGTTTAAGCTTCAGCAGCAAAGAATTTGCCACTGACTACCTTAAGTTATCAGCAGGAACAAGTTTTCTGCGGATAGCTTTAAGACAATTAGCAGCAACATTTTTGCTGTGAACCATTACATCCATCAGCAGCAACCATGTTTGTTGCTGGTATACTTAGCCATCAGCAGCAACCAAGTTTGCTGCTGATAGGTTTAACCATCCACAGCTACCAAGTTTTCTACTGATGGGTAAAATGGGTCCAAATTAACTTTTACCCGCCGTAAAAACCACCTTCAGTCTTTACTATGGCTGCCACAGTGTGTTACAGCTGTAAAATAGTGAAAAGTAAATAGGTTGTACAATACAAGTAAATCTGCTTTTTCCCTCCTTTGCCGTTATAACATAAATCAAATTTCTTCTTCACCAATCCACATTCAATTCTAACCTAACCCTCATCTTTTTCTCTCAAGCATTCAAAGCTTTCCATCCTTAACCACCTTTCAAAATATTCCTCCTTTCCCTCCAAACCTTACTAAAATGGCAGAAGTTGATATCAACAACCCCGATGACAAGTTCTCAACCTACCATAATCTCACCGCTTATCATGTCAAAGGAAAGAAATCTGAAGGGTTTAACGACATGATTGACTTCCTTTGTCGATTGAAAATCCACTTTACACTAACAATCATCCCCAAAATCTATATCTCTCACATGGCGAATTTCTGGAACACTGTCGTCTACTCTGCCAAACAGGGGACTCCCCAAATCAAAGCCACGGTAGATGGCAAAGACATCACCATCACTGAAGCCACACTAAGAAAACACCTCAAGCTTCAAGACGAAGGGGCCGCCATCTCATACACCAAAGACACATATATGAGGACTTTTGTATCCATAGGGTACACTAGAAATCAGGACGAATGCACGATTGAGAAGGCACTAATGGGTCCTCCTTGGAAGTTCTTATGCCATACTCTTCTTCAATGCATATCTTAGAAGAGAAATGGATGGCATCAAGTGAGCTATTTCCTTGCATCTGCAGTTCATGGTATGGTAACCTGACAGTGTTTCAATTTTACTCATTTGATATTCGAAGGTTTGAGATAAAACCTTCAGGAAGGTGCAAAACAAGCCTTCTTTATGTACCTAAGGTTCTTGCAGGAAGTTTTTAATCATGAACTAAAAGACTTTTCAAAACCTGCAAGAATCTACTTGATGTTTGGTCATAAAAATAACATTTTTCAAAGTATGAGAATAGTTTCCAAAAAGTTTTTAGGGGTGAATGTTTCATTGTTATCTACAATGTTGAACATACAAAGCACCCAGGGAGACAGTTCAGCAGTCCCAACTGATACTGATCCCACACCCTCCACTTCACAAACCTGAACATACTTCTGCCTCCATTGATCGAACCCCTGTGTAGCCTATTAAGGGTGCACAGGAACAACAAATACTTACCCTAGTTCTTGAAGTTCAACTGGAAAACAGGGCCCCAGTTGAGGCAAGTTATACTATAAAGCGAAAAAGCTGCAAGATGACTCCTTCTATTCTTGTCTCACAGGCCTAATCCCAACCCAAAAGCCCTCATTCAGAATCCCAACATTCTGATGAGAACACCAAAAGGGATAGCCACATTACTAGGGAGACTTCCTTGGAAGTCCCTCTATTAGGATCAGGATCACATCCCAGATCCATAGAACAACCTCTTGAGCCTATACAATCTTCTTTTCCTTTGAAGATAAGTACAGAGGCACCATGTCAAGATGATGTACCTTCTCCAACTACCACTATCTCGACGGTACAGATTGACTTGGCTGCCAAAGTACCCAGCCCAATTTCATCACCTAAGAAGGTTCACTCTGGAAGTACTGAAAGAGTGAATGTGGAAAGGGCTATCACTACTATTGGTTCATCCATTGACCAGGAGGACAGTGATAACATCATTAAGTCCCCAACCACGGCAACTCACGGTGAGGATGTTACTTTTGAAACATTCTTTACTGAGAGGAATCCCAGCGCCAAGAAAACAAAGGTGATGGGGATGCAGAGGCTAGGCCTAAGGCCCCATCTAGTTCCAAGGATTTCACAACTTTGGATGAGGACAAACTGAAACTGGAAAATCTGGAATTGACGGCCAGGGTGGCTATGCTAGAGGCTGAAGTGTCCAAACTAAGGCACCAAGTCTCTATGCATGAAGCCCATCAATGCCCAAGTGTGGCTTCTCCCTCCTTTGTATCAGTGGGAACCCAAACAGACACAACTACATGCACTGATACAACTAAAAAGGGGGAGATAGTTACTATTGAAGATGATAGAGATAGCTTGGAGGATTGGATACAAGAGCAGGTTACCTTTCAAAGAACACTATTTCAGCCCGCCTTTGTTCAAGTCCATTATTTGATGCCTCCCAGAGATGAAGAGAAGAGATCTCTAAGAAATGGAAGTTAGTGACCAGGACTGTAGACGAAGTATTCCCTGAGGAGATGGAAATTGAAGATGAAGATGAAGAAATGCCTCTATTAGTCACCGTACTTCCAGCTGCTGCTTCTATCTCAAGACAAGCCATATCCCCTCATTTCCCACTAACTGCTCACAACCTGGAGTTTGACTCCATTCTGTCATGGGATATGATGACCTATCTAAAAGATTTTAGATGGGCTGGGAATTTGTTGGGATCAAAGAGCCTATCTTGGATAACTTAAATCTGCTGGAAATCCTTACCCTGCATCTAACTGAATGCATCAATACATCTGATAATATATCTATCAAGCTTGCCATTGAATACTTCCATGACATATGTGAAGATAACATGCCCAGATTTAAGATCTTTCTTAAGCTTGTTAAGAAAGTGGCATATAAAAAGTTTGAGGATGAAGTAGTAGAGTCCTCCCAAGCATCTCAACAAAGACAGGCTCAAAGGTCTGAATTAATAAGAAGCAGGGTGTTGACAGAAGACCAAGTTCTATGCCTAAGAAGATTCTTGTATAATGAAGTTGTTAGGGGTTTGGAAGTGCATGGATGGGCAAGAACTGGGTCTTTTGGCTTTCAGTTCTTTCTATGTGATGGATCATCCTTTATTATCAACAATATTCAAGAAATCCTTCTTCTCAACCCAGACTTCCTGTACAAGATCTTTGAACTCAGGACACACATCTGCAACATCAACTCCTTAGAAAGTAAAGAATTGATCAAGATTGTCAAAACTTTTCTTGAAAAAGAGGGATGGATTGCAATGGATGATTCTAACTCAGACCTATCCACTCCCTCCTCACCAACTGTCTTTTTAAAAACAGCAGAAGAATAAAAAAGAATGGATGCACATAATATTAAAGAGGCTGCATATGGAAATGAATGGGAGAAGGATGAGAATGAAGAAGTCCCTTCCTCTTTGTCTGTTCCTCAAACTGCCAATGAAGCTGAAGCTGAGATCTCAACAGCATATCTCACATCTGGTGTTCTGATCCATGAAGCTGAAGCAGAGGCATCCAATAAAGACAAAAGGAAGGGTATCATGACAGAGGAAGAAGAAAAGAGGATAGAGCAAGAAAAGAAGAAGATGGAAAGAAGATGAAGAGAAAGAGAAGAGGAGGAGATGGCTGAGCTTAAAAAGGCTAAAGAAAGAAAAACTGTCATACTCCTCAAAGAACAACAAATCTAGCTGTATGCTAGGCAACTGGATGAAACAAGAGTTCATGTTCCTGCAGCTTCACAACTAAAAGAAGATGAAGCCTTAGCTCTTCAGCTGCAGGAACAGTTCAATAAAGAAGAAGAAGAAGAAGAGAGGGAGAGGAAGAGAAAAGAAGATGCCAAGTTCAGAATCACTGACTCTGAATTTGCTAAAGAAATGAGGGAAGAATGGACTGAAGCTCTGATTTCTCAAGGTGAGGATGCAGACTACCTTAAGAAATTATCAAATAAGGAAATATACAGAGCTTTCATGGTACAGCAAGGTCAACTGGCAAATAAGAAACGGGCTGAAGAAGAAGAAAAAGCCAAACAGAAATCCAGGAAGACCATTACATTCAATGTCAGATCCCATGAAGAAAGGAAGGTCATGATGGACTTCCTGAAAGCTAGAGGTGATAGTGGAAATAGGCTGGGTTCCATGAGCTTCATGAACCTGCAAGCATTATATGTTAAAGTTAAGAAGGAAGAGGAAGAGAGACTGGGGAAGACATGCTAAAAAAGAAGGGTAAAGACTCAAACTGATGAAAAAAAAACAAAAGAATCCCAAGCCTACTCTCTCATCCACTCCTTCCTCTGTCCAACAACCTTCCTCTCTCCCTCCTAGACCTCCCTCCTCTCCTCCCAAAGAATCCAAATCATCTCACCCAGCTCCTCCTCATCAACAGCCTCCCAAGAAGAAAACCAAACCTACTACCACACCAGAAGATTCAAGAGAAATTATAGTATGGTTGTACAGCAATCAAGACCAATGGTTTGAAGTTTTCAGGGGAAGGGCAGAGTTAAAAAGATCAATCTAAAAATCTGTTGATGAGGTTATGCAGCTTCTAGATTCTGATCTTAAGAGAATGATGGAACTGGGTGAAGCTCATGAGCCTGAAAATGATGGTGGAAGACATCTGCTGCCGGTGATCAAGCATCACTTAAACCCCAAAAAAGATGTGGTTATTGATGTTAAACCTCTTCAATCCCACTATCCATTTGTCAGTTGGTCCTAAAATGCTGCTCAAGATGAGTACACTTTGATAGATGTCAGAGGTCAGAAGACGAGATATTCAAGCAAGACCATCTTTAGCATGCCAAGCAAGGACATCAAGACTCTATCTGAACTCCCTCTTGATAATCCAACCATGGACGCAGAGGCTATGAGACAGCAAGGATTGTTGCTCACATGCAAAATCTTCAGCAACAAAGGAAATAAGAGAGTTTTGGTAGCATCAGTCTAGGGGGAGTTTGTAGAGATAAATACTGATGGCTACAAAATTCTCTAAGTAAGATTGCTGCGGACTTCACAATTTTGCTGCTGACTTATAAGTTGCTGCAGATAAGGCTAAGTGCTACAGATAGTTGTGTTCTATTGCTGATGAACAATTTTCTCGCGGATAGCCTTATCTGCTGAAGTCTAAAGTTGCTGCTGTTAGGCTTCTCATCCGCATCAAACATTGATGATGCTGATACACAAATCATCATCAGCTTTGACTTTGCTTCTGACACCTCTGCTGTAACACTAACACATCTATCAGCAGAAGGAATGTTATTGGTGCAGATGATTAAAGACAAAACTATTACTTCTGAAGTCTCTTGCAAAGATTCCTACGAAGACTTTTGACCTGAACAGAACTGTTTGCAGCAGCTTGTCTTTTAGTTATCTACCAATTGTAGTGCAACATGTAACTGTCAAAGATCAACGACTTGTGTTTGATCTGATCCTTAGAATCAAAGGTCTGTCTTGATTCTAAGTTCCTTTATATGTATTGTATCTTCCATTTGTACAAGTGTGCTTCCTAAGTGTTTTTTCTGTAACTTGTAAACCTTGGAGATTAATACAACTTGCATTTATCAGTATTATCATTGTTTACTTGTATACATTGATTAGTTGTTATTGTTTCCGCCAATCTCAACTAAGAATAGAATCATTTTGTAAACACCGATCCTACATTAAGACCATTGTCACACTAAAAAGTTTGGATGTTAGTTTTAAATTGATTTTTAACATAGGCGCGAAAGTTGTAGAAAACCGTATACACATATGGTTTCGTGCATAAAAGAAACACCCACAAAAAAGGAGTAAAATCATCCAAAATTAAGGCATAATATTTAGAACCGGTCGAACTTAGAATAGGAAAAGTCCAAACATTAGAATGAATAAGTTCAAGCAAACGACTAGTTCTGGTAGTAGACAAAGTAAAAGGGGAACGCCAATGTTTACCAAGTTGACAAGCGTGACAAAGTGGTAACAAATTACTAGAACAAGAAATAAGTTTATGTGAAATTAAAAACTGCAAAATAGATGCTCCAAGGTGACCCAATGTTGGTGCAATATACGGCAGGACACGGAAACAAGAGAGACGGCTAGAGCAGACGACATGGATTGTAAGACTTGATAAAGATCACCAGCACAGTCACGTCATTGGAGAAGTGTGCTCGTTTTAAGATCCTTCATAGAAAAACCAAAAGGGTCAAATTCAACAGAGACGAAATTGTTAGTAGTTAAATGACGAACAGAAAAAAGATTTTTGTCCATTTGACCCAAAATAAAAATATTTTTTTATGTCAGCTTGTTATGTGAAAATGGAAAAGACGAGTCACCAATGTAATTTACTAGCAGTAAAGCACCATTTCCTACCATAATAGCTCTAGACTTATCACAAGGAAGAAGGGAATGTAGACTACCTTGATTAAATTGCATGTGGTTACATGCCCCTGAATCCATGTTGTAAGGCCTCAAACCCGGGAGACCCCACTTGTTGGATTTACTCATAAACATAGTCTTCAAAATATTGAACTTAAATTAAAACACGCAAACGTAGCGGAAGCATACATCATTTAGTTACATAAACAACGGAAGTCTTAACATGTAATTAATTAAACAGGATGTCAGCCTTGAGCTAGGTAGCCTTCAAGCCTTTGTCCGTCCTTTCCTTTTGCTACCTGAAATGCATACTAAAAGTCAGCTAACTGTCACTGAGTTATTCTTTTGGCTCTCGTGCGGCACTTAGACTTGTTCTAAGTTCAGCCTTTGAAACTTGATCTAAGTCGTTATGTACCGGAAGACTTGAAATAAAGGGAATAAAGATTGCATGTTACCATAAAATGCCTTTATATTGCTTGAACACAAAGTTACAACGCTATGGATTTACAAGTACTTGGATGCATTTCAAATGAGCCCTTCATCACCTATTTATACATGTGATGGCTGGTCTAGATCATTCTAATTCTAGGTTCTTCTATACATCATTCTATGGTGCTGAATTCTAGATGATTCCATGGAAAAATCAGCATTATGAGGCACTTTCATGGCTGTTCTAGAGGGTTCCATAGTAGCCCCTCTTGGTCAAGTTTCTCTAGACATTTCTAATGAAATATCTAGCCATTCCATGATGTTTCAAGGCTGATCTGGAGCCTTCCAATCTGCCATGTCTTGGGCTGAATTATGTATTATGTTTCGTACAATTCCAATAAGCTCTTGGTGCCCTTAGATGTGCCCGGAACTTTCTGGATTCCGAGAAAAGCGATTTGAATTTTGACGGGTCATGACATAACGCTGGTGAGTTCTAGTTTGAAGCAATTAGGTATAACATCATTCATTTATAAATACATATAGATATACGTATAGCATTGCCTTCATTGGTCATACACATATGGGTGACCAGCCCGTCATTGATAACGTAAGTCACAAAGACAGGCGTTCCGTCCTACCGTCGTAGTCCGTCATTCACACCGTTTCAATCAAAGTAGTCTGTCCTTCATTACTGTCCGGCTACCTTTCTACTCGTACGTCGTACCGTCCTACCATGTAGTCCGTCCTTTCACCCGTTTGCCCTAAGGCATCCGTTTCCCATATGAACTATATATGCAGTCGTGCTTCAATTAAGGGCCTCCGTCTACCATAGTAGTCCGTATTTAGTCTACCTTTCTAGACTTTAACATACCGTCTGCATAATAGTCATATGGTTGTCCGTCTACCGTATTACCCGTCATCATCGTACCGTCCTACCGAAGTAGTCCGTAATTTCGTCCTTAATGTTTAGTACATTCATAACATGCAACATATAAATATAAACCAAGATTTCATTCATTTAACGTTAGGTCATACATTCGTTTCATTATTTGTAAACATTCATTTGTCATTTCATAGTTCATCATTTACTTTCGTATAACACATACGGTCATATTATCATTCCTAACATTCATTCACTTTACACGTATACACTTCAGATAAGTAGGTTCCTGGAGTATAATGTCTAGTCAGTGAGCGTCACTAAGGACACAAAATCTATATAATCAAGTCATAGAAGATAAGATAACGGACCTAACCGACACCAGACGTTTCTATGTTTAGGGATTGGCGAACATAGACAAGTTCGCCCATTATGGCTTAAGCGAACATGGTAAGTTCGCTACATTGAACTAGGCGAAGATGTGATAAGTTCGTTCTCTAGGTTTATGTAATCAAAAGTTAAGTTTGCTTTGTGGAGCTAGGCAAACATAGTAGACTCGCCTATTTGGCTTGAGGCAAACATATAGTAAGTTCGCCCTCTTAGGTTAAGCGAACATTCTTTAGCGAAGATGTTAAGTTCGCCTCTTTTAGTGAACATAGGCTAAGTTCACTTGAGCGTTTCAGACGAACCTGACAAGTTCGCCTACGCATAAGTCATCTTCCCCAACATGAAACCCTAGATCTGGCCAACTTTTTCTAATCGTTCAAGCTTCAAACTTTTTTAATTCAAAACGTTCCATTTGCATTCATGAGCCTAGATCCATTTGCGTTCAAAACTGAGACTATGCACCACCATAAATAGGAAGGTGACCTGAAGCAAATCCGCCAAACGACTGCTGGTCGTAGGTTGGTAGCGAAGGCTGAAGAGCAGCCGGCGGTGGTGGCTGGTTTCCGTATGACATCTGGTATGCCCGTGATAGGTACTGAGTTGTCATTGGTGGCGTGGGACCATAAGGTAGTGCCGGTGATGGTGTAGCAAAGTGGGCACTATGTGGTCGTGGACTGTAAGTGAACTTATGCTGATAGTGGTGTTGATTATTCCCAAACTATGGAGGTGGAATGTGTGGGTGAGCAACTCATTGTTGTTGACTTCCACCTGTAGAACCTGAAACATGAGAAGCGTAAACAGAAACGTTAGTAGCATTGTCTCCCACCTTGGGAGCGCCCCGCCCATTGTTCCTGTTCCTATTATTCTAACCCCTTCCCTTCCCACTATTATTAGCTTCCTGGTGAGTGTAAAGGGTTGTGGAGGAATCTGAAGGGGACTCAAGAATGGGTTCGGAAAGACTTTCACGAGTCTCGTGAAGAAGAAGCATGTTTTTGGCTTCTAAAAAAAAGGGAAACGAGGTTTTGTTGGCAATAACATCGGCAAATGCTACCATATGAGGGGGATAACTGGGGCAAAATTTTGCATAACAAGTTCAGTATCAGTAATAGGTTAATCAACATCATGAAGTGCATCAACAAGGTTTTTAAGGTGATGGCAGAAAACAATTATCGACTTAGTATCATTCTTGATGTTTTGAAAAGTATATTGCAACTGAAGCATACGAGACATTTTATTCTTTGGAAAGAATTGACCAATATTATCCCAAAGGGTATTCGAGATACATTTATGACTGCTTATGATTTGAAAAAGATCAGGATCACAAGTGTTGTAAAACAAACTTTTGATTTTGGCATCCATAGAATTCTAGTCAGCATCAATGTAATCTTTTGGAACACTTGATTCCTTGATATGACCGAGAACTTTAGCACCAATACAAAGGTCTTGAAAAATAGTTCTCCATAGTATGTAACGTGTACCATTAATAGTTAATTTGAAACCAAACTGTTGATAGACATTAGTAATGGAGTAAACTAGGGTTGGGGCTGCGGGAGACACGGTATTGGAAACGGTTCCACACGTAGACCTAATAATAATGAGAAAAACAAATAAGTAAAAACTAAACAGAAAGCAGAGAACAATAGACAGGCTCACCGTGAGCATAAGGTTCTGCCAAAAACGAGTCTGAGACCGATAACAAACGCGAGCAGCAGGGAGTTGTCGGCCATGTAGACTTTGTATATCAACAATGAATTGAATCCACGGCGATTGAATTGAAGCCAACAATGAATTTAAGCCACGTGCGTTGAAAAATATCCACAAGCAATTAATCGAGTCATGACAATTTAGGTGAACATTTTGACGGCAATGGATTCCACCAACAATTGATATCCGTCAATTATTAATGAATTGAACTATTGAAGCCACGTGAAGGATTCACAGCAATTGAATCCACTAACAATGGATTAATTGACTAATATCAAGAATTAATATCAATTGCAATACTTTGTCTGGGCCGGGATTAATATCCACCAACGGACCAACAACAAAAGGACGTGGACAACAAAAAAACCGATGGTAATTACTTGGCAGTAGAAGATGGTGCTCGGAAGAAGAGCGTCGATACCATGTTGAATATTGTGAAAATCTCTGATTAGGGTTTCTGTATATATATGAACAGGGGTGGACCTACATAGCCCGGAGGGGTTCACCGGAACCCCCGAGTTTCGAAATTTATATAGAACGGTATGTAAAAACACTGGGGTGAACCCCTTAAAAAATATAGAGTGAACCCCCTGAAAAAAATTCATGGATCCGCCACTCTATATAAATATATAATTATACAGGGAAAAAGAAATATTTATACTGTGATCCCTATACTATATTTAATGCTATAAAATTAGAGTATAGTTAGTAATATTATATACTGTTAGTCATTTGGTGCAATGGTAGCCCCAAAACTTTAAATAATTGAGGTATTGGGTTCGAATACTGGTAACATAAAAAAAGTGGTATGTGGCCAGGTCGGGGATTTACCCAGTTGAAGGTTCCTTCTGTGGTGGGCTGCCCTAGATGTTTTAGGTGTTACCCCGGAAAAACTCAATTATCCTAGAATATGTAGGTGTTGCCATTCAAAAAAAAAGTTAGTAATATTATATAACAATTTTTTTTTCATTTTAAGTTTTATGTAACGAAACAGTCTTTATCTTCGTCTTGTCCATATTTTCCAATCGCTTTACCATCAAATACTAAAACCCGATAAGAATAAAATATTATTATCTATACTATATAATAAATAAAGGTTTTGGTGAGACACTTGTTACTATCCTATGCATCATCATCATTTTTTATCGTCTCTCTCTCCTATTAATTATACAAATTTTCTTTAATTGTTTTTTTATAAATTTTGTTTACCGCCTCTCTCTCCGATTAAATAATAATAATTTATATAATTCTTTTTATAAAACGTTTTTTATAAAAAAAAAGAGTTAATTACACGGATAGTCCCTGTGGTTTGTCAAAAATAACAAGTTCAGGTACTAATGGTTTGAAGTAGCAAGTTTGGGTACTAACTTTCATTTTTGTAACACTATTAGGTACTAAGACTAACGTTCGTTAACCTTTTTGTTAAGTTTAGGTAAAATGACTAAATTACCCTTTAATTACTTAAGGGACCATTTTTATAACTAACTCTATTTTATGATAGGGATCATTTGTGTAATTTCCATAAAATATTAAATAAATAAACTTAAATCTAAATCATATTCTTCACACATAATCACAACAATGTCCGGTTCAAATCCACGCCCCCTCATCTCTTTCTCCACCATCATCATTGTGTATGCCCTCAATTTTGAATTTCTGGGTTCAGTGATCAAACACAAGACGTTAATTGCTATTGCACCTTCGACCTTACCCCTTTGCCACTAGAACTCACCATTTCAAAATCTCTCATGATTTGGCATTCAGTTCAAACATAGAACAAATTAGCTTCACATACCTTGAAATCTTGCAATCGGTGGCTTCATATATGCAATGGTGTAGTCAACAATTTGGATACAACTCTGCAAATTTGAGAGAATAATGAGAACCATCATCGTTTGATAACCCAAAGAGTGTGTGACTCGATGGTGTAGTCACGGAAATTGTTTGCGAAGAAAGTGTGGTCACGACAAAGGTTGTGCGATTCGATGGTTCAGTGGTTCACCAAGAGGCCGTGTGATTCGAGTAATGGGGAGAGAGAGTCACAAGATGGTGAGAACGAAGGGGTTTTGGGATGGAGAGAGGAAGTCGATTATAAGATGGTGAATGGAATCCGACACAGGAGACAGGTCTCAATCGCTGGAGTTCTTTCAGGGGCGGCAACCGAAAATAAATGGGATAGGGAGATGCTACTGTTGCGGTGGTGGAGGAGGTGTTTTTAGGTCAAATGAGGAAGATGGGAGAACAAGGAAAGGGGTGGCTTTTACATAAATGGTCCCTGTTAATAATAACAGTTACATAGGTAGTCCCTGTTGAAAATAGTCAAAGAGTAAAAAAGTTATTTAACTCCTACTTAACAAAAAATTTAATAAATGTTAGTCTTAGTACCTAATAGTGTTACAAAAATGAAAGTTAGTACCTAAACTTGCTACTTCAAACCATTAGTACCTGAACTTGTTACTTTTGACAAACCACAGGACTATCTGTGTAATTAACTCTAAAAAAAATAATAGGTTTGTTCATAAACATTTTCAGAAATTGAACATTTTTCATTCTTTTTATAAAACATTTTAAAAAAATAACTATATAACGTTTCTAAAATTTGTATTAAAAAACTATATAATATGTTATAAATATGTAATATGTAAATCTTTATAACTAAGTATATAACATTGCATTTATTTAACCCGTGTAATAATGGGGTTTCTAACCTAGTTAACTAGTGATTAAAAAGTATTATGATTTTTCTTTTTCATTTTAGGTTTTAAGTAACAAAAGAATCTTATTTTCGTCTTTTATTTAGTTTCCGAATTTTACAATAAAAAAAGGTAAGAATAAAAATAAGTATTACTTATTAGTGACTGAAAATATTATAAAATATTATATTTTCATTTTAGATTTTACGTAACAAAACCATTTTTATTTTCGTCTTCTGTTTGTTTTTCAATCGGTTTACTCTAGAAACATCAGAAACTAAAATCGGTAAGAAGCAAAAACTTATTTATTAGTAACTGAAAATGCTATAAAATATTTTATTTTCATGTTAAGTTGTGGGTACCAAAACGATCTTTATTTTCGTCTTTTATTTATTTCTTGAATAGTTTACTATCAATTACTTAAACCAGTAAACATAAAAAACTATTATTTATCAGTTAATGAAAATAATATAAAATTTTGTTTGCATACTAGGTTTTAAGTAACAAAACTATCTTTATTTTCGTCTTTTATTTATTTTTCTAATGGTTTACCATCAAATACCAAAACCGGTAGAATAAAAATTATTATTCATTAGTGATTGAAAACATTAGGAAATATTCTTTTTTCTTAGTTTTTAAAGTATTTGTACACTTTTTATAATTGCATCCAATCCAATAAGATTTTCATAGATTGGTTGTAAAATAATTATATCAAGGTTTTTTCTTGCTTTATAAAGAGGAATATATCGTACTTTTCAGAATAAAAAGGAAGTGACAGATTCAGTAAAAGTTAGCACCTATCAATAGAATTACTAATATACAACCAAAAAGATTCGTTCATAATTCTGTCCTTTTGGTCAAGGCTAACAACGACCAAGCAAACCCTAATTAAGAAAAACTGTTACAAAGTTTCAAACAATTTATATTAAATCTGTAATTTCTATAATTAGGGATGAGATCTAAAATATAAACTTACACTAACATGAAATACACATAAGAGGATTGAATGCCATCGGTGATAATTGCTAGAAGAACTCAAACAATTAGGATTAAAGGGGCGATTCCTAATACTTAGAGACAAAATCCAAAATATAAACATATCTTGTAACGGTTACGCTTAAATTGTTCTTATTTTTTCATCATCACATCTTTAGTAATTCCATTTTTACATCCATCTATAGTTTTAACACATCTACTATAGTCATCTCTCCGGTGTATATTATCTTACAATTTGCTTAAAAGTGAACATATTTTATAAATCCAAGATAATATATTACAAACATCAACCCTTAATGTAACATTTCAATCTGGCTAGACTAATGTGTCACTTATATAGTAACTAGAAACTTACATCATTCCACAAATGCGTAAGATGTTATAATATTTTAAAGGAATGCAAAGTGAATTTCATAACATTTATTGGTATAAAGGTCTTTGCAAACTTTTGAGCATTCTTCTATATTACATTGTCGATTGTCATGATAACCTGACATATAAAAAGGAAAAAAAATGAACGCTTGAGTGTACTACTTACTGAGAAATTAGAGGGTAGCAAAATGTATTGTTTTTATTTTAGTAAAAAAAATTAGTTTTCACCAAAAAAAAAACATTTCATTAAAAGGGCTACAAATGTAAGTAAAATGTTTTCGGCTTCCGAACTCAAAACATATCAAATACAGAAGATGTCATATGGATGTACCTAAAGTCCCAGATACTTTTATTAATTACAATTTGATGCACGGTAATTAACCCAAAGCATTCAACCATGATGCGTGCGGGGAAATCATACTAAACAAACAAACAAACATACCCAGTAAAAATCTCACTCAAAGAGTAGGGTCTGGAGAGGGTAGGATGAGGGCAAACCTTACCTCTATCCCAAGGGGTAGAGAGGCTGGATCCAGAGAGACCTCCGACTCGAAAAACATACAAAACATGTATGCAATAGATAACAAATATCCAGTATCAAAAGCATATATAAGCACACGACATAGAAGTCATAACAGATACAAGAATAATAGGGTAAGAATAATAAGGCATACAAAACTACGTCACAACCATATAGAAAGACCACTATGACATACAAGTCCCTAAAACTATAGATAAAACTAAAGACACCGTAAGACTAGAGGCCTACATGCAACTAAGGGCAAACATATCACCTACACTAAAGGCAACCTAAAGGAAGCCTAAGTGAACTAGCAGTTAAGCGACGAAACTTCCCAATGGCTTAGCCTATACTCGGGTTTAAATCAAAACATAAACATTTACTTTTTCTTAGCATTAATCCACGCGTGAGGGGAAATTAGACTAACACTCAGTTTTAAAGGGTTTAAAAATCTAATTAAGTTTTAAAGGGTTTAAAAATCTAATTAAAATATGTGGGTCTGTGCGTGTGGCGATATGTGTGTATATATATGTGTATGTATATGTATATATGTGTGTGTGTGTATATATATATATATATATATATATATATATATATATGTAGGGTGAGATTTAAAAGATAACCAATATTTATGTGATACCATGATAACCACTCTCAAACATAGTGTTACCTATATGTAACAATTATCATTATGTTAGTATTACATATACGTAAACATTATATGTCACGTATATGTAACATTATTTGGTACATATTTGTAAGGCTCATCATTCTGTTTTTATGTTCAAGATACTTAAAAACTCTTTTAACAATTAAAATTTTTTTATAAATTATGTGATTGTTTGAGAGTGGTTATCACGGTTATCACATAAAAAATTGGTTATCATTTAAACCCTTCCCTATATATATATATGTATATATACATATAATTGTTAATTAATCAATTAAGTTAATGTTAATTATTTTCGTATGTGGATAATTGAGATTGGAGATAGATTCAAATTCTAAATCATGTGGGATAAGGACTTTCATCACGAAACAAAATCTCCTCCTATCATAATCCCTATAATCGATTATCCTTTTCCCATCCCCCCTTTTATGTGATCGTTGTCTTCCAAAAGAGAGAGCTTGCGAGGAGAGGGAAAGAGAGAAAGAGAGAGAGAGAGATCGAAACGGAGAGAGAGACGGTAGCATGTGGTGGCTAGCGGTGGTAGATAACAGTCACGACCGGAGTAGAGGTGTGATGAGTGGTGAGCAGTGGTTGTAGTGGTTCACGGAAAATGCGTATGTACTGGTTGACGGTGGTTCACAATGGCTATAGTGGTGTAACGGGCCAAGGTTTTGGTGCGTGGGGTGGTTGAATAAGAAATCAGACGAGAGCACTGGTGGTGGTGCACGGTGGTGCACAATAGTGGTGGAGGATTACGGTTGTGTAGAGAGAGAGAGAGAGAGTATGCATGTGTAGAGAGAAAGGTGGCGAACCAGGACTAGAGTTTTTGTGTGATCGGGAGTGAAGCCGAGAGGTGTGGTTGTTTCAAATGGAGGTGATGCGAGAACAAACAACATTGGTGATGGTTAGCTTTGGTGTGGTGTTTTAGTCATGTTTTTAATCTAAATGAATATGTGGAAAGCTAGTAATTATTTTACACGATTAAGGTGTGTTGTATATGCCCTATTTTACGATTTTAAAGTGGTTTTGGGTTGATTCACGTACGAAATAAATAAACAGTTTAAACCAAGAGGTAAACGCGTTTGAACTGGGTGGTGATATTTGTGGGTTTTCGGGTTTCTTTTGGATGTGGGATTGTAAAAGTGGTTTGAATTTTTTACCTAACCTTGTTATGCATGCAATAGTGTTAAGTGTGTGTTGTTTTGTGCTTGTAATCAAGTGTGTTTGGATGTTGGGTTTGGTCGTTATTATTTAACCATTCGTGTGAGTTAATGGATGTAATTGCATGGGAAATAACTCGTGAGTAACTATCGTGTTGTCATGTGTGATGTGTTGATTTATGTACATGAAATGTTAATCACATGAATGTGTATTCTCAATGTACATGTTGTATGTTAGGTGGTTTGATAGTTGGAATGACTTGGACAGACTTGGTGTTGTAGGTGAGTTTATGTAGATAGGTTATATAAGTAAATTGGTGTGAATGGACTTGTGTAGATAGATGACTTTACATAAAATGTTTTTGTGTAAACGATCGATGGAAGTAAGTTCATAAGGATGAATTTGTATAACTATATGTAAATGACCTTATATAATCTCTTTCACACACACACACACACACATATTGTAACACCTGCCAAAAATGCGGTCCCAATATTACCGGGGATGAAGTTAAGAAATTACGGGAAATGTCGGAAACCCGAAAGATAGAAAATAAATTAAGAATTCTGAAATTTAGAGGGTAGCGGACCGCTACCTACCGGTTAACGGTCCGCTACGGTGTCAATAAATCTGGCCACCGAAGGGGTGGGGGACTGCCAACTGCTTGGCTAACGGTCCGTTACGGGAAGGACATGATTGGCGGACCGCCATCACCCATGCTAACTGTCCGCTATGCAGGTCCCTAGGGACTCTCCGCAGCTGACGCGTGTTGAGACACGTGTAGGGCATGCATCAGCCCAAATGACGTGTGGTCAGTGGTGGACCGCCACGGTAGGCCCACACAGTCCACTACGGATGTGTGGCGCGCTTGGCTTGCATAGCCACCACCTAGCACGCATGCGGACAACATGGGGTGGTAGCGGACCGCCAGCGCCCTGGCTAACGGTCCGCTATGGGTGGAGAATCAGTCTATAAATAGAGGCTTCATCTCATTCATTTCTTCACACCAAAACACAACTCTCTCTTGAATATCCTCTGCCCTCGAGCTATTCCCAAGCCTTCCGGCTATCTCGACTGCCGAGCCGCTCCATCCGGTTCGACTGACGTTCGCTTATTTACCGGAGTCAAGCATTTAAAAGACCAAGTAACCCGAGGAACGAATAGAAGTCCTAGTGGAAGTGCTAGAGACCTAAGAGCCGATCCTAAGAACCGAGTAGCTCTAAGTTTATTATCTTTCAACCATCCCACTTCCCGGCCAAGGTGAATACTAGTCTACGTTGTGAATTCTCATTGACATTGTGAACACGAGTCTGTCAAAACAATTTGTAAGACGTGATTGTGTTATAGACACCTTCACGCGAAAGATTAAAATATTTATGTTTTATGAAAAAAGCAAAACATGAAAACTAAATATTTACTCATACTAATCCCAGAATTAGGGGTTGAGTTCAACCCCTAGGGAATGTTATTTACCCAATAAGTGTACGTAAAGTTTGATCAAATATTTATACTCGCTCCGGATCTAATTGGGTCGGGCGGGGTTGGCTTGTATGTCGGGTGATTGCGTAAAACGCAGGAGTGCAAGTTAGGCTGCGTAGCCCCCGAGTACATGTCCAATGTATATAATACGAGAACGGAAAGAAGTGATGTGTTCACTAGATTCCAACGAAGAACAAATGTTTAACTATTTAATTGAACTGTTTTGCCATGTTTATAAAATAGTTTGAGGTCATAAAGTATTCACCAGCATATAGCTAACGTTCATTTTCAAATCTTTTCAGGAAAAGAATGAAATGATTTCATCATACCAGGACCGGCTACGCCCTATGTCCCGAGGAAGGTTTTGTTGCACAGCCAGGTCAGGACACACAACTAGACCCAGTGCAACCAGAAAAATATATTATTACAGGTTCGTGCTATGCACAGAAAGAACCAGAAGGAAAACAAGGTTTAGAGGCCCATGATGATTATGATTTCCTAGGCAGAATACCTCATTGTAAATTTTACTGAATTTGTGTCATAGTTTTGATTTGAAATCAGATGTACAACGATTGGGCTTTCATACCAAAGTATTTATACAAAATAATCTTTTGTCTACGTGACGAGATTTCAATCTTTACAAAACCAACCCTTGAGGTTGAGATGTAGCGATCCATTTTCAAATGTTATTCCACTGCACAAAAAAAAAACTCTGAAATCAAAACAGGTACCAAATGTGCCAACTGATGTCGTGGCTCGGTATAGGGTGTGACATATATATATTAGTAAATTACCATGAGATTTGGGAAGTGTGTGTGTGGTTGATGGTTTCAGATAATTATTAAGCAGTGATGATGGGTTTTAAATGTGATGTAATTAAAGAAATGTTTTTAGAAAAAGTGGGAATGAAAAGCGAGTTTCCTTGTTTTTGTAAGTTGAAGTTTTTGGAAGCTTTTGATTAAATGTTGGGCCAATGGTTTGGGATTGTTGTTACCTGAAAGTGAGGGAAAGATTGCGAAAATATGGTGTGTGTGAGTGTGAAGTCAATGTAATATGTCATAGTGGAAAGTCTACTTTGGTGGAAAAAATGTGGGCCTCATGTTGATAACACTGAAGTGTGGTAAGTGTGAGTTTTAAACTATGAGAAATATTACAAGGGGTAAAGTGGCAAGTTGGTTGTATGGTGGGTGTGAACTAAGTGTGTTTTTGTTAAAGTGTGTTGTGTAGTTGTTGTAAATATCTAAATTGAACATTTAATAAAGTGTGTTTTGAAAAAGTTTAATAATTATTTTTATAAAGTAAAGCGTGTTCTATTAAACTATAGACTCACCAACGAAAGTTGACATGTTTTAGTACGATTTTAGGGGGAGTTTAGGTGAGTAGTGATTGGCATCTCCAGGTTCTCCGACGAGAACAATATACATCCTAGAGTAGCGTGAAGTTTATTTTAAACTATTTATTAGTGTGTTAAAGTTTTTCACTTTGTGTGATGTGTAAATCTAACAAAACGTCTTGATTGAAACAGGGTTCGGGATGTGACAAGCTGTTACTAGAACCATAGCTTAATGGATTTAGGTTATTTCTTATTCTAAACATAAATTACTATTTGTGAGGTGACAGATAGGATGTCCAATAGGAAGTCAGAAAAGTCGGTTTGGTTAATTATGTGGTTAACGAAGTGTGAATTGCCTATTTGATTGTGTGATAAGTAGAGGTTTAGAGACGTAAGTGCATGCCTGCTAAGGATGACATGTTTTTCTAATCGATGATATACCCGAAAGTAAAATTGATATTTTTTTGTTCATTTCTATAGTAACGAAGTGAGTGAGAGATATCGAACCTAACGAGCATTCCATTCAGGTGGAGCCATCGGATGAGTCATCCGGATATGTTCGTGTGGTTAGTTCATCGTCAGTGGGTGATCAGGTGCAGAGTGGTAACAGCAACAGTGGTGATAAATCGGTGGATTTTTTTCCATTCAAGCTATAGAGCAAAATGATCAAGTTGATTTGGTACTCAAGAATCAGAAGCAGAAATGGAGCCTGAAGGTGAACAAGGAGAGGTTAGATGATGCTGAGCTAGAGATTAAGGAGTTGAAAGACAAACTAGTGAATGCTTGGATGTTATGAGCAACACTGGACTAGCAAGGATAACGGTAATATTGGGACGACAACGGATAGTCGAGTTACAGATTCACCACTCAATTATCCGTAGGGCAACGGTTTATATTATCGGGTACATGTTCACCGCCGATGAACAGAAACCGTGATCCGTTGATCACCACTCGAAGGCCAATTCGAGCTTGCAAGGACACAAAAAAGGATTCATGAACATGAAACCAAAGACATAAAGTTGTGTAAATTCTCTACCCCTTTCATACCATTCGTCAGCTTTAATACAGAGAAGATTACACGGATGAAAATAAAGAAACTAACTATGACTCCCACTATTGAAATAACTACTAAACATGGCTGAAATAAAGGAAAGAAACTACATGAAATAAAATAACAAAATGACTAAATCAAAGTGGTCAAATTAAACGTGGGAGTCTGCATAAAATTCGGTC
This sequence comes from Smallanthus sonchifolius, assembly GCA_023525975.1. Lineage (NCBI taxonomy): Eukaryota > Viridiplantae > Streptophyta > Magnoliopsida > Asterales > Asteraceae > Smallanthus > Smallanthus sonchifolius. The sequence continues at coordinate 32,808,783 of CM042025.1, forward strand.
TTCAATACTAGTCTTCTGCATGCATAAAATTGGATTGAATCCAATTTACAAAAAGACCCCTGGAAGTTGTGGCAGTGGCACTAGTAGGAGCTGGGTTGACATCATTGGAGGTATGCCACTAAGGAGCGAGCTTGCCAAGATATTGTAGAGGCTGATCTAACGAGAGCTAAGTGAGGCTTGAGAAGTACCGAGGCGGATTGTGCTGATGATAAGGATGAGTGTGTCAAGATTTATAGATAGCTTAGGAATACAATGTAACATCCCGAAAATCAATAAGTTAATGGTTCGGGTAAGCGAACGACCAAAATTTCTATTTGACGATTAGGTTAACGAGTTATCGGTGCATAAGAATTTAAAATTTGCGAACTTGGAGGACCCGTGAGTCATTTTAAGCATAACCTCGAGATCGAATTCTGCGAGTATCGAAACACAAGGACCCGGATGAAAATTTCAGTGGTTTAAAACCCACCTAATGAAAAACCCGAGGTCATAATCGGCCTAAGGAGTGGCGTGCGACGACAGGAAGCGAGAAACGAGATGGAGGAGGGGACCGGGGGGTGTGACTGATGGCGATGTATGACCACGTGGCTTCCAAATCACGATCAGGTAACCCCCGTTCTATGTTCGTTTACGTTGTTTACACTCGTTTTGCATGGGATTTTGATTAGGGTTCCGAGTTGGGTGGTTGTTTTGGATGATGACGGTAATCGGTAGTGTAGCCGTAGGTGATGATTGGGGTGGTTACGGGTGGTAGCATGTGGCAGTGGTGCTCGGTGATGTTGGTGATGATCGGAAAAGGAGGAGCCGTGATGGTGGCTGACCCCGCGGCAGGGCGGCTCGGTGATGGTGCAACGGGCTATGATGACCCATTTAGGGTTGGCGTTCGGCAGTGGAGTACGGTGAAGCATGGGACGCCAACATGGTGGTGAAGGTAGCTGGCAGTGATCGGCGGGAAGCCGGTGGTGTTTACGGCAAGGTTCGGTGGTTCGAATGGGGGAGGTTGACGGCAAAGGAAGCACGGGACGCCGACGATGAGGTGACGGTGGGCTTGGCTAGGGTTTTGCATGGCGAATCTTACGTGCATGCATGGAGCCCGGTTTGAGTATTCGGATTCTAAACGGGTCAAGAACGATCCGACTCTTGTGAACTCGTGAAACTAGGTTTTCATGGGGAAGGATTGACGAGATGATGAGATGAGTGTGAGGGTTTAATTATATGTTATGCGTTATTTGGCTTATGTTTGGTACGTGTCTGATCAAGTGATTGAACGTTTGACATGTTCGGATTTCGAGAGCAAAGTGAGGGTTGCGGAGCAAGGATTTGATCTTCGTAACTAGTGAGTTTCTAATCCCCTTTCTACCGTTTTTACTGTTTTGGGGCTATCGTACATACCTGCATGTTTTATTTTATTAATTAAACGTGTTACGAGTTTTGGGTTAAACCTGAAGAGTTTTATGAGTTAAATATTCAATAACGAAGCTAAGGGTCTATGTAGTGTCCTTAGGTTATATGGGTTAGAAGTCGATATGATGCTTGTGTGTCGTATATTGACTTATTCGAGATGAGTCGAGTAATGAGTTTAGACGTGTGGGTACGTCTAGGTTGTGTTATCAGGAGAGCTCGTATGTGGTTCATGCTTAGGTAACGAGTTATAGTAAATCCTTGTGTGCTGCTACGTATTACTTGTTTGTTGTTGTGTGGGCTGGCGTCGTAGTCCTTATGACACGGAAAATCGATGATTGGAGGACGCGGTCCTTCTGGTAGTCATTGTGGGTGACGAATGCCTTTCGGGCCGGTGATGAGACCCAGTGGGGTGCTCGGATGGTGATGAATACTCTGGAAAGGATAACCCTGACGAGGGCAGTTGTGACGAGATCGGTGAGATCCTTCGAAGGTAATTGTTGTGTGCATAATATCTGGTTTAATTGCTTGAAATTGTAATTGATGTTCATTGTGTTATGATGTTATTGTTTTTGGTGTTAGGCATTAGATTGACTAGTGTGTTGGTACGATGTCGTGTTTACGATTGATGTGTTAGTAGACCTGGTGAGAGTCTTGGTTAGGGCTTGTCAGGTCTATGTCCAGGGGTCGGCTGAGTTAACCAGACTTCATGTTGATACGTGTGGTAGATTACGAGTTAGTAGTGTAGTAAGTTCTATCCATGTCATTGAGACTTACTGGTTATGGTTATGGGTTGGGTCTTGGGTTGTTGGACCCTTATGGGAAAAATGTAGGTAACATGGGTTACCGTTATGTCAACAAACGACAAACCGCTTTATAAAGGACTGGAATGTGTAACACCCATATTCCGCTTGGCTCGGAATGTCGGTCACTCATTGGATTTACTCATGAACACATAGTTTATCAGAGATTGGAATGCAGTGGATACTAAAACTTTTATTTATTTAAACCAAGTCTATACAACTGAACTAAAATTATTACACGATTGTATAAAACCTAAGCTAGTCTTCTCGTAGATAGATAGCCTGCTCCGATGCCTTTGTAATCTTGCTCCAACTATACCCTTTCCCTGAATACACATACTCAAATGTATCAGCTAACACCGGTGAGTTCTAAGTTTTAAATCACGTTTTTATAACATTTCAAAACATTATATTAACCCTTTTTTCTTCCCGTAACCTCTATATAAAGCATAGAATATGCGTTCATAAAATAAGTCTTTTAACTTAGACTTTTAATCTTTCTTCTAAACCCTGCCTATCACCTAAAACCCTTGTCTAGGACAATCGCCAATATATTCGAATAGGTTTATATATAGGAAGTACCAGCGGCGTATCTACCACCTATTCAATATATTGTGAACGAACCCTGTACACAAGTGTTAGAGTGTAGACTCTTTAGTGTCAACGCATGTCTTAAAGTATCTATCCATTTAGTATTTTATGCGTATATACTCATTATTCGACTTTCTTTACATGGGTCACGTTCACCCCTTGAGTGGTCGTCACCGCTAACTCTACTCATGAATTGTACGACCCTTCCATTGATAGGCCACAAAGACACTGCCTATGTTGTTCTGATGGTAATATATAACCCTCACGATCATTTATTACCACGACTCTTCGTATGCTTAATCACAAGGATTAAACATAATTCCAAGACTCATTCTACCCTCAGAGCATGCATGACTGTTATGCCAAAGTGGCAAAAAAAACTCTTTTCTCTACAGACCATTATGGTCTAAAATATTTGACATGGTAAACATGCCAAAAGTCTATCTCTTTCTCTTTGTCAAGACATTTAAAATGTCTAGACCTCTGTTCGATCAAGGTATAACCATGACCTCTTTCCCATTTCTTATCAGAGCATATCATGATAAGATCTAAAGAAATTTTAAGTTACTAAAACATTTTCTTTCTCAAGATCTTTACTTTTTCTATCATCTTTCCCCATACCATGTGTAAGGTCCTAAAACCGAGAACCCTACTTGTTGGCTCAAACACAAGCTAAGTAGTCATAGACATCAAACTAAACACAATTCATTGCAGCGGAAATCAAATAGTCAACAAAGGTCAACGACCCGACCCAAACATAATTCAAATCAAGTACTAAGATCAAAATGTCTCAACGAAACAACTAGTAAATAATGTCATCACAAACACCCACGGTAACCAAATGCCATCCAGAAGCCTCCAGCTCACATCTTCTCTTTACCTGAAATACATGCTTAAAATTCAGCTACGCTGAGTGAGTTCTATAGTAGTTCGTTAGGGAATGTTAAATACCAAAATGTTATAAAATAGTTTCCATCTCAAAGGTTTATACCCAGTACTTTCTCAACAGTTCAAACAGACATATTTTATGGACAAACAATTATACTATGTTGTCTGGTCCGATGACACAAGCAAACATGATCTCCCGCCTGACTTACGTCAGGCATAATACCCCGTTGACTAACGTCAACACAATATCAAGCTTACGACTGATCTCCCGCCTGACTAATGCTAGACTCAATATCCCGTTGACTAATGTCAACACAAAATCAAGCTTACGCTCGATCTCCCGCCACGACGTTTTAAGTAATTGACACAAACTCAAACACACATGCAAGCATAACGAATATTTAAAAGTATATATTTCTTTACCAAAAGCGTCGTCTATGCATGCAACTTACTAAAATCACGTTTCACATGTATTCATGCACAAAACAATAAAACATTTAAAAGTGGGTGATAGAAACTCACCTTTGCTCGACTCACTACAATCTTTAGAACTCACTAACTCCTCGTGCTCGCCTTTCGACGTCGCACCTAGAACACACACAATACACGAGTCAATATACGACCCAACATTACATCTCCACCTACACGACTAACCCTACGCCATGCACGACCAATTTCACGTGCATGGCACTATGTGTCACACCCCGACCGGGCGGCGGAACACGTCGGAGTATGACCCGAATTGTGACCAGATTGCTCGTAGCACTTGGAACTATTAAAATTTCATAATTTTATTCAATAATATTAAAAGTGCCTCAAAGGCTACAAATAGTTCAAATAAACAAGATAAAACATAGTTCCAAACAAGATAAAATCAGATTTCAAATTTCTAAGTCCAAGCCTAAGTGTTGAACATAAATCAAGCGTTGCTTGAACTTGGTGCACCTGAAACATGTTTAAAATAAGAGTTATCAACAAAATGAATTGTTGGTGAGCAATCATGGTAGATATAGATATAGTAGTTTAGATAAAGTACAAATTCCATGCTAAGACAAGTAATACATTATAGTCTTATTGTATATACACACAGTCCAAGTTAAACCTTCCTTTTAAGATTTATCCAATTCAGATTGTCCAACATATAGTTAACAGTTTTTCAGTTTCAGAATTCATTACATGCATCCTAGATCAAAGAAATGCATGGGGTAGCTAACCCACATGGTACCACTAATTCCATTCATAGGCTGTCGAAACAGTTAATAATATGAACTAGTGTAATCAACAAATAAGCCACATAATGCAATTAAACAAGTCTAACATAAGGGAATTTGTTTCAAGTTGTGAGATTTGTCAATAGTGTAAGTGTAATTATATAGGAACATGTTTCACCCCAAAAGTGATAAAATGTATAAAGAGGGGCATGAAAACTCACATGGTTTGTAAGTAGTTTCCGAGCTAAGTTTTGATCCAAAGATATAATCCAAAGTAGGTCACAATTAACCTATTATAGTTGTAGTTTAGTCATTTAGTTTAAAGGAATAAGCTAAGGTTTGTTCGTGTCATTTAAAATGGTTAGGAAGATAATATAATTTAATATATCTTTTTTTTTAAGTTCTCTAGATAAATAGATAACCATTTACGTCAAAAATAATAAATATATTATTTTTAGTCAAAATAATAACGAGAGTAAATAATATAACTATTTATATCATTTAATAGTTTTAAAACGTCACACGTGGTACAAAAATGATACGATATAATATATAAACATATATTATCTAATTATAAAAGTCACGGGTTAAAAATAATAAAACATATTATTTTTATCCAAAGTTACAGTTTCGAAAATAATATAAATATATTATTTTTATTTGATAATAACATAAATATATTATTTATAAAAGTGGGTATATTAATAAAAATAAGTTAATAAATTCATACCCGAGTCTACGGGTCGTTTCCCGGGTTAAAACACATTTATATATAATAATAATAATTAATAAAACAATTTTTATTAATTAAATTAACCAGAAAAAATCCAAAAAAATATATATGCAGGAGCCCGGTCTCGAACCCGGGTCTCCCCTGCACACACACACCGGTTTAACCATCACGCCCGCTAGGGTATCGCACAAATGATCCGGTTTCAATTGGTATTAACACGGATGGCACCAGTGTTCTCCCCCCCTTAACAGACCGAATCAAAACCAGTCCCAATACTCCCGATTTAGACTTCGATCGAATCTGGGGGCATAGGGGTTTTGTTAATCGGGTGCCTGCGATTTCGAGGGTGAGTTTAATTGCAAAAACGTTAGGTTTAGAATGGTTTAATTACTCGATGAAAGGCCGAAACCCTAGATATGAGCATCAAATCAATTTGATCAATTTCGATAGTGAAACTCGTTGGAATCATAGGGCTTTCATTGCTTAGGTTATTGCGAATCTATTCGTATGATTTAATTTCATTTTAATCGTGTCTAGGATCAAAAACCCCAAAATGGATTATGAACAAACCCTAGGTTACTGGTTATGATCAATTCGATAATAATAACAGTTTAAATTGATAAAGGGCTTTTAAGGAGTGATTGATTTTGAAGCTAATGGTATAATTTAATTGGATTTAAAAAGGGTCTAAAGTGGTGTTCGATTAAACCGGTTTCATAAGAACCCTAGAATTGGGTTCATGATCGATTCGATGATATCAGCCCCAAAAAGGTTAGGGCTTCTGTTCTACAGATGAGAACGAAGGTGATAGGAGTTTCAATTACCTGAAATGATATCGGAAATGCGGGGATCGACTAAATGTCAGTCGCGGCTTCAACGGTTACTCCCCGACGTTTACGGCTGCGTCTCCGACCAAATCGAGTGGTGCAACAGGTTCGGGGAAGTTCGAATAAGGTGTGCAGGTGTTGAATTGTGAGCTTAAAGATCGAAACGAATCAATTTGATGGTCTCATGATTAGGAGTCGACGGTTATGGTTTAAAGGATTGTAAATGGATTTAATTCGAATCAATGACGGGGTTTAATGACCTGATAATGGTCGTTAATGTCTGAGACGTGCATATCGGTTACAAAATCGGACGAATTCGAGGTTATACGATTCGAATTTGGATCAAAGGCTCGAATGTGTTGACTTTCAAAAGTCAACAGAAATCAAGAATGGGTTAAATACACTACTAGTCCCTCTAGTTTCTTGTTCTTAAGTTTGGATTTAGGCAGAAAAGGTCCTTAGGGTTTAGAATTTGTTAGTTAGGTTAAGTAGGGTTTTTAGTTAATTAATTTTATATATTTAAATGTATAAATTATAAAAGAATTGTTTATTTCTATAAAAATGATATAAAATGACATATTTTTATAAAACTTTATTTTTAAAAAAAATATATATATATTTATTTAATTAAACTTTATTTATTTGATTTATTTAGAAATAAATCTTATTATTTCTTAAAAATTCATAAAAATTTATAAAAGTCATTTTAATTTATATAATTTGTGTTTTAATTTAAATAAAACACATTAGGATTTTTTTTTTCAAATTAAATAAGTATAATTTTTTTTTTTACACTTAGATAATTTATGAGATTTATTTTATATAGTTTAGGGACTTTATTCAAATACCATGAATATTAGCCCTAAAACATAGTTTGAGTATGGTTTTTAGCCACATAGTTTAAGCAATTCATTTAAGAATTTTCACATATTATTAAATATGGATAATTAGGGTTTACAATAAATGCCAAATGGCCGGAAATTGTAAACGGAAAAGTACAGATATTACAGTCTCCCCTACTTTAGGAAATTTCGTCCCGAAATTAAGTAGTGGAGTTTGTGAACAGGTGTGGGTACTTGGCCTTCATTTGATCTTCACGTTCCCAAGTGAACTCGGGTCCTCGTTTAGATTGCCAACGTACTTTCACAATCGGAATTCGGCTTCTTTTAAGTTGTTTGATCTCTCGATCCATGATTTCAATAGGCTTTTCCACGAAGTGCATCGACTCGTCAATGTGAACTTCGTCAAGAGGAACTTGGAGGTTTCCCTCGGCAAGACACTTCTTGAGGTTAGATACATGAAACGTGGGATGTACATTGCTAAGCTTGTCGGGTAATTCCAACTCGTAAGCAACTTTCCCGATACGTTTGATGATTTTGAAAGGTCCAACGTATCGCGGTGTGAATTTCCCTTTCTTCCCAAACCGGACAACGCCTTTCCAAGGTGATACCTTTAAAAGAACCATGTCACCAACTTGGAATTCAAGAGGTCTTCTACGAATATCAGCATTCTTCTTTTGTCTCTCCCGAGCCAAACGAAGATTGTCGCGAACTTGAATGATTCGATCAGTGGTGTCTTGGACTAGAGCGGGACCAGTGATTTGTGCTTCACCGACCTCATCCCAGCCAAGAGGAGAACGACAATGGCGACCATATAAAGCTTTGAAGGGTGCCATCTCGATACTAGCATGGTAGCTGTTGTTATACGAAAACTCAGCTAGTGGAAGATATTTGTCCCAATTGCCTCCAAAGTCAAGGACGCAAGCACGTAACATATCTTCAAGAGTTTGAATTGTTCTTTCCGTTTGACCATCAGTTTGGGGATGGTAAGCTGTACTCAAATTCAATTGAGTACCCATGAACGATTGTAGAGATCCCCAAAAACGGGAAGTGAAACGACTATCACGATCAGATATGATATTAAGAGGAACACCATGTAGACGAACGATCTCATCCAAATAAACTTGAGCCAACTTCTCAGCTCCCCAATCATCACGAATTGCGAGAAAATGAGCTGATTTCGTGAGTCGGTCCACGATTACCCAAATGCTATCAAATCCTCGAGGTGTTCTTGGAAGTTTGGTGATAAAATCCATGGAAATACACTCCCATTTCCACATTGGAATCTCGGGTTGTTCAAGCAAACCCGAAGGTCGTTGATGTTCAATCTTGACCTTAGAACAAGTAAGACATTTTGAAACGTACACGGCAACATCTTTCTTCATGCCGGGCCACCAATAGTGTTGGCGAAGGCCTTTGTACATTTTATCGGCTCCTGGGTGTATAGAATAACGAGTTTTGTGAGACTCGTCAAAAATTAAAGTACGAAGATCATCCCGATCAGGAACCCATAAGCGGTTTAAGAAGTGTAGTAACCCATTGGGTCGAGTCTCCAATTGTTTTTCAACTCCACAACCCAATTCTTTTTGCATGTTGTCCTCGGAAAGAACCTTTTGTTGAGCTTTAAGAATTTTGGTCTCGATATCCGATTGAATAAGAGCACAACATATGTTAGGATATTCTTTCCGACTTAACGCATCAGCCACCACGTTAGCTTTCCCTGGATGATATTTGATTTCGCAAATCATAATCATTTAACAGTTCCATCCAACGACGTTGTCTCATGTTTAAGTCTTTTTGGTTGAATATATGTTGCAAACTCTTGTGATCGGTAAAGATTTCACATTTGGTTCCATAGAGATAATGTCTCCAAATCTTGAGAGCAAACACGACCGCACCAAGTTCGAGGTCGTGAGTGGTGTAGTTATCTTCATGAACCTTAAGTTGTCTTGAGGCATAAGCAATCACCTTACCCCTTTGCATGAGAACGCATCCAAGTCCTTGCTTTGAAGCATCACAGAAAACAACGAAGTCGTCGCTGCCATCGGGAAGAGATAGGAGTGGAGCATGGCACAGTTTTTCTTTAAGAGTTTGGAACGCTTCTTCTTGCTCTTGTCCCCATTCAAAGATCCTACCCTTATGAGTTAGGGCAGTGAGAGGAACAGCAATCTTGGAAAAGTTAGAAATAAAGCGTCGATAATATCCTGCTAGTCCAAGAAAAGAACGGATTTCTGTTGGTGTTTTAGGAGCAATCCAATTCTTTACAGCTTCAATTTTAGCAGGATCAACATGAATCCCAGCCTCGTTAATAACATGACCTAGGAATTGGACTTCCTTTAGCCAGAATTCACATTTGGAGAATTTAGCATAAAGTTGTTCCTGTTTAAGAAGATCAAGTACTAAGCGAAGATGTTCTTCATGTTCTTGCTTAGATTTTGAGTAGATAAGAATATCGTCAATGAAGACAATGACGAATTTATCCAAATAAGGTCGACAAACACGATTCATCAAATCCATGAACACGGCAGGTGCGTTAGTCAAACCGAATGGCATGACAACAAACTCGTAGTGTCCATAGCGAGTTCTAAAAGCTGTTTTGGGAATGTCTTCCTCCTTAACACGTAGTTGGTGATAACCCGAACGAAGATCGATCTTTGAGAAAATAGAAGCTCCTTGGAGTTGATCAAATAAATCGTCAATCCTTGGAAGTGGGTATCGATTCTTGATAGTCAATTTGTTGAGTTCCCGATAGTCGATACACATCCTAAAAGATCCATCTTTCTTCTTGACGAATAAGACAGGTGCTCCCCATGGTGAGGAACTAGGACGTATGAATCCTTTATCAGAGAGTTCTTGAAGTTGACTAGCAAGTTCTTGCATTTCAGATGGTGCAAGACGATATGGTGCTCTTGCCACAGGAGTTGCACCAGGCACAAGGTCGATACGAAACTCGACTTGTCGTGTAGGGGCAATTCCCGGTAGGTCTTCCGGAAATACTTCAGCAAAGTCCTTAATCACAGGAATATCAGCCATGAGTTTACCCTTGTCCTTCTCCTTCACAACGTGAGCTAGAAAAGCTGGATAATTCTTGTTGAGGTACTTCTGAGCTTTTGTTATAGTCATCAATTTTAAGCCTTTGGGTTGTTTCTCTCCATACACGTGTAGTACCTCACCAGACGGCAGAGGAATCTTTAGGAATTTGTCGGCACAAACGATCTCAGCACGATGTTTGGATAACCAATCCATGCCGACGATCACGTCGAAACTCCCAAGTTGCATAGGAGTTAAGTCAATAGAGAAAGTATGTTCGTTAAGTTGTAGTTGATTGTTTGCCATAATTGAGTCAACTTTAACGGATTTCCCGTTAGCTACTTCTACATTATAAGTTTTGTCTAGTTGGGTTCTAGTCTTAGCAAGCATTGGTTCAAAGTCAAAGGACACGAAACTTTTATCCGCACCAGAATCAAACAAAATAGTAGCATATTGATTATTGATCAGATACGTACCATTGACAACATCGTTGTCGGTTTGAGCTTGACTGGCAGTAATGGTGTAGACTCGGCCTTTGGAAGCAGAGATTGAAGCTTTTATTGCATTGGCCAGTAATGGACACTTATCTTTGAAGTGACTTGGATCTCCACATTGGAAACAAGCCTTAACAGTTAAGGATGGTGTGTTTTGTATCACGTTATGGCCTTGCACTTGAGATTGAGTGTTGCTTGGGGTTCGGCAACGATCTTGAGTATGTCCCAACCTTTTGCACTTTGTGCAAACCCAACACGGTGCATTGGGAAGATAGTGAGACTTGCAAATATCACATTGAGGATAACTCCCCGAATAAGCCTTCTTGGTTGGACTGAAGGTAGTAGTAGTAGCAGGTGCTACTTGGCTCACAGGTTGAGCAGGTGTAACAGTCCCATAATTTTGTTTATGGTTGGACTTTCTCTTCCTGTTTCTACCAGTAGGTTCAGGTTTAGAAGTCACAGCAGAAACCACAGCAGGTTTCTTCCCTCCTTTGCGGTGAAGGATTCCCGCATCGACATAAGTGTCGGTAAGTGTGGCTGAAAGACGAACAGCTTCTTCGATAGTAGCAGGTCTACTACTAAGAACAGCACTCCTGATTTGAATTGGGAGTCCCTTGCAGAATTTCTCAATCTTCCTAGCCAAGGTGTCGACTAGGTGAGGAACGAGTAGACAAAGCTCATAAAAACGAGTGACATAAGCAGAATTGTCACCACTATCTTGGGAGAGAGTCCAAAATTCCTCCTCGATCTTCATCATTTCGTTTCGAGGACAGAACTCATTGATCATGAGTTCCTTGAATTCAGCCCAAGGAAGAGCCATAGCAACAAGAACGGTGCGAGTAGTTTTCTCGCCGTTCCACCAAGTTAGTGCACGCTTTTGAAAGACACTTGAGCCATATTGGACTTTGAGTGCCTCGGGAACACCAGCATTAAGGAAGGTGTTCTCAATGCCTTCAAACCATTGGAGTAGTCTAGTGGCTCCTTCATGACCCGAATACTTTGGTGGTGAACACGAATTAAAGTATTTGAAGTTGCAAGCATTGTTGTTGTTGTTATTAGAAGAGCTTTGATCACGATGTTGAAACAGAGCTGGTAGTATTGCAGCAATCCGATCAACAATTTGTTGTGTGAGTGCCGGATTTGTATCAACGGGATCAGACATTCTATAAGAAAATAAAGTAAAATGCAAGTTTGAGATGAATAATAATATTCAAGAGTTAAGCTTTGAAAGTAAAGATAGGCTTAAGTTTAAACACATAGTTAGTAATTGTGTTAGTTGGGTTTTACCACACAATTACTTAGGACATATCAAGGTTAATAAGATTTCAACAATATTTGAGAAAGTCATGCTTTAGCCTATAAGTGAACACTCATCCCGAGAATCCCCAGGTAAGCGTAACAGGTCCAGTAATTTGGATTTGTACGAATACGCTTGCCTAGACAGGAAACTCAGAATACAGGCATTCACCCTTCCAGATTGCACGAGTTTCTGAACATTGTCAAAGTCTTAAACCTTAACGAGACTTTGGATAGACTTACAAAGTCTAGGGGGTTTTATAAAATATTTTAAAACATTGAAGAATTTCATATAAAAGAATATTGATGGAAATATAAGGTAAAGTCTTAGAATTTTGAGGATTTGTAAGATTTGTGTTAAAGATTTAGAATTTGACAAATAAACACATAAGTTCCTAATCATGCAAGACTAAAAGAGGGTCCTAAAGTTATAGTCTAAGTTAAAGATTTCTAATAACCTAAATCCCTATAACCAAGGCTCTGATACCAATCTGTCACACCCCGACCGGGCGGCGGAACACGTCGGAGTATGACCCGAATTGTGACCAGATTGCTCGTAGCACTTGGAACTATTAAAATTTCATAATTTTATTCAATAATATTAAAAGTGCCTCAAAGGCTACAAATAGTTCAAATAAACAAGACAAAACATAGTTCCAAACAAGATAAAATCAGATTTCAAATTTCTAAGTCCAAGCCTAAGTGTTGAACATAAATCAAGCGTTGCTTGAACTTGGTGCACCTGAAACATGTTTAAAATAAGAGTTATCAACAAAATGAATTGTTGGTGAGCAATCATGGTAGATATAGATATAGTAGTTTAGATAAAGTACAAATTCCATGCTAAGACAAGTAATACATTATAGTCTTATTGTATATACACACAGTCCAAGTTAAACCTTCCTTTTAAGATTTATCCAATTCAGATTGTCCAACATATAGTTAACAGTTTTTCAGTTTCAGAATTCATTACATGCATCCTAGATCAAAGAAATGCATGGGGTAGCTAACCCACATGGTACCACTAATTCCATTCATAGGCTGTCGAAACAGTTAATAATATGAACTAGTGTAATCAACAAATAAGTCACATAATGCAATTAAACAAGTCTAACATAAGGGAATTTGTTTCAAGTTGTGAGATTTGTCAATAGTGTAAGTGTAATTATATAGGAACATGTTTCACCCCAAAAGTGATAAAATGTATAAAGAGGGGCATGAAAACTCACATGGTTTGTAAGTAGTTTCCGAGCTAAGTTTGATCCAAAGATATAATCCAAAGTAGGTCACAATTAACCTATTATAGTTGTAGTTTAGTCATTTAGTTTAAAGGAATAAGCTAAGGTTTGTTCGTGTCATTTAAAATGGTTAGGAAGATAATATAATTTAATATATCTTTTTTTTTAAGTTCTCTAGATAAATAAATAACCATTTACGTCAAAAATAATAAATATATTATTTTTAGTCAAAATAATAACGAGAGTAAATAATATAACTATTTATATCATTTAATAGTTTTAAAACGTCACACGTGGTACAAAAATGATACGAAATAATATATAAACATATATTATCTAATTATAAAAGTCACGGGTTAAAAATAATAAAACATATTATTTTTATCCAAAGTTACAGTTTCGAAAATAATATAAATATATTATTTTTATTTGATAATAACATAAATATATTATTTATAAAAGTGGGTATATTAATAAAAATAAGTTAATAAATTCATACCCGAGTCTACGGGTCGTTTCCCGGGTTAAAACACATTTATATATAATAATAATAATTAATAAAACAATTTTTATTAATTAAATTAACCAGAAAAAATCCAAAAAAATATATATGCAGGAGCCCGGTCTCGAACCCGGGTCTCCCCTGCACACACACACCGGTTTAACCATCACGCCCGCTAGGGTATCGCACAAATGATCCGGTTTCAATTGGTATTAACACGGATGGCACCAGTGTTCTCCCCCCCTTAACAGACCGAATCAAAACCAGTCCCAATACTCCCGATTTAGACTTCGATCGAATCTGGGGGCATAGGGGTTTTGTTAATCGGGTGCCTGCGATTTCTAGGGTGAGTTTAATTGCAAAAACGTTAGGTTTAGAATGGTTTAATTACTCGATGAAAGGCCGAAACCCTAGATATGAGCATCAAATCAATTTGATCAATTTCGATAGTGAAACTCGTTGGAATCATAGGGCTTTCATTGCTTAGGTTATTGCGAATCTATTCGTATGATTTAATTTCATTTTAATCGTGTCTAGGATCAAAAACCCCAAAATGGATTATGAACAAACCCTAGGTTACTGGTTATGATCAATTCGATAATAACAGTTTAAATTGATAAAGGGCTTTTAAGGAGTGATTGATTTCGAAGCTAATGGTATAATTTAATTGGATTTAAAAAGGGTCTAAAGTGGTGTTCGATTAAACCGGTTTCATAAGAACCGTAGAATTGGGTTCATGATCGATTCGATGATATCAGCCCCAAAAAGGTTAGGGCTTCTGTTCTACAGATGAGAACGAAGGTGATAGGAGTTTCAATTACCTGAAATGATATCGGAAATGCGGGGATCGAATAAATGTCAGTCGCGGCTTCAACGGTTACTCCCTGACGTTTACGGCTGCGTCTCCGGCCAAATCGAGTGGTGCAACAGGTTCGGGGAAGTTCGAATAAGGTGTGCAGGTGTTGAATTGTGAGCTTAAAGATCGAAACGAATCAATTTGATGGTCTCATGATTAGGAGTCGACGGTTATGGTTTAAAGGATTGTAAATGGATTTAATTCGAATCAATGACGGGGTTTAATGACCTGATAATGGTCGTTAATGTCTGAGACGTGCATATCGGTTACAAAATCGGACGAATTCGAGGTTATACGATTCGAATTTGGATCAAAGGCTCGAATGTGTTGACTTTCAAAAGTCAACAGAAATCAAGAATGGGTTAAATACACTACTAGTCCCTCTAGTTTCTTGTTCTTAAGTTTGGATTTAGGCAGAAAAGGTCCTTAGGGTTTAGAATTTGTTAGTTAGGTTAAGTAGGGTTTTTAGTTAATTAATTTGATATATTTAAATGTATAAATTATAAAAGAATTGTTTATTTCTATAAAAATGATATAAAATGACATATTTTTATAAAACTTTATTTTAAAAAAAAATATATATATATTTATTTAATTAAACTTTATTTATTTGATTTATTTAGAAATAAATCTTATTATTTCTTAAAAATTCATAAAAATTTATAAAAGTCATTTTAATTTATATAATTTGTGTTTTAATTTAAATAAAACACATTAGGATTTTTTTTTTCAAATTAAATAAGTATAATTTTTTTTTACACTTAGATAATTTATGAGATTTATTTTATATAGTTTAGGGACTTTATTCAAATACCATGAATATTAGCCCTAAAACATAGTTTGAGTATGGTTTTTAGCCACATAGTTTAAGCAATTCATTTAAGAATTTTCACATATTATTAAATATGGATAATTAGGGTTTACAATAAATGCCAAATGGCCGGAAATTGTAAACGGAAAAGTACAGATATTACACTATGCATGACATGCATGCGCTACATGAAGCCCCCATCCACGTTCCCTACGTCTAACTTTATATTCGGTTGCACTCTGGGTTCCCGAACTCGTCAAACACCACCTAAACTCATGCCATGCACCATTGTGGTGCCTTCCCACACGTTCCCGCCCCAAGCCGGTCCCGCGTCCCCGTCGTTGGGCATCCACGATCGCCACCGCGACTTCCCGTAAACACCACAGCCCGTCGCCACCGCCCTGGGGTCACCACAGCCCCGTCACCGCCTCCGTCGGCTTCATTCGACCCTAGCCTGCCCTTACCCGTGCTCGCAACTCATGTCGACCACCCCTTATGGGTTCGGCGGATCTCCCCTAGACCCGAAACACAACCATATTGAAAACTAAAACAACAACAAGTCGAGTTCGTGATTATAATTTCGATTCCGAGTGATTCGTGCGGATCGAACCACCGAGAACTCGTCTATTTTCTTCACCCGATCCCTATGAAACCTACAATCATTAACATGCTTATATACGATTATCCGAGACTTAGAACACGTAAACAATTATAAGAGAACCACGATTATACCTTGATTCAAACAAAGAACTCGACGAACGGCCTCTCCTCCCCTCTCTTTCTTCTCGGCAGCCATAAACCCCAAATGGGGTCTCTCCCTTTGCGTAACACCCTAAAAGGGTGTCTCCCCTATCGGGCTCGGCCCTCTGCACAACCGGTAAGCCCCCGGGCTCGGCCCATCTCACGTTTAAATAAAAACCCCACTAAGTCTTGATATTTACTTGCTATCCCCTTCTAGGTTTATTTACATAAAAAGAAACCCGTTACTACACCTCTGGTAAGATCCCGTAACATTTCCATTCATCATTTAAAAAAATATGCACATATATAAATTAATCCTGTTAGCTTTATAAAAACCGGTATGTTACAAGTCTTCCCCCCTAAAAGAGGTTTTGTCCCCGAAACCTGCGTCATCTGGAAATAAATGTGGATAGCGTTCACGCATTTCTGCTTCTAACTCCTAAGTAGCCCCTGACCCTTTACGATGCTTCCACTGCACCTTAACAATCGGGATTACTTTCCTTCTCAATCTCTTTTCCTTTCTATCTAGTATAGCCACGTGTTCCGTAGCGTCAGCCAAACACTTCCGTAATAGGGACACATGAAAAGTCGGGTGTATCCCTGCCAGTTCTTCTGGCAACAACAGTCGGTAGGCGACACTACCAACACGCTCGTCAATCATAAAAGGCCCGATATACCTTGGACTAAGCTTTCCCCATTTCTGGAAACGAATGATGCCCTTCCAGGTCGACACTTTAAGCATAACATAATATCCTTCTTTGAACTCTATAGGTCGCCGTATCTTGTCGGCATAAGACTTCTGCCGATCCTGAGCGGCTTTCATTCTCAGCTTTACCATCTCAAACTTCTCTGAAGTTTCCTTCACAACATCACTCCTTTTGTCCAATCTCACCCCAACACACCGAGGTCCTGCACTTTCTCCCATATAACAACTCGTATGGTGGCATCCCAATAGTCGTGTGATAACTATTGTTATAAGAAAAGTCCACTCACGATAAGTGACTATCCCATGCACCACCAAATCTATCACACATGCACGAAGCATGTCCTCTAACGTTTGGATAGTCCGTTCAGAATGTCCGTTAGTCTGGGGATGATACGTCGTGCTAATTTGTAACCTCGTCCCCATATCCTCATTGAATCTCTTCCAAAACATCGACGTAAACCTCGTATCCCGATCAGATACAATAGAAATCGGCATCCGGGCCGTGCGACGATCTCATTCACAAACACCTTCGATAACCTCTCAGAAGAGAAGGTCTCTCTTATCGGTAGAAAATGAGCGGTTTTCGTTAACCGAGCTACAACTACCCAAATCGTAACGTGCCCCTTCGCCGTCTTGGGCAACTTCGTGATAAAATCCATCATAAGGTGCTCCCATTTCCACCTTGGTATCTTTAACGGTTGGATTTTACCATAAGGCTTCTGGTTCTCTGCCTTATCCTACAGGCACGTCAAACATTTGCTCACATACTGGATCACATCATTCTTCATCCCTGGGTTCCAATAGTTACCCTTCATGTCCTGGTACATCTTTGTCGTACCCGGGTGTATCGAGTATCTTGACTTGTGTGCTTCGTCAAGCACTTGTTCTCTAAACCCACCAAACTTTGGTATCCAAATACGGTTATTCTTGACCCACACCCCGTGACTATTCTCAGTCAACAATTCACGCTGCCCGAATATTCTTTCTTCCTTCAGCTTCTCCTCCACTTGTACATCTCTTAGTAACGTCAGAAAATCTGGTGTTACTATCAGTTGACATGCTTTAACCCTAATCGGAGCGTGTTCCTCCTTGTGACTCAACGCGTCCGCAACCACATTCGCCTTACCAGGGTGGTAAAGGATTTCACAATCATAGTCTTTAATTAGCTCTAACCACCTGCTTTGCCTCATATTTAATTCTTTCTGCTCAAAGAAGTACTTCAAGATCTTGTGATCCGTGTAAATCGTGCACTTGATCCCATATAAATAATGCCTCCATAACTTAAGTGCAAACACCACTGCTGCTAGCTCTAAATCATGGGTAGGGTAATTCACCTCGTGCGTCTTTAGTTGTCTTGACGAGTAAGCAATTACTTTACCTCGTTGCATCAACACGCAACCCAGACCCAAGTAAGATGCATCCGAATACACCACTAAATCATCCATCCCTTCTGGTAACATTAACACCGGTGCTTCAGTCAATAGTTTCTTTAGCTCTTGAAATGCACCATCATGATCTGCTCCCGAAGCAAACTTCACTCCCTTTCGAGTCAATTTAGTTAATGGCGTTGCTAGCTTGGAGAAGTCCTTAATGAACTTCCTGTAATAGACCACCAACCCCAAGAAACTACGCACTTCCGTTGGAGTCTTAGGAGCGTTCCACTTCACCACCGCTTCAATCTTAGTGGGATCCACCATTATCTCTTATGGGTTAATAACATGTCCTAGAAACTGTACCTCCCGTAGCCAAAACGCACACTTGGAGAATTTAGCATAAAGCTTTAATCGCCTCAACGTCTCCAACACTTCTCGCAGAAGTTCTCCATGCTCCTCCTCGCTCTTAGAGTAGATTAGAATATCTTCAATAAACACGATCACCGATCTATCCAACATCGGTCTACACACACGATTCATTAAGTCCATGAATGCTACAGGATCATTCGCTAACCCAAAGGACATAACTAAGAATTCATAATGCCCATAACGTGTCTAAAATGCAGTCTTCAGAATATCCTCCTCCCTAACCATCAACTGGTGATATCCTGACCTCAGATCTATACGCGAAAACCACTTCGCCCCTTGCAGTTGATCGAACAAGTCATCAATACGTGGTAGAGGATACTTGTTCTTAATCGTCAACTTATTAAGCTCTTGGTAGTCGATGCACATACGCATGCGACCATCCTTCTTCTTTACAAATAAGACTGGTGCACCTCACGGTGAGATGCTTGGTCTTATGAACCCCTTATCCAACAAATCTTGAAGTTGATCCATGAGCTCCTTCATCTATGTCGGTGCTAAGCGATACGGCGCTTTAGCGACCGGCTATGCTCCTGGCTGTAAATCAATCTGGAATTTGATTTCCCTCTCTTGTGGTACTCCCATCAAGTCATCAGGGAAAACATCAGGAAAGTCTTGCACCACCGGAACTTTTAACAATTCTATGCTCTTTGCTTCAGTATCGCATCCCCGCCTAAAGGACTTTACTGCCTTAATCATCGAAATCACTCTCGGTAGAGAGCTCTCTCTGTCTCCATGCACCGTTACTACCGTACCTTCCAAAGATATCAACTTTATCATCTTCCTTCGACAAACTATATCCGCATCAAATGCAGCCAACCAGTCCATACCCAATATTACGTCAAAACCTCCCAAAGCGATTATAAATAATCTAGCGGGAAGCCTATGACCCTCTAGATCGATATAACAATCATCTAATGCTTCAATCACCCTGGTGGGTGATCCTACCACAGTCTCAACACTGAATGGCTTCTCTATCATTCTAGCAGTTCTACGTAAACTCTTACCGAAAGATGGGCCTACAAAACTCTTACTTGCCCCAGAATCAAACAAAACAGTAGATGGTACATCATTAATAAGAAAAGTACCTGAGACCACGTCCGGGTCATTCTTCGCCTCAGCTGCAGTCATAGTGAAGGCTTTCGCCTTCGCCTTAGGATTCTCATCCTCTTTCTTCACTGGAACCGTTTCCTTGCTTGGTCCTGCACCCTTGCCCGTCTTACAATCTTTTTCCCTATGGCTAACACCTCCACACTGGTAACACTTAGGATCACGCGGTCACTCCCTAGAGAAATGTCCCACTTCTCCGCATCTGTATCACAAAACAGAATCAGCTTTGTACTCGCCCGAGTACAACCTTCCACATTTACGACATGGATCTGGACCCTCGGTCCTTTCCTTCTTGCCAAAGGGAACCTTTTGGTCCCTGATGAATCTCTTACTAGGCGCAGTCCATTTCTTTTCTTCCGACTTCTTTTCCTGCACCTTGATACTCATGACATCATCACATAATGTCCCACTTATTTCCACAGCTTCGTTAAAGCTCGGAGGTTGCTGAGCCTTGACTAGATGCCTCACCTTATCAGGCAAACCCTCTACATACAATTTCTTCCAACGCTCATCATTACCAGCTAAGTGTGGCACCAGACATGCTATCTCAATGAACTTTGAAGTGTACTCGCGGTGTGTTAGTTTACCCGCCTTGAGAGTCAAAAACTCTCGCTCAACCCTCTGTAGCTCCCCTGGAGCACAGAACTTCTTCCTCACTAACCCCTTCAGATCATCCCAAGTCATATCACTCAATTCTTGAACAGTCTCCTCTCTTTAACCGAGTTCCACCACTGTAAAGCCTTCCCAGCAAAAGAGCGTGAAACGAATTTCACAATCTGGTTCGGATTACATTCATTGATCGAGATGGTAGACTCCATCTCAGTAAGCCAGTGGTACGTAGCCAGCGCATCTTTGCGCCCATCAAACTTAGACGGATCGCACTTCTTGAGGTGCCCATAGTCACAGTTACCGTCGTTCCCAGACGGTTTCTTCTTCTCTTTCACCTCATCCAGAACCCTCTTCTCTAACTCTTCGAATGCCGTTTTCACAATGTCAGGCAAGTACTCATGAATCATCTCCACCACTTCTTTCTTAATCGCATCGCGAACTGCTGGTTCGAACTGGAATTCTTCGTTGTGCTCAGAGTGCACTGAAGGTTAAGTGTACATAGATGGTTCAGTGTGAACCGACACCCCCTTTCCATTACCATCCTCATGCTGAACATTCCTACGACGCCTCCCGGCGTTATCATTAACAGCAACTTTTCTTTTCGGTGCCATCTACTTAATGAACTTTAACAAACAGGGCAATATTCAGGTACAGTTTAAAACATTACGAGTAGTGCAGTTAGTTAATGACGGTGGCCAATCGCCATTACCCTCTTGCCTTGCCTTTCAGGTTTTAAACCCTCCCTGTACTGCATCATGGCATAACGCCCCTGTGTTAGCCTACTAACACGACACATTAACATGGCATACTAACACGACACACATATAAACTCATACTTGGCGCTTCTGGCTTTTGGTTACACGTGATGACATTCCCACACATTGGTCCCATTCTTAGTCTAAGTCTAGGCATCGAGGATGCCCAGGTTATTTAAACCACCGCTCTGATACCAACTTGTAAGGTCCCAAAACCGAGAACCCTACTTGTTGGCTCAAACGCAAGCTAAGTAGGCATAGACATCAAACTAAACACAATTCATTGCAGCGGAAATCAAATAGTCAACAAAGGTCAATGACCCGACCCAAACATAATTCAAATCAAGTACTAATATCAAAATGTCTCAACCAAACAACTAGTAAATAATGTCATCACAAACACCCACAGTAACGCCATCTAGAAGCCGCCAGTTTACATCTTCTCTTTACCTGAAATACAGGATTAAAAGTCAGCTACGCTGAGTGAGTTCTATAGTAGTTCTTTAGGGAATGTTAAATCCCAAAACGTTATAAAATAGTTTCCATCTCAAAGGTTTATTCATAGTACTCTCTCAATATTTCAAGCAAACATATTTTATCGACAAACAATTATACCATGTTGTCCGGTCCGAAGACACAAGCAAACATGATCTCCCGCCAAACTTACGTCAGACACAATACCCCGTTGACTAACGCCAACTCAATATCAAGCTTACGCTCGATCTCTCGCCTGAATAATGCCAGACTGAATATCTGGTTGACTAACGTCAACACAACATCAAGCTTAGGCTCGATCTCCCGCCACGACGTTTAAGTACGTGACACAAACTTAAACACACATGCAAGCATAATGATTATTTAAAAGTATATATTTGTTTACCAAAAGCATGCAACTTATTAAAAACACGTTTCACATGTATTCATGCCCAAAACAATAAAACATTTAAAAGTGGGCGATATAAACTCACCTTTGCTCGACACACTACGATCTTTAGAACTCACTAACTCCCTGTGCTCGCCTTTCGACCTCGCACCTAGAACACACACAATACACGAGTCAATATACGACCCGACATTACGTCTCCACCTACACGACTAACCCTACGTCACGCACGACCAATTTCACGTGCATGGCATGTGGTGACCCAGGGCGGCATGCATACGCTACGTGAAGCCCTGTTCCCGACGTCTAACTTTATATTCGGTTGCACTCCGGGTTCCCGAACTCGTCAAACACCAGCTAAACTCATGCCATGCACCATTGTGGTTCCTTCCCACGCGTTCCAGCCCCAAGCAGGTCCCACGTCCTCATCATAAGGAATCCACGATCGCCGTCGCGACTTCCTGTAGCCACCACAGCCAGCCGCCGCCGCCCTGGGGTCACCACAGCCCCGTCACCGCCACCGTGGGCTTCATCCGACCCTAGCCGGCCCTTACCCGTGCTCGTAACTCACGTCGACCACCCCTTATGGGTTCGGCCGATCTCCCGTAGACTCGAAACACAACCATATTGAAAACCAAAACAACAAGTCGAGTTCGTGATTATACCTTCGATTACGAGTGATTCGTGCGGATAGAACTACCAAGAACTCATCTCTTTTCTTCACCCGATCCCTACGAAACCCTAGAATCATTAACATGGTTATATATGATTATCCGAGACTTAGAACATGTAAACAATTATAAGGAGACCACGATTATACCTTGATTCGAACAAAGAACTCGACGAACAACCTATCCTCCGCTCTCTTTCTTCTCGGCAGTCGCAACCCCCAAATGGGGTCACGTAAAACCCTAAAAGGGTGTCTCCCCTATCGGGCTCGGCCCTCGTGCGCAACCGGTTAGCCCCCTCGGCCCATCTCGCGTTTTAAATAAAAACCTCACTAAGTCTTGATATTTACTCGTCACCCCCTTAGGTTTATTTACATAAAAAGAAACCCGTTACTACACCTCTAGTTAGATCCCGTAACATTTCCGTTCATCCTTTACAACATATGCACATATATACATTAATCTTGTTAGCTTTATAAAAACTGGGATGTTACACCATGATAAGATCTATAACAACAAAACATTCTTTCTTTCCCGAATGGCACTATGTCCATCGATCGGGAATCTTGTCATACATTATAGTCATTACCCTAATTCATAATCAAGGTCATTCACCTAGTATAAAATGAGCTTATATAGGAAGTACAAGCGGCGTATCCACCACTCATTTTATACATTGTGAACTCATTTGCTTATGGGTTAGGGTCCTGATTACAATTCTTACCCATAACTTTTACGAGTTAAAATATGACATTTAAGCTAAACCTGACAAAATCTTCTCTTACAGACCCTTGTGGTTAAAACATATCTTTCTATGTCAAAACAATATTTTGTTAAGAATTCTGCTTTGTCGAGGTATTTAAACAAAGACTTAAAATCAAGCCCTTACCCTAAGACACTTGTATAAGTTTGTTTATGTTATATTTAATGAGTTTATATATAGGAAGTACCAGCGGCGTATCCACCACTCATTCGATACACCGTAAACATACCTATCTAGGAGTATTAGGTCCTAGACTTATTTCCCTACTCTGTTATATCATGATAAATCAGGATTAGTTCTAAAATGATTTGTAGGTCAAAACCATTCTCTGTTCCACTATTTTAGCACGACAAATCCATACCAAAACATATTTCTCTTCCCAATTTATTCTTCCAAAAAGCAGCCCTTAACTTATTATTTTATATGGATACCCGTCCAATTTATTTAATCAAGACTTTCATAATATACATATAAACTCTTCTCAAAACGTTTGCCATAACATGGATATTATCCTAAATCATTTAGAGGGTTGTAGTGTTCATGTAAAAATTTACATAGCACGTGTACCAGCCCAAAACATTTAAACATTTAAAAGAGGGATTCATAGAACTCACCTTTAGCGTTTATCTCTCTTCCTGCAACATCCTTACTTGGACTATAACCTCACAATCTACTTAGCTCATAACTCTGGATTATAATAATATTATAACTTAGCTTAGTGATAATAACTAATAATAACCAAGTCACAATTGTCACATTCTATAACCTAGGGTGAATATCTTTCCAGAGTAATACCTCCAACAAAATGTTCCCAGGAAAGAATGACGGGTCCAGGAGGGATTTATACACCACTCTTTCCTTAGACAAAATATCTTGTTTGTCAGATAACTACATACTGCTCATAAGGTTACCCTTTGATTACTATGATGTTAATACAGTGGAAGACTAAACCATGACCCTTACCACAGAACTATTTACGGTTTATTGCGGATGAAAAGCTAGAAACCGGACTTCTCTATGCAAACCGGGCTCCTTGGCATGCACTTTAAGGTTATGTGTGTGTTTTAGAGTGTGTATTTGGTGTTTGTTGATGTTCCATTTCAAAATCCTGACCTTTCTATTTATATGCATGATTTGGGTCCATAGCGGACCGTTATATATATGGATGTCGGCGGACATCCATATGAGGAGGCTTATTTTCTTGGCGAGCACATAGCGGACCACTATGTTCATAGATGTCGGTCCGTTATGGGCATAGCGGACCGTTATACCCTTTATGTCAGTCCATTATCTGCTATACATTTGTCCGATTTCAACGATTAGTCAGCTGACACATGGCATCACCCGGATGAATCCTTGCGGCCTACATAGCGGACCGTTATCCTCTCTGATGTTGGTCCGACATCGTCCAACTTTTACTATTTATCATTTTTAGCCCCTGAACTTTGAATCATTTGCATTGAAATCCCTCGTGCTTAAGTTTATTCACTTTATTTTTACTTAATTACAACCTTTGTCCCTCTAGTATTATATCCTTCAAAATTGGGGTGTTACAGAATGTCTTGTGTTGAAATATATGATATTTGTGACGAAAAGGTTTCTGTTTAAAATAAGTTGCTAGAACTCACTCAGCGTATAAGCTGTTAGAATTCACTCAGCGTAGCTGACTTTGTATGTACGTTAGACTGTTTTGCAGGTAAGTTCAGGTGACGATGTATCTTGGCTTGGGAGCGGTGCTACTCGGGTTGGTGTGTATGCATTCGTACGGTAATGTAAAGTAAAATAATGATTCCAAAATACGAATACTATTTTGGGTTAAGACTTCCGATGTATCTTTTATAATGAGTTAAGCATTTTTAAAAGAATACACTGTGATATAATCCAACTGTAGAGTGCCCAGTTTGGGGGCCTTACATACAACGCCCACATAGTGTAGCTGCAAAACAACATGGTGTATATGCGGATCAACATAAGGAATCCGAGGAATCGCTTGAGGGCTTTGCAGCAAGAGAACCTTGAGGAGTGAGACTTGGTGCAGTGTGGTGGTGAATTTCATCTTTAGTGTATTTCAGTTTTACTATTTGGAACCTTTACACATTGATGTTTAGACTTTCAATGTGGTGTTTGGAACAATTTAGTGTTTGATTCATATTCCTCGAGACTTGGAATGGTGATTGATTATTTAGTGGTTTGTTATTCAATGGTATGATTATTTGTAGATGTGGAGAGTGGTGTGATCAGAAGGTATCTGAGATGTGATTTGTGGTGTGAACACAAGGAATCTAAAGTGTGATGTGTAGTATGATCGGCTAGTATCTGAGATGTGAGGTTTTATATGATCCATTGGTACCTTGAAGTGTGATAACAACAAGTGGGTATCAGGAATAGAGTTGGAGTGTGTTGAATGGTACCCCGTGTGAATTTCTAGGACGAAATTTCTTTTAATGGGGAGGAGTTGTAATACTCGATGTCAAGGGGTTTGAATTTTTAGTTAATTTTAATTAAAATATGTGTGTGGGTGTGACGATATATATATACACATACATATAATTGTTAATTAAGTTAGTTAATGTTAATTAATTTAGTGTGTGGATAAGTGAGATTCCATACAAATTCAAATTCGAATTCGTGATGGATAAAGATTTAACCACGTAAAAAACTCTCTTGTTGTCTCTGAAGTGACATGAACTTTAGACTGTTCCATACATCCTTCTTGTGCTTTCATATTGAAGATTCCCACCAATTCTTCTTTAGAGCTTCATTATTCTAACTACTTTTATTGTTTAGCTTCCAGCCTCTCAGAGAAGTCAAGAACTGATTGTAAAGTTGCAGTAACCATTTCTTCTGAATCATCCGGTCTCACTTCCGACTGATCCTGTGAAGTTGGAAGGTTCTTGCTCCTTATAGTCACTTAACCCTACTACAGATGTTGGAGCTACAAATTCCGATTCTTGGACTTTAAAGAGATCATCTTGTTGTTCAGTTGGATAGCTCTTTAGGATTTGAACCTTAATTTCTTTCAAATGACGAAACACTTGTAGTTCAGTTGGATAGCTCTTTAGGAGTTGAACCTGAATTTCTTCCAAATGACGAAACAGATTTCCTTGGGTCCATGAGTCGCAATCTTGAGCTGAGTGTTGAATTTCTTAGGGGGTGTGGTTTCCTCATATGGTTGCCAATAGGGTTGGTGAAAATATGTGGAATACTCTTGATAGTGATAACCATCTTGAGTGTAGTGGGGTTCCCCACACATCTCACACCAAACCTCTGAATAGTGGTACTCATAGTCGTATTGATATCCTCCATAACAACTCTCGTAGTTGTAGTCCATGAAAGTTGCTATAAAAATTAATCAAAACAAACCATAAAAGTAAATGTTAAGGTTAAAAAAGCTAATCCGTTAACTCTGATTTTTCTTGAAATCATCGTGTCCCCGGCAGTGGCGCCAAAACCTTGATCCGTGTCGTGATAAGTTAAAAAGATGTTTAAATTATTATGGTTTCATGAGATCGTGTTTAAAATTTATTAAATGATAAATACTCAAACTTAAAACACACACAGTAGGCAAATGTACTTATCGCAGCATAATATAGTTCAGGTAAGAACCAAGTATCGAACCAATGGACACGGTCGAGTTCTAGTACTCAACTTTTGTTATAGTTTAGCCGAAAAGTAAATGATAGAAAAGTAAATGACAGAAAAGTAAAAATGTTCATGAAGTGTGTAACAGAAATGTTAATAGCAGAATAGTAAATAGTAGAAAAGTAAATATCTCGGAAATGATCAGGTCACGAAGAGTATTGTTTTGGGCTTCGAATCCCCTTGCACGCGATAATGTTAATTTGACTAATCCTGTGGTATAACTAATACAGATGTGTGACCCGTGTCACCGCTAGAGCCTCGTTCTCATGACATTTGGTTCACGAATTATAATTTTTAATAATAAAATGGTAATGATTCCTGCTAAGGACAACGTTACCCTCAACCCTTTGAATTCTATCTCCATACTAGTTTAGGACATCGAACTTAAATGCTTAATTATTATTGTTAAATAGGTGATTATACTTACTTACCGGGAGGTGGTCCAACAATAGGACCATGTCTAAAGACGTATCGTTCCCAACATGAGTTCACCATTTCTTGGTCGTATAATAAGTTCGTATAAAAACGTACGCCCTTACTAGTGTTCACCAAGCCTTGGCTTATCAATCTTTACTTGTATAAAGACGTACAAGTATTAAAGGAAGTTTTATTAAGAAGATTTTACGGTCTTACACTTTAAAATCAAGAACACACACAAATATAAAGACAGATTTAGACAACAATAAAAAGCCCACCAAAAGGTGGTTTTAAGAACGAATAATTAAAGACATAAACATACCATTAGATTAATACGGCAAATATTAACATGAACCAAACTTAACCTTTACCCTAGCAATGCAAAGTGTTTAGCCTCGAATGGCCATACTAACTAGCGTAACGCTGAGTTTCGTAGGCTCCCCTATTGTGGAACAAAGAGGAGGAGCCCCTTAACTCTCTACTCTAGACTACAGAAACGAACTATCTAGCACTATCTTGAGGTGTGTTGTGGTGTATAAAACCAAGAACCCAAGCCTTCTATTTATACGCCTCAAAATGAGCAATGCACGGTCATGCATTGGATTAAACGAGCGTGCAAACACCTTGGGAATCAAACATGGTATAGAGGACGGTGCACTTGGTCCTTGGGGAGCAAGACAAGGGATGCACGGACGTGCATGGCAAGTGCCTTGCGTTATCTTCTCCCCAGCTTCGTCTTTTAGCTTCTTGTTGACCATTTTTGACTTCTTGGGGGTCAAAGCTCGCGAATGATCCTTATAGAAGCCTGATTTCTTGCTGTTTTTTATAGGATTTAGCTTTGTTTATTTTTAAGACACCGAATAACCTGCAATCACAAATTATAAATGTTTTAAGTATCAATTTTAAGGTTATTATTCATTTAGTACCATAATATGAGGATTATTATGCATGAAAACACATGTATAAATGATGGCACATCACTGAGTGAGTTCGAACGTTTACTTAAATCAATAATATATATATTAAAAGAAGAAGGTTTTGCTTGAACATATCTTTTACTGCCAATAAGGCAAAACTTTACATATAATCTTTTAAATCATACATACATTATCTTAACTTGAAACTTATCTCTAACTTTCCATTCCTTTCCATATCGTCCCAATGGCTGAAGTCCAAAGGCCAACGAATAAGGGAAGGTTACACGATGCATCACTGTAACTTTTGTAACAGTCGTGACTTGGGTCAGGACGCTATCACCATACCGTAAATTCCATTTGTAACTCCTTAGGAACTGAGCCCTCTTAGGCACTTAGCCCTACTTAGGCACTGAGCCCCTTGTGAGTAACTGTCATTACTCCTTATCACTGAGAACCAGTTGATCAACCGTTAGCGAACCGCAATGGTTCTTATAGAGGGGAACATAGCCCATAACTGGCTTTCTGTACATAGTAGCATTTGTTCCCGAAAGAACCGTAAGTTAACTTGATACTAATTCCAGAAGGAAACTTTATTTTTACTTTCTTTGTTAATGTAATGACTTTCTTTAAAACTTTATCTTCATTCTTTTTAAAAACATCCTTACTGTTTGTAAACATTTCATAAACATCATACATAAAAAAAACTTTTTTTCCTCTTTTAAACATTTCAATAAATCATGACTTTCGCCATCGTTTATTAATATAAAGTATATAATAAGCACTTTTCACTAAGTATGCACACCACCTCAAAAGTAGGCAGGAAAACGGATTAGAACTCACCTGACTTTCTTAGTTAACTCTTTTAAAGTATAGGGCTTAACGAGGTGGTAGGCGATCTGTTCGAGCGATCATAAACGACACTTGTCAACTTCAAAATATAACAAAGCAATCTGTTTGAAATCTACTTGGTCGAAAACTCATCCATCCGAAAACCCTTTTCGACCGAAATCTTTTTCGGACGAAATCTTTTTCGGTCGAAATCTATTTTGCCCGAAATATCTTTAATCCGAAAACTAATTTGTTCGAAAACCATTGTTCGAAATCTTTTTTGTCCGAAATCTCTCTGTGTCCGAAATACTTTTCAGACACATCATACTTTTCGGACCATTCAAAGACTTTTCGGACGACTCAACTGTTCTAGGCTAGATTCTTTGTTTTTCATCCAAAATCCCAACTTTTTACGTCCAAATGGTTTTAATCTTAACCATGAAGCTAAATCTATAAGTTTTAGTTATAAACACATGTAAAAATCTGATCTTTTTGAAGAAAACTCGAGTTAACCCTAAAAACCAATTTCAAGTAAAAACTCATATTTGGACGGGCTTTGATACCTGGTTGGGCTCGATTCTTCAGAGAAACTTCAAGCAACTGGTGGAGAAGCAGTATGGGCCGATCTCCGGTCAAAACCGACACTTTCTCTCCTTAAGTGTTTCTCTCTCTAGAGGGTGGAGAAGATGAAGTGGGACAAATAAGGTGGGTGAAGGAGGTTTAGGGTCTTAAGGCCCATCGTCACCTTCTACTCGGCCTAAATAGCGACCTGGCTCAAGGCTCGGTCCATCTCGCTTCCTTTTCCCCATTTTCATGTAAATCCCGTGCCCGTTCTACCGCTTTCAAAATACGGGATGTTACATCTAGACTCCCTTTTTCTCATGATTTTGGGATGATATGCATGCTTACATGATTTTACATTAAAATTTCCTTTAAAGTAGAAAATTGATGGTTTTTGAAAAACAAGTGTATTTTGATGATTGCTAATATGTCTCTTATTTACTACTTGTTGTAATGAGAACCACGGTAAGTAATGATTGGTGTGTCTTGTGTTGCTTATGTGAAGTTTACCTAGAAACTGAATGGCCTTAATGAATAGTTATAAAGAAGAACAAGTAATGTTAAGTTGCTGCTATTAAATGATTGTATGTTTACAAGAAAAGTAATGTAAATTCAAGACAAAAAAGAAGGGTATTTGGGACTGATACCCCCGTATAAGTACTTAATGTTATCAGGGACTGATTTCGCCAGTCCCAGTCAGTGATGGATACTTAGTCCTAAATAGTTAGGTTAGTAACTAAAAATCAGTCCCCATTGTATGTCACCAACATGGACTAATAGTTAGTCTCTGATACAAAAAACAAGTCCTTAATTTGTACCCTGAATACCACGTTATTTTAGTCCCTAGTACATTTATTTAGCGACTGAAAATCAGTCTCGGATAATAAGATATTTCAATCCCTAATGTGTAATCTTAGGGACTGAAACTCATTCCTCCAAAAATGTCTATATTGTTCCTGATATGTATCATTAGGTTCATCATTCCATATTAAATCAGTCTCCAATAAAATGTTTTAACGACTGAGGATTAGTCCTGGTAACATGCAATTTTAGTCGTTAATATCCTTGTTGTCGGGACTGAAAATCAGTCTCACATAGCATATTATGTTAGTCCCTAATATGAATTTTTAGACTCTGGTAATCAGTTTCTAATGTATTTCTTTAGGGACTGAAAATCAATGTCAGAAACTAATCCGTATTATGTATTTTCAATTACTATTTTTTAGTCTCTAAATGTTTAACTTTTACAAACTGAAAAATGGCTTCCGATACAGTTTAATTCAGTCTCGAACTTGTATTCAAAACCCGTAACAGATTTCTTTAAGGACTGAAAAGCAGTCCCAATGCAGTTGTTATATAACTGATTTATAGTTTTATATATTAAATTTTAGTCACTAAACAACAGTAATATCATTCATAAATCTGTTTCTTGCTTTCCTAAAATCTTTCAAGCATTAATATCATAAAAATAACGAAGTTCAAAATAATACCAATTCATCAATTCTAAAGTTTAAAAGAGAGTTAGATGTCTAAAAAATGTAATAAACGTCTTAACTAACGTCCTACGTCTAGCTGTTACTATCGCTAAATGGATCATCTGAAACATTTCTTGCAACTGATTATTAGTTGTAAAAAAGGTGCGTAAAAATTAGTCTCAAATACCACCAGTAACTGATAAATCCATCCAAGATACTACTTATTTGAGACTGATAAATCAGTCCCTGAGACTTTAGTCCCTAATGGTCACTTCTTTTGTAAAGAAAGAAGATAAATATGAAGAAGTACGTTGCTACCTTTGGCATAGGGAAAATTTATAAAAGTTAAATAGATGGAATGGATGTTATAGATGTATATGTAATACTTATGTGACTAAAATGGCCCCAAGTATAGGTACATACGATAAGACCCCAAGTATAGGTACACATGAGCAGACCCCAAGCACGGGTACATATGAACAGACCCCTAGAACGGGTACACATGATATGACCCCTAGTACGGGTACACATGAAATGACCCCTCGTACGAGTACACATTAAATGGAGTGGTGACGATCACTCATGAGGTGTGCACACTCTAAAAGTAGGTCCTGTTATGTTAGGTATGTTACGCATGTCATTTATGATGGGTATGTTACGTGTGTTAAGTTATGCTAAGTATGTTACGTATGTTCTGTTATGTTGTGTATGTTATTTGCGTGTTGTATGGCATTTTGTGGATTATATGATATAAGATAGAGGATGTTGAGTGGAAATGCAAATGCTATGTTATTAGGTGCTACATTAGGTGATACTATGTATGTTATGCTAAGTAGAATTTGCTAAAATATGTTTCTAAATGATATTCTACAGTTTATATGCTAAAGTTTTTAAAATGTTCATAAAACTCGAACTCACTAAGCCAACTGACTTTTGCATGGATATTAGATTGATTACAGGTTCGAAAGTTAAGTTTGGACCTCTTTGTCAAGCTTTTAGAGCTACCCGAACCCCAAAGATTGGCATTTCTGTTTTGTCTTTATTTTAATTTAGAGTTAGAACTTTACGATTTTTCGTCATGTTTTGGGATTTTTAGACTTTTCCGATGCAGTGTTTATGCTCACTTTTAAATCGGTTTCTTTTGAACTATGCATGTTTTAGTATACCAACTATGGGGTCTCCTAGGCTTGGGGCCTTACACGACCGAACTTTTTCATTTTCTAAATATTCAATTGTGACAGTTTTTAATATTATTTGTGACCATTTTTGTGACAAGTTTTGCAACGATGTTTATTTTGTTACCGGAATTTATTTATTATTATTAATATTATTTGCAACCGAATTGTTTTTGGCTATTATTGTATTTGAGACTGAAACAATTTCGATCGTTAATTTGCATTCAAAACAATTTCGTTCAGTATATGTGACAACCGTCAAATTATCTGGTCTTGATTATGTATTGTATCTAGTTCATTTGTAATTTTTTGTGCACTATTTGAAGCTATTCAATTTATAACGAATTATACATTTCAATTTGATGAGAAATCAAAGTTTAACACTAGGACTCTATGATCATTGGTGATGAGGCAATGAATACATTGAACCGACTAAGTGTTATACAAATAATACAAGTTAGTAATAGAAGAAATATTACATGAATTTCCTATTAATTCATAACAACGCAAATTAATATTTAACGCTCTATTTTATAAATTCAGGTTAATTCATCATTATTTTATAAACCTAACTAACGTCCGTTTATATAAACATGTATGTATATATATTAGAAGCAATACAAACCTCATAACATCCTCCTTCATTATTTTTAGACCAATATATGCATTTACGATTAAATACATGATTATTTTTGTACAAATAAAGATACATACATGCATACATACATATATATATATATATATTTGCATTCCTAATCGCTTAATCTCTTACTAACAACTCATATAACATTTATAAACATGTCTAAAGAAGAGTATTCTATAAACCCAAGATTTTTATAAAAATATACATGCACATGTATCTTATTCTACACAAACAACCATGTAACCAACAATTTGTCTTGTACCATACGTCTCCCCTCTCCTTTCCCTCTATTTCGGTTGGAATCAACCTCCCACCTCACCATTTCCTATGAATTCAACACATGTTCAAACATACAGAAACTCTCATGCAAGACCACTTAATTAGGGTGTTAGGTGCAAGATTTCCACACTATAAATAGAGGTATAAGTGAAGAAAATAACTTGAACCATCCCACTCTCCCTCTCCCTCTTCTCTATCGTCCGTAACCCTCCACACACATACACACACTTACATTTTTGAAGATCAAGAACTTATACCATTCAAGGAGCTTCATTTGGTGAGTTTATTCAAGCCTTGCACACACAAACACTAGCATTCCATGCATTTACAACAATCTAGCATCATAAACTCATATTTCCATACATATACATTTTCCTAAACAATGCATATATATATATATATATATATATATATATATATATATCACCACATAAAATAACACTCGGATGATGGTGTTCTTTATAACCTTTCACTCCATTCATGTATTGTGTTGAAGGATATATGTTCGTTAAGTTATGTGTTCATGTGTGACTTACCTGGAAAGTCAGAGGTAGTGTCCTATGATACAAGGAAACACACGAATGATTATCATCGACATATGAACGTGAAAGATGTTATCAAATATATATAAGTAACAATCATTTTATGTGAATTTATGCATTCATACAAGTCCCTTATCATTATATAAGGGTATATATATATATGTAATTATAAGTGTACTAACTTCATAAACATGCATCATCTTTCCTAAAACCCTAGAACAAGAACCATTGTTAAAACCCGGTAATGTACTATCAACGCCCGAAACTAAGGATATTTATTTTAGAATTTCATACGCTAAATGCATATAATCATAAGTTGTGCATCCAGAAAACTAGATATATTATAAATAACTCTTGTAATGAAAAAATATAAGTTCCAAGGGTTAAAACGAGACATTAAAAGACACAAAATAAAAACCGGTTTATTTACATACATGCATATATGTAACATACAAAAATATGCATATTTATTTACACTTATACACTATTATTTTCCTACAAGAATACTAATTATATGCCATATATTTATATTAGAATGATTTTTGAACTATTTTAATCAAGATACGATGGAAAACGTCATTATATTTATTTTTCGTCGAAAAAGTTTCATTTATTGACAACTAAGAATTTAATACAAGTCTAAACTACATATGATTTCCATATACATTAAAAAGGGTGTATTGATATATAAAAGTGATATTTTGTACTTTACATGTAACAGACCAAGTAAATCATACCAAGATATTGTCTGCTTTGCTCCCGATGGGTTGCCCATCCAGGAACTCACGGTTTTGTTTTCACCCGACGAGTTGCTCGCCCAAGCAAAACGTGTCTTGATAGAGAAGGTATCCACCCCCTTATAAGGAAGGCTTTGTTCTCCCCCTCAACCGATGTGGGATATTACAATCCACCCCCCTTACGGAGCCCAACGTCCTCGCTG
Organism: Smallanthus sonchifolius; assembly: GCA_023525975.1. Classification (NCBI taxonomy): domain Eukaryota; kingdom Viridiplantae; phylum Streptophyta; class Magnoliopsida; order Asterales; family Asteraceae; genus Smallanthus; species Smallanthus sonchifolius. The sequence continues at coordinate 32,843,756 of CM042025.1, forward strand.
GCACACCAGTCCGGCCCCTGGCTCTAATACCATCTGTAACAGGCCAAGCAAACCGTACCAAGATATTGTCCGATTTGCCCCTGATGGGTTGCCCATCGAGAAACTCACGGTTTTGTTTTCACCCGACGATTTGCTCGCCCAGGCAAACCGCGTCTTGGTAGAGGAGGTATCAACCCCTTTATAAGGAAGGATTCGTTTTCCCCCTCAACCGATGTTGGATATTACAATCCACCGCCTTACAAAGCCCAGCATCCTCGCGGGCACACCAGTCCGGCCCCTGTCTTTGATACCATCTGTAATAGCCCAAGCAAACAATACAAAGATATTTTCCGCTTTGCCCCCGATGGGTTCCCATATAGGAACTCACGGTTTTGTTTTCACCCGACGAGTTGCTCGCCCAGGCAAAACGCGTCTTGATAGAGATGGTATCTACCCCCTTATAAGGAAGGCTCCGTTCTCCCCCTCAATCGATGTGGGATATTACAACTCTGTAACAGACCAAGCAAACCATACCAAGATATTGTCCACTTTGCCCCTGATGGGTTGCCCATACAGGAACTCACAGTTTTTTTTTCACCCGGTAAGTTGTTCGCCCAGACAAAATTCGTCTTGATAGAGAAGGTATCCACCCCCTTATAAGGAAGGCTTCATTCTCCCCCTCAACTGATGTGAGATATTACAATCTACCCCGCTTACGGAGCTCAGCGTCCTCGCTGGCACACCATTCCGGCCCCCGGCTGTGATACCATCTGTAACAGCCCAAGCAAACCGTACCAAGATATTGCCCGCTTTGCCCCCAATGGGATGCCCATCCTGGAACTTACGGTTTTGTTTTCACCCGACGAGTTATTCACCCAGAAAAAAACGCGTCTTGATTGAGAAGGTATCCACCCCCTTATAAGGAAGGCTTCGTTCTTCCCCTTAACCGATGTGGGATATTGCATTACATTTCAATCGTTTCGTACGATCGTCGTTGAAAAATAAAGTATTTATTTGACATATATACACAGAAATCATGTTTGAATAAAATAACTTGTGTAATATTATTTATATATAGATATTATTTTGATACAAAGAATTGTCTAACTAATACGTTATGACTTTAAACCTTGTAAGAACATAAACGACATTAATCCATTTATAAAATCGTTAACCGTTATAAAACCTGAAAAATAAGTAAATAAGCCATTGACGTGTCTGCATCCATCACCAATGTTTCATACATAGAGTTAAGTCCTTTGAGCTCAAGTAACATTTATTTACTTGTAGCATTCGAGTAGGACGTTCCGGTTTCATTCGTAAATATTATCACCATTCAAGACTCAAGGTTAGTATTCGTAGCCCCGTTTTCGTTTTACATATTTAGGGGAAATACATGCTCGAAATACATTGTTTTACATACTATGATTCAAGAAACTCGTTTATTTTATACTTTGCATCACGGTGTACATTACATGTGGCAAGATTATCACATTAAAGGCCTTATGACTACTTAACCAATTAACTCATGGATTTTGAGCCAATGGATAATATAGATAGTACTATTAGAGCCTGACAAACTCCCACTCATGGATTGGTCGCACCTTTTCATTAACTACTTTGTTAAATGAATACTTATTTCCACCAAGTACAAATGTTCTGTGATAAGTCATAAGCATCGGGGCAATGCAACCGTCAATAGGTTTGGTTATGGACCCATGTAGATTGCATCTATTACTTGATTACACTTGTATAATAACAAATTATTTACAAATATTTTATTGAGTCGCAAACCTGCGAATACACCAACCATTTTTATTGACACTTTTTAGCATGTTTTTCACGGAAGAAATAGACGTGATTGCGAACGCATGCAGAAATAAGTGTACTCTAGAAGATCCTCACATTTAATCAACATGTTAGGGCTATTAATATGAGAAATTTCGTCTTGTACTCATTATAATTATTCGAACATCTTAATTATTTGAATGAATTTAAACTTTCTCTAGTAAACTATGTGTTCGTGATAACCAGTTTTCGTTACATTCCCGTGTTTCCGCTTTAGCGGGGGTGTGACAGATTGGTATCAGTGCCATTAGTTGTAGAGAATTAGGTTTTCCTTCTCGAAGCCTAGACTATCACTTACGCTCAAAAATTTAAAATTTAAAATAAAACAAGTAGTATGCATTCATATAGATATTCAATATATTTTTTGCATGTAGGTGATATACTTATATGTATCCCTAAAAATGTCGTCTGCACGATCGCACGTAAACTCTGCTGATAACAACACCAAGGAACCTTTGGAACACTCCGATAGCAGCCGCGGAATATCAATGACCAGGAGTTTAAGTATCCACGTAGGTGCAGAACCTATCGTAGTTGTGCCTCCTTTGAACTTGAGCTCTCGACCAAATCCTCGAAGTACTTAGCCACAAGGCGTGTCACTACCCTGACAGTCTCAAACTCAGCAACCTCAACAACCACAACGACTCCCGTCACCGCGACTGCAACGATCCCACTTCATGAGACTGGAGGACCCTCCGCCCCTCTACTAGGAATTCCCGTTGGGAGACTACCACCGGGAAGCTGGGAATGAGATTACTCACTGTAAAGCGAGTCCGACAATTGAATGATAAAGGTTTCGAGCACGAGATGTGTCTCCGTCATCATCAGAGCCTCATGGAGCAAATGGCCAGCCAGTTGTTTTGCCACTCACCTAGAGTTGCACCGAGCAAGAGACCTAATTGAGGATGCTATGTGGGAGATCCAAAACCTTTGAATGAGAATTGTGATTTGGGGACTAGTGGCGTGTGTTGTATTTGTACTTTTCATGTACCTTGGACGTCTAGTGTAGGGTTATGATCGTGTAATAAAACGTATAGTGTATGTGCCTCGTTTATCTATGTTACCTATGCTTATGTAAGGTTTTCGTATCGAATAATAGTTATGAAGTTTGTGTTATGAAACCTAATGCGTACCGCATATCGTACATACAAAATTTATACTCTATATCATACTTACCTTATTTTAATGCAGGTATGGCATCGTCATCTGACTCATCCGCCAGCGAATCTGGTTATGTGGTGGCCCGACCACCATACCCAAGGACAACATTCATGACCGGGCCTGAACCGACGAGGACCATTGACCTAAATTTGCTTGATCCTCTTCATTTTCATGCACCATGAAAATGCCCCATGTGGCTACCAACCGAGAGTCTAAGCACCAAGTCGGATGCTTGTACCCCCTCCGCCAACAAGAAAAATCACCGGTCCGATGCCACCAGTCAATTCCGTGAGAACACAGTATCAGCCCCTAAAATATTTGGGTAACCCAAACCAAGGACCAGTGAAAATGATCAGAATAAAACTCTCTTTCCGAAGAAAGTCACATTCGGAACCATGGAAAAAGGCGAACCTTCCACCCGAGCCCCACCAGAACCTTCGCCACAAGATGCTTCCCGATATTTTATACAACTATACGTGTATTTGACTATAAGGCCTAGGTTAATGAGAGTCTTGGATGGCTGACTGCTAATTGAAAGGATATGAAAACACGTTTGGATTACCACACCGAGCTGACGACCGAGATGTCAGGGCAAATGCATGAGATGGAATAAGAAATCATTCTAAACCATCGTTGCAATGAAGGAAGCTCAAGCAGCTAAGATCCAAAGCCGAGTTGTTATTGCAGTAGCTCTAGTTGTGTCCATTGCTAGCCTTCTCTTCTAGATGTACCGTTAGGAGATGTGTGTCAAATTGTTTTACTATCTTGTTATGTGTTAGGTGTTATGTGTAGGTGTTTTCTTATTGTAACATATATCGTTTAGGACTTGTAAACCGTGGTAATAGGGCATTGACTATCGTTGTATTCATGCACCCAAATTTTCAATTTATTAATGGGAAAAATGCATTTGTGTTTAAAATCCTACATTGTATTACACGCATAACATATGGATTAGCTATTAATACTATGTATATATATATATGTGTGTGTGTGTACGTATAGAATATGTCTCCAAAAAGGAATACAGGACACACGAACGATGAACTAGAGAACGAATCAACAAACATAGCCTAAATAGTTTCTCAACAACTAGCTGATGCATTCCCCACTCTAGTAGCACAAATCAAAGAAGTTGTGAGAAAGGACACTGAAAACAGTGAAGGTGGAGGACGCAACAGCGGAACTAATGGAGAAACAAATGGCAGAAATGGAAACCGCAAAGGCTGTCCGTACAAAGGATTCACTGCATGTAAGCCTAAGGACTTCTATAGCAATGAGGGAGCCATTGGAGGTTTGATATGGATCGAGAAGATGGCCAATGTGATCAAAATAAGTGAATGCCTAGATGATCAAAAGGTGAAATACGCGACTTGCTCATTCCATGGTAAGGCGCTCACCTGGTGGAATACCCAAGTACAAACTAGAGAAGAAGAAGCGATTGCCTATATGACCTGGAGGAACTTAAGGCACTTTTGATGGAGGAATAATGTAGGCGGAATTCTGGAACTTGACCAAGGTTGGAGCTGAACACCAAGCTTAAACCAACCGATTCCATGAATTAACTTGTCTGGTACTGCACATGGCTGACACTAAAGCCAAGAGAGTGGAAAGATGCATCTACGGACTGACATCTCTCATTCGAGGAGTGGTCACGGCTAATGAACTAAGTACTATGAAGGCAGCTATTCAGTTGGCTGGATCACTGACTGATGGTGTAGTAAGGGATGGTGTGCTGACTAGGAAAGGGTCTGGAGAAAAGAGAAAGTAGAATGAAGGAAGTGAAAAGAAGACGGTCATTTGGAATGATAAGAAGACGATAACCACTAAGAATTTCATGGCCATCACCCGAGACAAGAAACCCTACAACGGCCCTCTCGCGAAATACACTAAATGCAATTGTCATCACCTTGAGAATTGCTTTTCATGCAAAAAAAATGCAAGAGATCTGGGTATACAGAGAAGTATTGTAGGAACGACCATGCAAATCCAAGAGCCTGCTTCGAGTGTGGGAGACCTGATCATTTCAGGAATGTTTGTCCCAAGCTGAACCGTTGCGCAGGAAACACCGCGAATCCAGCTTGTCGGAGAGCCTTTGCCCTAGGAGCAAACGAAGCCCGCCAGGACCCCAATGTATTTACGAGTACGTTTCTCATAAACAATCATTATGCATCTATATTGTTTGATACTGGCGCCGATATGTCTTTTGTTTCAACCGAGTTTGAACGATTACTTGGACTAGAGTCTAGTAACCTAAATGATGCTTATACTATCGAATTAACGAATGGTAAAATGATAGAAGCTAAGAAAACAGTTCACGTATGCACCGTAAACCTTAACGATAACACATTCAAATTAGACCTTATTCCTATCGATCTTGGAAGCTTCGACGTAGTTATTGGTATTGACTGGTTATCTGGAAACCGAGCAGAATTAGTTTGTCACGAGAAGACTGTTAAGATTCCCCTAATGAATGGTGAGACACTAGTGATTCAAGGAGAAAGGACCGAAAAAGGATTAAAGATAATTTCAAGTATGAAGGCTCGAAAATATTTGAAGAAGCAGTATCAAGCATATTTAGCAAACTTGGTCGAGAAGAAACCCGAAGAGAAGCGACTTCAAGATATTCCTATCGTATGGGATTACCCAGAAGTTTTTCTAGAAGATTTGTCGGGACTGCCTCCGGTACGGCAAGCCGAATTCTGTATTGACTTGATACCAGTTGCTACACAAGTCGTAAAGTCTCAGTACCGACTAGCGCCATTAGAGATGTAAGAGCTAGATAGTCAACTACAAGAACTGCTAGACAAAGGAATCATTCGACCAAGTTTCTCTAATTAGGGAGCACCGGTATTGTTCGTCAAGAAGAAGGACTGATCATTCATGATGTGCATCGATTATTGGGAATTGAACAAGCTAACAAATAAGAACCGATACCCACTCCCAGGAACTGATGACATGTTTGACCAGTTGCAAGGATCGACTCACTTTTCTAAGATCGACCTTAGGTTAAGGTATCATCAACTGAGAATCCATGAGGATGACACACCAAACACAACTTTCAGGACCCGTTATGATCATTATGAGTTCTTGGTGATGTTGTAACATCCATGTTTTTCCTGTACCTTGTTTTATGCAATAATGACAATTTCAATTTCATTTTCTTGTTCAATACATTGTGACGCACCAATTATTATTTCAATGAGTATTAAATTCAAAGTTCCAATCTTTGCAATTACATATTATTTTCCTACTATATATATATATATATATATATATATATATATATATATATATATATATATATATATACACATACATAGGGGGATGTTCAAATAAGAAGTGATATTTCGCTAAAAAGCCTAAGAAATGACAAAAATCCTAAGAAACGTTATCAAACGAACTCCGATTGAGCTCATTCTAGCAGCGTTGGAACCGTCTCGTCGAACTCTACCATCTTAGCTTTTAAGGTTAACAATTTAGTGTTGAATTTTATGATTTTAGCCTTAGGATTTAGCCTTAGGGTTTAGATTTTAGGGTTTAGGTTTTTTTGGGGGTGGGTGGAGGGTTTAAGTTTTTGGGGGTGGGTGGGGGTGGGTTTAGGTTTTTAGGGGGGGTAGGGTGGGGGGTAAAATGTAAAAAGGCCTTCACCAACAATATTGGTGGCTCGGTATGAAGAAAGACATTACCCTTAATGTAGCAAAATGTCTAACGTGTTCTAAAGTCAAAGCCGAGCATCAACGTCCCTCCGGTTTGCTTGAATAACCGGAAATCCACGTGTGGAAATTGGAGAATTTAGCCATAGACTTTATCACTAAACTCCCTCGCACCTCGAGTGGTCATGATAGCATATGGGTGATCATTGACCGTCTAACCAAATCAGCTCACTTCTTGCCAATCTGTGAAGACTACCGAGTTGAGAAATTAGCTCGGATTTACATTGACGAAATTGTGAGTCGTCACGGTGTTCCATTAAACGTAATCTCTGTTTGACATGCTCAATTCGCCTCCCGATTCTGGCAATCCCTTCAACTGCCCTTGGCACACGATTGGATTTAAGTACTTCTTATCATCCTCAGACCGATGGTCAAACCGAATGAACAATCCAAACTCTCGAGGATATGCTTAGAGCATGTGTCATTGACTTTGGTGGCAATTGGGATTCCCATCTACCTCTAATTGAGTTCTCTTATACGAGTATCAACATGGCTCATTTTAAAGTTCTTTATGGTCGCAAATGTCATTCTCCTATCTTTTGGAACGAGGTTGGTGAGACTCAAATCACCGGTCGTGATTTAATCCAAGAGACATCCGGCAAGATCATTCAAATCCATGACAATATTCGGGTAGCGAGAAGTCTGCAAAAGAGCTATGCCGACAAACGACGAAAACCCTTGGAATTCCAAGTCGTTGACGTTATGTTTCTAAAGGTATCTCCTTGGAAGGGCGTGGTTTGATTTGGGAAGAAAGGTAAGCTAGCACCTTGCTATGTGGGTCCATTCAAAATCCTTGAAAGGATAGGGAAAGTGGCTTACAAACTCGAATTGCCTCAAGAACTTAGCAATGTGCATCCAACGTTTCACATATCCAACTTAGGGTTTAGATTTTTTTTTGGGGGTGGGGGCGGGGGGTTTAGGTTTTTGGGGGTGTGTGGGGGTGGGTTTAGGTTTTTAGGGGGTGTGGGGGGTAAAATGTACAAATGCCTTCCCCAGCAATATTGGTGGCCCGGTATGAAGAAAGACATTGCCCTTTTTGTAGCAAAATGTCTAACGTGTTCTAAATCCAAAGCCGAACATCAATGTCCCTCCGGTTTGCTTGAACAACCAGAAATCCCCATGTGGAAATTGGAGAATTTAGGCATGGATTTTATTAGCAAACTCCCTCGCACCTAGAGTGGTCATGATAGCGTATGGGTGATCGTTGACCGTCTAACCAAATCAGCTCACTTCTTCCCAATCCGTGAAGACTACCGAGTTGAGAAATTAGCTCGGATTTACCTTAACAAAATTGTGAGTCGTCACGGTGTTCCATTAAACGTAATCTCTGTTCGAGATGCTCGATTCACTTCCCGATTCTCGTAATCCCTTCAAACTGCCCTTGGCACACGATTTGATTTAAGTACGTCTTATCATACTCAGTCTGATGGTCAAACCAAACGAACAATCCAAGTTGTCGAGGATATGCTTAGAGTATGTGTCATTGACTTTGGTGGCAATTGGGATTCCCATCTACCTTTCATTTAGTTCTCTTATACGAGTATCAACATGGCTCATTTTGAAGCTCTTTATGGTCGCAAATGTCGTTCTCCTATCTGTTGGAAGGGGATTGGTGAGACTCAAATCACCGGTCCTGAGTTAATCCAAGAGACATCCGACAAGATCATTCAAATCTGTGACAATATTCGGGTAGAGAGAAGCCCGCAAAAGAGCTTTGCCGACAAACGATGAAAACCCTTGGAATTCTAAGTCGGTGACCTTGTGTTTCTAAAGGTATCTCCTTGGAAAGGCGTGGTTCGATTTGGGAAGAAAGGTAAGCTAGCACCTCGCTATATGGGTCCATTCAAAATCCTTGAAAGGATTGGGAAAGTGGCTTACAAACTCGAGTTGCCTCAAGAACTTAGCAATGTGCTTCCAACGTTTCAAATATCCAAGTTAAAGAAATTCTTAGCAGACAAGAATCTTCACATCCCACTTGACAAAGTGCACATTCACAACAAGATGCACTTTGTTGAAAAACCTGTGGAGATTATGGATCGTGAGATAAAGCAACTCAAGCGAATCTGTATTCCTATTGTCAAAGTATGTTGTGAATCTAAACGTGGCCCAAAGTTTACTTGGGAACGTGAGGACCAGATGAGGCTTAAATACCCGCACCTCTTTCCTGATTCAGTAGTCTCCACTAGTTGAATTACGGGACGAAATTTCTTCAAATTGGGGATACTGTAACATCCATGATTTTGTTGTACCTTGTTTTATGCAATAATGACAATTTCAATTTCATTGTCTTGTTCAATACATTGTGACACACCAATTATTATTTCAGTGATTATTAAATTCAAAGTTGTAATCTTTGCAATTACATATTATTTATAACTTTATATATATATATATATATATATACATATATATATATATATATACTTGGTTGAAATAAATAAATCAAAGATAAAGCTTATGAATTTTTAAACATATATTTATAACTTTATATATATATATATATGTAAATATATGTATGTATATATTTATATATGTAAATATATATACATATGATTTTATTAAATAAACCACTTCATAAAGTTAACACGAACGAAAATCCGTTTCAAAACCAACGAATTCATGTGTAATAACTTCTGATATGCATAAACGTTTAAACGGTTGTTTCGAACGTTTTTGATAAATCAATTACAGCAATTCAATGATTAAACTCAAGATTTAATCCCGAAACCGTCCTAATCATAACTCTGATTCAATTCACATGTTTGGTGTGAAATTGAAGCTATAATTAAGTTCATTTGTTGCATATTAAAGTTTGATCAATTCATATCATGCATCGGTAATTCGAAAAATTACCGGGTCACACACCAGTCCGGTCACACACGAACGTTGGTGATAACTAAGTATGGTTTAGAATATAAAAAATTATACATAACACTGCGAATTTTTATTTAAAGTCAAAAATAAAAGTTTGAGAATTTTTAACCAACGTTTTGTTTTAAACACAGTCCGAATAACACCGTATATTACATTGTTATTTGTTGATGCATACAAGAATTAAATTAATTATTACAAATTATTAATAATTATATATATAAATTAATTAATATCTTTTAAAATTAAATCTAATCATTAAAATCTCCATTAACCACTTTCACACTCCAACACATCATCATTATAACCACCATACTCTTACACGCTATACCTTACACCACCAATCCACCACCATCCACCACCCCACATTAATAATTATTTTCTTTTTTGTTATTATTTAAAATCCTCTATCCCTTTCTCCTCCCACACTATAAATACTACCCCATACCATTTATTTTTCTCACCATTCTTCTTCACTAACTCAAGATAATTCTCCTTCCCCTCTCTCCCTGTTGCCATTTTTCGGCCACCACCATCATACACACGTCCACCATTTATTTTTTTATTTCGAGATTCAATTGTTCAAGACTCATTTGATGTTTTCTCAAGTGCTAGGATCAAAGCCTTCATATTTTGCGATCCTTCTAAGTAAGAAACCAATCTTATTTAGCTTTTTATTTCTTTGATTCAAGTATTATTTCTTAATCATAACATCCAACAACAACTTAAATTCTTTTATAAAAGAAACCTAAATATGTAACGTGCATCATGTAAAAATTAGTTTGTATACTTTCTTTTACGATTTATTGCATCTATATATCTTATAGGATACATGCATGTTGATGGATCATCATTTTGATTACATGCATGTTGATGGATCGTGTTTCTAATATTAGTAACTTTGTTGTTTATAAAAATATGTTTTATACTAGACATGGATCTTTTGTCATTTGAATTTTTAAAAAGTATTTCTATATAAAATATAAATAAATTTTATGTTTATGTCCTCATTTTTACTACATTCAAGTCATTAGAATCATTTTCTATTAAAGGAAACTTTGTTTAATCAAATACCAGGTTTTTATCCTTGTAATGGTGTTGATGATGAAACTATTTTTGTTAATATTCATACACCTATTTTTAAACTCCTGGATGATTTAAAAATACCTTATTTATTTGCATGCATATATCTTTAAACATGACTAAATATCATTTGGATATTGTATAATATTTCAATAATGAAAAAAATATATATATATCTTAATATTTCAAAAGTATATTTTATGACATGCATGATTTTCATCATACGATCTAACATTAATATTTATTTTTGGGAAATAAATATATTTTTATCTATTCTAACAAGTCACCAACGTGTCGTCAAGTCAAACATGGTCAAACCCCAAAAGATAAACACATTTTATAAAGAATCGAGTTGGGTGGATTGGTCGCATAATCAAGTACACCATTTCATAGAACTTACGTCCTTACATATTATAGGACATGTGTAGTTCGAGCATTTTCACGTATCTAGTACTTACACTACTCATACTAGGTGAGTTACATAGCCCCACATTTTACATTTTTTACATTTTTGGGGTGTGACATGATTACAATTGAACTATTTGCAATTTATACAATTCAAACATTGTATACATGTGTGTATCTTTGTGCCTTATGCTTTGACACTATGAGCTAAAGTACATCTATAACAAGTACAATCATTAACTCCGTACAAGCCAACGGTAACAATGATAGATCTATTGCATTTGACAAATCCACCTAGGTAGGGTGATTGCTTACCGACAATACACAAGGGTAACATTGAGTGTTATGCTTAACATGTCACAAGGTTTGATTGTGCACCCGGTTTATTGTAGTGGTTCTCCATAATTGCCTATTTATACTATGTTACATGCGAATTGTACACAACATTTTGAACATTATTTGTAGAGTCAAAACCTATGTATGCTCACCAACTATTTTTAGTTAACCTTGTTTCCATCATGTTTCAGGTGCAAATGTTTGAGATCACATGCAAGATGCTTCACTTAGGATCGAGGCCTACTTGAACAATAAATTGACCTTTTGATGTATTCTGTTTTGGTTGTTTGTTTGAACTCAGGTATGAAATCTTGGTTTATTTCTTGATATGAATTTTAGTATGATCATGTGCTTATGAACAGTCTCCATGTCCCGCCCCGACGTATTCCGACGTCGGTTGGGGTGTGACAAAATTGGTATCAGAGCCATGGTTATAGGGAATTAGGTTATTAGAAACCAATCACCTAGACTATAACATTAGGATATCCGTTTTATGCTATGTGACATGCTACTTGTTATCTTCTACACTATGTGCTAAATTACTTGATGCCTTACTTGTTAGACAATATGACTTACTAATTCCAACCCTAAATGATAACTAAATAATTATATAATAATACTCCTATCCTATGTCTCTTATCCTTCTTTCCCCTACTATGCCTTCATCATCTTCACATGTGGAATATCATACTCATAGACACAAGCCTATTAAAAGTTCTGAAAAACCCCGTCAAGGTTTTAAATTCTGTTAATTAGTAGAGAACATGTGCAATCTGGAAGGTGACACCTGTACTCTGGGTTTTCTATCTAGGAAAGCATTTCATATAAATCTAAATCAACCGAAGGATCCGTATGTTTTCCTAGGAATTCCCGGGGTGAGTGTTTACTTATAGGCTAAAACATGTATTCTCGATCGTTATATGAATTTAAATAACTTTGATGTGTCAAATTATTCAATTGGTTATGTTACCAAGTGAGTGCAATCCAAATATGATTCATTTTACATGTTACATAACGTGACATATGTTTGTTTCATCCTTATCAATATCCAAAATCTCATGATTCTTATTCTTATCCTTGTATTATCTTCTTCTATAGCATGCCTCCCTGTCGTGACAACATCACCAACAATGATAACAACAACGATCTTGCTACCCTCATCACACAACTTGTAACCCAACTTACTCAAGCAAACAACAATTGTCACACCCCCAAATTCCACTAACGGAGTTTTACTGTTAGGGATGAGACACACCAGGATCTCAGTCATTAGTTACATCAAACGACACTATATGGGACTTAAATGAAATATCATCAAAGTTCAGAGTTAATGCGGAAGAATTTAAACAAGAAAGTAAATGCGCAAAACAACGCGCTAAACTTTAGTTTAATAAAAGTAAGTTAATTGTTTTAACAGTTTGTATATGAGTGAAATGGTAGTAGGACTCCATGCATGTCCTAGTTGTGCAACATGTGCCTTAGCAACCTGAGAAAACATGTACGAAAAGTGTCAACACGAGTTTGGTGAGTTCACAGGTTTGAAGTTTGCAATAAGAGTGTTTGCCAGATTATGTACATTCAATATACATATCTATAGGTAGCCAGCCTATGTTCATGTCTTACTAAAGCGCTCACAACCAAAGCTGACAGTGTTTGTTTGTTTGCCTCCAGCCAGGTCTATCAACTCTGACTAAGGTGTTAAGGTCAATATTTCATCCGTTCGACCTCCAATCGAGTTAGCGTGACTAACGCGGGTGGGATTTGTCTAACCCAGTACTACTACCAAAATTACCTCGCTAATTCCATATTAACGGTCCGATGTGTGCGAAGACTTTCATGATAGTGTGTTACGCTTAGCCTCAACAGTGATATCATATGAATTATAATAATCCAAAATAGTTTGCATCATGTTTTCTCCCCCAACGGAAAAAACATGTAAAATAATGTTTGTTTGCGTACCTGTTTCTCCCCCGACGGGAAAACAAGTAAAAGTATGATTGCTTGCGTGTATGTTTCTCCCTCAACGGGAAAACAAGTAAAAGATGTTGATTTGTGTACATGTTTCTCCCCCAACAGGAAAACGAGTAAAAAGGGGCCATGAAACTCACCTGAGTTGTGTACGAGTAGAAGATTGCACCACACAAGGATGCAAGTAGGAAACACAAGAGTTTGCCTGTGAACTGCTTATGTATGCCCTAAAATTATAAGAATAATAGTTAGGGATATAATGGGGTTTTGTGACGACACGAGAGATTTGAACCTCATAGACATTCTAAGGATCAACAAGTAGACGAACGTGTTAACGGGAATACGGATTTCCTAATTAAATAATTTGGATAAATACGTTACGCGTCGAACGTCTCTAATTACGAATAATATCAAATAATAATTATATTCATGCGTTTGTGCCATTAAAATTGTCCTAGGAAATTAATATAATTTATTATATATATTTTTTTTAAACTTAGCAAAATAACACAATAAATAAATTATGTGACAAAAATAATAAATCTATTATTTTTATCCCAGGATATAAACGTGTGTAAATAATATAAATAATTATAATATTTAATAGTTTGAAACATCTCGTACTGTTTATAAACATGGCAAAATAATATTTAAATATATATTATTTTTAATTGGGGTCACGGATTGAAAATAATATAAATATATTATTTTGTTCGAAGTCGTGGTTTGAAAATAATATAAACATATTATTTTAAAAGTGGGAATTTATACTAAAAATGGGTTATAAAATCTAACCCGAGCCCACGGGTGGTTTCCGGAGCTAAAACATATTAATATAACATTACAATAATATGAGAAATGTTTTTATATAAAAATATTATGTAAAAAGTTGCCCAGAAAAAGAATAGGGTTAGAGAGACTCGAACCCGGGTCTCTCCCCTATCAGCATAACACCTTAACCAGTCCACCCGCTAGGGTGATCGCTTACAAGATCCAGATCTGGTTTGTTTTAACACCCAACCCACTGTGTTCAACCACCTTTACACGAGCCGAACCCAAACCACCCTCAATTTCCTTGAATCTGATCGCAATAGAACCAAATGACAAAGGGGTTTTGTAAATCGGTATTATACGAACATGTTGACAAGTTTAATAGCAAAGACATCGAGTTTATAGTCGTTAATTTCAGTTTGAACATACCGAAACCCTAGGTTTTGATCTTGGAATCAAATTGACTAAAACTGATAATGTATGTTGTTGGATTCATAGGGCTTTCAAATAGTATGAATTTGCGAAACTACTCGTATCATTTAATTTGATTGAAACTAAGTCAAGGGTATCGTTCGATTAAACCGAATTGGTTATGAACCCTATAATTGTTTCGAGTTCAATCTGTTGTTATAAGCCCTAGATTTGTTAGGGCTTTCGTTATAGGGATGAAGGCGAGTCTGAGGGTATGATTAGATACCTGAATTGTTTTCGAATTGATGGTGCTCGAGTAGAACCCAATCGCGATTCCGACGAGAGGTCCCCGACGTCTCCTGCCGCGACTCCGGCGAAATTGATGTGGGGAAAATGATCACAGAGGCTCGACTTAGGTGCAGAGGGTGCTAGACTTCAAAGATTTTAGGGCAAATGATTGAATTGATGAATTTTTGTCAAGAGGTCGATGGTTACAACTCGTATAATCATAATGGGGTTAATTCATACTCAATAATGATGTTAAATGCTCCAATTATGATCGACATTATCATATTTATGAATCTCAGTTACGAATTTGGACAATCATGAGAGGTTACGGATTGAATTGGATCAAAAGGGTTCGATTTTGACTTTAAAAAGTCAACCAAATCGGTTTTAAGTTAATTTCACAATAGTCCTTGTAGTTTATGTGCTTATGGGTTTGTATGATAACAAGTTTGGTCCTTGGGGTTTGAAATGTTAACGAGGTTAAGAGATAATAGGATTTGGGTTAACGGAGTTAACCTAAAAAGGCCGGATGTCACATCATCCCATAGTTGAAAGAATTTTCGTTCCGAAAATTAGAATAAAATTTTTTTTCGGGGTGTCACATCATTCCCTAGTTAAAAGAATTTTTGTCCCGAAAATTAGAATAGTACCTTAAGAGTTTGACGTGGATTGCTTGAACAGGTGAGGATACTTGTGCATCATCTGATCCTCGCGCTCCCATGTGAATTCTGATCCGCGTTTCGAGTTCCAACGAACTCTGACAATAGGGATTTCACTGCGTTTGAGCGTTTTGACTTCCCTATCCATGATTTCCACCGGTTCTTCAATGAAACACAATCGTTCATCGATTTATAGTTCCTCAAGAGGAACCGCGAGTGTCTCGTCTGCTTGGCATTTCTTCAAGTTCGAGACATGAAAGACATTGTGTACACCACTCAGTCCTTCAGGTACGTCCAGTTGGTAGGCTACTGGGCCAATTCTCTTTACTATCTTGAATGGTCCAACATAATGAGGGTTTAGTTTGCCTCGTTTCCTGAAGCGAATTACACCTTTCCAAAGTGAGACTTTTAGTAGGACCGTGTTGCCTACTTGAAACTCTAACGGTTTACGACGTTTATCAGCATAGCTCTTTTGACGATCATGAGCTGCCGCCATACGGTTTTGAATTTGAACGATTTTTTCAGAGGTTTCGAATACAAGTTCAGGACCCGTAAGTTGGCAATCCCCAACTTCAGCCCAACGGATAGGAGATCGGCATTTACGTCCGTATAATGCCTCGAATGGTGCTACCTTGATACTAGTGTGATAACTGTTATTGTAGGAGAACTCCTCTATAGGCAAGTAAGTTTCCCAACTGTTACCGAAATCAATCACGCAAGCTCGTAGCATGTCCTCTAAGGTTTGAATGGTATGTTCTGTTTGGCCATCGGTTTGAGGATGGTACGCTGTGCTCATATTTAGAGGTGTGCCTAAAGCTTTTTGCAGAGATTGCTAGAAACGTGATGTAAATCGAGTGTCACGATCCGAAATGATAGAGACTGGCACTCCGTGCCGAGAAACTACTTCCTTCAAGTAAATACGAGTAAGTTTCTCCATTTTTTCGGTTTATTTGATTGCTAGGAAGTGAGCGGATTTAGTCAAGCGATCAACGATCACCCAAATGGTGTTGCATCCACTAGAAGTTCAGGGTAGTTTGGTAATAAAATCCATTGAAATCTGCTCCTATTTCCACATCGGAATTCTCGGTTGTTGGAGCAAACCAGAAGGTCTTTGGTACTCGATTTTGACTTTTGAGCAAGTCATACACTTGCTAACATAGATGGCTATATCAACTTTCATGTTCGGTCACCAATAAAGAACCTTTAGGTCATGATACATCTTATCGGAACCAGAATGAATAGAATAGCGAGATTTATGAGTTTCATTCATTACAAGTTCCCTTATGTTCCCGTACTTTGGAACCCATATTCCCTCTGCGAAATAGTGAATACCGTCTGATTTAACCTCAAGTTGTTTCTCCATACCACGCGTGGATTACAACGATAGGTTTTCCTCTTTCAGGGCTTTGAGCACTACGGATCTGATCAGGTAGTCTAGGGTGGATAGTGAGCTGTAATGCTCGGAATCGTCTGGGTTTAGTTTCTTTCCGGCTTAGGGCATTGGCTATTACGTTAGCCTTGTCCCGGTGATACTTGATAGCACAATCATAGTCGTTCAAGAGTTCGATCCAACGACGCTGTCACATGTTCAACTCTTTCTATTCGAAGATGTGCTGAAGACTCTTGTGATCGGTGTAGATGGTGCATTTGGTATCGTACAAGTAATGTCTCCAGATTTTCAATGCAAACACTACAGCTCCCAATTCCAAGTCATGGGTCGTGTAGTTCTCTCATGAATCTTTAGCTGACGGGAAGCGTATGTGATAACCTTCTCGCGTTGCATTAACACACAACCATGACCTTGAATGGAAGCATCGCAATACACTAGGAAGTCATCCGTTCCCTCGGGAAGATATAGGATGGGTGCACTACAGAGTTTCTTCTCTAATAGTTGGATATTGATTCCTGAGTATCGCCCCAGTTATAGGGTTTACCCTTTTGAGTTAGGGCAGTGAGAGGTTGAGCGATCTTCGAGAATCCCTCGATGAATCGGAGGTAGTAGCCAGCCAATCCAAGAAATTGTCGCACCTTTGTCGGAGTCATTGGTGCCGCCCAATTCTTGATGGCTTCTACTTTAGCTGGATCGACATGTATTCCCTTCTCGTTGACTACATGCCCTAGGAATTGAACTTCACGAATCTAAAATTCTGATATTGAAAATTTGGCATACAATTGCTCTTGCTTTAGCAATTCAAGGATTAAACGCAGATGCTCCTCATGTTCTTAGAATAGATGAGGATGTCATCAATGAAAACGATGACGGATTACTCAAGGTAAGGTTTACACACACGGTTCATGAGGTCCATGAACACCGCGGGTGCGTTGGTTAATCCGAACGGCGTGACTAAAAACTCGTAATGGTCGTACTGAGTTCTGAATGTAGTTTTAGAGATGTCTTCGTCCCGGACTCTCAGTTGATGATAACCGGATCGAAGATCGACCTTTGAATAGAAACTTGACCCTTGAAGCTGGTCAAATAGATAGTCAATACGAGGTAGATGGTAACAATTCTTGATAGTTACTTTGATCAGCTCACGATAATCGATGCACATACAGAAAGTTCCATCTTTCTTCCTGACGAATAAGACTGGAGCTCCCCATGGCGATGAGCTAGGTCTGATAACTCTCTTATATAACAACTCTGGCATTTGTGTAGATAACTCTTGCAACTCACTAGGATAGCAGTATGGCCCTTTCGCAAGCACTTCTGCGCTTTCATGAAAGATATGATGCCTACGACAGCACCACTCTTTTTGCCTTGGACAGAAAGGGCTTCTCCTCTAGGGAGAGGAAGGTGAACAATTTTTGTCACGACAATGATTTTGGCTCGGTTCTTAGATAACCAATCCATACCAACAATTATGTTAAAACTGTTAAGTGTGACTGGCATGAGGTCTATGTCAAGCTTATGACCAACCAATCCTAACTTACATCCTCTAAGAATGTGAGTTGCTTCGAGTATTTGACCGTCCACTATTTCTATAGTATACTTAGTTCCTAATAGAGTTGGATTACGACCGCACCAATATGAAATTTGTGAAGTCATGTTGAGACTTCTAGTGAGACCCGTGCTTATAAGGTAAGCGTCGGTCAATGCAAAGTCTGAGGGAAGAGGTTCACATGTAGGAAAAGAAATTTTATGAGATACAGATTCCAATAATACCAGGGATAGGTTGTCTGTTTAAGTAGTCGCGTTCAACCGATGGTTGGATGGATTAAATCCCCTTTTTCTAATGTCATCGAAACAACGGAATCATTTTGCGAAGAAAGAAGTCCATTTATAGAGTTGGATATCCTGGGGTATAAATCAAACTAGGCTGAGGATTTGTCACAGGATAAGGTAATAGGGTTAAATGAAATTTATTCTTGGAGTGTAAGAAATAACCTGTTAGCTTAGAAAGAATTCCACAAATTCCACTAACATACATGGAGTTGATGGGTTTGCCATGCGGTTCCACTAGAGTTTCAATCGATATGGTTTCCTTGATCAAGTTTGGATGAGCGTCTTAATCTCACTAAGACTCTTACATGAGTGAGATAAAATGATGGATTCCATTGATGATAGCTCAGTGTGTCTGTAAATCTCTTCAACTTGATAGTCGTGTCTATCAACTGTTGAACAGGTTTAATGATACCAACCAGTCATTGAGCGGGTTACAAGAACTTCTACTGACATTAGAAGTTTAAGTTTGTAGATCACTGATTAGGACCATTTATCCACACACTAGGTTTCATTAGGACTTACATGCACCTCGAATTACTATTACGTGTGCACCCGTAATGATAATTTGCTTTGCATTCTCACCCTAGTTCTCCCTGTCCTGTGTCAAAATATCCTTTAGTTTGTATTGCCGAGTACGGAGTGTTTTCAGATATGATAAGTCATCTAGAGGCTTAGTCATCAACCATGAATTGATCGACTAGAACTCATATCAGGATGATTAGCCGGGAATCGTTTGATCCGAGTATTCAGTTGATTTGAAACACAATACGGCAGTCCAATCCAGTGGACTGTAGATGGGAACATGCACATGCGATACGACTTCGAGGAGTGAAACTAGCTCATGGATATGTGTTACTGGAAGAGGCAAAGTAGCCGTCTTTCCAACTGAGTCAGGATAGGGTTTGAGTATGCAATTAGCAAGGCGTTCTCAACACTATGGTCAATATTTCTTCAACATAATATCGATTAAAGCGCGAGCCCACGGCTCGGGAAAGTGATGACATCTATGTGTCAATGGATTTTGCAATAATGCATGCAACGGTCTACCTTCACACGGCGTACCTCAAGCGAGGTCCACGGCTTCAGGCTTGAAGTAGTGTAAAGCTAGTGAGGTAGGGATATAGTTGCTAGTGGGTGCAGGAGGGACTCGCCTCTGACGAAATCAACTCCCAAAGAGACATGTGTTAGTGCTGTGTGACATCCCCAACACGAACTTGAGAAGGCCCACCATTCCCTGATAATATCATCGATAGGCTCAAGCCGGTGTCATCTTCGGCTCTGATGGTGTTACAAGGGTGCAGATGATGGTGATGTGAGTGACTCCTCCGAAGGCTCCGTCTTGCTGCCGATGGATGGGAGTGGATGTTATTTTGGTGATTCCCCGAGTGTCACCACTGGGTATGATGATGCAATGTGAATGACTTGCCCCTCGTCGGTAGAGGATGGTATGGATGATGTTAACATGCCTGCAATGCAATGTATGTGTAGATGCTACGTATAGCATGTATGAGCGTCTGTGCTGTGTAACTAATGTGTGCGGGTGATAGTCTAGTATGTAATCCTAGTTCTCTATAACCAATGGCTCTAATACCAATCTGTCACACCCCCAAATTCCACTAACGGAGTTTTACCGTTAGGGATGTGACACAAGTCATTAGTTACATCAATTAACACTATATGGGACTTAAATGAAATATCATAAAAGTTTAGAGTTAATACGGAAGCGTTTAAACAAGAAAGTAAATGCGCAAAACAACGCGCCAAAGTTTAGTTTAATAAAAGTAAGTGAATTGTTTTAACGGTTTGTATATGAGTGAAATGGTAGTAATACTCCATGCATGTCCTAGTTGTGCAACATGTGCCTTAACGACCTGAGAAAACATGTACGAAAAGTGTCAACACGAGGTTGGTGAGTTCACAGGTTTCAAGTTTGCAATAAGAGCGTTTGCCAGATTATGTACATTCAATATGCATATCTATAGGTAGCTAGCCTATGTTCATGTCTTACTAAAGCGCTCGCAACCGAAGCTGATAGTGTTTGTTTGTTTGCCTCCAGCCAGGTCTATCAACTTTGACTAATGTGTTAAGATCAATATTTCACCCGTTCGACCTCCAATCTAGTTAGCGCGACTAACGCGGGTGGGGTTTGTCAAACCCGGTAGTACTACCAAAATTACCTCGCTAATTCCATATTAACGGTCCGATGTGTGTGAGGACTTTCATGATAGTGTGTTACGCTTAGCTTCAACAGTGATATCATATGAATTACAATAATCCAAAATAGTTTGCGTCATGTTTTCTCCCCCAACGGGAAAAACATGTAAAATAATGTTTGTTTGCGTACCTGTTTCTCCCCCGACGGGAAAACAAGTAAAATTATGATTGCTTGCGTGTATGTTTCTCCCTCAATGGGAAAACAAGTAAAAGATGTTGATTTGTGTACATGTTTCTCCCCCAACAGAAAAACGAGTTGTGTACGAGTAGAAGGTAGCATCACACAAGGATGCAAGTAGGAAACACAAGAGTTTGCTTGTGAACTGCTTACGTATGCTCTAAAATTAGCGATATAATGGGGTTTTGTGATGACACGGAAGATTTGAACCTCATAGACATTCTAAGGATCAACGAGTAGACGAACGTGTTCACGGGAATACGGATTTCCTAATTAAATAATTAGGATAACTACGTTACGCGTCGAACGTCTCTAATTACGAATAATATCAAATAATAACTATATGCATGCGTTTGTGCCATTAAAATTGGCCTAGGAATATAATATAATTTATTATATATTTTTTTTAAACTTAGCAAAATAACACAATAAATAAATTATGTGAAAAAAATAATAAATCTATTATTTTTATCCGATGATATAAACGTGTGTCAATAATATAAATAATTATATTATTTAATAGTTTGAAATGTCTCGCAATGTTCATAAACGTGGCAAAATAATATTTAAATATATATTATTTTTAATTGGGGTCACGGATTGAAAATAATATAAATATACTATTTTGTTCGAAGTCGTGGTTTGAAAATAATATAAACATATTATTTTAAAAGTGGGAATTTATATTAAAAATGGGTTATAAAATCTAACCCGAGCCCACGGGTGGTTTCCGTAGCTAAAACATATTAATATAACATTACAATAATATGAGAAAGGTTTTTATATAAAAATATAATGTAAAAAGTTGCTCAGAAAAAGAATAGGGTTAGAGAGACTCGAACCCTGGTCTCTCCCCTATCTGCATAACACCTTAACCAGTCCACCCGCTAGGGTGATCGCTTACAAGATCCATATCAGCTTTGTTTTAACACCAAACCCACTGTGTTCACCCACCTTTACGCGAGCCGAACCCAAACCACCCTCAATTTCCTTGAATCCGATCACGATAGAATCAAATGACAAAGGGATTTTAGGCCAAATGATTGAATTGATGAATTTTTGTCGAGAGGTCGACGGTTACAACTCGTATAATCATAATGGGGTTAATTCATACTCAATCATGATGTTAAATGCTCCAATTATGATCGACATTATCATATTTATGAATCTCAGTTACGAATTTGGACAATCATGAGAGGTTATAGATTGAATTGGATCAAAAGGGTTCGATTTTGACTTTAAAAAGTCAACCAAATCGGTTTTAACTTAATTTCATAAATAGTCCATGTAGTTTATGTGCTTATGGGTTTGAATGATAACAAGTTTGGTCCTTGTGGTTTGAAATTTTAACGGGGTTAAGAGATAATAGGATTTGGGTTAACGGAGTTAACCTAAAAAGGTCGGATGTCACAACAATGGTGGTGGTGGTGGTGCCAACCCGCCCCAATGCACCTTTAAGCACTTCAATTCTTGTAACCCCACCAAGTTCTATGGTATCGAAGGAGCTACCAGCCTTCCCCAATGGTTTGAAAGCATTTAGCATACCTTTCTCAATAGTGATTGCCCCTACAATCTTCTGGTCCGTTATGCTACGAGCGTCTTCCAAAAGCGAGCGCTCACTTGGTGGAATGGTGAAAAATGGACTCAAGGTGTTGATATGGCAATGGCCTTGCCATGGGATGAGGTGAAATGGCTGCTGACCGAGGATATATTCCTCGGAATGAGATGAAGAAGTTGAAAGCTGAGTTTTGGGATCTTGCCTAAGATAGTGGTGAAAACCTAGTTTACACAACTCGTTTTCATGAGTTGAGTCTTCTCGTGCCACACATGGTTATACCACTATCCCGTTGCATTAAGAAGTATGTAGGTGGTCTACCTACGAAGATTCAAGACACCGTGTTGGGAAGAAATCCCACAACTCTTGAGGATGCCATACGCTTAGCCGCCACGTTGACCGACAATCATGTGAAGGTGGACACGTTAACAAGAAAAGGAGCCAAGAAAATCAATGACAAATTTTAACATCTCTGAATTTAGTATTCATATTTCAATTCAATGTAATAAAATTTCAAATTCAATGTTCGTGCACTGCCTTATTATTTTGTTGTTTACCTTAAACGAAATGCCATGATTCAATACAAATTTACAAGTCTTGCTCGATTATATACATTTAAACACTATACAAGAAACTATTTTATTCAAACTTATCAAAATTGAAAAGTCAAGGACTAAAGTTGAAAAATGTCAAGAAACCCTAGTATAGCACGGTCGTGCTTCGACCTAGCACGGTCGCGCCAAGTGCTTTGGCACGGTCGCGCGACCTGCTTTGGAACGATCGCGCCCGGTGCCTAGGCACGGTCGTGCCATATTTAGGCACGGTCGCACCTGTGTAACAGCTGAAACATAACTGCAACTTTAATCGCCCGATCGTTCGAATCCGTAACAATCATACGTTTGTTTTCCCTTAACAATGGTATTACCACTTTTTTCAAATTCTCAAAACGCCTCAGTTTCATTTCAACAATTCAAGAAAAACTCTCTCAATTCAAGAAAAACTCTCTCAAGCTTTTTCGATCAGAATTATCTCAAGCAATCCAGTCAATCGTTTCCCAAATCATCTCTGAATCATCCGAAGCCGCTGAAGCATTCGGAACCGCAACAGAAGTCGCCGGAAACCAGTCTTGCCGTCGCCGGAACTTCCTCCCTACCGTTCTTTATCAATTCGCTGCTGTTCAGGGTAATTGAATCCTTTAATTCATTCATTTCAGTATCTGTATCGAAAGCCCCTATTCAATTTGGCTTCCATTATAGAAATCGATCCGAATCAGAACTCATGCGTTATTAAAAATGATTTAATCGAACCCCTACTTAGACGCGATGTACATACAATTAGATTATACGAAAAGACTCGTAATAAACCATTAATCACAAGCCCTAACAATTCCAACGTTTAAAATACAAGAATTTGTAAATTCGTGTCTGATTTGGAAAAGACACGGTCGCGCTAATCATCTAGCGCGGCCGTGCCTCATGTAACGTGGTCGTGCCGACTAGCAGCGCGGTCGTGCCGACTAGCAGCGCGGTCGTGTCCTCCTGTCCAGACCTAGTCATGCCTTTCGGGCTAGTCTCAGTTGTGTCTAAAGATCATAGACACGACCGTGCCGGGCCAAGGCACGGTCGTGCCTGTTGACTTGTCTAGATTGTGCTCCTGTTGATCAACCCGGTCGCGCCCCCGACTAGCGCGGTCGCGCCCGTGGCTTTAGCGCGATCGTGCCCTTCCGAGGCACGGTCGTGTGTGACTCAGAAACCGTAACAGAATTATAATTTTATATTTTTTGATCAATAAATGTTTCGATTTTATAAAAATATGTTTACTGTATTTAAAAATGGATTAAAAGTTTAATCCTGACATAAATATAATTTATTTAAAAGTTTATAAAAAAAATTTATATTTATTATCTTACACTTAAATGATATTGTAAATAATTAAGGTACAAAATTTATAAATAAATAAGATAATGATTATTTATTTAATTTACATTTAAATCAAAGTCATTTATTTATTTATACTTAATTACAATTAATATTTACAATATTTCATAAACTATAATTATATATTTATTCAATTATCCCATTTAAACCTAATCAAGTTGTTTCAAAAATATTTTTACTTCAAACTCTATATATTTTATTCAATACTTTTAAATACAAATCAATAGTTTTATACACAAATTCAACTTTCATTTAGACTTAAACTTTATGCATCTATTTGATTCAATACACATTACTCTTTAGGTTAAATTGTGCATTTCGAGGATCATATTTGCTATCTATAATCCTTGTTAGCTACACTTCCATACCAAGTGAGTATTCACAACCCCTTTTTACTCTTTTACACTTTTGGGGTGGAACATGAACTCTATACACATTACACATTACACATTTACATTTATACAAACAACACAAGTGCAAAAATCCTATTTACATACATGTGTGTAAAATTTGAGCTTTGTGCCCGAGTGCTAGGTGTGCTAACCTTTGTATGCTCTTATGTGCAATCATTAACTATACAAGCCGACGGTTTTCAATGATAGATCTATTGAGTCTGACAAACCCACCCATGGTGCGCGGTGATTGAAACCGACAACAAAATTTTTGCATGCTAGTCACAAGGTTTGGTTGTACATGGTTACACAATAGCTGCTCCCCATAAATGCCTTATTTTATCATGTTTTGTAAAGGATTTGTTTTCAACTATATGCTATCTACATACAACTGTGTTATACTCACCAACTTTTTAGTTGACTTTATTTTATTCATGTTTCAGGCCCCAATATGTGAGAGTGATTCAAGACGTGTTCAACATAGGTTTTGGACTTAGCAATTTAAATCAAGAACTTTATGAATTGTTTTATGTTTCTTGTTTGAATTTGGTTTGTACTCGGATTATTTGTAATGGAAATTTAACTTTAATATATTTCAATTTAGTCAACCATGAGCTATGAACAGTCTTACATGTCCCGCCCCGATGATTCCGCCATCGGTCGGGGTGTGACAGATTGGTATCAGAGCCTTGGTTATAGGTTATTAGGTTATTAGACACCTTGACCTAGACTATAACTATAGGACACCCACTTATACTATGTTTCATGATTTCTGTGCTATGTGTTACATGCTATGTGCTATATGTTATATGTTACATGTTTAGTATGATTACTTTTTATTGCATTATGATGACTTATGTGTTTTAAATCCATGACTCATTAGGATCTTCTTAAATAATAATTAAATAAATAATATCATTTCCTATATTCTAAAACCTCATAATATTTCTATCTTCTTTTCTATCTTTATCCTTTCTAAGCATGTGGAAAACTCTTGAAGCAAAAATCTTTAAAATATTTTTTTTTATTTCTTCGTTAAGGTTTTTAAACTTGTTAAATTATTTGAGGACACGTGCAATCTGGAAGGGTGACACCTGTATTTTGGGTTTTCTGTCTAGGAAAGCATTTCGCATAAATCCCAATCAACCGAGGGACCCATATGCTTTCCTGGGAATTCCCGAGATGAGTGTTTACTTATAGGCTAAAGCATGTCTCCTTGAAATTTATATAAGTTTAATTAACCTTAATGTGTCATGGTATTCAAGTGATTTTGTCACTTTTGAGTACAATCCAAACTAAGAATATCTATTTTTATTTTTGTTACCTCATTCTATTAAATCCTATCAAATCTCATAAGTTCTCAAAATTTTTCTTGTCTTGTGACAATCTGTAGAATGCCTCCTCGTCGTGCTCCCGCAACCAACGCCAACACCGACATTGCTGCTATTCTCACCCAATTGGTGACACAACTCACCCAAGCAAATGGTGCCACCAATGGCAACAATGGTGGAAATGGAAGCAATAGTGGTAATAATGGTGGAAATGGTGGAAATGGTGGTAACAATCCACCTCAATGCTCCTTCAAGCACTTCAACTCGTGCAATACCCTAAAGTTTTATGGAACCGAAGGAGCTACTGGACTCCTTCAATGGTTTGAAAGCATTGAGAATACCTTTCTCAATAGTGACTGTCCCGACAACCTCCGTGTTCGTCATGCTACAAGTGTCCTACAAAAACGGGCACTTACATGGTGGAATGGGGAGAAAAGAAATAGGGGTGTTGATGTAGCTATGGCCTTACCTTGGGATGAGGTCAAAAGGCTTATGACCGAGGAGTTCTGTCCTTGAAATGAACTGAAAAAGTTAGAAGCTGAATTTTGGGATCTTGCCCAAGATAGTGGGGAAAGCTTAGCATATACAACTCGGTTCCATGAGTTGAGTCTTCTAGTGCCTCACATGGTCACTCCTTTGTCCCGTTGTATCGAGAAGTATATTGGTGGGCTACCAAGACAAATCCAAGATACTGTCTTAGGTAGAAATCCTGCTACTCTGGAGGATGCTATTCGTCTATCTGCTACCTTAACTGATAATCATGTGAAAGCTGGAACTCTTACCAAAAAGGGTTCTAAGATAGTTTCTGAAACCACAACCCCTCCTACTCACAACAAAGAAGCCACAACCGAGCCCTCTCGCAATAATAGAAAGAGGAAGGTTAGAAATTTTGTTGTGGTTACTCCTGCCGTTCCCGTCAACCAAGCTGCACCTATGATTCAAGCGCGGGCTAAAAAGCCATATGTTGGGATCTACCCTCTTTGTGCCACCTGCAATTTTCATCATCCTCAAAACATCCCATGTCGCCTTTGTACTTATTGTCGGAGATATGGTCATACGGTCAGTGTTTGTAGGACCAAAGCCCTTACGGGCCAAGTCAACCCTCCAAACCGAACCGTACCTCAAGTGGCTAACCAAGGTGCTCCCGCCATTGCTAATGGACGTGCTTGCTATGAGTGTGGTGACCCGACCCATTTTCGTGATCAATGTCCAAGACTTGCAAATGCTAGACAAGGTGGAGCTCATGGGCGTGCGTTCAACATAAACGCCAACGAAGCTCAAGCCAACAATGACGTGGTCAATGGTACGTTTCTTGTTAATAGTCAATATGCCTCCATTTTATTCGATACCGGAGCCGATAAAAGTTTTGTGTCACTTAATTTTGAACCTTTACTTGCAAAGACTCGGTCCCAATTAGAGAAAACATTTACCGTTGAAGTAGCAAATGGTGACTCCCTTACAATTGAGTCCATTATCTATGATTGCTCTTTAGAACTTAATGATCACACATTCCCAATCAACCTTGTTCCAATGCCACTAGGAAGCTTTGATATTATCATAGGTATGGATTGGCTATCAAATCATCATGCCGAAGTCATTTGCTTTGAAAAGTGTATCCAAATTCCGCTACCATCGGGAGAAACCTTAAGAGTTTTTGGTGAAAAGCCTTGCAAGGGACTTAAGTTGATGTCGTGTACTACCGCCCAAAAGTACTTACGAAAGAAGTACATTGCTTTCTTAGCTCACATTGTTCAAAAGGATGTCAAGGAGAAGAGTATCCAAGACATTCCTATTATTCGAGATTTTCCCAAGGTTTTTCCTAAGGATTTATCCGGTCTTCCTCCCGTTCGTCAAGTAGAGTTCCGCATTGATCTTATACCTGGAGCTAACCCCGTTGCTAGAGCTCCCTATCCTCTTGCACCATCTGAAATGCAAGAACTTGCAAGTCAACTTCTAGAACTCTCCGACAAGGGATTCATCCGTCCGAGTCATTCACCGTGGGGTGCACCCGTCTTATTTGTTAAGAAGAAGGATGGATCATTTCGCATGTGTATTGACTACCGCGAACTCAACAAACTTACTATCAAGAACCGTTATCCTTTGCCTAGAATCGATGATCTATTTGATCAACTTCAAGGTTCTACTTGCTTCTCGAAGATCGATCTTCGATCCGGTTATCATCAGCTTCGTGTTCAAGAAGATGACATTCCTAAGACTGCTTTTCGAACAAGGTATGGTCATTACGAGTTCATGGTTATGCCTTTCGGGTTAACCAATGCACCCGCAGTCTTCATGGATCTTATGAATCGTGTGTGCAAACCGTACCTTGATAAATTCGTGATTGTCTTCATTGACGATATCTTAATCTATTCCAAGACTAGAGCCGACCATGAAGAACATCTTAGATTGGTTTTGGATCTCTTAAAGAAGGAACAACTTTATGCCAAATTCTCCAAATGTGAATTTTGGCTAAAGGAAGTTCAATTTCTTGGTCACATTGTCAATGATAAAGGAATTCATGTTGATCCTGCTAAGATTGAAACGATTAAGAATTGGAATGCCCCGAAGACTCCTACCGAAGTTCGTTCCTTTCTTGGTCTTGCGGGTTATTATCGTCGTTTCATCTCAAACTTCTCAAAGATTGCTGTCCCTCTTACCGCTTTGACCCACAAGTGTAAGACTTATGAATGGGGACCGAAACAAGAAGAAGCTTTCCAAACCCTCAAACAAAAGTTGTGCAATGCTCCTATATTGACTCTCCCCGATGGAATCGATGATTTAGTTGTCTATTGTGATGCTTCTAACCAAGGTCTTGGTTGTGTTCTCATGCAACGAGGCAAAGTAATCGCTTATGCATCAAGGCAACTCAAAGTTCATGAGAAGAATTATACGACGCACGATCTCGAGTTGGGTGCGGTCGTATTCGCGTTAAAGATTTGGAGACATTACCTATATGGCACGAAATGTGTGGTGTTCACCGACCACAAAAGTCTTCAACATATTTTCAACCAAAAAGAACTCAATATGAGGCAACGACGTTGGGTCGAACTCCTTAACGACTACGACTGCGAGATTCTCTACCATCCCGGCAAAGCGAATGTTGTAGCCGATGCTTTGAGTCGAAAGGACCATGTTATGCTTCATTGTGCCCGTATTCAAACCGATATTCAAACCCATATCTTAGAAGCTCAACATGTCTCGGTAACTGAGGGTAACATGTATGAAGAAATGTCGTGTGGTGTTGAACTTCTTCTTGAATCAAAACCCAATGGCCTACTATATTACTTGAACCGTATTTGGGTTCCCGATTGCGATGATCTCCGCACATTTCTCATGAACGAGGCTCATAAGACTCGTTATTCTATTCATCCTCGTGCGGATAAAATGTACCAAGATCTTCGCCAACAATATTGGTGACCCGGTATGAAGAAAGACATTGCTCTTTATGTGGCCAAATGCTTAACCTGTTCCAAAGTCAAAGCCGAACATCAACGTCCTTCTGGTTTGTTTGAACAACCGGAAATTCCCGTGTGGAAATGGGAGAACTTAGCCATGGATTTTATTACCAAACTCCCTCGCACCTCAAGTGGTTATGATAGTATTTGGGTGATCATTGATCGACTCACCAAATCTGCTCATTTCTTGCCTATCCGTGAAGACTATCGGGTTGAGAAACTAGCCCGAATTTACATTGATGAAATTGTGAGCCGTCATGGCGTTCCCTTGAACATAATATCTGATCGAGATGCCCGGTTCACTTCTCGATTTTGGCAATCTCTCCAAACTGCCCTTGGTACACGATTGGATTTGAGCACGGCTTACCATCCCCAAACTGATGGTCAAACCGAGCGAACAATCCAAACACTTGAAGACATGCTTAGAGCTTGCGTAATCGATTTTGGTGGCAATTGGGATTCACATCTACCCCTCATTGAGTTCTCTTACAATAATAGCTACCACACAAGTATCAACATGGCCCCATTCGAAGCTCTCTATGGTCGCAAGTGTCGTTCTCCTATCTGTTGGAACGAGATTGGTGAAGCACAAATCACCGGTCCCGAGTTAATTCAAGAAACATTCGACAAGATTATTCAAATCCGTGACAATATTCGAGTAGCGAGGAGTCGGCAAAAGAGTTATGCCGACAAACGTCGAAAACCCTTGGAATTCCAAGTCGGTGATCTTGTTCTTCTTAAGGTGTCTCCATGGAAGGGCGTGATCCATTTTGGAAAGAAAGGCAAGTTAGCACCTTGCAATGTTGGTCCATTCAAGATCCTTGAAAGGATTGGGAAAGTGGCTTACAAGCTCGAGTTACCTCCATCTCTTGGCAATGTGCATCCTACATTTCATGTATCTAATCTGAAGAAGTGTCTCGCTGATGAAAATCTCCATATACCGCTTGACGACGTGCGCATTGATGAAACGATGCACATCGTTGAGAAGCCGGTGGAAATTATGGATCGTTAAGTCAAGCAGCTCAAGCGAAGTCGCATTCCTATCGTTAAAGTTCGTTGGGAATCTAAGCGTGGTCCCGAATTCACTTGGAAACGAGAAGACCAAATGAAGCTCAAGTACCCTCATATTTTTACTAATACTGTTGCATCCTCTAGCTAAATTTCGGGACGAAATTCTCTCAACATGGGGAGACTGTAACATCTTTGAATTTAGTATTCATATTTCAATTCAATGTAATGCAATTTCAAATTCAATGTTTGTGCACTGCCTTATTATTTTGTTGTTTACCTTAAACGAAATGCCATGATTCAATACAAATTTACAAGTCTTGCTCGATTATATACATTTAAACACTATACAAGAAACTATTTTATTCAAACTTATCAAAACTGAAAAGTCAAGGACTAAAGTTGAAAAATGTCAAGAAACCCTAGTATAGCACGGTCGTGCTTCGTCCTAGCACGGTCGCGCCAAGTGCTTTGGCACGGTCGCGCGACCTGCTTTGGAACGATCGCGCCCGGTGCCTAGGCACGGTCGTGCCATATTTAGGCACGGTCGCGCCTGTGTAACAGCTGAAACGTAACTGCAACTTTAATCGCCCGATCGTTCGAATTCGTAACAGTCATACGTTTGTTTTCCCTTAACAATTGTATTACCACTTTTTTCAAATTCTCAAAACGCCTCAGTTTCATTTCAACAATTCAAGAAAAACTCTCTCAGTTCAAGAAAAACTCTCTCAAGCTTTTTCGATCAGAATTATCTCAAGCAATCCAGTCAATCGTTTCCCAAATCATCTCTGAATCATCCGAAGCCGCTGAAGCATTCGGAACCGCAACAGAAGTCGCCGGAAACCAGTCTTGCCGTCGCCGGAACTTCCTCCCTACCGTTCTTTATCAATTCGCTGCTGTTCAGGGTAATTAAATCCTTTAATTCATTCATTTCAGTATCTGTATCGAAAGCCCCTATTCAATTTGGGCTTCCATTATAGAAATCGATCCGAATCAGAACTCATGCGTTATTAAAAATGATTTAATCGAACCCCTACTTAGACGCGATGTACATACAATTAGATTATACGAAAATACTTGTAATAAACCATTAATCAAAAGCCCTAACAATTCCAACGTTTAAAATACAAGAATTTGTAAATTCGTGTCTGATTTTGAAAAGACACGGTCGCGCTAATCATCTAGCGCGGCCGTGCCTCATGTAACGCGGTCGTGCCGACTAGCAGCGCGGTCGTGTCCTCCTGTCCAGACCTAGTCATGCCTTTCGGGCTAGTCTCAGCTGTGTCTAAAGATCATAGACACGACCGTGCCGGGCCAAGGCACGGTCGTGCCTGTTGACTTGTCTAGATTGTGCTCCTGTTGATCAACCTGGTCGCGCCCCGACTAGGGCGGTCGCGCCCGTGGCTTGAGCGCGATCGTGCCCTTCCGAGGCACGGTCGTGTGTGACTCAGAAACCGTAACAGAATTATAATTTTATATTTTTCGATCAATAAATGTTTCGATTTTATAAAAATATGTTTACTGAATTTAAAAATGGATTAAAAGTTTAATCTTGACATAAATATAATTTATTTAAAAGTTTATAAAAAAAATTTATATTTATTATCTTACACTTAAATGATATTGTAAATAATTAAGTTACAAAATTTATAAATAAATAAGATAATGATTATTTATTTAATTTACATTTAAATCAAAATCATTTATTTATTTATACTTAATTACAATTAATATTTACATTATTTCATAAACTATAATTATATATTTATTCCATTATCCCATTTAAACCTAATCAAGTTGTTTCAAAAATATTTTTACTTCAAACTCTATATATTT
Source organism: Smallanthus sonchifolius (assembly GCA_023525975.1). NCBI lineage: Eukaryota > Viridiplantae > Streptophyta > Magnoliopsida > Asterales > Asteraceae > Smallanthus > Smallanthus sonchifolius. The sequence goes on from CM042025.1 coordinate 32,876,378, forward strand.
TATTCAATACTTTTAAATACAAATAAATAGTTTTATACACAAATTCACCTTTCATTTAGACTTAAACTTTATGCATCTATTTGATTCAATACACATTACTCTTTAGGTTAAATTGTGCATTTCGAGGATCATATTTGCTATCTATAATCCTTGTTAGCTACACTTCCATACCAAGTGAGTATTCACAACCCCTTTTTACTCTTTTACACTTTTGGGGTGGAACATGAACTCTATACACATTACACATTACACATTTACATTTACACAAACAACACAAGTGCAAAAATCCTATTTACATACATGTGTGTAAAATTTGAGCTTTGTGCCCGAGTGCTAGGTGTGCTAACCTTTGTATGCTCTTATGTGCAATCATTAACTATACAAGCCGACGGTTTTCAATGATAGATCTATTGAGTCTGACAAACCCACCCATGGTGCGCGGTGATTGAAACCGACAACAAAATTTTTGCATGCTAGTCACAAGGTTTGGTTGTACATGGTTACACAATAGCTGCTCCCCATAAATGCCTTATTTTATCATGTTTTGTAAAGGATTTGTTTTCAACTATATGCTATCTACATATAACTGTGTTATACTCACCAACTTTTTAGTTGACTTTATTTTATTCATGTTTCAGGCCCCAATATGTGAGAGTGATTCAAGACGTGTTCAACATAGGATTTGGACTTAGCAATTTAAATCAAGAACTTTATGAATTGTTTTATGTTTCTTGTTTGAATTTGGTTTGTACTCGGATTATTTGTAATGGAAATTTAACTTTAATATATTTCAATTTAGTCAACCATGAGATATGAACAGTCTTACATGTCTCGCCCCGATGATTCCGCCATCGGTCGGGGTGTGACACAAATCAACTCTAGCTGAAATGACCAAAGAGGACAAGCTCGAACCTTCTTTCAACAACAAGAAGTGTAAGCTTAGGAACTTTGCTGTCGTTACTCCTGCTGTACTAATCAATCAAGTTGCTCCTGTGGTCCAAAACATGATCAAAAAGCCATATGTGGGCAACAATCCCCAATGCAACACTTAAAAGAACCATCACTTCCCAAATGTACCGTGTCGTCTATGCACCAACTATGGAAGGTATGGTCATGTGGCCAAGACCTACGATCTAGGCCTCCTGTTAACCAAGTCAACCAAGGAAACCGAGCCAATCAACAAATTTCTAACTAAGTTCCACCGGCTATTGCAAATGGGCGTGCATGTTTTGAGTGTGGTGATCCAAACCACTTTTGGAACCATTGCCCAAGATCTGCTAATGTAAACCAAGGTGGTGCTCGTGGGCGTGCTTTCAACATAAACGCCAATGAAGCCCGAGCCAACAACGATGTTGTTAATGGTACGTTTTCTCGTTAATAATCAATATGCTTCCATTTTATTTGATGTCGGTGCCGATAGGAGTTTTGTATCACATAAATTTGAGCCCTTGCAAAAACACGAAATAAGTTAGAGAAAACATTTACTGTTGAGGTAGAGGATGGAAACCCCATCACTACTGACTCCATTATTCGTGATTGTTCCCATAAGCTTAATGAACACACCTTTCCTGTCAACCTCATACCAATGCGACTAGGAAGCTTCGATATCATCATAGGTATGGATTGTTTATCTAACCACCATGCTGAAGTCATTTGCTTTGAGAAGTGCATTTGAATTCCTCTTCCATCGGGCGACACGTTAAGAATCTTTGGTGAAAAGCCATGTAGTGGACTCAAACTCATGTCTTGTACTATGGCCCAAAAGTACTTACAAAAGAAGTACATAGCCTTCTTAGCCCATGTTGTTGAAAAGAAGAAAAAGGGAAGAGTATTCAAGACATTCTTGTCATTCGGGATTTTCCCGAAGTGTTCCCCGAAGATCTATCCAGTCTCCCACCCGTTCGACAAGTGGAGTTTCGTATCGATCTCGTACCAGGAACTAATCCCGTAGCCAAAGCTACATACGACTCGTACCTTCCGAAATGCAAGAACTTGCAAGTCAACTCCAAGAACTCTCCGATAAAGGTTTCATGCGTCCAAGTCATTCTCCATGGGGTGCACCAGTCTTGTTTGTAAAGAAGAAGGATGGTTCATTCCGTATGTGCATTTACTACCGCGAGCTTAACACACTTACTATCAAAAACCGTTACCATTTCCTAGTATTGATGATCTCTTTGACTAACTCCAAGGTTCAACTTGTTTCTCGAAGATTGATCTTCGATCCGGTTATCATCAACTTCGTGTACACGATGAAGGCATTCCAAAAACTGCCTTTCATACAAGATGCGGTCACTACAAATTTATGGTTACGCCCTTTGGGTTGACCAATGCACCCACGGTTTTCATGGACCTCATGAACCATGTATACAAACCCTACTTAGATAAATTCATGATCGTCTACATAGACGACATCTTGATCTACTCCAAAACTAAAGTGGATCATAAGCAACATCTTAGGTTGATTTTGGACCTGTTGAGAAAAGAACAACTATATGCCAAATTCTTCAAGTGAGAATTTAGGTTAAAGGAAGTTCAATTCTTAGGCTATATTGTCAACGAGAAGGGAATACATGTGGATCCTTCTAAGATTGAAGCCGTAAAGAATTGGAGTACACCTAAGACCCCTACCGAAGTTCGTTCATTCCTTGGTTTAGCAGGTTATTACCGTCGATTTATCTCCAAGTTTTCTACGGTTGTTGTCCCTCTCACCTCTTTGACACATAAGGGTAAACCTTATGAGTGGGGACCAAAGCAAGAAGAATCTTTTCAAGCCCTCAAACAAAAGTTATGCAATGCTCCTATTATAACTCATCTTGACGGGAATGATGATCTTGTTTTCTATTGTGATGCATCCAATCAAGGTCTTGGTTGCGTTCATATGCAACGAGGCAAAGTGATCGCTTATGCATCCAGACAACTTAAGATTCATGAGAAGAATTATACGACGCACGATCTTGAGTTGGGTGCGGTCGTCTTCTCGTTGAAGATTTGGAGACACTATCTCTATGGCATGAAATGTGTGGTGTTTACCGACCACAAAAGTCTCCAACACATCTTCAATCAAAAGGAACTCAACATGAGGCAATGTCGTTGTGTTGAACTCCTTAACGACTACGATTGCGAGATTCGTTACCATCCCGGCAAAGCGAATGTCGTGGCCGATGCATTAAGTCGAAAAGAGCACGTTATGCTTCATTGTGTCCAAATTCAAACTGATATTCAAATTTGTATTCTTGAAGCTCAACGCGTCTCGATCACCGAGGGTAACATGTACGATGAAATGTCATATGGAATTGAACTTCAACTGGAAACCAAAACCCAATGACTTGCTTTATTACTTGGATCGTATTTGGGTTCTCGATTGTGATGACCTTCGTACGCTTCTTATGAACGAAGCCCACAAGTTTCGTTATTCCTTACATCCCGGTGCAGATAAAATGTACAAAGGCCTTCACCAGCAATATCGGTGGCCCGATATGAAGAACGACATGGCCCTTTATGTAGCAAAATGTCTAACATGTTCTAAAGTCAAAGCCGAGCATCGTCGTCCCTCCGGTTTGCTTGAACAACCGAAAATCCGCATGTGGAAATTGGAGAATTTACACATGGACTTTATCACCAAACTCCCTCACACCTCGAGTGGTCATGATATCATATGGGTGATCATTGACCGTCTAACCAAATCAGCTCACTTCTTGCAAATCTGTGCAGACTATCGAGTTGAGAAATTAGCTCGAATTTACTTTGACGAAATTGTGAGTAGTCACGGTGTTCCACTAAACGTAATCTCTAATCGAGATGCTCAATTCACCTCCCGATTCTGAAAATCCCTTCAAACTGACCTTGGAATATGAGTGGATTTAAGTATGGCTTATCATCCTCAGACTGATGGTCAAACCGAATGAACAATCCAAACTCTCGAGGATATTCTTAGAGCAAGTGTCATTGAATCTGGTGGCAATTGGGATTCCCATCTACCTCTCATTGAGTTCTCTTATACGAGTATCAACATGGCTCCTTTTGAAGCTCTTTATGGTCGCAAATGTCGTTCTCCTATCACATGGAATGGGATTGGTGAGACTCAAATCACCGGTCCCGAGTTAATCCAAGAGACATCTGACAAGATCATCAAATCCGTGACAATATTCGGGTAGCGAGAAGCCGGTAAAAGAGCTAAGCCGACAAATGACGAAAACCCTTGGAATTCCAAGTCGGTGACCTTGTGCTTCTAAAGGTATCTCCTTGGAAGGGCGTTGTTCGATTTGGGAAGAAAGGTAAGCTAGCACCTCGCTATGTGGGTCCATTCAAAATCCTTGAAAGGATTGGGAAAGTGGCTAACAAACTCGAGTTTCCTCAAGAATCTAGCAATGTGCATCCAACGTTTCACATATCCGACTTAAAGAAATGCTTAGCAGACAAGAATCTTCACATCCCACTTGACGAAGTGCACATTGACGACACGATTCACTTTGTTGAAAAACCCATGGAGATTATGGATCATGAGATAAAGCAACTCAAGAGAAGCCGTATTCCTATTCTCAAAGTCCGTTGCGAATCTAAACATGGCCCAGAGTTTACTTGGGAACGTGAGGAACAAATGAAGCTCAAGTACTCGCATCTCTTTCCTGATTCAGTAACCCCCACTAGTTGAATTTCGGGACGAAATTCCCTTAACGTGGGAATATTGTAACATCCATGATTTTCCTGTACCTTGTTTTATGCAATAATGACAATTTCAATTAGTATTAAATTCAAAGTTTCAATCTTTGCAGTTACATATTATTTACCTACTATATATATATACATATTTATACTTGGTTATAATAAATAAATCAACGATAAAGCTTATGAATTTTTAATCATATATTTATAACTTTATATATATATGTATGTATATATTTATATATGTAAATATATATATATGATTTTATTAAATAAACAATTTATACAATTTGTAATTTTTATAAAGATGGAATTTATTCCTTTATAAAATATTTATAATAAAAGAATTGATGTTTAGTTTTTATAAATTTTATAAAATCAATCTTATTAATAATTACAATGATTTTAAAAAAATAAAATTGACCATGAACCCCATCCTTTAGCCTTGAACTCCCTTGAACTCGTTTGGACCCGTGAATGAACCTCCTCACCCTTCAATTTGAAACTTTTCATACTTTTGACCCCAAATCCCTCAATTTTGACTTCATAAAGTCAACAGGAACGAAAATTCGTTTCAAAACCAACGAATTCATGTGTAATAACTTCTAATAATCATGAATAAACGTTTAAATGGTTGTTTCGAACGTGTTTGATAAATCAATTACAACAATTTAATGATTAAACTCAAGATTTAATCCCGAAACCGTCCTAATCATAACTCGGATTCAATTCGCATGTTTGGTGTGAAATTGAAGCTATAATTAAGTTCATTTGTTGAATATCAAAGTTCGATCAATTCATATCATGCATCGGTAATTCGAAAAATTACCGGGTCACACAGCAGTCCGGTCACACACGAACGTTGGTGATATCTAAATATGATTTAGAATATAAAAAATTATACATAACATAGCGAATTATTATTTCAAGTCAAAAATAAAAGTTTGAGAATTTTTAACGAACGTTTTGTTTTAAACACAGTTCGGATAACACTGTATATTACACTGTTATTTGTTGATGCATACAAAAATTAAATTAATTATTACAAATTATTAATTATATAAATTAATTAATTATTTTTAAAATCAAATTTAATCACTAAAATCTTTTAAAATCTCCATTATCCACTCCCACACTCCAACACAACATCATTATAACCACCCTACATTTACACCCTACATCTTACACCACCAATCCACCACCATCCACCACCCTACATTAATAATTATTTTATTTTTTTATTATTTAAAATCCTCCATCTCTCTCTCCTCCCACACTATAAATACCACCCCATACAATTTTATTTTTCACACCATTCTTCTTCACTAACTCAAGAGAATTCTCCTTCCCCTCTCTCCCTCTTGCCATTTTCGGCCACCAACACCATACACACATCCACCATTTATTTTTTTATTTCGAGATTCAAGTGTTCAAGCCTCATTTGGTGTTTTCTCAACTGCTAGGATCAAAGCCTTCAACTTTTTTGATCGTTCTAAGTTGGAAACCTATCTTATTTAGCTTTTTATTTCTTTGATTCAAGTATTATATCTTAATCATAAGACCCAACAACAACTTACATTCTTTTATAAAATAAACCTAAATATGTAACGTGCATCATGTAAAAATTAGTTTGTATACTTTCTTTACGATATATTGCATCTATATATCTTATATGATACATGCATGTTGATGGATCATCATTTTGATTACATGCATGTTGATGGATCGTGTTTCTAATATTAGTAACTTTGTTGTTTATAAAAATGGGTTTTATACTAGACGTAGATCTTTTGTCATTTGAATTTTTAAAAAGTATTTCTATATAAAATATAAATAAATTTTATGTTTATGTCATCATTTTTACTACATTCAAGTCATTAGAATCATTTTCTATTTAAGGAAACTTTGTTAAATCAAAAACCGAGTTTTTATCCTTGTAATGGTGTTGATGATGAAACTATTTTTGTTAATATTCAAACACCTATTTTTAAACTCCTGGATGATTTAAAAATACCTTATTTATTTGCATGCATATATCTTTAAACATGACTAAATATCATTTGGATATTGTATAATATTTCAATAATGAAAAAAATATATATATCTTAATATTTCAAAAGTATATTTTATGACATGCATGATTTTCATCATACGATCTAACATTAATATTTATTTTTGGGAAATAAATATATTTTTATCTATTCTAACAAGTCACCAACGTGTCGTCAAGTCAAACATGGTCAAACCCAAAAAGATAAAAACATTTTACAAAGAGTCGAGTTGGGTGGATTGATCGCATAATCAAGCACAACATTTCATAGAACTTGGGTCCTTACATATTATAGGACATGTGTAGTTCGGGAATTTTCACGTATCTAGTACTTACACTACTCATACTAGGTGAGTTACATAGCCCCACATTTTACATTTTTACATTTTTGGGGTGAGACACGATTACAATTGAACTATTTGCATTTTATACAATTCAAACATCGTGTACATGTGTGTATCTTTGTGCCTTATGCTTGAACACTATGAACTAAACTACATTTATAACAAGTACAATCATTAACTATGTACAAGCCAACGTTAACAATGATAGATCTATTGCATTTGACAAATCCACCTAGGTAGGTTGATTACTTACCGATAATACACAAGGGTAAAATTGAGTGTTATGCCTAACATGTCACAAGGTTTCATTGTGCACCAGGTTTTCTATAGTGGTTCTCCATAATTGCCTATTTATACCATGTTACATATGAATTATACATAACATTTTGAACATTATTTATAGAGTCAAAACTTATGTATGCTCACCAACTATTTTTAGTTGACTTTGTTTCCATCATGTTTCAGGTGCAAATGTTTGAGATCATATGCAAGATTCTTCACTTAGGATCGAGGCATAGTTGAAAATGAAATTGAACTTTTGATGTATTATGTTTTGGATGTTTGTTTGAACTCATGTGTGAAATCTTGGTTTATTAATTTATATGTATTTTAGTATGATCATGAGCTTATGAACAGTCTCCATGTACCGACCCGACGTATTCCTCCGTCGGTTGGGGTGTGACAGATGTCGTTCGGACTCACCAATGCACCTGTATTATTCATTGACATGATGAACAGAGTCTGCAAGCCCTACCTTGACAAGTTCGTGATAGTGTTCATCGATGATATATTCACGAAGCAAGAGTGAACACGAGCAACACTTAAAGGTATTTTTAAAACTACTCATGAAAGAAAAACTTTATGCAAAGTTTTCCATGTGTGAATTCTGGTTGAGTGAAGTACACTTCTTGGGTCATGTAGTGAACGAGAAGGGTATCCACGTATATCCAAGTAAGATCGAAGCAGTTAAACAATGGGAAGCACCAAAAACGCCTTCCGAAATCCGATCATTTTTGGGTTTAGTCGGTTATTACCATCAATTCTTAGAGAATTTTTAAAAAATCGCCCAATCCTTGACCCAGTTAACCCAAAAGGATAAAAAGTTTGAATGGGGACAGAAACAAGAGGAATCGTTTAAGTTGTTGTAACAAAAACTGTGTAATGCCCCTATTTTAGCACTTCCCGAACGCAATGATGACTTCGTCGTATATTGTGACGCGTCAGAACAAGGTCTTGGTTGCGTATTGATGCAAAAAGATAAAGTCATTTTCTACGCATCACATCAACTCAAAGTTCATGAGAAGAACTATACTACTCATGATCTAGAATTGGGAGCGGTCGTTTTCGCACTCAAAATCTTGAGACATTATTTGTACGGTACTAAATGCCTTATTTATACCAACCATAAGAGTCTTCAGCACATTCTTGATCAGAAGATGTTGAATATGAGACAGAGAAGATGGATAGAATTGCTTAATGACTACGATTGCGAGATCCGATACAATCTAGGAAAGACTAAAAGCCATGCTCTGAGCTGAAAATAGAGAGTTAAGCCCACTCAAGTACGTGCATTAGAAATGACAGTCCAAACTAGCTTAAAGGCCATAATTTTGAATGCACGGAAAGAAGTTCTTCGAAAGGATAATCTGAAGGGTGAACTCTCATGTGGAGCAGAAAAAGAGTTGTAACATAAATCCGACGAAATCCTATACTTCTAGAACTGGATATGGATTCCAGACTCATGCGACCTGAGGGAACTAATTATGGAGGAAGCACATAAGTCTCGATATTCTATTCACCCTGGAGCCGAAAAAATGTACAAGGACCTCAAAGAGTATTATTGGTGGCCAGGAATGAAGAAGGAAATTGCACTATATGTCGAAAAATGCCTAACTTGTTCCAAGGTTACAGCAGAACATCAAAAACCGCCTGGATTGCTGCAACAACCTGAGATCTCACAATGGAAATGGGAGCAAATCTCTATGGATTTTATAACAAAGTTACTAAGGAAATCCAGTGGCCATGACTCCATTTGGGTTATTATCGATCGTTTGAAGAAATCTGCATACTTCCTGCCGATCAGGGAAGACTATCAGAAGGAGAAGTTAGCCAAATTATATGTGAATGAAGTGGTAGCTAGACATGGATTACCTATCTCTATTATCTCGGACCGAGATAGTCGATTTACTTCCAAATTTTGGCAATCTCTATAAAAAGCTCTAGGGACACGTTTAGATCTAAACACGGCTTACCATCCCCATACTGATAAACAAGGTGAGAGGACAATACAAAACCTAGAGGACATGTTGAGAACATGTGTGGTCGATTTTGGCGGAAGTTGGGAAGCTCATCTGCCACTAATCGAGTTTTCGTACAATAACAGTTATCACGCCAGTATCAAGTGTGCGCCATTTGAAGCGTTGTATGGACACAAATGTCGGTCACCTATCTGTTGGACCGAGCTTGGTGATAGCCAACTAACTAGTGCGGATATCGTTCAAGAAACCACCGATTAGATCATCCAAATCAAGGAAAGAATAAAGACTGCCAGAGTTCATCAGAAAAACTATGCGGACAAACGCAAAAAGCCTTTAGAATTTCAAGTTGTTGATTGAGTCATGCTAAAAGTATCACCCTGGAAGGGCGTAGTACGCTTCGGTAAGAAGGGTAAGATCGCCCCAAGATACATTGGACCCTTTCAGATTCTACAAAGAATCGGTCCGGTTGCAAGGAATCTTAAGTTACCTCAAGAACTCCGGGGAGTGCATGACACGTTTCAGGTGTCGAACCTAAAGAAATGTCTAAATGACAAAACTTTTCTAATGCCATTAAATGAAGTTCGAATAGATGATACACTGCACTTCATCGAAGAACCAGTTGAAATCATGGATAGAGATGTCAAGAAACTTAAGCAAAGTCGTATACCGATTGTAAAAGTCAGGTGGAACTCGAAAAGAGGCCCATAGTTTACATGTGAACGAGAGGATCAAAAGAAACTCAAGTACCATGCTCTCTTCAAGGAAACCTTAGTCTCCACCAACTCAAGTTGAGTTTCGGGACGAAATTCTTTTTAACTAGAGGAGACTGTGACAACCGTCAAATTATCAGGTCTTCATTATGTATTATATCTAGTTTATTTGTAATTCTATGTGCACTATTTAAAACTAGTCAATTTATAACGAATTATTATGAAGGATACATTTCAATTTGATAAGAAATCAAAGTTTAACACTAGGACTCTATGATCATTGGTGATGAGGCAACAAATACATTGAACCGACTAAGGGGCTGCTTTGTTCGTTAAGAGCTGAACCATTAACAGCTCTGAATGGTTTATTGACTGTTTGATAGCCTCTTAATGATTCCCTTAAAAGGCTACATCTGAATAGGTCAGAGGTAGGGGGTGTTTGTTTCAGATTTTGTCAGCCTCTTAATAGTTCATCCAGCCTCTTAATGGTTCACCATAGAAACCATGTTGAACCATTCTGAGCTCTTAATAGTTCAACTCTTAATGACCCAAGCAGCCCCTAAGGGGTTGGATAAATCTCAAGTTTGATGAACTATTAAGAGGCTAGCAAAATCTGAAACAAACACCCCCACCTCTGACCGATTCAGAGGTAGCCTCTTAATGGAATCATTAAGAGGCTATCAAACAGCCGCTAAGTGTTATACAAAGAATACAAGTTAGTAATATAAGAAATATTACATGAATTTCCTATTAGTTCATAGCGACGCAAATTAATTTTTAATGCTCTATTTTATAAATTCGGGTTAATTCATTGGTATTTTTATAAACCAAACTAACGTCTATATAAATATGTATGTATATATATTAGAAGCAATACAAACCTCATAACATCCTCCTTCATTATTTTTAGACCAATAGATGGATTTACGATGACATACATGATTATTTTTGTAAAAATAAAGATGCACACACACACACACACACACACACACATATATATATATATATATATATATATTTGCATTCCTAATCGCTTAATCACTTACTAACAACTCATATAATATTTATAAACATGTCTAAACAAGAGTATTCTTTATATAAACCCAATCTTTTATAAAACTAAATAGATGCATCCATATCTTTTATAAAAACTCAAGATTTTTATAAAAATAAACATGCACATGCATCTTATTCTACACAAACAACCATGTAACCAATATTTTGTCTTGTACCATTTGTCTCCCATCTCCACTTCCCCCTATTTCGGGCGAAACCCACCTCCCACCTCACCATTTCCTTTGAACTTAACACAAGTTCAAACATACACAAACTCTCATGCAAGACCACTTGATTAGGGTGTTCGGTGGAGGATTTCCACACTATAAATAGAGGTGTAAGTGAAGCAAAGAACTTGCATCATCCCACTCTCCCTCTCCCTTTCCTCTCTCGACTGTAACCCTCCATACACACACACACTTACATTTTTGAAGATCAAGAACTTATACCATTCAAGGAGCTTCATTTGGTGAGTTTATTCAAGCCTTGCACACACATTCCATGCACTCACAACAATCTAGCATCATAAACTCATAGTTCCATACATATACATTAGCATAAACGATGCATATATATATGTATATATATATATATCACCACATAAAATAACACTTGGATGATGGTGTTCTTTATAACCCTTCGTTCTATTTATGTGTTTTGTTGAAGGATACATGTTCATGAAGTTATATGTTCATGTGTGACTTACCTAGCAAGTCCGAGGTAGTGTCCTATGATACAAGAAAACATACGAACGATTATCATTGACATATGAACGTGAAAGGTGTTATCAAATATATATAAGTAACAATCATTTTATATGAATTTATGCATTCATACAAGTCCCTTATCATTATGTAAGTGTATATATATATATGTAACTATAAGTGTACTAACTTCATAAACATGCATCATCTTACCTAAAACCCTAGAACAAGAACCATTGTTAAAACCCGGTAATGTACTATCAACGCCCAGAGCTAAGGATACTTATTTTAGAATTTCATACACTAAATGCATATAATCATAGGTTGTGCATCAAGAAACACTAGATATAAGTTCCAAGTAGTGATTGACCCGGTGAAAATGGTAATATCATTTCTTAATTTTTGCAGTTTTTGCTAGCGGGAAGTATTTCGACAGAAATTTTTGAGCTAAATCATCCCATGTTATGATTGACCCAGTAGTAAGAGAGTTTAGCCATGCCTTAGCTCGTTCTTTTAAGTAGAAGGGAAACATTCAGAGTCAAATTGCGTCAATCGAAACTCCGTTTAGTTTGAAACTGTCACAAATTTTAAGGAAAGTGCATGATGATTTAGAGTCGAATTGCGTCAATGTGGTCATGTGGATCTTCATCGGGTAATCCATGGAAAATGCGTGATGATTGGATCATATGAATGACATATGAATTGATCTCGAAGTTGTTAGCGTCAACCGTCGGCATTGTGATGCTAGACCCCATAGCTTCAAGTAACAGTCTTGCAAAGTCGGAAATAGTGCGGTTTTCTACGCCAATTTTTCTAGCACGGTTTTCTCGTAATCGGCGATGAAAGAATCTTTCGGGGACTTCTAAAGCTTGATATAAACCAGTAGTAGAGCTATGGATCATACACTACCTGCAACAATCATAACAGAAAAACAAATGGGAAATATTAACGTTAAAAAGCTATTCTGGGAGTAAAAGCTAATCTTTCGGGCTCAACTCTTTGAATGCTATCTCTAAGTTGGTTTAAGACATCGAACTTAAATGATTAACTATTATTAGTAAAAGAGTGATTAGACTTTGTTCATCGGGAGGCGGTGCAACAATGGGACCATGTATAAAGACGTACCGTTCCCAACGTGAGTTCACCAATTCTTGGTATCATAAAAAGTTCGTATAAATCCGTACGATCTTATTTGTATTAACCAAGCCTTGGCTTATCAAAATATTCTTGTATAAAGATGTACAAATTTCAAGAGAAGTTTGGTTAAAAAGGTTTTACGGTCTTACGCTTTAAAATCAAGAACACTCACAAGCATAAATACAAGTTTAGAAGATAATAAAAAGCCCACTTAACAGGTGGTTTTAAAAGCGAATAAATAAAGACATAAACATACTACTAGATTAATACGTTAAACATTAACATACACCAAACTTCATCTTCACCCTAGCAATACAAAGAGCTTAGCCATGAATGGCCATACTAACTAGCATAATGCTGAGTTTCGTAGGCTCCCCTATTGCGGACAAAGAGGAGGAGCCTCTCTACTCTCTACTCTAATCTAGGAAATACTCTCTTCTGGATACTTGATAGTGCTTCTTGAGGTATGGAAAGGTGTGTGAAACCAAGAACCCAAGCCATCTATTTATAGGCTTCAAAATATGCATTGCACAACCGTGCATTGGGTTGCACGGTCGTGCAAAGGCCTCGCGAATCAAAAAGGGTACAAATGGCAGTGTACTGGGTCCTTGCGGAGCAAGTCAAGGTTTCCACGACCGTGCAATGGGATGCACGGCCATGCAAGGCCAAGCCTACTCCTTGTTTCATCTTTTAGCTGCTTGTTGACTTGTTGTTAACCAATTTTGACTTCTTGGGGGTCAAAGCTCAGGAATGATCTTCTAAAAGGCTTGATTTCTTGGTGTTTTTGACTGGTTTTAGCTTTGTAAGGGAGCTCATGCATGATCAGACTTCTTGGGGGTCAAAACTCATGCATGCATGATCAAAACTCATTGGGGGGTCAAAACTCATGCATGCATGATCAAAACTCATTGGGGGTCAAAACTCATGCATGCATGGTTTTACCAATTTTGACTTCTTGGGGGTCAAAACTCATGCATGATCAGACTCATAACTAAAAACTTTTCAAAAGGTAAGGGAGCTCCAAGTGGTTTGGAAACTCCTGGATAACTCATGAGTCACTTATTCTATTTTTGTGTTTTTCTATTTTGGGATGATGGAATCCATGACAAGCCTACTAGAACTTTAATTATGCATAATCTATCACTCCTCAAAATGTTCACTCAACTCTTGGGTTATATATATGTGTAGATAATGTACGTCAAGCAGAACACTCAAGTTCGAATCGAATTTATGCAATGGTCATAAGCTTGTATACAAATGAAGTCTCCACCAACTAACTAAGTAATGTTCATGAATCAAGAGGACTATAAAAGGGTTGTAATGTGGCAAAAAGAAAATAAAGGGTGAAAATGAAAATCTTTTTGAATTTTTAGGGTTTTAAAAGGGTTTAAAGGGCTGCAGCTAATGTGGAACACACGGCTACGGCTTCATGAATTAAGATGGAAAATACTAATGGGTCCCTCTACAGTACTCAGATAACAAGGGTATAACTAATCTGAGGGCTCGTATATGGTCTGATTGCCAAGACTGATACTTCTTATCATGTTCAACTCTTCCCTCACTATGTACTACACATTACTGCCTTTTCGTATGGTTCTTTCGACATGTAACCTGATAGCACCTACTTTGATCAGATGTGTATACTCATGTTGGGAGTAAGTTTGATTTTTGCTGCATTTTCCATCGTGGCTCCAGTTACCACACTTCACACATTTGCAATATATTTTGGCTCTTCTATTGGCGGCGCTTTTTGACAAGCCGCAGAATGGTGGTAGTTGTTCTTACTTATGCCACCATTTCCTTACATCACTTGTTGCTTTGAAGACTTTTTCTCGGAGTTCGGGTGCTAATTCAGGCTTTGCTAAATGAATACAAGAAAGCCAATTGAAATCGAAAGAATGCATGTCCAGCTCTTTTAAGTCTAACTGGTAAAGGACCAACTTCTCTCTCTCTCTCTTTTTAAACATCAAGACTGCTTTGCCAATAAATCCTTTTCCTCAATTCCTTGAAATAATTTTTCCATATCTTCCTTGTAGATCGTTCGACTGTTTCTTCCTAATACATCCACTTTCTTCTATATATTCCAATTCCTTGAGTAAAACCGATCCTTTCCAAATTGTCTTAACGGTTGCAAACTTGGAATAACAACATAAGATAAACTAATAATTCTCCATCTTGAAGACAGTTAGCTAATAACTGATGTTTACAAAAAGCTGGTATGGGGATAAATGTGGGTAGTAGAAACGAAAAGGCTAAGGCTCAAATGGTTATCTAGGCGGATATTGTTTTTGGTATTTTGGGTTTAAGGATAATATATAAGTGTAATAAAGTCCTAGGTGCCTCAATCATTCCCATACAACTACTAGTTCATGGTCTTGATATGTTTAAGTCACCCAAGTTCTATTATGCACATAATTCGATTGAAAAATACTCAGTATACCAAACGAAAGAGTATGAGAAAATATGATAATAATAATGCTCATGAAAAGATCAGATTATTCTCACATGAAAAACGGATGGGATAGGGATTAGTGAATCGCTATGTATAATATCCATTTGTTTCTACTTGCCATGTTTCCATTTATTCCTTTTAGTTTATTTAAGCGCGAACTCAAAGAGGTTTAGATTTTTAGGGTTTAAAATTCTCAAAATTTTTAGGGTTTTTAGGAAAATAAGTTTTCAGTTAAAGTAAGGGTTTAGTCAAATGGCTAGAAAATCACGAGTTTAGTTTTACTGCTTTGAGGAAACAAGTTTGTCCTGAATCTCTAATTCCCACCACACAATTAAAACTGTGCTTTGCCCTTAATTTACAAATGCATGTAATGAAATGCTATGCAGGAATTTAAATGCATGAAGTTTTAAGGGAAAAGAAACCGGTACTCCCCCGGTCAATTCGGTGTATAACCTTTGGCCAATGCTTGGGATTATAGTCAATAATATGCCACAAACTTCTTATCAAATATCTCACAAATTTGATGTGGTTTTCTGACATCAAAGCTTGTAGAGGTGGATTGGAACTCCTCAAAGAAATAGAGAAACTACTTGGTGATGCAATGCTACTTGACACACAAAGAAAAACATAAAAACAGGAAACGGAAATAACAGGTAGTATTTAAGCTACTAAGGTCCTAGTATCGAGAAGGCATAGCTGGAGGCTGAAGTACGAGAAACTTAAAGTTGGAAAACCAAACCTGAGGTCCATGTGTTCTGCCGTATGCACCAGCTTCAAAATTTATTCATGATCATCGGGGTGCCTCCCGGAAGCGCCATGTTTATTTAAGGTTCGTTGGCCGAACCCGTACGTGCTTCATCAGTCTATCTTCGGGCAAGGGATTTGGATCTCCCCCGTGTCTCCCATTCCTTCCTTCCACTCCTTTTTCTTAGACAATTTCGGCTGCTGGTCCCAGTAGTTGTCAATCCAGTTAGTGTTGTTGAGATCCTTGTCGATATTTGGTTTCATTCCTTTGTTGATTTCCTTAGCTTTCTTAACTTGGTAGTCCATATTAGTGTCTATGAATTGTGCAATTTCAAAGGGATCATTGGATAAACATTCGTTACCCCCGATGTTGTAGGCTACCGATTGTTTTCCAACACAAAGTGTCTGAACACCTTCGTTCATGTCGATGGTTGCTCTAGCAGTGGCTAAGAATGGGCGACCCAAAATCAAAGGGACTGAATAGTTGGGCCTCATTTCTAAGACCATAAAGTAGGCAGGGAATAAAAACTTGCCGACTTTTACTAGTAAATTTTCAATAACTCCCATAGGTGATTTATTAGTTCCATCCTCAAGCTCAATAGATGCATTGACACGCTGTGGATTCCCAATCTTCAGTCTTTTGAACATGTTGTATGACATTACGTTCACACTTGCTCCTAGATCAGCGAGTGCGAAAGTTAAAGGAAGTTGTCTGATAGAACAAGGTAAAGAAAACTTTCTAGGATAAGAGAGTTTCTTTGGAAGGCATCGTTCAATGAGAGTGACGAATTCATCAGTTCTTTTAACTGCTTCCTCCATGTTTATTTTGTTAGTGAGAAAACCCTTTAAGAAATGTCTGTACTTAGGCATTTGTTGAATTATATCCAGGAAAGGCAGGTTGACATGAATCTGGCTTAAGAGCTCGATGAGTTTATCATATTGTTCGTTAGTTCTTTCCTTCACTATCCTTCTTGGGTAACGTTTGTGAGTTTTGAAGGTTCTTTTTGTCGGAACGATAGGAGGGGTGTTCACTGGAGCAGGTTGTGGATTTTGCTTCGGTGGTAGTTCTTGAGCAGCTGATTCAGTGACAGATGGACGAAGTGGTATTCCAGTGAATATTTCCCTTAGTGGTGTCTGAACTTCTTCCTCTTTTTCGAGCATTTGTGGTTTTGGGTAAACCTTACTATTTCTTAAAGTGATAGCACTAACATTCGCTTTTAGATTTGGTTCAGTGTTGCTTGGAAGACATCCTGTTTGTCTTTCAGAGAGAAGTTTTGCAATTTGTCCTAGTTATACTTCGATGGACTGAAGAGTTTCTTTCTGTGTCCTAAACTCAGATTCGTGGAGACTAAACTTCATGTAGGGCTTGACTTTCAGTTGTAGATATCAACTTAGTTACCGCGTCCTCTAAGCTTAACCCATTACTTGGCTTGTTAGTTCCTTGAAATTGTTGACGAGGCTGAAAGTTCAGAGGTTGTCTTTGCTAAAATTGTTGTTGCTGTCCAAAACTAGATTGTCCTTGGTTGTTGTTATCCTTCTGGCTGAAGTTCGGATGGTTGCTCCATCCAGGATTGTAGGTGTTGCTATAGGGGTTGTTTTGCAGGCGATTTGTTCGGATAAAGTCAACTTGCCCAGTATTGACGGTGATGCTTTTTACTTCTTCAGCAGCTTCAGTGGTCGTTTTGCCCTTGCTAATTTGGTTGAGTCGAGTGGTGAGGGCTCTACTTGAGCAGAAAGTGAAGTGACAGTATCGACAAAGTGAACACCTTGCCTGGCTCCCCTGTTACTTCTCGGATTGTACCATTGATAGCTGTTCATAGCTATTTCCTCAATTAGGTTGTAAGCTTCATGTGGCCTTTTGTTTCCAAAAATACCAGCTACAATATCGTCGAGTATCTGATGAGCTTGATTATTCAACCCATTGTAGAATGATGATACTTGTAACCAGACTTCTAGCCCATGATGAGGACATTTCCTCAACATGTCCTTAAAATGTTCCCATGCCTCATATAGTGATTCACCATCTTCCTGAGTGAAAGTGGTAATATCATTTCATAATTTTACAGTTTTTGCTGGCGGGAAGTATTACGACAGGAATTTTTGAGCTAGATCATCCCATGTAGTGATTGACCCGGTTGGAAGAGAGTTTAGCCACGTCTTAGCTCGATCCCTTAAGGAGAAGGGAAACATTTGGAGTCGAATTGTGTCATTCGAAACTCCGTTTAATTTGAAAGTGTTACAAATTTCGAGGAAATTTGCAATGTGGGCATGTGGATCTTCATCGGGTAATCCATGGAAAGTCCATGATGATTGGATCATATGAATGAAATGCGATTTGATCTCGAAGTTGTTAGCATCAACCATCGGCCTTGTGATGCTAGACCCCAAAGCTTCAAGTGACGGTCTTGCAAAGTCGGAAATAGTGCGGTTTTCTACGGCCATTTTTTAGCACGGTTTTCTCGTAATCGGTGGTGAAAGAATCTTTTGGGCTCTGCTAAAGGTTGATATAAATGAGTAGTGGAGCTATGGATCATACACTACCTACAACAATCGTAACAGAAAAAAAGAAGGAAAATATTAACCTTAAAAAGCTAATCCGTTAACTCGATTTTTTCTCGAAATCACCATGTCCCCGACAACGGCGGAAAAAACTTGATGTGTCGTGTTTAATATAAACAATATAAAAATATATATATATGTTTTAGAAATGGTTTCACGAGATCAGGTTTTAAATTTATAAAATGATAAATACTCAAAATAAACACACACAATAGGTAGTGTACCTATCGCTGTGTAATATAGTTTAGGTAAAAACCAAGTATCGAACCATGAACACAGTCGAGTTCCAATACTCAACGTTTGTTATCGTTTAGACGGTTTAATTAGTGAGTGGATTTTGTATGCTTGTGAAGCAGAAAAGTAAACGACAGAAAAGTAAATCACAGAAAATTAAATGATGGTAAAGTAAATGACAGAAAAGTAAAAATGTGCGTGAAGTTTGTAACAGAAATGTAAATAGCAGAATAGTAAATAGCAAGAAAGTAAATATCTCGAGGATGATCAGGTCACCAAGAGTATTGCTTTGGGCTTCGAATTCGCTTGGTATATGATAATGTTAAGTTAACTGATCCGGTGGTATGACTAATACAAATGTGTGAACGATATACCGCTAGAGGCTCATTCTCAAAACATTTGGTTCACGAATTATAATCTCTAATAATAAAATGGTAATGATTCCTGCTAGGGACAACGTTACCCTCAACTCTTTGAATGCTATCTCCAAGTTGGTTTAACACATCGAACTTAAATGCTTAATTATTAGTAAAAGAGTGATTAGACTTTGTTCATCGGGACGCGGTGCAACAATGGGACCATGTATAAAGACGTACCTTTCCCAACGTAAGTTCACCGATTCTTGGTCTCATAACAAGTTCGTATAAATTCGTACGATCTTATTAGTATTAACCAAGACTTGGCTTATCAAAATCTTCTTGTATAAAGACGTACAAGTTTCAAGAGAAGTTTGGTTAAAAAGGTTTTACGGTCTTACGTTTTAAAATCAAGAACACTCACAAGTGTAAAGATAAGTTTAGAAGATAATAAAAAGCCCACCTAACAGGTGGTTTTAAGAGCGAATAATTAAAGACATAAACATACCACTAGATTAATATGTTAAACATTAACATACACCAAACTTCATCTTCACCCTAGCAATACAAAGAGTTTATCCATGAATGGTCATACTAACTAGCGTAACGCTGAGTTTCGTAGGCTCCCCTATTATGGGCAAAGAGGAGAAGCCTCTCTACTCTCTACTCTAATCTACGAAATACTCTCTTCTGGATACTTGATAGTGCTTCTTGAGGTATGTAAAGGTGTGTGAAACCAAGAACCCAAGCCATCTATTTATAGGCTTCAAAATGTGCATTGCACGGTCATGCATTGGGTTGCACGTTCGTGCAAAGGCCTCGCGAATCTAAACGTGTACAAATGGCAGTGTACTGGGTCCTTGGGGAGCAAGTCAAGGTTTCCATGACCGTGCAATGGGATGCACGGCCGTGCAAGGCCTTACCATCTCCCTGTTTCGTCTTTCAGCTACTGGTTGACTTGTTGTTGACCAATTTTGACTTCTTGGGGGTCAAATCTTGGGAATGAACTTCCAAAAGGCTTGATTTCTTGGTGTTTTTGACTGGTTTTAGCTTTGTTTATCTCAGGTCACCGAATAACCTGTAATTATGAAATATTAAAGTTTTAAGTATCAATTTCAAGGTTATTATTCAATTAGTACCATAATATGGGGATTATTATGCATGCAAAACATGTATAATTTAGGACATATCACATACGGTGTACATTACATGTGGCAAGATTATCACATTAAGGCTCTATGACTACATAACCAATTAACTCATGGATTTTGCGCCAATGGATAATATAGATAGTACTATCGGAGCCTGACAAATTCCCATTCATGGATTGGTTGCTCCTTTCCATTAAATACATTGTTAAATGAATGCTTATTTCCACCAAGTACTAATGTTCTGTGATAAGGCATTAGCATTAGGGCAATGCATGCGTTAATAGGTTTGGTTATGGACCCATACAGATTGCATCTATTACTTGATTGCACTTGTATAATAAACGAATTATTTGCAAATATTTGATCGAGTCGCAAACCTGAGAACTCACCAGCCATTTTGGTTGACACTTTTTAACATGTTTTTCAGGGAAGAAATAGACGTGATTACGAACGCATGCAGAAATAAGAGTATTCTAGAAGATCCTCGCATTTAGTCAACTCATTTAAATTATTCGAACATCTTAAATATTTGAATGTTATGTAATTTAAACTTTCTCTAGTAAACTATGTGTTCGCGATATCCAGTTTTCGTTAGATTCCCGTGTTTCCGTATTAGCGGGGGTGTGACACTATATTTGCGACCATTTATGCAACCAAATTATTTTTTATTTTATTAATTTCTTTTAAATTTGTGACTCTATTCCCTAACAAAACAAATTTTGTTTCTATATATCCGATCGTTTTACTATTAAAACAATCTCGGTTGCTAACTTTGAGACTGGAATTTGTTTCAGTCGCTAATTTTGTGTCCGCTAGCTAATTTTGTGACCATATGATTTATGTCGCTTATTTTGCAACCGCTTTAACCTATTTTTGTAGTAGGGTCTAGAGCAAAAGTTACCAGCCATTTATATATGAAATATGCATGTTGGTGTGAACAGTGAGTTATTTTTAATTATATATTTATGTATAGAGGGTTATTCAAAAAGGAACACCAAAAAACGGGGAACAGGGAAGAAATAGAGGGGAACCGGCTCAAACGAACTCCGATTGAACTTATTTTAGCGGCGTTAGAACCGGTTGAACCGGTTTCAATGGCGCTAGAATGAGTTCATTTAGAGTTAGTTTGATTCGGTTCCCCATGATTCGTCATTTTTTAGAGGATGGTTCAAAAGGGAACAACAACAAAAACGGGGAACAGAGGGCAACCGGCTCAAACGAACTTTGATTTAACTCATTCCAGCGGCGGGGAAGGGTTTAGGGTTTTCGGCAGTGGGGGATGGGGGGTTTACGTTTTTGGGAGGTGGTGGGAGGGGTTAGGTTTTTTTCCCGGGGGAGGGGGGTAGGGTTTAGTTTTAGGATTCATGTTTTAGCTTTTAGAGTTTATAGTTTAGATTTAAGAGTTTAGGTTTACGATTCAGGGTTTAGCTTTAGGATTTAGGGTACGAAGACCCGGTTCCAACGCCTCTAGAATGAGTTCAATCGGAGTTCGTTTGAGCCGGATCCCCATTTTTTTATCTTTAAGGTTTAGGTTTTTGGGGGTTGGGGTGGGTGGGTCGGGGGGGGGGGGGGGGTAGGGGAGGGTTTAGGTTTTTGGTGTGGGGGAGGGGGAAAGTTTAGGTTTTTAGGGGGTACATCTGTAGACTTCGTTCGTCTGTTGTACTTATGGTACTATGGATTTCCCATAAACATTTCATTCAAGTATGCACATCACCCTAGAAACAAGTAAATAGGGAATCTTAACTCACATGTTCATTCGTAATTAAACCTAAGTCGGATGTGTAGTTGGTGTCAACGTGCTAACCGATCTGGATATAAGTCAACACGCGAATTCTATCATTGAACTAGTGTTGCATACATAATGTCGCCATGAGAAGATCAATGTCGCCAGCCTTAGTGTCGCCGGCACATGATCAACGTCGTTAGGCACACTATCACTGTCGCTAGAACTTTCATTCCGGACTTATTGTCGTGAGATTTAGAATCGCCCCTATAGTGTCGCCCACATACTAGTGTCGCCAATATTAGTGTCGCCAAATGACATTGGAGACACTACTAGTGTCGTGAGGGAATGACATGTGTCCCAATCATTGGAAAACTTGGGGACGACGCCACACATTTAGTGTTGCCACACGTTAGTGTCATCCCGTCAAGCTTCATTTTCTTCAAGTGGCTGCGATTAGTGTCGCATATTAGTATCGCCACTTGAAGATCTTCATTTTAAGACCCGTTTTTACCCCAAGTTCATAACTTTTTACGTTCAAACCATTTGTTTAACACTCATAAGCTCAGATATTGGCTTTATACCTTTTTCATACGTAAAAACCTTGTCTTTTAAGATCAAAACCCTAGTTTTACCCCAAAACCCATTTAGACTGAAAACAAAGGTTTTAGGTTGGATTCTTATCTCAAAAACGCTGGTTTTTTCTTTTTCAACACTTGAGATACGAATTGGAGTGATTCTTGAAGCTCAATCTTTGAATTTGTGACTTTCTCTCTCTAAAATCTAAATGAATGTTGGGTGCAAGTCTGGAAATGAGGATATATTGGGGGCTATAGTAGGGTTAAGTGGTGTCCATATGGGCCAAGCCCATCATCCCTCAAGTCCATCCTCGCTTTTCCTTCTTCGTTCCTTTCTTTCGGCCCACTTAAACATGCCTGGTTTTTCGGATGTTACAAAAGTGCAAATGGAAACCAGAGCATGACTTGATTGTGTACCTAGTCTCTTTCTTCACAACTTCATAAGGTTCTCTTTTCGTAGTTAATCAAGTCAATGTCACCGCTATAACGCGTGACTGCACTCAATAGGCATATACAATTATTATAGGTATCAAATTTATTATATTTTTTTCAAGAGAACAATTTGATTGAAATAATTTCTTGGTTTCAAGTCATCAGTCACATGAAACGATGAACGTTTTCAAGTTAGGTGGATTTAAAAATAATATTTTATCATGCTATACACAATTATAATACACATCAAGTTAAGTATAGTTTAAGGTTGATCCAATATTAATATAATTATCTAAAATTTAAAATTCTTAAAAAATATTTTATACAAAACCATTAGCGGACCTTAATTACCCCACTTGTTTATTGCAGAATCCCTGCTATTAAATTAATTAGCAATATAAACGAACTTACTAAAGATAAATTATCGGATGTCTAATTCATCAAATTTAAATCGATTTATTATTTAATCTTTGTCTCCTTTCTCATATTACTTCTAATGTTATCTTTTGTATTAATCTTTTTATTAGATTGGTTAATTAGACCTCGTAATCATTTGATGGTTGGGTAAAGAAGGAATCAAAGAGAGAGATGATGATTATGAGTTTGGCCCCTCGTGTTTAATCATTGGTTTATATAATAATTAAAGGTATAAGTGTTGACATTTAATACCCTTTTCGGCATGACACATGAGGCTTTGTTTTATAATATTAACTTTCTGTCATCTTGTAAATTTTCCATGAAATTTATAATCAATTTATCATTCTTCAATATGAAATTATGAATAACGAGGTTCATGCCCATGTGTATTCCGGTATGTTAAACCACACGTATGGGCATGTTAAACCGTGAAAAAAATTAATATCCTTGAAAGTTTATAAAATAAAACTAAAACCTTTACGTAAAATCATCCTACACGAGAAGGGCATTTAAGAGAAGTCCAAAAATAAATCTAAGAACTTAAATAAAAAAGAAAGTTAAAGAAAATAAAAGTTAAAAAAACCAGTGATGCTTGTACGTTGGTGCTTTGATAACTTGCATATTATCACGCACAACTCGGTTTTAAACAAAATTTATATTGTAACGTAAATAAAAATAAGCACGTCGCAACGTTCTTTTATAATTTTATAATATATCATATTTTAAATGTTATAAATATAAAAAATATACAAAACAATGTGTTATATTAAATATCAAACATGTTGACTTGTCAATTTAAACAATAAATCTAAACATATATGCATTATATGTACATGCACATATAAAATTCAAAGCAAAATCACTATATGCACATGTGCATTATCCGACAGAAACAAGGATATTCAATGGAAGTGGCGATTGACCGTTGACGTGCATCGTTTCTTTCCTTAGAAGAAAGAGAGTTAAGAGGTGGGTTATAACAGTTTTCATCTATTTCTTCTTCAAGTTCAATGTATCTAGTGAATAATTTCCCACTTCAATAAAATGTCTTGCTACTGTTGACCATTTGGTGCAATGATAGACCCAAAACTTTCTATAGTTAAGGTCTTTGGTTCGAATCCTGGCCACAGCAAAAAATGGGTATGTGGTCAGGTCAGGGGGTTTACCCAGTTAGGGGGTTCCTTCTATGGTGGGCTGCCATGGATGTTATAGGTGTTGCGCCGAAGAAACTCAATTACCCTAAAATATCTAGATGTTGCGGTTCAAAAAAAATAAAAATAAAATGTCTTACTGAAACATAGTAAGAGAAAATTAATAATGCTTATAACAATTAAGAACAAACCAAATAAATACATTATGGATTTATGAACACAAAAGAACTTTTTTTTTCTTTTTCATTTTAGATTTATGGAGGAATTAGAGAATTGATTCTGGTTTCTATTTGAAATTTTGAAAGCATTTTGGTTTATAGCTAATCTGTTAGTTTGGCAAGCAGATTTAAAAAATCTGCTCGTGGGTGAAGCGGATTCAACTTATTGCACTCGTGATGGAAGCGGACTCTACGCACACATATTTTTTTATTTCCACTTTTCATTTTTTTTCTAATAATTCATTTAACATATAATTTGGTTTTCATTTAATAACTTCTAACATTTAATTTTAAAAAAATTAAATACGTCAGTTTGTATAATAATTTTTTTTGACATCCTGATGTAAATTTTATTGAAATCGAGTTATTTTTAAAATAAAGTATTTTTTTTATATTTACACGACCAAAATATACTTTGTTTTGAAAAAAAAACTCGATTTTCAATAAAATTTATACCGGAATGTCAACAGAAAAATTAAAAATAAACAACGTATTCAGAGTTTTAAAAAAAAAATAAATATTATAAGTTACTAGAGAAACACCAACAATTATTTCACAAGTTTAATGCAATCTTCTTCACGTAAATTTTGAAATTAATGTCATTGAAGGTTAAAATGTAAAAGTTCTTAAATGAAAGAAGTGCAAATAAGGAGCAATTTCATACATACACATAAATGTTGAAGTTCGTAACTAGGTTTCCACCTCAACTACAGAGACTGAAGAGACGCTTTGAGAGGATGACTCCTGTTGGCCTTAATTGTGTGATAGAACTTTGAAGAAACGTTAACGGGTCAAAATGTAATTAGTTTAAAAATAATTTATAGTATCTTATGTAATTATGTGTAGTCTAACGATTAATAGTAAATGTTACAAATTAGAAACTGTAATATACGTATGATTGTAGGGTTGAGACGCTTCGTTGATGAATACACCATTTCCCACATATGCATATAAAATGATCAATTCTAATCAGAAGATGTTGGTTCGTTAAATTCAATTCATCTTTAGGGTTTCATCCCAATTCTTGTTCTTTGTTAATTTCTTGATTGAATGGTTGGATTCATGATTGTCAAGGATTCTATAGTGGTATCAGAGCCAAGGCTCAAACAAGATCAAGATCGTTGATTCAAACCTTCAATCAAAGAAATCTGATTCCTACATTAAAGATTGATCACGAAGGGGTTGATCAATTTTGTTTTCTTTTTGGTTGTTTTCTGTCATTTACAAAACCAAAGCCAAATGGTGTTCGAGTCTCATATCATTGCAGATCAAGAAAGTGTTTGGCTATTCTTGTTTACAAATCAGAAATAAAATCCGGTGTTTGTTGTCTGATTCATCGAAGGCAAAAGGAAGACAAAACCGAAGGAGGCTGTCGAATTTAAAGCCAGTCGCAAATGCAAGGAAATTGTAGATTATCAATCAGAAACTAAGAATCTGAACATACAAACAAAATCGGGTATTTTTGTTAGTTTTACTAATTGTTCAATAGAAGTCGGGGCTAGTTGAAATCAAAGAACAAGGTTAGAATAGGATGTTGATTCAAAAAAGTATAATTCATGAATTTGATCATGAATGGAAGAAGGTTATTCGGGTTCAAGTGCAAGTTCGGTTGTGATCTCAATGCGTGTTCCAAGTAAGTTGTATATTGCCCGGGAAAGAATCACCGTTAGATTATGTAGCTTGCATTTGGATTCTGGAAGAAGAAGGTTTCTTATTGTTGTGTTTTTCATCACAAATAAATTGGTTTAAATAAGCTTGGCGGTGCTAAACCCGCTAGAATCTGGTTCAAATAGTAACCGGAAAGTCAAGATAATTCAAGGAAGGAAGAGTTTCAATTTTGATAATGACGGTGCTAACCTGCTTTATCTTGATCAAATAGCATCCCTAAAGTTCAAAGTCGAGATTGCAACTAAGAGTTCGAGTTTAAAATCAATTCATGAAGGAATCAAAAGAAGAATCATTTAAATTTGAAGAATCAAACTTGGATCAACAATTAAGGGGGTGATTATTGGCCTTAATTTTGTGATACAATGTAGGATCGTGAAATTACAAGATGGTTATATTCTTAGTTGAAATTGGCGGAAACAATAACAACTACACAAATGTAATCGAAAAGACAGAAAGAATACTAGTAAGATCACTGTTGTATTAAAGATTAGTGAATAAACGATTACAAATGAAATCTCTGCGAGGAAGCACACTTACAGTGAAGTGTGTACACAGTATTTTTACTAACTTAGAATCAAGATAGACCCTTGATTCTAAGGATCAGATCGAACACAGACCGTTGATCTTTTATACAAAAACTATTTTTACACGTTAAAACTAAACTAGCTAACTTTATTGAAGCGTCTTCTTTATGCATCATTGCTTGCATGTCTGGAGAAGAGCATTGCTGGGTTTTATTGGTTGTGCCATTGAGGTTCCTTCTACTTTGAGTGTGTCAGTTGCTTTTGCAGAAAGTTGTTAGTGACGCTTGGCATGGATAATCAGCTGCAACGGTTTGTCTTCAAGGAACATAGCTATCAGCAGCAAGAATGAGAATGATGCTGCTGATAAGCCTATCAGCAGCAACATTGGTTGAACGCTGCTGATAAGCCTATCAGCAGCAACAAGTGATGAATGCTGCTGATAAGCCTATCAGCAGCAATATGTGTTGAATGCTGCTGATAAGCCTATCAGCAGCATTTGTACTTAGAATAATTTAGTAGCAATCAGTCTTTGGTTCTACAAACTCCCCCTAGACTGATGCAACCAAAATTCTTCTAATCACTTTGCTGCTGAAGCTTTTGCATGTGGCTGACTATCCTCTCAACCTCATAGCCTCTTGGATCCTTGCTGCGATTGTTCAGTGGAATTGCAGACAGAGTCTTGATGTCTTTATGTGGCATTTTATAGATTGTTTTGCTTGAACATCTCATCTTCTGCTTCCATACATCAGTTAAAGTGAACTCGTCCAGATCAGCATTGTAGGACCAACTTACAAATGGAGAGTGGGACTTGAGTGGTTTGATGTCAATGATCACATCTTTGCTAGGGTTAAAGTAGTGTTTGATGGCTAGCACAAGAAGTTTCCCACCCTCATTTGCAGGCTCATGAGCTTCTCCCAGCTCCAAAATTCTGCCAAGATCTGAATCTGGCAATTGCAGAACTTCATCAACAGATCTGTAGATAGATCTTCTTTTTTTAGTTCTCCCCCTTAAGATCTCAAACCTTTGATCCTGTGGATTATAGACCCAATCAACTATGTCTCTTGATTCTTCTGGTTTAGGTGTGGGTTTGGATTTCTTTAAGGGAGGCTGTTGATGAGTGGGGGATGGGTGAGATGGTTTGGACCTTTTGGGTGGAGGAGTGGAAGGTTTGGGGAGGAGAGAGGAAGGTTGTTGGACTGAGGATGAGGTAGGTGAGGGAGAAGGCTTGGGTTTCTTTGCTTTTTTTTCTTCTTCTTCCTGAATTGGTACCCTCTTCTTGGATCCCTTCTTCCCCAATCTTTCTTCCTCATTATTCTTGATTTTGAAGTATAGGGCTTGCAGGTTCATGAAGTTCATGGGACCTAGCCTCTTTCCACTCTCTCTTCTAGCCTTGAGGAAGTCAGTCATTACCTTCCTTTCTTCATGGGTCCGTTTATTGAAGGCAATGGTCTTTTTGGACTTTTGTCGGGCTTTTTCTTCTTCTTCAGCCTGTTTCTTCTTTGCCAATTGACCTTGCTGACCCATGAAGGCTCTGTAGACTTCTTTATTTGATAGTTTCTCAAGGTAGTCTGCATCCTCACCTTGAGAAACTAGAGTCTTTATCCATTCCTCCTTCATTTCTTTGGCTAGTTCAGAATCGGTTATCCTGAACTTAGCTTCTTCTTTCTTCTTCTCCAGTTCTTCCTCTTCTTTGTAGAATTGTTCCTGCAGTTGAAGAGCAAGAGCTGCATCTTCTTCAACCTGGTCAACTGCAGGAATTTTTCTTTTTAGTTCATCCAGCTGTCTAGCATACAGCTGGATAGTTTGTTCTCTTCGGAGAATGACTGTTTTTCTTTCTTGAGCCTTTTTAATGTCAGCCATCTCCTTTTCTTCTCTTCTTCTTCTTTTCTCTTCCCTCTCTCTTTTCTCTTTTAGCAACCTCTCTTCATCTTCATCTGTCATGATTCCCTTTCCTTTGTTTTCATTGGATGCCTCTGCTTCGGCTTCACTGACCACAACAGCAGATGATGGTGTTGCTATTGGGATCTCTGCCTCAGCTTCATTGGCAATTTGAGATGTAAATAAGGGAAGGTCATTGGTTTCATTCGATTTGCACTCAGGATTTGTGACTTCTTTTAGCATTTCTTTGATAGTTGATCTTGACTCATATGTTGCAGTACAGATGTCTACTCGAGGGGAAGCTGAGTCAGTGTCAGTGTCAGAGTTTGACACATATACTTCCTTAGTGATTCTTCCTACTTGTTCAAGTTTGACTCTGACAGTAGCTATCATTGCCTGGCTTTCACGTGAGTTGACATTGCAGATATTTTCCCTGAGTTGAAAGATTTTGTAGAGAAAGTCTGTAGGAAGTGACAAGATGTTCCTGGTGTTGATGGTGAGAGAGGTGACGTTGCTTAGTAAGAAGGTGTGGTCAAGATACTTGGTGCTTGTCCATCCCAGCATATCTAAGTCTTTGACGATGAAGGAGTACATAAATCTTCTTAGGCAGCATATTTCTTCTTTAGTGAGAAGACTGCTCCTTATAATGTCAAGTCTTCTAGGAGTCAGTCTTATTGCTGCTGCTGCCGAAGATTCAGGATAAGCTACCCGTTTTGCTGTTTGAATTAGTTTGTCGAAGTGGGGTAGATTATCCTCCATCAAGTCATGGAACCTGCCAATGGCAAGTTTTGCTGAGAGATCTGATGAAGTGTTGATGCAGTTAGTTAAATGCAGTTGTAGGACTTGGAGGGCATTGATGGAGTTCCAGTTTAGCTCTTTTACACCACTAAACTCCCATCCAATCCAAAATCTCTCAGCTGATCCATCATACCCCCAAGCTAGAATGGAGTCAAATTCTAGCTTTTGTGTAGTTTGAAAAAGTTGGGGGTGATGGATTGACTTATGATGGCTGCTGCTTCAGGAAGGATGCTGAATGGTGTATTTGTTTGTTCTGTGTCTTCAGAAACATTCAGCATTTCATCGAAAGCCCTGACGACCAACTTCCAGTCTTCAGATGTCTCTTCTTCTTCGTTATCTGAGACTGGCAAGTCATGAACTTGTACAAAGGCCGGCTTGAATAGTGAGCTTTGAAGTACAACCTGCTCTTGAATCCAGTCATCAAGACTGTCTGTGTCTTCCTCCATAGAGACCATCTCCCCCTTTTTGGTTGCATCAGTAGATAGGTAAGCATCAGTTTGGGTGCCTACTGATACAAGAGAGGGAATGGCTAAAGTTGGGCATTGATGGGCTTCATGCATAGATACTTGGTGTATTAGTTTGGACACTTCTGCCTCTAGCATAGCTACCCTGGCCGTCAATTCCAAGTTATGAAGTTTCAGTTTGTCCTCATCCACAGTTGTGGAATCCTTGGACCCAGATGGGGCCTTAGGCCTATCCTCTTCATCCCCATCACCCATGGTTTCTTCGCACCTGGGATTCCTCTTAGTGAAGGGAGTTTCCAAGGAAACATCCTCACTATGAGTTGCCGTGGTTGAGGTCTTAACAATGTTGTCACTGTCCTCCTCGTCATTTGATGGACCAGCAGTAATGACAACCTCTTCCACATCTACTCTTTCATGGCTCCTAGAGTGGACCTTTAGGGTAGATGAACTTAGGTTGGGTGTGTTGGAAGCAAGATCAATTAGTACCTCCGAGATAGTGGTAGTTGGAGAAGGTACATCATCTTGATCAGGTTCCTGAACACTTAAGTTCATAAGTGAAAGGAAGGGCTCAGGGGGCTGTTCTACGGATCCGGGAGGTGACCCTGATCCTAATAGAGAGGCATCCGAAGGAGTCTCCCTAATAATGTGGCTCTCCATTGTGATATTCTCACCAGAATGTTGTGATTCTGAGTGAGGGCTGTTAGGTTGGGTTTGGGCCTTGGAGGCAAGAGAAGAAGGAGTTCTCTTGCCCCTTTTCCTAGTATATGTCGTTGCAACCGGGGCCCTGTGTTCCGGTTGAACGATAACATCCAAAACAAGTGTAAGTAATGTTTATGCCTATGCATCCTCAGTAGTATGCACAGGGGTTCGAATGGTGGATGCAAACTGTTGTTCAGGATGTGAGGTGGAGGGTGTGGGATCAGTATCAGCTGGGATTGCTGAGCTGTCACCCTGGGTACTTTGTACGTTCAGCATTGTAGATAACAATTGAACGTTGACCCCTGAGAAATTTTTGGAAACAGTTCTCATGCTTTGAAAAATGTTATTTTTATGACCCAACATGATGTAGACTCTTGCAGGTTTTGAAAGTTCTTTTAGTTCTTGATTGAAAACTTCCTGCAAGAACCTTGGGTACATAAAAAATTGCTGCTTTGCACCCTCTTGAAGGTTGTATCGCAAACCCTCAAAAATGAGATGTGCAAAGTTGAAGCCTTGGTTAGTGACCATACCATGGAAGGCGGAGGCCAGTGCAGAGCTCACCTGATGCCAACCACTCCTCTTCTGAGATATGCATTGGAGAAGAGTGTGGCAAAGATACTTCCATGGAGGGCCCATCAGTGCCTTCTCGATCGTATACTCGGTTTGATTTCCAGTGTATCCAATGGAGACAAAGGTCCTCATGTATTCGTCCTTCGAGTATGAGATGGCTGCTCCCTCATCTTGAAGCTTAAGATGTTTTCTGAGTGTAGCTTCCAAGATGGTGATATTCTTGCCGTATACTTTGGCTTTGATTTGGGGAATCCCCTGTTCGGTTGAGTAGACGGCGGTTCTCCAGAAATCCTCCATATGGGGAATATATATAGTAGGGTTGGTGGTGAGGGCAAAGTAGATCTTTGATCGACATAAGAAATCGATCATATCGTCAAAACCATCGGATTTCTTTCCTTTGGTAAGATATGCTGTTAGGTTATGGTATGTGGAAAACTTGTCATCTGGGTTGTCAATATCTGCTATAGCCGTTTGATTTTAGAGGGATGATTTGAATATGGTGGAGACTGAGAGTATGAAGAATATGGAGAGCTTTGAATGTGGTGGGGACTTTGGGTGAAAGTGATAGTTGGTTAGGGTTGAATTGAATGTGAAGAGGTGGTAAGGAAAATTTGATTTGTTCTTATAGCGGTAGATGAGAGAAAAGGCAGAATGACTTATACAGTACAACCTTATTTACTTTTCATTGTTACAGCTGTAATACACCGAGGCAGTCATGGTAAAGACTGACGTTATTTTCTTTTACAGCGGGTAAAAGTTAATTTTTGGACGTAAGTTTACCCATCAGCAGCAAACTTGGTTGCTGTGGATGAGTAAGCCTGTCCGCGGCAACTTTGGTTGTTGCGGAAGGTTAAGTCTGTCAGCAGCACACTTAATTGCTACTGATAGATGCAATGATCTGCAACAGGGATGTTACTGCTGATGGCCTTAAAGCTATCTGCAGGAAACTTGTTCCTGCTGATAACTTAAGGTAGTCACTGGCAAATCCTTTGCTGCTGAATATTAAACCTGTCAGCAGCTGGGGGGCAAAAATGCTGCTGACTTATAACTTTTATTTACATCAAAAGACAGGCATATTTACAGTAAAGGATAGATGCACTCAACTGAACCGATGATGATGCTTGGTGGTTTCTTTGCCTTCCATTGTTGAGTTGGTGGTCTTCCAGCTCTTTTTACCTTTTCAGCAGTAGATTTTGTATTCGGCTTATCAGCAACAGATTTTGATGCAGCTGATTGTTTTACTTGAGCAGCTGCAGATTTTGTTGCTGCTGAAGGCTTTCCCTTTTGTTCCTTGGGCTTTACTCGATCAGCAACAGTTATTTTGATTGCTGATGGCTTAGGAACCGACGTATGCCTATCCTTCTTCACCTCACGGATAGGCTTTTGTATGACTGGTGTTGAAAGAGGAATCTGATTGAAAGGATTAAACTTACAATTTGCAGCAAAGTGGTCTGATTCTCCACAGATGATGCAAGATTGTTTAGGTTTTGACAACTACTCCCTTGATGGAGAAATAGATTTTCTGAATTGAGTTGTCTTAGCTTCAAATCTTCTTACCTGTTTGTTCTTCTTTGTCTTCTCAAAAGCATGTTGCTTGAGGTTTCTTTGCTGCTGAAGGTAGTAGAAGCAGGTGCTGGCAGTGTGGTCATATTTTCCACAGACAAAACATGATTTTGCCAGTTTATCCCTTGAAAGATGCACATAATCCTCTCTTTTGAAAAGGTCTTTGAAATTCCAAGGGTGAGCTTTGTTGTGCTCAAACGT
The DNA here is from genome assembly GCA_023525975.1 of Smallanthus sonchifolius. Classification (NCBI taxonomy): domain Eukaryota; kingdom Viridiplantae; phylum Streptophyta; class Magnoliopsida; order Asterales; family Asteraceae; genus Smallanthus; species Smallanthus sonchifolius. The sequence goes on from CM042025.1 coordinate 32,909,679, forward strand.
AGCTTCTTCCAATGTTTTTTGAACATATGAAACCCTTTCTCCAGGCGCATGACATATGTCAAACACCTTCCTTGGCTGGACTGAAGATGAGGACTGGCCCTTTTCAGTATTTAGCTTCCTACCTTCTGGAGGATAGCTAATTTTGATTTGTTTGAATGGTGTAGGAACTGGTACTGAAATGGCTGGTACTTGTGCTGAATCGACTTCATCTTTAGTCAGAGTGACTTGAGGGGCAGGAGGAGATGAAGCTTCACCTGTTTTAGTGAAGTCTGAGTAAGTTGAATCAGAATCTGATGAGGTAGTGCATTCTTGTACCAATAGTTCATCCTTAGAAGGATCAAGATTTCTGTTAGCCATATCAAGATTTGCCAGATTGAAGCTTGGTTCATGAATGGTCACGTAGTCAGCAGGTGGTGCAACGGCTTGATATTGTTCAGCATGATACCCCACACCAGTTTTTACCTTATCATGAATTTAAGCATCCAAAAGTCTTTGCAGCTTTTTGGATGCAAATTCATATTTGTCGACATGAACCTTTTGTTCTGCCAATTCTGCTCTGGTAGCTTTTAATCTGGCCAGTAGATCATCAATCTGAGTCTCAAGATTGGTTTGTTCATGTTTTAATGATGAAATCTCTTTCTTTAGGCAGTTAATTTTTTCTTTGTAACTGTCCTCGACCCTTTTGAATTTATATTTCATTTGATGAAACTCTTCATTTTGATCTATTAGGTTTTGATTATGCTTTCTGTAGCCTAAAACCTTATCAATACAGGCTTGGGAACATAGATGTTCATATACCTGAGGCGGTATCTCAGTTGTGTCTGCCATAAGAGCTTGGTTGTTAGTAGGCAGATCTTCATACTGGAAGCTCCAGTCAAAGTCAGATGTTCCAACAGCTGCACAAGCTACAGTTTGAGCTGGAGGAGTAGCTTGTTGCTGTTGATGTCTTGGTTGGGCTTGGTGAGCTGCTGGGTTTGCCCTAGGTGCCTTGCATTCTCTAGCAAAATGACCCAGTTGGTTACAGTTGTAACATTTTAATTTGCTTTTATCCAAGCCAACTCTGGTGTTTGAGCTGTTGCTTGGAATAAGTCTTCCGATTCTAGAGTAGAACCTTTTTGCTCTTATGGAGAGCATGGCATACGAGTGCTGTATGTCCATTTCTTCTAGATCATCTGGATGGAAGCATTCAAGATCCTCCTTGATAAAGTACATGTTGCTTGAGTTTTCAGAAACAAAAGCAGCAGGGGTTGAGGCTTGAGAAGGAGCTTCAAGGAGAAATGGTGATGTGTTTGTTTTAGAGGTGGGAGTTTGAGGATGTGTGACTATGGGAGGATAGTAACTGCTAGTACTTGGGCCTGAGTGCTTAGAGTGAAAAGCAGATGAGGTGGTGTTGGATGTGGAGGCTGTTTGGTAGCTTGAGCTCCTTTCCTTGGCCTGAATCATTTCTAATTCATAGGTTTTGAGCATACCAAATAGCTCAGTCATCTGAAGAGTCTTTAGATTCTCAGTTCTTCTAATGGACACTGTGTAGAGTGTCCAGCAACTAGGTAGAGATCTGATGAATTTTTTAAGAATGTTTTCATTCTCCAACTTCACTTTTGAGCACTGCAACTCACCTACAAGATAAGTATATCTGTTATATAAAACAGTTAGAGACTCACCTTCCTTCCAGATGAAGTTTTTGTATTGCTGCTTAAGGATGTCTCTTCTGTTTTCCCTAATTTCCTCAGATCCAGCAAACATCTTCTCGAGGGCCTCCCACAGCTCCTTAGCAGTTTTGTAACTTCTGAAGTTATGAAAAACTTCGTTTGGAAGGCACATCTGGATGGCTCCTAGTGCCTTGAAGTCCACCTCCATTTTCTTGATATCCTCTTCTGAGTACTTGGAGGGATCCTTTGGGACAGTTGGTCCTCCAGAGTCAGCAGATGCCACCATTGGAATGTAGGGTCCATCCCTGATGGATTTCCACATTCCGTACTCTTGATAGCAGAAAAAACTTTCCATGCGATTTTTCCACATGTCGTAGTCTTCTCCCGACACTAATCTTGGTGGTCGGTTGATGCTTCTGATGTCTTCAAAACCATTGCTTTGTGCCATTTTTGTTTCGTAGTTTTGGGTGACTTGATAAAACAAAAGAGTTTAGAATAGAACCTGAAGTGATTAAACAAGTGTTAGTTTGTTTAATCTGATCCAATGCTCTGATACCACTTGTAGGATCGTGAAATTACAAGATGGTTATATTCTTAGTTGAAATTGGCGGAAACAATAACAAGTACACAAATGTAATCGAAAAAACAGAAAGAATACTAGTAAGATCACTGTTGTATTAAGCTTAGTGAATAAACGATTACAAATGAAAACTCTGCGAGGAAGCACACTTACAGTGAAGTGTTTACACAGTATTTATACTAACTTAGGATCAAGACAGACCCTTGATTCTAAGGATCAGATCGAACACAGACCGTTGATCTTTTATACAAAAACTATTTTTACACGTTAAAGCTAAACTAGCTAACTTTATTGAAGCGTCTTCTTTATGCATCATTGCTTGCATGTCTGGAGAAGAGCATTGCTGGGTTTTATTGGTTGTGCCATTGAGGTTCCTTCTGCTTTGAGTGTGTCAGTTGCTTTTGCAGAAAGTTGTCAATGACGCTTGGCATGGATAGTCAGCTGCAACGGTTTGTCTTCAAGGAATATAGCTATCCGCAGCAAGAATGAGAATGATGCTGCTGATAAGCCTATCAGCAGCAACATTGGTTGAACGCTGCTGATAAGCCTATCGGTAGCAACAAGTGTTGAATGCTGCTGATAAGCCTATCAGCAGCAATATGTGTTGAATGCCTATCAGCAGCATTTGTACCTAGAATAATTTAGTAGCAATCAGTCTTTGGTTCTACATACAAGTTTGGATAAAAGTTAACGAGTCAAAATATAATTAGTCTAAAGATAGTTTATAGTGTCTTATATGATTATGTTTAGTCTAAGGGTTAATATGTAAATGTTACAAATTAGAAACTGTAATATACGTATGAGTGTAGTGCTGCGATGATTCGTGGATGAATACGTCATTTCCCACATATACGTATAAAAAGATCAATTGTAATCAGAAGATGTTGGTTCGTTAAATTCAATTCATCTTTAGGGTTTTATCCCAGTTCTTGTTCTTTGTTAATTTCTTGATTGAATGGTTGGATTCATGATTGTCTGAGATTTTACAACCCTAGTGTAACTCTGATTCAAGACAAAGTAGAATCATATGTGCAATAGGATTGTTTTTTTATGGATGATCAGACATGGAGTAATTTTGTATGTGTTGAAACCGGGGTGTGACCTTCGAAGATAACTAAGAAGGAGATTGAGAGGGTTACTTTCGATGATGTACACATTTCTATTGTAAAAGAACTCGAATATATGCGAGAGACGTTAGATATGTGAACTAGAGGGAAATGGGTTATAGTAAATACCTATAATACACTTCAAGTACAAGAGTTAAAGTGGTTTGCGTAGTTCTCAACTAGGGATGGCGAATAAACCCAAAGTCAACACGAATACCCGAAACATCCAGGACGAATATTCGGGTATGAGATTTGTTTTAAATTTTTTCTCGGGTATGAGATTACGTGATACCCGACCCGATTTCCCAAAACCATATACCCATTTACTAGAACCATATACGCGGAGATTTTTTTGTATTTTTATTTTATCTTGAACCTTATCTAGTAATGTTTCATTATATAGAAAATTAACTTTTTTCTATTTGATATATTATTTTTATTTTGTATGCTATTAAGTATGAACTTATCTCTTGCGATTATATTATGATGAAATTACACATTTTAGATATTTCAAACATTTTTTATGATGATACTGATATTGAAATGCTCAAACCGGGTACATCTCATAGTTGGCGCAAAACAACATTCATAGTTTTTAAACAAGAAATTTATATTCATTACAACAGAAGTCTTTGTTAAACATGCAAATTACACGACGAATTAAAACTTTTTAATGTCATTGTTAATAGTTTATCAACTATCAAGGAATTTCTGTCTTCAACACCGAGTAGCCCTTCGGTCCATGCATTCCGAGCTCTCACATCTCCTCTGGTACTATCCCTTCTCTAACCAGATGTCCACACTAAAAGTCATATACTGAGCGAGTTCTATCTTTACTTTATTAACTATAAACTTTGTTTGTCATTTAATATAGCTTATTTATTATAATAAATAAGCTTTCTCCCTGTCACGTTTTAACAAAACATTCTCTATACTTTAAACTCTGTAATTTCACAATATGTGAAATCTTTGCTTTTACTATCATTTGTTAAAACTCGGTTTTAAGAAAACCAGTTATGGTGTCCCACTCAGTTTCTCTCTTTCTTTCTATCTCTGTACTACCATCAACTGAACTTGCACTTCCATGATACTATCATAAGATAACCGAACCATTATCCAAGGACAAGGTTCCTCTGTGCTTGCATAAGGTAAGACTCCTCTGTTTGCTTTCACAAGGCAAGACTCCTCTGTTTGCTTGCACAAGGAAAGACTATGTTTTACTATTTGGCTTGTTATGAAAACAAGACTCCTCTGTTTCTTGTAACAAGACTCATTTATACTTTCTATACTATAACATAACTATACATTTACTCTATCTATCACATAAGCATTCACATATTCACATAATACAGAAAAATTAGCACACGTTATCACATAAGTAAATAACATGGTATTTGTCACTATCATCCAGTACCAAGGTACTGTTATCTCTCTTCATTTACTCTGTCTCTGTATAAAATTTCTTTCTTTAAAACATTTATTTTAAAGACTATATCTGTTTACTCTGGCTATGTTTCCTTTTACTTTTATAAAGGATATATTTTATAAAATGTAACTCTATCTTTCTAAATATTTCTTTTAGTTCACATTCTTTGTTAAGTATGCACACAAGCCCAAAACATAAGAAAATTGGCAATAGAAACTCACCTGTTTTGCTGTTACTACTCTAACAACGAGGCTTTCAATGTAGGCAGAGTATTATACGATCTGTACGAAATTAACACGTGAAATTTGTCAACTTTCAGCTAGTGTCGCCACGACTAGTGTCACATGGATACAAGTGTCGTCCATAGTGTCGCCTGACACTAGTCTCGTTAAACACTTAGTGTCGTTGGATAGTATCGCTGGTGATCGTGTCGCCCGGCAATGTCGCAAAATAGTGTAGCCACAACTTTCATTACAGATTTAGTGTTATCTAAAATAATGTCGCCATCAAATCTTTTTTTTCCAGCTTCCATGAAGCTAGATCTATACGTTTTAGGCCATTTTACACGTAAAAATTTAACCTTTTGAATATGAAACCTAGTTTTCCCATAAAACCCATTTCAAATCAATACAGAGATTTGGGACAGATTCTTACCGTGTCATGCTCTGATTCTTCACCCTCTGTCTTCATAAATTATTAGCAACAAGATCAAGGAAGAATGAAGGCTTTAATGGTTGTATTCCTTACTTCTTCTTTCTAAACTCTCTACTTTCTCTCTCTAAGTTGAAAATGGTGAAGAAGGTTAATGAGGGAGGAGAGGGGGTGGCAGATAGGGTTAAGGCCCTCCCCCAGCTTCGTATTTCGCGTTTGCCTCGTTTAGCACTCGATCTTAATTTGTTTATTCCCGAACCACAAAAAAGTGTTGGTTTCGGGATGTTACAATTCTACACTCCTTACAAAAAGTTTCGTCCTCGAAATCTTTTATACGTCAAACAGTTGAAGATATAGTCCTCTCATCTCTGCTTCGGCTTCCCAAGTAGCGTCTGACCACTTTTTATGCATCCACTCTACTTTAACCAGCCAGATTACTTTGTTGCGTAGACGCTTTTCTTTTCTATCCAGGATGGCCACGGCTCTTCGATGTAGTTTTGACTATTATCCACCTCGATGTCAGTGATGTCAGTAAGTGGCAGTTGTGCTAATTCATCGGAGAAACACTTTTTATGTCTTCGTGAGCCGCTAAGGACCATCGTGTACTGCCTGTATCGAAAAGTGTTTTTAATATCGGTCTCGTAGGTGGTGACACGGAGTGACTAGAAGGAGGAAAACGAACTGGGTTCGTTTTTGGTGGTCGGGACATTGGAGATAAACCAGATAAAGAGGAGGGTTTGTACGGTGGATTAGAGTCTCGGGTTTTAATTCGTGGAGCCGGATCTAGCGACCAGGTTGTTGTCACGTGGTGTTACTTCTTCGGTTGTAGTCTACTCGCGAAAGGTATAACCCTAAAACACCCTATTGTTGTGTCTTGATTATTTTGTTTGGATCTGGACTCCTGTTGTGGCGATCTAGGGTTTGGTCTGTATCGGTTCGTGCTTGTTTTTCGGCTGCACGTTTTAAAATAGTTTTGAAACTCTAGCACGAAACCCCAACAGTGGTATCAGAAACACTTTTGCGAACAAACAGTTCAATATTTAATTTTAATTGCAACCGGGTTTTATGTTGTTGAAAGATTAATTTGACAAAATATTGAATCTTTATGTTTCTTGTGATTGTGTGGATTGGTGAATCCAGCCCTAGACCCGTGGTTGTTTGTTTGATTGGTTTGTTTTGTATATTTAATTCATCTTGTATTTTTTGGCTATTTAGGAAGCCTTGTTGTAATAGATTAGGCTTCATCAATTTTTATTTTATTGTAAAATATTATAAATTGTAACCGAGATGCGAAAGACGAGAAGGAATTAAAGACGAAAAACCCAAAGACGACATGGAGGACAAGATGGAGATCTTGAAGCAAGTGAGAGAAATCAAGACCAAGATGTTTGGATATTTGATTGTCTATCCATTTGACCCGTTTAGTTCATCCCTTTGGCTCGAAAATAACCGAACACCTTTAGTGGTTTGATTCATCGTATGTTTGGTTGTGTTTGTTGTATGCTTAAACATTTAGGATAAACGCTTTTTCAAACGACAATCAAATAAGTTTTAAAATGGTTTTAAAACGATTCAACACAATATAAACATCCAGATTTTAAAATAGAGATTTTAGTTATCTTGAAAAGGTTATTTAAAATTAAGATTTATTTTAAAAGTAAAACCCCGAGTTTTGAATATAAATTAAATAGAGATTTAATTTTTTGAAAATCATATTAATTATTGATAAAAGAGTTTATTAATATCGACTAACTTAAATTAATATGGGATATTAAAATTAAGCGTCTCGAGAGATAAAAGGAGTTTTATCGCTATCCCTAACCAAATTGTAAAATTTAGAATTTTACAAACCCGGACGACAGTCTTACATGTCGCTTGTTGTCACAGTGTGTTTTTGACCCATAACCGGTAAAACACTAAATAAATCCCTTAACAAATCGATAGGTCTATGACACCCTATTGTTAGGACACTTGAACCGATAAACCCGATTCCCTGAATGCATGTGCCTCAGCCTTACATTTGGGCATACGGGTGTCGGGACATTATGGTATCGCGATTCCCGAGAGTCTTGGGCCGTTTGCCACGGTTCGCTAAAATAGGACGATTATCACTTAACTCTGTAAGAGTGGGCATAGATGGGGTTAAACGTACCAACCTAGATAATCGTTATCTAAACGACCCAAGAAAGTCTGAGAATTGTATTGGATATAATTTGTAGCTGTTACCTACCTACATAGCCATGTCTCATGGAGAGTGCCTCCCATTCATGAGATATGGTGAAATATGGATCTCGGTTTTTAAGTAAATAATGTTAAATTTTAAAAGGGTCATTATTTATTAAGATTTGAATATCAAAAATACTAAAATATTTATTTTTCTTATAGATGTCTCAAACTAAAGCCGAGAGTGTGATAGAGCCTATTACCGATATAATAAAAGTTAAACTCGATGGAGCGAACTTCTTGGATTGGTATTACAACTTGAAGAAAGTTCTTAAGACTAATAAGAAGTTGCATGTTCTAAAATTCTTGTTACCTAAGTAGCCATCTGGGCATGCCAACAAGTTTGTTCAAGAAGCTTGGAACAAATTTAGGGATGATGCGAGAGTCGTATCAGCCATAATGTTGGCATCTATCAACCCAGGGATTAGATCTACCCTAAGACATTGGTATGCTTATGCCATGATCAAGGACTTGAAGGAAAGATTTCATTAAGAGTACAACAAGAGTCCTTCAAGTTTCTTGGAGAAACACATTTGTTAGGACATGGTTTTAACTGTAGCTAAAATTTTGTGTTGTAAGTAAGCGAACATGTCAAGTTCGCCTAAGGATTTTAGGGCGAACTTGATAGGCGAACTTGATAGGCAAACTTGTTAAGTTCGCCTAATGATTTTAGGGCGAACTTAAGAGGCGAACTTGTTAAGTTCGCGTGGTCTATGTGGTTTCCTATAAATAGGTGTTTACAGGTCTGAGTTTAGAGAGCTAGGACTCATAAAGTATTCTGAGTGGAAATACAAATAAACTTTAGTTACCTGTGTGTGTTGATTGTTGTTGCTACATGTTGCACCTTGATCATGGATTCCGCACGTCATCATCGTGTCGTACCGCGACTCTAGAGATCTGTCATACCCCGATGGGACCTACAAGTGCTATCAGAGCTTTTCTCTGGGTTTAGAGTTGATTCGTGGTGTTTACGTGGGCTTTCGACATCAAAGATCACCGTGTTACAAGAATTTTCATCAGTTTGGACAAAAATGGACGGGTTTTTGATCGGTGTATACTGATTGTAGTGTCATTTTGTGATTTTGATCCGATAGAAGTGTGCATAATCATCTCCTGATCATTCCTATGGTTCCATTTCATCAAATTCGATCATATTACAGAGAAATGATGATTTTCAGAGGTGTTAGTTTGTGAAGTTGCTAAGTTCTTGTTCTTCCTGAAGTTCCAGCAGTTCAGGCGAACTTACTGATTCTGTTGCATGCGAACTTGTTCAGGCAAACTTATCAAGTTTTAATTAAAATAAATTTGTATGTAAAACTTAGAGTTTTTTTCATTAATACATAATCATATAAATTAAAATAATATAACATCATTAGTTTTTGAATTTTGATTTTAGACCAAGTAATATCATTACTTAAATTACTAAAATACTTTTGAGTTTTCGTTTCAGTTATAGTAACTGTTTTAATTGTTAATTATATTATGATATGCTGATTAAACAGATTAAAAGGTATTTTTATTTTTATTAGTTATATTTATAAAAAAATGAAAAAAATATATGCTAGTTTGTCTTCTCTAGATTCCTTAAGCGAATTAACTATGTTCGTTGGAACAGTTTAAGCGAACTTGTTATCTTTGCTAACACTGTTTAGGCGAATTAAAAAAAATAAAATAAAATTGGCGGGAAATATTTTCTTGGACAAAATTTATAGGGAACCTTTATACATATGTTTCGGGCCATTTTTGAGAAAATGATGATATGAGAAATTTGATTGTTACAATCCCACAGTTTATGTATGTGTAACATTTTGTAATTTCTTGAGATGTCAAGTTTCTCGACCGATTCGACTATGTTGAACTATGATAATGAGCTCGGGACACCCAAGAATCCACCAAGGCTGATGAGCATAGAAGATTATTCAAACTGGAAAAACTGGTTTGAGCAGTTCGTTTCATACACTGATACAAACTTATGGTTACACGTCACCGAAAGGTATACACATCCGACGTACACGTTTATGGGTCAAAATAATGTTCCTAGACCAGTTTCTGCCTTGAAGAATGAGGAAAAGATACTCTATGATCGAGAAAAGAAAGCAATGGCATATATTTCTATGTCCTCGCCTAAAGAAATTTTTCATGGATTTAAACAATTTAAAACTTTAAGAGATCTATAGGAAGCATTGAAGAAGAAATGTGAAGGTAATTTTGATGTGAAGAAGAGTAGGAGAAAGTTGCTGATGAAATAATGCATGGTTTTCAAGTATTCGGAGAATGAAACTGTTGATGATATCGTTACCAGATACTACCATCTCTTGGGTGAGTTGATAAACTGTGAAGTTTATTACAACAATAATGAGGTGAATGAGAAGTTTTTGGATGCTCTTCCACCTAAGTTTGGGAAGTATTCAGTGCTCATCAAGAAAAACGAGAAGTTTGCCGATATATCTATAGCGGACATGATTGGTAAAGTTCAATTTTACAAAGAAGGTGATGTGACTGAAGTTAGTAATAAAAGGGATGAACAGAGTGTTAAGGTTGTACTCAAGGAAGAAGTTACTACTCAAGTGTTCGTGGCCTTGATCAAAGAAGAATTAGAGAAGCATAGTGATTCTGAAAGTGACATTTTTGCAGAATCAAGCGATAGTGAGAGTGTTCGATCTGGTAAAAGCCCCCAGTCTAGCGAGAGTGTTGTGAAGACTTAAAAAAGCTTCCAAACAGTTGAAGAGGACCATAGTGAATCAGAAAAGAAAATTGATGCAGAGCCTGTCAAAGTTGAACAAAATAAAGAAGCTGATTCTCACGCATTCATGGATCATAGTGCATCTTCTTTTGAGGTAGTGTCTAACTTTGAAACTCTTTGTTCTAAATGTGTAAATTTGAAAGGGAAAATTTTGAGGTTGATGGACAACAATACCAACCTGATATGTGATATGAAGTCTATGAACCTAGTCAACCAAACTCTTAAAGAGAATGACAAGCTGTTTGTTGAGAGAATTGAAGCTTTAAAGAGAGATATTTGTTCTTTTATTTTAAAGATTTAAGAACAAGCATATCATCTGGATATGTCATATGCGGATACTAAGAAAAAGAACAATGAGCTTGCAAAGAAGAACAATGAGCTTGCCGAGTCAGAATCAGAAGTAATAAGGTTGAACAGAAAGATGGAAGATTTTAAAAATTCATCATCCTTATTGGGATACTACTATGATCATAAATAAGAAGGGAAGCAAACTAGTGGATTAGGTTTTGCTCCTCCAATCAATGGAAATTATTCTATTGCACCTGATGTTGTGAAGGATGAAGATTTGGAATCTAAGACAGTGTTAAAGGTTAATCCAGTTACAGGTGAAGATATGGTGTATGAAGAAGAGAGTGATGATGAAGACTTCGATGTAAATATAGAAGGGATACCAAAAGAAGTTTAGATCAAAGAGACTAAAGTTGTGAAGCAGGTAACCCATGATAGATGTATCTTGACAGAACCATATGAGATTGAACAGCCTAAACCAGTGTTGAATCAAAAGATTTTTGTTAAAGGTGATGATATTAATTCTATGGATTCTAAAATTTCTAAAACTTCCAAACTGGATTTTGTGAGAAAAGTGATTTTAGAAAAACCAAAGGGTGTTCATACTCCATCTCAAAAGTTTCATGTTGCTGAATCATCTAAGAGTTCAACTTTTCAAAAGAAGCCAGAAGTTCATGTTGCTCAATCATCTAAAAGTTCTACATCTGGAAGATCTACAAGTTCAAGGAAAGTTCCATTTGTTAGAAAAGACAAGGAGAGGCGTGCTTGTTTTCATTGCGATGAGGTTGGACATATTCTGATAAATTATCCATACAAGAATCAAGAAAAGAGGCATGTTATTCCAGAGAAGATAAGCGAGTTGCAAAGTCTATTGTGAAACCTGTTGTTCAGTTAAAGCAACAAAGTTCTAAAGTTCCACAGGTTACAAACATTCTGAAGAGGCATGTTGAGGTTGAGCCTACTGTTAGAAGATTTATTGAGGAAAAACCTACTGTTGTGCATAAATATACTTTTGTGAGACCAGCTGTACACAAACCTACTGTGGGAAAACATGTTGAGGTTAAACCTAGTGCTGTACGAATGGAATTCACAATCTTAGGTTAGGCTTTCTAGACCTCTACGACGGAGAAGAAACAGAAGATTGAGAAAACTTTTCGAACAATGTTCAAACACTTCACATTTTAAAAGGAATGAATTTAATGAACAAAAGAGTGTTTGGAAATCTAAAGTATCTGTTTCTAATTCGTCGAAGCAATCTCCAAAGATCGATGAGAGATTCGACTGTGAATTGCATGAAGTCCTTTATTTTGAAATAAATGGACGACCTAAGACTACCATGGCTTGGGTCTCCCTTTCAAATTAATGCGTCTTGTTAGATGTGTAGGAATAACCAAGAGGGACTATTAATACCATTTTGTTCGTTAATAGTGGTTGTTCATAGCACTTGACAGGGAATGGCATCAGCAGGAGCAACGAGTTGTTAGATAGCCGGTAAATCTATTTGATTCAAAGACTTGATGCTCAGGGGGAGAATATGTCACACACAATGTTTTTTTGAAAAGATTTTGAACAAGTCCAATAGATAACCTGAAACTTAGGATGACAATGGTGAGCATAAAGTCGTTGATGCACCCATTTCACTAGTTGAGGGGGAGTCTACAGGACATGGGGAGTATAGTATTGTGTTGGTGACAAGGGCAAAGGCATTCGATTACAGTGGTTTAAGTTTTTGATTGATTGATTGGAATACTAAATCCTAAGTAACATATTTTTAAAACATAAAGACTTTCATGGAAGTTTTATTTTCTTTCACAAAGTTTTGAAAATTCCAAACAAATTGAAAAAGATAAAATTGACATCATTTGAGGTATGCGAAGAAATGATAATACATCAGTAGATTATCAGTCACACATGACCATAGTTTGACTTGCTGGTTATGTATGTTTATTCAATATATCTGATGTTTTGATTTAAACTTCTTAGATTGCATGAATGGGAAATGATAGTGTCATGACTGCTTAAGTTTGAAAAATTATGTGATCTAGCATTTAATTTGAATATCTGCAAGTAATTTGAATTGTCAGTAGGCTAGAAGCGTTTTTGGACCATTAGAAGTGTGAAAACGTAATAATTTATGTGACAACTGTGATTTGAACCCATATTATGCCGGCTGCGTGTGTTTAAAAGATCATTATCAGATAAAGAATATAAGATTTTAAGTATTTCATGAGACGAGTATCGGGTTATGTCTTTAGCACAATTATTTCGGTTCACTTCATTGTCCATGTCCTGAAAAGCATGCAATTTGAAGTTGGACTAAGATATGTTTTTGACAAAACTTGTCAAAGCATATGATAACCCTTGGATCGAATAATTTGATTCCACTGAAGATATCCAGATAACAAATGAATCACCTTACCCTGAATCAATCGATTCCTTATTCATATTCATATCTTGAAGATCTCATCTATTACACTGATTCAATATATTTCACCCAAGCCAAGACAATGAATCATTCGATTCTGAATCTATATGATTCCTTATAATCCTCCAGGATTCTACTTTCATTTTTCTGTGCTAAAAGGTGTTTCCTCATCCTGGAAATTGAAAAATCTTAGCAAAAATCTTATATGTCTTTAGATAATGCAATTTATTTTCTGTTGGCATAAACGTGGGGTACAAGTTGTTTTTCATACTAATTGGTACCTTAGCTCACAAGAACGTGGGACAAAAATGCTTGTAGTTTCAAATCTTATAATACTGATAACTTAAATTGACATGTTGTATATTGCAAATTCAGTATTTGAATAAGTAGTATGTCATGACCTGATCCCATTTTCTTTGAAGTTTATCACGTATCATTACATGCTATATGAAAGTCTTGAAAATATAGAGTGTGATAATCATAAAAGTTTCTATGGATTCTAGTTTGATCATTAAAAAATGTTACATATATGTTGATTCTTGAAAAGCTGATTGATTTGATAGATTGCAAAATGAAGACTTAAATGAATGACATAGGATACCTTCGCTTTGTTATATGGATTTTTATCCAAGATATGTGATTGATATATCATATATACTGATATGATCTTCTTGCTCATGATGTTTAACAAAAATATGTACTTTATTCTAAAGGAGTTCAAATTGCTTCTAAGAGTTGGAAAGAGTTCCAAAGGGTTCCTTAGAAGTTTCATTAACGAGATCATGAAATTTAGAGATACGTTAAATAATGAAGATTGGTTCTTAGTTTGAGACACCCGTTGAACCAAATCAGAGTCTTAAGAGTTAAGACGCATGCTTGATCTGGATAGGCAAACAAGAGAATAGGTCCATTAGTATTTGTTGTTTCGGCTTGAATGGTAACAGTTACATTAGAATGTCTTGGATATTAACGGTTAATATCAAGATCATCATGCCACTGAGTTCGAGCTTTTAGTACGTTTAAGATCCTTGAATAAAAGGTTATTCTAAATTTTAGTAGTCGATTGATTTTATGGGAATGAAATAAAATCAAGACAATTGTGAATCAGTTGGTTTGTTTATTTAGAATGAAAGTTCAAAGAGTTGGAGACCAAATTCAAAGATATTCATTAGAGAATGGATGTTAGAAGTAATTCGCTTTAAACTACTTCATGGATCACAAGCATAAGTAGATTTGAAAATGATATTGTCATTGTATCCTCTAAGCTGAGATACATATTAGAACTTGATTCTACGGAGGCTTTCTCTTTGACATAATCTAACGTAATTCTTTGACCAGGCAGTAATAAGGATTATCGTTGTGAGTATATCTGAAATTTAGTGATAGTCGTATGTAGTCAAGATGGAATTCTCTTCCCTTTCACTGGTAACTGGGAGACATCTCTTGCACCCTCGTTAATTCAAACTGGTATATATGCATGGGCATGCCTAAACTTATAGTTTGAGAGACCACTTTGATTCTGAATCGAAAAGGAGAATGATCGAACACTATATGAGAATGATGATATGATCCATGTCTCAAGTAACATCACGAAAATAATAAACGACAACAAATGGAAATGGGTTAAACGCGAGACGAACGGAATAAACGAGCGTGGAATGGGCCGGCTATGGGCTTGCGCGCGTATGGGCTTAAGGGTAGTCTCTCCCTATAAATACCCTAGCCCATCTCTCTTCTCACATTTTACAAGTTCTAGAGAGAGAAACCGAAGAGAGACAAAGTAGACGGATCGGCCCGAGATTCCAGCAAAGTGTTGCTCCATAGCTCGTGGGAAGAATCTCCGAATCAGAAGCCCGATACAAGTAACGATCCGGTCTAGATCCGATTTTTTGTTCGTTTTAGGGTGTTCGGGTTTTGGATGAAAAGGTAACGTTTTTACGCATAAACTTGAAAATGAACATAGATCTAGCATCTAGAAGGAAAAACGAACGTTTTGAATAAAAAAGTCAGGATCTTGACGTGGTCAGATCTGCATGTAAAAAGTTAGGGTTTTTGCGTGGAAGAAGATCCTGCGTACTTATCAAGTACGCAAGAAGCAGGTCATGCGTACTTATCAAGTACGCATGAAGCAGGTCTTGCGTACTTATCAAGTACGCATGAAGCAAAGCATGCGTACTTATCAACTACGCATGAAGCGAAGTCTGCGCACTTATTAAGTTCGCAAGAACAAGGCCCATCGCACTTGCTAAGTGCGCATGCATCATGCTGGTTAGTAAAGTCAGTATGTTCGCCTAGTTCAGAATGGTTAAACCGTTAGAGTCAGGATTGGTCTGATGTATATTTAACTAATCAATTCAGATCGAAAGTGACGTTGTTAGACCTTTGTTTAGGACAACCCAGATTAGCTTATCAGGTGAGTTCTAGAAGCCCTTCTTTAAATGTTTTAATTAAATGTTTTTGGGATGGTGTGCATACATACGAAATGATGTTTACGAAACGATGTTTATGAAACGATGACTAGGAAATGAGGATTATGAAATGGTGTTTACGAAGGATGATGTTATAAAATGTTTTAACAAACGAAGTTTATGAAACGTTTATGAATGAAACATTATTTAGTAAAACGTACGAATGCTTTAACTAAAATGAGTTAAAGATTTTGTGAAGGTCAGGAATGAACGAATCTGCCACGAGTTCCTACGGGAGCTAGGGTATGTATGTATGTATGTATGAATTGGCCTCACCCTTACGGGGGGCCTCTGTGGCTGGCTAACGGTTGTACAACTGGTTGAGGATGGGGTTACGACGGTCACCCATGGGATTACTGGGATCCCGATGGAAGGTACTATTCCTTGCGGGGAAATAGTGCCTAAGTTATGTTCTGTCTACCTAGAGGTAACGAGCCTTAGGAGACATATGTTTGGTATACCTAGAGGTAACGAGCCTTAGGAGACATATGTTTGGTCCACCTAGAGGTAACGAGCCTTAGGGGACCTGTGTGACGGATGACTTAGAGGTAATGAGCCTTAAGTTCATCCGCTGGTATGCGATGTATGGAATTGACGGTTACGAGAAGGCGCAAATTCGATTCATGTTGACTTATGTTATGATGCTATGTTACGATGTTAAGATGATGTTAAGTTATTGCATGTTTTACGTACACTTTTATTATTAAATGTATGTTATGTTTTTGGAAAAATGTTTATGTTAAGGTTTTATGTAAAGCTAGAACTCACCAGTATGCACATTCAGGTTAAGGCAGTATGGAAGTTTATCGGTGATGCTTGGCTGGCGAAAGGAGTTACCCGGTTGATCATGAAGACTGACATTCCGTTATGAGTTGTTTACGTTATGTTTATGTTATGTAAAGAATGCTCTAGACAATGTTACGCTTCCACATGTTTGAACAAGTTTTAATTTTGTTGAACGAATGATTCTGCTGTGTTATTTGATATTCTAGTTTAAGAACTGTTTATGAATGAGTAAATCCAACAAGTGAGGCTTCCCGGGTTTAGGGCCTTACATCTCATGTTCGATACTTGTCCATTACAGAAAGGATAATTGACAGATTATCATAACTATTATGAATAGTTAAGTAAGGGTACTTAGACTACTCGGAAATAGGTGACAGTTTAATAAAACGTCGTATCTTAATGGGGTCGGTGAGATGTAGCTAGACGTCAACCACTGTCTGTGTTGACCATGATAGAGACTCGTGCAAATGGGAGTATGCTGGACATATATGCCCGAGTAACGACACTCAACAACACGGCCATGGATATAAGATCCAAATAGTTACACTACGAACAACAATATATCTTAAAGGATGTTTAATAGTTAAACGGGCCCTACACAAAGCTAAACCGAAAGGCAAAGAGATATCGTAATTTGCAATTATGAATAACTAAATTAACTGATTCGGTAATTTGGAATTACGAAATAATTAAGTTATATATATGTGTATATATATATTAAATATATGTATATAATTAATGATAAAAGTTTATAAATATAGAGTTCTTGGAGAATTGCTAACCATAATCCACTCCTCCCCTCTCCTATTGACGCCACCACCCTCCGCCAGCCGACCACCGCCGTCGGAGCACCATTTACCGCTGTCGTGCACAGCCGCAAGGGCCGCCCTTCGCATCAGCCGCCGACGTCACCGTCAGCCGGCTTCCACTGTCGGGGCCATTGTGTGTCCGTCGTTTCCCCTTTTGCGACGTTTTTGAACCGCCACAGAGACACCCGGTTACCGGGTTGTCTCCGTGAGCCGCTAAGGACCGCCGTGTACCGTCGGTATCGATAGGTGTTGTAACACCCTGCTTCAGAAACCACCTGGACGTGTGTGACTACGATTGGTACCTATTTTGATTTCAGAGTTTTTAAAAAACACAACGAAAGTCTTTTCACAAGGATCGTTTCATCATTTGTTTCAACCTCAAGAGTTGTAATTGTAAATATCAAGACCTAGTTGGAAAACAAAAACTTTGTATTTATTTCATAACATAGGGATTTAAATACCCTTTTTTTTATTACAAAACAAGTTTGAAATCAAATATATCTCTTTTCTCTTTTGGACAAGTTTCAAGCCACTGGAAATAGTACTATCCAAGGTTGATTAGTTCCTTGGTCCTATCTCCTTTTTCTTCTTTTCAGGATTATCTATGCATGAAGCCTGAGAATCCAACATGCATTTCATCCTTTTCTTTTCTCTTTTCATGGGTCAGATCCTACGTCTGCCCTTCTCATTCCATGGGTCAGATCTTATGTTTGCCCGTATCCCTTTTTCTTTAATATTTTATTCATTTCCTGAAAACATTTTGAAAATGAAACGTCGGAGCGAATGCTGGTGAATACAATTATCTTGACATAAAATCATTTGGCATAAACAAGTATTAATTTCATAATCACAACTTTGTGTCCAATCTGCACATTCAGAAATCCCTTATCTCCTGATCATATGCACCACTGTATACACTAGCGTCATATCTTATAACAACGTACAGGTCTACGCCTCCGAATTTGTTATAAGATAAGCATCAGCCGAAATCCGGGACTTTCACCCGAGATCAATATATCCCTTGCAATTTTTAGGTATACCTATGGCTTGAATGCTTTCTTCGTAGAAGAACGTTGAGCCTTATTCCCTTAACCTTTATTTGGCCATTTTCATAAATGTAAATGTTTGACACCGGTTTTGAAATAGATAAAGTATTCACCTTGATAATAAGAATGAGCCTCTAAGTTGGAAATTATATAATCAGCTTCCTAACTGATTTCTCTAGTGTTTCGGCACTTCTACGAGTGTTTCAACGAGCGGGAGTTGAACCGGGATCGTCGGGAACCTTCTACGGAAGCTCTCGAACGATTTTTGTGTGCAAAGATTGATTTGAAGATGAAGAAAATGATTGAAATCGTTCAAGTATTTATAGGCTGAAATCTAGATCCATGTCGGACCGACATGGCAAGACATACGGTCCACTATCCGCCTATGCTTGCGTCAACCCTACAATTCTAAATCTTATTGGACCGCACCTCGTATTACGGCTAGCAGACCGTTATGAGGTGCATATTGGTCTGATATCAAGACACGCGTCAGATTCTCGGGCTAAGTCATAGGACACGTGTCAGCACCACAAATTGGGGCTGACGGCAGCTAGTCGGACCGTCATCAATTGATGTCCATTATCCGACCCACTTGCCCATTGTGGATCGTTATGGGATATGATAGCGGTCTGCTATCTACCCAGATATCAAAATTTTTATATTTAACCCTAGACTTTAGTACTTTAGATACACAAGTCCTTTTGGGTTCTAACCATGGCATTTCTTGGACATTTTTGTAGCAGGTGTTACAAGTGTTGTTAATATCGGTCTCGTAGGTGGTGACACCGGGTGACTGGAAGGAGGAAAACGGACCGGGTTCATTTTTCGTGTTCAGGATATTGGAGATAAACCGAATAGAGATCTAAGTTTGTACGGGTCTATTAAAGTCTCGGGTTTTAGTTCGTGGAGCCGGAACTACCGACCTGGTTATTGTCACGTGGTGTTACCTTTTCGGTTGCCGTCTCCTACTTGTGAAAGGTATAACTCTAAAACCCCCTATGGTTGTGTATTGATTATTTGGTATGCATCTGGACTCCTAGTCGGGCGATCTAGGGTTTGGCCTAGATCAATTCGCGCTTGTTTTTTCGCTATGCGTTTTAAAATAGTTTTGAGAACCTAGCACGAAACCCCAACTAAAAGTAGGATGGATCCCACTTAATTCATCAGGTAACTCCAGTCGATAGGCAACTTCCACAACCCGTGCCAAAGTCTTGAAACGTCCGACAAATCTTGGGCTTAACTTTCCCCTTTTTACGAAAACGGATGATTCCTTTCCAAGGAGACACTTTCAACATAACTCTATCTCCAACATTGAACTCGATCGATCTCCATTGCTTATCTGATCAAACTTTTCTGAAGTAGCCTTAACAACTTCAAGGCTTCCATGTTCTTTCTGACGTATCTCTCCCCAGCAAACCAGAGTTCTGCATCTTCTACCATACAACATCTCGTAAGGCGGCATACCTATGGTCGTGTGGTAACTGCTGTTGTAAGAGAACTCCGACAGTGGTAGCTAGTTGTCACTACTTCCATCGAAGTCGATAATACAAACACATAGTATGTCCTCCAAGGTTTGAATGGTCCTTTCAGACTGACCATCTGTCTGTGGATGATATGGCGTGCTTATATTCAACCTCTTGCTCATTTCGTTATGAAATCATTTCCAGAACCTCGATGTGAATCGTGTGTCCTGATTAGATACAATCGACAATGGCACCCCATTACGTGTTACTATCTCTTTGATGAACACTTAAGCTAACTTCTCCGACGAGAATGTTTGATGAATGGGTAGGAAGTGTGCACTTTTGGTCAGGCGGACCACGATTACCTAAATGGTGTCATGACCTCTAGCTATGCGAGGGTAGCTTGGTTATGAAATCCATTGTAATGTGTTCCCATTTCCATTATGGTAATTCCAATGTTTGGATTTTACCATACGATTTCTGATATTCAGCCTTTAGCTGTGAACAAGTCAAACACTTGGTTACGTACTCGGTTACATCATTCTTCATTTTCGGCCACCAATACTCTTTCTTTAGGTCTTGATACATCTTCGTGGTTCCCGGGTGAATGGAATAACGAGACTGATATGTCATACATATTTTAAATGCATAATTATCTCCATATTCATCATAATTATAGACAAAATATTGGGAATTGATACTTAATCTATTCAATTGTGTTACAACAGGATAATTGACCTTGGTTTGCAAAAACATGACGAAATTGTAGGTCCCTAGAGCCTCGTCGCGCAGCGGAAATACACGGACCTATTCTGTGATTTGTGTGGGAACAAAGAAATCGAAGCAGAGAAACAAGAACAAAGACAAAAGATAATGAAACGATACGTAATCCATAACATAAAAGTCATCCCGTATTACAGACTACATACCGAAGAAGTACACAAATGTCGTCTACGCTCACGGTCCAGGGGTAGGAGAGCTCATCCCGCCCGGACACCTCTAGACCAAGTTCCCAGAAGTTCCACCTATAGGGGCAGGAACACTACCTGCGTACTTGGCTAAGTACGCAGGGCATTGGTCATGCGTACTTGCTAAGTACGCAAGGCAAAAGCCTTGTACGCAGGACCAACTGGTGAACAAGCTAAGTACGCAGGAACACCCTCCTGCGTACTAGCCTAGTACACCGATACATAGAATTTAATCTATAGTTACTAAAACATGCTTCTACAGAAAGCACTCAAAATCAAGGAGAAATCAGCAACCGGAAGTCAATTGAACGAAAATGGACCCGGAAAGTAAAAGCAGAATGTCAAAAAGTCAACAGGGAGCAGAATTGGACAATGCACGGCCGTGCAAAGGCTATTTTGCCTCGCTGTACTCCCTAAAGCTGCCAGATTCCGCACGTGAAAGAAAAAGGTAATTTGCACGTCCGTGCAATCCAATGCACGGCCGTGCATTGCCAAAATCTTTGCCTATAAATAGCAAGTTCATTCTAGTGTTTTATAGGTCCAAGATTGAGGGTTATGAATGCCCTAGTGCTCTGCTAGGGCCGAAGCTCTCTCAGTTTTGGTTCCTTTTTAGCTTTTATTTGTTTATTTTATGTTTCTAGACTTGTAATATGGAATGATTCTTCTTATTCAAGTAAAAAGAAGCAACCTATACCCACTCTCCCTTGGTGTTGGATCATTTCCACACAAGATCTAAGGTTAGTGGAGTCACTTGTATGGTCATTCGTGGCTAGTCTTCTTGCATTACTTGGGTTGGTTGATCTTTGTTTAATTAATGAAGTATTTTTTGTATGTTATGTTCTTAAAGTATTTCTTTTAATCTATCTTAAAAAGACAAGAATAAGTAATCTTTAAACCAACTTAATAATATTAGATCTTGTGAGTTACTTAGGCAAGGCTTCTTGTTTGGAAAGCTTATTCGAGTTTATACGGTCTATATATAAATCTTGGTGCTAGCAACGGACGAGTTAGTATTGGTTTAATGTTATGGGTTGATTGGAGGTTTGGGTATTCAACGAGTCATTCGTATCTTAGCTGGATATTGTGGTTCGTGTCGGTATTTCTCTACTTCTCTTGTGTTAGCTTGCAGAGGACTTCTAGCGGGAGCCATGAGGTTTGACCTTGAGAAGGAAAGTTAAATTTATTTAAAATATTATTATTAGTAAAGGAAAATATTACAATAATAAAATTTGTTAGGTCCGAGCGTTCATAAAGTGGCTTTGGAGGAAGTTGCGTATTCCGACTTTCCACAAGAAGTTACACGATTCGACGTATGTTAGTCGACAGGATAATCTTAGTCCGAATAATAAATCATGAGACATCCGACGGACTTGAGACCCCGTTAGGATCCCGAGATATATTAGGAGCAGATAGCCGACCGTATCCATTGTTCCGTTACGAACTACTAACTCCCCTATCGAAAGGGTAAGTACTAGTATCTTTGACCATCCTTACAAAACTATAACACTAATTAATAAGTGATAACAACCAGAGTAACACCTTGAATGAGACGGCATTCCTAATTACTTTCCTTTTCCTTTTTCTTTCCTTAAAACAATACCCCTTTTCCAACTTATTATTCTAGTCAGACAATATCGAGGATTGAGTAAGGGATCCGTGTCCATAGTTCGATACTTGATTCTTACCCAGAATATATTACGTTGCGATAGGTACACTTGCCTATTGTGTGTGTTTTAAGTTGAAGTAATTATCAATTTAATTTATAAATTTAAAACCTGATTTTGTGTAACTCTAAACCGAACATCAATATTTGTATATGTATATGTATAAATTATATCTCTTGTATTCGTCATCAAGTTTTTGGTGCCATTACCAAGGGGTGTATATTTATATATATATATATATATATATATATATATATATATATATATATATATATATATATATTTATATATATATATATGTATATATGTGTAAATTATATATCTTGTATTCGTAATCAAGTTTTTGGTGCCATTATCAAGGGGTGTATATATATAGTATAGGGTTTGGCTACAAAGTCAAAAAACTATACAAAGCATAGGAAGGGATTTGAGCCATTGATCTTGGAGATAGAGAGTTGTAAGTGTGCCATCTCAAATAGGGGAAATAAAGTGGTTGGAGGGGTATAGTAGTAATATCGTCCAAAAAAGAAAGAAACATACACATAAAACACGCTATCAAGTTTTTGACGTCGTTGCCGGGGACACGGTAATTCTGCGAAAGGATTAAGCCGTTGGACTGCCTATTTATTCTCTCTTTGTTTTAGTTATGCTTTATTTTCCCTTTTCATTTTTATTTTTTATCTTTATTTTATTTGTGTTTTATTTCACCTTTATTTTCCTTTTTATCTTCTCAATTTTACTTTTATTTTTATTTTGGTGCTTGTGTCAATTGATTTATCTTTGCAGGAACTTTAAAGGATCACCATTCGAAATGAATAAATATAAGTGTCACCATTCGAAAACATTTTTAAATAGGCGTAACGCTTTCGGATGATTCACGTGTTTAGTTTTTATATTCTTCTTTATTTTTTATGATAACAAGCTCGATGCTTTAAAATTGGATGCCAACGATCAAGGTAAGTTCCCTAACGTGAAATCGGATTTTTTTAGTAATGACATTCCCCTTTAATGAATTTGTTTTAATAATTTTTAATAAAATAATACTTTAAGAAAATTTAAACTATTTTTATTATTTATTAATTAAAAAATTATTTTATTTTCAAGTATTAATTTCAAGTGAATAAAAAAAGTCAAAATTAGTCAAACTGGGGGATGCACGGGCGTGCATTTGGATGCACGACCGTGCATCGGGTCTGTGCATTCAGGTGTTAAATTGGGGCAGAATACCCACTTTTCTCAAAACCCCAACTCCTTAAACGCACGGTTATGACAGAGGACACGCCAAAACCTTCGATTTTCACCTGTTTTCTTCGATTTTGGTCTCTAATCTCTTCACAAAGGTATGTAAAGTTGTCCATTATCATTTTTAGGTTGATTTATGCTTCGAATATGGCTAATCTTGCTCAAATAAGGCTAGGGTTTTGATGTACTGCAAAACACACGTCTTTATTTTGTTTGTATTTGTGCGTTCTTAGATAGTTTTGTATTTGTTTTGAGTCATTTTAGGTTCGTATTGAGTCTTTGTTGTATTTTCAGGAGCTCGTGTGGAATACAAGTCAAATCATGAAGACATCGAGCACGATAGAGAAGCCCGGAGGAAAAAGTGAAAAAAGTTGGAAAACCAGCCCCTCGCGGTACGCGAGGGAGGAGAAGAAACATATCGCTATAAGCGAGGAAAGCCAGAACCGGGCCCAACTAATTTGTCCCTCGCGGTACGCAAGGGGTTGGCCATGTTCTCTCGCGATACGCGAGAGACCCGTAAATCCGCAAAAAGCACAAAAATCGATTATATTAGGTTTTTTATTGCAATTAGTGAAGGAGTTCGAGAGAGCTAGGAGGAGATTTTGGGGCTGGAGAAGGCGATTGAAGAGCAAGATCAAGACTTTCGATTCCGGGTTTGTTTATATTAGCCTATTCGGTTTCAAAGGTCAAATCTTTGTGTTTGAATGCTGTGTTTGAACCATGTTTATGCTTTATTACTTCTGTTTGGATGTTTTAAGTATGATTATTGGCTAGAACGTTGATACTGCTTAGGTCTAATGATGAATACTTCGTAAAGTTTAAGTTTTTATCGGTTTTTGGTTAGTTTGAATGGATTAATGATTTTGTAAACGATCTTTTGATAATGAATATGATGAATATGCATGTTTGAATCTGATTTGTGTTTTATTTCAATTCTGTATGTTATTTGTGGATGTCTTCCAGTTTGAATAGCATATCTAAATCATAGATTTTATGTTTGTGGTTGTTTGCGTGGTTTGCTAGACGTAGTAACCATAGGATTTGTGATTGAGTATTAATTAGATGTGAGTGTGTGTCTTATCTCAATACCCGAGAAGTGAGAGGTAATCAGTTTGTTTTCGTATTAGGATTCTGAGTGAAATCTGTCTGAGAAGAATTTACCTTAGGGTTTTAGTATCCGTTGCTATTCCGAGTCGTAGTTGTTATCCTAGGATTACCCCCATGCATCTTCGATGTATTGTGGATAGTGAGACTAAGAGGTGATCTGTCTGTTGGATACATTATCGTTGTTGGAGAGACTGAAAGGTAATCCGACCATCTGGTGAGTTTAGCCCATCTTTAGGTTTCTTAGTTGGTGACACCCTGAGTGTAACATCCCTGATTTTCTGACCCTATTTTAACTTATTTTAACTAATAAAATAACAACACGACATGGAATCATATACTTGTTCAAACCTACACCTCATTAAATTGATTAGCCAATCATATTTTAATTCAAAGTTTTAGAACTCAAATCACATGGTAACACCTCCTAGAGTTTAACTCAGTTAGTAATCCCGTTAGGTGTTCTGTTAAATCCTAACCAAGCTAATTATGTCAAAGCTGAAGTTGCAAGGGATGATTTTGTAAATAACCAGAAACCCTAGTAGGCACGGTCGCGCCTCATGTTGACACGGTCGCGCCTCATGTTGACACGGTCGCGCCTCGTCTGGCACGGTCGCGTCTATTGTTGGCACGGTCGTGTCTCTTTTAGGTACGGTCGTGCCTCACATCAGTTGAAACGTAAAAACAGCCTTTAATCGCATGACCATTCGATTTCATAACAGTTTTCTCGTATTTACAAACCCAATTAAGTTCTTAATCATCATAATCACGGAAAATAACTCCACTTAAGCCGATTTTCTCGAAACCACAAACCTCTTTCATTAGTCCAACAATCCATCCAATTTGACTGGCAATCCTCCCGAGCAAACGCATCATCGACCCCCTCTGAAACTCCCGAAACCTTTGAAATAGCCGGAATAGCAGCAGGAGACGCCGGAAGTCAGGAGACGCCGGAAGTCAGGACTGCCTTCGCCGGAACTCGTCCCTACCGAAAGCTACCAATTCATCGTCTTATAGGGTAATTGAAACCTTCTAAACTTTCTATTTATTCTGTAGATCAAAAGCCCCAATCTAATTTAGGCATTCAATATCGAAATTAACAGGAACCCGATCCTAAGTTTCATTTAAAAATGGTTTAATCGAATCCGACTTTAAACATGTTTTAAACACAATTAACCTATACCAAAAGACTCGTAACAACCTTGTGAATGAAAACCCTAAACATTCCATCACCTAAAATATAAGGATCAATCAATTCGTTTCTGTTTTGAAAGAGACACGGTCGCGCTAATCATCTATCGCGGTCGTGCCTCGGGAGCCGCGGTCGTGCCGACTTCCAACGCGGTCGTGCCTCCTGCTCAGACCCAGTCATTCTCGTTGGCTAGACTTGGTCGTGCCCCTGAAGCATAGACACGGTCGTGCCTAGTGATTTGTCTAACTATGTCCTCTGTTGATCAACACAGTCGCGCCCTGACTAACGCGTTCGCGCCCGTGGCCCGAGCACGATCGTGCCCTATCTAGGCACGGTCGTGTGTGTTCACAGAATCCTTAAAATTTCTATATTTTTAAACAATTAGTATTTCAAGTTAATTTTCAAAATAAAAATAGTTGAATTTATAAAAATGCGTATTATCTTTATTTAAAAAGATCTAGTATTTAATCTTAAAATAAATGGAAATTATTTAATTAAAGTTTCAACCTTTAAATTATAAACCCTACAATTAAATAATATTTTAATGTCTAAGTTACATTTTATAAATAGATGAATAAGGTAATAATTACTTATTTGATTTATAACTTAAACAAAAACATTTATTTAGTTATACTTAATTACATCTAATACTTACATTATTCTCATAAATAATAATTAATTAATTTACTTATTTAATTATTCCAAACTCAAACCTTATTCAAAATGTTGTAAAAATATTCATTTCAAATCTTCCGTTTTATACAATACTTTCAAGTACCAATCACTAACTTTCTCCAATTCAACCTTAGACTTAGACTTAGACTATTGTGCATTATTAATGCAATATACATTACACTCTAGGTTAACATTGTGCGATACAAGGATCACATTACTATCTAGTATCTCGTGTTAGCTACGCCTTCGATACAAGTGAGTATTCACAACCCCTTTTTACTCTTTTACACTTTTGGGGTGGAACATGAACTCTATACTCATTACACATTACACATTTACATTTACACAAACAACACAAGTGCAAAAATCCTATTTACATACATGTGTGCAAAATTTGAGCTTTGTGCCCGAGTGCTAGGTGTGCTAACCTTTGTATGCTCTTATGTGCAATCATTAACTATACAAGCCGACGGTTTTCAATGATAGATCTATTGAGTCTGACAAACCCACCCATGGTATGCGGTGATTGAAACCGACAACACAATTTTTGCATGCTAGTTACAAGGTTTGATTGTACATTTGGTTACACAATAGCTGCTCCCCATAAACGCCTTATTTTATCATGTTTTGTAAAGGATTTGTTTTCAACTATATGTTATCTACATACAACTGTGTTATACTCACCAACTTTTTAGTTGACTTTATTTTATTCATGTTTCAGGTGCTTTCATATGAGCTAGAGCTAGATCAAGACATGCTACACATAGGCTTTGGACCTAGTTAATATTAAATCAAAGACAAATTCTATTTCATTATGTACTTTGAACTTGTTTCATGTTGTTTGAATGGAAATGGATTTAATATATTAAAATCTAGTCAACCTTGTGCTCATGAACAGTCTTACATGTCCCGCCCCGATGATTCCGCCATCGGTCGGGGTGTGACAGATTGGTATCAGAGCCTTGGTTATAGGGAACTAGGTTATTAGACACTCTTGACCTAGACTATAACTTTAGGACACCCATACAATGCTATGCTACTACATGTTACATTATCAATTCATGTGTGATTATTTTTACATGCTATCCTAAGTATTTACACCATTTGATACAATACATGATGACTTATGTGTCACACTAGGTACCTCTCATGCTTGCACTCATTACTACCAACATGCTATATGATTATTCCCTATGTGAATATCTTCATATGTTATACTATATGATTACATTACATGATACAATACTCAATAGTTTACGTGTCAACATTTCCTTCTATTCATAGCTACCTACTTAAATTATTTAAAACACTATCCTAAGTTTAACACACACACATACACACCAAATTATTCATACACATTTAGACTCCCATACATGATACCATCACCTTTATGAACAAAGACTTGAATTATTGGGCCTAATGCCCACCAATAATAAACTAAGAAGCCCATGTATTCCTCAAGAAGAAGAAGCCCGTTGAAATGCATAAACCTTACCTTTGGGCCTCAAAGCCCAGTCCACAACAATTCCCATCATAACCATGAGCCCAACAATAGTATTATTAATACATGATGGCTGGAAGAGTGTGTAAGCCCATGAGGAATTCTGGCTAAGGAAAGATAGGGTACTTAAGTGTGTCTTATTGACCCACCCCTCTTTCCTGGGAATCCTCCTCAGGGATACATTACTTATAGGTCAAGTGTACTCCTAAAATACTATTGTGAGGACTCGGCGTTATGACTAGTCAAACTCTAAACCTATGAGAACTCCTATGTTTGACACTCAGTATTTATTTATTGCTTACAACCTTTCCATTGTTTTCCTGCTAAGCATGGACTCCTACCCTCCTACCTCCCCGGTATGCCGTTCCAAAGAAGAGTCTGATTGGGAAGAAGACACCGAATCAACCGTACATCGATCACCAACACCCGCAGCTGCTAGATCAAGGTTTGATGTAAGGGTAGATTGGATTAGGAACACCGGCCCAAGACTTCGAACACCTGGATCAGCCGCACCCATAAACCCGTATCATACACCCCATCTCCATAATCAATTACCACCCCCACTAAGAGACCCATATCTAATGCCCGAACCGTACCTTCCTAACCTTTGAGTAAGGCATACCATGGTACCCCCTGCTGTTATGGGAATTCCAACCAATGACTTCCATCAATATGTAAGGAATTCAAAATTCGAGAGGCAAGGGATAGAGCAGGGAGTAATACATGACTTTCAAAGACAAAGAATGGATAGCCTAGCAAACCAATTAGGATACCAAAAGGAGTTAATCTCCATCCTCGAAAAAGAAATGCAAGAACATCGCACAGAGACCGCCAGGACTGAAGCCAGATCTACTACTCGAGTGACTATAGCGGTGCTCATCTTGGCAATTATCTTCTTCCTAGTGGAAAGCTACCAGAGACGTTAGAAGAAGTTTCTACTGATTTCCTTTAAATTTTCGATTTGAGAACCATCTCCCTATGTTTTGAATAATGTTTAACATTTCAGCATTTAATCAATTCCATATATTTCAACTCTACAGTTGTTGTTCATTGATTTGACCCGTGGGGCGTAAATTACACCTGTTATATTCCCATCAAATTTTCTCAAATATCACTTCTTTCATTCCACATGATTTAGTACATTACCAATAATCTCTTTCATTAAATAAATCATCCTATTTTGTGAGTTAAACAAAACCTCGTTATCTTGTTTAAACAAAATGTTTAACGAATTTTTAGATAACATCAAAAACATAAATTTTCCATAAAACTTTTTCACCTAATGAGGAAGGTTAATGCAACCAATTTTATAAAAATATTATTATTTTTTTTATACTGATAAATAATTATGATTTTTCCTCATTAAAGTAAATATTTCTAAACTTTGGTTAAATTGATATGCTCCTACTTGTTTAGCCAATAGTTGAAAATTTAAATTAAAAATATTTTCTCATAAATTGCATATTCATTTAAAATATGCGATTCAATGATTTCACAACTTTATATATCTACAACCAAAAACAATTTCCCACTTTCTATATTCAAACAAAGACCCGTATTTGTAAACACAAATTCCAGAATATTTCCAAAAACCTCCTCGTTACCTTTCACTCGACGCTTCAAGAGACGATCCATATCGCGTAAACGTTAACCTTTCCCACCAACCTCAATGAGATTTGAGGACTTGAACCTAACTACCACATTATGCAAGTACGCCAAACAACACGTTTGTCCGCAGCACTCGATCACATGCAAGACCCGATAGTACATATCGCACGCGAAGTTCAATACTCATGTATACACATGCACAATATATTCAACGCAATCTCATGGTACATGAAACCCAATTATCCTCAATATATCCAGTTCTACACAAACTACATAATACATGAAACTAGTTTGCCTACAAATCACAATTTGCTCGATTGATCACGTAATGCACGAAACATGTTTACTTGCAATACATATGCTACTGGATTGAGCACATGATGCACGAAACTTAGTTGTTTGCAATATATGTTATACATAAGAATTGCTTCATTGATACATAATTCTAGACTGACCACACTATACATGAAACTCATTTGGTTACAAAGCACTTTATACTAAACGGTGTACATTATACAAAATACATGATGCTAAGTTGCTAACACTATACATGAGATCCATTTCCTACAATACACATAATACTATGTTGTATACATTACACATTAGAGCTTTTTGATTTACAAAATACAAAACGCTAAATTATTTACGCTATATATGAGACCTAGTTGATTACAAACTACGTGACACTAGATCATACATGAGACTTGTGTGCTTACTATATACTCGAAACAAAATTTGCTTACAATTATTGCAATGGATTGATTTCAATATACACAAGACATGGTCATGCACTTTGTACACCAAAGTTGAAGACCATAATACATTGAAACGACTCGGGGTTTATTCTTGTTCAAACACGAGCAAACTAAGAAACTTTAAGTGTTACTACTTTACTACTCTTTAGTTGCTAACTGACCTGATTAGGGACTTAGTTACTTGTTAGCGACTTTCTATGCGTAAACAATAGACTGATCATAGCGAAATTGTGCCCCTTACCCACACACAACGAAACAATCTATACGGACCATACGATGATTTGAATAATTACGGGTGCACACGGAATTATGAAAATCAGCGCATGGAAACTATAGTGAAATTTTGTCGTGTGTTATGACCTAAAACTTATCATGATGTGTAACAACGAAACGGATGTAATGTGACAAGGGCATGGTGGATACGCCGATGGTACTTCCTATATATAAGTGTCCTATCATATTATCAGGAGTAGCGTTGTTCGTGTCACGTGAAGTTTTGACCTAGACTAATGTTTATGAAATCTTTTACCCACTAACAATTTTGAGCACGTTAAACTACATCTTACACAAACTCAAATTTCAAAATCTCATCAAATTTGTTCCAAGTAATACATCTTACATTTAGAATTCAAATTGCTATTCGACAATCTTCTCCTTAAGTCCATTTCAAAAACTAAATTCATTGTCATCATTCATATTCAACCTTGAGTATCAGGCCTAAATCATATCAACGGTCAAACTCACCGAGAACCCAAAACTCCCACCTTTTTTTTTCTTGATTTTTAGTAGCCTCCATTAGTTAAATTTCGGGACGAAATTCCCTTAACATGGGGAGACTGTAACATCCCTGATTTTCTGACCCTATTTTAACTTATTTTAACTAATAAAATAACAACACGACATTGAATCATATACTTGTTCAAACCTACACCTCATTAAATTGATTAGCCGATCATATTTTAATTCAAAGTTTTAGAACTCAAATCACATGGTAACACCTCCTAGAGTTTAACTCAGTTAGTAATCCCGTTAGGTGTTCTGTTAAATCCTAACCAAGCTAATTCTGTCAAAGCTGAAGTTGCAACGGCTGATTTTGTAAATAACCAGAAACCCTAGTAGGCACGGTCGCGCCTCATGTTGACACGGTCGCGCCTCGTCTGGCACGGTCGCGTCTATTGTTGGCACGGTCGCGCCTCAACTTGGCACGGTCGCGTCTCTTTTAGGCACGGTCGTGCCTCACATCAGTTGAAACGTAAAAACAGCCTTTAATCGCATAACCATTCGATTTCATAACAGTTTCTCGTATTTACAAACCCAATTAAGTTCTTAATCATCATAATCACGGAAAATAACTCCACTTAAGCCGATTTTCTCGAAACCACCAACCTCTTTCATTAGTTCAACAATCCATCCAATTTGACTGGCAATCCTCCCGAGCAAACGCATCATCGACCCCCTCTGAAACTCCCGAAACCTTCGAAATAGCCGGAATAGCAGCAGGAGACGCCGGAAGTCAGGACTGCCTTCGCCGGAACTCGTCCCTACCGAAAGCTACCAATTCATCGTCTTACAGGGTAATTGAAACCTTCTAAACTTTCTATTTATTCTGTAGATCAAAAGCCCCAATCTAATTTAGGCATTCAATATCGAAATTAACAGGAACCCGATCCTAAGTTTCATTTAAAAATGGTTTAATCGAATCCGACTTTAAACATGTTTTAAACACAATTAACCTATACCAAAAGACTCGAAATAACCTTGTGAATGAAAGCCCTAAACATTCCATCACCTTAAATATAAGGATCAATCAATTCGTTTCTGTTTTGAAAGAGACACGGTCGCGCTAATCATCTAGCGCGGTCGTGCCTCGGGAGCCGCGGTTGTGCCGACTTCCAGCGCGGTCATGCCTCCTGCTCAGACCCAGTCATGCTCGTTGGCTAGACTTGGTCGTGCCCATGAAGCATAGACACGGTCGTGCCTGTACAAGGCACGGTCATGCCTAGTGATTTGTCTAACTATGTCCTCTGTTGATCAACACAGTCGCGCCCTGACTAACGCGGTCGCGCCCGTGGCCCGAGCACGATCGTGCCCTGTCTAGGCACGGTCGTGTGTGTTCACAGAATCCTTAAAATTTCTATATTTTTAAACAATTAGTATTTCAAGTTAATTTTCAAAATAAAAATAGTTGAATTTATAAAAATGCGTATTATCTTTATTTAAAAAGATCTAGTATTTAATCTTAAAATAAATGGAAATTATTTAATTAAAGTTTCAACCTTTAAATTATAAACCCTACAATTAAATAATATTTTAATGTCAAGCTCATCCTCTTCTATACCACAAGAAAATGCACCTCCTACTCCACCATCACCACCTCCACCCAACCATTCCACACCATTACCCAAAAACCATCCTAACATGCACCCATGGTTGATTTTTGACCCCGATAATGATATCGAGATGCACACCTTCCAAACCTTGTCTGGCCTCATGCAGCAAGACTTTGGAACACACAAGACAATCTACTATCCCACATTGGAAGGAATTGGTCTCCTTGAGGATGCACTACCACTGATCACAAGGCCATGGATTAAATTTTTCGAGATCAGGCAGCCAACCTACTATGAGATGACTCTGGAGTTCTTGGCATCCTTTCAGTTTCATGGGCCCATGCTTAGTAAATCAAATCACGATTACGCACGATTATATAGACATAGAGAGCTACGGCTCCCTGTGTTCACAGAGAGCATACATGAGTTTGGGGAAGGTGAGGCATAGGAATTCTGGTCAAGGATTGGTTTAGGTCCATACGACCCACATAGGCAAAAGAGCACAAAGATTCTCCACCCCCTGCATCGATACCTCCATAGAGTCATTGTTCAAACCATTGGGGGACGTAAGGATAGTATAGGGGTAGTATCAGTTAGAGATCTGTTCCACTTACATTGCTTGTTGATCAAATTCCTTGCAATTTGGCCTATAGTCTTGCCAAATTCTTCACTCGTGCTTAAGGGTACTTTTCAAGTAGCCATATCTTTGTAGGTCCTTACATTACTCACTTAGCAGCATACTTGGGGTTCCTAACTCCTGTACACCTTAGTATGTCACCAACATGGACCTGCCAATGGAAGAGGTGGATAGGCAGATGTTGATCAACATGAGGATGATGAGGAAGATCCAGGTGGAGTATAGACTTGTAGACCACGAGGGAAATCCTTGGCAGGGAGAAGTGATACCATCAGATAAAGAATGGGAACAAGAACTGCAGTTGCAACATCATGCGGAGGAGCCTGGTACGTATTATCCCATTGTTGATCCCACTGTGCTAGACCTCATGATCCGTATGGATCAACTAGGGCAGACGATGGATGGCATACGACAGGACTACTACGATCACACACATGATCCGTATGCCAATCAGCGGCACCAGCAGCCTCCAGGTCCACATCAGCAATGGCCCTGACCTCCATTCCAGTAGCAGCTCTTTCCTCCTTCATCTATTTTCCTGATGATGATATTTGTGGTTCTTGGATATTTCTTGACCTTTCTGGTTGTTTTTTTGACATTTGATGGTTGTTTTTGATTGTCCAGTGTTGGACATATACACTGGAGGTTTTTTACCGGTTACCTAGGTAACCGTTGATATGGTGGCACCACCACTACCTCTTTTCGGCCGCCTTATTAGGCGAATATTAGTTTAACTCCTCTTATTTTTAGTATTTGTTTTATATTTTGAGGATTGCATAGCATCAAAGGTAATACAGGTTTTGATTCGTGCTTGGAAATATGCTTTAGGAAATGATGAGAATCGACAACACGCATGGCGATGACGTCTCATCTGGGGAGTATCTGTCACACCATCAAAATCCACCTGCGTGGTTATATCGCGAGGCGCGTGACAAACCAGGATCATTGTCATTAGTTATATTGAACGGCCACTATATGAGTTTTAAAATACCAGCGTTGCTCATAGTCACGAGACAATACCGTTAAGTTTGAAAGTAATGCGGAATAGTAAAATAAAAACCAAGTTCAAGCATGACCAAATGCGCAAAACAAGGCGCCCAAAACCAAAGTAGTTAAAGTAAGAAAAACGTGTTTAATGAAAACCATGCAAAGTTTGATGCATCCTATTCCTGATGTGTACCTTAGTGATCTGAGAAAGACATGCTTAAAGTATCAACACAATGGTTAGTGAGTTCATAGGTTTGTAAATAAATAAATGTTTGATGTTCGCTAGATAATGTAACTAAAGTATATCAATAAATAGCTAGTCTATGTTCATGCTACTATATAGTGTTTCACAACCGAAGCTCACTGTTTGGTTTCTTTGCCTTCCGCCAGGTCTACAAAAACAATGGTTGTATGTTTAGGTCAATATTACACCCGTTCGACCTCCAGTTGTGTTAGCGCGACTAACGCGGGTAGGGTTTGTAAAACCCAGTAGTACTACTCAAGATTACCTAGCTATGATCTTATACTAATGGTTCGAGATGTAAGGACTTTCATGGTAATGTTTGCACTATAGTACGCAAGTGATAATACAATAATACACGATCCAAAAGTGTTTGTGTGCATGCTTTCTCCCCCAAAAAGGAAAGTAGGTAAAAGAGAGGGGCCGTGAAACTCACCTTTGAGTGCGTGCTAAAAACAGCAAGTAATAAAACAGGCGACCCGTTAACGGCTACCTATATTACATAAGTTTATGAGTGTGTGTTTGGGTTGGATTGTAAGACCCTTTGCATCCAAACAATCCCATTGTTTATATGTTTTGAAAAGAGTTAACAAGTTTGACCCATGTTTGACCAAGTTTGACCCGACGAGCCGTTGGTGGCTTAATAAATAAATTTGTGTTTGATTAGCATAATACTGTCATGTTATACGCATAAGATCATGCAGGTAACACGTAACAACAATTCGTTATTGTTCTAGCATGCTAGCACAGTTACCACATATAGCAAGTTTCTATATTTAGTAAGTTTCCATATTTAGCAAGTTTCTATATTTAGTAGGTATGATCAAGATTCACGTTTCCTATAAAACTATCATTAATAATATGTTAATAAGACCAATCTAAGGTGTCTGATACCAACACATCACATACAATATGCCTAGAACACAACATGTGATTCACATTCCAAATTAAAGTTTCCTTTCAAAGTAAATTAGGCATACAATTACAATTTCCATGGTTTAAAGTCCATAGCATGTTTCTATGATCATCATAACATATAAGATATCATCACGTTGCATTAAACACGTCTAGAATTCACATTCCAAATTGATAAACACAAAAGTTACTATATTTAGTAAGCTATGAACACTATGCTTGATATATAAGATCTAATGCTTCGTAACGTGTTATTATGTCCTAACTAGCATATAAGTATCATCAAACTACAACATGCATGTCTAAATTGTAAGCTATTCATGTTCTTGACAATTAAAGTTTCCATATTTAGAAATCCTACGAAACCGAGCTAGATATACAAAATCCAATTCAATAATTCGTTTAATCATGCATCAACTAACATATAAACATCATCATATCACATCCATCAAGTCTAATATGCAATATAGAATACTAATAAAGTTTCCATTAATAGTAACCCTCGGTTTTCATGCATCTAGGGTTTTACAAACACATCAAATCTAAACAAATATCATAACAAGACTCAATTAACGTTAAAGTTTGCATATTTATTGGAAAGAATCATTGTTTGGATGAAACTAAGGTTTTACTAAAACCTGAAAATCACAAATATGGAATTAGAATTGATAAAATTCTTACTTGATGCGTTAGTAACGATGATTGGTACTTGGATTGATCAAAACACCAACTATTGCAAAAAGGAGATTGATTTGAGAATGGTTTGAGGTGGTATAAGGGTCGACGATTCCCTAGGGGAGTATGGGTGAGATTTTTTGGCCAAAATAGAGTAAATGGAGTTAAGGTTTTGCTAAATCTCTTAAATAGTTTACTCCATGTGCTTAGAATGGGTTTAAAACAAGTTTAGGAGGCCCGTGGGTTAATTTAAAAGATTAATAAATGATTTAATTAACTCCAACTAATAAAAATAATTTCTACTAAAAATATTTGTAAAAACCTTTATATAAAAATTACCAAAGGTTTTAAAAATCACATAGTTACGCGTCAACGTATACGGTTTCACGAAAGTTCACGAAATAACCATAAAATCACATAACACGTAATTTTACATAAATTATATTAAATATAATTTAATAATTGTTCAAAATATTTTTTTTGATTAATCACCAACGTTCGGGGACAGACTGGTGTGACTCGATAATTCTCTGAATTACCGTTGCGTGAGTGTTTGTGCGATAACTGACACACTTAATTAACCCTAATCAAGTGAAATGCATGAATAAAAGACTTAGATAACGTAGCTTGTGTTAACGGTGTTAACCTGAAAATGTCGGGTGTCATATCATCCCCTTGTTGAAAGAATTTTCATCCCGAAAATTAGAGTAATGTCGCTACTTGTCTAAAACAAAAATTTTGGGTTGTCACATCATCCCTTTGTTGAAAGAAATTTCGTCTCAAAATTTAACTAGTACATTCTGTGTTTGCCGTTGACTTCATGAAAAGTTGGGGATACTTGCACATCATCTGATCCTCGAGCTCCCATGTGAACTTCGGTCCACGGCTCGAGTTCCAGCGAACTCTAACAATAGGGATTTTGCTATGTTTAAGCGTTTTGACCTCTCGGTCCATGATATCAACTGGTTCTTCAATGAAGAGTAACAATTCATCGATTTCTAACTCTTCGAGTGGACACACGAGTGTCTCATCTGATAGGAATTTCTTTAAATTCGGGACAT
Source organism: Smallanthus sonchifolius (assembly GCA_023525975.1). NCBI lineage: Eukaryota > Viridiplantae > Streptophyta > Magnoliopsida > Asterales > Asteraceae > Smallanthus > Smallanthus sonchifolius. The sequence goes on from CM042025.1 coordinate 32,946,897, forward strand.
GAAAGACATTATGTACTCCATTAAGTTCCTCAGGTAGATTCAGTTGATACGCTACTGGACCAATTCTCTTCACTATTACGAATGCCCAGCGTAACGCGGGTTTAACTTGCCCTGTTTCCCAAAACTGATCACACATTTCCATGTTGAAACTTTTAATAGGACTTTGTCGCCCACTTGAAATTCCAACGGTTTCCGGCGCTTATCGGCATAACTCTTTTGACGGTCACGGGCTTCCGCCATACGATTTTGGATTTGCACAATTTTCTCTGATGTCTCGTGCACAAGTTCAGGACCTGTAATTTAGCTTTCTCCCACTGCAACCCAAGAGAGAGGTGATCGGAATTTCCGTCCATACAGTGCCTCGAACGGTGTTGCCTTAATGCTATTATGATAGTTGTTATTGTAGGAGAACTCTACTAAAGGCAGATGAGTCTCCCAACTGTTACCGAAGTCAATTACGCAAGTTCGTAACATGTCTTCCAAATTTTGAATGGTATGCTCACTCTGGCCATCTGTTTGAGGGTGGAATGATGTGCTCATATTCAGGCGCGTGCCCAGAGATTTTTATAGCGATTGCCAGAAATTTTAGGTGAATCGGGAGACTACTTCTTTCAGATAGATACGAGTTAACTTCTCTATTTTATCAGTCTCTTTGATTGCTAGGAAATGAGCGGATTTGGTTAAGCGATCTACGATCACCCAGTTGGTGTCGCATCCGCTAGGGGTTCGGGGTAGTTTAGTGATGAAGTCTATGGAAATATGTTTCCATTTCCACATTGGAATTTCCGGTTGCTGGAGCAAACCAGACGGCTTTTGATATTCAACTTTGTCTTTGGAACAAGTCAGACACTTGCTCACGTAGGTGGCTATATCAGCTTTCATGTTCGGCCACCAATACAGAACTTTCAGATCATGGTACATCTTATCGGAACCAGGATGAATAGAATATCGAGACTTGTGTGCTTCATCCACTACAAGTTCCCTTAAGTTCCCGTATAGTGGGCCCATATTCACTCTGTGAAATAGCAAATACCGTCCGATTTAATCTCGAGTTGTTTCTCTATGCCACGCGTGGACTCTAGTTACAAGTTCTCTTCTTTCAGGGCTTCGAGTTGGCATTACGAATTTGGTCGGGTAATCCGGTGTGAATAGTGAGTTGTAGAGCTCGAACTCGTCTGGGTTTGGTTTCTTTTCGGCTTAGGGCATCAGCTACCACGTTAGCTTTGCCCAGATGGTATTTGATAGCACAATCATAATCATTCAAAAGTTCGATTCAGCGACGCTGTCGCATGTTCAACTCTTTCTGCTCGAAAATGTGCTGAAGACTCTTGTGATCGGTGTAAATGGTGCATTTGGTACCGTACAAGTAATGTCTCTGGATTTTTAGTGCGAAGACCACGGCTCCCAACTGCAAGTTGTGAGTCGTGTAGTTCTTCTCAAGGATTTTCTGTTACACCCTCAAAATCCACCCGTGGGGTTGTACCGCGAGGGCCGTGACAAACCAGGATCATTTTCATTAGTTATACTGAACGACCGCTATATGAGTTGTAAAAATACCAGTGTTGCTCATAGTCACTGTAACACCCAAAAATAAAAAGAAAAGAAAAATTCAAAATTTCACTCCCTCGCGGTACGCGAGGGAGATTTTGACAAAACCTCGCGGTACGCGAGGGGACTGCTTATGCGCCAGAAAATCACCTTCTCGCGGTACGCGAGAAGATCTTCGATGAAGTCTCGCGGTACGCGAGGGAATAGTACACGCGTCAGGGCCAGAAAACACGTGTCATGTACACTTGCCACCTGCTGCCACGTGTCATGCTGACTCACCTCGATTCGCGACTTGTCATCCCCTCGCGGTACGCGAGGGATTTCCTTGGCCGGCCTCGCGGTACGCGAGGGACCGGAATTCCAGCCTATAAAAGGCCTTCAAAGGGGATTGAATTCTGTACAGTTTCCAAACGTTCGTTTCACACAAACCCCGTTCTTTCAAGCTCCACGACATCCCGAAGTGCTATCCAAGAGTCCAAACGAAATCCTGCACCAGCCGAAGTTTCGTCCAAATCCCGCAAATTAGGTATCGTTAAAACTATTCATATATATATAGCCGCAATTATATATATATTCTCTCATATATATTCTCGTTAATCGTGTCTTCCCTAGGAAGAAACGTGTCGAGGTTCTGCTCAAATTCCGAAGCCTACAACCCTACCAGCCATCAAAATCAAGGTGAACACGTTTAACGCTTTTCAAACGATAAAACCATTTTATTTACGAAAACGGCATGAAACAAATTAAATGCTTTAATCATAAGGGTAATCTACGTGATAGCATTCAGGCCATAAGCATACGTAGATTTGATCAAATGGTATACATGTGACGGGTGAAAGTCCGGTCCGTGGCTGGGTACAGATCATGTAATGGGAAATCATAAGACTAAGGATGGGTTTCCTTAGCAGATTATACGAGGGACGAGTTCCTGAGTATCATGTAAGACTAAGAACAAGGTTCTTAGCATCATCACCCTGGGAATAGGCTATCAGTCTGAGACATAGCGCTCAGCCAGTTGACCCCATGGCAGTTAACCCAGTGTATGTAGGTGGTATATACTTCAGGTGAAATAGACTGCTGAATGTGTAGATTTACCATACAAAAACGTGCTTAAAGGCTTTAATTTGGTTTATGTTAGAAATCATTTTCGTGTCAGTTAAATGTGATTCACCAGCTTTATGCTGATGTTCATTTTCAAAACGTTTTTCACAGGTAATGAAAGAAATCATTAAATTCAGGGTGATGCAGTAAAGACAAGATCTTTAGGCATATCAAAATCCCTGTGGCAGACTAATACAAGACCAAATGTTGGAACGGACGTAGATCCTAGACATTTTGAATGGCTTGTATTATGTAAATTATTTCAATCACTGTACATTATATAATAGACTTTTGAAGATCTATTATCATGAAATGAAAAGGGACGTGGATCCCAAGTTTTGACAAAAAGTACAGAATTAACCCTTGAGGTTATTTACATTACATTTCATTACAAAAAGGCATCAAGTAAAAACAAAGACTTCCGCTGTCCAAATTTATGGGACCTCATTCAGATACCAGCATTATCTCGCGACGCCCGGGCAGGGGTAGCCCGGGGTTGTGACAAGTTGGTATCAGAGCCACATTCAAGGGTTTTAGCAAAACTAGATACTTATATGATTGTATCTAGGCTTTAACCAATAGTTGTGCCTACTGAACAAACGATAGGAAGATGCCTTCAACATAACCAATAAATTACAGGATGTCAGATCCATACTATTATCCTTATAATTACCCAAACTACTTCCCTGGAGAATCATCTAATCAAGTAGTACCAAGAAATGACGATTATATCCACTACCTGCCGACCCCGGAGAATTGGAACAGAATGGTCGCAGAACAAGTGGAGCAGACTCAAGCAAGGCTTGAACCTCTGAGAGAAGAATCAGAGTATTCAGTGGAAATGGAAGATTCAAGAGAATCTTTACGTCCTGTTATGACATCTATGCCACCACCTCAATCATTAGACGTGGTAGATCATACCGGAACAATTCCAGAACATCCACCAAGTCCAAGTGAAGAAACTTCGCGTTCATTTGCTGAATCTGACAAGGCTACCGTTTGTGAAGGCAGTGGTGGAAAATACTTCTTTGACCCTATTCCAGAACATCCCGTTTTCAAGGAACCTTTCTTCTATGTAGATCCCTCCGATGGACGTCAGTATGCAACCGACGGAAAGGTCGTGTGGTCTGTTAATTCAACATATCATGATCTTAGGATGGGACACAGGAAACCACCTCCTTGCTATGGATACCCTGAAGAACTGCCAAACTCAATGGATGAACACCTTGATCGTGCTCTTAGGGAAGCTGACGATCTACGTGCTGAGCTGTTCTTCACCAGACAAGTTGTAGTCCAGAATGAACAAACTATAATTGATTATGAGCTAGCTCAGGAAGACAGGAAGTATGCAGAGCAATGGGTGGCAGATCAGTTGATCCAGAAGGGTGCTATGACCGAGACCCTGGGGAGGTTCTATCAGGATTTGGGAGATGTGTTTCTAGGTTGAAGTTGATAATAGTATTTGTATAATTAGCTAACCCTACGTGATATAGATACATATCTATATTTCTCTATTTGTAATGAATAGATGAAGTTTAACGATAATAAACTTCAAATTTTGACCCAAATTCGTGCTTGTGTTCTTAGATGTCTCAACAAAACAATGACAATAGCGGTCCATCTACCTACATTATCAAGGAAAAAGGAAAAGAAGTTAATAATAATCCTGAAATAACTACTCAACAACCAGAATTGCAACAACTGGTCAAACAAAGCATTAAAGAAATGCTTCCTGCCATAATAAAGGAAGTACAAGAAAACATCAAAACTCCAAGCCACGTAACTCTTCCTTCAAAAAGAATGGAAAACCCTTCGAAAACCCACACAGAGCAAGTAGCAAGCTCTCGTAAACCTCAAACCTCGAAAAGATCCAGAACATCAAGCAATAAGTATTCTGAATCTGAAGAATCGTTAAATCTAAGCAGTGAAAGCTCAGAAGAAGAAAATGAAACAAAAAGGTATAAAAACAAGGGGTGTTCTTACAAAACCTTTCAGGACTGTAAACCTTATGAATTTAAGGGCACCGAAGGCGGTATTGCTACTCTTCACTGGCTAGAGAAGATGGAGTCAGTAATAGCAATTAGCAAGTGTGCTAAGAAAGATCAAGTACTGTATGCTTCAAACTCCTTCAAAAATGAAGCGTTGGAATGGTGGAATTCAATCATTTCTGCCAAAGGGAGGAGAAAGACCAATGCTATGGATTGGAAAGAATTCCGAGCAAAGGTGAAAAGGAAATTTTGCCCCAAGAATGAGAAAGAACAAGCTGAAAGGAAATTTTTGGATCACAGGATGGTGGGTACCAATGATCGAGAGTATACTACCAAATTTTTTGAATATGCCCGTTTGGCACCTCACCTGGCTAAACCCGAGTCGGTTCTCATAACTCGATATATTTACGGTTTAGTTCCAGAGATCCGTGATTTGGTGAAGGTTGTCTCACCAAAAACCATTGAGTCCACCGTAGAGCTGACCGGTACCATGACGGCTGGATTGATCAGAAACCTAGAAGAGAGAAAGAAAATGGAATCCTCTACAAAAACAAAACCCGAAGCCAAAAGATTTAGCAAAAGCTTTAGGCAAAAAGGATTTCCATTTAACAATCCACCATGCAAAACGTGCGGACGCAGGCATAGTGGAAAGTGTGTTTTTGAAACTCCATTCTGTAATCATTGCAAGGTCTCAGGTCACACTACTGAGAATTGCTTCAAGAGAAAGGGAATGATTACTTGTTTCAATTGTGGAGAGCCAGGGCACATCAGAACGAATTGCCCTAAGTTTGCAAAGACCAGAGGAGCTGGAGGATCAGGAGTTAAGATAACTCCAGAAACCAAAAAGATCGTGCGAGCATTTGTCATGAATGCTAATCAAGCTGAGAGAACGCCGGACGTAATTACCGGTACATTTCTTCTTAATAATGTTTATGCTAAGGTCTTATTTGACTCAGGTGCGAACCGGAGTTTTATAGATTATAATTTCTGTAATCTATTAAACGAACCATTAAGTCCCTTAGCTGAAACATATGAAGTAGAAACAGCGAACGGTGATTTGATAAAAATATCCCAATCACTGAACAATTGTTACATTACATTGGCTGGTTTCACTATCCCAGTACAATTGTTACCAATGTCAATAACTGGCTTTGACATTGTTTTGGGGATGGATTGGTTATCCAATAACCAAGCCGAAATCCTTTGTAATCAACAAGTTGTAAAACTCGTTACACCAACAAACAAAACTCTAACTATCCAAGGTGATAAACCCACAAAACCTATCCAGATAATCTCCATACTTAAAGCAACCAAGTGCTTAAGAAAAGGATATCTGGCATGTCTGGTATCAATTACTGCCTTGGAAAAGGAGAAGAAGATAGAATCAGTACATGTAGTATCTGAATTTCCAGACGTTTTTCCTGAAGAACTGCCTGGATTACCACCAGAACGAGAGGTAGAATTTCGAATCAACCTTGTACCTGGTGCAACTCCAATTGCCAAATCCCCGTACAGACTGGAACCCACAGAAATGGCAGAACTCAAGAAACAATTGGATGAACTTCTTGAGAAAGGTTTTATCCCAACCAAGTTCTTCACCCTGGGGAGCTCCAATTCTCTTTGTTAAGAAGAAAGACGGATCAATGCGCATGTGTATTGATTATCGGGAACTGAATAAAGTTACCATCAAAAACCGATACCCGCTTCCACGGATTGACGATTTATTCGATCAACTCCAAGGAGCTTGTCATTTTTCAAAGATCGATCTTCGTTCAGGTTATCATCAGTTAAAAGTGCATGATAACGATATCTCGAAAACTGCATTTCGAACACGGTATGGACATTTCGAGTTCACGGTTATGCCATTTGGACTTACAAATGCTCCTGCCGCATTCATGGACATGATGAATCGTGTCTGCAAACCTTACTTGGATAAGTTTGTCATAGTTTTTATTGATGACATACTTATTTATTCCAAAACCCAAGTTGAACACGAAACTCATCTTCGAACCATACTTGAACTTCTTCGAAAAGAGAAATTATATGCTAAGTTTTCCAAATGCGAATTTTGGTTAACGGAAGTACAATTTCTTGGTCATGTCATCAACGTGAACGGAATTCAAGTAGATCCTTCCAAAATTGAAGCTATATCCAAATGGGAAATTCCCAAGTCACCCACCGAAATTCGTAGTTTTCTGGGATTAGCGGGATATTACCGCCGGTTCATTCAAAATTTTTCTCGTATAGCAATCCCACTCACATCCCTAACTCGGAAATCTGTAAAATACGAATGGGGACCCAAACAATCTGAATCTTTTGAAACTTTGAAACAAAAACTGATAAACGCACCTATTCTATCTTTACCAGATGGTATTGAAGACTTCGTAGTTTACTGCGACGCCTCACATACTGGTTTAGGTTGCGTATTAATGCAACGCAAGAAAGTCATTGCTTATGCATCTCGTCAGTTGAAAATTCATGAGAAAAACTACTCAACCCACGATCTAGAGTTGGGCGCTATAATCTTTGCTTTGAAATTATGGCGACACTATCTCTATGGGGTTAAGTTCACAATCTACACTGATCATAAAAGTCTCAAGTACATATTTAGCCAGAAGGAGTTAAATATGAGACAAAGAAGATGGATGGAAATCCTGAATGATTATGATTGTGAAATTTGTTATCATGAAGGAAAGGCAAATGTAGTAGCAGATGCCTTGAGCCGAAAAGAAAATGTCAAGCCAAAGAGAGTACGTTCTCTCAGACTTGAACTACAAATTGATCTTGTAAGTCAGTTAAAAGAGGCACAAGAGTTAGCTTTGAAGGAAGGTAACTTTGAAAAAGAAGGAATGAAAGGAATGCTTGATTTACTGATCAAAGGAGAAGATAATATCCTTCGCATGAATAAACGTATTTGGGTACCAGTTACAGGTGATCTTCGAGAGCGAATCCTCGAAGAAGCACACAAGTCCAAATACACCATGCACCCAGGAAGTGATAAAATGTACAAGAACCTCAAAGAAAGTTACTGGTGGATTGGTATGAAAAAGAACATTGCTATCTACATAGCAAAATGTTTGACTTGTTCCAAAGTCAAAGCCGAACACCAAAAGCCAGCTGGATTATTGCAACAGTTAGAATTACCAGTTTGGAAATGGGAACTGATAACTATGGACTTTATTACAAAACTTCCTCGAACCACTCGTGGAAATAATGCAATCTGGGTTATCATTGACCGTTTAACCAAATCAGCTCACTTTCTATCTATCAAGGACACCATGAGTATGGACAAAATGGCGCAAATTTACGTTAATGAAATTGTAACGTTACATGGTGTGCCTCTATCCATAGTGTCAGATAGAGATAGTCGCTTCACATCTCGATTCTGGCAAAGTTTTCAAACAGCTCTAGGAACTCGATTGAATCTTAGCACTGCTTATCATCCACAAACTGATGGGCAGAGCGAAAGAACCATACAAACCCTAGAAGATATGCTCCGAGCCTGTGTGATAGACTTTGGAGGTAATTGGGATGATCATTTACCTCTAATGGAATTCTCATACAACAATAGTTATCACACAAGTATTCAGGCCGCACCATTTGAAGCATTGTACGGACGGAAATGTCGAACGCCTGTATGTTGGTCAGATATCGGAGAAAATCAGTTATCAGGACCAGAGATAGTCCAAGAAACCACTGATAAAGTATTACAAATACGTGAACGTTTAAAAGCGGCTCGAGATCGACAGAAAAGTTGTGCAGATAAACGAAGAAAGCCGTTAGAATTCCAATTCGGTGACAAGGTGTTATTAAAAGTTTCACCTTGGAAAGGTGTTATTCGTTTCGGAAAGAAAGGAAAGTTAAGTCCACGTTTTGTTGGACCTTTCAAAATCATTAAACGAATCGGATCTGTTGCCTATCAGCTTGAACTACCAGTAGAGATGGGTGGGGTACACGATATATTCCATGTATCAAACCTACGTAAGTGTTTAGCTGATGAATCCTTGTTGATGCCTTTACAAGATGTGGAAGTAAATGAAAAGCTCAAATTCATTGAACGACCGTTACAAATTGAAGACCGACAAATCAAAAAGCTTAAACGGAAACAATTGGTGTTGGTCAAAGTAAGATGGGATTCCAGACGTGGCCCAGAATATACCTGGGAACTTGAGTCAGAAATGCGCAAAAAGTATCCACATCTCTTTCAATGAATCTCGAGGACGAGATTATTCTAAAGGAGGGGAGGATGTAACACCCAAAAATAAAAAGAAAAGAAAAATTCAAAATTTCACTCCCTCGCGGTACGCGAGGGAGATTTTGACAAAACCTCGCGGTACGCGAGGGGACTGCTTATGCGCCAGAAAATCACCTTCTCGCGGTACGCAAGAAGATCTTCGATGAAGTCTCGCGGTACGCGAGGGAATAGTACACGCGTCAGGGCCAGAAAACACGTGTCATGTACACTTGCCACCTGCTGCCACGTGTCATGCTGACTCACCTCGATTCGCGACTTGTCATCCCCTCGCGGTACACGAGGGATTTCCTTGGCCGGCCTCGCGGTACGCGAGGGACCGGAATTCCAGCCTATAAAAGGCCTTCAAAGGGGATTGAATTCTGTACAGTTTCCAAACGTTCGTTTCACACAAACCCCGTTCTTTCAAGCTCCACGACATCCCGAAGTGCTATCCAAGAGTCCAAACGAAATCCTGCACCAGCCGAAGTTTCGTCCAAATCCCGCAAATTAGGTATCGTTAAAACTATTCATATATATATAGCCGCAATTATATATATATTCTCTCATATATATTCTCGTTAATCGTGTCTTCCCTAGGAAGAAACGTGTCGAGGTTCTGCTCAAATTCCGAAGCCTACAACCCTACCAGCCATCAAAATCAAGGTGAACACGTTTAACGCTTTTCAAACGATAAAACCATTTTATTTACGAAAACGGCATGAAACAAATTAAATGCTTTAATCATAAGGGTAATCTACGTGATAGCATTCAGGCCATAAGCATACGTAGATTTGATCAAATGGTATACATGTGACGGGTGAAAGTCCGGTCCGTGGCTGGGTACAGATCATGTAATGGGAAATCATAAGACTAAGGATGGGTTTCCTTAGCAGATTATACGAGGGACGAGTTCCTGAGTATCATGTAAGACTAAGAACAAGGTTCTTAGCATCATCACCCTGGGAATAGGCTATCAGTCTGAGACATAGCGCTCAGCCAGTTGACCCCATGGCAGTTAACCCAGTGTATGTAGGTGGTATATACTTCAGGTGAAATAGACTGCTGAATGTGTAGATTTACCATACAAAAACGTGCTTAAAGGCTTTAATTTGGTTTATGTTAGAAATCATTTTCGTGTCAGTTAAATGTGATTCACCAGCTTTATGCTGATGTTCATTTTCAAAACGTTTTTCACAGGTAATGAAAGAAATCATTAAATTCAGGGTGATGCAGTAAAGACAAGATCTTTAGGCATATCAAAATCCCTGTGGCAGACTAATACAAGACCAAATGTTGGAACGGACGTAGATCCTAGACATTTTGAATGGCTTGTATTATGTAAATTATTTCAATCACTGTACATTATATAATAGACTTTTGAAGATCTATTATCATGAAATGAAAAGGGACGTGGATCCCAAGTTTTGACAAAAAGTACAGAATTAACCCTTGAGGTTATTTACATTACATTTCATTACAAAAAGGCATCAAGTAAAAACAAAGACTTCCGCTGTCCAAATTTATGGGACCTCATTCAGATACCAGCATTATCTCGCGACGCCCGGGCAGGGGTAGCCCGGGGTTGTGACAGTCACGAGACAATATCGTTTAGATTGAAAATGTTTCGGAAGCGTAAAGTAAAATATTCAATGTGCAAAACAAACGCGCCCAAAACCAAGTTGTTTAAAAGAAAGTAAATAGTTTAAATGTTTGCAATAATTAAGAACTCACATGCATGTCCTAATCGTGTGCTTGTGTCTTAGCGACCGGAGAAAACATGTTAAGAAAATGTGTCAATGCTAGGTTGGCGAGTTCACAGGTTTCAGTTATAAATAGTGTTTGCCAGATAATGTACATTCTAGATATATCAATAGGTAGCTAACCTATGTTTAAGTTACTTAAGCGCTCGCAACCGAAGCTGACTATTTGTGATTGATGCCATCCACCATGTCTATCAACTATGGTGATGTGTTAGGTCAATTTTACACCAGTTCGACCTCCGGTCGAGTTAGCGCGACCAACGCGGTTGGGGTTTGTCAAAACCAGTAGTACTACTTAAGATTACCTCGTTAATTCCATATTAACTGGTTCGATGTGTAAGGACTTTCAAGATAGGTGTTACTCTTAGTTAAACAGGTGATATATAAGAACTAAAGAATCTAATGTTTACGTCATGTTTTCTCCCCCTAGTTTAAAATAGAAAAAGGGGCCGTGAAACTCACCTGAGATGTGCAGAATGTAGCAAATAGCACCACAACAAGGAATGCAAGAAAACCACAAATGGATTGCAAGTGAACCGCTTATGGATGCCCTAGAATATGATTGTGATAGTTAGGCACACGTAAGTGTATGTGACGAGAACACGGGATGATCAGACGTCCTAAATACGCTTATGATTAACGAAAAGGAACCTTGTCATCGGGATTTGGAAATCCTTACTTTGGCATCTAGTAAGAACGTGATATGCGTGAAACACACTAGATACGAGATGGACAAATACTAAATAATAAATAAGACGTTTTCGTGAGAGAAATAATTGTTAAAACGATAATATAGATAAATATATTATTTTTATAAATAAAATGATAGTTTAATTAATAGAAAACTAATCCTGAGCACACGATCATTTTTCGGTAATAAATCAAGCTAACATAATATTAAAATAATATAGGGATGAGTTTTGTATAAAATAATTGCCTAAAAACCGTTCAAAAAAAATAAAACAGTTGGGGAGGATCGAACCCGGGTCTTCTCTATGCAACCCAACGACCTAACCATCTAGACTGAAGTCCAGTATGTGAACAAGGCTCAGCCCAAATGCTTATAACCCTATTCGCGATCTCGGTTCTTCCCCAATCCAAATTCCAAAACCCGATTACCATAGATTGTTGTTTAATCGATCAAAAGATTTTAGGGTTTTTGTACAACTGTGTATGGCGATCATGTCGGTATCGTTTAATTTGGTTTTCGTGTTGGTTTGGATTGAATTCTGAACCGGTTAAGAACCCGTAAACCCTAGGTTTACTATGAATCAATTACACCAAATTGGAATAGGTTTGCTACTGGAATCATAGGACTTTCAATGATTGAAGGATTGCGAAACTATCTGTGTAATTTAATTGGATTGAAACAAGGTCTAGGTTATAGTTCAATTACCCAGTTCATATGATGAATCCTAGAATCTGTTCGTGTTCAATTCAGTGTTGTAAGCCCCAGTTGAGTTAGGGCTTTTGTTCTAGATGTTGAAACGAGTATAAGGATGTGTCTGATTACCTGAATTGAGTTCGAATTGATGGGGTTCGACTAGCTAGGGTTCTGAATTCGAATGCTTGATCTCCGACATCTCTGGCCGCTTCTCCGGCCAAATGAAACATGTAGAAAGTTCAGAGTGGTTCGACTAGTGTGTGTGGAGTGTTTGATTTCATAATTAATAGGCAAATGATCAAATTGAGAGGTTTTAGTAACGGGTTCGATGGTTTCTTTGACTCGTTATTAATGTGGTTAAATTACAATCATAGGAGATGTTAAAACATCCTAAAACGGTTTGAACATGGTAGTGATCATCATTGCATTGCATAATTGCTGCGAATTTGAACGGGCTTTGGAGTTACAAGTCGATTTTGACCAAGAACACACGGGTTTCACTTTCAAAAGTCAATAAATCGAGTTTTGGGTATTGACAGAATCAGTCCTTGTAGTTTCTGTGTGTATATGTTTGAGACTATGACGGTTATAGCCCTTGAAGTTTCTAACTGAGCTAACTGGATTTGTGTGAGATAACAGAGTTTGTGTTAACGGTGTTAGCCTGAAATTGTCAGATGTCACATTTTCAAGTGACGGGAAGCGTATGCGATGACCTTATCACGTTGTACTAACACGCAACCGATACCCTGAATGGAAGCATCGTAATACACCATGAAATCATTTGTTCCCTCTAACAGAGATATGATGGGTGCGCTATAGAGTTTCTACTTTAGCAGTTGGAATGCGGATTCCTGAGAGTCGCCCCAGTTATACACAGTACCTTTATGAGTTAGGGTGGTGAGGGGTTGAGCGATATTTGAGAATCCCTCGATAAATCGACCGTAGTAGCCAGCCAAACCTAGAAATTGTCGCACCTCCGTTGGAGTCGTTAGTGCTGCTCAATTCTTGATGGCTTCTACTTTGGTTGGGACGACATGTATTCCATTCTCATTGACTACACGCCCTAAGAATTGAACTTCGCGAATCCAGAAATCGCACCTAGAAAATTTGGCATATAACTACTCTTGCTTCAGCAGTTCAAGAATTAAACCCAGATGTTCCTCATGTTCTTCCCTATTCTTGGAATCATGAGGATGTCTTCAATGTAAGCAATGAAAAACTGGTCGAGATAAGGTTTACCCACTCGGTTCATGAGATCCATGAATACCGTGGGTGCGTTGGTTAATCCCAATGGCATGACCAAAAACTCATAATGGCCGTATCGAGTTGAGGAGAAGCTCAATATTTGAACTCTCAGTTGATGATAACCTGATCTAAGATCGATTTTTGAGGAGAAGCTCAATCTTTGAAGTTAATCGAACAGATGGTCAATACAGGGAAGTGGATATCGGTTCTTAACGGTCACTTTGTTCAGCTCATGGTAATCGATACACATATGGAGGGTTCCATCTTTCTTCTTGACGAAAAGGACTGGGGCTCCCCATGGCGATGAGCTAGGTCAGCTAAAACCCTTATCCGACAACTCTTGCAATTGTGTGGATAACTCTTGTAAATTACTAGGTGCAAGTCTATACGGTGCTTGAGCAATTGGCGATGCTTCGGGTGTTAGGTCAATCAGAAATTCGACCTGACGGTGGGCTGGAACACCAGGAAAATCCTCGAGAAATACTTCGAGGAAGTCGCGAACAATAGGAATGTCATCAATCTTCTTCTCTTCAGAAGGTTGTTCACTGACAAGAGCTAGAATAGCGGTATGACCTTTACACAAACACTTCTGAGCTTTCATGAAAGATATGAGGCATGCGACTGCACCACTATTTTCGCCTTGAACTGATAGGATTTGTCCACTAGGGAGGGGAATACGGACGATTTTATCACGAAAAATAATTTCGGCTTGGTTTTCGGATAACCAATCCATACCGAAAACAATGTCGAAATTGCCAAGTGTAACTGGCATGAGATCGATATCAAGTTTGTGACTAGACAGTCCTAGCTTATACCCCTTAAGGATGTGAGTTTCCTTGATTATCTTATCATCCACTATCTCTATGGTGTACTCGAGTTCTAATAGGGTTGGGGTTGTTTCTAATTGTTTACTAAAGTTTTTAGATATGAAGCTCCTATCAGCACTAGTATCGAAAAGAATAGAAGCAAAACAATCGTTTAGAAGGAACTTACCAGTAACAACATTTTGATCATTCCTTGCCTCTCCCGAGCCAATCACGAAGGCTAGTCCCTTCGCACCATTCCCATTATTGTTGTTGTTGTTGCCCTGGTTGCTGTTGTTGCCATTACTATTACCGTTGCCATTACAATTCTTTTTTAACTGTGGGCAGTTCCTCTTGAAATGCCCTTCTTCCCGCACTCAAAACAACCTTTGGGTGCTTCATTAGGTGGTGTCTGTTTAGCTTGGAGCTCACCTCTGCAATCTTTGGCCGCATGGCCTATTTTACCACACCACTGGCAGCGGTACTTTTCACACGGTGGTGAAAACCACACTTGTTGCATTTTGGGTACTTTCCAGCATACGCACCCTAATTCTGATTGGAAGAGGTAGACTAAGTATGGGTCTTAGTAGGTTCATACCTACGTTGTTGCTGTTGTGGGGGTGGTTAGCTGAGAAAGCTTTAGAGTTGGTGTTGTCAAACTTGCGCTTGTTATCAGCAGGTTTGGTAACCGCACCTCTTGGGGGTAGGGTTCCCCGAGCTACAGCTTGATCGGTAAGTATGTGGGCCAGTCTGATAGTTTGTTGAATGGAAGCAGGGTTCGAAGAAGTCACCATGCCTTGAATCTGAGGGACTAGGCCGTCAATGTACCTCTCGATCTCTTGTATGAGAACGCGTTCAATCTCAGAACCCTCCATCTTCATGTTCCAAAACTCACCCTTAAGCTTCTGGATCTCGTCATGAGGACACTACTCCTCTCTCAGCATTGTTTTGAACACCTCCTATGGTAGGGTGTTTGCCATGTCCAAATCTAACATCTGAAGCTGAGAGTTCCACCAAGTAAGGGCAGGACCCTCGAGTGTACCAGAGGCGTACTTGACCTGGTTAGCCTAGGGGCAGTTGCACATCGTAAATACTGATTCAACCTTCTAGGTCCAACGGAGCAAACCAACTGCCCTTTCAACACCACTAAACGTGTGGGGCTTACAGTCCATGAAGGTTTTGAAAGTGCATGCCTGCGGGTTATTGTGTTGACCTGGATTGAAAACACAGATATTGTTTAAGGATACATGTTTTGGAGATGAGTTTAGATTAAGTGTCGACTCGCTAGAGTCGATAGATAATAGATTTACCTCTAGCTGGATTGGCTGCTAAGGCTTCAGCCACTCGGTTATTGATTAGGGCAGTTAACTCGGCAGCAGTCATGTTGATGTTGCCACGACCGCCATTGCGTCTGCCACGTCCACGTCCTCATCCAGACATGATCTTTACATTCACAATATACGATAATGAGAAAAATATACCGCATATAATCATCATACAAGTACAAGTATACAAATGAAATCATAAACCACAGCATCTAATATTTCAATAAAAATCCTTGATGAAATAAATTATAAGGGCTACAAAGTAATTTCAACCAAAACATTAAATCCAAAAATATCTGTTGGATGGGAACAACCCTGCCCATATATGTTTAGAAAGAAAGAAATACTATCACATCTGCCTGCCTACTGAAGAAACAATTGATCCCTCATCATCATCCTCAATTGGCTCTCCCTCTGGTTCTACTTCTTGTGCGCCCCTGCTGCATTGGCAGCCTCAAGTTGTGCCTCTAACTCCACAATCCTCCTCTCAGCTGCTGCAAGATTAAACTCATGTCCGATCACTCGGTTCTCTAAGTCCTTGAATGCCGCCACTAGATTGTCGTTTACCGCATCAGTCTCACCTAAACTCACAGTCAGTTTCTCTAGTTTCTAATTGGCTTGGTTTCCTTGTTGCAGCAATCCAGTGATCTTGCCGGCTGCATCATGCATATTCCTGATCTCTCGGTCCATATTTGGCACTAAGGCAGCAAAAGCCTGCTCTAACGGGTACTCCAAGGGTGGTAGGGTTTGCGAGGTAGAGGTAATGTCAGCAAAATATGGGGGTGGGACTTGCTCCTGACGAACCCAACTCCTTTTCATGTCGGGATACCAGTGCTAGTCCTGAGTGCTATCCCAAACACGAACCGTAAAAGGCTCGCTGTATACCAGGGTGTTATCAACAGGGTTCAGTCGGCGTCTCTTGGGTTCAGGTGATGGTACGGTGAGAAAAGCGGGTTCCTGGTTAACCGGGGATGTGGGTTGGGTCGACATACTTGTAATGCAATGTGTAAGTGGGTGGGGTCGACATACTTGTAATGCAATGTGTAAGTGCCATGTATGAATGTCTGTGTAGTGTAAACTAATGCAATGTGGGTGGTTATAGTCTAAGTCTACTACTAATGCAAACCTAGTTCACTAAAACCAGTGGCTCTTATACCAATCTGTCACACCCTCAAAATCCACTTGCGGAGTTATACCGCGAGGCGCGTGACAAACCAGGATCATCGTCATTAGTTATATTGAACGACCACTATATGAGTTTTAAAAGACCAGTGTTACTCATAGTCACGAGACAATACCATTAAGTTTGAAAGTAATGCGAAAGCATAAAATAAAAATCAAGTTCAAACATGACCAAATGTGCAAAACAAGGCGCCCAAAACCAAAGTACTTAAAGTAAGAAAAACGTGTTTAATGAAAGCCATGCATATTTCGATGCATCCTATTCTTGATGTGTACCTTAGCGACTTAAGAAAGACATGCTTAAAGTGTCAACACAATGGTTGGTGAGTTCATAGGTTTGTAAATAAATAAATATTTGATGTTCGCTAGATAATGTAACTAAAGTATATCAATAGATATCTAGTTTATGTTCATGCTACTATATAGTGTTTCGCAACCGAAGCTGGCTGTTTGGTTTGGTTGCCTTCCGCCATGTCTACCAAAACAATGGCTATGCGTTTAGGTCAATATTACACCCGTTTGACCTCCAGTCGTGTTAGCGCGACTAACGCGGGTGGGGTTTGTCATACCCAGTAGTACTACTCAAGATTACCTTGCTATCATCTTATAGTAACGGTTCGAGATGTAAAGACTTTCATGGTAATGTTTGCACTATTGTAGGCAAGTGATATTACAAAACTAAAATATCCAAAAGTGTTTGTGTACATGCTTTCTCCTTCAAAAAGGAAAGTAAGTAAAAGACAGGGGCCGTGAAACTCACCTTTCAGTGCGTGCTAAACACAGCAAGTAGTTAAACAGGCAACCCGTTAACGGCTACCTAAATTACTTAAGTTTATGAGTGTGTGTTTGTGTTGGATCGTAAGACCCTTTGCATCCAAACAATCCCATTGTTTATGTGTTTTGAAAAGAGTTAAAAAGTTTGACTTATGTTTGACTAAGTTTGACCTGACGACCCGTTAGTGGCTTAATAAATGAATTTGTGTTTGATTAGCATAATACTGTCATGTTATACACATAAGATCATGCATGTAACACTTAACAACAATTCCTTATTGTTCTAGCATGCTAGTACGGTTACCACATATAGCAAGTTTGTATATTTAGCAGGTTTCTATATTTAGTAAGTTTCCATATTTAGCAAGTTTCTATATTTAGCAGATATGATCAAGATTCACGTTTCCTGGAAACTGTCATTACTAATATGTTAATGAGACCAATCTAACACGTCCTAGATCAACACATCACATACCATATGCCTAGAACTCAACATGTGGTTAACATTCCAAATTAAAGTTTCCTTTTAAAGTAAGTTAGGCATACTATTACAATTTCCATGGTTTAAAGTCCCTAGCATGTTTCTATGATCATCATAACATACAAGAAAACATCACGTTGCATTAAACATGTCTAGAATTCACATTCCAAATTGATAAACACAAAACGTTAGTATATTTAGTAAACTATGAACACTATGCGTGATTTCTAAGATCTAATGCCTCATAACGTGTCATTATGTCCTAACTAGCATATAAGTATCATCAAACTACAACACGCATGTATAAATTGTAAGCTATTCATGTTCTTGACAAAAAGTTTCCATATTTAGAAACCCTGCGAAACCGAGCTAGATATACAAAATCCAATTCAACAATTCACTTAATCATGCATCAACTAACATATAAACATCAACATATGACATCCATCATGTCTAATATGTAATATAGAATACTAATAAAGTTTCCATTAATAGTAACCCTCGGTTTTCATACATCTAGGGTTTTACAAACACATCAAATCTAAACAAATATCATAACAAGACTCAATTAACATTAAAATTTACATCTTTATTGGAAAGAATCATTGTTTGGATGAAACTAAGGTTTTACTAAAACCTAAAAATCGCAAATATGGAATAAGAATGGATAAAAATCTTACTTAATGCGTTAGTAACGATGATTGGTACTTGGATTGATCAAAACACCAACTATTGCAAAAAGGAGATTGATTTGAAAATGGTTTGAGGTGGTATAGAGGTCAACGATTCAAGAGGGGAGTAGGGGTGGGATTTTTGGCCAAAACAGTGTAAATGGAGTTAGGGTTTTGCTAAATCTCATAAATAGTTTACTACATGGGCTTAGAATGGGTTTAAAACAAGTTTAGGAGGCCCGTGAGTTAATTTAAAAGATTAATAAATGATTTAATTAACTCCAACTAATAAAAATGATTTATGCTAAATATTTTTGTAAAAACCTTTTTATAAAAATTACCCAAGGGTTTAAAAATCACATAGTTACGCGTAAACGTACACGGTTTCATGAAAGTTCACGAGTTAAGCATAAAATCACATAACACGTAATTTTACTTAAATTATATTAAATATAATTTAATAATTATTCAAAATATTATTTTTGATTAATCACCAATGTTCGGGGACAGACTCGTATGACTCGGTAATTCTCCGAATTACCGTTGCGTGAGTGTTTGTACGATAACTGACACACTTAACTAACCCTAATCAAGTGAAATGCATGAATGAAAGATTTAAATATCAGAGTTTGTGTTAACGGTGTTAACCTGAAAATGCCGGGTGTCACAATATCAGTTTCGCCACACTCTTATTATTTATAACACATATCATATTGCATACATTATATTGTTAGAAACTAAGTGTGGGGTGGAACCTCACTGATAAATTACTGCCTAATCTTGTCCCAAGTATTACAAGTGCATGATTAACAATTACCCAATCCATCGAATTAAAAATAGAAGTAATAAAAAAACATTTTCAAAGATAATCTGTTAGCATAACAACTTCATAAGTAGTCTAAAAGCAAGAGTATTAAAAATCATTTGGCATAATCGGACTAACAAAAACAGAAATTTGGAATACCGTTGAAGTGAATCAAGGAAACTAATAGGGAAGATTAGGAAGCACAACAAAAACAAAGAAATAAGTTTATGCAAATTTTTACTTTATTACCCTTTACCTTTCGTTTCATGTGAGAATTTGAGCCTATTCGAGCATTATCATACATGCATATTTCACACGCACATTTCGTTTGATAGAGTGTTTACTAATTATTGCTTTGCATATTAGAACTTGTGTAAAATGTACATTTCAAGATCATGGACTAAAAGAATGCATAAAAATGACTAAGGCATTAGGATTAACCCATTTTCTTTAGCCTTTTCTTCTTTCTTTTACCTACCCTAAACATTTCCCCCTAGTTAGCCCCTTTGAGCCTAAACCTTTTTCGTTTCTAAACCCACATTTCAAATCCATAAACCCGAAAAATTTACCTTTTTATCTTTTAACCCTTTTTAGTTGAAAATCGACTTGGCTATGATTTAAGGAATAATTATCCTCCGCTACTTGACAGATTCATATTATGTTTGAAGAATGAAACTCGTTCGGTTTCTAAAAAAAGAGAGAGAGATAAAGGGGGGGAGTTATCATGAAAAGATGAGAGGGCAACAACAACAAGTTCATAACCGCCCAAAATATTTAAGAAATCTCATCAAAAGAGAATCAAACTTACTCGAAAAATTAGAGTATGCAAAGCTGATCAAAGTGGATATATTAGGAGGAAACAGCTGAACGATTCATGGGAAATTGATAGTAATGTGTATTTCAAGGACAAGAGAAAAATTGACATTCTTAAAGAGGGGATCTGGTCTTGACAATCTGACCTTAAAAGAGTACTTAGATTAGTCACAATGTCTAATCTAAGTTTAATAAGAGATCATTTACCTTTTAATCATTAAGCTAAGTCAGACTTTCAACATTTACCCACTCTTCCCAAATACTTCTTACCTTAACCCTATGCCAACCATTACAACCCTTTACAAAGCCCTCTTAATTTATGCACATATTTTATGTCACTTGGTGGATATTTGATTTTTATACAAGCCTATGATTGTGCAAGCGTTAATTACGGCATTGAGTGTTCTTCTTGACATACCTTATCCATATATTTAACCCGAGTGTTGAGTGAACATTTGTGAGGACTGTAATTTTGTGCATGATCATAGTTTCATCAATTATGTTGGGCTTACTACCCTCTTGTGGAGAAACGTTCGAAAGGTATATAAACACCAAATCATTGTTTTTAAGAAAACCGTTTAACCATTTGGGACAAAAGCTTTGGATTAACATTTAATCAACACTCTACTTCTATGGGTATAATCATGCATGAGTTTGCTTGAGGACAAACAAAGTTTAAGTGTGGGGTGTTATGATATGTCATAAATTATATATATTTTACATGCATAATTATCCCCCATATTCATCACAATTATAGACAAAATGATGGGAATTGATACTTAATCTATTCAGTTGTGTTACAACAGGATAATTGACCTTGGTTTGCAAAAACATGAAGAAATCACTCAAAATCAAGGATAAATGAGTATCCAAAGTCAATTGAATGAACCTAGACCCCGAAAGTCAAAAAGTCAACTGGGAGCAGAATTGGCTACGGGCGTGCATTCCAACGCACGGCCGTGCAAAGGCTATTTTGCCTCCTTGTACTCCCTAAAGCTGCCAGATTCCGCACATAAAAGAAAGGGGTACTTTGTACGCCCTTGTAATTCAATGCACGTTCGTGCATTGCCAAAATCTTTGCGTATAAATAGCAAGCTTGTGGCTAGTTTTCTTGTGTTACTTAGGTTGGTTGATCTTTGTTTAATTAATCAAGTGTTTTTAGTATGTTATGTTCTTAAAGTCTTTCTTTTAATTTATCTTAAAAAGACAAGAATAAGTAATCTTCAAAACAACTTAATAATCTTAGATCTTGTAAGTTACTTAGGCAAGACTTCTTGTTTGGGAAACTTATTCGAGTTTATAATGTCTATATATAAATCTTGGTGCTAGCAATGGCCGAGTTAGTATAGGTTTAATATTATGGGTTGATTGGAGGTTTGGGTATTCAACGAGTCATTCGTATCTTAGCTGGATCTTGTGGTTCGTGTCGGTATTTCTCTACTTCTCTTGAGTTGGCTTGCAAAGGACTTCTAGCAGGAGCCATGAGGTTTGACCTTAAGAAAGAAAGTTATATTTATTTAAAATATTATTATAAGTAAAGACAACTATTTTAAGAATATAATTTGTTAGGTCCGAGCGTTCATAAAGTGGCTTTGGAGGAAGTTGTGATTCTGACTTTCCATAAGAATTTACAAGACTCAACGTACGTCGGTTGACAGGATAATCTTAGTTCGAATAATAAATCACGGGACAACCGACGGACTTGAGACCCCGTTAGGATCCCGAGAGTTATTAGGAGTAGTTGGCCGACCGTATCCATTGTTCCATTACGAACTAGTAACTCCCCTATTGAAAAGGGTTAGTACTAGTAACTTTGACCAACCTTACAAAACTATAATATTAATTAATAAGTGATAACAACCAGACTAACACCTTGAATGAGACAACATTCCTAATTACTTTTCTTTTCCTTTTTCTTTCCTTAAAACAAAACCCATTTTCCAACTTATTATCCTAGTCAGACAATAGCGAGGATTGAGTAAGGAATTCCTGTCCATGGTTCGATACTTGGTTCTTACCCAGACAATATTACGTTGCGATAGGTACATTTTCCTATTGTGTGTGTTTTAAGTTGAAGTAATTATCATTTTAATTTATAAATTTAAAACCTGATTTTGTGTAACTCTAAACCGAACACCAATATTTGTATATGTATATGTATAAATTATATCTCTTGTATTCGTCATCAAGTTTTTGGTGCCATTACCAAGGGGTGTATATATATATATATATATATATATATATATATATATATATATATATATATATATATATATATTATATATATATGTGTGTGTGTGTGTGTATGTGTGTGTGTGTGTATTTTATACACATAAAACACGCTATCAGAGACTTATGGGCCTCGTGAAGTACTTTGACCCTAAGCTCAGCACCTTTGGGTATCCACACACGACCACATTGGGTCCTCACTCTATGAGTGTTGCTTACTAACTTTTCTTGTTAGCCTACCATTCTTTCTATCTTTATGTTTTGTTCTTTAAGCACCTCTGTTTGTGCTTTCTCTATCTCTGTAATGAAATCTGGTGTCACCACTAGCTGGCATGCATTCACCCTAATAGAAGTTTGTCACTCCTTTCGGCTCAGGGCGTCCGCTACCACGTCTGCCTTTCTCGGGTGCTATATAACTTCAGAGTCATAATCCTTCAACTGTTTTAAACATCGTATGTGTCTCATATTCAAATCTATGTTCGAAGAAATATTTCAAACTCTTGTGATCAGAATAAACTCCATAGAGATAATGCCTCCAAATCTTTAATGCAAACACCACTGCTGCAAGCTCCAAGTCATGGGTCGAGTAGTTGACCTCATGTGTCTTTAACTGTCGTGATGCGTAGGTGATTACCTTCCCTCTTTGCATAAGTACACATCCTAGCCCATAATAAGAGGCATCAGAGTAAACTACCATGTCCTCATTACCATAGACTAAGGTTAAGACCGGAGCTTGTGTTAGTTTTCTCTTTAGCTTCGCAATGGAACTATTCTAGGATGGACCCCATTCATACTCTACTTCTTTTCGAGTTAGATTTGTTAGCGGCGAAGCTATGTTCAAGAAATCATGAATGAATCTCCAATAGTAGCCTCCAATCCCAAGAAACTCCGTAATTCGGTTAGCGTTTTTGGAATGTCCCATTCCAGTACTGTTTCTATCTTTGTTGGGTCCACTATGATCTCATGCGGGTTAATAACATGACCTAGGAATTGAACTTCGTTATGTCA
This sequence comes from Smallanthus sonchifolius, assembly GCA_023525975.1. Lineage (NCBI taxonomy): Eukaryota > Viridiplantae > Streptophyta > Magnoliopsida > Asterales > Asteraceae > Smallanthus > Smallanthus sonchifolius. The sequence goes on from CM042025.1 coordinate 32,970,248, forward strand.
AAACGCACACTTAGAGAATTTGCATACATACTTTCTTTCGTCATGATCTCCAATACTTCTCTGAGGTGACAAGCATGATCACTTTCACTCTTCGAGTAGACTAGAATGCCACCTATGAATACTATCACTGCGCGGTAGAATATTGGATGGCAGAATCTGTTCATCAATTCAATAAATTCCCCAAGGCATTGCTCAATCTGAACAACATCATGAGAAACTCGTATTGCCCATAACGCGTACGAAAAGCGGTTTCGGTACGTCCTCTGCACTAAGTTTCAACTAATGGTAAGCCGACCTAAGATCGATCTTTAAGAACCAATTTAGTCCTTGCAACTGGTCAAACATGTCATCTATCCTTGTTAATGGGTACATAATCTTTACTGTGCGCTTGTTCAGCTCTTTGTATTCAATTCACATACGCATTCTACCATCTTTCTTCTTTACGAACAGCACCGGAACACCCCAAGGTGAAATGATCGGTCTGATGAAACCTTTCTCTATAAGCTCTTCCAACTGAGTAATCAGTTCTTTCATTTCTGATGGAGCTAACCCGTAGGGTACTTTCAAAACGGGTTGGGCTTCTGGCGTCAAGTCTATTAGAAACTCAGTTTCCCGATCAGGTGGCATTCCAAGCAAGTCCTCGAGGAACACCTTCGGAAAATTGCACACCACGGGGTACATATTTCAACGGTGTAGCTTTCTTTCTATCATCAATAACGTATGCCAAGTGTAGCCCGGAAACTAGTGTCATCCATAGTGTCACCTGACACTAGTGTCGTAGACACTTAGTGACGTTGGACAGCGTCGCTGGTGACAGTGTCGCCACAACTTTCGTTGTGGACTTAATGTCGTCCAACATAGTGTTGCCATCATCCCCTAGGCCTCGCGACTAGTGTCGCCCGACGAAAACGAGTGTCACCACTAGTTTCGCCTAATGAACATCATGCTAAACAACCTTCTTTTTTATCCAAAATTGCAACTTTCTTCGTTAAAATCGTTTATCTAGCTTCCATGAAGCTAGATCTATAATTTTTAGGCCATTTTACACGTAAAAATCTAATCTTTTGAAGATGAAACCTTATTTTTTTTCCATAAAACCCATTTCAAACCAAATAAGAGATTTGGGACAGATTCTTACCATGTAATGCTCCGATTCTTCACGCTCTGTCTTTAGAAATCGATTAGCAACAAGATCAAGGAAGAATGAAGGCTTCAATAGTGGTATTCCTCACTTCCTCTCTCTAAACACTCTGCTTTCTTTCTGTAAGTTGAAGATGGTGAATGCGGAGGAGAGGGGGTTACGACTAGGGTTAAGGGCCTTCCCCCTTTCCGTCTTTCACGTTTGCCTCGTTTAGCCCTCGATCTTTATTTAATTATTCCAGATATGTATGTAATTTAACATATTTTAATTTGTTGTAGTTGTTATAAACATAAAATTATATAAAAATTAGAATAGTAAGAAAAATAAATGTGCATGGAAATATCAACGGATATTTTTTAACAAACTAATGGATATCCGATATCCTGATATCTGCAGGTATGCCCGATGGGTATTGGGCCGAGTATGGGACTGAGATTACCAATACCCATACCCAATCGGTTATGAAATGAAACCCCCTCCCCCACCCCACCCCACCCAACACACACACACACACATATACATATATATATATATATATATATATATATATTCATCTATGGATGATACGCGTAACAAATAAATTATTGACTATTTATATCTTAAATTTTTTTAAAGTAAATGGTTGAAATGCAATGCTTATTCATCTCTAATGAAGCAAAAAAATAATAATATCTATATGAACAAATATTGGTTATTTATATAACCTACATAAGTGTAAGTCATGTATTGGTTATATTACATATACATAACATACGCATGTATAGGTAAACGATCAAAAATATAAAAAAACACATGAACAAATTTGTTTAATGATTTTTTTCATGTACATAACATACATATTTCTACGTAAAAAATAAAATTTTTAAAAATACAAACCATTGACAAAAAGATTAAATGATTTAGGTTTCTCTTTTTATTATCATAATAATTTGGCGTTCTATAAGGAATACCACCCTATATATATAACCGTATAATTTTTTAGTAGGAAACTTTGAGAGTCGTATAATTATTTCTACACAATGTTAGCCTATGTTATAGAAGAGAGAAATAGAGTTCATTTTACTGTTACATAATCATCTTAAAACAATATGTATAGGTGTTTATATATGTATATATATATATATATATATATTACATAATATAAAAATTTGTTAATTCCTGAATTTTTTTTTTCATAAAGTACTTTATAATTAAGTCGTGTATTGTAGAGACAGTGTGTTAAAATCCAATAGCTAGTAAACTCTTATATAAACCAAATAGATAATTAAGGGAACACCGTTATAAAAAGGATTGAATCTATAGAGTTACTGAGTTGAAAATATATATGGACCAAAACGTCTTATCAAGTTAAAATCTTTGAGAAACAACTAATTGTGGTTTACCTTGAACCTGAAATTCCACTCTCTAGAGAAGTGATTTTGACTTCGAAGATTTTTCTCCAAATTACTTCTTTTTATTTGATTTCGTTTTCATTTCCAAAACCTTTAATTAAGACGTTTATTTTATTTGTTTATATAATTAGCTTTTATGCTCTCAATACTCTATTTTTTTTATCTTAAAGAGGGTTTCAATTTTTGTGTTTGTGATTTCAGTCTACATCAACTTTAATACCAAGAGTTTTGTTTGTACATATCATGACCAAAGAAAATGAATGGAAACACATCATCTTAAGTTGTTAGATGTAACCTTTTTTTCAATTCAAGAGACGTTTGAACACTAGAAAACTCACATCATTTCATACCTAGACTTTAACCATATTTCTAACCTCTTGATAGCGATACCATACGGGTTAAAATTAGTTGTTTACCTAATTAATAAGTTCAAATAAGCTCAAAATAAGCCGATAAGTCTTGACTTTGTGTCATTACGCAATGAGAACTTAACACGAAAAGGCTTATGGGCGGATCAACCTTAGGGCGAAGGGTACCTTTGACGCGTAGTGAAAAATTAGTGGAAAATTATTATATTTTTTTTACCGTTTTATATTTCTCGATACTCCTGAACGAAATTTTTGAATTTTTTGATACCCCTAAATTTTTTTTTTTCTAGATCCACCACTGAAAATGCTCGTTATAAAAATTAGCGATATACTTGAAAAGATATTAGTTGTTGTACATAATTTATTATAAATAAAAATAAAACAAAAGTAAGATATTTTATAAATACTTTATAACCAATTAAAATAGTGATACTGATGAATCTGCCAGTGAATACTATGTTGTAATCAACCGCATATTCCACAATCCACATCAGCCCGAATTGTCTGCTCTTGACCATTAATTGGTCAAAGTCTTCGAATTTTATTTTTCAAATAAAAACAAATAACAATTCAAGAAAAAAATGTTAGAACCAACTTCTATTCACACTTCAAGTATGGCTTCCAAATCACGTAAAATCACGTAGTAATCTCCAATGCAAATAGGATGATATTTATTATATTTGATAACTAAAAGATTATGGGTGTATATATATCTATAATATATTATAATACATTTAAGTAGGACGTGATTATCTTTTTACATTAATTTTTAAGAGTTTAAGGTGATTAAATTGTTTTTTATGGATTTGACTACCTTAGGGTGGTGGGAGTGGTACCCTCCCAACCAAAGTATCCTTCCAAATTACATCAATTAGAAGATACCACCTCAATTAGCCAAACTATCTTTCCAAAATATCCTCTATGGTGAGAGTGGTACCCTCCAAGTACACTCCAACCCTCTTATTTTTTAATTAAAACAAATTAATAACCAAATTAAAAATTTAATTAATTAATTAAAAAATACATAACAATAAATAAAAAGACAATACAAAAAAGTAATTATTAAATAAAAATGCATCTAGTCTTCGTTTTCGTCCAAATCCGGGGAGTTTCTCGCAATATGTTCCACGAGATCAAATCGAATTCTAATATGTGTGGCTATATCGTGCAACTACGAAAGAACGTTATCGTCAATAACTGGTTTGACTGGAGGATCCCTTATGTCGACAGGTGATATTGCGTTACCGTCATCTTTTAAGATCATATTGTGCAATATCATGCACGTATATAGCTCGTTCCTAATCTTCGCCAATTTTAAATGCCGGTTTGGTCGACGAAGTATACCCCATTTCGCTTTTAACACACCGAAAGCTCTCTCGACATCCTTTCTTGCCGACTCTTGCACCTTCTTGAATGTCTTTTCCTTACGGATTGTTGGATATGCGAACGATTTAACAAACGTAGACCAAATAGGGTATATCCCATTCGTAAGATAGTATTCACGTTTGTATAGTCGACCATTAACTTCAAATGGACACTTAGGTGCGGTTCCAAGCTTCTCGTTGGTAAAAAGTGGCGATTGTTGGAGAATATTGATGTCTTTGTTAGAGGCGGGTGTACCACAAAACGCATGTCAAAACCACAAATCATTTGAAGCCACCGCTTCTAACATGATCGTCGGGTATTGGTGATCGCCTCTCGTATAATGTCCGTGCAAACTGGTCGGACAAATTCGCCAAACAAAATGTGTAAAATCGATGCTACCTACCATACCCTAAATGCCATGTTTTTCTTCATGCGCGTTATGTAAAAGTGCAACGTTATGACTTGTCGGTCTACGTAAGAACTCTTTGCCGTATAGTTGAACTTTAGTATTACAAAAATACTTTAGGAATTCACTTGAGGTTCTCATAGCCATACTTAAATAGTCGTCGAATTTGTCGGGAGGATTACCGGTTGCGAGTTGCTTAATCGTCGATGTGCATTTTTGCAACGCCGTGAAACTCTTCTTCTTCCTAGCGTCTTCACCCTCTTGAAAGTATTCAAACCTAGCTTGTACATCGCCAACTATTTGTAAAAATAACCTCTTCGACATCCTAAATCTATCTCGAAACGTCGCTTCTCCGTGTGTTGGGTTTTCCTCGAAATAATCTTTTTTTTAAATTATGTAAAGCTTGTTCACGATCACGACGTACATATGTCCTTGATGATGTAGATGTGTCTTCCTCTTCGGCTTAGATGGCAGTATAACATAGAAATTGCATACTATCGCCGCCGAACACGAAGTCGAGCGCATCTTCCAATGAATCGAGTGGGAAGTATAAAGTACGATTCATATTTTGGATGGGGGTGGGTACAAAAAAAATGGTTTATATATCAATGGTATGAGATATATTTAGAAAGAATGTATTTTTTATGTATTGAGTAAAATAACTGGGTATGTTATTTATAGGGGTAAATTTATAAAATATATTTAATTATTTTTGTTTTAACGGCTATATAGCCGTTCAACGTCTATATCCAAACGTTCCACTCTCAAATTTCGAAGGGTTCCACTACCCTCCCACCATACCCGCCAGCAACTACGCGCTGAACCCTCTACCCATGCGGTGGTGTACCCGCAACTCGCCTCCCTACCCGCTATCCACTCCCACAACCCTTAATCATCTTTTAAAGACACATATCAATTATGTGATTAAAAACAAAAAAAAAGTAATTGAATAATACTGATTATAAATGCCACGAAAATAGTTAGACTACAACTTTAATTTCGTAGTTATTACAATTAATAACGAAATTACTTTAGAAATCTAATTATGTAAACAATTAATTTCCTGTTTAACCAAATTTTTAAAATCGTTTTTATTTTATATGATTTCATATTTACTTCATTTTATAAACTTTTATTAAAATTCAAATGGATATGATACTTCACTAGTTAATTGTTCAAGTGTTTTACCAGTTTTTATGTTAGTGTTGTGTTCCCCGACGCATCGCGCTGACACCCCTTTTGGGTGTGTATATGTGTGTGTGTGTGTGTATTATAAGGTTAGAAAACCATGTTTTAAACAAGTTGAATAAAGTAAATATTAAATATTTGATAAGAAAATTTTAAAAAGTTAGTAATGAAGAAAAAAAATAGGCTCACAGAATTATAATACGAACCAGTTAGTTGTTTATCAGATATAAATCTATGTTTTTTTTATGACAATAGATACTCATATATTTCTTTAAAAGATTTGATGGTTTGGTAGATTACATCATTACCTTAAAACAAAAGTATCTGATTTATTCTATTTTAATAATAAATTGTTCGTAAACATTAGAACACATCGTGTATAAATAAAGTTGTAATACTATCATAAGGGTTTTGGCTAACAATATCCGTTAATTATCGTTATCTAGCTAACTATTTTTAACTGATTTGTCTACGAATAATGTAAATAGAAAAAGTTTTCAAACTTCGAATATTAAAAAGAGAGATTCATGAGATTAGAACAAAATTAAATAAGATTATCTGAGTGAGTTTGTCAAACATGTCCCGTTTTATTTTTACTTTGGGAACTTGATTATAACTAATTAACTTGTTTATACAAATGTGTCCTTTTCAACCTTACTTTATGATGATGATTAATTAACCATTTTAATGGTCGCTTATTTAGATAATTTTTTCAGGGCAAATAAGTTTCTAAAGTTTCACTTCACATAGTACCCTTTTTCTTTCATGATTGAATTCTTAACAAAGATATGTTTATTTTAATGGAAATTTTGACCAATAATAAAAAACTACTCCATAATTTATTGTACAAATGATCTATATCGTTGGTACTATACCCAAATGTGCATGTTCACCTTCTTTCTTACCGTGACAAGTCTTTGTGTGCTGAAGCTTCCGCAAGAATTTTGACAGCCCATACACCATCACAATTATTAAAATAAAATTGAATCCACCTAAAAAAATAATCAAAAATCAGAAAAAAATAGAAAAACAACTACATACATAAAAAAGCACGTGTTTTCAACAAATTCAGAAAACATTAATGGCTTTACGAGTTTGCTTATTGATTTAAGTATCAAAATTTTAAAAATCAAGGATTTTATCCCAAATTTGCATCAAAGCATGACAAGCTTACCCTTAACCGGTTTCATCAACAAGCCGATTTCATCAACAAGCACAACTCCAATAGTTTTACACATAATCAGTTTGAGCTATAATTAATCCAACCAATTAGTTTGGTGTTGGGATTGATGTCGTCCATTAAGAGGCGGTATTGGGGAGGTTCAATTTCAGGATATGTAGGAAATAATTAAGGATTGCTCTCTCTGAGGAAGAAAATAAATGGGGATGGAATCTCCAAGGTTGTTTAGAATTCTGGGTAAAACATCTTCATCAGTTCATTGATCGGGTGTCTTTACTGGTTGCCAATCGTGCGACTAGGTGAATTAAATATGTTCCTAAGAAGGTTAATATTTTTGTATGGCGTTTGCTTTTGGATAGACTCTCTAATCTTATCAACCTCTCCCGTAGAGGTATAGACATTCCCTCGGTTCTTTGTCCTATTTGCTCAGTTCAAGTAGAGTCTGTCTACCATGTGTTTGGGGAAATTTCCAATGCGGCCAAGATCTGGAGACTTTTGACGAACTGGCTTCAGGTGGACCTGTTCGTGCCTACTCGTCCCTCTATTTTTTTTAGATCTCCCAGATTCTTCTTGTATTTCGGCTAAGAAAAAGGATTTGCTTGAGGTAGTGGCTTTTACTTCTTGGTGGGTTAAATTGAGATTCGAGAACAAAATGATTTTCTCCCCGGGCGACGTCAGGAAAGGCGAGATCTTTGATTCTATTGTTTCCTATTTTTTATGGTTTGTTAATAGGAATTGTAAGTCGAACTTTGTTTGGGATGAGTGGCTTAAAAACCCTCTTCTTTTAAGATAATCTTGTTTTGGTTTGGCTCTTTTTGAACCTTCTTTAATATTTAAGCTTTTGTCGTTTAAAAAAAATCAAACCAGTTAGTTAGACCCAATTGTTTAAATCTTCAAAGAATATTGAAGATACACCAGTCTTCGCGGATGTTTAGACTAGGGCTCCACAAGTATGATGGGTGTTTCACCAATGACCTTGAGCTCAAAGTGGGATGGTAGGATCAGCAAAACGAGCAACGCCGTTAACCTCGCCACAGGGAAGGGGTTTCCCTGTGACCATCCTCCAGTGTGAGGATAAGTGTTGGAATGAACTTAAGCGTATGTATTAATGGGGTGAGAGTATTGGGGAAGAACCCACTCATACCTGGAGGTGATGCTCCTATTTATAGCCGAATGAGTGTATGAGGACATCGCTATCATATCGTTGACCTAGCGGGAATGTCATTGGAGGGGTGTCGTTGTCGGGTATATCCCTATGATCCCCCATGTGGCAACCGTTAGTGGTGACAATTTTGTCTGACCTGGGGGGCCTCACTGCTGTGCATGGGGATGTTTCCCCACACATGACATTTCTGTCATGGCGGCATGGTCCCCTCCTTCTGTACTCTCAGGTGTTTTGTCCTTCACAAGGTGTGGGGTGTGAAGGTTTGGTTTCCTTCCGCGGCACCCATTGCTCCGTGGGCACCCTACGTCTTCAAGTCACCCCAGTCCAAAGTTACGTGTGCGTTAGCGTGGCGCGTGTATTTTGACTTTTTTAAGTGCTCGCCGTCGACGATTCTCAAATTTTGATTATTTTAACTTCCCGCGCTGGCGGAGGAGATTTTTGATGGTGAATTGGACATTAGACACTGTCGGGTGACGATATCATGATTACTTTATCCATTTGCAGGTGTGCGACCCGACAGCGTGCTGTCATTTTGTCGCCAGTCACTTCCCGCGTGATGTGGATTTGAGATTGATTTGGATCCCACATGGTACACGCCTTTTCGTATTTTCCTGCTGTTGTATTTAATGCAAAGGATATAAAAAGGGGTTTGACTTTCCCCTTTGTAATTATCCCATCTTTTCATCTCTCTCTTCCTATTTCGTCTTCGTCTCACGACTCTTCCTTCTTCCTTTTCAATGGCATCCAATACTTCAAAAGGAAGAGGCAAGGCGTCCTCTTAAGCGTCCCTTATCGAGACGATTCCGATTAAGTGGTATCGTGAGGAGTTTGGTAAGCTCTGTGACATTCCTTTTTTCGATAAGCAGTGGGAGGTTGAGTATCCAGAACAAGGCATGACGGCGACTGATGTTCCTAACGTGAAGATTACTCTGTATGCTTCCTTCTTTCTCAATTGTAATTTCCGTCTTCCCATAACGAGGTTCATCGGGGACCTGTTGAATTTTTATCAAGTTCATATCTCCCAGATGCATCTGATGGCCTTTTGTCGGGGGACTCCTTTTGAGTTTAGTTTCCGAGACCAGGGTGTGGAGCCTACGTGTGGGAGATTTAATGTTTTCTATCGGATGGTGGTCCGAGATAGCTGGTTTTCTTTTATCAGTCTAGGTGGGAAGGTGAGAAGTCCTATCACCAAGGCCCCAACCAGCTTCCATGAATGGTGTGAGAGATTCTTTTATGTTAAGAAGGCAGTGATTCCATTGGTGATGAACATTCGCTCCGCCTCTGACTCCATTGTGTACCCTGAGATAGAGGGTTTTGAAGGTAAGGATTGGTATAACACCCTGATAGAGAATCCCGCGGAGATTAAGTCCTTCTGCGAAAGTGCTCTGTTGTCGGTGGGCATGAGCCGTGTATGGAAATATGATAATAGGGTTCCCTACAACTCCATTAATGGTAAAGGTATGTATTCGCTTCTGCTTCCCCTTCTTGTTTGGGTGTTCCGACCCTTACTATCTTCCTTGCAGCCATGGACAACGTGTATGGCATTCTTTTCGGAGACCCGAACGGTAAGATGACTTAGACTGAGGCAGCTCCAGGAGAGCCTACCATCCTTGAGAGGTGGGCGGACAATTTTCTATATCCACAGGCTTTGGACGGTGATTCCAACCATCGTGACCCTTCAGGTATGAATTTTATTCGTCATAGTATGTCCTTCGCTCGGTGAGTTTCATCAGGGAGGGGTATGACTTTTCCTGGTAGTGAGTCTTCAGGATCTTCAGATGAGGGGCCTTTATTTATCCATCATCCGTGTCGCGCATGACCCAGTTGTGGGTGGCTCTGAAGATGATGGTGATGGCGGTAGTGGTGCTGGAGGTCGTGGATAATTGAAAAAACTTGTGGTGAAGCGTAAGTCGACCTATCCCACGGAAAATCTTCTCAGGTCCCCGTAGGCTAAAAACAGAGGTTATATGATTCTGTTAAGATAGTCGAGGAAGCTGTCGGGGGTACGCACTTTGTTTTACTTCGTTCCCTCCTCTTTTTGTTGTGTTGTTAACCCTTACCATATACTGGTGTTCCTTTTCCAGCGAGTTTGTCGAAGAGGCCACCGGTCATTGTACTTTCCTCCGCTGAGGTTACGTCGTGTAAGGACATATCCGCGCTGTCTCCCACGTTCATTATTTCTAAATTCGGGGTATCGGCGCAGTATTTGCCTAGAGATGCGACTGTGGGGCACGGATCTGGCTAGGCTAATGCCACAGGCTCTGAGAAGATAGCCGCCTACCGAGCCCGGCCCTGTTCATCTTAGGGGTCCACCTGATAGCCCATCCCCGCTTCCATCAGGAGACCATGGTTCTAAAGTTGTTTTATCCGACATCCCTCCAACTGACCGACTTCATACGCCAAATTGGCAAGTTACTCAGGGTGCGCGCCTAGAGGATCCGAACATATGCCATAACTTTATTCAGCTGGCACCTACTCCTGCGGAGCGTTTGTTTCAGAGGCACTGCCCCCGCGACCAATTGAAGGACCATTTAGTGGTGAACATGGCGGGGGCGGTGGCTACTGTTTCCGAACTGCTGAGGGCTGGGAATCCCTTCACGCTGACCATAAAGCTTATGAGGCGCTTAGGCGCGAAGCTGAGGGTAATCGGTAGAGCACCAAGCGTGCCAAGAATCTTGAATGTGATTTGTTTGTGTCCCGGGAGGAGGTAGCCCGTGCCAGGGAGCAGCATCAGAAGGCCGCCGCTGACTAGAAAGATGCTTGTGATCAGTCTAATCAGAAACTTGCCAAGGCCTTGGAGTCTGCTCGCCAAGCCCTTGCCCGGATTGGCACTCTAAAGGCGGACAAGAAAGAACTTATTGATTGTCTGGCCCTGAAGGACACCGAGCTTGTCACTAGAGACACTGAGATCACCAGCTTGCGTGCCCAGCTTAAGGAAGGAACTGAGGCTAGGGACAATGAGGCCGCTCACCGGCTGGTGATGGAGAGTGATATGCGCGAGCTTCTCGCGGACCGTCGGTGGCTGATTTCTGAGTGCCTCCCCCAAACTATTGACATGATCAAAGGTTGGCCCGAATTTCAACAGGTTTTTTTTCCCAACTCCTTACGACGAACAATTTTTTTGGACTCCAACAAGGGTTTGATGAGGGGTACCATTTTTCGGAGGAAGGACTTCTTAAGACTGCCTTTGAGTTGTATGATGTAAATTGCAAGGGAGGTCAGGAGGAGAAAGCCTCCGAGTTCGATAATATGTCCTTTTCCATACTTAAAGAGATCACTGACTGTGCCGACCACAATGATTTATCCACTCTACATGCAATGTTTGCCAAAGATGAAGATGAGGCAGATCTGTCCAATTGTGGTGGTGATGGTGAAGATGAAGCTGTGGATTATGGTGACAGTGGTGATGAAGTCGGAGACCAAGGAGGTGGTGATGCCGATGCTTGAAGAGAGATCCGGCCTCTGTGCCGCGTATGGCCTGTGGGCCTTGTAAGAGGTCACTTTGCAACCTTTAGCGTGTGTGCCACTTAAACTGTTATCTTTGCTCTTGTGTTATTTGAACTTAATTTCATTTGAACTTGTCTTAATTCTTATTGAAATGTGCCTTAGAATTATTACCTGCACGAGGGAGGCATTCCACCTACACGTCTTAAGGCTTAAATTTATTACCTACGGAGGGGGAGGCATGCCACTCACGCGTCTTAAGGCTAAAAATTATTACCTACGTGAGGGAGGCATGCCACCCACGCGTCTGACGGCTTAAAACTATTACCCGAGCGAGGGAGGCATGCCATCCACACGTCTTAAGGCTTAAAATTGTTACATGCGTGAAAGTTGCATGCCACCCACGCGTCTTAAGGCTTAAAATTGTTACATGCGCGAGGGAGGCATGTCACCCATGCATCTTAAGGCTTAAAATTATTACCTGCGTGAGGGAGGCATGTCACCCCCGCATCTTAAGGCTTAAAATTATCACCTGCACGAGGGAGGCATGCCACCCATGCGTCTTAAGCCTTAAAATTATCACCTGCGCGAGGGAGGAATGCCACCCACGCATCTTAAGGCTTAAAATTATCACCTGCACGAGGGAGGCATGCCACCCACGCGTCTTAAGGCTTAAAATTATTACCTGCACGAGGGAGGCATTCCACCCATGGGTCTTAAGGCTTAAATTATTACCTGCACGAGGGAGGCATGCCACCCACGCGTCTTAAGGCTTAAAATTATTACCTGCACGAGGGAGGCATGCCATCCACGTGTCTTAAGGTATTATAACCATCAAAATCGCTCCAGAGGGATACTTTATATTAACATCGTTAAATGGCCATTGGCCTTGGTTTACAATTCTGTACTTGGCATTGCATATAACATTTCCTTAATTGCGCGATATTCTAGGACTCGGGATGGGTGTCCCATCTAACTTAACTAGCGCGTAGGCACCTTTACCCAATACCGCTGTTATCTGGAATGGTCTCTCCCAATTTGGAGCGAGTTTTCCTGGGTGTTCAACTTTGCTCGCCTCGTTGTCTCGGAAGACATATCGCCTATTTCGAACCTGCATATTATGACTCTTCATTACTCGGGAGTTATAATATTTTTCCAGCTTCTTTTTATACTTAGCCTCCCTGAGTGCGGCTTCTTCTCGTCTATACTCTTGGAGGTTTAAGTTGAGAAGCATTCCCGCGTCATTGTCCGTTTTGTCAGTCATCAAGACTATCGCGGATGGTACACTGATTTCCGCGGGTATCACGGCTTCTGTCCCGTAAGTGAGGCTAAAAGGTGTTTCCCCGTTGTTCGTTTTTGGTGCATGCGGTATGCCCAGAGCACAAGTGGTAGCTCGTCTATCCATGAATGTCCCCATTGATCCAGGCGTGCCTTTATCCCTTCTACTAGGGTACGATTAGTGCGCTCGACTTAACCATTGCCCTGTGGGTGATTTATGGAGGTGAAAATCTGTTTTATGCCTAGTTACGTGCACCATTCTTGTAGCTTTCTGTCAGTGAACTGTGTTCCGTTGTCGCTTATCAGGTACATGGGTAAGCCAAAACGGCATATGATGAATTCCCATAGGAATTTCTTCACCTGGGTTGCCGAGATGGTTGCAAGTGGTTTTGCTTTGACCCATTTTGTAAAGTAATCCACGGCCACGATTAGGAATTTAACCCACCCCTGGGCCTCTGGAAAAGGGCACACAATGTCTATTGCCCATTTTTGGAAGGGCCATGCAGCGGATACTAGTATAAGGTTGTTCTTGGGTCGTAAGGAGCGGGGGGTGTGCCTTTGGCAAGCTTTGCATTTGAGAAGTTCTTTTACTGCGTCCATATGCATGCCCAGCCAGTAGTAGCCGGCGTTCATTAGTTTTTCTACCACCATTCGTAGTCCCTCGTGCATGTCGCAGATGCCTTCATGAATTTCTCTTACCTGGAAGTTTGAATCCTCAAGGTCAGCACATCGTAAAAGGGGTCCTAAATAAGATCGTCTGTATAGGACGTCGTCTTGGACTTCATAGTGGAGGGCTTTATGTTGTAACTTTCTTGCCTTTCACTTTTCCTCTGGCAAGGTGCCTGAAGTGAGGTATGCCAGGATGGGAGTCATCCATGACTTTCCACCTGTTTGGATTACATTTACCCACCTTTGCGTGATATAGGGTGTGTTTATGACCTTAACGTGGACTTCTTTGGCAAGATGATTAAAAGTTGTGGATGTCATTTCGCTTAGAGCGTCCGCTGGTTTGTTTTCACTTCTTTTGATATGGATCACTTTGTCGGAGGAAAACCAGCGCACGAGGTCCTTGGCATGTTCAATGTACAAGATCATTGTAGCGTCCTTAGCCTCATACACCTCATTTATCTGCCCAGCGCCAAGCATGGAATCCACGTGTACTTCTACGTTGATTGCTTCTATTTTTCCCGTAATTCTAAGCCCGGATAGCAGGGCTTCGTATTCTGCCTCATTGTTTGTGCTTTTAAATTCAAGGTGGATTGCGTAAGTGAATTCATCAGCGTCTGGACTTAACAGTTGTAGTCCTGCACCGGAACCCTCTTCGTTTGATGCTCCGTCTGTATACAAGGCCCATGGCTGCTCTTGATTCTTCGTGGGCTGTTCCTCCTCATCGCGGAGGCATTCCTCTGCTTTTTCTTTTGGGATTTCGGTAATGAAATCTGCCAGGACTTGTCCTTTGATTGTTTGCGTAGGTTTGTAGTTTAGCTGGTGAGTGCCCAGTTCTATGGACCATTGAGCCAACCTTCCTGACAACTCAGGTCTGCGTAGGACGTTTTGGCGCTTATGATTTGTTATAACGATTACCGGGTGTGCTTGGAAGTATCTGTTTAGCCTGCGCGATGTATGGACCAGTTCTAGCACTTGTTTTTCTAGTATAGAGTACCGTGTTTCTGGATCTGTCAGAACTCCGCTGACATAATAAATTGGCGTATGTACTCCATTCCTTTCAACCAATAGGACTGTGCCCACCGCCTTCTCCGCCTCGAAGAGGTATAAAGCCAATGTTTCTCATGGGATTGGAGCAGTGAGGGTGGGGAGATTCATCAAATAGTCCTTCATTTCTTGGAAAGTGACCTCCACCTCTGTGGTCCAACGAAACTGGTTTTTCTTGAGGCAATTTTTCAAGGTTGCAATAAATGGCAGCGCCTTGGTGGCGTAATTAGCTAAGAATATATTGATTGCTACCAATCGTCCGTTAAGTGTTTGAACCTCTTTCATCATTGATGGGGAGGGCATACGCGCAATTGCTAAGATTTTCTCTAGGTTAGGTCTGAAGCCTCCTTGGTGACCATAACTCCCAAAACTTTACCCTCATCCATACCGAATGAGCATTTTCATGGGATTTAACTTCATATTGATGCTACACAACCTGATGAACGTTTCTTCAATGTCTTTTAGCATCATATCTTCTTCTTTGGTTTTGATTACTAGGTCATCCACGTATACCTCTAAGTTCTTTCCTATCTGCCACATGAAAGCCTTGTCCATTAATATTTGATATGTGCACACACGTTTTTTCAGTCCAAATGGCATTTTAGTGTAGCAGAAAACACCCATACTGGTGCGGAATGCTATTTTGTCTTCGTCCACGATGGTCATTTGGATTTGATGATAACCTTTATATGCATCGAGGAAGCATTTGAGTTTGTAGGGGGCGAGCAAGTCAACCTTTAAATCGATTTCTGGGAGCGGGTAGCAGTCTTTTAGGCAGGCCTTATTCAAGTCTTTGTAATCTATGCACATGCGCCATATACCGTTTGCCTTCTTTACCATAATTGGAGTGGTTACCCAGGTTTGGTATCTGACTTCATGAATAATTCCTGGCTTCAATAATTCTTAATCTGTTTCTCTAAATCTTTGCTCCTTTCACCCTCCATGTTTCAGCGCTTTTGGGCTACCGGTTCTACTGACTTGTATGTATACAGGCGGTGCTCTGCCATTGACTGCGGTATTCAATTCATGTCGGAAGGTTGCCACGCGAAGACGTTTGCGTATTTGGTCAATAAATACTTCAAATGATCCCTAATATTTTCGGAGATTGCGGGACCTATGATGATTGGTTGTTCTGGGAATTTTTGGTTCAATATCCATTCCTCCGGCGTGTCGCGCTTTGAAGGTCTGAGTGCCTTAGTAGGTCTGAACCCCTCTGTTATGACACACTCCATATCCGCCCAAATGATTGCCACGCTCGTGGGTGTGGAGGACCCTACTACGCCATGAGTTGTCGACGATATCACGTTGAATGTTGCTAGCGATTCTCTTCCCAAAATCACGTTATGCTTTGAGTTTAAAGGTAGCACGAGGAATTCCACTGTTTATGTCCTGAATGTTTCCTGTACGAAAGTGTTACAGGGAAAGAGATCTGTCCGATGGGGGTGTGCAACTTCATTGGAGATACCGGAGATGGGCACGTCTTCCAGCAAGATACGCGCCTGATCTTTCGCGTCCAGCTGGCGGAAACATTGCTCATACGTTATATCTAATGAACTACCCCTATCAATGAATACACATTTGAAATGGTAATGACCCATTAGAGCCTTGATTACTAATGGTCTTCTCTGTGCCGGACCGCCCCTAACCCGCGGGAAGATGACCTGTTGCTCTCTCCATGTTTCTACTTGCTCGTTTTGTCTTTTGTGCAGCTTATTATTTCTCCTCAGGCCTCCCAGAATCATGTTCATGTACTGCATATTTTTCTTAGGGGGCCCCCTCGTCATGCTTTGGATCTATGGTGCGGGGACCATTCTTGTTATCCTTGACTAAGTGTGCGAGGTCTATGGTTTCATGACTTTACGGCAAACTCGATTTGCTTTCATAGTTGTATGCAGTCGTCCGTGTCGTGCCCAATATCTTTGTGGAATTTGCAAATTTTTTTGGGATTTTTGCTCGTCCTAGAGTTCATTGGCTTAGGCTGGACGAGTTCTATGGTTTCGGTTAACAGGACCCGGGAAGGTGATTTTGTTAGCGCCTAGGCAATTGCTCTTCCACGGGGGCCGGAATGTTCTCGTGAACTAGTTTGCCTTTCGTATGGCTGTGCGGGTCCTTTCTCACTTTGGAATGACCCTCTAGGATTTTGAATCCGAGACCATACTGTATGTTCCCTTTTTCTGTCGTTTACCTTACCTGTGTTCTTTTGATCTTTTCTTTCTAACACGCGCTCGCTGCTGATGGTCTTTTCTGTGCGAGCAAATATTTTCGCAGCCATCATTATCTCGCTCTATGTTTTGGGCATACCATCCCTTCTTGTTAGGCATCGTATGAGCTCTTCAATACGCGCCCCTTGCATGAACCCCACCTTCATGAGATCTTTGCTAACTCCTCCAATCTGTAGAGCCTCTTTGTTGTAGCGGGTGATGAAGTCTTCTAGGGAATCATTGTCACGCCGGCGGATATACATGATGTCTCCCGCGTCCTTTATGTGTCTTCGTTCTTGGCTGAAGTGTTGAGAGAATTTATCAATCAGTTCCTTGAGGTTGTTAATTTCGCCAACCGGAAGGCTCTCAAACCATGCGCGCGCTGCCCTTGTAAGGTTTTGCGTGAACATGTGACACCAGACTGGTAGTGTCCACCCTTCAACCCCGCTGGCCGTGTAAAAGCCGTTTAGATGGCCATCGGGATCTCCTGACCCATCGTATTTGCCGATTTTTTACAACATCTTGGTTTTTGCTGGAAATTCAGCTTGCGCGATTCGTGGGGTAAACTTTGACTTTTCTGTGAATTCTTCCGGTCAGTAAGGTTTGGTAAAATCATCTTCTACGGACCTGCTGTTCCTGGGGCCACTTGTCATCCCTCCATAGAGGTATCCCGGGCTTGACCAGTCTAGAGGGCATCTTGTCTACCCCCCGAAGCCCAGAGGGGCTGAGTGTGGTATGGTCGTCGGTGCCTGTGTTAAAGGGATATTGAATGATATACTTGTTCTAACCTTCGCGAACCTTGCCTCGCGTACCCGGTGCTGATATTCCTGACGCAAGAACTGTTGTTGCTCTATGTACCACCTTTCTAGGTTTATCATTGTCGTTGGCATGGATATCAGGATGCCCTGCTGAAAAGAGGGCTCGGTAGGGCCGCGGGTTAAGCTTGGTGTGATAGGTACGTGGAAGGGTGGATGACTTTACATGGAGGCTCCTGTTTGAGCGGGCATAGTGACAGTGTGTCCATGAGCAGAAAGAGCTGGAAGTTTGTGAGATAGGCTATGACATTGATTGTAAGGTGGTATTCGTAGAGAGTGGGTGTGAGATAGGTTGTGTCACTACTTCTGTGAGGATTTGGGCATGGTAACTGCTTGTTGGAACTATATCCAGGTATCCCAATCCCACAATGGTGACACCAACCGTGGAGGACGATTATGTTGTCATGGGTGTTGAACTCATGGTTGGAAACGTGAGAATGGTGGTGTTATAGCGTAGACGGATGGCGCCAATGAAGATACACCAATCTTCGCGGATGCTTAGACTAGGGCTCCACAAGTATGATGGGTGTTTCACTGGTGACCTTGAGCTCAAAGTGGGATGGTAGGATCTGCAAAACGAGCAATGACGTTAGCCTCACCACAGGGAAGGGGGTTTCCCTGTGACCACCCTCCGGCATGAGGATAAGTATTTAAATGAGCTTAAGCGTAAGAATTAATGGGGTGAGAGTATTGGGGAGGAAGCATGCGCATACATGGAGGTGATGCTCCTACTTATGGCCAAAGGAGTGTACGAGGACGTCGCTATCATAGCACTGACCTGGCGGGAATGCCATTGGAGGGGTGTCGTTGTCGGGTATATCCCTGTGGCCCCACAAGTGTCACCCGTTACTGGTGACAGTTTTGTCTGATCTGGGGGCCCACTACTGTGTATGGGGAAGTTTCCCCACACATGACATTTTTAACATGGCGGCGTGGTCCCTTCCTTCCGTACGCGCATGTGTTTTGTCGTTGATAAGGTGTGGGGTGTGAAGGATTGGTTTCCTTCCGCGACACCCATTCTCCGCGGGGACCCTACGTCTTCAAATATGAATGTGTGATGAAGTAAATTAACTTTTAACAAGTTCCAACTATAACGCAATTATAATATAATAATTGAGGTATGTAAATAAATCTTTGTATCCAATAAATATGCATTTAAAAATAGATAAATAAACAAATAGGCATTTAATTTGATTAACATTTCTGTTAACCTTGTGAATTTAACATAAATACGAATCTTAGTATTTCGTATAATAAGTTAGACTTCACGACTTTTATGTACGGATGAAATTCTCACTTATGTGGGGGTGTTATTTCTCTAGGGGAAAATTGCATGAAAATGTAACAAAACTCCAAACAACTTTGTCTATTTTCTTATTTATTTATTTATTTTTTTTTGTTTCAAATTTTTTTTTTGAAAAACAACTTTGTCTATTTTCTTATTTATTTATTTTTTGTTTTTGTTTCTGTTTCAAAATTTACCCTCTGACATAACTTACTTCAATTTTCTTATGATTCAGTGCGTATGACATGTTATAAAAGTAATAGAATCTAGTTTCAAAATCAAATTTTTTAAGGAAACCAAGGCTCTATTTTTTTTCTTTAATCTATTAAAAAAGTTGGTCATTTTCTTAAATATCACTTTTTCCCTTTTTCTTTGTTATGCTGATAACCAAAGTATAATTTTAATAGGAAAACAAAAATAGCTATTGTGCATCAAGTATAACCATTTATATGCAAAATAAAGTATATAATATAATCATTTAACCTGAAAGAGAATATATCACATAAGTTTAAGCTGTCATGAGTAGCCCAAAGTATAATTTTAGGAAGAAAACAAAACTTAAAACTAACATTATACATATTTTGACACGAAACTAGAGTTTGATTTTTTTTTTCTTTTGAGCAGCGGATATTTTATAACTCACTGACTAACAGAAAATTAGTTAGGAGGAAAAGCAAATCATTACTATGTCAATAAAATATTTTACAATCAACTATCCCATTTGATACAACATTTTCCATTCCTTTTAACTAACCACAAATAAAAAAAGTTAACTATACTATAAAAAATAATGTCTTTTTTATGTTTATCCTTTCAAACGGACACTCATTTCGGAAACGCCTAATGGCTCACCAAGAAGTCATTACTATAGCTTTAACAATCAACTTGTTACGTTTAGAAAACATGCCCGAATATAACCAAAGCACCAAATTTTGAGGGTCTCTAGTTAAAGGAAAAGAAATATCCAACCATACTTTAATACATTACGAGTTAAGGGCAAGTGTAAAGATATTGAAGCATAAAAGCAAGCATAACATAATCAAGAAGTTATATCTTTGATTTTTATATTTTGGATCTCTATTTTTAATATTTTATTTAAAAATGAACTAAAAGGGCGTACTCGATGAGTGACTTAGCTCCAGCATTTGCACATGGGCCAAGTAAAGGTTGAAGGATTTCCTTGATTTGATACACAAACAATACCCTCGTTATATAGAGAGAAGGTAATAAGTGTACAATAATGGAACAATGAATAAAGCCTACAACAATACAATCACACTAATAAATGTATATGCTAATAGTCCCTCTCAGTTCGATAGGGTTGAGCACTTGATGCTTAAACTGGATCGAAGTGACCGGAATAGTTGACGAGGAAGCTATTTGGTGAAAATATCAGCAAACTGAGAAGTGGAAGGCACATGTAGAACTCAAACATGACCGATTTGAACTTTTTCCCGGACAAAGTGAATATCCATCTCAACATGTTTGGTGCGTTGGTGCTGAACAGGGTTTTGAGAAAGGTATACGGCAGATACATTGTTGCAATATACGATGGTTGTAATCCGAATTGGAACATGAAGCTCTAGAAGTAGATTTCGAAGCCAGCTGGTTTCGGTAAAAACATTTGCCACCCTTCTATATTCAGCCTCTTCACTTAATCTAGAGATGGTGGGTTGACGTTTGGAATACCAGGATACCAGGTTGTTGTCGAGGAATACACAATAGTAGGAGGTGGATCGTCTAGAGTTTGGGCAGCCCCCCAATCGGCATCCGAATATGCAGTGAGAGACTGAGAGGGAGAAATAGAGAGACTAAGACCATAATCAATGGTGGCCTGGATGTACCGTAGTATCCGTTTCATAAAGGTAAAATGAGGTTCTCGTGGGGCATGCATAAATAGACACACCAGTTGGATAACATAAGAGATATCTGGTCGTGTGAAAGTTAAGTATTGAAGAGCTCATGCTAAACTTCTGTATAGTGTGCCATCTGGTAAGAGATTGCTATCAGAGGCACTTAACTTGGAGGGGTGTCGATTGGTGTGTGGCATGGTTTGCATGAAGACATGGCAGCATAGTGCAAAATATCACACGCGTATTGTGTTTGAGAGAGAAATCGACCATGTTTATCTCGTGTAACGGTAATCCCTAGGAAATGGTGCAGTGGCCCAAGATAGGTCATGGCGAACTCAAGTGAGACCATATTATCGATATGTTGTAATAAGCTGGTGTCGGAAGCTGTTAAGATAATATCATCCACATGAAGGAGAAGATATGCCGTTTTGAGTGCCTTGTTTGAAGATAAATAATGATGGGTCACATATACTGCTTTTGAAACCTCGTGAATGAATGTAGGTCGTGAACCTAGTATACCAGGCCCTGGGTGCCTATTTTAAACCAAATAAGGACCTCTTGATTCTGCACACATGATCCGGATAGGAGTTTTTGACGAAGCCAGGTGGTTGGTTCATAAAGACCGTTTCCTACAAAGAACCGTGCAAGAATGAATTCTTCACGTCAAGTTGGTTAATAGGCCAATCCCTGGATATTGCTAAAGAGAGCACTGTGCGTATGGTAGCGGGTTTAACGACTGGACTAAATGTCTCGTCATAATCTATTCGAACGGTTTGAGATTTTCCGTTGACCACCAGGTGGGCTTTATATCGTTCTAAAGTGCCATCGCCTTTGAACTTGTGGCAAAATGGCCACATGCAACGAATAACCAGATGATCTGATGGTCGGGGAACCAACTCCCATGTATCATTAACCTGCAAAGCATTGAATTCTGTTTGAATGGCATGTAGCTAGTTAGGATCTGTTAAGGCCTTAATGTAAGAGGTAGATACAGGAGAAATATTATTGGTAGTGAGGTGAAGGTTAAATTTAGGGTTTGGTTTGGTAATGCCATCCTTAGAACGAGTCTGCATGGGATGTGGGGTGTTTAGTGGTTGACTTGGAGGAACCGGTGGGGATGGTGGATGCTGGCCGGTGGGTGGTACAGGTGTTGCTGTTTGTATACCGGAGCTAGAGGGGGGAGAGGCAGGAGGCTATGATGTAGGGTAGGTAGGAGGAGTAAAGGTAGGGGATGGAGAAGGAGAAGGAGAAGGAGAAGGGATGGGGGACGGAGATGATGGTGGAGGCTGTATTGGGGTAGAGGGTGGAATGTGGTGAAAGGGTGGCAATGTGAGAGATTTATCGTCTAAGAAGTGGTAATTGGTAGGTTGGGTTGATGTGTTGTATGGGAAGGTATTTTCGTCGAAAATGACGTGTCGGGAGAGGTGAACTCGATCGGTGGTAGGATCAAGGCACCGGTAGCCTCTAAAGTTTTGAGGATACCCAAGGAAAATACATGGTATGGATCGAGGGGCTAATTTCTGTTGTTGGACTGCGGATAAATTTGGATAGTAAGCACACCCAAAGACACATATGTGGTCGTTTGTTGGTTGGCGGTGGTATAAAGCAAGGGTCGGAGTTTGATAATTGAGATGTTTGGTTGGTAATATGTTGTGTAGGTAGGTAGCAGTGTGAAGGGCTTCTACCCAAAATGGTGGAGGTAGTTTTGCAAGAATGAGTAGAGCTCGTATTATGTTATTCAGGCGTCTTATCATACGTTCGGCCTTACCATTTTGTTAAGAGGTTTAAGGACACGAGAAATGAAAGGTAAGACCGTTGGAGGTTGCAAAGTTTTTGAAATCATTGTTATCAAACTCACCACCAAGATCACATTGGAAGCTTTTGATGGGTTTGCCAAATTGAGTGTGTGTGAGTTTGTGAATTTTAGTGAAGTTTTGAAAAGTTCTGATTTGAATTTAGTGGATACACCCATACATATTGAGTGAAGTTGTAAATGAGAACCATATAGTATTTGTAACTAGATTTACTAGGGACTGGAGATGTCTATAAGTCACAATGTATAATACCAAATAGGGCATAGGTCTTCGATTGAGAATCTTGAAACGCTAGACGTTTACTATTTGATACTTGACATGAGGGACAAACAAAAGGTGAACTTGTCTTATTACAATTTATAAGATAATGAAGATTAAGATAATTGAGGATAGTTGGTCCGGGGTGACCGAAACGGGTGTGCCACACTTGTCGTATTAAGTAAGGAGGCTGTCGGTGGTGTGAAAGGATATAAGTTCCCCTCGCTATTTTGGCGGGATAGTAGGTTGCCACTTTTGAGATCCTTCAACGAAAACTTAAATGGATCAAACCCAATAGAAAGATGGTTATCACGGGTAAATTTTGAACCGATAATAAATTCTTGATAATATATGGTGAATGAAGCATGTTATTTAAGTGGTAGGATTTATTCGGTAAGTGGTGTAGGCTGTTACCAGATCCTTGTATTGGCAAACTATGACCATTGCCTACAAAAACAGCGCCGGAAGTTAATGAAATGGGATTTGAGATTTTACCTGGATCAGATGTTATGTTGGTAGACGCTCCCGAGTCCATGTGCCATTGTAGGTCTTGATAATTAAGTTGCATAGTAGAGAGGGCGTTACCGAGATCTGTTGGGCTAAGGGCGTTCAAAGCAGTATGCAACTGCTGGGAAGATGCTCTCGAGTCCATATTCTACATTGGGCCCGAACTGGGCTGGCCCATACTGGGCTGGTGGGTTACATAAGCACTGCATGGGTTAGGGTTAATCCACGCTTGTGAAGGGTAAGGGCAGGGAAGGGTATTGTGATCTCAGCCTCCATGGAACTGCTGCTGTTGAGAGAGGAATCTTCCTCGTCCTCTGCCATTCCGTCTTCCTCTCTGGTGCGTACCACAGGAACAGCCACAGTGGCGGTACTGATCTTGATTCTGTGGATAATATTGAGATGGAGCCGGTGGTGTCGGAGGTGAGACTTGAGAAAAAAATTGGAATTATCGGGAATTCGAGCACTTACTAGAACCGTTTGATTTTAGTTTGAATGTTTGATATGGTTTATGCTGGGTGCAATGGATTAGTTTTTGGATCAGGGGTTTCGGATGTGGAGGTTTTCTTTGTATCAGCCATGGCTTATCAATGGTAAACAAGAGCAGTTGCTCTGATACCATAAAGGTTGAAGGATTTCCTTGATTTGATACACAAACAATACCCTCATTATATAGAGATAAGGTAATAAGTGTACAATAATGGAACAACGAATAAAGCCTACATAAATACAATCACACTAATAAATGTATATGCTAATACCGAGGAGGGGCCGGATCGCTTCGCGATCTTATGTATGCAGCCTTACCCTACACTTTGTGTAGGACACTGTTTACCATGGCTCAAACCAATAACCTCAAGGACACAAAGCAACAATCTAACATGTTGCTCACAAAGCCATAAGTCAAAGACCTTATTTAACGATGAACTAATAGCCAAAAAAAACTTAAGAAACCAAAAAAGGAAAAAAAAAACAACTATATATGATATTTTTATGGATTATTGAATATTAATAATTTCACCTTTTACCAATTGAACAATAAAAATCTCAACTAAGAATATTCTTACCACAAGTCCACACTTTCAACCTATTTTCTTACATTGGACCTCCGTTAAAAAAACTTAACGCCGTTAGATTTTATATGACGTGCACATCTACAAACCGCCGTAAAGTCGAGCCAAGCCGGAACCCTAGCCACCGCCTTTGCCGGAGGGGTGGTCTGCAAACCCTAGTATGTCACCGTCTTCACCGTTAAACACCACCGTTGTCTCCGTTTGGAATTTCCGAAAAACTGAGAACCGTTAAACACCACCAAAGCCAATGTTTAAACTATTTTCTTACATTGGACCTCCGTTAAAAAACTTAACGCCGTTAGATTTTTATGACGTGCACATCTGCAAACCGCTGAAAAGTCGAGCCAAGCTGGAACCCTAGCCACCGCCTTCGCCGGAGGGGTGGTCTGCAAACCCTAGTCTGTCACCGTCTTCACCGTTAAACACCACCGTTGTCTCCGTTTGGACTTGCTGGAAAACTGAGACCCGTTAAACACCACCAAAGCCAATGTCAAAACCCACCACCAGATCACTGCTAGATTGGCTCGACTTTCCGGCAGTTTGCAGATGTCCACGTCATATAAAATCTAACGACGTTAAGTTTTTTTAACGGAGGTCCAATGTAAAAAAAGAGTTTGAAAGTAGGGACTGCTAGTAATAATATTCTCAGTTGGGTTTATTGTTGCCCAATTAATAAAATGTAGGATTATTTAAATCCAATTTTCCTATTTTTATTTGAAACTCACCCTTGAATTAAAGATACTTCAATATATATCTTTACACTTGCACTTAACTCCTACAAACCAAATTATAAAATTTTCTAGCAACTAGCTGAGTTGCCCTATAACAATTTAACTATCAAGTCCAAACAGAGACTAGAATCGTCTTTTCTCATTTTTCACAACATTGACCGCACCTCTATTATTGATCGTAATAGAGGTCCCTCCACATCTTTATCCTCTAGTGTTGGTCGGTCCAACCAATCCTTAAAT
Source organism: Smallanthus sonchifolius (assembly GCA_023525975.1). Lineage (NCBI taxonomy): Eukaryota > Viridiplantae > Streptophyta > Magnoliopsida > Asterales > Asteraceae > Smallanthus > Smallanthus sonchifolius. The sequence goes on from CM042025.1 coordinate 32,995,661, forward strand.
TTCTGATGCTACTGTTTCATTTAAAACAGTGAGCAGATTGTAATAAGAAGAAAACATACATTTGAGAATTGAAAACTTTATATAATGGTTAATTTCATGATTTGGATTTTTTTAGTTGTCGTTAGAATGCATGTTTTTGGTGTTTAAGTGTGTTTCTAGATGTTAGTATTAAAACTTTGAAATAATTCAAATTGGACGTTGGCCCAAATCACGTGATATGTAGGATTATTTGGCATATTCATCAAAGAATCACAAAAAATAAAGAAATATCGGTAATATTATTGTACAAGTCACTAGTTATTTAAAATAATAATAATAATAAAATAACTTATAGTAATAATAATAAAAATGATGATTAAAATATTAAAAATACAAAATGATAGAAGCAAAAATGTAAGTTGATATAAGTAATAAGTTTAGTGGTTGTTTAATTATATTTCTTTCTTTGACATATTAAGCCCAACAAGTAACATAGAAAATCGTCCCCGCTATTTCTTTCTTTGACATATTAAAAGACAAATGATCCAGCCAATCCATTAAGTCCAAAGGAACTCTCAAAACAAGTTATCACAATTCAAGCCACCCTTCAATCAAAACCGACAAGACAAAGAATTATATGAGAAAAAAGGGTTTTGTAACCACTCTATCAAAGGTCTTTTGCACTTATCCTTCCTACTCGAATACCAATAATAGGAATAAAAAACAACAACATCAAATGGCGAAGCATTTTTACGTCGAGTCTTCATATATACCATATTATTACGATGCTTCCAAATAGCCCAACAAGTAACATAGAAAATCGTCCCCACTATTTCTTTCTTTGACATATTAAGAGACAAATGACCCAGACAATCCATTAAGTCCAAAGGAAATCTCAAAACAAGTAATCACAATTCAAGCCACCTTTCAATCAAAACCCATATCTTTTTAATCGATCCACATTCACCAAAAAAGTGAAGAACATAATTTGTCCCATCATTACATATGGGCCATAAAACAGACGGAACATCAATGCCCTTAGCATCCGAGTTCACCCAAGTTGGAAGCCGATTTCCCAAAACCCTACAACCGCAAATATTTATTTTCCGAGGCATGCAGGAACACCACACTGTTTTTCTCGGTCCACTAGGAAGCATGTAATCTTCTATAGGTTCTCGAACCCCTTTAACTGAAAAATCTGACATCCCCATTATCAACTTAAACCCAACAATCTATACCCGTCGATACGAAGACCCCAGCTAATAGATTACGCAACTCTAGAAACTGGGATATTCCAGCCTCTCCTCGAGTATCTCTAAGCCATGCCCACGTCTCCGGTGCTACTCTGTTTACCACCAAACATTCTTTTTTCACTTCTAAAGTATATAACCTCATAAACTTCTCCGCAAAAGCTATATTTTGGCACCAAGGGTGCTTCTAAAAACTTGTCTCTTTACCACACCCAATCTGCCTATGGATAGAGCTTAAAGGAACAATACCCAAATCATTTAGTTTACGAAAACATTTTAACATTATTTGCCACACACTATTTCCTTTAGGGACAAACAAGATCCTCGCATCTGACCCATACATAGGAATAATAATTTTCACCCAAATGGCCCTCAGATCATTAACAAACCGCCACCTCCATTTTTGTAATAGGGCGTTATTAAAACCTACCAAAGACCCAATACACAAGCCACCCTTCTCCTTTGAAGCCAACACTGAAATCCAAGACACCCAATGCATTTCCTCTCCACCTTATTACCATCCTAGAAGAACGAATCTACTCTAATTTTTTTCAAAACCCCCACCGAAACAAGAAAGAAAGACATATAATAGGTCCCTAAAGCTCCAAGGACTGATTTACTCAATAATGACAGAACTGGAGATATCTAAGCATCCACCTTGATTCAACTTTCTCTAAAAGAGATTTCCACCATCTAGCATTTCCCATATTATGGCCCACCGGAAGACTAAAATACATAAACAAGACTTTTCCCGGTTACACTCCATTAAAGAGGCACACGCTACCACCTCTTCATACTCCACTCCCACCCCCGAATAAATTGGATTTTTGCATATTTATTTTTAACCTAGAAGTAAGAAAAAAACATTTAAGATTATGTGCCACTGTATGAGCATTAGAGGTCGACCACTCCTCAACAAAAATTGCATCATCTACATAGAATAGGTGTGATAAAGGAACATCATTTGCTCCTACCCTGATCTCCTTAAACATTCCTACTTTAAGCAACTCCTCCACCATGTGTTCAACCCCTCCATAGCCAAAATGAATAGAAAAAATGATAACAGATCACCTTGCCTCAACCCCTGTGCATATCAAACTCTCCTATGGGGCTGCCATTTGCCATAACCGAAAGCCTTACAGATTGAAGGCACACCATAATCCAACCAATCCACTTATCACCAAACCCTATGAAACCCATTATTGTCTTCAAATATTCCCATGACAGGGAGTCATATTCTTTCTCAAAATCAACTTTAAAAATCATAAGCTTTTTCCTCTATTTTTTTGCACCAATCCACCATTTCATTCATCACTAACGGACCATCCAAAATTTGACGTCCCTTTATAAAAGCCGATTGAGCCCCATTCACCAAAGAATCAATCACATTAATCAACCCGGAAGCAAGAACTTTTGCAGTAACTTTATAAATTAAACCAATAAGGCTAATCGGTTTCCATTGGAACCGGACTATGAACCTTAGGAATTAGAGTGAGGAAAGATGAGTTACAACTTTTTGGGAAACCTGACTATAAGAAGAAGCATTCTATCTCCCTAAAAATGTCTTCTTTCATAGTCTCCCAAAATTGTTTTACAAAGCTAAGCGTAAAATACATTCTCTCAAAATGTTAATGTTTTTTTTCTAATACTTTATTTTATTTTTGGTCAATGACAAGAATAAAATATATTTTATTCTTCAAAACCATATATTCTTCAAAACCATATATATATACACATACAGAGGAAGGATCCGGTACAAAACACATTTAACATAAAAAGTGTAGGAACAAACGAGATGGTGACAAGTGTACATTAATAAACATCACTAGAACACTAAAAGAGAGAATTGTCACCCTTATTTGAATTTTTCATTAAATATTACTTACACCCAATTTTTTAAACACAAATAACTTTTATGTACTTTATTATTTTAAAAAAAAAAATTATACCATAAAATTAAGAATTGTATCCTCTTTAATATGAGTATAGTATTGCTATATTTTTTAAAAATAAATTTTTTTGAAGTTGTAAAAAAATAACACTACATTGATAACAACACATAAAAAAATATATCAGCACAATGTAAATGATATAACAACACCTTGTAAGTGGGATAACAACACTCGTTTCTATGTTATTATCCCGTTTACAATATGTTGTTATCTCATTTTACACTATGCTGATATGTTTTTTGTGTTGTTATCACATGTACATGTGTTGTTATCAGCGCGGTGCCATTTTTGCATGGCTTTTTAATATTTTTTTATAAAATATAGTAATACTATACTCATATTAAAAAGGATAAAATTCTTTATTTTATGAAATAATATTTTCTAAAAAATAATAAAGTATATAAAACTTATTTGATTTTAAAGAAATGAGTAGAACTAGTATTTAATGAAAAAGTCAAATGAGGGTGACAAATTCCCTCTTTTACCCTTTCTAGTGATTGCCGCTTCTAATTATTTCCATAATTAACCCCTAATTAATTTTAAACGTTAAATTAAGATAATCAAGGGCCTAGATTGTTTTCTACACTTTTTAGGATGATCCTACTTCTATTAGGGCTGACAAAACAGGTAATTCGTGTCTAAGTAGGTCATAGGCGACGCGGATAACACAAGTATCAAATTTGAATACGACTCATTTAACTTCTTTATATCTAATGTCTATAAGACAGTTGTATCTTTTATGTACCAAGAAGGAGAAATGATGGAGTCTAGCCTCTTAATTTTACTTATTTTTTAAAATGTATAAAATTACATAGTGTACTTTTTCTTAAACAGGTTTAATCGTGTCTTAAACAGGTAGAAATTGCCAGCCCTAACTTCTATACATAGTATCATGAGTAAGCCCTTCTTTAGTGTGTAAACTTGAGAAAACTTATCAAGAATCAAAATCATTATTTTTATTATTGGAATATCATTATTACACATATATTTATAAATTCACATGTGTTAAAAATTTACACATGTGTTATTTATGTGTACACAAAGTACACATATACACTGTATAGTTACAATTTACACATGTGTAAATTTTTTAATAGGATGTTTGACTTTTGGGGAATGGATTAAAATAAGTTGAAAATAAATGTAAGATTAGAATTTGGTTTTTTGGTTTTCGAGTTCACAAAATATCCTTAATCTATCTATCTATCTATCTATCTATCTATCTATCTATATATATATGTGTGTGTGTGTGTGTTATTTTTGGTTTTTTTGACAAACCAGGTTACGACATGCGGCCCACTCATAATCATTTGTTTTTTCTTTTTGTTTTTTCCTCTTATAACTTTTAAAATCTGATTTTCAATAAAATTCTGAATATACCATTGTGACGAGCTTATTTTTACATAATTCGAGTTGTGCGTAACAATGTACAAGTCCCCTAAGTCAAACATACAAGCCGTCAATACTGCTACGAGGTTTCAGTTTGTTTACATTTTCTTTTGTTTTTACTCTTACAACTTTTAAATATGGTGTTTTATAAAATTATGATTTTTTGCCATTGCGACGTTGTAACGTCCCGGTTTCTCGAAAACGATAGATCGGGCTCGGTAGTTACATGATCTTGGTGGAAAAGGAAACGAAATGGACCGGGCCTTGGCCTGGGTCACCAAATGGGTCGACCTGGTACTGAGGATGGGCCTGAAGACCCTATACCTCCTTCTTCATATTCATTTTTCACACTTCATCTTTCCCACAATCTTGAGAGAGAAACACCTAGTGAGAGAAAGTGTCGATTTTACTCCAAGATCGACCCATTATTCTTCTCCAGTGTTTTCACAAAGCTTTGCTGAAGAATCGAGCCGATTAGAGGTAAGTAACTTGCTCAGATCTGAGTTTTTGTTCAAAATGAGTTTTTCGGGTTTCTTGGGTATAATCACATAAAGATAAAATTTTTACATATAAAAACACCTGAAAAGTAGAAATCTAGCTTCATAGGAGTTGGAGAAATGATTTGAACGTAAAAAGTTATGATTTTGGATCGAAAACGAGTCTGATTAGAAATTATGGTTCTTGAGCCAACACTCGATGAGGAAGATGACACAAAGTCATGAACGCAAGTTCAGGCGACTCTCTGATGCCATCAGCTGACTCTCTGATGCCATCAGCCGACTCTCTGATGCCATCAGCCGACTCTCTGATGCCATCAGCCGACTCTCTGATGAGTCAGCCGACACTAGCAAGTTTAACAGATTTCACGTATTTTATTCGCACAGATCACGTAGCACTTGTGTAGCCCAAAGATTGTTAGTTTCCATAGTAGATCGTAAACCAGGTGAGTTCTAATCCCCTTTCTTGTCTACATTTGGGGTGGTGTGCATACTCAGTAAACAATGTGTTTATTACATATTTTATATTAATAAACGATGGCGAAAGTCATGAAATACAGAAAAGTTTAAAAGATGCAACCAAACCTTTTTATGCAAGGAATGATGCTTATGAAAGGTTTATGAACAGTAAAGTTATTTTTAAAAGAACGAAGGTGAGGTTTTAAAGAAATTAAAAAGCAAAGAAAGTAAAGAGAAATGTTTTTCCTTCGGGAATGAATATCACAATGAATAGAGAGTCAGTCATGGGCGCAGTGCCTGAGAAGGGCTCGGGGCCTGAGGTGGGCTAAGTGCCTGAGATGGGCTTAGTGCCTAAGTAGGGCTTAGTGCCTAAGTGGGCTTTGTGCCTAAGAAGTTATAAATAGAATTAACGGTATGGTAGAAGTGTCTTGACACTAGTCAGGGCTGTTACAAATGATACGGTGACGCGTCGTGTTAACTCTCCCTATTCGTAAGCCTTTGGACTTGAACCATTGGGACAATAATGACAGTAATATAAGTAAAAGATATTATACGTAGAGATTTTGCCATTTGGTTGTAAAGATATGTTCAAGTAAAAACCTTCTTCCTTAATATATGTAAAGATGTTTTGTGTAAGCGTTAGAACTCACTCAGCGTTAGCTGACTTTTAGTATAAATATCGGTAAGTGTAGGTGGCAGTTTGGATGCTTGGCTGGCTTGAGGAGTTACCCCGAAGATCAAAGTCTTGCATCCCGTTTATGTTTAAAGTTTTTTATGTTTTAAGACAAGTTTAAGTTTCGTAACAGATAAGTATGTTAAAGACAAGTTATGTATTTCCGCTACTTATGTTACGTTTAAAGTCTTTTCCGCTGTGATTGAGAATGTCTTATGTTTAAAAGCTATGTGTTGATGAGTAAATCCAATACGTGAAGCCTCCCAGGTTTGGGGCCTTACAGACGTGCTTATTTTTATCAACGTTTTGACGTGCACGTTTTTCATGGTTTCGATTTTTATATAAAGTTCCTAATATTATGTACGCCCCTGCCACAATGCATGGGTCTATGTCACGGTTCTATTTTTTTATATAAAGTTTCAAGTATTATCAACACACCCGCCTCAACGCATCGAAAACATACCGACGAAATTAACCAAAATAAGTTATTTAATGATATTTTTTTTTTGGATTTTGGTGGACCTCGTCGGTGAGTTCCGACGGATTGACGGGAAGCCAAAAAATTCCAAATCCCTGGTTTTTCAGAAAAGATTCCTGCCCATTTGTATGGAAAGGTATTCCTACCAGATTTTCGTTGGAAATTTGCAGATATTATATTAAAAAGATTCCGTTGGATGTTTTTAGTCGATTTTGGTGTGCATCCCTGACCGAAGAATTATCCTTCGGTAAAACCCTCTATAAATAACAACAATCACATCTTTCTAAAAATGGCAACACATACCAAACGTTAATATGCAAACTTTCTATAAATAGTCAAGATGTTAAACGTCAAGTCCCTTATATATGCTAGATAGTCGTTTGGGCGTGGTTTGTAGGAAGAGTTAATAACGTCATATGGTCGTTACCGGGTTTGGTTAGAATTGTTGGTCTTGGAATTTCATACTCTGTCATGTGTGTGTATCTTGCCCAGGGTACTTTAGATCGGGCTGGAATTGTTGTGATCGAATGTAGAGCAAGACTCGTATATGTCATGAGCGCATATGCAAAGGTTTATAATATGTATGTGTTGCTCACTTCTAGCCATGAGAACTCGTGGGCTCACATAAAAATGTGAGAGTATTCCGTCAGTGATTGTGGACGGATGGTGAGGTTTATCGGTAATCTTAAAACAATAACAATAGCAGCAGCAGTAGCAACAACAACAACAACAATAGCAGCATCACCGGTACCAGCACCAACAACAACAACAGCAACAACAATAACAACAACACCAGCGATAACAACCACACCAACAACAACAACAATAGCAACAGCAACTACATTAGCAACAACATTCATAAGAATAATAATACTAACAATATTATAACAATTGTAATAAATAATAATAATAATATATTATATAGAGTAAATTTCGGTTTTAATCCTTGTGATTTACTTAAAATAATGCTTTGAGTCTAACAGTTTCAATTTCACTTTTTAAGTGTAAGGCCCCTTTTCCCGGGAAACCCCACTCGTTGGATTTACTCATAAACATAGTGATAAAAGCTGAATAAACTATAACTTCTAAAACATAGCGGAATCGTACATCATTCTATTATATAAACACCGGAAGTGTTTAACATATAAAAGAAACAATTGTTTGAAAACACATATTCACATAATAGGATGTCAGTCTTGTATCGGGGAAGCCTTCATGCCTTCGCTTGTCCTTTCTTCTTCTTACCTGAAGTGCATACTAAAAGTCAGCTAACGCTGGTGAGTTCTAGTTTAAAGCAAGTAGGCATAAACATTATTTCTTTTTAAGTGTATATATATATATATATATATATATATATATATATATAAATATATATACATATATAAATACACATCAACACTTGTATTGTTTTCTTTTATCATTCATTGTATTGTATATATAAATATACGTACACATATTTGGTTTCATTGAACATTCATTGGTCATAATGTAACATCCTGAAAACCTACCCTCATGATTCGGCCTAATGGGTGACCCGACTCCCCCGTAAACAAGACGGTTGACGAGATTTTCACATAAAATCGGATTTAAAGAATAAAAGGGACCTAGTTAGCCAAAAAGAGAATGGTTTGAAATCGAAACGCGTGAAAAGGAGAACCCGAGGACTAAAGTGTAAAACCATCTAGGTTTAAAAGCCACTTAAAGGGAAAACCATAGGCCATTCGACCTAGAGGTGCGTACGACAGCAGCAAAAGAGAAAGCCGAGGAGAGGGACGATCGGAGTAAGCCGGGAAAACGGTTTCACGGTGGTTTCGAGTGGAGGGCTTCACACGTAACCAAGGTAATCCTCGTTTATACCTTTACGCATTTTGTTTATGCTTTTGGTTGGAAAACCCGATTAGGGTTGCGGGTTTCTAGGCCATAGAGGACGTCGGAAAGGAAATGGTTAACAATGGTGGTCAGGAGTGGCGCGTGGCAGGAACTTCCGGAGAGGAGGAAACGGGGTACGGCTGTTTGTGCAGCTGTGATGGCGTCATGCGACGACGGACAGCGGGGTCCGATGGTGGTGCTGCTTTCGGCGAGAAAAGGGAGCTCAGGTGGAGTACTACGGTGTTGGTGGTGATGATAGGAACTGATTAGGGTTTGCAAGGCGAGGGAGACTTGGCGACGTGCATGGTGGTGCGTGACGGTGGAGCACGGTGGGACATGCGTAGCCGACGAGGTTACACCTGCTCAGAGTGGTGACGGTGCAGGGGACGCGCGATGGCGTGTAGGGGTGCGTGGACGAGCTGGGCGTTAGTGGGACAGATTAGGGTTTGCATGGCGATGTGTGGTGCATGCATGCATAAAACCCGGTTCGGGTATTCTATTCCTAAACAAGGACTATCTGAGGCATGTGTTCGTGGGGATAAGGGTTCGATAAGTCGGAAGGACGAGCAGTTGAGACCAAGTGTCGGGGTTGTTATTATTTTATGTGTTAGTCGTCTTATCTTTAGAACGTATCTGATCATGTGATCATACGTTGGCAGGTTCGGGTTTCGAGTGATGGGACGAGTTCCAGAGCAAGGACTGGGACTCAACTTAACCTGTGAGTTTCTAATCCCCTCTTTTAAACGTTTTACTGTTTTGGGGCTATCGTACAATCTCACATGTTTTATTAAACGAATGTATTACGAGTTATGAATTAACTTGAAATGTTTAATGAGACCATTATGTATTAATGAAGCTAAGGGTCGTTGTGGGGTCCTTAGGATGGGCGAACAAGAGTTGGGATGATCTGTGTATGTCATCTTATGAGTTAGTTAGGATGAGTCGGGAATTTAGTTAAACCGTCGATGCTTATATAAGGAGAGTTAGCAGGGGAACCCGTACGTGGTTCATTAACGAGTCAAGTAAATGCTAGTATGTTGTTAAGCGTCATGCGTTTGATGTTGTGTGTATTGTGTCGTTGTCCTCGTGGCACGACGAGTGTTGTGTTTGCATGGGTCTAGGTGGAGTCCATGGTATGTACGGGCTATAAGTCGGTATGATGTTTGTGTGTTGTATAATTACCTTTTCGGAAATAGTTGGGTAATGGGTCTAGACGTTAAGAGGATACGTCTAAAGTAAGTATTGGATTACACACGTAAGTGATCCGTAAAAGGGAGGTGAGTCGTAGTACATGTCTAGGTAGTGTCATGTTAGTGTTATTCAATTTAGCAAACTTCATTTAAAGTCTCACTCCTTCTCGTTCCACCTTTGGTATGTAGCTGTCGCCATCATTCGTCTTGCTAATTCGGTACATTCATCATTACTTAAGTGACTAATATTAGTGACTAATTCATCATGGTTGGAGTAATTTAATTGTTTCCAGTGACATGTGTATTAATCCACACGATAAGGTTCATCAGTATGCACGAGCATCTGTAAATTCACAATTACGTGGATCCTGACGTAATCGCCAACTTACCTTACTCGTGAATTCCTGACTCACCTTATCATGCTTCTTATCATGATTGTCTTCTATAAACAGTGACTAATCCATGTATTCTCTTTTTCTTTCCGAACTCCTAGTTGATGGGAGTCGCTCCTGATTGTCCGTCACTGATATGCTCGGACCGTTGATAATCCGCCATTTTTCTTTCGTTGTGGTTTGTCAAAATTCTACTCGTTGTTTGTGGTTCACTTCACATGGATAGCATCGTTCTTATGATTTGTGAGTCATTCGTAGTACTATGCTAACATTTCTTTCACTCTCTGTGACGAATACATATGGCGGATGACAAATCGAGACACACTTACACATCAAAAGCTTAATAACAGTAGCTACGTGTTGTTGAACATTTACTGTACTTATGTGCTCAAATCATCTACCATCGTATGTGTTATGTGTAACTATTCATATTAGTAGTGATATTGATATATAAGGCATGTGTTCTACGCTAAGTCATCTACTATGAGCTACAGATATTAACCTTGCTGTTTACTTACTTGTTTTGGCGTTGGCGTTGGCGTTGGCTACCCGTACTGACATCCTTGCATTGGTTCCATTATCAGCTTGAGTCCAAACATTTACGGACGGGTCTCTTAATTTTCTGTCAAGAAGGGTCTCCCGAGATACGCGAGACTTTTCCCCTTGTTCCTCGCGGTACGCGATGCATAGAAATAAGGGCGGGCGTAATTCTTGCCTCCTCGTGGTACGCGAGGAGTGCTGCTTTGTCTCTCGCGGTACGCGGGGGACCCCTGACTCAGCCATTGTTCTTTTGTTTCTCATGGTTTCTCTAATCATCACTCCCATCATCAGTATCATTCACATTCATCATCTATCATCAACATCAATATACCATATCATATTTCATAACCATCCACCATATTCACCATCATCATGACCGACTACCACTGACCATGGGAAATTGGAAACCATTCGTAACCGATGACTTACCTTGCTGTGGCGTTCATGTCTATGTGTTTGCCACCCATCAAGTATGTTTCTCTACATTCTATCTATCTTAAGTCTTTAATTCTTAGTGAGTCAGTTTGAGTCAGTCGAGTTTTTATTTTAATTTGAGTCAGCTTTTTGAGTCAGTTTGATGTTGCGGGTATTGTGTGAGTTTGTTTTGCAGGTATACATCATTCAGTCCGTACTCAATCTCCATTCGGACGGAATTGATCCTGATTTTATAGAGCAACCCGGCAGATATGTGCAACCGCGACCGAAATGCTATACGGTGCACAGAAGGATGACGAAGCTGGATTTTTATTCGATAGCATATACATTACCAGCTAAGTCTGTTTTTATTTTTAGTTATGTCTTGCTGCACATGGAGGACAATGTGTCTTTCAAGTGTGGGGATGTGAGAGTCTAGTTTAGCTAGTTTGTCATGTTTATAAAAATTCAAAAATACAAAAAAAATAAAAAAAATTTTGAAAAATGTCCTTGGAAATAACTGCTTAAAAATGGAAAATCATAGTACAATTGGATCTACTTTTTTGGCTTTAAATGATTTAAATAATAGAAAACGCATCTAATTAGTGATGTTTTGGTAAACCCAGCCATTTTGAATAGGTTAAATAGCCTGTGAGTGTTACTTAGGATTAATCAAGTAATTAAATCAAGAAATCGTGTGGGTACTCATCTTAGAGTAATCGGTAATACTGAAACTGTTAACATAGGGTGATAGGTACCACGTTAAGATAATATTTATTTGTTTTTGAAATTTTTGGCACACCACTCTCTCTTTATGAGAATAAATCCGATTTTGGTGACGCTCGCATCCATATGTCCATAATTCATGAGCTTATTGATTAGAATTGTGAGTTTGCTTATGTGTTACCATCCGGGATGGCCACTTGGAGAAAACACCCCTAAGTGATTCATATGTGCTTATTGAATACGACTTAGTCTATCTGTTACCTTTCTGGATAGTGACTTGGTTGAAACGCCTCTAGATGAAAGTTAATTTGCTTATTAATGCTCATTATCATCCATTCATTTCATGATTTCATCTAATTTCTTAAACAAATAAATATTAGTTTATCGTGGTGGGTAAATCTATATGGTTTAATCCGTGCCTAGACATGACCGTGAGATGGGATTAAGTAGAGCTGAAACTTTTAAGTGTGAGTCACATAGGTTGATTGATAACTGTATAAAATTGAATTCGAACACATTATGGGGGCTAGATGGTTGGTGCGTGGGTTTAATCGGACAGAAATACTGATTATTGTTTTTTAACGCATGAGTATGTTTGGCTAATTGGTAATTGATTAATGTTAAGTTAAATCTCAGTTATGATTCCATTGCAGCTTTTTCGAGGACGAAAAAAGGTTACGTGTGGGGATGTTTGATGTAGTGCGAAGCGCACATCTTTATTTCTATTGTTTAGATCGTTTTGATTAGTTTTATCTTCATTTTGAGCTGTTTTTAGTTGTATTTGAGTCTATTGTATGTTACAGGTGCTCGTGATGAAAACAAGTGAAAACTAGAAGAAACCGAGCAAGAGAGTGAAGCCCAAGAAACAAAAGTCAAAAAGTGGGAAATTTAAGTCCTCGTGGTACGCGAGGAAACTTGCCCAGTTTCTCGCGGTTGCGAGAGACCCGTATTTCGTGAAAAAACCCTAATCGAATTATATTAGATTTACAATGCCACAATAAGAGGAGTTCAAATTCCAGCCATCTAGAGAGAGACCAGAGGCGATTTTGGGGCTAGAGAAGACAATCGGAGTGAAAAGGTTGGAGCTTTGCTTCCGGGTTCGTTAGATTTAGCGTTTTCGGTTTCAAGATTCGATTTTTATCTTTGAATTGTTAAGTTTGATTCCATGTTCTTGTTTGATACTTCTGGTCTAGTTGCTTTGAGCATGATCTTAGGCTAAAACATTAATATTGCCTGGGTTTTTATGATGATTATTTGTTAAAGTTATGATTTTTATCGGTTTTGGATTCGCTTAATGGTTTAATGATTTTGTAAACAGTTTCTTGATGTTAATTATGATGAAACTATATGCTTAGATCTGATGTGTGATTGATTTCAGTTCCGTACGTTAATTGTGGATGTCTTCCAGTTTGATTTGCGTATTTAGGTCATAGACTTTAGGGCTTGTGATTGTTTGTATGGTTTACTAGAAGTAGTAGCCATAGGAGTTGTGATTGGGAGTCATTAGAACTGAGTGTGTATCCTGAATCAATACCCAAGAAGTGAGAGATAGTCGTTTAGTCATCGTCATTAGGAATCCGAGTGTCAACTGTCTGAGAGGAAGTTGGTTTAGGTGTCTAGTGATTGTTGCTATTCTGAATCATAATTTTTCTCTTGAGATTACCCCGTGCATTCTTCGAATGTATTATGGACAGTAAGACTGAAAGGTGATTTGTCTTTCGGGTACACTATCATTGTTGGAGAGACCGAAAGGTAATCCACTATGTGGTGAGTTATTACATCTTTAGGTTCCTTAGTTGGTGACACCCTGAGAGTGATTAGGGATCCACTAGGTTGTCTAGAGTTATTTCCTTAGAAACCCAGATCCATCATAGTTTTCAGAACCGGTAGAAGTTATGCTTTGCAAGTAGGATTCCGATCTAGGTGGTATTTTTCCCATCTCTGATTATTATCTTAGTTCTTCATCTTGATAGCATGAGTCGACCTTGTTTACTGCATTAGTAGTTAATCTTTAGTGTAGTCAACCCCCAAATCATCAATCTTTAGTCTTAGTCAGAGTCTAGTATAGTTGTAGTAGTGTCTCTAGGGTTCGAAAACTTGGTTTACCATTAAGTTGTGCTACACTCGATAGGTCCACTTGCCTGTCAGTGCGGTTTAGTTGAAGGTACTCCATTTATTACTTAGGAATCTAGGTTAGGTTTTGTTAGTTTTTATATAGACCGTCTGGGCGACATCAACCTGCAAATCTACAAAACCAAGTTTAATATCACCATAAATTTCTTATTAGGAGCAAGTGCAGATTAGGGAAGTTAGGGAAAAGATCAATCAAGAAGGGAGGGGGTTGCAATGGTGGAGAAGCTTGGCGGCGGTAGGGTAGTCTGGCTAAAGAAAGGGGGAAGGGGAGGTGAAGTCGCAGTTTTGCTTGAAATGGTTTTTTTTTTCAATTTTAAAGAAACCGATCCCATTTGCATCACTTCATCACCATACGATTCCACCATCGCCTTCGCAAACCCTAATCGCACCCTCACGAACGCCCATCCAGGTCTCTCGCTAACTAAATCGGTGTTGTCCTAAACCCATCTACCACCGTATTAATGATGGTTGCGACGCTTTACGGTCAGACCATCACCATTTCAATTTTGCAGGTCGTAATATGTGTACGTTGATGGAGAAATCCCCAGTTCAATTTGCAGGTCCTGGTTTGTGTTCGTTGTTGCCGGAAGCCAGATCTAAAGGATGTAGTGATCCTGTTATCGGAGAGGAAGGTAGGGAGACTTGCGATGGGAGTGGAGGAGAGGAACGGAGCCATCACCGGTTTAAGAGAGAGAGATAGAGAGAGGCAGAGAGAGAGAGAGAGATGGTGGGTGGTTGGAGAAGAAAGTGAGAAAATAAAGTAGGGGTGATGTTTTATATTTATATATATATTTTTTTTTAAATAATACGGGTAATTTCGTCTTTTCACACATATTTAACAGAAAATATGGACGGCGTTAGAGGGGCGTAGTTGATTGGTGATGTTGCCCAGACGGTCTATTAAAATAATAACAAAACCTAACCTAGACTCCTAAGTAATAATAGGAATACCTATGAACTAAACCGTACTGACAAGCAAGTGTACATATCGAGTGTAGCACAGCTTAATGGTAAACCGAGTTATCGAACCCTAGAGACACTGTATAACTATACTAGACTCTGTCTTGGACTAGGAATTGATTTGGTTTGGGGGTTTACTACACTACTGAATTAAACTAATGAATGCAGCAAACTAGAACGACTCAACTATCAAGATGAAAGTACTAAAGGTGAAATCAGGAATGGGAAGAATATCACCTAGGCCGGAATCCTACTTGCAAAGCACAACTTCTATCGGTTATGGTAACTATAATGGATCTGGGTTTCTAAAGAAACAACTCTAGACATCCTAGTGGATCCCTAATCACTCTTAGGGTGTCACCAACTAAGGAACCTAAAGTGTACTAACTCACCAGATTGTTGGATCACTTCTCAGGTATTTCCAACTATGATAAAGTACCCTAATAGACAGATTACCTCTCAGTCTCACTGATGACCAATACACTCGAAGAATGCACGGGCTAGTCGCAAGATAACAACTATGACTCGAATAGCAACAATCACTAGACACCTAATACCGGTTTCCTCTCAAACAACTGACACTCGGATTCCTATTGAAGAAGACTAAACGACTAATTCTCACCTCTTGGGTATTGAACTAGGATACACATTCACTTCTAAACAGCAATCAAATACAATTCCTATGGCTATTACGTCTAGCAAACCACCCTAATCCCAAACCCTAAGATCTATGACCAAGATACGCAGATCAAACTGGCAGACAACCACAATCAACGCAAGGAATTGAAATCAAACACAAGATCAGATCTAACATCACAATTATCAACTCAAGATCTTTTACAAAATCATTAACCCATTAATTGAATCCAAAAACCAATAAAAATCTAAACTTTAACAAGTATTCATCAATTGACCTAGGGCATATCAAAGTTTTAGCCTAGGGTCATGCTTAAAACAACTAAAACAGCAGTATAAACAAGATTCATGGTTTCAAACAATCAAATCAAAGATAAAAATTCGAACTTGCAAACTCGAAATGCTTAAACAACGAACCCGGATCTCAAAACCTTCACCTTTTCACTCCGATTAACTTCCTATGCTCCAAAATCGCCCTAATGCTGTCTCTGGACTGCTAAGAATCGAACTCCCCTCATAATGGCTATCAAAATCTATTTAAAGTTAAATTAGGGTTTTTCTCGGAAAATAGCTCTCTCACGTACCGCGAGAGTTTTGGGTTGGGTTCCTCGCGTACCGCGAGGAACAAAATAGTCGCGGCCCTTCCTGAGCTTTCTCGCGTACCGCGAGGTTCTTGGTCTCCACTCTTCACGTACCGCGAAGGACCTATTTTCTTCATTTTTCACTTTTGATCCTTGGACTTTCTTCCGGATTCGTTCTCTTGCTCGGTTTCTTCATATATTCATTTGTAATTCATACGAGCACCTGCAAACAAGACAAAGACTCAAATGTTCATTAAAACGACTCAAAACAAACACAAAACTAAGTAAAAACGCACAAAACACTAGGAATAAAGATGTGTGCTTTGCACTACATCAAACATCCCCACACTTAACCTTTTTTCGTCCTCGAAAAAGCTGCAAATGGAATCATAACTCAGATCTAACTTAACAAACATCAATTACCAATTAGCAAAATATACTCACGCGTTAAAAAGCAATAATCAGTATTTTTGTCAGATTAAACCCAAGCACCACTTTCAAGCCCCCGTTACGAGTTCTAATATTTCTTTACCAGGCATATCAATCAATCTATGTGAGTCACACTTAGAAGTTACAGCTCTACCTAATCCCGTCTCACGGTCATATCTAGGCACTGATCAATCAACCATATTGATTTACCCTACCACGATAAACTAAAATTTACAGGTTTTAGAAATCAGATGAAATATGAATGAATGGATGAAATATGAGAAATAATCAAATGTATGAATCAACCTCACCTGGTGGTGCGTCTCCCAGGTTACCATCCCAGAAGGTAGCACATAGGATGCAGTTTATCAATTAAGCACATAAGAATCACTTAGAGGCGTTTTCTCCAAGTGGTCATCCCAGAGGGTAACACATAAGCAACACTCGGTATTCTAATTAAATAAGCTCATGAATTATGGAATTTATGGATGTGGGCGCCACCAAACTCGGATTTATTCTCAAAAAAAAGAGAGTGGTGTGCCAAAAATTTCAAAAACCTCTAAATTTTAACTTAACTTGGTACCTATCACCCTATGTTGACAGTTTCAGTATTACCGTTACTCTAAGATGAATACCCACAAGATATCATGATTTTATTTTCAATTAATAATCTTATTTAACACAAACAGGATATTTAAGTTTTACTAGCTAGCTGGGTTTACCAAAACATCGCTAATTAGACACGTTTTCAATTATTTATTCATTTAAACTCACAAATAGATCTAGTTGTACTATCATTTTCCAAGTATATGCAATTATTTCCAAGGACATTTTTTCAATTTTTAAATTTTTTTTATTTTTATAAACAAGACAAACTAACTAAACTAGACAACTAAACACTCACATCCCCACACTTGAAAGACACATTGTCCTCAATGTGAAGCAAGACACAACTAAACATAAAAATAAAAATAAAAGGAATCGGATTAGCTGGTAATGTAGATGCAAACAAATGTGCAGCTTCGTTCTTCCATGTGTGCACCATATAGCATTTCGGTCGAGGTTGCACAGACTGCTGGGTTACCTTTACAAACTTCATATAAGTGATGATTGACCCCGCCCGAATGGAGATTGAGTACGGGCGAGATGATAAAACCTGCAAAATAAATCTCACAACAAACCCGCAACATTAAACTAACTCAAAATTAATATAAAGACTGACTGACTCAAACTAAAAATTAAAAGACTCACTAAAAACTTAAGATAGATAGCATGCAGAGAAATGCACTCGATGGGTGGCAAACACATAGACATGAATGCCACAACAAGGTTGGTTATCGGCCATGAAACGGTTTCAAATTCTCCCATGGTCGTGATGGTTGGTGAATGATATGATGATGGATGGAAGTGATAGATGATGGTGTGGGGTGGAGAGATGGTAGTGGTGGGAGTGGTGAAAGATGGTATGATATAATGGTGTGATGGTGGATAGATGATAGTGGTGGGAGTGAGTGGTGAAAGTGGGTACGGACACGGGAACCGGGAACCATGGGAAAACAAGAATTTTGGGATTTTTCAGGAGAGCCCCGCGTACCGTGAGAACCAAGGCAGCACTCCTCGCGTACCGCGAGGAGTCAAGAATTAAGCCAGCCCTTATGTCTATCCTTCGCATACCACGAGGAACAATGGCAATTTGATTTGTGTACTGCGAGGGCGCTCTGTTAACAAAAAGTTTAGATAAAATTTCAATTTTTTACTTAGAATATTTTTTACCCTTTAAAAAATTTCTTTCCCAATTTCTTTAAAACCCTATTCCAAGCGTAAAAAATATGTAAAAATACCTGGAACTTCATTCCTGATGATTTTTCTCACCGAATCAAGCACAAATTCCTGCAAAACACGACACAAACAAAACACACATACCGAAAAACACAAAAATTGACACGGACTCATCTCAAGTAATGCAAACAAACTCTACATCCCGGGCACTTGCCCGAGATTCAAGCAAGTCTATCAGGAGGCTTCTCCTTGATCCTAACCGGTACCGCCTTCATCCTTCGCGGCCTACCGGTTCTCCACAATCTCAGCACACTTCTACTCCTATCAAACACTAAACCTCTAGCACTTAGATCTTTCCACCACAACTTAAACCTACCAGGTCAGAAGATAACACCGTTCAAATACTCCAGCAAGCGGTCACCTCTAAACATCCCCACACTTGGGGTTTGCACCCCCACTAATTCACATGTATCTCTAAACGTACGGGTTCTCTTCCGGGGTGGCCTAGATCTAGGGGTGACTCAGTCTCACGTCCCTCATCACAAAGAACAGAAATGGGTATAGGCTCAGGAGTAAGATTCTCTATGGTTACGACCTCCAAGCTCTTACTAAGATCTTCCGGTTCATCTACACCCACCACCGTGGGTGTCTCACATACTATATTCCCCACTTGTGCTAGAATCTCACTCAAACTGAAATCATCATCGTCAGCACTCAAAAACGGGGACCCTATAAATCTATTTTCAAACTCCTCCAACCAATCTGGAGGCTCCTCTGACATTCCTTTATTCAAATCATCCTCTAATGGATTTAAGTCCCGATGATCGTCCATGGAGGCATCAAGCATGCACATGGAGTGGTTGTGCTCGTCAACATCCTCCACGGAGTTTGTAGCATCGAATGTAATAAACTCATCCCCCACACGAAGTGTGAGTTTCACGTCAAAGACATCAATCATCGCCTTGGCGGTACGTAGGAACGAGCGTCCTAGGATGAGTGGGACTTTGTCATCCACCTCCATGTCCAGAATAACAAAATCCACGGGGAATACAAACTTACCTACTTTTACTAACAGGTTTTCAACAAATCCCCGTGGATACTTGACTTACCGGTCAGCCAAGGAAATGCTCATGTGCGTAGGCTGCGGTTCACCAAGGTCTAACTGTTTATAGATAGAATATGGCATCAGATTGATGCTAGCACCTAGGTCGGCCAACGCGTGGTTCAATGGTAAACTGCCTAGCAGACACGGTATCGTGAAATGACCCGAATCCGGCAGCTTCTCAGGCAACTGGTTCTGAACCACCGCATAACATTGCTCACTAAGTGAGACTTTAGAGATCCGCTCCAGCTTCTTCTTGTTGGAAAGAAGATCTTTGAGGAACTTGCCATACCTAGGCATATACTGGAGGACCTCTATGAATGGGAGATTGACCTTGAGTTGTTTAAACATATCAAGGAAGGTACCATATTCCCTAGCGTTCTTATAAGGCAGCACGCGCGTTGGGTAAGGAATACGACTCAAGTCAACCCTGGGGACTTCATCTCCACATCCTTATTCTTCTCCACTTCCCTCTCGGCAGGCTTCTCCATTCTATCTCTTCATCCATCGGTTCTTACCCTTCTACCATCGGTGGGCTCTCCTTTTCTTCGGCCATATTAGCATCGATTTCAGCAAATCGAGCTCTCAAGTCTTCCTTATTCACTTCCTCTACTGAAGGAATGCCATACTCAATAGAGTGGGAGTCATCCTTTACAACCTCTTTCTACTCCACACTCCTAACTGACACGGCCATCACTGAAGCGTTGGAGCCTGAAGATTGAACTCCTTGTCTACCCTTCAGGCTCTGAGCGATGTCTCCTACCGTGCGCTGCAAGTCGTGGAATGCCGATTGCTGATTCTTCAATAGAGTGTCGTGGCTATCCAGTCTTTGCCTCGTATCCTTGTCTTGTTGGACTAGGTGGGCAAACAGTTATGTTTGATTCTTGAGCATCTCTTCGATCTTCCTAGTATAGACACTGCTTCCCGAGCTCGCTCCAGCCTCTCCTCCTCCATACTGCTGCTGGCGACCATTAAACCCAGGCGGGTTATTTCCAGATCTTCATCCCGAGCCAAAAGAATTGTAGCTGTTGTACCCTCGGTTCTGGTTCTAGTTGTAAGCATAGCTCAAGTGCTCCTGATTATTTACGGGTCAATCTCGGGTGTCGTGGCCTCCTATGCACACTTGACACCGCTGAGCAGTGAGCTTCAGCTCCTTAATCTCGTTAGCCATTGAGGCGAGTGCAGCAGCCAAGCTAGTCTCAGGAGTGACCTGATGCACACCTCTAAGGGAAGAGGCGAGTGCTCTAGCACTAGGAATGGAAGTACTAATAGAATGTGGATGCTGCTGTTCGGCTTGAGCAAAGCTCTCGAACATTTCCTCGCACTCATCAGGCTCGAGTCTCTCCATGATATGACCTCCCGTAGTTGTGTTGAACATTTGCTGCTTCTCGAAGGTAAGGCCATTATAGAACTTCCCCACTAGCGCCTAGTCGGAAAGACTGTGCTGGGTACATCGGCTCAACAGCGCGTTGAACCGCTCCCAGGCCATGTGATAAGGCTCGTCAGGATCCATCCGGAATGAATGGATTTGATCCCTAAGGCGATCGGCCCTGGAAGGTGGATAGTACTTCTTGAAGAACTTGGCTTCAAGATCCTCCCATCTGGTGATAGAATTGTCTGGGAGAGTGTCGAGCCACGTAGATGCACGCCCAGAGAGGGAGAATGGGAAGAGATGCAAGTAGATAGCGTCCTTAAACACACCCGTGATATTGAATGTATCACATATCTGCGCGAAGTGGGACAAATGTCCGGGTGCATCCTCATTCTCAAGGCCATGAAATTGGGTGGCATGAGTGATCGTACTCATGACATGTGATGGGATCTGCCATGTATTGGTGTTCTGAATAGTGGGGCGGGTGATTGAAGATCTCGTGCCTGTGACCCCATCACTGGCCTCTGGTATACTGTACGCTTCGCTGGTCGGTCAGTATCTCCCATTTGTGGAAAGGGGATTGGGCTAGTAGGACGTACCTGGGTGCTGCACAATTCTTTCAAACGCTCCTGAAAGTCGCGGGTGCGCTCGTGAAGCTCTCGTTCGGGCTCTGGACAAGCTGAATAAGGTGGTGATCCCTGTGAACGAGTGTGGTGCATAAACAGAAATACTCTACAAGGAAACATAACAAAGACTCAAACACACACAGAAAGACTCGATTCTAAATTAGACACTCAGATAAGACTCACTAGTAGCACCGAAGACAAGCAAACTCAAAAGACTCAACAAAAAACAAAACAAACCAAAAATCACTAACAGAACTAGTCAAAGCTAATATTGCTATTGCCAAGTGTCCCCGGCAACGGCGCCAATATGTTGATGTCGCCCAAACGGTCTATTAAAATAATAACAAAACCTAACCTAAACTCCTAAGTAATAATAGGAATACCTATGAACTAAATCGCACTGACAGGCAAGTGTAGCACAGCTTAACGGTAAACCGAGTTATCGAACCCTAGAGACATTGTATAACTATACTAGACTCTGTCTCGGACTAAGAATTGATTTGGTTTGGGGGGGTTTACTACACTACTGAATTAAACTAATGAATGCAGCAAACTAGAACGACTCAACTATCAAAATGAAAGTACTAAAGGTGAAATCAGGAATGGGAAGAATATCACCTAGGCCGGAATCCTACTTGCAAAGCACAACTTCTATCGGTTATGGTAACTATAATGGATCTGGGTTTCTAAAGAAACAACTCTAGACATCCTAGTGGATCCCTAATCACTCTTAGGGTGTCACCAACTAAGGAACCTAAAGTGTACTAACTCACCAGATTGTTGGATCACTTCTCAGGTATTTCCAACTATGATAAAGTACCCTAATAGACAGATTACCTCTCAGTCTCACTGATGACCAATACACTCGAAGAATGCACGGGCTAGTCGCAAGATAACAACTATGACACGAATAGCAACAATCACTAGACACCTAATACTGGCTTCCTCTTAGACAGCTGACACTCGGATTCCTAATGACGAAGACTAAACGACTAATTCTCACCTCTCGGGTATTGAACTAGGATACACATTCACTTCTAATCAACAATCAAAGACAATTCCTATGGCTACTACGTCTAGCAAACCACCCTAATCACAAACCCTAAGATCTATGACTAAGATACGTAGATCAAACTGGCAGACAACCACTGTCAACGCAAGGAATTGAAATCAAACACAAGATCAAATCTAAACATGCAATAACATCATAATTATCAACTCAAGATCTTTTACAAAATCATAAACCCATTAATTGAATCCAAAAACCGATAAAAATCTAAACTTTAACAAGTATTCATCAATTGACCTAGGCAATATGAAAGTTTTAGCCTAGGATCATGCTTAAAACAACTAAAACAACAGTATAAACAAAATTCATGGTTTCAAACAACCAAATCAAAGATAAAAATTCAAACATGCAAACCCGAAACGCTTAAACAACGAACCCGGATCTCAAAGCTTTCACCTTTTCACTCTGATTGACTTCCTATGCTTCAAAATCGCCCTAATGCTCTCTCTGGACTGCTAAGAATCGAACTCCCATCATAATGGCTATCAAAATCGATTTAAATTAAAATTAGGGTTTTTCTCGGGAAACAGCTCTCTCGCGTACCGCGAGTGTTTTGGGTTGGGTTCCTCGTGGTACAGCGAGAGTTTTGGGTTGGGTTCCTCGCGTACCGCGAGGAACAAAATAGTCGCGGCCCTTCCTGAGCTTTCTCGCGTACTACGAGGTTCTTGGTCTCCACTCTTCGCGTACCGTGAAGGACCTATTTTCTTCATTTTTCACTTTTGATCCCTGGATTTTCTTCCGGATTCGTTCTCTTGCTCGGTCTCTTCATATATTCACTTGTAATTCATACGAGCACCTGCAAACAAGACAAAGACTCAAATGTACATTAAAACGACTCAAAACAAACACAAAACTAAGTAAAAACGCACAAAACACTATAAATAAAGATATGTGCTTTGCACTACATCAATTGGGATAATTGACTTAACACAAGTACTCAAAAAGTGAAACTGAAACTAATTGACTCAAAGTGTTATTTTGAGAAAATCACAAGGATTAAAACCGAATTTTACTCTATTATTTTGTAATATTTATATAACAATAATATTTATAATAACAATAAATTTATAACAACAACAACAATAATAATGATAATAATAAGGCAAATTGGATTTTAATAATTCAAACTATAAATCATTGACCAATAATAATATATACTGATAATTTGTCCAACGTAACTCATAACTTTTAGTTTAGATGCCAAGGTAACCCCAATAGCATAATCATCAAGATTTACACTTAATTTTCCCTCGATTTAACTTGTAAGTTTCTCTATTTTCTCCATAGTCATCATTGTGAGCGAAATCGAGTGAAAAATTATTATGCTAGTGAGATTGTCTTTGGCAACGAAAGTAAATGTTAGGAGTGTCATTGATCAAATTGATAGTATGAATTATTATCGGACAATAGGTCATAGCTTGTATTATTAAAATCTAATTTTCCTGATAATAATAATGCTATTATTTCATAATAATAATATTATTATAATGTAGTATTTATTAATTATGATTTATTGGACAATTTGTCTGTAAATCCGTCGGCAAATTTAACTCTCCAACTGAGTTTCCGTCGGTAATTTTAGGTCTAAGTTTTGTCCCAGTCGCTCATTTTCACATCCATCTTTTCCAAATTACTCTATCTATCTCGATCGACGAACACCACCACCACAACACTATGACACCAACATCGCACCACCATCCTCGACGCGAACCCACCACGGACAAAAATTGTAACCTTTTGAAATAAAGGACAATATGTGAAAGTCAAAACTTTAAAGTATCAATTCCATAATTTGGGAAAACATAACGGACAAAAATTGTAATTTAGTCTTTATTTTATCTTAAACAATATATAGATACTAATCATTAATTAGTTTAATGTGTGTAGATGACCGAGTTAAAAAACTGTTGCAGACGGTTCGCATGAAGCGATACGCTAACCAGAACAAAATTGTGTCACTCGAGGCGAGAATGGTTCAATTGGTGGCCGAACTAGCTTGAGCCCATAGTTGATCCAGAGGCCCGACAACACCGCAAGACCCTCCCCTTTAGCTTGTTTTTCTTTTTTTATATATATGTATATTTAATCAATTTTATACTAATTAGATCTTTTTGACTTGCGATTTATTTTTTATTATTTATATGTTTCTGTAAATTTAAATTAATTTAACAAAATGACTTTCTATAAAATAAAATAAAATTTTAAAATTTTTTATTAATAAAATAAATATTTAAAACTAATAAAAAATATCAAATTAAATGAAATATTAAAGCTAAAATAATTACTAAATTATAAGATGTATTAAAATATAAAAGTATCACCCATCGGTAATCCGTCAGAAATCATATTACTCATGATGGTTTGCCTCACAGAGTATCACTGATGAATTCTCGTTGGTTATCACTATTAACTATGGATTTTTGAATGAATCTTTCGTCCATGATGCTCACTAGTATAGTAGTGTTTATTTATTTTATTTCTTTTTTACTTTTCTCTACATATCAAATAAATTACTTATACACAATTGTTTTATCCAAGTAAAAAAGTATGTCTTAGTGTAACATCCTATATATTTAGTATTCCATATAATATTAGTAAATTCCTTATTGGTGACGCGTTGACGTAAGTCTTCTTTTTTATTATTGTGAAATAAAATTAAATTGTCATAAAATAACGATTTTAGGCTTAAAAGTGTAAATATGAATTCTAGTGGTGAAAGGCTAAATAAATGAACTTAAAGGGCTATTGTGAATATCCTCATAGTTAATTTAAAAGCATGGAACCTTAATTAGAAGTAGGGGTGTGCAAAACAACCGAAAACCGGAGAAAACCGAAATCCGAATCGTATCCGTAACAAAAAAATCGAACTGAATTTCGAATTCGGTTTTATGTTCGGTTATTAACCATATCCGAATTCGAATTCGGTTTTCGGTTCGGTTAATGGATGTATCTTTTTTTTAATTCGGTTTGTTTGGTTAGACATATTTCCAATTCGGTTCGATTTATTCGGTTGAATTCGATTTATTTGGTTTATTCAGATATACTTTCCTTTTGAAATCGGTTTATTCGGTTGAATTCGGTTCGGTTAGAAAAATTTCCAATTCGGTTCGGTTAGGTTAACGGATAAGGGTTAAAAAAAATCAAAATTTAATAAACCGAATCGAATAAATCGAACAAACCGTTAACCAAACCGATAAACACCCCTAGTTAGAAGTCATCTATAATTAGAAGGATAAACTCAAAATATCGAAGTGTGTGTGAGGGTTCTTGAGGAGAGAAACAAAACCAATATAAGGAAGATTGTTTCCAACACAAACTAAAAACTCATATCAATATATAACCAAAATTGTTTCAATCAATCACAAAGGAATTAAAAACATTAGGAATCCATTTGGTAAGCAATCAAAAACTTTTAACCTTGAATCATTTAGTTCTTTAATTATGGATTTTAACCAATGTAGTGAAATTTATAGAAATTGACGGTATATATAGTGTTTAAACACTTATAATCATTATAAATGATGATTAAAAGCTACTATCCATTGATTTCAACTATATTGCATTATTAAAAAATTAATTATTTGAGTTTTGATAGGTTTTATACTCAAATCCAAATATCTAGAAATATAAAGTAACTATGGCATTCATAATCTTAGAAATAGCACATATCACGTCTATAATCTGTTAGAATTCACTGAACTTAAATTTATAACTAAATTGAAGGTTTAGCTGTATGAGTTTTTGATAATTTTTACTAAATTTGACTTAAACAGAGAAAGTTGGGTGAATTTTTTTTATAATCATTAATTGATAATATTTAATTAAATTTACTATTGGGTTGATTTAAATGAAAATATGTTGCTAAGTGATGATTTTTGTTGAAAATGGAGATTTAGGCTAAATTGGACACAAAATGCCACATTTATGAATTGTTGAGTCCAACAGGTCGATCGATATTGATTTCAATTGATCATTTCTATTACCATAAATGTGTATAAAAAACTTGAATTTTTGAGTTTTGTACCTAATGGGTCGATCATAAATAATAAGTTGATTGGTTAAGCAATGTGCTAAAAATAAGCACATATTAGAGTTAATTATTGTTTGAGTCCCTGACGTTTGATCATTCTAACTATTTGAGTCTCTTATGTTTAAATCCATCTCTTTTAACCCTGACGTTTCATTTTTGCTTCTATTTGAGTCCAGATGACTAACGTCGTTAGATTTAACAATTAACTTTTCTCTGAAATGACCAAAATACCCTTAGGGACTCAAATGGTTAAAAACGTTCTACCCTCTCTCTCTTCCCCCCACCACCACCACCACCCCTCCCGCCTCCCCCGCCGCCACCACCACCACAACCATACTAAATAATATTTAATATTTATGAACCCCACTTGAAACTTGAAACACCAACCAGCCATTAGCCCACACACCATTGTGGTCCAGCCTTTAACCAACACACCATTGTGCTTCTTGTGTGTGATCACTTTGAGCATACCCACACACCATTGTGGTCCAAATATTAACATTTCTATCAGGTATTTCATCGAACAGTTGTCGTGCAGGTATTAAACTGGAAGAAACAGCGTACCCTCTGATCAAATTATTTACAACATGGAAGTGCAGGTCTAATCCGACTTTAACCACTTGTGAATGCACTTGTTTAATTGATTATATGCAGAGATGATTGGCATCAGCCCCTTTTTATTGTTTCAAGCAAATTAGTTTTTTGACATTAAAAAACAATATCATCGAACAAAGATAATATAATTTTATATAGAAAAAATTAAGGTGGTGGTGGTGGTGGTGATGGTGGTGGTGGGAAGAGAGGGTAGAACGTTTTTAACCATTTGAGCCCCTGAGGGTATTTTGGTCATTTCAGACAAAAGTTAACTGTTAAATCTAACGACGTTAGTCATCTGGACTCAAATAGAAGCAAAAATGAAACGTCAGGGTTAAAAGAGATGGATTTAAACATAAGAGACTCAAATATTAGAATGGTCAAACGTCATATACTTAAACAGTAATTAACTCCACATATTAATGAGAAATTCTATATTGACTTCACGGAGTTAACATAAAGTGAATAAAAACTTGCAACTAAAAGGACTATAGGACAAATGTGAGTACACACTAATCTTAAACTAAAAGTATACATTTAATTGTTAGTTAGAAAGAATAATGGCGATTAAAACTATTATGATTTAGTTCCAATATGATGTGCATTATGTTGATTAACTAGATGATTCGTCATTGTGAACCTATGTATGTGAACAATGTGCAAAGTTTAAAATGATAGCTTAAAATAGTAATTAAAGCTTGAGAAGGGTGATATGTTAAAATGGAGTTGAAAGTTAAGACTTTAAAGTGGAAGTAATAAACTTCATTTGAGTTTTGAGGACTATAATATTCAAATTGAGGTCTATGAATCTCAACTTTGTATTTGTTGGCAAACTTGTCTAAGTTTAATGGTTTGTACCGGCTTTGGCGAACTTGTCTAAGTTCACTAGTTTGTATAGGGGCGAACTTAGTAAGTTCGTCCGGCAAGTTTGTTAGCTTTTCTCTTTGTATATAAATAGTTTTTTTTAATAATTATTGAGTTATCAATCAAATCATTTAGTTTTTTCAATTGGATTAGATATCCCATTACCTTAAAAGCATAACCAGTAATAGATTTACCTCTATCCAAATCCTTTACATAGTCTGCATCAACATGCTCAAGTATAATTCCTTATTCATCTGAACTATTAGCAAATATTAAACCAATATCTCATGTCCCATAAAGATACTTCAATATCCATTTTGCTCCTTCCCAGTGTAGCTTGCCTGGATTGGAAAGGTATCTGCTCACTACACTTACTCCATATCCAAAGTCTGGTCTGGCGCATACCATTAAATATATCAGATTTCCAACCAGGTTTGCATATGGCACTTTATTCGTATATTCAGTTTTAGGATAATCCAAACTTGACAACTTAAAATGTTGCCCAAAAGGAGTCTTGACAGCTTTACTTCCCTGCATATTGAACTTATTTAACACCTTTTGGATGTAGGACTTTTGAGTCAATGTCAACAGTTTCTGACTTCTATCTCTGGTTATCTCCATACCTAGAATTTTCCTATCCTCTCCATGCTCTTTCATCTCAAACTCAACCATCAACAATGCCTTAGTAGCTGTGATTTCTTTTGGATCTTTACATGCTACTAGCATGTCTTCTACATAAAGCAGCAAATACACATAATTCCCTAAACTATACTCTTTATAGTAGACACAAGAATTATAGCTGCTCTTTAGAAAGCCATTTGAGAGCATGTGTTCATCAAACCTCTTGTACCACTGTCTTCGGGACTGTTTCAACCATAAAGTGATCTCTGTAGTAAGCAAACTTTATCCTCCTTCCCTCTTTCTTCAAATCCCATTGGCTGACACATTGTAACATCCCGAAATTTACGACAAAGAATAAAACGTCGGTTTGCGGGAAAAGAGATAAAGAAAGAAAGAAAGAATGAAAGAATAAGCGGGCTCGAATGAGATCGGGCCTTGGGCCAGTAAAGGGTGCGCAAGGAGGGGAGGGGTTAAAACCTAGTCCGCCTCTCCACCCCTCCCTTGTCATCTCCAACATTTCCATTTTAGAGAGAGAAAGTTCTGAATCACTACCCGAGACCTACCTTCGTGGCGTAGATTGTTGCTAGAACATCACAGGAGATTGAAGGAGAAGAGAGCAAGTGAAAACAGGTATTAAAACGACCTCAGATTCGATTTCTGTATTGAATAAGTGGGTTTAGGGTTTGTATGGGCTTTACAATCAAAGATGAGATTTTTACGTTGGAATTACTCTAAAAAGTGGATATCTAGCTTCATGGAAGCTAGATGTAAGTTTTGGATGTAAAAAGATTGGAACTTGTATCAAAAACGAAGGATTTGATCAAAAACAGATGAATCGTCCGAAATCTCTATGAATGTTCCGAAAACTCGGATACGTCCGAAAAGTATTTCAGAACACCATAGATTTCGGACAGAACTTTTCAATCGAAAAGTATATCGGACATAACATTTCGGTCGAAAAGTATTTTGGACAGAAAAGGATTTCGGACAGATGCTTTTGAACAAAACAGTTCTCGGACAAAAGTTTTCGAACGATAAAACCATTAATAAAAGATAGTTCTAACACTAGAGTTTTCGGTCAAAATAGATTTCGGACATAGGAGTTTTTGGATGAGATATGTAGGTTATAAGCTTGTTCCATTCATGACTCTTGAAACAGATATAATAGCATCCCACCTAGCTTGAAGTTTCAGTGCTAAGTGAGATAGACACAGTAGAAGTCGGGCGAGTTCTTATTGCCATTTTTTCTAAACAGTTTTGGGCTGGCATGCATAATGTTAAAGAAATAGTTTTGAAAGTTAAAATATATTTTTATAAGAATTATATGTTTTTTTTATAAAAACGAAAGAGAAAGTGTTAAAGAGTAAAGTACTATCTTTGAAACGTGTTTTAAAGAAAGTAAATAGTTAAAGTAAAGAATGGCAAAGAAGCTACACTACGGTGTAGGTTGATAGTGACAGTGACAGATACCATATTATATACTTATGTGTTAATATGTGTTGTTTGTCTATGTGTTATGTGTTTCAGTGACATTATATTATGTGATGTACTATAATTGCATAGTAATTGCATTTTAGTTGCAAAGTAAAAAGTACTACAGGCAAGCAAAGTAGAGGTCTCACCCTGAGGTGTGAACAGGCAAAGGTGTCTTCACTTCGGTGTAAGCGAGAAAGTCCCACCCTGAGGTATGGGCATAGGAAAGTAAAAGTCTTACCCTGAGGTGTAAGCGAGCAAAGGGATCTTGCCCTCGGGCAACGATCCATATGTGATAGTTAAAGTATGTCATAGTCACTTGTCATGTACGGGTGAAAAGTAAAGTTGCAAAGAGTAAAGGAGGACACCTTAACCGGTTACCTCAAAAGTAAAGTTTTTAAATGAAAGATGTAATGGTACGCTTTTATAATTGTAACATTGTAAAGTCTTAAAGTAAAGTTAAAGTGTTTTCAAAGAAAGAGAAAGTAAAGATTATTTTATTTTTACAAAACTAAGCTACCTAAAAGAAAGTTTTACAGCTAAAGTAAAGATAGAACTCACCAGCGTTAGCTGACTTTTAGTATGCATGACAGGTAGAAAAGGTAAAGTGAAACTAAAGTAAAGGAGTCGTGAGGGATGGATAGCATGGACATTGGGTCGCTGCACTGAAGACCGACATTTCCAATCCTGATAGTTCATGCTATAGACAATGATTTACATTATCGTTTGATGAATGTTTTAATTTAAAGACTTCCGCTGTAATAGATTCTGATTTCCGGTTTAAGAACTATGTTTGTTATGTTTTGTGCCAACTATGAGATGTACCCGGTTTGGGGCGTTTCAAGTTGGTATCAGAGCCATAGTTTGAGAGATTCAGACATTTGCGATAATGTCTGAACTTAAACTAAGAATGGGACAAAGGAAAGGAAGGAAATGAATGTTAGTCAGAGCAGCCCGTCCATGGAATGATAGTAGACAGAAGGTAATCAATGTCCTAACATAAAACATAGACAATAATGTCTTAGTACAGATAGTAGAGCGTAAATGATTTAGCATAAATAGTACATAGTACATGTCTTAGCATAGACAGTAGACATTAGATAGTATGTGCCTTACAGTAGAAACTCTAAACTTGAATGCAAATGTTACTCTAAAAGGAGATGTTCAGAACCCGAGAAGTAAAGTAAATTAGTAATTTCATACCGTTCTCTGTAATTAGTAATTTACCTTACTCGAGGTGTTCTAAATTATTACCTGTCATGATAACACGAGCGTTCTTTGTTCGCAGTAGATACTAATGGCTAGAGGAAAGAGAGGTGGTCGCACTGGGGGTCGTACGGGTCGTAAAGGCCGACCGCCCGGTAACCGAATCCGTCATGAGGAAAGTGAACACTCCCGCAACGATACTGAATCGGTGCATGTGGAGCCTAATGACAGTGGGAACCATGTGTCTTTTCATGACGATGTCTGATGCGTGTAAAATATATATATAAAATTAATTCAATTCACACAATAGTTTTAAAAGGAATTACCAATCCTAAAACACACAAACGACAAGTGTACCGGTCGCGCATAGCAAAGATAGTAAGCCCGAGTTATCGAACCGTGGACACAAAAGGCGGCGGCCCTCGATACTAGACCTTTATCGACTCCTATCTGATGGAAAACAAGTGACGATTTTCTTTTTATTATTTTTAAAACATATAATTAAATGAAAAAAATAAGAGAGAAATAAATAAACAAACTGACCTAGTAACGAACACGACACTGGAAAGAAAAAGACAAAGATGAGAAACTAAAAAGACCAAACGAACTAAGACACAAGCGAAGACCAATTATGAGACAAACACTACCTAGACTAGGAATCCTATTGACTAGTTTAAATGCTTTCGGGGACAACCAACCACACGACACCGACTCTAAAGATAGACCGACTCAGGAATCACTAAGGCACGCAGGATCTCCTCTCAGACTCACCTACACACCCAACAATCCCGGAGGTCAAAATAAACTCACTGGCAAGGCAATGGATTTCTACAGCTTCACCTCTCAGTCTCAACCGTTACTATACCCAAAGACTATCCTAGACAAACCTAAGGGCAATGAGTAAACACTAAAATACCGAATATGACACGAAATTACAAGTGATAAAGCTAACCTGGACAACTCACTCTCGCACAATTGCTACCCAAATTACCAAAACCAAGAGACAATCCGACAACCTATCTCCTCTCAGACTCAAGGTTGGTAAAACACTGATTTTTAAAGACCCACACAACTGCTCCTACGACTGATCGAATCGTTTAGACCAAAAACACCAAGTAAATGACCCAAAACTCGAAACCCTACTCGAAACACACAAAGGAAACGAACAAGATGACAAGCGGAACAAGTTCATGCAATATATTCAAAAAAACACAGCATTCAAACACATTAATAATCAATAAATTAGAAGCCTTGACAATAGCATTCGTCATACGAGTCAATCACAACCGAAAAAACATTCAAACAACGTCAATAATCATCCTAATCTAGGTAGCACACGCGTTTAGCTACTCATAATCATGAAAAATATCGAAGAACATAAGATAAACATGATAGAATCTGGAAACAAAGTTCTAGAAACGAATACGAATGGCAAACTGAACGTTCTCAAACCGAAAACGATCTTCCAACGTCGATCCGAGTGTTCCTAAGGCTCCAAAGCTAGTATCCAATAGTCCTTAGTCTTCCTTAATCGAAATTAGGTCGAACCCCGCTCAAAAAAGCCGTCAAAAAACGTTTTTATAACCTAATTTGCGAAATCTGCCCGCAGAGGAGATGTCGGACCGACATGGGTGGGATGTCGGTCCGACGTGGGTGGAATTTCGGGATTTTATCCGCATTGAGCTGTAGAAATTTCGGAGCCACCCAATATTCATATATTATGGGCCCGGTAACTCATTTTCTAGCCCGATATATGCCCATCTGAAGTTCGGACTTCTTTTCCCATCGATTCCGTTTATTCCTTCATTCCCGCAACTCGTTTACTCGCTTATTCTTCTCGTTTCTCGTACAATACCTACAATTCCATCATATATAGACATACGTATCAGAATCCAATGAATTCACAATTAAAACCTATTTAAATGTGGTAAAATACGCGTTATAAACATATGTGTTTTGCACCACATAAATGCCCATAACGAGGCGCTTGAGTTGGAACCGACAGTGAAGGAAGCTATCGGGACAGAGGTGTTGGTCCACATGACTCATCTTAGATCGATCTCGTGACAGGACGTCTCGTTAACACGGAGTGCGGAATCCTACCGTATTAACGCTCGTATACTAATTGACAATAGAAACAACAGGTAAATAAACTTCTCTTTGTATTCCACAAAACAGAGTTTACAGAATACTTGTTCGTTCAATCTCTCATTCGTTCTTTTTCCGTACTAAACATACTCTGTAAACTCTCTATTTATAGACACACGTTCTGCAATAGGCGAACATAACAAGTTCGCTTAAAAGATGCTTAGGCGAACTTAACAAGTTCGCCTCTATTAGACTAGGCGAACTTATCAAGTTCGCCTCTAGCAGAACTTGTACTAATACTTAGACAAAAACTAAACAATTACATAAAAACATAAAGACAATAAGACCTAAACTATTACAAAGCTTTTGTCATACAAGCTATGTCCTAACAGACTCCCCCTTGATAATAGCTTGATCTTCTGTCTTCAGTCTTTATGACGAGCTCTTCCAGTTATCTGGTAATCTGCTTCCTGCATGCACTCCATATCTCTGACATATCTCCAACACTCTTTTATACTGCAATCCTTGTTCTCTCCATTCATCAGTGAACATGACCTCACTCTTTCTTAACGTCCTATGATCTTTCTTTGAAAAATTAATAAGATTCATTGCATCATAGAAACTAA
This sequence comes from Smallanthus sonchifolius, assembly GCA_023525975.1. Classification (NCBI taxonomy): domain Eukaryota; kingdom Viridiplantae; phylum Streptophyta; class Magnoliopsida; order Asterales; family Asteraceae; genus Smallanthus; species Smallanthus sonchifolius. The sequence goes on from CM042025.1 coordinate 33,029,658, forward strand.
CAATGACCTTATTATCTTTATCATAAATCCTAGCTTCACCAGTATTCACATCTACATACCACCATTTCATATTCCCCAGAAAATCTTGTGGAATTTTCTTCAATGGTATCTTCTGTACAGCATGTACTGGCTTGAACTTATACTTCCAAGTCACATTCTTAGTCTTTTGATCTACAATCTTCACTCTTTTTCCCTTCTGTGGTTTTAACCTTTCATACTTCCCTGATCCACCTTATCTCTTTATCAAATTGGCAATCACATCGGCTAATCCACACTTTGATCTATTAATCAATGGTTTCGTGGCTAGACCATTCATTTCACACCTTGGCAAGGTATTGAAATACTTGATCCTAGGCTTTAAGTATTGAACACCATCAGATCTTTTAAGAGCAAACAACTTAGTGTCATCATCATAAAACCAACTTATGATCTTTCCAATACACCTCTCTTTATTCACATATCTTTCTTTCTGAGCAGGTTGTATAGGTGACTTTGGTAGTACTTTCATCCAACTGTTAACTACTTCTCTCCACTGTTCTCTAGTCATTCATGTATTTCTATACATCACAGGTTCTTCATTCAGCTTAGGTATTTCTATACATCACAGGTTCTTCATTCAGCTTAGGAGACACATTATGAGTAGTATCAACATCAGAATCTATCTTGGATTGAGCAGTATCATCAGGTGTAGTGATATCTTCAACAGAGTCCATAGAATCTGTTACTCCATCATAAGAAAACACAGGAATAACATAATCTTGGATGAAGTTATACGGAACCTTCAGACCATCACTTCCTTCATATGTAACCTTAGATTTACTCTTTTCTATCTCAATCTCTACAATCTGTCCTTCTTCAACTTCATTATCCAACACATCCACTTCATCATCATCAAATAATTCGTCTATATCATCTAGACATTCTAATTTCTCAGCTTCTTCTTCTTCGGAATCTTGAAAGAATTCCAATAATAATATTTCTTCATTTACTCCAGAATCATGCTTGGTGGTTCCTTCAATAGTATGTGATGTCGACTCCCCTTGAGCTCTTGATATTGGATTCACGTCAGCGTATTGACGATCACCCTCAACATTACCACTAGGATCATTGTCATCATTATCTTTTCGATGAATTGATTCAGCATGACACGTATCATGTATCCTTAACTCCCCCTGAGTGTCAAGACGCTCAACAAGTTTAGACACCAATAACTGCATGTCCGCAATCTGTGTAGCTTGACCTTGAAGGACCAACTGTCTCTGAGAATCAGTAGACACAAGAGTATCTACTTGAGTCTGTAAAGCTAGTACCTGTGATTCAAGGAATGTAATTATTTCAGAATCAGACGGCTTTGAAAGACCAGTTTCAGATGTGTGTGGAACATGTGGAGAAAGCACTGGAGAAGAATGTTTAGAAGCAGGAGGTGTAATCAATAAGGAAGCAACAAAATTAGCATCCTCAACACCTTGAGATGAATGAGCAGCAGCAATAGAAGCAGACATAAGCTTCTGAGCTTTTGGAACTGGAATAGCATCACTATCCGAGTCAGAACTCTCATCTATTAAAGTTCTCTTGCCAAGTACTGATCCAGAAGGAGGATTCCGAACAGATTTACGCCTAGGTTTTCTGGCTTTAGATTTAATACGTTTCCTCGCATTAGCCAATGGTAACATAGCCAACCTTGCATAATGATCTGAGCTAAAATCTCTAGACGAATCAGAATTAGTAGCTTCAGAATCAGGTAAGATAGTATCACCGGAACTCGTATCTACAACATTGCCTTCAGCTTCATGAATAGGTGAGTTCACAGCTTCATGATCAAAATCATCCATATTCATACCCAAATCTTGGTCATTATCTTGAGCAATCTCTTCTTGAACTGGTTCATTAACAGGAATGTGAACCTGTTCTTGTGGAATAGGAACTTGTTGTTGTTGTTGAGCAGGAACTTGTTGTTGAACTGGAACTTGTTGTACCTGAATAGGAACTTGATGTACCTGAGCTTGAACTGGTTGTTGAATTGGAACTTGATTCTGGACTTGACCTTGTACTAACTCCTCAGGATGAAACCAATGATCATTAGGTGGCTCAACATAATCAAGATTGATTAAGTGACCAAACAAAGGAGTTGGAACAGGAATGAGAGCAACATTTTGTTGTTTCACCTTAGTATAATCAGTAAAGATTCTTTTTGACATAGGAGTCAAAGTCAAACGGATTGGATGCTGAGGTAAATCCGGAATTTAATGATTCAGAATCATTTTCACGAACCAAGGATACATAAGGAACCCTTGCCCTTCTAGAGGATTGATTTGCATGACCAACTCACGGTAGATATATAAAGCAAAGTTAAACCGTTTGTTGAGGGTCAATGCAACCATTGCAGCTTGTAATGCACTCTTCAAACCATCAGTACCCGCCTTTCTTGGAGACAGACATTGTATGATGACTTGCATAAAATACCTCCATCCGCCAACTAAACCTCCTTTTCTAGCTTGTGTATCATTTGGTCTTCCTCTGTAACCCATCCGCTAAAAACACCCCATAATCAGTGTTCCAGGATATGACATAGGATCATCAACAGCACCTCCTAGTGCCAACACAGCACGAATAGTTTCCACTGAAATAGCTACCTCCGTATTATTCACTGTAGCACGAAGTACGTGAGGTTCAACATCTGTATCTTGATGGACGGTATCCCAGAATTGTTGAATATATGGTAAACTGATGTACGGATTAGCAGATAAAGCCACATGCAAACGTGAACGATTTAGAAAGTTGATAATTCCTTGAAAATTAACAGCTTCAGACATATTCGGATCTAATAACAACACTTGATTATGTTTGTACTCAACACGACGAGCCATCTGTAAATGTAGAGGACAAAAACACATTAGTAAGCAAAACAAACAAAAAGAAAAAAAAAATTTCAACACAAAGAAAAAAATCACAAGTCCAAAACACTCCTGAGCCCTTAGGCGAACTTAATAAGTTCGCTTAGTGTTGCAAGAGGCGAACATAATAAGTTCGCCTAAACAAGTTCGCCTGAACAAGTTCGCCTGAACCAGTTCGCTTGAACCAGTTCGCCTGAACCAGTTTGTCGATACAACTTCTACATCAGAATCTCAAACATGTCTAAATCATGAATAAAATCTCAATTCAAACATAACACTAGCATCGATTAACACTCACGACACAAGTATAAGCATCAATTTCAAGTTTTAATCCAGAAAATTTGTTCAAATCTCAAAAAAACGTAAAAACTTTCAAAACCGAAGAACACATAGTCAAAATTTCAAATTCCAGACGATTGAACGGATAAAATTCTTTGAAATTACCTTAGAAATACTCGCAATCAAAAACCGATCCAGAAACAAACACAAAAGGTTCAAATCAAAGATCAGAAAATTTCAAGTTCGATAAAAATTCCTTATGTTCGCTCGATAAGTTCGCTCTCTCAGTAAACAAGATAAAGTGAATAAGTTCGCCTGAACAAAATATTAAATCACAATTAAGTTTGCTTCATTAGGCGAACTTGTTAAGTTCGCTTAACAAGCCTCAGGCGAACATATTAAGTTAGCTTACTCAGAACCAGGCGAACATGTTCAGTTCGCTCCAAACCTTTTCCTTTGAACATAATTCTTCACTTTCAACATGACACATTCTTGTGAACTTCCATCTGTAGCATATATCCGATCCAATCCCGAATCATTTTAATTAAAAATAAAATTCTCATGGAAGATAGAAACAAAATATTTTTGGATTTTATCTATACAAACGGAATCACATATTTTTGGTTTTTATCTGAGCAAACTGAAAAACACATATTTTTGGATGAACATCATGAGCAAGAAGATCATATCAGTATATGAACAATTTATCACACAGTTTATTATCAACTATGGGTAACTTATGATATGAAACAATTAAACAATCAAACATAATACTAGCTCTGATACCACTTGTAGGTCCACATGACTCATCTTAGATCGATCTCGTGACAGGACGTATCGATAACACGGAGTGCGGAATCCTTTGTGTTAACGTATGTGTATCAATTGACAATCGAAAACAACAGGATCAATCAGTCTAAAATCCTCCTCAATAACATCTGGATCATGAATCTTTCCTCCAATAAAATTTTCATAAGAAGCCATAAAGGAAGAAAAAATCGCTAAATAATCATCAGCAACTCTTTGATTCATATTATGTGTTCCAGATGATGAAGAAGTTGTGTTTGAAGAGAAACCTGAATGACTTTGAACCCCATAACAATGATCATGAGAACCATCTTGAGTATCACTAGAAAAGAACGCAACCCCTGCACCAGTTTTGCCAGAAGACTTAGCAAAACACATTGAAGGATCTTGAATATGCTCCATATTGGTTTCCTTCTTCTTCATATTCAAATCATGTGATTGAATCTTGCCAAGAACCTCTTCAAGAGACATAGTTTTATACTTGACATTCTCTTTTATCAAAACCGTATACACATCAAATTTAGATGGTAATGCCTCCAAAAACTTATCATTTATCTCTTTAGTCTCATAAACCACTGAAGCACTTGACAACTCACTCAGCAAATGATAGAATCTCGTTGCAAGATCATCTAAAGATTCATTTTAAAAGTGCTTGAATACTAAGAACTGCTTCTTCAGTAATTTTTTTTGGCTTTTCTTAACATCCAAACTACCTTCACACCTCTTTTGCAATGCTTCCCACAATTGTTGAGAAGTCCTGAATTGTATAAAGCTATGATAAATTTCTTTAGGAAGAGACATAGAAATACTAGCCATTGCCTTCTTTTCTCTATCAAACAATAATTTTTCTTCTGTGGTTAACGCATATACTGATTTCAGAACATCATCCTTTCCCATCCAAGTATATGTCGGATGCGTATAACCTTCCAAGATTGGAATCCATTAACTTGTACCAGTAAAAGATACGAACTGATCAAACCGATCTTTTCAGTTAGAATAATCTGCAAGACTTAACAATTTGGGCGGTTTCTGAGATGTACCAATCTCGTTGTCGTAATTTAACATATTACTCACTTGCACCATATTTGCCATTTTCAGAAAAATTTCCAAGTGTTAAACAAAACTCCCCTTAGGCGAAGATAATAAGTTCGCTTCACAACCAAACAAGCGAATTTGATATCAAGCGAACTTGATAAGTTCGCTTATCCAAGAAACTCCAGTAAGTTCGTCGATTAAGTTCGCCTATTAAGTTCGCCTATTAAGTTCGCTTAACCTGAGAGAAGCGAACTTAATAAGTTCGCTTGCAACAACTTTCAGCAAGTTCGCTTACAGCAGCTGAAACAAACTCAGCAAGAACTTTAACCCAAACACGAACAAACAACACCAAAAATCATCATTTCTCATAGATTAGAAGGAATTTGAAGAAATTGGACCGTAGGATTTGGTATTTTATGAATTAGAACGTTAATTTCACCAAAATCAACTTCAAATCCATGAATTCAGCAGTAAAATCAATTTCAAGAACTTGAAAACTCCATGGATACAAAAATGATCAATTTCTTGTTAAATTGTACACAAAAATGTCTCTAATCACCAAGAATCAAACACAAATCACGAGCAAAAGCTCTGATACCACTTGTAGGTCCACATGACTCATCTCAGATCGATCTCGTGACAGGACGTCTCGTTAACACGGAGTGCAGAATCCTTCGTGTTAACGTTCGTATACTAATTGACAATAGAAACAACTGGTAAATAAACTTCTCTTTGTATTCCACAAAACATAGTTTACAGAATACTTGTTCGTTCAACCTCTCATTCGTTCTTTTTCCGTACTAAACAGACTCTGTAAACTCTCTATTTATAGACACACGTTCTGCAATAGGCGAACTTAACAAGTTCGCTTAAAAGATGTTTAGGCGAACTTAACAAGTTCGCCTTTATTAGACTAGGCGAACTTATCAAGTTCGCCTCTAGCAGAACTTGTACTAATACTTAGACAAAAACTAAACAATTACATAAAAAACATAAAGACAATAAGACCTAAACTATTACAAAGCTTTTGTCATACAAGCTATGTCCTAACAAGAGGTTACTTCAATCTTGAAGAAAGTTCTACCGGAACCACTGGGCGAGGCCCTTAAAGAGTTTGATATTTGGAAGAAAGAGAAGAAAGATGAAAGCAGCACGAGGACTGAAGTCACTGATTGTGATGACTCTGATTATGAAATGGCAACTCGAGGTTGCAACTATAAGTCCTTTTTGGGGTGCGACCCACCGAAGTACTATGGACGGAAAGATGTTGTTGCCACTTTCGAGTGGATAGAGAGAATGAATGGTGTGATCAACAATAGTGAATGTCGTGATGACCAAGCAGTCAAGTTTGCCGCCCACTCATTCACTAATGAGACATTGAGTTGGTGGAGATCAATTGAGAGAACCAAGTCCTCTGCTGATATGAAAAAGATGAAATAGGATGACATGAAAAAACTACTAATCACTAAGTTATGCCCGCAGAACAAGATTGACACAGTTGAGAGAAAATTTCTAGGGCTCTGTGCTGGTAGTATGACTTATCGCCAGTACACCTCCAAATATCATGAGTTGGCACAGTTCGTTCCACATCTGGTGGACACTGAGGAAAAGAGGATAAAGTATTATGTCAAGGGACTACCACATAAGGTTCGTGTGCACATGAAAGCTAATGCTCCTACAAGCTTCGAATATGTGGTATCACTGGCTGGAATAGTATATGGTGACTTCGAATCCGCGCACCCACTGTCTACCGAGAACAAAGTAACTAATGTCGTTAAGCGACAAACAAAAGAGTGGGCGGGGACCGGAGATGAAGAAGTTGAGGAGTGAGGATAGAATTGATTGTGCTAAGTGTGGGCGGAAGCACTACGGGGAGTGTCGAGTGGGTCTGAACATTTGTTACCGATGCGGGAAGACGGGGCATTACTCTCGAGAGTGTCCTGGTGCACAGTCGTGCTATAACTGTGGAATCCTTGGCAACATGGCCAAGGACTGTCGTAAGGCTAAATATGTTGGCACAGATAAAGGAAAAGAGGCCGAGAAGCCAAAGGCAAGGACCCGAGCGTATGCACTGACACAAGAGGAAGCGAGAGGTGATCCAGGTGTGGTGTTAGGTACGTTCATCCTTGATCATACCTTTGTCTCTGTGCTATTTGATTCGGGTTCCAGTTGGAGCTTTATATCATCCTCTATGTGTAGAAGAATAAGATGCAAAGTTACTAAAGTAGAACGAGCCTTTATGGTAGAAACTGCCGTGGGTAAAACCACAAAAGTGATAGAACTAGTAGACAATTGCACGATAAAGATTCATGGCCATAGATTCCCAGTTAGGTTATATGTTATGACCTTGGGAGGGTTGGATATAGTCCTGGGTATGGATTGGTTAGCTGCCAACGAAGCCCGGATCGTATGTAGACAAAAGATACTTCAGCTCAAACCTCCAGAGGGTAGCGAGATTTTGGTTTACGGGGATCGTGACGGCTCGTTAACGAACGTCATATCAATGATTAAGGCAGAGAAGTATATAGGTCGCGGATGCGAGGCCTACCTGGCCTATGTGATAGACAATAATGTAAAGGTGAAAGATTTGAAAGATGTACAAGTGGTATGTAATTTTCCGGGGGTGTACCCGAGGAATTACCTGGGTTACCACCTAATCGGGAGACAGAGTTCTAGATAGACTTAGTGCCATGTGCCCAGTCCGTGGCTAAAGCACCGTACCGACTTGCCCCTCTGGAGATGAAAGAGCTAATGATACAGTTGGAGATAGGGGTTTTATATTTCTCCGTGGGGTGCTCCGGTTCTGTTTATAAAGAAGAAAGATGGTACCATGCGAATGTGCATCGACTACAGGGAGTTGAACAAACGTGCAGTAAAGAACAAATATTCGCTACCAAGGATCGATGATCTGTTCGACCAGCTGCAAGGCGCGAAATGGTTCTCCAAGATCGATCTTTGGTCGGGGTGTAGAACCAAAGACTGATTGATACAAAATTGTTCTAAGTACAACTGCTACGGACAACACAAGATTGCTGCTGACCAAAACAGCTGCTGATACTTTGTCTGCAGCTGAAGACCAAAGTAGCTGCGGATAGATCAATCTTGATGCTGGTCCTCATCTCTGCTGCTGATAGCTTTATTCTCTGAAGACCAAACGTTGCAGCTGACTATCCATGCGAAGCGCCTCTGACACCTTTCTGCAAAAGCAACTGCCACACTCCAAGCAGAAGGAACATCACTGGTGCAACCAATAAAGGACAATGACGCTCTTCTCCAAGCATGCAAACATTGATGCCTAAGAAGACGTTTCAGTAAAGTTAACTAGATTAGCCTTTACGTGTAATTTAGATTAATAAACAAGATCAACGGCATGTGTTAGATCTGATCCTTAGAATCAAGGGTCTGTCTTGATTCTAAGTTACTATATATATCTTGTAAACACTTCAAACAAAGTGTGCCTTCATAGTGCTTTTTGTGCTTCTTCACTGAGTTTTCATTTGTAATCGTTTATTCACAAAGCTTAATACAACAGTGTTCTTATCAGTATTCTTTCTGTTTACTCGATTGTAACTGTGTAGTTGATATTGTTTCCGCCAATCTCAACTAAGAATAGAACCATCTTGTAATTTCACGATCCTACAAGTGGTATCAGAGCATTGGCTCAGATTAAACAAACTAACACTTGTTTAATCACTTCTGGTTCTATTCTAAACTCTCTCTCCTTCAAAAAGTCACCAAGAACAAAAATGGCACAAAGCAACGGGCTTGAAGACATCCTGAAGCAGCAGTATGACAACTTCGTCTGGAAGGAAGGTGAGTCTCTAACTGTTTTATACAACAGGTTTACCTGTCTTGTAGGAGAGCTGCAGTGCTCAAAGGTGAAGCTAGAGAATGAAGATATTCTCAAGAAGTTCATCAGGTCTCTACCAAGCTGCTGGACACTTTACAAAGTGTCAATCAGAAGAACGGAGAATCTGAAAACTCTCCAGATGACTGAGCTCTTTGAAATGCTAAAAACCTACGAGCTAGAGATGATTCAGGCAAAAGAAAGAAGCTCAAGCTACCAAACAGCCTCAACATCCACTATCACCTCCTCTGCCCTCCATTCTGAGCACTCGGGTCCTAGTTCAATTCAAACTGCAGCCTGTGCAACTGTTGGAACCTCTGAGTTCGACTGGAGCTTTCAATATGAAGAACTGCCCGTCAGCAATCAAGCTCTAATGGCAGACACTAGAGAGATATCATCTCAGGTACTTGAACATCTCTGCTCTCAAGCCTGTATTGATAAAGTTCTAGGTTATAGAAAGCATAACCAAAATCTGATAGATCAAAATGAAGAGTTTCATCAAATGAAGTCTGAATTCAAAAAGGTTGAAAATACCTATAAAGAAAAGGTTAACTGCCTTAAGAAACAGATTTCATCACTAAAACACGAACAAACTAATCTGGAAAATCAGATTGATGATCTACTGGTCAAACTGAAAGCTACCAGAGCTGAACTGGCAGAACAGAAAGTTCATGTTGAAAAATAAGAATTTTCCTCCAAAAAGTTACAAAGATTGTTAGATATTCAAGTCCATGAAAAGCTAAAAACTGGACTTGGATATCATAATGACCAGTACAAGACAGTTCCTCCTCCTGCTGACTATGTTGCCATTCACGAACCAAGCTTCAATGTTGAAAATCTTGACACTGCAAACCGAAACCTTGATCCTTCAACGGATGAACCTCTCATCGAAGACTGCACTACCTCATCGGAATCTGAGTCAACTCACTCAGACCATGATGAAACCAGTGCAGTCCCATCTGAAGCTGTTCTGAATAGAGTTGTAGTTCCTACTGTTCTTCCAGCTGTTATAGCCCCTGTGCCATTCAAACAGATCAAGATCAGCTATCCTCCAGATGGAAGAAAGCTAGAAAAGGGATAGACATCAGAACCCACAAACTCCAAGCCTCAGTTCATGCCAATCACAAAGAGAAAGGTATCTGATGTATGTTGTAAACCTGAAGAAAAGGTTCCATATGTTCAAAGGACCCTAGAAGAAGCCACCTTTGAACATAACAAAGCCCATCCATGGAACTTCAAGGATCTGTTCTAAAGAAAGGACTATGTCTACCTTTCAAAAGACAAACTGGCAAAATCATGCTTTGTGTGTGGCAGATATAACCACACTGCCAGCACCTGCTTCTACTACCTACAGCAGCAAAGAAACCTCAAGCAACATGCTTTTGAGAAGACAAAGAAGAACAAACAGGTAAGAAGCATTGAAGCTAAGACAACTCAATTCAGAAAATCTCTTTCTCCACCAAGGGAGCAGTTGTCAAAGCCTCAAAAATCTTGCATCATCTGTGGAGAATCAGACCACTTTGCTGCAAACTGTAAGTTTAACCCTTTCAACCAGATTCTTCATTAAGCCCCTCAAAGACAAAGGGTAAAGAAGAATCAACATACATCGGTTGTTAGTCCAGTTAAGCCCAAGAAAACGGAGCAGAAGCTTTCAGCAGCAACCAAATCTGCTGCTGATAAGCTAACAAAGTCCGCAGCAAAAGTGTCCACTACTGATAAGGCAAGATCCAAGGGAAAGCCTTCAATAGCAACAAAGTCTGCAGCTGCTCAAGTAAAATCATTAGATACAACGTCTGCTGCTGAAAAGACAAAGAAAGCTGGAAAACCACCAACTCAACAATGGAAGGCAAAGAAACCACCAAACATCATCATCGGTTCAGTTGAGTGTATCTATCCTTTGATGTAAATATGTCTGTCTTATGTTGTAAATAAAAGTAATAAGTCAGCATCACTTTTGCTTTTCAGCTGCTGACAGGTTTAATATTCAGTAGCAGAGGATTTGCCACTGACTGCCTTAAGTTATCAGCAGGAACAAGTTCTCATGCGGATAGCTTTAAGGCAATCAGCAGTAACATCCCTGTTGCAGATCATTGCATCTATCAGTAACAATTAAGTTTGCTGCTGACAGACTTAACCATCCGTAGCAACCAAAGTTGCTGCGGACAGGCTTTCTCATCCACAGCAACCAAGTTTGCTGCTGATGGGTAAACTTAAGTCAAAAATTAACTTTTACCAGCTGTAAAAGAAAATATCGTCAGTCTTTACCATGACTGCCTCGGTGTATTACAGCTGTAACAATGAAAAGTGAAACAGGTTGTACTGTACAAGTAAAGTTGCTTTTTCTTCGTCTGCCGTTATATCACAATCTCAAACGTTCCCACAACCTCTTCATATTCAATTTCAAACCAATCTCCCATCACTTTCTCTCCCGTCCCCACAGCATTCAAAGCCCTCCATAATTAACCTCCATTCAAACACCCTTCTCTCTTCCCTCCAAATCCATAACAATGGCAGGCGCAGACATAAACAACCCCAATGACAAGTTTTCCCCATATCACAACCTCACTGCATACCTAATAAAGGGCAAGAAATCCGAAGGTTTCGATGATATGATCGACTTCCTTTGTCGGTCCAAAATCCACCATGCCTTAACAGTCAACCCAACCATCTATACTTCCCACATGGAAGAGTTTTGGAGCTTAGCCGTGTATTCTACTGACCAGGGCACTCCCCAAATCAGAGGCACATTAGACGGCAAGGAGATGATTATCACTGAAGCAAAGCTCCGCAACACCTCAAGCTTCAGGATGAAGGGGACGCCATCTCTTACCCAAGAGACGTATACATGAGGACCTTTGTATCCATAGGGTACACTGGGAATCAAACAGAGTATACGATAGAGAAGGCACTCATGGGTCCCAAATGGAAGTATCTCTGCCACACTCTTCTCCAATGCATATCCCAGAAGAGGAGTGGCTGGAACCAACTTAGCTCCGGACTTGCGTCGGCAATTCACGGTATGATAACTGGGGCGGGTTTCAATTTTTCCCACCTCATTCTTGAAGGTTGTATTGAGATACAACCTTCAAGAAGGGGTGAAATCATAGTTCTTCATGTACCCAAGATTCTTGCAGGAAGTGTTCAACATTGAGCACCAAGATCTTTCAAAAACTGCAAGAATCTACATAATGCTGGGACATAAGAACAACATTTTTCAAAGCATGAGAACAGTTTCATCAAAGTTCTCAGGGGCCGATGTTCCATTGTTGTCTACAATGTTGAACAAGCAAAGTGCCCAGGGTGACAGTTCAGCAAACCCAGCTGATACTGATCCCACACCCTCCACCTCACTGCCACAAACTCAAACTGCTGCTTCCCTTGATCGAACCCCTGTGCATTCTACTGAGGATGTACAGGCACATACTTTACTCACCCACAGTTTGATTGCTCAACCGGAACACAGGGCCCCGGTTGCAGCCAAATATATAAGGAAGAGGGGCAAGAGAACTTCTTCTTCTCTTGCCTCCAAGGCCCAAACCCAAGCCAACATCCCTCACTCAGAATCACAACATTCTATTGAGAATATCATAAGGGAAAGCCACACTGTTAGGGAGACTCCTTCGGAAGTCTCTCTATTAGGATTAGGATCACTTCCCGGATCCATAGAACAGCCCCTTGAGCCATTCTTATCTTCTTTGGACTTAAGTGTTGAGGAACCTGACCAAAGTGATGTACCTTCTCCAACTACCACTATCAAGGAGGTACTGATTGGTCTTGCTTCCGAAACACCCAACCCAAGTTCTTCACCCTTGAAGGTCCACTCTAGGAGTAATGAAAGAGTGGATGTGGAAGAGGCTGTCACTACTGCTGGTCCATCAAATGACCAGGAGGATAGTGACAACATCTTTAAGACCTCAACCACGGCAAGTCATGGTGAGGGTGTTTCCTTGGAAACTCCCCTCACTGAGAGGAATCCCAGGCGCCAAGAAACCACGGGTGATGGGGATGCTGAGGCTCGGCCTACGGCCCCATCTGGGTCCAAGGATTCCACAACTGTGGATGAGGACAGTCTGAAACTAAACAATTTGGAATTGACGGCCAGGGTGGCTATGCTTGAGGCTGAAGTGTCCAAACTACGACACCAAGCCTTGATGCATGAAGCCCATCAATGCCCCTCCACGGCTTCTCCCTCTCTTGTCTCAGTGAGCACTCAAACAGATGCCTATTTGTTCACTGATGCAACCAAAATGGGGGAGAAAGTTCCTATGGAAGAAGACACTGAAAGTCTCGATAACTGGATTCAAGAGCAGGTTGCCTTCCAAAGTACTCTATTCAGACCAGCTTTTGTCCAAGTTCATGACTTGCCAGTCTCAGATGACAATGAAGAAGAATCTACTGAAGACTGGAAGCTAGTTGTCAGAGCTATAGATGAGGTGCTGATGGATGAAAACAACCAAGACGAAACATCTACATCCTTCAGCATCATCCCAGAAGTTGCAGCCATCATAAGTCATGCAGCTGCCCCCCACTTCCCACTGACATCAACACAGCTAGAGTTTGACAGTATACTAGCTTGGGGGTACGATGGGAAAACTGAGAGGTTTTGGATAGGTCGGGAGTTTAGCGGAGTAGAAGAGCTAGACTGGGATTTAATTCATCCATTTGAAATCCTTGACCTATATGATCTTATCTGCATCAACAACTCATCAGACTTCTCAGCAGACCTTTCCATTGACATGTTCTATGCTTTGATGGAGGACAACCTACCCAACTTCATAAGACTAATCAAAGAACTAAAACGGGTAGAGTCTCCTGAGTCATCTCAGGCTGCAGAAAGAAGACTGTCTCCCAACAATCTCCAAATCACAAGGAGCAGTCTTCTCAATGAAGAAGAAGTTCTGAGCCTGAAAAGACTCCTGTACAAACTAATGGTCAAGGACTTAGATGTGCTAGGATGGATAAGCAATAAGTGCCTTGACCATACCTTCCTTCTAAGCAACGACACCTCTCTCACCATCAACACCAGGAACATCCTCCAGCTGCCCTCAGACTTCCTATTCAAGATCTTTCAGCTCAGAGCCAACATCTGCAATATTAACTCATTAGAGAGCCAGGCAATGATGGTCACCATCAAAGCCCATCTTGAAGAAGAAGGACTGATTCCTCAGGAAGAGTCTGTGTCAACTTCTGATACTGACTCCAACTCAGATACTCCACAAGTTGAAGCCACATCTGTAGCATCTGGCACAAGATCTTCACTTAGGGATCAACTGAGAGAAATAGAAGGTCCTGAGTACCAACTTGATGAAGACAGTGACCGTCCCTTGTCAATTTCTCAACTTGCCAATGAAGCCGAGGCAGAGATCCCAACAGCACAACAATCAGCTGTTTCTGTGATCAGTGAAGCCAGAGCAGAGGCATCCAATGTTAATAAAGGGAAGGGCATTATGACAGAAGAGGATGAAGAGAGGTTGCGAAAAGAAAAGAAGGAGAAAGAAGAAAGAAGAAGGAAAAGAGAAGAAGAAGAAGAGATGGCTGAAGAGATGGCTCATAAACAAAGGCATCAAGAAAGAAAGGCAACCATACTCCTAAGACAACAGACAATCTAGCTGTATGCCAAACAGCTGGATGAGATGAAAGTTAAAATCCATGCAGGGTCTCAAGTTGAGGAAGATGAACAACTTGCCAGACAGCTGCAGGAACAGTTTGCAAAGGAAGTAGAAGAGGAGAATGAAAAGAAGAGGAAGGAAGATGCTAAGTTTAGAATCACTGATTCTAAATTAGCAAAAGAATTAAGGGAGGAGTGGACTGAAGCTCTGATCTCTCAAGGTGAGGATGCAGACTACCTTGAAAAACTTTCAAACAAAGAGATCTACAGAGCCTTCATGGGTCAGCAGGGGGAATTGGCAAAGAAGAAGAAAGATGAAGAGAAAGAGAAAGCTCGACAAAAGTCAAAGAAAGCCATTGCCCTTAACCAAAGGACCCATGAAGAAAGGAAGGTGATGATTGACTTCCTTAAGGTAAGGGGAGAAAGTGGAAAAAGGTTAGGTCCCATGTCCTTCATGAACCTACAAGCCCTGTATACAAAAGTGAAAAAGGAAGAGGAAGAAAGACTGGGAAAGAGACCAGTCAAGAAACAAAGAACCTCTGCACCAGAAACTACTTCCACTTTCCAAACACCATCCACAAACATCCCCAAGCCTTCCTCTCCTCAACCCAAAAAGTTCAAAACATCCCACCCAGCTCCTTCTCATCAACAGCCACTCCTGAAGAAATCCAAACCCATATCCAAACCTGAAGACTCCAGAGAAATAGTCCAATGGTTTTACAGTACCCAAGATCAGTGGTTTGAAGTATTCAGGGGGAGAACTGAACGAAGAAGGTCGATTTACAAGTCTGTTGATGAGGTTCTACAACTTCCAGATTCAGATCTCAAGAGAATCATGGAGCTGGGTGAAGAAATCATACCTGCAAATGATGGCGGGAAACATCTTGTGCTGGTGATCAAACATCACTTTAACCCCAGCAAAGATGCAGTCTTAGATGTTAGACCTCTACAATCCCACTATCCATTTGCACGATGGTCGTACAATGCTGAGAAGAATGAGTTCACCATCACAAATGTCAAGGGTCACCAGATGAGATGTTCAAGCAAGGCAATCTTCAAAATGCCAAGTAAGGACATCAAGACTCTGTCTGAACTTCCTCTTGACAACCCCAGCAAGGATCCTCGAGAGTATGAAGTAGCAAGGATAGTCGACCACATGAAAAAGCTTCAGCAACAGAGGGACTAGAAGAATTTTGGTAGCATCAGTCTAGGGGGAGTTTGTAGAACCAAAGACTGATTGCTACAAAATTGTTCTAAGTACAACTGCTGCGGACAACACAAGATTGCTGCTGACCAAAACAGCTGCTGATACTTTGTCTGCTGCTGAAGACCAAAGTAGCTGCGGATAGATCAATCTTGCTGTTGGTCCTCATCTCTGCTGCTGATAGCTTTATTCTCTGAAGACCAAACGTTGCAGCTGACTATCCATGCGAAGCGCCTCTGACACCTTTCTGCAAAAGCAACTGCCATACTCCAAGCAGAAGGAACCTCACTGGTGCAACCAATAAAGGACAATGACGCTCTTCTCCAAGCATGCAAACAATGATGCCTAAGAAGACGTTTCAGTAAAGTTAACTAGATTAGCCTTTACGTGTAATTTAGATTAATAAACAAGATCAACGGCTTGTGTTAGATCTGATCCTTAGAATCAAGGGTCTGTCTTGATTCTAAGTTACTATATATATCTTGTAAACACTTCAAACAAAGTGTGCCTTCATAGTGCTTTTTGTGCTTCTTCACTGAGTTTTCATTTGTAATCGTTTATTCACAAAGCTTAATACAACAGTGTTCTTATCAGTATTCTTTCTGTTTACTCGATTGTAACTGTGTAGTTGATATTGTTTCCGCCAATCTCAACTAAGAATAGAACCATCTTGTAATTTCACGATCCTACACGGGGTATCATCAATTAAAATTAAGAGAATAGGACATACCAAAGACGTCGTTTCGCACGCGGCATGGGTATTACGAATTTCGTGTGATGTCTTTCGACTTGACGAATACTCCAGCAGCATTCATGAGTATGATAAACCAAGTGTGTAGACCGATGCTGGGCAGGTCGGTAATAGTATTTATAGACGACATACTTATTTATTCGAAGAGTGAAGGCAATCATGCTTGTCATCTTCAAGAAGTAATAGAGACACTACAGAAAGAAAAGTTGTATTCCAAGTTCTCCAAATGCGCGTTCTGGCTTAAAGAGGTCAAATTCTTAGGCCACATTATTAACGCACACGACATTATGGTTGACCTGGCTAAGATAGAGGCAGTGGGTGAATGGGAAATCCTGAAGACGCCAACTGAGATTCGGAGTTTTCTGGGATTGGCAGGCTACTATCGAAGGTTCATTCAGGACTTCTTGAAAATAGCTTCGCCTCTGACAAAGTTGACACGAAAAGAAGTAAAGTACGAATGGGGACAAGGTCAGTCTAAGGCATTTGAGGATTTAAAGAAGAAATTGACCCAAGTCCTAGTGTTAGCACTACCCGACGGTAACGAGGACCTGGTGGTATATTCAGACGCTTCGAGACAAGGTTTAGGGTGCGTATTGATGCAGAGGGGAAAATTGATCGCGTATGCGTCACGACAGTTAAAAGTGCACGAAGTTAACTACCCGACTCATTATTTGGAGCTCGCGGCAATTGTCTTCGCACTAAATATTTGGAGGCATTACCTTTACGGGGTGAAATGCACAATTTATTTGGATCACAAGATCTTGAAGTATTTCTTTGAGCAGAAAGACCTAAATATGCGACAAAGACGGTGGTTGGAATTGCTAAAGGATTATTACTGTGAAATCCTATACCATCCGGGAAAGGCGAATGTGGTCGCTGACAGCCTTAGCCGAAAAGAGACTCATTCTCCTATTAGGGTGAAAGCATATAAGTTAATAATAACACCAGATTTTATGACAGAGCTAGAGAAAGCACATACATAAGTGTTAAAGGAAGAGAACATAAAGAAAGAGAGAATGGTCGGTCAACAGGTAAAGTTGGAGATAAACACACATGGAGTGAGGACCATATGTGAGTATCAAAGGGCGGAGAGCTTAGGGCCAAAGTACTCAACAAGGCCCATAAATCTCGATATTCCATCCACCCGAGAACCACGGAGATGTACCAGGATTTGAAGAAAGAGTATTGGTGGCCTAACATGAAGAATGATGTGACAGAATATGTGAACAAGTGTCTGACTTGCTCACAAGTTAAAGCAGAGCATCAGAAACCATACGGGAAGATCCAACCTCTGGAAATACCCGATTGGAAGTGGGAGCATATCACCATGGACTTTATTACAAAGCTTCCCCGCACAGCTAAAGGCCACAATACGATTTGTGTTGTAGTGGATCGTTTGACAAAAAGTGAACATTTCTTGCCGATCCGTGAAACGTATTCATATGAGAAGCTGGCAGAGGTATTTATCAATGAAATTGTGTCTCGACATGGCGTGCCATTGTCGATTGTATCTGACCGTGATACACAATTTACATCGAGATTATGGAAAAGATTTCATGAGTCAATGGGTACAAGATTGAACATCAGCATAACTTATCACCCACAGACGGATGGTCAGTCGGAAAGGACCAACCAAACGTTGGAGGACATGCTCCGCGCATGCATTATAGACTTCGGTGGCAGTTGGGATAGTCACCTACCACTAGCAGAATTCTCATACAACAACAGCTACCACACCACTATTGGTATGCCGCATTACGAAATGTTGTATGGTAGAAAATGTCGAACCCTGGTTTGTTGGGGCGAGACAGGACAGAAACAGTTGGGAAGCTTAGAGGTAGTCACAGCAACCTCTGAAAAGTTTGACCAGATTAAGGCTAGGATGAAAGCAGCACAGGACCATCAAAAGTCCTATGCGGATAAGAGGCAAAGACCTATCGAATTCAATATCGGGGATCAAGTACTGTTGAAGGTATCTCCCTGTAAAGGGATTATATGATTCAGGAAAAGAGGAAAGTTAAGTCCAAGATTCGTCGGACCTTTCAAGATATCGGCACGGGTTGGTGAAGTTGCTTATCGATTAGAGTTGCCTGATGAGTTGAGTGGAATCCACCCTACCTTTCACGTGTCACATTTACGAAAGTGTCTAGCTGACGAATCAGCGCATATACCACTTGACGACATCGACGTAGATAATAGCCTCAATTACATCGAGGAACTTGTTGCCATAGTAGACATAAAAGAGAAGCGGTTGCGGAATAAAGTGATCCCGTTGGTTAAGGTAAAATGGAAGCATCACAAGGGGTCGGAGGCCACTTGGGAAATCGAGACGGAAATGAAGGAGTCATGTCCCCATCTGCTTGACTTATGAAAGGTTTCGAGGACGAAACCTTTCATAAGGGGGTAGACTTGTAACATCCCGAAATTTACGACAAAGAATAAAATGTCGGTTTGCGGGAAAAGAGGTAAAGAAAGAATGAACGAATAAGCGGGCTCGAACGGGAACGGGATCGGGACTTGGGCCAGTAAAGGGTGCACAAAGAGGGGGAGGGGGTAAAACCTAGTTACCCTCTACACCCCTCACTTGTCATCTCCAACATTTCCATTTTAGAGAGAGAAAGGTTAGAGAGAGAAAGTTCTGAATCACTACCCGAGACCTACCTTCGTGGCTTAGATTGTTGCTGGAACATCACATGAGATTGAAGGAGAATAGAGCAAGCGAAAATAGGTATTAAAACGACCTCAGATTCGATTTATATATTGAATAAGTGGGTTTAGGGTTTATATGGGATTTTCAATCAAAGATTAGATTTTTACGTTGGAATTACTCTAAAAAGTGGATATCTAGCTTCATGGAAGCTAGATATAAGTTTTGTACGTAAAAAGATTGGAACTTGTATCAAAAACGAAGGATTTGATCAAGAACAGATGAATCGTCCAAAATCTCTATGAGTGGTCCGAAACTCGGATACGTCCAAAAAGTATTTCGGAACACCATAGATTTCGGACAAAACTTTTCGATCGAAAAGTATCTCGGACAGAACATTCGGTCGAAAAGTATTTTGGACAAAAAAGGATTTCGGACAAATGCTTTCGAACAAAACAGTTCTCGGACAAAAGTTTTCGAACAAAAAAGCCATTAATAAAAGATAGTTCTAACACTAGAATTTTAGGTCGAAATAGATTTCAACTGAAAAAGATTTCGGACGACAAAGATTTCGGACATAGGAGTTTTCGGATGAGATATGTAGGTTATAACCTTGTTCCATTCGTGACTCTTAAAACCGATATAATAGCATCCCACCTATCTTGAAGTTTCAGGGCTAAGTGAGATAGACACAGTAGAAGTTAGATAAGTTCTTATTGCCCTTTTTCCTAAACGGTTACTGTTAAAGAGATAGTTTTGAAAGTTAAAGTATATTTTTATAAGAATTATATGTTTTTTTAAAAACGAAAGAGGAAGTGTTAAAGAGTGAAGTACTATCTTTGACACGTGTTTTAAAGAAAATAAAGAGTTAAAGTAAAGAATGACAAAAAAGCTGCACTCTGGTGTAGCTTGATAGTGACAGTGACAGATACCATATTATATGCTTATGTGTTAATATGTGTTGTTTGTCTATGTGTTATGTGTTTCAATGGCATTATATTATTTGATGTAGTATAATTGCATAATAGTTGCAAAGTAAAAAGTCCTGAAGGCAAGCAAAGTAGAAGTCTCACCCTGAGGTGTGAGCAGGCAAAGGAGTATTCACTGCGGTGTAAGCGAGAAAGTCCCACCCTAAGGTGTGGGCATAGCAAAGTAAAAGTCTTACCCTAAGGTGTAAGCGAGCAAAGGGATCTTGCCCTCGGGCAACGATCCATATATGATAGTTAAAGTATGTCATAGTCACTTGTAACGTTAAGTAAAGTTTTTAAATGAAAGATGCAACGGTACGATTTTATAATTGTAACGTTGTAAGGTTTTAAAGTAAGGTTAAAGTATTTTCAAAGAAAGAGAAAGTAAAGCTTATTTTATTTTTATAAAACTAAGCTACCTAAAAGAAAGTTTTACAGCTAAAGTAAAGATAGAACTTGCCAGCGTTAGCTGACTTTTAGTATGCATGACAGGTAGAAAAGGTAAAACAAAAGTAAAGTAAAGGAGCCGTAAGGGCTGGATAGTTTGGAAATCAGGCTGCTGCACTGAAGACTGACATTTCCAATCCTGATAGTTCATGCAATAGACAATGATTTACATTATCGTTTGATGAATGTTTTAATTTAAAGACTTCCGCTGTAATATATTCTGATTTATGGTTTAAGAACTATGTTTTGTGCCAACTATGAGATGTACCCGGTTTGGGGAGTTTCACACATATACACCTTTTCTTCGAAGTTGACATGTAAAAAAGGCAGTCTTTACATCAAACTGCTCTAATTCAAAATCCAATACAGCCACTAATGCCAACACAATTCTAATTAATGCATGTTTGATCATAGGAGAGAATATCTCATTGTAGTCAATACCTGCTCTCTGAGTGAAGCCCGTGGCCAAAAGTCTAGCCTTAAACCTGGGCCCTTCGCTTCCTGGAACCCCTTCTTTTACCTTGTAAATCCATTTGCAGGTTACAAGTTTTCTGATTCTCAGGCTTGTAAAACTAGTATTTATGTGTCATTTTGTGTAGTGATTCCATTTCCTCCATCATAGCACTGACCCAGAAATCTTTGTATTCTAATGCAACTGCTTCTTCAAAAGTTAAAGGTTCATACAAGTTTTTCGTTTCTGCCACATTAAAAAAAACGCAGAAATGTCTTCTCCAGTTCTATACCTAGCAAGCATAACAATTTATCTTCAGGGACTATCCCTTGCTAGGCTATAACGGGTAGACCCTGAACTACTTTCACCACCTTGAGCTACTTCATTTCATGCGTTCTCCACCTCAATTTGAACACCTTCATCATTAGGTGTAGACAATGAAACTTTTGCACTTTGATCATGTACCACATCCTTATACATCATGTCTTTTCTAAAGGCCACTACATCCCTGCTAACAAATACCTTAGGGTAGCCCTCATCTATCCTCCACAATCTATACCCTTTTACTTCTTCTGGGTATCCCCACACAATACACCTTTGAGCCCTAGGCTCTAATTTACCTTGCTTTATATGAGTATAGGTTAAAGAACCAAACACTCTAAGGTTTCCATATTCTGTTCTCCCACTAGACCATATTTACATAGGGGTTTTATTTCCTATGGCAGAAGAAGGTGGCCTATTAACTAGGTAAGTAACTGTGGTAACTGCCTCTGCCCAAAATCTTTGAGGCAAACCTAAGGTGGAAAACATGCACCTGACCTTGTCTAGCAAGGTCCTGTTCATCCTCTCCACCAACCTATTTTTTCAAGGCCATTGTCTGTTCTTAGTTTCTTTATTTTCATGCATGTTTGAGTTTCTCCTAATGCCTTCCATTCTTTAAATTTTCCAAAAGCATCTTACTTATGTTTTAAAACATATACCCAAACCCTCCTTGAGTGATCATCTATCAAGGACAAGAAATACCTGACACCTCCTAATGATTCTGTTTTGGCAGGCCCCCACAAGTCAGAATGCACATAGTTTAGTGTATCCTTAGTAACAAATGTTCTTCTGCCAAAACTCACCCTGTGTGCCTTCCCCATTATGCAATGTTCACAGAAACCTACTCCAGTATCCTTGACATTTTCTATTAACTGCTACTTTCTCAATTCAGCCAATCGTTGATCACTGATGTGACCAAGCCTTTGGTGCCATAAAACTGTTTCTCTGGCCTTGGTGTCTTCTACAACTGAAACCAACCCAATGCTTGCTTTACCATCCAAGATGTTGATGTTATTTTCCCTTCTTGTTCTTGATAATAACACCATTGACCCATTAACCACCTTGGCCTTTCCATTCTTAAGGCTAGCAATTGACCCAGCTTTCTCAAATGTTCCAAGGGAGATCAGATTTCTTGTTAACTCTGGTATATACCTTACATTAACAACAGTCACCTCTTACCCATTATTCAACTTTAACACAACAATTCCAAGCCCTTTTACCTTGCATGGTTTGTCATCTCCCAATTGAACCAGTCCTTGCTCTTCAAGCCTGATTTCATTGAAATAATCTTTTTGAGGAATCATATGATATGAGCAACGTGAATCTAATATCTAATCTCCATTCCCTTTTCCAGTTGTGATCACTAAGACATCTGAGCTTTCATATCCATCCAAGGATGCATTAGGAGAAAAACGGTCACCCTGATTCTTTGAAGTACTTGGTTCAAACTTCTTCTTTCTTCTCTCTAGACAATCCCTTTTCAAGTGTTTCTCTGAATTATAGATGAAACACTTTCTTTTAAACTTTAATTTAGACCTTGAAAAACCTCTAGTCTTTGAGTTCCTTTGTTCAGGTCTACCCTTAACAAACATTCCCTCACTAGTCTTTTCTTTCTCATCAGACCTTTTCTTGAGTTCTTTGGAATTCAAAGCTATTAGAACTTCTTCCATAGAAAGTGTATCTCTCCAATACATTAGAGTATCTACAAAGTGCTCAAATGTCTTTGGTAGAGAGGTAAAAAAAATGATTGCCTGATCCTTATCTTCAAGAGAAACTTCTATGTTTTCAAAGTCTAAAATCAACTTATTAAACTCATCTATATGGCCCTCAATTGACTTACCTGAAGTCATATGAAAGGTGTAAAGCATGTTCTTGAGGTATAAACGTTTTGCCAGGGACTTTGTCATGTAAAGACTCTCCAATTTGGACCAAATTCCAACCGCAAAAGTCTCCTTTGAGACTTCTCTAAACACCCTATCACCAAGGCTTAGAATAATTGCGATATGTGCCTTATTAAGAACGTCCTTCCTTTCTTTATCTCTCATCGTGCCAGTAAATTGGCTTCTCCGACGAGTGCGTCTACCACCCCTTGGTGTACCAGCAGTGAACGCATCTTCATACGCCATAATCCGAAGTCATTCCTTCCATCGAACTTCTCTAACTCGAATTTGGTTGAAACCATGGTCAATCGCTAATCAATCGAACCCTTGATGCCTTCGCCTCCAAGCTCTGATACCACTTGTTATAAGAGAATTAGGAATATATGAACAGACAAATCAATCTCAAACGATTGCCAACTCTTAGCCACCAATGATTACTACTTTAGTGACAAACAAAATTGAAACATTGAATTTTCAAAGAAATCGATCAAAGAATGATCAACAAGAAAATCCCAAATCCTTTTATGCTAACCTAACAGAAAATAACAAACTAATTTCAGAACTACAACATTAGTACCTGTAGTTTCACAAATGGCCATTACAACCCTTGTAATTTCATAAAGGCTTTCTACTTTGACTTTTCAGTTTCACTCAGAACAACAACATTAATACCTGTATAACACCTTAAAAGGCGTAGTTAACGGCGACTAAAATCGTCCGTCAATGCCGTTTCCGTTTCCGTTTCCTCTCCGCCTTCTTCTTATCACATGTTTCCACTATGCCTTCTTATCGCAATCGTCTTCAATCTTATCTGGCTGTTAATTACGCCGCTTCACGTCTTTCTGGTGAAGCGACACATCGGTTCACAATCATCATTCTCCGGCGTCTATAAATACCGTCGGGTGCGTAACCTCCGCAACAGTTACCGAACTCCGCCGCCTCTACCATCTCCTCTCCGGCACCAGCGGCGGCGCTTTCCTTCTTCTTCCTTTCTGTTTTAACTTTTCCTTAAGAAGAGGATGAAGATGAAACAATTACCGGTGATCAGAAACTGGATCTGAAACAAAGATTCAGCTCGAGATCTGAAACGGGTGGCCGATCTGTTCTTGAGAGAGAGAGAGAAACAGATATATTTGTGGTGGGTGGTGGGGGGGTGGTTTACGTCAAGTTTGACGCCAAATTATTTCACAATATCCGAGTCTTTCCTGAGCTCCGCGTGTGGCTATGCGTAATAATCTCACAAATACCCATTTTTATAATTTAATAAAACTTTTTTTTTACAAAATCGTTTAAATGTTATTTTTACTTAAACAACATCGTATATAATTAGTTTCTCTACAAATTGTATGCACATGTCTTTTTAAATAAGCTTAAATTTGTAAAAAAAATCGTTGAAAATATATTTGTTATATTATATTTATTTCTTAATATTAATTTTACTATTATTTTTTAATATTTTAATTTTAGGTTTTTTTTTCTTTTAGTATGTAACTAATTTTTTTGTATTATAAATCTTTTTAGCGAACGTGTATTTTTTTACAGGGATAAATAACAGTGTACAGGTTGTCGAAATCAAGTCTTACAAATTTTATGATTCCTGCCTTAGCGCGCGACCCAAATGTACACGAATTCAAAATTTTAAAGAAAAAAATAATACTAAATTAATTATTCATTGTTAATAGCACGTTATCAGTCTTTTAAGATTAACTTATTCCAATCCCCCTTTAACCACTCGAATCATATATATAATAATTATTTTATTTAATATTTCAATATAATTTATTATGTCATTTACAAAACTTTTAAAACTTAATAGTTTATGTAGCAATATAAAGCCTATTAAAAACTAGGAATTTTACCCGCCTCGCGTTGCGACGACGTCGAATTACTCACGGTACCTCAATGGTAACGGCGTCCGCTATAGCCTCAAAAAAAATTTACTATTCATTTCTTAAGGTAAATCAATAATAAGGAGAATTAGAGTTAACTAAACGTTGTATATATAAACAAACTAGCTTAGAACCCGTGTAATACACACGGGTAGAAAAATATCAATACATACAATTTTTTAATCTTTATGTGTATATTTTACAGATGTAAAAATGTATTATATATATTAAGGATAGAAAAAAAATTCAAAATATGTAAAAATTAATATATAATTAGGTTTCGAAAAAACATTAATTACTATTTAATTTAATTTGACTTTTATTTACTATTTGATTAAAAATAAAAGTTTTATAATTGGTTTCAAAGTTTTAAAATAAATGTGTTTTATTAGTATAATTAGTATTTTCTTTAAAAATATATTATTATTAAAAGATAAAGGTGTATTTAATAAGAGAGTGAGACGGGAAAAAAATGATGACAATGAATAAGGAGGCGACACATGACTCGAAAAACCTTTATTTATTATATAATATAGATATAGATGTAATTAAAAAATTGTCATAAAAAGTAACGGTGTTTGAAAAATTGATATAACATGACGTGATATCTCTATATGAAAAAATTAATTTAGTGCATCGGATTGAAGGAGTCCTTAACGAAAATTGTATGCAATGACTTTTATAGTTAACAATATCTATCATTGACAGTTTGACACCATGGCCTAGACAATTAGGTCTCAGAATTTAGATTTTAGTCCATTTTGGTCGCATATGCTAGCAAAGCCTAGTTCTGTTTGAAATATTCACTTTGATTCAGATTTAGAAAATCCTAGCTAGGGCCTAGCGATATCTTTAGATTGTTGCAGACATAGCAAGTTCTATGAAACTTCATTTCATGTCCCACCATTATGGGTTGTCAAAATATGGCTTCATGTCCATTGGAAGAACATTATCGTGCCATCAATTTGTTCTTGGTCCCGTATAAGAAGTTGTCTTCTTCCATCATAAATCTTTACTTAGGTTTCCGATTCATTTACCTCGTGCTTATTTTTTATGGTGTTTTAAAGTACTTCCAAGAATGCACTAACTTCAACTAGGGCCAAGATGTGCTGACATTCGACATCTTGAATCGACGAAATTTGAATGCACCATCACAAAGTCCAAAACTTAGGGGTGGTAGGGGTCCTTGGTTTGTATTTCTTGCCAAGTGACTCCCATGGGGTTTACCCCAATTCTATGGCCCATCTTCCTTTTTACGGGTACAATTCTAAGAAAGAAAATTCGAGTATCTTAAATTATATTTGTCATTATAAGAACGAGAATAAGGTCGAATATTTTTTTTTTGATATAGGTGGTTTACAAAAATTATCATGGTTTATAGGTGATTTTTGAAATCATTTTTGTTTTTAGGTGGCCCGTTAGTTGAAATAGCGGATGTTTGTGATGTGACAAGAAAGTACTATTCACATCCGCTACTTCAACTATCGGATCACCTAGAAACAAAAATATTTTAAAAATCACTTATAAACCATGTTAATTTTTGTAAACCACCTATACGCAGATAAAATTCGAATAAGATCGCGTCCTATTTGCTATTTCCGTTCGATAGGATGCTTTGGTCAAATTAATTAATGCTATTGTGACAATGAAATTTGTATAATGTTTCTCTTTTAGGGCATATCAAATCTCAAATTCCCAAATCCCAAACTCATGCTACAAAGCAAAGAAACATTATCACAAGATCAAAGTGAGTAGTTAAACTAAGATGATCAAAAACTAATTAAAGTGATTTAGCAATAAACTAAGACTATATGGATGGATAGTTTGGCACCCCCTAACTTATTAGTTTAAAAGACATGGTCATGTGGGGGGGCATATATGGCATGCATGAACCATGTGCCTAGATGCCACTATGAAATTAGCTTTCTTTCTCTTAATTGCCTAACACATACAAAATCAACACAAAAAGAAACTCATTGATTCTCCTTTCATTTCCATGTGCTTTAGTGTCTATCTTTTGAGTTCAAAAACCCTTCTTTTACACATAAAAGTTGAAAGTGCAAAACAGTGAAGGTGGACCATGGCAACTGGCACTTTATGGACAAAGAACACATCCAACTTTTCTTAATGATACCCCTACTTTTATTCCTATGGTTTGATTATATTCTTCTCTTCAGGTTATATGATTATTGTTCTGTACATTTTTACGTTTTTAACCGAACTAGTTTCTACAATAATTTGATTCAAATAAATCAGACAAAGTTTCACTATTAGAAAACATTTATATTTTCTACAAAAGTTTCCGACAAATTACCAACAAAAGAAATTTCGCACAAATTAACGGCAACTTTCCGACAAAACAAAAACAAAAAAGTAACCATAATATTTCCTACAATTTTTTCACAAATTTATTAAATAAGTTAACATATTTATTTAATAAAATCGTCGGAATATTGTCGGAAATTACCGACGAATTGTTTTTTTCGTTAATTCGTGTGAAAATTAGTCGGTACTTTGTCGGAAAAAACATTTCCTACGGTTTTTTTTTTTCCAACAAACACATTTTGTTTGAAACTTGTCGTTAACGACCAATTCTGACAGATTTCTTACGAAATTTGCTGTCGTGATTTTTTCTGTTTTTTGGTAGTGTTTAGGGTTTCCAACCGATGAGTTTGGCCGTCAAAGAGTCTATTATTGTTTAGCATGAGAGGGGGGGGGGGTGTTAAAAAACATCACATAGGTTGAAGAACAATATAACCCACAGCAACGATCTATGTCCTAGTCACATGCTTTTATGGGGTTGAAGAACAACGCTTTTATGGGGTTGAAGAACAACGCTCTAGCTAATTGGAAATTGGAAAAAGGTAGAAGATTATATGCTTGATTAGATTTGCTTTCTGCATGGTATCCCTGAGAATCAGTAACAAAAGTTGATTATACTTCACAGGTCATTTTCCATTCAGCTGCTTTTTTGTTGTCACTTTTTATTATTACAATCTTATATTTGTTCTTTGGTAAATTCAAGTAACATGTATATCCATCTCGTCTTAATTTGGTAAAACATACCCATCTCGATTAACTACCAAAGTCTCATCATTGCATGTGATTCGTTCCCGCTCTCTCCAAAGCTTTCCTTCTTCACCTGCACAATTCTCACTTTATTTTTAAATAAGTCATCTTCAAGAATAAACAATAATGTTCTATTATAGCCTATAGATGAATATATATATATATATATATATATATATATATATATATATATATATATATATATAAAAGGTCTAACGCTAGCCATTTTTGCTCATTTTGTGTTGGATTTTTGTGCACGACACAACTTACGAGTGCTATTGTTTTTAGGCAAATTGGTTATTAATAATCCAAACTAACAGTTTATCTGTTGATAATCCCAACTTTCACTTTTGTTGTCAATAGCAGACCCACTAGCATAATTATCATATATTTACACTTGATTCCCACTTGATTTCGCTTGTACGTTTCTACTAAATCGAGTGTAAATGTATGATTATTATGCTACTGTGACTGTTATTGACAACAAAAGTGAAAGTTGAGATTATTAGCAGTCAAACTGTTAGTTTGAGTTATTATCAACCAATGAGTCATAGTTTTGATTATTAAAAACCAGTTTGCCTTGTTTTTAACGTATGATCCTATAAGACTATACAATAAACAATTATATCAAGTAAATATTTAAGTATGATTTAAACTATTTGTAAACAACGTGATCGACGTTATACGTATCTGATTTACACTCGATTGATAAATTGGATTTTCGTAGCACCCTTTTTGTACACCTTGATCTTTAACCCGTGTATCTGATTGATAAATTGGATTTTTGTAGCACCCTTTTTGTACACGATGTAAAAATACAGTGAATATGATGCCTGTGTATCTGATTGATGAATCTTTATGGGCTTTTAATTGGATTTTTGTAGCACCCTTTTTGTACACCTTGATCTTTAACCCGTCACAACGTGCGGTATACTGTATCACGAGAGGATTGATAAATTAAATAAAAACGAGTACCGCGTTGTAAATTGTCGCCGACTAGTATATATATATATATAGGGAAAGGTTCAAATGCTAACCAGGTTTTTATATGATAACCGTGATAACCAATATCAAACAATCACATAATTTTGAATTATTTTTTTCTTTTAATTGTTAAATGAGTATTTAACTATGTTGAACATATATCTTGAGCATAAATACGAA
This sequence comes from Smallanthus sonchifolius, assembly GCA_023525975.1. NCBI lineage: Eukaryota > Viridiplantae > Streptophyta > Magnoliopsida > Asterales > Asteraceae > Smallanthus > Smallanthus sonchifolius. Next base: position 33,058,919 of record CM042025.1, read on the forward strand.
AATAAGGAGTCTTACATATACGTACCACATAATATTACATATAAGTGACACATAGTGTTACGTATATGTAACACTACCAGAATGATAATTGCTACATATATGTAACACTATGTTTGAGAGTGGTTATGACGGTTATCACATAAATATTGCTTATCATTTGAACCGCACTATATATATATATATATATATATAAACACACACATATGTGTAGAATTATGATTAAGAAAAGGATTGTTAACGTGTGGAGGGTGCAAAGGAATATGGGTCATTAATGGAGGGTAAAACTGAAAATTGCTTCTATAATCTCAACCATATATTCCCTAGATTAATTACCCATATTCATTCGTGCTCTTCGAATGTTAACAACCCTTTTTATTTAATCATATATATATGTGTGTGTTGATGGATGTTTTAGTGGAAAAAGTGTGAGAAATATATAAAATTGCTCTCAACCATTGATATTACTACATCTATGAGGTGGAAAAATGTGGTGGGTTTTATGTAAATAGTGTGAAAAAAGGTTAATTAGTTGATGTAAGGGTTTTTCTATCAATTGATTTCTATAGCATGTCAAAAAATAAGAATACATTCTTGGAATCACGTAAAAATTCACAGCGGATTAAAGTAGAAAAGACGGAAAATCTTTCAGTAGCATTCGTTGATGAAGCGTCCAGAAAAGTTATGAAGTATTTAAAAATCATTAAGAATCGTAAGTAAGCGTGATAATGTCGTATCGTTTAGGTCTAAATAATAAGTGTGGATATATTTTTCATGAAAACAAGTGTAAAAGAGGAAAAATTAGATACATCAAGTGACGAAGGTGAAACACGAACAAAAAGAAATCATGACTCGAAGAGCATAATAAAAATGTAGATTACATTATTACCACTTAATCTTCATATGGATGCACGATTGTTTTTACGGAAGATAATGTATTAGGTTTAGTGTGATTCCTAGTTGACATTGTATGATTAGATTTTGAGTTTCCAAAAGCAAAAGCAAATACATACGGTGGACGACAATTCAAGCTTGACTTTCTTGTAATGTTCAATACCATTTTGGGTGAAACAACGAAGAGTATAATGGTTAATCAAAAGTTCCTCACATCAATCGTAAATGACTCTCATATATGCGACACATGTATTTGTTAGTAACTGCGTATATTTCTTCTTGAACATCAAAGAATATACTTCTATAAATCAGGTGTAGTATACCTCGTATTGTGGTCATTTTACCTATGAGTAAAATAAGTAAGATGAGTAAAAAACTTAAGAAGTTTCAACTATGAATTTGGTAGTTTTCTAGAAAAAATAGTTCTCATTCTCCAATCTTGATGTCATAAGAATGTGTTGAGATCGATACTAACTTGAATCAATTAATTTGATGCAATATAAGTAATATGACCAGTGTCATTCAAACACAAATCAGTTGATAAAGTAATTCACTCAAAAACATATATGAGGAATGGTGATCATAGATTTCTCATTGGATATAATCAAGTACAATTACAGACTATCCCTAGAATCGAGCTTGCCAATCTCTCAAGAACAATTCACATGGTGAAAAACACACACTTAGCTATCACAGAATTGCTACAATCATAATTGCAAGTTGAGAATTTAATGAACTTGAAACAGTTAGATTCCCTGACATCACTGGAATGATGACTCACACTAAAAGAAAAAAAAAACAGTTGTAACAGAATCTGCCCTTTAGTTGAATCATGTTTGTTGAGTACTAGAGCAATCATATTTTGGTGTTGATCAGTGAAAATTATAGATTCCACTAATCAAAGAATCTGTTACTTGTTAGTTGACCTTGGGCGGTAGAAGTCGCTGCCAGAGGATCTCTTCATCGGTTGATCTTGAGCTAAACAATACCATTACGGGATTTGCACCAGAGGATTTCATCAGGCGATCCTATCAACTGATGATAGGAAACATATCAGTTGTTATCTTTAAAAAAATCTAACACCAGAGGATTCTGAATTTGAATTTGATTTCATCTGTTATATTACCCTATCTACTCATTAGAGGAACTAACCAGCAGATAGTATTGACCAACTTATGTGTTTAGTATCCATCAGTTCTTTCTAGATTAAACAAACTCCCCCTAGAACTTACTCTAATCCTTTTTATTCTTTTAACTACCCATTATTACCTCAGGTTAGCAACCTGAGTTTTCAACTGTTCTTCAAACCTCGGAGCTTCATAAACATCATGAGCTCGTTGCAAGGGAAGGTTTGTAAGAGCAATATGGTCTTCTCTTGACAGATGCAAAATTTGAAACCAAATCTTAATGTTTTATGTGTTCCATCTGCTCTTATGATTCTAATTTCTCTTATCACTCTATCACAAGCACACTCAATGATTCTTGGTGTATTTGAAGGAAGACTTGGCAATTGAGAATTGGTAGATTGAGTAGGAGGTTTTATAGGGTTAAAAGCATTTGTTAAACCACTTTTCATCTGGTGTGCACTTTTTGATCAGTTCTTCTGCTTCCTTTATTTTGGCTAAGTCTATCTTATATTGTTCATGAGTTGAGAGTGACATTTGTCGGATAGGAAGTGTTATTGGGTTAATAGGCATGCTTGGATTATCCATAGTTGGTTGCAGTGAGACATGTGGCATGTTGGACTCTTGATTTTTCTTTAGTGCAAGTTCCTCTCCAAGTTTTGATGTGTTTAGTAACTCTACCTCTCTACACATCCTTTCTTCACCCATTATATTTACAGATGCCCAACTAGTATTAACATTAGCATCATACAACTGTTGTCTCCATTTCTTCAATAATGCTAGAGTTTTAGGGTCCTTATTTTTTAGAGTTGGACCTAATCTTGATTTCTTTAACCTTCTTGACCACTTCACTTAGTCTTTCATCATTAATGTTCTTGAGTATCTTCTCACCCTTATCACTTAGCTTATCAAGTGGCCAGTCTGTTATCTGCTCTTCATTGTATGCATCATTTTTGATTAGCCAGTATCATTGATCATTCCTCATCTTAATGTGTAGTGTATCATCAAGAACATAAAAAGTTTTAAGCTTTTCAAGTGCTACAATATCTACATCATACTCTTCTTGAAACTTTTTGTCTAGTTCAACATTATTGATTGTGGCATACTCTTTTGGGATGACAATGGTTTAATGCTAATTCAATATTGCTAATTCCTTGTTTTGATAATGATAAGAAATTAGTAACTCGTGTTATTATTTGTTGATTAAAGATGGTCATATACCACATATATATCCCTATACACTTGATGAACCATTAATTACAATCCAAACCTTCAACAATGATGAAAACGTTCGGGTCAACAAGTCAACACAAGAAGGTCAAAGCTTAAAACATGAATGTAATGGGAATAGTGAGAGATTATAAAATAAGTTTTTATATAATCTAAACAAGCTTATAAAAATAATATTTTTATAATACAAAGATTATTTTCCAAAGGATCTTTATAAAACATCAAACTATTTAATAAGTCTTGGAAATATATAAAGATTGGTTTTTGAATTTGAATTTGAAAAATGGTGTATGGAGCTTGCTAAACTTGGTAAAGAATCAAATTTCATCCACCTTCTAGACACAAAACTACTTAAAATGGTTTAAATACAAACACTTTGGGAAAACATCTTAAACACTTTCAAAGTAACAGAAGTAAACTTGTCATTTATGTGTAAAGTCCTTCAAAACTTTGCTACAAACAAAGAAAGCTTTCTTGAAACTCAGAACCTGACAAAAATGTGTTTGAATGGGTGGATGGGACAATGCATAATGTTCACAACAAAATAGAGTCAAAAAGGAGGAGTGCAGGACGCATAGTCGCTACAGCGACCGTGAAACGGACAGCATGTCCCTCCTCAGATTCTTGAGTTGTGGCTATAAATAGATCCCCCTTCCCCTCTTTCATTCAAACTCACATTTTTTGCTCACAACACTTTTAAATATATATCTAATATAATCTATCTAGTTCCATTGATATTCTATCAACAATCCAAGAGAGAGATTCAAGATTCAAGATCAAGAGCAAAATTAAAAGAGATGTTCTACAACTATCATTCATTTTAATCTTGTATTTGTGTTGAATGTGGTAGCTTGTTACCACTTGATTTACAAAGAGATTCACTTAGTGTGAGTTCATCGTCATACTAACTTGATATAGTTGATGATTGGTTTAGGAAACACTATCTAGATATAGTGTATTGTGAGTTGTGAGCATCACTATCTTGATATAGTGATAAGTTGTGAGAGTGTGCACTACCTTGATATAGTGCTTGAGATTGTGAGTGTTGCCCTATCGTGATATAGTGTTTGAGTTGTAAATTGTAAAGACCACTATTTTGAGATAGTTGATTGAAGAAGATGATCACTGCCTTTGTTTAGTGAGACGTTTGTACCGATGATCTCTTCCGTTTAAGAGAGACGTTTAGTGGAGCGACTCTCGATTGGAGAATCGGGGAGAGGACGTAGAGTAGATTTGTTAACATCCACTTGAACCTCTATAAATAGGTTTTGTTATTCCTTATCTTAACTCTTTACATACTTGTTTGTTTAATTAGTTACATATATATCGTGTTCTTGACAAGCGTTTATCATACAAGTTTAATTAAGTTTTAAGTTAATCAAGTTTTTTAAAAAACCTATTCACCCCCTCATTAGACTCACCCTATTGTTGTTTTCCTTGAGTTGCAGAGGGTTCAGTTTATTTGGTAGTAGGAGAAATATCACCATCTGTAACATCCCAAAAATAAATAATGACAATAACAATAAACAGGTTTTGGTGTGCGAGAGATGGAACGAACGAGGCCCATGGGTCGGGAAGATGGGCCAGCGAACATGAGGGGGCGAACCTAGGGCAAGTTCTCTCCCTTAATAGCCCAAACTCCCCATTTCTCTCATTTCACCAAGTTGTAGAGAGAGAAACCCGTAAGGACTTTTGTTCGAGAAACGAGATTGAGAAGGTGGAGAGTGAATTTCTAGGGTTGACAGATAGAAGTAAGACACATCGGCAGTACACCACTCGGTTCAATGAACTGGCACGTCTGGTGCCACATCTTATCATAACCGAGGAGATAAAGATTGCTTGCTATATTCAGGGGCTATCGGACAAGGTCCGCACATTTATCAATGCAAACACTCCTAGTACGTTTGATTCAGTGGTGGAACTTAGCGGCGTGGTGTACGATGACTTGGCACTGAATGATGTCGCCATCTAAGAGCCCAAGAAGAAACCGAGCTTTCCTGCCAAGCGAACTGGTAGGAAGTTATTTGGGGCTTGTGATAAATAGGCTAGAGTGGGCAAGCCAACTACTTGTGGAAAGTGTGGAGGAAGACATACGACTGAATGTAGACTTGGGACAAATCTGTGTTTCAAATGCAGCAAGACCGGACACTACTCCTGTGAATGCCCATAAGGCTTCAAATTTTATAACTGTGGAGAGAACGGTCACTTGAGCAGGGAATGCCCTGAGCCTAGGATGGGAGAAGCTGAGATAGTTAAAGGACAAGAAAAGAAGGATGAGAAGGACTCGAGAGTATGCACTGACACAGGAAAAAGCTAGGGGAGACCCCGATGTGGCGTCAGGTACGTTCATCCTTGAGAACACTTTTGTTTCTGTATTATTCGATTGGGGTGCCAGTAGAAGTTTTATATCAGTTGCTTTATGTAAACGAGTAAAATACGCAGTTAGTAAAATAGAAAGAGCCTTTAGTTTATAAACCGCTGAGGGTAAGACCATGAGAGTAACTGATGTAGTTGACAGTTTCACAATAAAGATAAAGGGCCATAGGTTCCCCGTCAGATTGTTTGTTATGGTTTTGGGAGGGTTTGATGTCATATTGGGTATGGATTGGCTAACTGCCAACGAAGCACACGTCATATGGAAGCGAAAAATAATCCGACTCAAGACTCAAGAGGGTAGCGAAGTCGAGGTCTTCGGGGATCGCGACGTCCCGATGCCTAACGGCATCTTGATGATTAAGGAAAAAGATTACTTAAGGCGTGGATGCGAGACCTATCCGGTATATGTGATTGACAAATGTAAGGAAGCGAAGGAACTAGACGATGTCCCCGTAGTGCGCAAGTATCCAGAGGATTTGCCTGGAGTGCCGCCCGACCGAGAGATTGAGTTCCGAATCGATTTAGTACAAGATGCCCAGCCCGTGGCCAAGGATCCATACCGACTATCACCAGTGGATATGAAGGAACTAATGGCACAGTTGGACGAGTTACTAGAGAAGGGATTTATCAGACCGAGCATCTCGCCTTTGGGTGCTCCGGTGTTGTTTGTGAAGAAGAAAGATGGTTCTATGAGGATGTGTATCGACTATAGGGAGTTGAACAAGCGTCCCGTGAAGAACAAGTACCATTTTCCAAGGATTGGCGATTTAATTGATCAATTGCAAGGCGCAAGTTGGTTCTCTAAAATCGACCTTCGGTCCGGGTACCATCAACTAAAACTAAGAGAAGAAAACATACCGAAAACAGTGTTTCGTACGCGATATAGACATTTTGAATTCCGCGTCATGTCCTTCGGATTGATAAATGCCCCAGCAACATTCATGGACTTGATGAACAGGATATGTCGACCGATGTTGGACCGATCAGTAATAGTGTTCATCGATGATATCCTCATCTACTCTAAGAATGAGGGCGATCACGCATGTCACTTGAAGGAGGTGTTGGAATCCTTGAAGAAGGAGAAGTTGTACTCTAAGTTCCCAAAATACACGTTTTAGCTTAGGGAAGTCCAATTCCTAGGTCACATCATTAACCCTAACGCCATTATGGTCGACCCAGCTAAGATAATGACGGTAAGAGACTGGGATGTTCCTAAGACGTCAACTGAAATCCACAGTTTCTTGGATTGGCGGGCTACTAGCGGAGATTCATTTAGGATTTCTTGAAAATAACTTCGCCCTTAACAAAGCTAACACGGAAGGAAGTAAAGTACGAAATGGGGACTGACCCAGGAAGAGGCTTTTATGGAACTGAAAGAAAAGCTAACACAAGCTCCAGTCTTGGCCCTACCCGATGGTAATGAAGACTTGGTAGTTTACTCTGATGCTTCGGGTCAAGGATTAGGGTGCATACTGATGCAACGTGGGAAAGTGATCATGTACGTATCACGGCAGATGAAAGTTCATGAAGTCAATTATCTGACCCATGATATGGAACTTGCTGCTGTCGTATTTGCACTTTAAATCTGAAGGCACTACCTCTACGGAGTGAAGTTTACCATTTACTCCAACCACAAAAGTTTGAAGTACTTCTGTTATTATTGTGAATATGAGGCCGAGGCGAAGGTTGGAACTCTTGAATTATTATTATTGTGAAATCATATACCATCCTGGAAAATCGAACGTGGTGTCCGACGCTCTAAGTCGAAAGGACGTGCCAGCTCCTATTAGAGTGAAGGCTTGCCAATTGGTGGTGACACCGGATGTTATGACAGAGATCAAGAAATCTTAGGATGAGGCACTTAAGGGGGAGAATATAAAGAAGAAGAGAATGGTTGGTCAACAGGAGAAACTGGAATACAACACCCTTGGTGTAATAATACGTTTTGGATGGGTGTAGATACCCATGGGTGGTGAACTTAGAACCAAAATCCTGGATGAGGCTCATAAGTCTTGCTACTCTATCCATCCCGGTACCAACAATATGTACCGAGATCTGAGGAAGGAATACTGTGGCCTAGAATGAAGAAGGATGTGACAAAGTATGTAAGCAAGTGTTTGACTTGCTCAGAAGTAAAGGTCGAGAACCAGAAATCGTATGGAAAGATTCAGCTTCTTGATATACCAGAATGGAAATGGGAACACATTACAATGGACTTCATAACCAAGCTACCTCGTACAGCTAAAGGTCATGACGCCATTTGGGTAATTATGGACCGGTTGACGAAGAGTGCTCATTTCCTACCTATTCGCGAGATATTCTCGTCAAAGAGGTTAGCGAAAGTATTTATCACCGAAGAGGTAGCGCGACATGGGATGCCTTTGTCGATTGTATCTGACCGGGACACACGATTCACATCGATGTTCTAGAAAAGGTTTCATGAAGAAATGGGCACGAGATTAAATATCGGCACAGCATACCACCCGCAAACGGATGGTCAGTCTGAAAGGACCATTCAAACGTTGCAAGACATGCTCTGTGCGTGTATCATAGATTTCGACAGTACTTGGGACAGTCACCTGCCATTAGCCGAGTTCTCCTATAACAATAGTTACCACTCGACGATAGGCATGCCTCCTTACGAGATGTTGTATGCAAGAAGATCCAGGACCCCAGTTTATTGGGGTGATATTGGACAAAAGGAATTGGAAAGTCTTGAAGTCATTAGAGAGACATCGGAAAGGTTCGATCAGATAAAGGCATGAATTAAGGCCGTTCAAGATCGCTAGAAATCATACGTGGATAAGCGACGAAGGCCTATTGATTTTAATATAGGGGACCGGGTAATGTTGAAAGTGTTGCCCTAGAAAGGAATCATACGATTCAGGAAAAGAGGAAAGTTAAGTCCGAGGTTTGTCGGACCATTTCGAATATTGGCATGGGTTAGAGAAGTCGCCTATCAGTTGGAATTGCCTGATGAGTTAAGTGGGATTCATCCTACGTTCCATGTATCACACTTGCGAAGGTGTTTGGCAGATGAATCAGCTCACGTACCAATTACTGACATTGAGGTCGACAACAACCTTAACTACACCGAAGAACCCGTGGCCATCTTAGACCGAAGTGTAACAAACCAACTTCCGGGTTTATTATTATAATATGATTATTTATATTATAATGGTGTAAATAAAAAAATGGAAAGTTGGAGGTTTGTTGCAAAAGTTATTTTTTTTGTAGTTTGGGTGAAAGAAGCTAAAATTGAAAGTTCAGGGGGCTGTTTTGTAAATTTTGAAAATTTGATTGTTTAAGGGGGGGGGGGGGCAGCGCAAAATACACATAGTGTGTGTGTGTGTATTCTTGTGTTTTGCAAAGGAGAAGAGAAAGGGAGAGCTGAGATCAAGAGTTGGTGTTCTTGCATCCGAAATTGGGAGGTTTTGGTGTGCACATCAACTTCTAATCATTAAGTAAGCTTCCCTTTCAATCTTTGATTCACCATTTGAGGTGTTCTTGGTGGGTTTTGGGTGAAATCCGAATTGGGGCTGTCGAGGGTGAATTAAATGGTTAGAAACATGAATTAAGTAGTTGTCTAGCTTAATTTAAAGTAATGGGAGGTGGATAACATCATCTAAACATCTAATTTGTGGATTCAAGAATTAGGGTTCTTGAGGAAAATTTGGGGGTTTTTGATTTAATGATGTTAGAATATCAAATTGAGGTTGGATAAGTGTCTAGGGAGTTAATAGACACACAATTATCTATAAAGCCCCAATTTTTATGGTAATGTGTAAAATGGGAGTTTTGGTGGAACTTGGGTGATTCCTTAACGGGTCATTTGGGTTAAAGGAGTATATGATGGGTGTTAAGGGTTCGAGTATGTTAACCTAACCTAGACAAATGTGAATTTTGGTCATTTGGTGTTATAGGTGTGTTAGAATCTCAATTGGTGTAAATTAGGATGTCTAGACTAATATTGAGATGAATTGTATAGGTGATCGTGTGGCTAAGATTGAAGCTAAACCGGAGTCGTCTAAATCACAAGGTAAGTGCTTTGCACTAACTTAGTAATATTAGGAGTAGGCCATACATTGTTGATTGCTATTTGTTTATATAGTAGTGTTGAATGACCATGTTTGTATGCAAGGGTTGGGAATGTAATAGAAGTTGAAGTCTTAGAACTCACAAATAAAAGGGTGGATTGGGGTCCTTGAACTAACTTAGAAATGGGGAGGTGAGGTAAAATCAGTGTCTTCTAAATCATAAGGTAAGTGCTTTGCAATGATCTTCAACTCAAGTGGTTGAGGTGAGGTACCCAAGACTTCATTAAAATGGGGAGGTCCTAGGTTCAAGTCCCACTTGTGACAAAAAAGGGGTTCCAGGTTGGGCCGGGGGATTTTCTCACCTATAGTGGGTTTCCTCCTGGAGGTGGTGGAGATGATCGGGTAGGCCAGTGGCCCGTCAGTGATCCAAATTGTCGTTAAAAAAAAAAGTGCTTTGCACTAACTTAGAAATGTTAGGAGTAGGTAATACATTGTTGATTTCTATGTGTTTATATAGTAGTGTTGAATGACCATGTTTGTAAGCAAGGGTTGGGAATGTAATAGAAGTTGAAGTCTTTGAACTCACAAATAAAAGGATGGATTGGGGTCCTTGAACCCCACACGTCGGGTATAACGAATGGGTTTTTAACTTGTGTGTATGTGCTCTTGTTGTATGTTAAGGTCGGTACTGAAGTCTTAGAACCTCACACATAGTAATTGAGGTCATGAACTTCATAAGGGCAGTTGTAATTGAGGTCTAAGAACCTGACAAGGGTGGGTGTGTTTGTGGTCAAAAGAACCACACAATTGTGATACAGAGTTTGATATCTAAGAATCTCACAAGAGAGTAAGTAACTTGAGGTTTCGAACCTCACAAGGGCGTGTTCGCATTTAAAAGGTTTAAGCTTTGAAAATTGTGGCATAATTAGTTTTACTTAAAACTTGATTTGTGTTTGAGTGTTTTGGATTCACAAGAATCCTGTTAGGGTGTTAAAGAAGTGTTATATGGTGACTAAAATAATGACATAATGTCGGGGAATTTTCAAAACAATCGGGGTTGATTCGGGAGGGTTAGAATGAACTTAAAATGGAATTTGGTGTGTGCGGGTCAGACAACAGCGCAAATTAAGCTGGTTTTGGCGCATGATGCGCTGTTCAGCGCATGTTGTGCTTAAATCGTACTGTTATGTGCTCAATTAAGTCCGAAAAGTGGCATTTGGGCCCGAGTTAAGGAGTTAACTTGTGAAGGGTCCTAAGGGGTGTCTATCATTACTAACGGCTTTTCGTTTGGGTGGTTTTATGTAGGGAAATCTCCCATCTAATCTCAGGTCATTTTTCAAGGCTCGGATTCTCATTGGAAAGTCTTTTGTTGTAATGGTTGTTGTCTAGGCCTCTCTATGAGTGCTGAAACCTTTTGGATATATAAATGGAAGTAATTAAGATTGTAGAACTTATGTTTTGAACTTGACATCAACTAAACAAAGGTTAAGTCAAAGGTCGTAGTTGTCTTATAAATTATTGAAACTTGTTGTTACCCTTTGAAATTTTGGTCGGCCGCCTTAAACCAAATCATGTCATTAACAGTTCAATGTAGTTAGCATATGTTGTTTTATCAAAGAGCGTTTATGGGATCTAATTCCGCTTGAATTTGAAAGTTAAACTCGGTTATATATTTTTGAGTGTCACAATTTGGTATCAGAGCATTGGTTTGATGGATTCGGATGTGCGAGACACTAAACTCAAACTTATTTGCACTTGATATGGATGGGTGCAATGAGAGTCTAGTGAAGGCATGACCGAGACACGGAGCTAAGGTAAAAGTTAGTAATGATATTGTTGATTGTTTAATTGGTGTCCAAGGTGATTTTGTGTGCCGAAACTTGTCTTGGGAGTTATCACATGGGAGCAATGAATATACTTAGGCATAGTATATTACTAATCATATATGGCCAGGATGATTAGTAATGTAACATGTCCATGTAATAATAACCATCACTAAGGAGTAAGTGAAGGTGGTTATATATGTATATACATGTATGTAGATATACATAAACTTACATACATATAGGAGCATGACTTAAGATAGGTGCTGTTGGAGCATATTCTGGTGACAACGAGCTTGAAGATTATATGTCTTAGTCTTAGAGTCTTTGACTTGTAATTGATAGAATTGTTAGCAACAATTAAGGGGGAGTATGTTAGAGCATGTTTTGTAACTATCGCTAAAATCTGTGTAAGTTCTTAGATAGGCAAACTTAACAAGTTCGCTTAAGCATCTTAAGGAGTGAACTTGTTAAGTTCGCCCCAGGGTGCAGTAGTGTTTTGACTTAGCATTTTTTTCAAAGTGTTGTTTTTTTAAAAAAAATTCATTTTATTTCTTTCTATATTGTTTTTAATCTATAATAACATGTTTGTTTGTGAATTTTCTATTTCATTATTGCTATGTACAGATGGATCGTAGAGTGGAATATAAGCATAACCGGGTGGCGTTATTGGATCCAAACATGTCTGAAACCGTGAACTACCGTGAAATCATAAATTTTTTGAATAGATCAAGAATCAGTTTTGCTTTATTTGCAAATCCCCACATCAGCTTGAATTATATTCAACAATTCCGGGATACAGCACAACATGATTGCACTGTTGATCCGAATGTGATTAGAGCTACTGTCAACAATACTGAAATGGCAATCTTTGTTGACACTATCAGACAAGCTCTACATCTTGGAGGTAATAATGAAGAACTGTTGGGTTTACTGTCTCCGTTCATTATGTGATGCTTTCACAAGATGGGATACAGAGGAAAGGCTAATTATACTCAAGCACGAAATGGTGGATTAGTGGGTCAATGGAGGTACATTATGCATGTACTCATTTAGTGTCTATCACCGAGGAAAGTTGGAACTGACGGGTTGAAGACTTCTTTCAATCAGCCATGGTGGCTCTTACACTTAACGGAGGTTTCAACTTTGCACATTATTTCTACAGGGAGATAGTAGCACAAATTACACCTCCTGCTTGTCAAGGGTTTCTATGTACCCTAGGTTCATTCAAATGATTTTAAATCATCTCATTCCAAACCTACCTCAGCTACCACAACGTCTTACTCTCACACCGATGACTAAGAGGATATTTGCTGATTGTAACCATGTTAAGCAACAGAATCCAGCACTGATACCAGTTCCAACACCATTATTTGGGCACATAATTAATCCTGATTATGTTGCACCACCTCATGATAATTGGATTCATCCGAAAGAGCTCGTGGCACAACAACAAGAACAACAATAACATCAACGACAAGCACAACAACCTCATGTCCATCCCCAACAAGTTCAAGAACCTGTTCAAGGGAATGTCATAGAACCAAATGTGGAGGTTCATGATGAGGTTCAAGTAGATGATCATGATGTTCAAAATTTGGAGAATGTGCATGATAATGAAGAATAACAAGTCCAATCTCCTCCACATGATCAAGAATGGCATGTAAATGATACAAGCACAACTTCTTTTGAACCTGCTAATGATGATGAGTCTGATTCTGATTCCGAAGCTACTAAAGATTTCATCTCAGATCATTATGAAGGACTTGCTAGCATTCTGGTGGCTAATGCTAGGAAAAGATTGAAGTCTGTAAGTACAAGAAAGTTAAAGAGACCAAGACGCAAGTCTGCTCGGGGTCTTCCTCCTGGGGCAGTACTTGGTAAAAGAACATGACGAGATGAATCGTTGTCTGATTCAGAGTTTATTCCTTCTCCAAAGTCAAAGAAGCTTATGTCTGCTTCTATGGCTGCTGCTAGTACTCATGTAGCTAATGACGTAGATTTTGTGGACTCATTGATTATATCCCCACAACCGTCTCAGAAGACTTCTCCATAAGTTACTCATGCTCCAATTCATCCTCATACTTCTTCACAAGCTGCTCCGTCTACTTCAAAGGATGCTAAGATTGCTGCTCTACAAGGCAAAGTCTCTTGCCTAAAATCCCAAGTTATGGGTCTTCAAGGTTAAGTAGATGTATTAAGGGCTAATGATTTTTAGAGAGAGCAAGTTCTTCAATCTCAAAGCAGGTAACTAGCTGAGATGAAAATTCTTGTATCACAGTTAGTAGAGCGTATTGACGCTCTGGGGGAGATGCATGTAGTGGTTAAAGACGCTTGTCATACAGAGGTAGTTCAAAGGAATGAAGATGAAGATAATGATCCCAGTGGGAACAAGGTTGATCGTCAATACTATGACGTTGCTCCGGTATCTCAGTTTCAGGGGGAGTCTACATCAAATCAAGTTGAAGCTTCTTGTGATAGAAGTACAAGAGAAAATGAAGAGGTATTGCTTATAGAATTCTTTAGATATGACACTGATCTTGATGAAGCTAAAAAGATAGACTGCTTAGATGGTCTAGATGAGTTGTTTGATGACTTAGAAGATGAAGAGAATGACTCTGAGATAGAAGAAGGAGAGATAGTGGAATTGGAGATTACTAAAGATACAACAAGGTTGACTTATGAAGGTTGTGATGCTCTTAATGTGCCTTTTGATTTCATCCAAGATGATGTTATTCCTGAAGTTACTTCTGATGGAATGGCTGACTCTATGGACTCTACTAAAGATGTCACAAAGCCTGATTCTAGCTCTAACACTGCTCAGACAAAAACAATTGAAGAGCCTGTGATGTATAAGGATACAGGCATGACCAAAGAGAAATGGCTAGAGTTGGTGAAGAGTTGGAAGAAAGTATTACCTGCTTCATTGTCACCACCTGTTCTTAAGGAAAAGTATGTGAACAAAGAAAGGTGTGTTGGTAGGATTATAAGTTGGTTCTTTGATGAAGAAATTAATCTTTTTGCTTTGAAAAGATCTGATGGTGCACAATATTTGAAGCCAAGGATAAGGTACTTCAATACTTTGCCTATATGTGAGATGAACGGTCTAGTAACAAAGTCTTTAATCAATAGATCTAAGCATGGTATTGCTGATGCTATTGCAAACTCTAAGCGAACTTATTAAATTGTTCTTCGTTGGTCGACTCTCTCAGCACACTATTGCTTTTGTTGACCGATTCTCCGGGCTGACTATCAATTATTCTTGCTGATTCTCTTAGTAAATGCAAGTTTATGACTCACTTAGTGTGAGATGGCGACTCTCTTGAGACGACACTCTAAGTGAGATTTGTAACATTTCTGATTTTTAGTATTCATATTTCAATTCAATGTAATACAATTTCGAATTCAATACTCGTGCACTGCCTTGTTATTTTGCTTACCGTAAACTAAATGCAATGATTCAATACAAATTTACAAGTTTTTCTCGATTATATACACTTAAACGCTATACAAGTAACTATTTATTTCAAACTAATCAAACCTGAAAAAGTCAAGGATTAAAGTTGAAAATTTATCAAGAAACCCTAATTAGCACGGTCGTGCTTCATCCTGGCACGATCACGCCAAGTGCCTCGGCACGATCGCGCGACTGGCCCTGGAACGATCGCGCCCGGTGCCTAAGTGTCACACCCCGACCGATGGCGGAATCATCGAGGCGGACAATGTGATGATTGTTCAAAAGCACATGATAGCTAATGGTTGCATAATTCATTAATTAAGTTTAAAGACAACAAGATCCAAATACAATACATTCCAAATAACCTAGTTTAGTTCAAAAGATTGATTTATTTAACTAGGTCCATAGTTCTTAAGTGGAGAATCTTCGACAAGTAGTCACATATCCAAACCTGAAACATTATTTAAATCAAGTGTCAACTAAAAAGTTGGTGAGTACATAGGTTTAGTAATTCCTGTAAATAGTAGTTGTAAATCGTTTTGCAACTCATTGTTTATATTGTTAAACATAGTATGTATGATGTATCATTTATTTAATCACAATTCAAACCGAGTTTGACACGCTTGAACAGAGCACAACAGCTAAGTCCGGTATGTTTGAATATAGTTACCCACTATATCCGATATGTTTGAATATAACACGCGGTCATATCCGAGTATGCAGTAATAAACACCCTAACCGGGTGGGCTGGTCAGGCACAATAGATCTATCAATATTACAGTTGGTTGTCTTGTGTATAAATGTATGTACATCCAAAGAATAAGCATATAGTCTCATGTATAACACGTATAAGCAATGTGAGTAGCATGTATAATGTTTCACCCCAAAACTTATAAAAATGTAAAATAGGGGCTATGTAACTCACCTGGCTAGCGGATGTTTTTAATCCACAAGTGCGGGTGATAAGGATGTTGAAAACTAAGCACGATGAAATCCTATGTAGATAAATATGTATTATTGTATGTTTGTATATGTGCATTGGTATTTAAATGCGTATAGGTTTTATAATAATGTTCCTAAATATTTATTTGTATAAAATATGGTAGGAATATGATAATGGTTTTGTAAAACTTTAACTTAAAAAAAATATATATTGTTTAAATATTACATTTTTAAATAAGTATTTATTAGGTATTTATAAAAGTTTCTATTTATTTATTTATTATTAATATTATTATTATATATATTTTTAGTAAGTTGAAACTGTTTTAACAAATATAACATTTATTATTTTATAAAAATTTTTGTGGGTTAAATATGTTTAAAAGAATTTTAATGGTTCCCGGAATAAACGAACGAGTAAACCGATTTGTTTTAGTATTTATTGTATAAAAAGAATATTAAAACAAGTTAAAATAAATAAATAAAATGAAAACAGAAACAAAAAGTTTGGGCCGAAGGCCAACCGGGCTCGAACCCGCGACCTACAGCATAAACACACACACGCATAACCAGCCGGGCTACTGCCCATCGCTGGTTATATGTGTATCATTTAATTGATATACACAACCAAGAAATTGGTCGCTGGTCCTCGACAACCGGCAAGCCGTGTCCGAGGACACTTGGTTTGCCCGGTAACCCACGGGCGATGGTCGCGATTTCGATTGGTGTAGTTGGCCAGCTGATAACAGAAGGCAAGGGAAACAATTTGAGGCTCGAACCTGGTCGCGAAGGGTCTGGTCGGCAGAGGTTTGAAGTCCGAAAATGTCAAAGATGGAAATCGATCTTCCGGATGAAATTAGCCCTTAATATCTTGGTCACAGCTTCACTTAGGGACGACGAATGTGATGTCGTCTTCAATTTGAGGTGACAGTGGGTGGAGGAGGGTGGGCGAGCTCGTGCAGGTCTGTAAATGACCATTTGTAGTCGAGCTCGATCCTTATATTAAGACACGTAATTGAGTATGTCCAGACACGCGTCAGGACGAGACGAATCTGTCGAGACCTCTTGCAGGCGTGGAGGTTGACTGTCGGGGCTGTATTAGAGGCGTGGACTTTCGGCCATAGACACAATCAGGCTTTCCGTATGTTTAATCGACAAATTGGTCGAGGGCTTTTGTTCGCGTGGGGACGACGAGGTCAGGGACACCTTTGTCGGTTGTCGAGGTGCAGGGAACAGGTGTGTCGAGATGTCGCCGGAAAAACGCTTGGACCGCCGGACAAACGAAGGTGGTGACCGGAAACACGAACTGGGAGTTGGCAACTTTAGTCCCTGAAGTTTGATTTCATTTTAATTAGGTCCGTGCGATAATTACGGATGGGTCCCTGGGGTTTGGTTTGTCCAGCATTAGCCCCTCGACTGATTTCTGTTTTAAAACCCTTTAGTTTGATTAATTACAAAACGACCCCTAAACTTTTTATTTAATAAATTAATCTAATTTCTTTTAAATCAATTAAATTTTATATTATATTTTAAATGTTTTTTATAAACATATTTTATTATTATTATTATAAATGATTTTTATAAAAGTTATTTATCTCATTTAAATAGGTTATTTCATTGAATGTGCAACTTTTAATTCTAGATTTTTATATAGTATTTTATATAAATTTCTAAAATTCATAAAATTTTAATTAATTTAAATCCGTAAGATAAAATACCTATTTGTATAAAACTAAATAAAAACTTTTACATTTCATTTATATAGAGAATGATTACATGATAAATATACTACAAGTGCGAGAACGAAAAATCCGAAACGTCACAGTCTCTCAATGTTAGAGGAATTTCGCCCCGAAATTCAACTAGTGGAGGCTATGAAAAGAGATGCGGATACTTGGTCTTCATTTGGTCTTCACGTTCCCAAGTGAACTCGGGTCCACGTTTAGATTCCCAACGGACATTGACAATGGGGATGCGGCTACGCTTGAGTTTCTTGACTTCTCGGTCCATGATTTCCACGGGTTTCTCAACAAAGTGCATCCTCTCGTCAATGCGAACTTCATCAGGAGGGATGTGGAGATTCTCGTCGGCTAGACACTTTTTCAAATTAGATACATTGAAAGTCGGATGAACGTTGATGAGTTCTGAAGGAAGATCGAGTTTGTAGGCCACTTTTCCTATCCTTTCGAGTATCTTGAATGGACCCACATATCGAGGTGCAAGTTTTCCTTTCTTTCCAAATCGGACTACGCCCTTCCAAGGTGATACCTTTAGGAGAACCATATCTCCAATTTGAAATTCCAAGGGTTTTCGTCGTCTATCGGCATAGCTCTTTTGTCGACTCCTTGCTACTCGAATGTTGTCACGGATAAGAGAGATTTTATCGGTGGTTTCTTGGATAAGCTCGGGACCGGTGATTTGTGCTTCACCTATTTCGTTCCAACAAATCGGTGAACGACATTTTCGTCCATAAAGAGCTTCAAACGGTGCCATGTTAATGCTTGTGTGGTAGCTGTTGTTGTAGGAAAATTCAATCAGTGGTAGGTGAGAATCCCAATTGCCCCCAAAGTCAATGACACAAGCTCTAAGCATATCCTCAAGAGTTTGGATTGTTCGTTCGGTTTGTCCATCAGTTTGAGGATGGTAAGCCGGTCTTAGATCCAAACGAGTACCAAGTGCTGATTGTAATGATTGCCAAAATCGGGAAGTAAAACGCGAATCACGATCGGAGATGATGTTTAAAGGGATTCCGTGACGACTTACGATCTCATCAATGTAAATCCGAGCCAATTTCTCGACTCGATAGTCCTCACGAATGGGTAAGAAATGAGCAGACTTTGTAAGTCGGTCGATAATAACCCAGATACTATCGCGCCCACTAGAAGTGCGTGGGAGTTTGGTGATGAAATCCATGGCAAGGTTCTCCCACTTCCATACGGGTATTTCGGTTGTTCGAGGAGTCCGGAAGGCTTTTGGTGTTCGGCCTTCACTTTAGAACAAGTTAGTCATTTTGCTAAAAAGAGGGCAATATCATTTTTCAAGCCGGGCCACCAATAATGCTGACGGAGACCCATGTACATCTTATCAGCCCCGGGATGTACCGAATAACGAGTTTTGTGGGACTCGTTAATCAAAAATATACGAAGATCGTCACGATCGGGAACCCAGATACGGTCCAAGTAATACAATAGCCCGTTGGCTTTGGTTTCTAGCAAGAGTTCTACGCCACATGCCATCTCTTGGTACATGTTTCCCTCGGTAACCGAGGTGTGTTGTGCTTTGAGAATACGGGCTTGGATATCGTTATGGATATAAACACTATGAAGCATGATACGTTCCTTACGACTCAAGGCGTCGGCTACAACGTTTGCTTTGCCGGGGTGGTAGCGAATCTCGCAGTCGTAGTCGTTTAGGAGTTCGACCCATCGTCGTTGCCTCATATTAAGCTCTTTTTGATTGAAAATATGTTGGAGGCTTTTGTGGTCGGTGAAAACACGCATTTGGTGCCATATAAATAGTGTCTCCAAATTTTCAAGGCGAAAACGACGGCTCCAAGCTCGAGATCATGGGTCGTATAGTTCTTCTCATGGATTTTGAGTTGACGCGATGCGTATGCAATTACTTGGCCACGTTGCATTAGAACACAACCAAGACCTTGGTTGGATGCATCACAATAAACGACAAAGTCGTCATTACCACTAGGAAGGGTTAGAATAGGAGCATTGCAGAGCTTGTGTTTGAGAGTTTGAAAAGCTTCTTCTTGCTTGGGTCCCCACTCGTAAGATTTACCTTTATGAGTCAAGGCAGTGAGCGGGACCGCAATCTTGGAGAAATTTGAGATGAAGCGACAATAGTAACCCACTAGTCCAAGGAAGGAACGAATCTCGGTTGGAGTCTTAGGAGTACTCCAATTCTTTACCGCTTCGATTTTTGCCGGGTCCACATGAATTCCTTTATCGTTGACTATGTGTCCCAAAAATTGAACTTCCTTTAGCCAGAATTCACACTTGGAGAACTTGGCGTATAGTTGTTCTTTCTTCAAGAGTTCTAAAATCAAACAAAGTTGTTGTTCATGCTCCGCTTTCGTCTTAGAATAGATAAGAATGTCGTCAATGAAAACGATCACGAACTTGTTCAAATAAGGTTTGCATACACGGTTCATGAGGTCCATGAAGACCGCAAGTGCATTAGTCAAACCGAAGGGCATGACCATGAACTCGTAGTGACCATATCTAGTCCGAAAGGCAGTCTACGGAATGTCTTCATCGAGAACACGAAGTTGATGGTATCCGGAACGAAGGTCAATCTTGGAGAAACATGTTGATCCTTGAAGCTGATCGAAAAGATCGTCGATACAGGGTAAAGGATAACGGTTCTTAATTGTAAGCTTGTTGAGTTCACGATAATCGATGCACATTCGAAACGATCCATCCTTTTTCTTTACGAACAACACGGGAGCACCCCAAGGTGAATGGCTCGGGCGGATGAATCCTTTAGATGTGAGTTCTTGTAATTGACTTGCGATCTCTTGCATCTCGGAAGGTGCAAGACGATAGGGAGCTCTTGCCACGGGAGTTGCTCCGGGCACAAGGTCAATACGAAACTCTACTTGTCTAGGGGGAGGAAGACCAGGTAAATCCTCGGGGAATACCTCGGGAAAATCTCGGATGATTGGAATGTCTTGCAATTTCTTACCCTTGTCTTTTGTGTCAACTACGTGGGCTAAGAAGGCAACGTACTTTTTCCGCAAGTACTTTTGTGCCAATGTGCAAGACATGAGTTGAAGACCACGACACGGTTTTTCACCGAAAATAACTAACGTGTCACCCGAAGAGAGAGGTATACGAATGCACTTTTCGTAGCAAATAACCTCGGCATGATGCTTGGATAACCAGTCCATGCCAATTATAATATCGAAGCTTCCCAATTGCATTGGAAGGAGATCAACAGAGAATTCATGATTATTAAGCTCGAGATTGCAGTTGCGGATAACAGAGTTTATAGCAATAGATTTCCCGTTTGCTATCTCCACGGAATAAGGATTGTCAAGTTTCGTTCTTTGTTTAGCAAGTCGAGATTCAAAGGTAAGAGACACGAAACTCCTATCGGCACCGGTATCAAATAAAATGGATGCATAATGATTATTTACGAGAAACGTACCGTTTATCACGTCGTTGTTTGCTTGTGCCTCATTAGCGTTTATATTAAACGCTCGTCCTTGGGGACCACCTTGATGATGAAGTTTTGGGCATAGATCACGGAAATGGTTTGGATCACCACATTCGTAACATGCCCGGCCATTGGGAGGTGCCGGATAGACGGGACGGTTGGCTGGAGCAGCTTGATGGACGGGAGGACGGGTACGACAAGTAGTGACCACATGTCCATATCGCCCGCAGCTTGAGCACAATCGGCATGGTAGATTAGCAGGATGATGGTACTTGCAGGTCTGGCATTGGGGATTCGGGCCCTGATAAGTTTTCGGGTTTTGACCCAAAGGGGCCGCTTGAATAGCAGGCACAGCGGGAGTTACGGCTGCGAAGTTTCGACCCTTTCGTTTCTTGTTGCGGTTAGAAGACTCGGGTTTTACATCTTTGACGGCCGCAAGAGTAGACACAACCTTCTTGGAACCCTTTCTTGATAAGGTTCCGGCTTTGACATGGTTGTCGGATAGTGTAGCAGATAGACGGATAGCAGCTTCAAGAGTAGGAGGATTGCTTCCTAGCACAGCATCTTGAATTTGCATAGGCAGGCCGCCTATGTATTTTTCAATTCCCCGAGCGAGGGGAGTGATCATGTGAGGCACCAATAGACTTAGTTCTTGGAACCGGGTGGTGTAAGCCAGATTATCCCCGCTGTCTTGGACAAGATCCCAAAACTCAGCCTCGAGCTTCCTCATTTCATTCCGAGGGCAGAATTCATCAGTCATGGCCTTTTTCAGATCATCCCATGATAAGGATGTAGCAACCTCAGCACCACGAGTGCGTTTCTCACCGTTCCACCAGGTGAGGGCTCTCTTTTGGAGTACACTTGTGGCATAACGAACCCGAAGATTATCGGGACAGTCGCTGTTTAGGAATGTGCTTTCCATGCTCTCAAACCATTGAAGTAGGCCGGTAGCACCTTCAGTTCCGAAGAATTTAGTAGGATTGCACGAGTTAAAGTGCTTAAACGTGCAATGAGGCGGGTTGGTACCACCGTTCCCTTGGATGTTGTGAGACCCGTCACTGTTGTTGTTTGCTTGGGTCATTTGCCCTACTAGCTGGGCAAGGAAAGTAGCAAGATCCGGGTGGGAAGTGCTAGAGTTTGCACGTCGAGGAGGCATTCTAACACCATAAGAAAAGACAATGATATTTTAGATAAGACGGATAAATATGAGTTATAACGGGAAATAATGTAAGCAGAAATACGAGATTTATCATGACGCGTGCCAGTGCATGTGTATTTATTCTAAGTTGATAGGGGAAACTAAGTCATCTTTTTCGGGCAGGACATGATGTTATAGATCATTATTTGCATAATAGGAATTGTCGGGACTTGCATGCACTATAAATCGTTATTACGTGTGCACCCGAAATAATGATTTGCTTTGTATGTTCGTCTAGTTCTTCCTATTTTGCTATAATGTCCCCAAATTTTGAGTTTAAGTTCGGATCGTATCCTTGCGAATACATCGACGTATCAACGTTAAATAATTCCTCAAAACTTTCAAAGAGACATGCTTTAGCCTATAGGTAAACACTCACTTCAGGAATTCCCAGGAAAGCATACGGGTCCGTTTATTTGGATTTATACGAAATGCTTTCCTAGCCAGAAAACCCAATGTACAGGTGTCACCCTTCCAGATTGCACGTGTCCTTTACTGGTTTTAATAAATTAAGTCGTTGACGAGATTTTCAAGATTTTAATAGAATTGAGAGTTTATGTGTATAAAATGTGTAGGAATGTTGCAATTAATACGGATTAGGAAAGAGTATAGATAAAGATGGGTAGTGTATTTGTTTGCATAAGTTTGTTTGTCAAATATGTATGTAAAGTGTGTATCATGTATCAAAGTCTTGTATGTATGTGTATAAGTCTCATGTACCAAACTCGGGAAAATTCAAATAATACCTAACCACAAATAATTCACGTAGCAATTAATCATTTAGCACATAACACATAAAGGGAATCCTAGGGTTATAGTCTAGGTCATCGTGTCTAATAACCTAATTCTCTATAACCATGGCTCTGATACCAATCTGTCACACCCCGACCGATAGCGGAATCATCGAGGCGGACAATGTGATGATTGTTCAAAAGCACATGATAGCTAATGGTTGCATAATTCATTAATTAAGTTTAAAGACAACAAGATCCAAATACAATACATTCCAAATAACCTAGTTTAGTTCAAAACATTGATTTATTTAACTAGGTCCATAGTTCTTTTGTGGAGAATCTTCGGCAAGTAGTCACATATCCAAACCTGAAACATTATTTAAATCAAGTGTCAACTAAAAAGTTGGTGAGTACATAGGTTTAGTATTTCCTTTAAATAGTAGTTGTAAATCGTTTTGCAACTCATTGTTTATATTGTTAAACATAGTATGTATGATGTATCATTTATTTAATCACAATTCAAACCGAGTTTGACACGCTTGAACAGAGCACAACAGCTAAGTCCGGTATGTTTGAATATAGTTACCCACTATATCCGATATGTTTGAATATAACACGCGGTCATATCCGAGTATGCAGTAATAAACACCCTAACCGGGTGGGCTGGTCAGACACAATAGATCTATCAATATTACAGTTGGTTGTCTTGTGTATAAATGTATGTACATCCAAAGAATAAGCATATAGTCTCATGTATAACACGTATAAGCAATGTGAGTAGCATGTATAATGTTTCACCCCAAAACTTATAAAAATGTAAAATAGGGGCTATGTAACTCACCTGGCTAGCGGATGTTTTTAATCCACAAGTGCGGGTGATAAGGATGTTGAAAACTAAGCACGATGAAATCCTATGTAGATAAATATGTATTATTGTATGTTTGTATATGTGCATTGGTATTTAAATGCGTATAGGTTTTATAATAATGTTCCTAAATATTTATTTGTATAAAATATGGTAGGAATATGATAATGGTTTTGTAAAACTTTAACTTAAAAAAAATATATATATTGTTTAAATATTACATTTTTAAATAAGTATTTATTAGGTATTTATAAAAGTTTCTATTTATTTATTTATTATTAATATTATTATTATATATATTTTTAGTAAGTTGAAACTGTTTTAACAAATATAACATTTATTATTTTATAAAATTTTTTGTGGGTTAAATATGTTTAAAAGAATTTTAATGGTTCCCGGAATAAACGAACGAGTAAACCGATTTGTTTTAGTATTTATTGTATAAAAAGAATATTAAAACAAGTTAAAATAAATAAATAAAATAAATAAAATGAAAACAGAAACAAAAAGTTTGGGCCGAAGGCCAACCGGGCTCGAACCCGCGACCTACAGCATAAACACACACACGCATAACCAGTCGGGCTACTACCCATCGCTGGTTATGTGTGTATCATTTAATTGATATACACAACCAAGAAATTTGTCGATGGTCCTCGACAACCGGCAAGCCGTGTCCGAGGACACTTGGTTTGCCCGGTAACCCACGGGCGATAGTCGCGATTTCGATTGGTGTAGTTGGCCAGCTGATAACAGAAGGCAAGGGAAACAATTTGAGGCTCGAACCTGGTCGCAAAGGGTCTGGTCGGCAGAGGTTTGAAGTCCGAAAATGTCAAAGATGGAAATCGATCTTCCGGATGAAATTAGCCCTTAATATCTTGGTCACAGCTTCACTCAGGGACGGCGAATGTGATGTCGTCTTCAATTTGAGGTGAGAGTGGGTGGAGGAGGGTGGGCGAGCTCGTGCAGGTCTGTAAATGACCATTTGTAGTCGAGCTCGATCCTTATATTAAGACACGTAATTGAGTATGTCCAGACACTCGTCAGGACGAGACGAATCTGTCGAGACCTCTTGCAGGCGTGGAGGTTGACTGTCGGGGCTGTATTAGAGGCGTGGACTTTCGGCCATAGACTCAATCAGGCTTTCCGTATGTTTAATCGACAAATTGGTCGAGGGCTTTTGTTCGCGTGGGGACGACGAGGTCAGGGACACCTTTGTCGGCTGTCGAGGTGCAGGGAACAGGTGTGTCGAGATGTCGCCGGAAAAATGCTTGGACCGCCGGACAAACGAAGGTGGTGACCGGAAACACGAACTGGGAGTTGGCAACTTTAGTCCCTGAAGTTTGATTTCGTTTTAATTAGGTCCGTGCGATAATTACGGATGGGTCCCTGGGGTTTGGTTTGTCCAGCATTAGCCCCTCGACTGATTTCTGTTTTAAAACCCTTTAGTTTGATTAATTACAAAACGACCTCTAAACTTTTTATTTAATAAATTAATCTAATTTCTTTTAAATCAATTAAATTTTATATTATATTTTAAATGTTTTTTATAAACATATTTTATTATTATTATTATAAATGATTTTTATAAAAGTTATTTATCTCATTTAAATTGGTTATTTCATTGAATGTGCAACTTTTAATTCTAGATTTTTATATAGTATTTTATATAAATTTCTAAAATTCATAAAATTTTAATTAATTTAAACCCGTAAGATAAAATACCTATTTGTATAAAACTAAATAAAAACTCTTACATTTCATTTAAATAGAGAATGATTACATGATAAATATACTACAAGTGCGAGAACGAAAAATCCGAAACGTCACACTAAGCACGGTCGTGCCATATTTAAGCACGGTCGCGCCTGTGAAACAGCTGAAACGTAACTGCAACTTTAATTACCCGATCGTTCGAATCCGTAACATCCATCCGTTTCTTTTCCCTTAACAAACGTATTATCGCTTTCCAAATTATTCAAACGCCTCAGTTTCATATTACCAATCTCGAAATTTCTCTCTCAAAGCTTTTCAAGAAAACCAAGAAATTCTCTCCTGCAATCCGTATTCTCTCAAGCAAGATATTCGTGTCACTCGTCCCTCCCGAGAAGTTCTGGACTGACTGGATTGGCCAGAGTGCAACAAGGATCACCGGAACTCAATCTCGCCGTCGTCGGAATTTCCTCTCTACCAATATCCATCGATTCGCTACTGTTCAGGGTAACTTAAACCTTTAATTCATTCATTTCAGTATCAGTATCAAAAGCCCCTATTCAATTTGGGCTTCCATTATAGAAATCGATCTGAATCAGAACTCATGTTTTATAAAAAAATGATTTAATCGAATCCCTGCTTAAACACGATGTACATGCAATTAAGTTATATGAAAAGACTCGTAATAACCCATTAATCAAAAGCCCTAACAATTCCAGCGTTTAAAATACTAGAATTTGTCAATTCGCGTCTGATTTGGAAGAGACACGGTCGCGCTAATCATCTAGCGTGGTCGTGCCTCATGTAGCGCGGTCGTGTCGAATAGCGGCGCGGTCGTGTCCTCCTGTCCAGACCTAGTCATGCCCTTCGGGCCAGTCTCTGTTGTGTCTAAGAATCATAGACACGACCGTTCCGAGCCAAGGCACGGTCGTGCCTGTTGACTGGTCTAGTTTTGTGCCCTCTGTTGATCAACCCGGTCGCGCCCCGACTAGCACGGTCGCGCCCGTGGCTTGAGCACGATCGTGCCCTTCCGAGGCACGGTCGTGTGTGACTCAGAAATTTCAACAGAATTATAATTTTTATTTTTCAATCAATAAATGTTTCAAATTTTATAAAAAATATGTTTTCTGTATTTGAAGAGATAAATATTATTTATTTAAAAGTTTATTTAAAAATTTATAAAAATTAAATTTATATTTATCATACACTTAAATGATGTTTTAAATGATTAAGTTACAAGTTTATAAATAAATAAGATAATAATTATTTATTTAATATTTAAACAAAAAACATTTATTTATTTATACTTAATTACAATCAATATTTATATTATTTCATAAACTATAATCATTTATTTAATTATTGAATTACATTTAACACAAGCATTATTTTCATAATCAACAATTTTATAAAAATTCTATTTTATTATTTAAATTCCAAACTTTAATCAAATGTTCCAAAAATGGTTACTACAACTTTATATATTTCATTTAATACCTTTTATACACAAACTCAACCTTCAATATTAGACTTAAACTTTGTACACCGATTTGATACAACATATATTACTCTTTAGGTTAATTTGTGCACTCGATGATCTTTATTTGTCTATCTATTATCCTTGTCCGCTACACCTCCTTATCAAGTGAGTATTCACAACCCCCTTTTTACTCTTTTACACTTTTGGGGTGGAACATGAACTTTATACACATTACACATTTACATTTACACAAACAACACAAGTGCAAAATCCTATTTACATACATGTGTGCAAAATTTGAGCTTTGTGCCCGAGTGCTAGTTGTGCTAATCTTTGTGAAAACTATGTGCAATCATTAACTATACAAGCCGACGGTTTTCAATGATAGATCTATTGAGTCTGACAAACCCACCCAAGTGGAGGTGATTGATACCGACAACACAATTTGCATACTAGTTACAAAGGTTTGGTTGTACTTGATTACACAATAGCTGCTCCCCATAAATGCCTTATTTTATCATGTCTTGTAAAGGATTTGTTTTCAACTATATGCTATCTATATACAACTGTGTTATACTCACCAACTTTTTAGTTGACTTTATTTTATTCATGTTTCAGGCCCTAATATGTTAGAATGATTCAAGACGTGCTCAATATAGGATTTGGACTTAGCAATTTAAATCAAGAATTCTATGAGTTGTTTTACGTTTCTTTGTTTGAATTTGGTTTGTACTTGAATTATTTGTAATGCAAATTTGACTTTAATATATTTCAATTTAGTCAACCATGTGCTATGAACAGTCTTACATGTCCCGCCCCGATGATTCCGCCATCGGTCGGGGTGTGACAAGATTCCTTTGTTTGTCAAGGGGAGGAGCCGCTTGTCTAGTTTTCCCAACCGACTTTTTTGTGTCCAACCGACTCTCTCGAGCCGACTCTCTGTATTTTTCAATTTTTGTGTTTATCTCAATTCTCTATCTTTCAAGATGCCTGTTACATCCATTACCCAAGCTGATTTTGAAACCGGTTCCATGTCTAGACCTCCCAAGCTTTTTTCCACTAATGATTTCCCAAACTGGAAGAACCGCATGAAGGCGTACTTTTACATGACTGACTTTGGTCAGTGGATTTCGACTACTAATGGTCCTCACTGTCCAATGACCATCGGAGAGGACGATGTTCAAACTCAAACTGATCCAGCAGCGTATACTGAGAGTGATAAGATTATGATCTTAAGAGATTACAAAGCTTTTGGTGCTATAAACATGGCCATTCCGGCCGACATAATGAACATGTTTGATGAGTACAAGACCGCTCAAACTCTGTGGCAAGCATTGTGTGAATTTTATAAAGGCAATTCTGATTTAAAAAAGGGAAGTAGGATATGCTTCAAAATCAGTATGATACTTTTTGTAGTATCAAAGGGGAAGGCTTATCGAAGCACATTTCAAAGTTTATCGAAATCTCTAGCAAGCTGAAACAAGTCGGGGTTGTTATTAGAAACTATGATCTGATCAATAAGCTGTTAAATTCTTTGCCACAAGAATGGAGTACGCAATGGATGATGATCAAAAGACAGTATCTTAATGAAGCTTCAACTCTATCTGATGTGATCAACACTTTGAAATCATTTGAAATGGACATCGTGAAGCGTCAAATGAATAATTGGGCTATAGAAAGACCATGGCACCAACCAATGCAACTTTTATTGCTTTAGCCTCTTCAAGTAGTGACGCTAGCACATCTAGAGTTATCCCTGCTATGGTTTCATCTCCATCTACCAATCAGCAAAGCTCGTCAAGCAATGAATCTGAAGGCAATCAGAATAGTACCGCTGTTCCAAGCTCGTCAGGTGAACATATGACTTTGTTTGGTCTATTTTTCAACAAATATCAAGCACTCATTGCTGGAGAATTGAAAGCCAGGGTGAGTCATATTGAAGATGTTTTTCAAGTGACATGGATGAAGTTGACCTACAGTGGCAGATGGCCATGTTAACTTTGAGGGCTAAGAGATTTATGGATAGAACCAGAAAGAAGCGACTTGGTGGAAAGTCTGCAGGATTTGACAAGTCTAAACTGAGATGTTACAAATGTAAACAGCCCGAACACTTCAGAAGGTAAAGTCCCCATCCAATCGTCGACGCTCTACCTATTACTACTATTGTTGCAATCACTATTGGAAAAGAACTGACTGAGAAGGCCAAGGAACCGGTGAATGCATTTGTAGTTAATGACTTTGATTGGAGAAATGAGATTGAAGAAGCTCAAGTTGATTCTTGCAAGGCTCTCGTGGCCAACACTCCATCAACTCAGTTTGTGGTTCGCGGTTTGGAAGCAAGTCTTGTGGAAAAAGAGAAGAATGAGGTGCTCAGAAAGATCATTGTCAAAACTAACTCAATTGGACCTGCTACACTCTCCTGAGACAATTTGTTATTCAAGGAAATGAAAGTCATGTGATTGACACAGAAGAGAGCATGAAAGAAAATGCCAACACTAAGATTGAGAAAACGAAGATTGTGGATGAGGTGATCGTCTGTGATGAGAAAAAGGATGCCTGCTCTAGTTCCAGCTCAACGGATCGAGTTAACTCTCCAACGAGTACTGGTGTTGGAACTCAAGCTAATGGTGATGGAAGCTCAAATCAAGGATGCATTTGTAGAAAAACCATTGTTGAGCTGATTCCACCAAAGGTAAAATTTCTTCTATGTTCTTCTGATTGTATTGACATGATTGTTCACTATCGTACTTTGAACAAACTTATTATTCGTGAAAAGGATGATGCTCTTGGTATCCTTAATCAAATCAAGAAGAGCGAGGTCGCTCTCAAAGTGAGTTTGAATAAAGCTCATCAAGAAATCCAAACCCTAAAGGAATTTGTTTATAGAAAAGAATTTCTAATCACTGATTTAACTAAAAAATTAACTTTTTCAAGAAGCGAAACCGTTAAGCTGCAAATCATTATTGACAAATGGAATGTAAGTAAAAAGGCACACGATACCATGATCGATTGTCAACAAACACATGGTTTTGTGAAAAAGGGGGTTGGATACTTGCATTCAAATAATTTTGAAAGAAAGTTGTTTAACCCTCCTACCCATGGTCATTACAACCCTATTCCATCACCTCTTCCTAAAAACGATCTTGCAAATATATTTATGTCCACTACTAATGAAAATATTGCAGGTTTAAAAGGGCAGGATGATGATGTTAAGGATGATTGTGGTGCGGGATTAGGCCACTCAGAATGCAATAGGAAGTCCATTGAGTCGTCTTTCTTAAAATCCAAGAATAAATAATCATGTTTGTCAGATTATGTTGGTAGTAATATTGGTTCGTGTTCTAGTGTAGTTAATTCAGATTCTGATTGTAATAAACACAGTAGTAGTAATGATTTTAATTCGATGAATGCCTCTTGTTTTAATGATTCGGTTAATATTGTTTCAAGAAATCAGTTTGAAAGGTTTATGATAGAAGAAATTCCAGTCTTCACCCCAACATCGACAAGTCAAAGTGATAATCAGAGCAATTCTGACTATTTGTACACAAAAGACAGTGAAGAAAGTGAATGTGATTCTGAATACTCGGAAGAACCATCATCTGAATCAAAAAATCAATATGATTATGAATCAAAATCTGTAGATAAAAAGTTTGAAGTTAAAGTCAAAATTGACGATGAAGTCGAAAAAGAAACATTAACAAAGTATGCTGATAAAAGAAAGAATCATCACACCAAAGGAAGAATAAAAAAACCATTCAAAGTGCCATCTCAGCAGCAATCATTGTCATCATCTTACCTCCCTCCGCACAAAAGAAAATTATTTAACCATGTTAACTGTTTTTCTTGTGGGAAGAGAGGTTACACTGCTAGATAGTGTAATCATGAATATTATAACAATGATTGGGTCCGATTCCAAAGACCCAAAATGCATAATGGTGGTGGTAATTATAACAGAAACCAACAAGTTCAAAATCCATTTTATCACAAATTCAATCAGTTTTGTCAAAATGCTAATAACTTTCTAGGAGGCACAAATTAGTAGAGAACTAGATTTGATCGAGTTGGTAAAAGAACTGTACCGCCCAAGTTTAAAAAGACTTGGGTTCTGATTTCTTAATAAATTGTCTTGTAAGTGATGGGGATTTCCCATTAGGACTATTGATAATGTATGGAATGTTGATAGTGGGTGCTCTCGTCACATGACCAGGCTGAAAGATCTACTTACTGACTTCAGAATTATGGATAGGGGATACGTTGCCTTTGCGGGTAATGAAAAGGGAAGAAAGATTACCGGACAAAGGAATGAGTGCAACGGGACTCTCACCTTGGAGAAAGTCAGCCTTGTTCCACAACTTTGTTACAATCTGATGAGTGTATCACAAATTTGTGATAAATAGATGTCCATGCTGTTCAACAAAGCTGAATGTCTTTTCCTCAAACCACGACTCGTGGTCCCTGATGATTTGATTTTGTTTAGGACACCGCGAAAGAACAACACCTATGTGGTGGACATGAACGATCCAGAGACTAAATCATCTTTGGCTTGCCTGTTATCCAAGGCTTCTGATTCTGAATCACTGTTGTGGCATCGTCGAATTGGCCATGTAAATTTTAAAAATATTAGTCGTTTGGTCAAACAAGACCTTGTGAGAGGTTTGCCCTCCAAGGACTTTAATTTTTCAGAAAAATGCATGGCATGTGCTAAAGGCAAACAACACAAGAAGTCGCATAAGTCCAAAGCAGTGAATTCCATTTCTGTTCCTCTTCAATTACTTCATATGGACCTTTTTGGTCCTGTCAGTGTAAAGAGAATTTCTAAAAATTTGTATTGTTTGGTTGTGACAGATGATTTCTCAAGGTATTCTTGGGTTAACTTCTTAGCCACCAAAGATGAAACCGCTGACGTGCTGAAGAGTCATATTCTCAAAATCGAAAAGATCTACAAGCGTTCGGTTATTTCTATCAGAAGCGACAATGGCACTAAGTTTAAAAATCGTGTCTTGAATGAATTTTGCAAAAGCAAAGGAATCTCTCAACAATTTAGTGCTACCAGGACTCCACAACACAATGGAGTTGCTAAAAGAAAGAACCGAACATTAATCGAGGCTACGAGAACAATGCTGATAGGTTCAAAGCTTCAAATCATCATCTGGTCCGAAGTAGTTAACACTACTAATTATGTCCTGAATCGTACTCTTGTGGTCAAGGCTCACAACAAGACTGCTTATGAGCTGTTTCATAGAAGAAAGCCCCTGATTAAATTTGTACTCTATTGAACACTACTGAGAATCTTGAAAAGTTCAGAGCAGTAGGTGATGAATGTTTGTTCATCAGATATTCGTCATCTCAGAAAGCTTACCGGGTCTACAACAAGAGAACGAAGATCGTGCAGTAATCTTATTACGTTGATTGGAAAGAAGCTAAATCTACAAACACTAGAACTGGTCCCGACTGGTTCTATGATGTAGATATTATTTTCAACAACTTTATTCCTCCTGCACCAATCATCCCTGAACCATCTCCATCCACTGAACCATCATTCATTCCGTCCATCCAAGAAGAGGATGAATTTATGCCTTTCTCAACCAGAATTACACTAATTGTTGCTTATCATTTGTCTATCTCTATTAACAATACAATAACCTCTTCTCACTCTGAGGCTGCTGAAACTATTCCTGTTGATACTTCTGGTGATGCTACTTCTGATCAATCAGCTCCTGTAAACTCCAATACTGTTTCTCTTGATCAGAACTTGGCAAATGATCCCGCTGTCTCTGACAGTGATTCTGGTGATGAAGTTGAGCCTGTTATCATTCCTGATGAAAATTTAACAAACCTTCTAGATCATGTTGAAGTTCCTGATAGGCCGTCTTTCAAGACTTTATCAAATCACCCTTTCGAGAATGTGATTGGACCAATTACCGAGGGTGTTCGTACTAGGAGTTACTCAACTCCTTATAACATGACCCTTTGTGATTGTTTTCTCTCACAGGATGTTCCAAAGAATATTTCCATGGCCCTAAAGGATTCAAGATGGATTGATGCAATGTCGGAAGAACTGGCTCGTTTTAGGAAATTTAAAGTCTAGGATCTTGTTGATCTTCCGAAGAATAAGTACCCAATCGGTACTCGATGGATATTTCGGAACAAGACCGATGAAAGAAATGTGGTGATATAGAATAAAGCACGATTGGTTGTGCAGGGATTTGCCCAAAAGGAGGCATTGATTATGAGGAAGTATTTGCTCCCATGGCTCGTTTGGAGGCAATAAGGATTTTCCTGGCTTATGCATGTTTCAAGAATTTTATGGTCTTTCAAATGGACGTTAAAAGTGCATTCTTATATGAGAAGGTCAAGGGGGAAGTCTATGTATGCCAACCTCTGGGGTTTGAAGATCCAGATTACCCGAGTCGAGTCTACAAGTTGGACAAAGCTCTGTAAGGACTTCAACTTATCTTCTACATAATGGCTTCGAACGGGGGAAGATTGATATAACCTTATTCAAAAATAAGATCGGAAAAGAAATCATGCTAGTGTAAATTTATGTGGACGACATCATCTTCGGTTCAACCAATGAAAAGCTGTGTAGAGACTTTGAGGACATAATAATGTGTTGCAAAACACATGTCTTTAATCCTATTGTTTTGTGTGTTTTTAGTTAGTATTTTGTTTGTTTTCATTCATTTTTGGTTCGTTCTGAGTTCGAGGTGTGTTTGCTGGTGCTCGTGTGCTAAAGTAGAAGAATTAAAGTGTTAAAATCTGGAGAAATCGGGCACACGAGGATAGGCATGGAAAAGAAAAAAACAAAATCAAAATTTCTGGAAACTTAGCTCTTCGCAACACGCGAAGAGGAGGAGGCAAGTCTTCACGACACACGAAGACCATGAAAAAGGGCCCCGACTGTTTTGTTCTTCACGGCACGCAAAGAAGCCAGGTTCAAGGTTCGCGACACGCGAGTGTCTATAAAAATCCGGAAAACCCCTAATTTTCAATATTAAAAGATTTTGATTGCCATTATTTGAGGAGTTCGAATTCCAGCTGTCAGAGCAGAGTAGAAAGGCGATTTTGAGAGCAAATGAAGCACTTGGAGCCAAAGAATAGATCTTTCGTGATCGGGTTGGTTAGATATTACCCGTTTGGTTTATGATCTTCACTCTTTTGTATTCAATTAGTTTGTTTGACATTATGAATATGACTTTTACTTCTGGTTTGATGTTTTTGATCATGATTGTTGGCTAGACTATAGTAGTTGCCTAGGTTTATGATGAATATTTGTTAAAGTTCGGATTCTTATTGGTTTTTGGTATCTTATGATGGTTTGACATTATTGTAATCGATCTTGGTTCAATTGATATGGTGTATATGCATGCTTGATTCTAATTTAGTATTGATTTGTATTCCACATGTGTCTTGTTGAATGTCTTTCAGTTAAAGACGTATGTTTAGGTTGCTTGCTTTATGCTTGTGACTATTTAATGGTATTGCTAGGCGTAGTGATCCATAGGAATATTAGTTGGTAATTTATTAGATTGAGTGTTCCTCCTATCTCGATAGCTGAAAGATGAGAGGTAGTCGGTTAGTCTTCGGTGTTAGGCGTCTAGGTGTAGACTCTCTAAAAGGTGGTTTCCCCAAGGTTCTTAGAACCCTTGCTAGTCTGTGTCATGTTGATTGTTCTAAGATTACCTCTAGCATTCTTTAAATGCATTGTGATAGTGAGGCTGAAAGGTGATCTATCTTTAGGGTACTATAGTGTCGTTGGAGAGACTGAAAGGTAATCCGACTAGCTGGTGAGCTTTATACATTCCTTAGAGTCTCCTACTAGGCCACACCTGAAGATGGATCAAGGATCCTTTTGGTATTCTTAGAATGTCATATTTTAGAGCCCCAGTTCCATCATAGTTACCATAACCGAGAGAAGTCTGAGTTTTACAAATAGGATTCTTACCTAGGTAGTGCTTTCTCCATTCATGGTTTCATCCGAGTCTTCTGTCTGATTGTTAGTTCTCGTTTGGTTTTCTTAGTACTTTTGATTAGTATAGTTTTAGTTCATAGAATTCCCCCCCCCCCCAAACTAAATATTTCAGTTCTAGTCACAGTCTAGTATTAGTTATAGTCAATGTCTCGTGGGTTCGATATCCGAACTTCCGTTAGGCTATATTGTAATTAGTTTTCTGTCATTGTGGTCTAGTTTATAGGATTTTCTAGAGTATTACTAGAGTGTCCAGGTTAGGTTTACGTAGACTGTCTAGACGACATCAAGTTTTTGGCTTCGTTGTCGGGGACACTTGGCAATAGCAAAATTAGCTTCGATTAGTTCTTTATTTGGTTATTTGTTTTATTTTCCCTTTTTAGTTTAGTTTAGTTTGTATTTTATTTTAGGTCTTATTTGCGTGCTTTGTCTTGTTTGCTATTTGTGTGTCTAAATTTTTGGCTGAGTCTTTTCTGTGTTCAGTCATTCTTCTTTGGTTTTGTGCTCTTCCAGTTTATGCAACATACTCGTTCGCAAGGATCACCCCAATCTACAGCTTCTTTAGAGCCCAAGCGAGAGCTTCACGAGCACAGCCGCAGCCTTCATGAGTGTTTGAGAGTTTTGCATGAGAATCAGGTACGTATCCCTAGCCCTATTCCTATTGCTAACATGGGTGACGCTGACCCACCAGCTAGACGTAACGTGCACCAGAGAGCTTGTGATGGATTCATAGGGGCCTGATCTTCGATCACCAGCCCGGACATGCCCAACGCCAATAATTGGCAAATCCCTTCGCACGTTTGGAGTACCATCACTAACTCGGCTCAGTTCCACGGACTTGAGAACGAGGATGCACTAGGACATCTGTCCCGCTTCGCGCGTATTTGCGATACTTTTCGCATTAATGGTGGCACAGATGACGCAATTTATCTTCGTCTTTTCCCATTCACGCTCTCTAGTCGCGCAGCCGCTTGGTTGGATACCCTATCCAAAGATTCCATTACCACTTGGGCAGATGTGGAGGCCAAATTCCTAAAAAATTATTATCCACCTTATAAGGCCGCCCGTCTGAGGGACCATATTCACTCCTTTCGCATGGACCCTGACGAGCCGTACTATATGGCTTGGGAGCGGTTCAACACTCTACTGAGTAGAAGCCCACAGCATGGACTTTCTAATTGGGCACTTGTTGAGAAATTTTATAATGGCCTAACTTTTGAAAAGTAAGTGATGTTCAACACAGCTGCAGGTGGCCACATCATGGAGAAGAAGGAGCCTTAGGAGTGCGAAGAGATGTTCGAGAGCTTTGCTCTAGCCGAGCAACAGCAGCCATCTACTAGGACACCCGCCTCATCCACTAGAGGTGTTCATCAGGTCACAACTGATACTAGCGTGGCAGCTGCACTTGCGACTATAGCAAGGGAGATTAAGGAGCGGAAGTTAAGCGCTCAGAGGTGCGAGGTGTGTAGAGGAGGCCACGACACCAGAGACTGCCCTGTCAATTAACAGGAGCAGGTAGACTTCGTAAGCAACCAGAACTGAGGATTTAACAATGCCTATGAAAATTCATACAACTTGGGATGTAGAGTTGGCGGGAACCCACCTGGGTTTCAATCACACCAGAATCAGTTTGGTGGTGGAGATGCAGGTCCGAGTGCAGGTATAAGGAGACCCAATAGAGGTTGGATGCACATGATACTTTTTTGAGAAATCAGCACTCGGCATTCCTAGATTTACAGCGTACGGTAAGAGATATTGCAATGAATCTGAAGGACAAGCAAGGAGGCTCGTATTCAGGTTCTAATGCCGCAGTGATGACCGTGACGACTCGCAGTGTCAAAGGAGAGGAGAGAGAGAAGCCACCGGTGGAGGAAGAAGAACCGGTGGATGAAGAGTTAGAGATGGAGAAGCCTGCTGAGAAAGCAGAGGAGAAGAATACCCCAAAAGTTGACCTTAGCCGTGTTCCTTACCCAGCCCGTCTTTTGCCTCATAAGTATGCTAAGGAATACAGACACTTCCTAAATCTGTTCAAGCAACTTAAGGTCAATCTTCCAATTATCGAGGTCCTCCAGCATATGCCCAAATACGCTAAATTCTTAAAAGATCTGTTTTCTATCAAGAAGAAGATGGAAGAGGTCTTGAAAGTCACTCTAAGTGAGAGGTGTTCTGCGGTGGTCCAGAACAAGCTGCGGGAGAAATTGGCAGATCCGGGTCATTTCACGATCTCGTGTCTGTTTGGCGGTTTGACTATGAACCATGTGTTGGCTGATCTAGGTGCTAGCATCAATCTGATGCCATATTTGATATATAAGCAGCTAGACCTATGAGATCAGAAGCCGACGTGCATGAGCATATCCTTGGTTGACCGTTCGGTCAAGCATCTGTGGGGAATAGTGGAGAACTTATTGATGAAGGTAGATAGATTTGTTTTCCCCGTGGATTTCATGATTCTTGTGACACCTACCCAATTTTCAGGTTCATAGTCTGTACATTATTCATATACCTAATCAATCTTTGTGCATCCAATAATACTTAGTTAACATGAAACTAGGTCAACAAACTATGTCTACCATCTATTCTACACCAATTCCATGAAAACATGAGAGTTCAAGACTCTAATCTAGAAACTATGACATAAAATCACCTATATTAGGTCAAACTATGTCTAATCCTACATTAATTACTTAATTATGCACTAATCATAGTGTAATTAGCCTAATTAAGTCTAATCTCACACTAATTACCCTAATTATACCTTAATCTTGGTCTAATTAATCAAACTATGTCTAATTACTACACTAATCTCATTAAACTTGGTAATATTACCCAAACTATGTCCATCTATATTTTATAAGACTATATCATGTGTACATGATTTAGAAATCCTAATTCAATCAATTCCATGCCATATTTATATAAATACTTATATAAATCATTTCTATAAATCTTTCTTACATAATTATATAAGTACATCTCATCTATTTTATATAACACTTGTATATTTACACACACACTTATGAAAGACTAGAATTCTCATCACATTTATAAAACACCACCATTTTTATAAAAATCTACCATTCCATGAACTTTTGTACAAAACCCACCTACAAAAAACACCATCATTCCAATCACTTACAAAAATCACCTACACACTCCACCCCCATCCCCCATTTTCGGCCAAGAATCCCAAACACTCCACCTCCCATTCTTTTCTTACAACTCTATCTCAATGTAATCTAAAGAATCAATATTTTAATACACAAACCATGCTCTTGTTTCCCTATAAATACAAGACCAAATCCTCCCATTTTCACTTGCACCTTTCACAAACTCTCTCACTCTTTCTTTCCCTCTAAAATCTCGGCTCAAGGGAGGTGCAAGACCAACTCTCAAAGCCTTGAATCATTCAAGCTTGTAAGCATTCTTTCATTTAAAGTTTCTATCTTTCTTTCCTTCTTTCATTTATTCTAGATCATGATCTTTGATAACTAAAAGGTTTATGGGTTTTATGATACCATATACTTGTGATAACAAGTGGTAATCTATGACTAAGGTCAAACCATAAACACACCTTCAAAGATCAAAGAACTAGTCCATGTATTCATGTCTTTACTTTATATTCTTTTTTTTTCTAAAGCTTGGTCTTTGATAACTAAAAGGTTTATGGGTTTTATGATACCATATACTTGTGATAACAAGTGGTAATCTATGACTAAGGTCAAACCATAAACACACCTTCAAAGATCAAAGAACTAGTCCAAATACTTTATGTTTTTGCTTTACTTTTCTCTAGATCTTGATCTTGATAACAAAAAGGTTTATGGGTGTTATGATACCATCATACTTGTGTAAACAAGTGGTAATCTATGACTAGAGCCAAACCATAAACATACCTTCAACACTCAAGAACTAGTCCATTTAAATCCTTGTATTTACTTATTATGCACTTTATTTTTCATGTTCTTACACTATTAACAATACTTATGGACATAATATAGTTTGGGTAAACACCAAAATCAAGTCTTTTAAGTTATTATAACACAATATTTAAAAGGGTGGATGAGTTAAATAGGTTTAATATAGTCACATACAACTTAAACAAGAATAAACACCGTTTAAAAACCCGGTTTTTAACCCAAAAATATGATTTTAACTTCTCGACCTCTAAAAATTCCCATATTTTGGAAACAACTCCGACCTACTATAAAAAGGCTCCATATTAAATTTCATGATTTTTGGAGTTAGTTAGCTATATTAATAAAATAAATCTTACGGAAACAATGGTCGTTTTTATACTTAGACTTTTTATAAAATTCTCAAATTTTTACCAAGTGACCTACTGGTCATAAGTTACCAAGTGACCTACTGGTCATAAGGTTATTATAAAATAATAATCATAATTTTTGTACATAAATAGCTATCCTTTCAAAATTAGTCTATCTCAAATGATTTTTGGAAAAATACTAAACTATTTCAAATAAGTTTACAAAAATTCCAGTAAATTTCTAATATTTTATAAAGTCCATAAACCAAATTTCATAAGGATTGGAGATGGATAGCTATACTTTCAAAATTTTAACTTATTTTGAGCAATTACGACCGAAACGATTAATAAAAATATCTTTAAACACACATTATTGACTCGACCAACTTTTGGAACTCTTCTTGTAAATAAAATGAGTCCATGTGAGTCATCAAACTACTATTTTTATCAAGAATCATGACCATGGTATTTTTGTAAGATTAATCCATCGAAAAAACCGTCGTGAAACGACTAGTTTTTAAGAACAATATTCTTCAAGAATATTTGAGGGTTTAAAACCTTATAAAAACTTAAAACATATACTTTTATTATAAAGTATGAGTTTTGCTAAGTTTAACTATCAAAACGTTAAATCTATTATTAAAACGGCTTGTGAAATTTCAAGAATGAAACCTTTAAAAGAACTCTTTAAATATATGTGACATCTACTTATTTTCATCCATCCTATATTTCTAAAACCCTACTGAGAGTTTGACATTTTTTTTTTCTAAACCTCGTTACCATTACAAGTCAATCTTATATGTCTTGGCAATTGCCGCCGTAAATCTAAGCGTGTAAAATACAAGAAAACAAGAACTAACATTTATACAAAATGACACCTTAATCCAATATAAAGTCCATAAAACTCATAGAGTCCCACCATTGTAGGACCCGAGTAGGACGTACTTCGACCGCAAGAACGCAAATTCACCAACACTAGGTGAGTCTTCGTAGCCCCTTTTTCTCTTAAACTTTTGGGGGAAAAATATGCTCTATCTATTTTCACTATTTACTATATTGATTATTCGCTTGTCTATTTGACTATATAACTTGAGCTGAACTAGAATTATTATCACTTCTCAAGTCCCCTTTTTCAAGAAACGCAACTAGTTAACTTTACTAAGCCGACGGTTAAATATTGATAGATCTATCGGGGTGACGCCCCATTCATCCTTCTGACTGACGCGTTTAAAACAGCAGAAAACGTGGTGAATGTTTATTTCCGATTCTAGAAACAAGAATTAATGCTCCGTGATAAGGCATTAAGCAGGGGCGAACATACTAGGTCATCAGGTTTAGTTGCGGGCTCAATGTTTATAGTATCTTATTCTCATACACATTTAGTCAATATACCGTAACAACTATTCATTTTAAATTGTTGTTCAAATATCTATACTTCTACCTTATACTTAAACCTACGAACTCACCAGCTTTATAGCTGACCACTTTTAGCATATTTTTCAGGTAATCCATGAAGGAACTAGAAGTGCATGGCATACAAATACAAGGAAATTTTAGGAAAAACAATCTTTTGTTAGGATGGCTTTTGTTAGAAAATCTCAATTTGTATTTTGAAACTAAATGTCATGTAAACTATATATTTTGGAAATGATGAATGCATAGTAAGTTTCTCTTATTAAACAATGTGTTCTTGATTTTCATACAACTGTCATAACCCGTGTTTCCGCCTTAGACGGGGTGTGACAGAAGTTGGTATCAGAGCCATTGGTTATAGAGAATTAGGTTATTAGAAAACCTAGACTATAACTTTAAGCTCTAAACTATAGTGTGCATTGCATGTAGAACTTAGTACATATATATAATTCACACTCACATTTCTTCTTATATTTTAGACACCTCAACCATGACTATGTACGAGAACGGATTCCTACCGGCAGAAAGCAGCGATGAAGAACCCTTTGAGATCCCCGAGTCACCACCTAACATCCAAGAGATCTCTGACCCAAGGGGAAGCCATGTGTGGATGTCAGGCTATGAGCCGAGTAGTGATAACACTCACCCAGTGACCGGATACTCTGTTGAGCTATCTGACGATGCCTCTTCCCAAAAGAAGCCGATACCACCTACCATGAGGGACCGCAACCCGGAGACACCACGTCGAGGCACTAAGGCAATGGCCCGAAAAACTACCTGGCTAGGGAAAAGAGTGAAGTTCGAAGATTGCCGCGTAGTGTTTCCATCATCCCTCTGTGAGTCTGGAGAACCCTCACGTAGAGTTGAGGCGCCTGCAGACTACTTAGAGGAGTATCAGTTGTGGAAGGCTAGACAAGAAGAGGAGCGTCAGGAGTTGTCGGATCGGATAGCGACTGTTTGGGGCCGCGTGACGGAACATAACTACTCTATCTTAGGGATCATCGAGTCTACGGATCTGCTGGAGCTGGACAGGATGGCTGACAAGGATCAGCTCATGGCAGCACGAGAAGAAGCACAAGAGGCACGGGACCAGAACCGCAAATGGGGCACAATCGTGACGCTGATGGTGTTCGTTTCCCTGATTCTTCATTACCTCACTTAAAGGAGGTGATCTTTGACTAGCCACTACTACTCTATCTAGAACTATGTACTAGACGATAAGCATATATGCTCTCGTCTATAATAGGACCCTCTGTATTTCAAGAATTATGTATTTCAAGAATTATGTACTATGTATTTCAAGAATTATGCACTATGTATTTCAAGAATCATGTACTATGTATTTCAAGAATTAAGCACTATGTATTTCAAGAATCAGGTATGAACTATGAAACTTCAAGGACTACGTGTTGTATTTTTATGATTACATGTTATGATAACTAATGTTATAGCATATTTATAATTGCCTATAATACTTGCGTATTAATGTGAATCTAGAAAATGCCTCCAAGACGAGAAACACGCAACACCACCGATAACAACAACGAGAACCCTACCGTGGCACAAATCTTTGCCCAACAACTTAATGACGCGCTACCCAACATAGTTACTCAAGTCAGCAATGCCATATGCAATGGAAATACTTCCAACGGAACTGATAGCGAAAGGAGCCATCGAAACGAGGGAGAAGGAGGTACTGGAAACGGAGCTAGAAGGGGATGTTCCTACAAAGCCTTTAGTGCCTGTAAGCCAAAAGAGTTCCATGGACATGTGGAATACTTAAATGGATTGAAAAGATGGAATCAGTCATCAACATCAGTGAATGCGCTGACAACCAGAAAGTGAAGTACGCTGTTTGTTCTCTCTATGGCAAAGCTCTAACATGGTGGAATACCCAAGTTCAAGCAAGGGGTACTGAAGCAATTGGACAAATGTCTTGGGTGGAATTGAAAGCTTTACTGCTAGAAGAATACTGTCCTAAGAACGAGATGCAGCGATTGGAGTCTGAATTCTGGAACTTAACCATGGAAGGTGCCGAACATCAAGCATACACTAACAGATTCCATGAATTAACTTGCCTAGTACCACACATGGTACCCACTGAAGAAAAGAAGATTGACCGCTATATCTGGGGCCTTGCTCCTCAGATACGTGGGATGGTTACCTCAAATGAACCAACCACTTTGAAGGCTGCAATTCTTCTAGCTGGCTAATTGACTGATGAGATGGTGAGATCTGGAGTTCTGGTGAAGAAAGGTTCCTCTAGGAAGAGAGAGTGGGCTGAGAAGAAGTTCAGTGCTGACAAAAAGCCCAAAACTGCCAAAGCTTTTGTGGCGATTGTTCCTGAAAGAAGGACTTACACTGTACCTTTGCCCAAGTGCAACAAGTGTCCCCTACACCACAATGGAGCTTGTACTCAATGCACCAAGTGCAAAAGGTTTGGTCATCTCGCTAATGTCTGCAAATTCACCGGTACCAGGGCATGCTACGAATGTGGCAGCACAAATCACATGAGGAACACCTGCCCCAAGCTTGCACAAAAACAGGGAAATGCTGGGAATCGAGCTCAAGGACGAGCATTTGTGTTAGCAGCTAATGAGGCCCGACAAGACCCGAACGTCGTAACGGGTACGTTTCTTGTTAACCACCAATATGCATCTATTTTGTTCGACACGGGGGCTGATAAGTCTTTTGTATCCACTGATTTTTCACCATTACTCGAACTACCTACTAGTAACTTACAAAGTACCTATACCATAGAATTAGCTAACGGTAAACTCCTCGAAGCTAAGAATATAATCCAGGGTTGTACCCTAACTCTTGAGAACCGCCCATTCGTTTTAGACTTACTCCCTATCGAACTCGGAAGTTTTGATATCGTTATCGGTATGGATTGGCTCTCACATCACCAAGCCGAAATAGTGTGTTACCAGAAAACTATTCGGATTCCGTTACCAAATGGCGAGACGCTCTAAGTCGCAAGGAAAGAGTGAAACCTATCCGAGTACGGACACTAGGGATGATAGTTCAAACCAGCTTAAAGGCACAAATCCTTGAAGCACAACAAGAAATCGTACAAATGGGTGATCTAAAGAACGAACTACTTTGGGGTGCCGAGAAACACTTGGAATCAAAGTCCGATAAAATTCTTTACTTTAAGGATAGAATGTGGATTCCACAATCTGATGAGCTAAGAAAATTAATACTGGATGAAGCTTATAAGTCCAAATACTCAATTCACCCAGGAGCCGACAAGATGTATAAAGATCTCAAAGAGTTCTATTGGTGCCCAGGTATGAAGAAAGACATTGCTGTGTATGTTAACAAATGTCTAACCTGCCTAAAAGTCAAGGCTGAACACCAAAAACCATCTGGATTGCTAACTCAACCAGAGATTCCCCAATGGA
The DNA here is from genome assembly GCA_023525975.1 of Smallanthus sonchifolius. Lineage (NCBI taxonomy): Eukaryota > Viridiplantae > Streptophyta > Magnoliopsida > Asterales > Asteraceae > Smallanthus > Smallanthus sonchifolius. The sequence continues at coordinate 33,103,008 of CM042025.1, forward strand.
AGTGGGAGCAAATATCTATGGACTTCATAACAAAACTGCCAAGAACATCCAGTGGTCACGATTCCATCTGGGTCATTGTAGATAGACTAACCAAATCAGCTCATTTCCTAGCTATCCGTGAAGATTACAAAATGGAGAAACTAGCCAAGTTATATATCAATGAAGTGGTGACAAGACATGGAGTGCCTATCTCCATTATCTCTGATAGAGATGGACGATTGACTTCAAGATTCTGGCAGTCATTACAAAAATCACTCGGAACTAGACTCGATCTAAGCACAGCATATCATCCCCAAACCGACGGGCAAAGCGAAAGAACAATTCAGACTCTAGAAGATATGCTTCGGGCTTGCGTGGTAGACTTTGGTGGAAGCTGGGACTCCCACCTACCCTTAATTGAATTTTCATATAACAATAGTTACCACACAAGTATCAAGTGTGCACCTTTTGAAGCTCTTTATGGAAGAAAGTGCCGATCTCCTATCTGCTGGACCGAAATTGGCGACAGTCAGATAACAGGACCAGAGGTTATACAGGAGACTACTGACAAGGTCGCCCTCATAAAAGAAAGAATTAAAGCTGCCAGAGATCGCCAGAAAAGCTATGCTGACAATCGTCGAAAGCCTCTAGAATTTAACGTAGGTGACAAGGTCATGTTGAAAGTATCACCATGGAAAGGAGTGTTCCGATTTGGTAAAAAGGGCAAGCTTGCACCGCGTTATATCGGACCCTTCGAAATCATTAATAGGATTGGCCCTGTGGCCTACAAACTTAAACTGCCACAAGGACTCAACGGTGTACATAATACATTCCATGTATCGAACCTCAAGAAATGCTTAGCAGATGAGTCCTTGCACATTCCTTTGGATGAAGTTCAGATTGATGACAAGTTACGTTTCATCGAAGAACCAATGGAGATTATGGATCGAGAAGTAAAGACGCTCAAACGAAGCCGAATTTCGATAGTCAAGGTAAGATGGAACTCCAAACAAGGTCCAGAATATACATGGGAACAAGAGGACAATATGAAGCTCAAATACCCGCACTTGTTCAAAGACGAATCAGTCAAAGAAAGTACCAGTTGAATTTCGGGCCGAAATTCTCTTAACTGGGGGAGACTGTGACACCTACCCAATTTTCAGGTTCATAGTATGTACATTATTCATATACCTAATCAATCTTTGTGCATCCAATAATACTTAGTTAACATGAAACTAGGTCAACAAACTATGTCTACCATCTATTCTACACCAATTCCATGAAAACATGAGAGTTCAAGACTCTAATCTAGAAACTATGACATAAAATCACCTATATTAGGTCAAACTATGTATAATCCTACATTAATTACTTAATTATGCACTAATCATAGTGTAATTAGCCTAATTAAGTCTAATCTCACACTAATTACCCTAATTATACCTTAATCTTGGTCTAATTAATCAAACTATGTCTAATTACTACACTAATCTCATTAAACTTGGTAATATTACCCAAACTATGTCCATCTATATTTTATAAGACTATATCATGTGTACATGATTTAGAAATCCTAATTCAATCAATTCCATGCCATATTTATATAAATACTTATATAAATCATTTCTATAAATCTTTCTTACATAATTATATAAATACATCTCATCTATTTTATATAACACTTGTATATTTACACACACACTTATGAAAGACTAGAATTCTCATCACATTTATAAAACACCACCATTTTTATAAAAATCTACCATTCCATGAACTTTTGTACAAAACCCACCTACAAAAAATACCATCATTCCAATCACTTACAAAAATCACCTACACACTCCACCCACATCCCCCATTTTCGGCCAAGAATCCCAAACACTCCACCTCCCATTCTTTTCTTACAACTCTATCTCAATGTAATCTAAAGAATCAATATTTTAATACACAAACCATGCTCTTGTTTCCCTATAAATACAAGACCAAATCCTCCCATTTTCACTTGCACCTTTCACAAACTCTCTCACTCTTTCTTTCCCTCTAAAATCTCGGCTCAAGGGAGGTGCAAGACCAACTCTCAAAGCCTTGAATCATTCAAGCTTGTAAGCATTCTTTCATCTAAAGTTTCTATCTTTCTTTCCTTCTTTCATTTATTCTAGATCTTGATCTTTGATAACTAAAAGGTTTATGGGTTTTATGATACCATATACTTGTGATAACAAGTGGTAATCTATGACTAAGGTCAAACCATAAACACACCTTCAAAGATCAAAGAACTAGTCCATGTATTCATGTCTTTACTTTATATTCTTTTTTTTTCTAGAGCTTGGTCTTTGATAACTAAAAGGTTTATGGGTTTTATGATACCATATACTTGTGATAACAAGTGGTAATCTATGACTAAGGTCAAACCATAAACACACCTTCAAAGATCAAAGAACTAGTCCAAATACTTTATGTTTTTGTTTTACTTTTCTCTAGATCTTGATCTTGATAACAAAAAGGTTTATGGGTGTTATGATACCATCATACTTGTGTAAAAAAGTGGTAATCTATGACTAGAGCCAAACCATAAACATACCTTCAACACTCAAGAACTAGTCCATTTAAATCCTTGTATTTACTTATTATGCACTTTATTTTTCATGTTCTTACACTATTAACAATACTTATGGACATAATATAGTTTGGGTAAACACCAAAATCAAGTCTTTTAAGTTATTATAACACAATATTTAAAAGGGTGGATGAGTTAAATAGGTTTAATATAGTCACATACAACTTAAACAAGAATAAACACCGTTTAAAAACCCGGTTTTTAACCCAAAAATATGATTTTAACTTCTCGACCTCTAAAAATTCCCATATTTTGGAAAAAACTCCGACCTACTATAAAAAGGCTCCATATTAAATTTCATGATTTTTGGAGTTAGTTAGCTATATTAATAAAATAAATCTTACGGAAACAAAGGTCGTTTTTATACTTAGACTTTTTATAAAATTCTCAAATTTTTACCAAGTGACCTAATGGTCATAAGCTTATTATAAAATAATAATCATAATTTTTGGACATAAATAGCTATCCTTTCAAAATTAGTCTATCTCAAATGATTTTTGGAAAAATACTAAACTATTTCAAATAAGTTTACAAAAATTCCAGTAAATTTCTAATATTTTATCAAGTCCATAAACCAAATTTTATAAGGATTGGAGATGGATAGCTATACTTTCAAAATTTTAACTTATTTTGAGCAATTACGACCGAAACGATTAATAAAAATATCTTTAAACACACATTATTGACTCGACCAACTTTTGGAACTCTTCTTGTAAATAAAATGAGTCCATGTGAGTCATCAAACTACTATTTTTATCAAGAATCATGACCATGGTATTTTTGTAAGATTAATCCATCGAAAAACCGTCGTGAAACGACTAGTTTTTAAGAATAATATTCTTCAAGAATATTTGAGGGTTTAAAACCTTATAAAAACTTAAAACATATACTTTTATTATAAAGTATGAGTTTTGCTAAGTTTAACCATCAAAACGTTAAATCTATTATTAAAACGGTTTGTGAAATTTCAAGAATGAAACCTTTAAAAGAACTCTTTAAATATATGTGACATCTACTTATTTTCATCCATCCTATATTTCTAAAACCCTACTGAGAGTTTGACATTTTTTTTTTCTAAACCTCGTTACCATTACAAGTCAATCTTATATGTCTTGGCAATTGCCGCCGTAAATCTAAGCGTGTAAAATACAAGAAAACAAGAACTAACATTTATACAAAATGACACCTTAATCCAATATAAAGTCCATAAAACTCATAGAGTCCCACCATTGTAGGACCCGAGTAGGACGTACTTCGACCGCAAGAACGCAAATTCACCAACACTAGGTTAGTCTTCGTAGCCCCTTTTTCTCTTAAACTTTTGGGGGAAAAATATGCTCTATCTATTTTCACTATTTACTATATTGATTATTCGCTTGTCTATTTGACTATATAACTTGAGCTGAACTAGAATTATTATCACTTCTCAAGTCCCCTTTTTCAAGAAACGCAACTGGTTAACTTTACTAAGCCGACGGTTAAATATTGATAGATCTATCGGGGTGACGCCCCATTCATCCTTCTGACTGACGCGTTTAAAACAGCAGAAAACGTGGTGAATGTTTATTTCCGATTCTAGAAACAAGAATTAATGCTCCGTGATAAGGCATTAAGCAGGGGCGAACATACTAGGTCATCAGGTTTAGTTGCGGGCTCAATGTTTATAGTATCTTATTCTCATACACATTTAGTCAATATACCGTAACAACTATTCATTTGAAATTGTTGTTCAAATATCTATACTTCTACCTTATACTTAAACCTACGAACTCACCAGCTTTATAGCTGACCACTTTTAGCATATTTTTCAGGTAATCCATGAAGGAACTAGAAGTGCATGGCATACAAATACAAGGAGATTTTAGGAAAAACAATCTTTTGTTAGGATGGCTTTTGTTAGAAAATCTCAATTTGTATTTTGAAACTAAATGTCATGTAAACTATATATTTTGGAAATGATGAATGCGTAGTAAGTTTCTCTTATTAAACAATGTGTTCTTGATTTTCATACAATTGTCATAACCCGTGTTTCCGCCTTAGACGGGGTGTGACAATTCTCGACATGGAGGTCGATGGCATAGTCCCACTCATCCTAGGACACCCTTTTCTGCGTACCGCCAAGGCATTGATTGATGTCTTTGACGGAAAGCTTACACTTCGTGTAGGGGATAAGAGAGTTACCTTTGATGCTATGAAGTCCGTGAAGGGGGCCAGTGAGCAAGGAAAGTATGTTTGTTTGATTGATACCATAATGGATGACCATCGGGATTCTGGTTTAAGAGAGTGGAGTTGGAGATACCTCGAGTGAGCCAGTTGAGAGTGATATTGGAGAGCCCACGCCTGATGTAGGAGAGTGGTCGGATTGGGTGTTGGATTTAGAGGAGTTTCTGAATTCACCGGATGAAGATGGTGATGATACACCTAGTGATCTATAGGAGATGATGGCAGAACTAGAGGAGATGATATGGAAAATCCCGAGTGTGGAGATGGTTGAAAGAGTAGAGGATCCAAAGTATCTGTGGGATAACATAGAGGCCACACCCTTAGTGATACCCCTTCCTTAGCCATTGCCCATTAATGTTGCTCATAATGTAGGGTGATACACTGACTCAATCCCTAAGTATAGACCCCCACGTAAGAAGATGAGAGGGTTAATACATGAACACGATTTGAGGATAGTGCAAGGCCTAAGTGTGGAGATATTTAGGGGAGAAAGGTTGCTTGGATATATGGTGCAAGTTAGTTTTGGACCTGGTAGGTTTAAATGGTAATGGACAGATCTGAGAGAGAGTATTAATACATGTGTGGAGGTGATTGATAGTTGTGTGCTAGGGAGATTTGGTGTGCCGCGCATGGTGAAGGAGGTGCCTAGAAGGATTAAGGAGAAACCACCTGATTAGGTTTGTTTGGTTCTCGGGTTAGTACCCGAATGTAGAGTTTGTATAAGTCTTTTGTTTCTATTTTTGTGCTATTTGTGGTGTGTTTGGTTTACGTGTTCCTATTTTATTTTGACTCTTGCCTAGTCAGTAAAATCTTTTGATCCTTTATTAAGTCTGTACTTTGAGTCAGTTTGATGTTGTTTGGGTTTGCTTGTGCTGAATCTTGCAGGTATAGATCACACCGCTCGTACTCAATCTTCATTCGGGCGGGATCGATTTAGAGTTTATTATTGTGTAAATAGCAGCCCTACAGAGTGTGTCTACAACCACAAAAGAAATGCTATACGGTTGTACGAGGGTGAAGTGGAAGAGCAAAGCTGACAAAGAAGATTGCTACATTACCAGCTAAGTCTTTTCCAATTTAATTTGTGTATATTTTATTTTCTTGTGTTTTGAGTCTTTATTTTTATTTTCCGTCGTTTCTCGGTTCACATTGGGGACAATGTCCATTTCAAGTGTGGGGATGGGAGACTACGTCTATTTTAGGATTAGTTAGTTTGTTTTACTTTGACAAAAAAAATAAAATAAAATAATTTCAAAAAAATATGTCCTTTGAATTACAAGTTTTGCAAACAAATGGAAGATGATAGGTAGAACTGGAAATCTTCTTGTTGTGTTTAAATGAGAAAAAAATAATAGAAAACGCATGTAATTTGTGATATTTTGGTAGACCCAACTGACTATGAAAAGCTTAAACATCTTGAGAGTGTTAAATAGTTTAGATAAATGATTAAATCAGGATATCTTATGGGTTCTCATCTTAAGGGAAATGCTAAAGCTGAAACTGTTAATATAGGGTGATAGGTACCACATTAAATTTAAAAATTTATATGTTTTTTAAATTATTTGGCATACCGCTTTCTTTTTATGAAAATATATCCAAGAGTTGGTGGCACACGCATTCCATAATTCCACTTACATGAGCTTAATTAATTCGAAAATCTAAGATTCGCCTATGTGTCACACGTCGGGTTCCAGCCTGATTGATACATCACTGGGTTAGATTCTTAAGTACTTCATTGCTAGAATTGCAGCCTATGTGCCACGTGTCGAGTGGCAGCTTGGTTGAAGTACCACTAGGTAAGGTTCATTCATATTGTTAATAAATGCTCATATCATTCATACCATTCATCCATAATCCATCATCATCAATTCTTGAAACATATAAATTATTAAGTTTATAGTGGTAGGATAATCTACATGGTTAAACCTGGGCCTTGACATACTTTGAGGTGGGATTAAGCTGATATGTAGCTATTTTAGTGTGAGACCCATAGATAGATTGATAACTTGGTAATATGGCTTTAAAACACAATTGGGGGCTTGATAAGTTGGTGGTTGGGTTTAGTCGGATAGAAATACCGAAAATTGCATTTAAAGCGTGATTATATTTGAACTAATGAATTAATGTGATTGTTAAAACTAGTTTTACAGTTATGATTCCATTGCATATTCTTTTTCGAGGACGAAAAAAGGTTAAGTGTGCGAATGTTTGATGTGTTGCAAAACACATGTCTTTAATCCTATTTTTTGTGGGTTGTTGTTAGTATTTTGTTTGTTTTCATTCATTTTTTGTTCGTTCTTAGTTCGTGGTGTGTTTGCAGGTGCTCATGTGCTAAAGTAGCAGAATTAAAGTGTTAAAACCTGAAGAAATTGGGCACACGAGGATAGGGATGGAAAAGAAAAAAGAAAAACAAAAAATTATGGAAAGTTAGCTCTTCGCGACACGCGAAAAGGAGGAGGCAAGTTTTCGCATCACGCGGAGACCATGAAAAAGGTCCCTGACTGTTTTGTTCTTCGCGGCACATGAAGAAGCCGGTTTCAAGGTTCGCGACACGCGAAAGTCGAAAAAATCCGGAAAAACCCTAATTTTGAATATTAAATGATTTTGATTGCCATTATTTGAGGATTTCGAATTCCAACCATCAGAGCATAGCAGAGAGGCGATTTTGAGAGCAAAGGAAGCAGTTGGAGCCAAAGAATGGATCTTTCGTGATCGGGTTGGTTAGATATTACTCGTTCGGTTTATGATCTTCACTCTAAATGGATCTTTTGTATTAAATTAGTTTGTTTGACATCATGATTATGACTTTTACTTCTGGTGAGATGGTTTTCATCATGATTGTTGGCTAGACTATAGTAGCTGCCTAGGTTTATGATGAATATTTGTTAAAGTTCGGATTTTTTTTGGTTTTTGGTATCTTATGATGGTTAGACATTATTGTAATCGATCTTGGTTCAATTGATATGATGTGTATGCATGCTTGATTCTGGTTTAGTATTGATTTGTATTCCTCATGTGTCTTGTTGAATGTCTTTCAGTTATAGACGCATGCTTAGGTTGCTTGCTTTATGTTTATGATTGTTTAATGGTATTGATATACGTAGTGATTCATAGGAATATTAGTTGGTAATTCATTAGATTGAGTGTTCCTCCTATCTCGGTAGCTAAAAGGTGAGAGGCAGTCGGTTAGTCTTCGGTGTTAGGCGTCTAGGTGTAGATTCTCTGAAAGGAGGTTCCCCCTAGGTTCTTATCACCATTGCTAGTCCGTGTCGTGTTGATTGTTCTGAGATTACCCCTTGCATTCTTTGAATGTATTGAGATAGTGAGACTGAAAGGTGATCTATCTTTAGGGTACTGTAGTGTCGTTGGAAAGACTGAAAGGTAATCCGACTAGCTAGTGAGCTTTAAACATTCCTTAGAGTCTCCTACTAGGTCACACCTGGATATTGATCAGGGATCATTTAGGTATTCTGAGAGTGTCATATTTTAGAACCCCAGTTCCATCATAGTTACCATAACCTAGAGAAGTCTGAGTTTTACAAACAGGATTCTTACCTAGGTAGTGCTTTCTCCATTCCTGATTTGTTAGTTATCGTCTGGTTTTTTAGTACTTTTAATTAGTATATTTTTAGTTCATAGAATTCCCCCCAAACCAAATATTTCAGTTCTAGTCGGAGTCTAGTTTTAGTTATAGTCAGTGTCTCATGGGTTCGATATCCGGACTTCCGTTAGGCTATATTGCAATTGATAGGTACACTTGCATGTCATTGTGGGCTAGTTTATAGGATTTCTATAGTATTACTAGAGTGTCTAGGTTAGGTTTTCGTTTAATTTTCGTAGACCTTATGGACGACATCACATAATGAAGGCCAAATTTGAAATGAGCAAAATGGGCGAGCTCACATTCTTTCGGGGATTGGAAGTGAAATAGTCAAATGACGGAACTCTGAGTCATCAAGCCAAGTATGTTAAAGATATGCTCAAAAAGTTTCAGATGGTCGATTCTAAGGCACCGTCAACACCTTTTGTTGTTCAAACTCCTCTTTCTTTTGATCCAGAAGGAAAACCAGTTGATAGGCACCATTACAGTTCAATGATAGGCTCTCTGCTATATCTCACTACTAGTCGTCCGGATATTATGTTCGTTGTTTGCTATTGCGCCCATTATCAAACTAATCCCAAGGAATCCATGAAATCACTGTAAAAGAATCTTTCGCTACCTGAAAGGCACTCCCAAGTTAGGGCTTTGATTTGGTCGCCTACTCTGATAGTAATCATGGAGGATGTCAACTTGAAAAAAGTCTGTGTCAGGGGGTTGTTAGTATTTGGGAGACTGTTTGATGTCCTAGCAATGCAAGAAACAAACTTACGTCTTCATCTCTTTTGCAGAAGCTGAGTATATTGCTGCTTCCAGTTGCTGCTCTCAAATCTATGGATTCAACATCAAACAATGGATTATGGTATCAACTTGAACCAGACACCGATGTTCATTGATAATGAAGCATGTGTGAAAATAGTCAAGAACCCGATCTATCATTCCAAAACAAAGCACATCGACGTTCGGGTTCATGCCATTCGTGATGCTTATGAAAAGGAATACATTCAAGTCCTTCCGGTGAATACAAATGATCAAAAGGCCGACATATTCACGAAGGCATTCGATAAGTCTAAATTTCTTGATCTCATTCAGAAATTAGGATTGTTGAACTTTGAGTGACATCTTCTATCCCTCTTGCATAGTGTATATATCATTTTTCATATTTTTTTTCAAAACTCCAAAAATATTCTTTTTGACCGAAATGATTTGATGATCGAGCTGCAAAAATATTTTTTTTCTATTAGAAAATTCCATTTACAGAAGGTTGTCCATAAATAAAATTTTCGGGGGAAAAATTGTGAATAGTAAACAAAAGAAAATAAATGAAAAAGATAAGTGTTGTTTTGCATGACTGATATTATGGGAAATGATAGTTGAACTGATATGACTTGATCACTGTTTGAATAGGATCAAAAGGAAGAAGCAATTATACTAAAGGACATGTTTGTAGGCTCAGCATTCAAACTAATAGACTGCAACTCAGTGACAAAGATAATTACTGTTGAAAAGTGTATACCCATCTTGTCCAGGTCTGCACATAACCATAGTCCCATCACAAAGGGGTTGCGAGTTACTATTATATATATCTATTCAAATGAAAAGGAAAAACAACAAAAAGACACGCAATGGCGTGCATTAGCTCAATAAAACACATGCTATGACGTGCAAATCCAAGCAAAAGACACCAATGACATGAATCCTAGTACTGAATTTATCAATCTTGAGGAAAAGACACGCAATATCAATGTCGTGCATTAGGAACAAAAAATCAAAAGATACACAATGTTAGTGTATACATGTATATAATATATATTTCTTTTAGGTTCATGTGATTGTGAAGGGATTTTCTTGACAAAAACATGGCATGTAAGTCCGACGTGCAAGTAAGTCCAACCTTATTTCATAATCAGGGCGTGTAAGTCCATCGTGCTATGTCCCTGAATCAAAATTTTAAAGATTCTCTAAAATGTTCACAGACCCGTGCTAGTTATGCTCATTTAGCTATCTTGGGATTTTCGTTGATCAACTTCTCTGATTACGCGTTGGCATAGACATGAAGCTCTCATCATCGCACTCAAAAGACCATGAGGATGGGTAGGTTATACCTGACAAGTGTGGGAACATTATTGTCACACCCCGACCTATGGCGGAATCATCGGGGCGGGACACGTAGACTGTTCATAAGCACAAGATTGACTAAATTGAAATATATTAATCGTCAAATTTCATTACAACCATTCAAACAAAACCAAATCCAAGACAGTAACATAATTTCAAAGCATAGACTTCTTTATTAAAATTATCTAAGTCCAAAGCCTAAATGTAGCACATCTTGATCACACTCACACATTAGTACCTGAAACATGAATAAAATAAAGTCAACTAAAAAGTTGGTGAGTATAACACAGGTTTGTATATAGATAGCATATAGTTGTAAAACAAATCCTTACATAACATGATAAATAAGGCATTTATGAGGAGCAGCTATTGTGTAACCAAGTACAATCAAACCTTTGTAACTAGAATGCAAAATTGTGTTGTCGGTATCAATCACCCCAATCTGGGTGGGTTTGTCAGACTCAATAGATCTATCATTGAAAACCGTCGGCTTGAATAGTTAATGATTGCACATAAGTGTTCACAAAAGTTAGCACACATAGCACTCGGGCATAAAGCTCAAATTTACACACATAAATGTAAATAGGATTTGCACTTGTGTTGTTTGTGTAAATGTAAACATGTAATTTGAGTAGTGTTCATGTTTCACCCCAAAAATGTAAAAGAGTAAAAGGTATGTATACTCACTTGGTTTGGAGGCGTAGCTAACAAAGATACTAGATAGAATAAGGATCCTTGAAATGCACAAGTTAACCAAGTGTGTAATGCGTATTGTATCAATAGTGTGCACAAAAGTTTAAGTTTAAAGTTGAATTTGAATTTGTGTATAAGGCCATTGATTTGTACTTAAAAGTATTGAATAAAATATAAGGTTTTGAAATAAACATTTTTTAAGCATTTTGTTTAAGGTTTGAGTTTGAATAATTAATTAAGTAAATTAAATAATTATCGTTTGTGAAAATATTGTAAGTGTTAAATGTAATTAAGTGTAAATAAAAAAATGTCTTTGTTTAAATATAAAGTAAATAAATAATCATAATCTTATTTATTTATTCATAAAATGTAACTTAACCATTTAAATACTTTTTAAATGAAAGGTTTAGCAATAATTGTAAATTAAATTTTTATAAACTTTAAATAAATAATTTTCTATTTATTCCAAGATTAAATATTTGATATTTCTAAATAGAATTAAATGCATTTTTATAAAAATCAACTATTTTTATTTTGTAATTTAATCAGAAATATTTATTGTTTGAAAAATATATAAAATTATAATTCTGCCAAAAATTTAACTCACACACGACCGTGTCTAGGAAGGGCACGATCGTGCTCGAACCACGGGCGCGACCATGCTAGTCAAGGCGCGACCGTGTTGATCAAACAGAGGGATTAACTAACAAAATCATTAGGCACGACCGTGCCTTGGCCAGGCACGATCGTGTCTATGATTCTAAGACACGACTGAGATTAGCCAAAGGGCATGATTGGGTCTGGACAGGAGGACACGACCGCGCTGGTAGTCGGCACGACCGCGCTGGTAGTCGGCACGACCGCGTCTCATGAGGCACGACCGCGCTAGAAGATTAGCGCGATCGCGTCTGTTCCAAATCAGGAACGAATTGACTAAATCCTATAATAACAGGGTTGGAAATCATTGGGCTTTCACCCATTAGATTATTTCGAGACTATTATGTTACTTTAATTGTATTAAAAACATGTCCAGAGTCGAGTTTGATTACGTTATTTTGAAAAGGAACTTAGGATCGGTTCGAGATGATTTCCTTAATGAAAGCCCAAATTAATATGGGGCTTTTGATCCGTGAACTGAAACGAACGAGTATGGAGTTTCAATTACCTGGGAGGACGATAGAAAAGAGTTCCGGCGGCGATGCGGATAGCTTCCGACGTCTTCTGCTGCAATCCCGGCTAAACCAGAGAGTCCAGCAGTTTTAGTGAGGATTGAGTAGCGTGAATCTGCTGCTTGGTTGCGATAATTCAGACCGAAAGAAAGAATTTGTGTTTTCTTCAAATGTCTAAGCGATTTTTGAGATTGATTGAATTAATCCGAGATGTTTCGTGTAATTGAAAGGTTTATTGCATTCGTTAATGAGAATGAAGTGTAGGACGGTTACGGAGCTCAACGATCGGGCGATTAAAATGGTATTTACGTTTCAACTGTTATTAGGCGCGACCGTGCCTAAACGCGGCGCGACCGTGCCAAGGCATCAGGTGCGACCATTCCAAAGCAAGGCGCGCGACCGTGCTATAGCACTTGGCGTGACCGTGCTAGAACTAGGCGCGACCGTGCCTATTAGGGTTTCTTGTTAATTTTCAACATCAAACCTTGTAACTTTAGTCTTTGACATATTTGTATGAGTATGAACTTTTGTAGTGTTTAATAGGTTATACTCGTGTAAAATTTGTGGATTTGCATTGGAATATAGTATTTAATTGATGGTACGAAAAGAAACAAAACAGTGCACTAGAATTGAGTTTGAAATGCATTATATTGAATTGAAAATAAGGATACTAAAAATCAGAAATGTTACATTCTCCCCATGTTGAGGGAATTTCGTCCCGAAATTTAGCTAGAGGAAGCTACGGCATCAGTGAAAAGATGGGGGTACTTGAGTTTCATTTGGTCCTCTCGTTCCCAAGTAAACTCAGGACCACGCTTAGACTCCCAGCGAACCTTGACAATAGGAATACGGCTTCGCTTAAGCTGCTTGATTTCACGATCCATGATTTCTACCGGTCTCTCAACAAAGTGAATCGTTTCGTCAATGTGCACGTCGTCAAGAAGTATGTGAAGATTTTCATCAGCAAGGCATTTCTTCAGATTAGACACATGAAATGTAGGATGCACGTTACCAAGTGATGGAGGTAACTCGAGTTTGTAAGCCACTTTCCCAATCCTTTCAAGGATCTTGAATGGGCCCACGTAGCGAGGTGATAATTTGCCTTTCTTTCCAAAGCGGATCACACCCTTCCACGGAGACACCTTTAGAAGAACAAGGTCACCGACTTGGAATTCCAAGGGTTTTCGTCGTTTGTCGGCATAACTCTTTTGCCGACTTCTCGCTATTCGAATGTTGTCACGGATTTGAATAATCTTGTCGGATGTTTCTTGAATTAGCTCGGGACCGGTGATTTGTGCTTCACCAATCTCGTTCCAACAGATAGGAGAACGACACTTGCAACCATAGAGAGCTTCAAATTGAGCCATGTTGATACTTGTGTGGTAGCTATTGTTGTAAGAGAACTCGATGAGGGGTAAATGTGAATCCCAATTGCCACCAAAATCAATTACACAAGCTCTAATCATGTCTTCAAGAGTTTGGATTGTTCGCTCGGTTTGACCATCAGTTTGGGGATGGTAAGCCGTGCTTAAATCCAATCGTGTACCAAGAGCAGATTGAAGAGATTGCCAAAAACGAGAAGTGAACCGGGCATCTCGATCGGATATTATGTTCAAGGGGACACCATGACGGCTCGCAATTTCATCGATGTAAATTCGGGCTAGTTTCTCAACCCGATAGTCTTCACGAATAGGCAAGAAATGAGCAGATTTGGTGAGACGGTCAATGATCACCCAAATGCTATCATAACCACTCGAGGTGCGAGGGAGTTTGGTAATAAAATCCATGGCTAAGTTCTCCCATTTCCACACGGGAATTTCCGGTTGTTCAAGTAATCCGGAAGGACGTTGGTGTTCGGCTTTGACTTTGGAACACGTTAGACATTTGGCAATATAGAGAGCGATGTCTTTCTTCATACCGGGCCACCAATATTGTTGGCGAAGATCTTGGTACATTTTATCCGCACCAGGATGAATAGAATAACGAGTCTTGTGAGCCTCGTTCATAAGAAATGTACGGAGATCATCGCGATCGGGAACCCAAATACGGTTCAAGTAATAAAGTAAGCCATTGGGTTTTGATTCAAGTTAAGTTCAACACCACACGACATTTCCTCATACATGTTACCCTCGGTGACTGAGACGTGTTGAGCTTCTAAGATACGATTTTGAATGTTGGTTTGAATTCGGACACATTGAAGCATGACATGGTCCTTTCGACTCAAAGCGTCGGCTACAACATTTGCTTTGCCGGGATGGTAACGAATCTCGCAGTCATAGTCGTTAAGGAGTTCAACCCAACGTCGTTGTCTCATATTGAGTTCCTTTTGGTTGAAGATGTGTTGGAGACTTTTGTGGTCGGTGAACACCACGCACTTTGTGCCATAGAGGTAATGTCTCCAAATCTTCAATGCGAATACGACCGCACCCAACTCGAGATCGTGCGTCGTATAATTCTTCTCGTGAATCTTGAGTTTTCTTGATGCGTAAGCGATTACTTTGCCTCGTTGCATGAGAACACAGCCGAGACCTTGGTTGGAAGCATCACAATAGACAACTAGATCATCATTCCTATCAGGGAGAGTCAAGATAGGAGCATTGCACAACTTTTGCTTGAGAGTTTGGAAAGCTTCTTCTTGCTTTGGTCCCCATTCATAAGTTTTACCCGTGTGGGTTAAAGCGGTAAGAGGGACAGCAATCTTAGAGAAGTTAGAAATGAATCGACTATAATATCCCGCAAGACCAAGAAATGAACGAACTTCGGTGGGAGTCTTAGGGGCATTCCAATTCTTAACCGTTTCGATCTTAGCAGGGTCAACATGAATACCCTTTTCGTTGACGATGTGACCAAGAAATTGAACTTCCTTTAGCCAAAATTCACATTTAGAGAATTTTGCATATAGTTGTTCCTTCCTCAAGAGATCCAAAACCAGTCTAAGATGTTGCTCATGGTTGGCTTTAGTCTTGGAGTAGATTAAAATGTCATCGATGAAAACGATTACAAACTTATCAAGGTACGGTTTGTACACACGATTCATGAGGTCCATGAAAACTACGGGTGCATTGGTTAGTCCAAAAGGCATAACCATGAACTCATAATGACCATACCTTGTTCGGAAGGCAGTCTTTGGAATATCGTCTTCTTGCACACGGAGTTGATGATAACCGGATCGAAGATCAGTCTTCGAGAAGCAAGTAGAGCCTTGAAGTTGATCAAATAGGTCATCGATTCTAGGCAAAGGGTAACGGTTCTTGATGGTAAGTTTGTTGAGTTCGCGGTAGTCAATACACATGCGGAATGATCCATCTTTCTTTTTGACGAACAAGACGGGGTCACCCCACGGTGAATGACTTGGACGAATGAATCCCTTGTCGAAGAGCTCTTGAAGTTGACTTGCAAGTTCTTTCATTTCAGAAGGTGCAAGACGGTAAAGAGCTCTAGCCACGGGGTTAGCTCCGGGCACAAGATCAATGCGAAATTCTACTTGACGAACGGGTGGAAGACCGGATAAATCTTCGGGAAAATCCCAAATGATGGGAATGTCTTGTATACTCTTCTCTTTGACATCCTTTTGAACAATATGAGCTAAGAAGGCTATGTACTTCTTTCGTAAGTACTTTTGAGCGGTAGTGCATGACATTAATTTAAGTCCTTTACAAGGCTTTTCACCAAAGACTCTTAAGGTTTCTCCCGATGGTAGAGGTATTCGGATGCACTTCTCGAAACAGATGACTTCGGCATGATGACTTGATAGCCAATCCATGCCTATGATGATATCAAAACTTCCTAGTGGCATTGGAACAAGGTTGATTGGGAATGCATTATCGTTAAGTTCTAAGGAGCAGTCATAGATAACGGAGTCAATTGTAAGGGAGTCACCATTTGCTATTTCGACGGTAAAGGTTTTCTCTAATTGGGATCGTGTCTTTGCAAGTAAAGGCTCAAAATTAAGTGACACAAAACTTTTATCGGCACCGGTATCAAATAAAATGGAGGCATATTGACTATTTACAAGGAACGTACCATTGACCACATCATTGTTGGTTTGAGCTTCATTGGCGTTTATGTTGAAAGCACGCCCATGAGCTCCACCTTGTCTAGCATTGACCAACCTCAGGCATTGATCACGAAAATGGTTCGGGTTGCCACATTCATAACATGCACGCCCATTTGCAATAGTGGGAGCACCTTGATTAGTCACTTGGGTGTTGTTTTGGTTTGGTGGGTTGACTTAGCCCGCAAGAGCTTTGGCCCTACAAACATTGACTGTATGGCCATATCTCCCACAATGAGTACAAAGGCGACATGGGATGCTTTGGGGATGATGATAGTTGTAGGTGGCACAAAGTGGGTAGATTCCAACATATGGCTTTTTGGCCGGTGCTTGAACCATAGGTGCAACTTGGTTAACCGGAATAGCAGGAGTGACCACAGCAAAATTTCTAGTCTTTCTCTTTCTATTATTGCGAGAGAGTTCAGATGTGGCTTCTTTGATGTGGGTAGGAGGGGTTATGGTGTCGGAAACTTTCTTGGTGCCCTTTTTAGTAAGAGTCCCCGCCTTCACATGATTATCGGTTAAGGTAGCGGACAAACGGATCGCATCCTCAAGTGTTGCAGGATTTCTTCCTAGGACAGTATCTTGAATTTGCCTAGGTAGTCCCCCAATATACTTTTCAATGCAGCGGGACAAAGGAGTGACCATGTGGGGCACGAGAAGACTTAACTCGTGAAACCGAGTTATATATGCCAAATTTTCACCACTATCTTGGGCAAGATCCCAAAATTCGGCTTTGAGTTTCTTTATTTCATTTCGAGGACAGAATTCCTCAGTCATTAGCCTTTTAACCTCATCCCAAGGTAAGGCCATCGCTACATCCACACCTCTATTTCTTTTCTCCCCATTCCACCACGTGAGTGCCCTTTTTTGTAAGACACTTGTGGCATGACGAAGACAAAGGTTGTCGGGACAGTCACTATTGAGAAAGGTATTCTCAATACTTTCGAACCATTGAAGAAGTCCCGTAGCTCCTTCGGTACCATAAAACTTGAGGGGATTGCATGAGTTGAAGTGTTTGAAGGTGCATTGAGATGGGTTGGCACCACCATTTCCACCATTACCACCATGGTTACCATTGGCGGCACCATTAGCTTGAGTGAGTTGAGTTACGAGTTGCGTAAGGATGGTAGCAATGTCGGTGTTGGTGTTGGCCACGGGAGCACGACGAGGAGGCATTCTACAGATTTTCACAAGACAAGAAAATATGTAAGAACTTATGAGAATTGCTTGGATTAAAAAGGACAAGATAATGAAATAAAATAGTTAATCTTGGTTTGGATTGTACTCAAATAGTGATATAATCACTTGAATACTATGACACATTAAGGTTAATCAAACTCATATAATTTTCAAGAAGACATGCTTTAGCCTATAAGTAAACACTCATCTCGGGAATTCCCAGGAAAGCATACGGGTCCCTCGGTTGATTGAGATTTATGCGAAATGCTTTACTAGATAGAAAACCCAGAATACATGTGTCACCCTTCCAGATTGCACGTGTCCTCAAATAGTTAACGAAGTTTAAAAACCTTAATGGGGAAATAAAGAAATTTTATAGATTTAGCTTCATGAAGTTTCCACATGCTAAGAAAGATATAGATAGAGAATGAGGTAAGATTATTATGAGGTTTTAGGATATGGGGAGGGAAAATTATTTATTTAATTATTATTTAAGGATATTTTAATAAGTCATGAATTTTTTTTTTTTTTAATAAGTAACGCATCAAAAATAAAATAACAAATAATCATAAAGAACATATAACACATAGAATGTAACACATAACATGTAGCACATAATCATATAAACATGAAGCATGGCATAAGTGGGTGTCCTAAAGTTATAGTCTAGGTCAAGAGTGTCTAATAACCTCGTTCCCTATAACCAAGGCTCTGATACCAATCTGTCACACCCCGACCGATGGCGGAATCATCGGGGCGGGACATGTAGACTGTTCATAAGCACAAGATTGACTAAATTGAAATATATTAATCGTCAAATTTCATTACAACCATTCAAACAAACCAAATCCAAGACAGTAACATAATTTCAAAACATAGACTTCTTTATTAAAATTATCTAAGTCCAAAGCCTAAATGTAGCACATCTTGATCACACTCACACATTAGTACCTGAAACATGAATAAAATAAAGTCAACTAAAAATTTGGTGAGTATAACACAGGTTTGTATATATATAGCATATAGTTGTAAAACAAATCATTACATAACATGATAATTAAGGCATTTATGGGGAGCAGCTATTGTGTAACCAAGTACAATCAAACCTTTATAACTAGCATGCAAAATTGTGTTGTCAGTATCAATCACCCCAATCTGGGTGGGTTTGTCAGACTCAATAGAACTATCATTGAAAACCGTCGGCTTGAATAGTTAATGATTGCACATAAGTGTTCACAAAAGTTAGCACACATAGCACTCGGGCATAAAGCTCAAATTTGCACACATGAATGTAAATAGGATTTGCACTTGTGTTGTTTGTGTAAATGTAAACATGTAATTTGAGTAGTGTTCATGTTTCACCCCAAAAATGTAAAAGAGTAAAAGGGGCTATATATACTCACTTGGTTTGGAGGCGTAGCTAACAAAGATACTAGATAGAATAAGGATCCTTGAAATGCACAAGTTAACCTAGTGTGTAATGCGTATTGTATCAATAGTGTGCACAAAAGTTTAAGTTTAAAGTTGAATTTGAATTTGTGTATAAGACCATTGATTTGTACTTAAAAGTATTGAATAAAATATAAGGTTTTGAAATAAACATTTTTGAAGCATTTTGTTTAAGGTTTGAGTTTGAATAATTAATTAAGTAAATTAAATAATTATCGTTTGTGGAAATATTGTAAGTGTTAAATGTAATTAAGTGTAAATAAAAAAATGTCTTTGTTTAAATATAAAGTAAATAAATAATCATTATCTTATTTATTTATTTATAAAATGTAACTTAACCATTTAAATACTTTTTAAATGAAAGGTTTAGCAATAATTGTAAATTAAATTTTTATAAACTTTAAATAAATAATTTTCTATTTATTCCAAGATTAAATATTTGATCTTTCTAAATAGAATTAAATGCATTTTTATAAAAATCAACTATTTTTATTTTGTAATTTAATCAGAAATATTTATTGTTTGAAAAATATATAAAATTATAATTCTGCCAAAAATTTAACTCACACACGACCGTGTCTAGGAAGGGCACGATCGTGCTCGAACCACGGGCGCGACCATGCTAGTCAGGGTGCGACCGTGTTGATTAAACAGAGGGCTTAACTAACTAAATCATTAGGCACGACCGTGCCTTGGCCAGGCACGAACGTGTCTATGATTCTAAGACACGTCTGAGATTAGCCAAAGGGCATGATTGGGTCTAGAAAGGAGGACACGACCGCGCTGGTAGTCGGCACGACCGCGCTAGATGATTAGCGCGATCGCGTCTGTTCCAAATCAGGAACGAATTGACTAAATCCTATAATAACAGGGTTGGAAATCATTGGGCTTTCACCCATTAGATTATTTCGAGACTATTATGTTACTTTAATTGTATTAAAAACTTGTCCAGAGTCGGGTTTGATTACGTTATTTTGAAAAGAAACTTAGGATCGGTTCGAGATGATTTCCATAATGAAAGCCCAAATTAATATGGGGCTTTTGATCCGTGAACTGAAACGAACTAGTATGGAGTTTCAATTACCTGGGAGGACGATGTATGGATAGCGTTCAATAGAAAAGAGTTCCGGCGGCGATGCGGATGGCTTCCGGCGTCTTCTGCTGCAATCCCGGCTAAACCAGAAAGTCCAGCAGTTTTAGTGAGGATTGAGTAGCGTGAATCTGCTGCTTGGTTGCGATAATTCAGACCGAAAGAAAGTTGTGTTTTCTTCAAATGTCTAAGAGATTTTTGAGATTGATTGAATTAATCCGAGATGTTTCGTGTAATTGAAAGGTTTATTGCATTCGTTAATGAGAATAAAGTGTAGGACGGTTACGGAGCTCAACGATCGGGCGATTAAAACGGTATTTACGTTTCAACTGTTATTAGGCGCGACCGTGCCAAGGCACCGGGCACGACCGTTCCGAAGCAAGGCGCGCGACCGTGCCAGAACTAGGCGCGACCGTGCCTATTAGGGTTTCTTGTTAATTTTCAACATCAGACCTTGTAACTTTAGTCTTTGACATATTTGTATGAGTATGAACTTTTGTAATGTTTAATAGGTTATACTCGTGTAAAATTTGTGAATTTGCATTGGAATATAGTATTTAATTGATGGTACGAAAAGAAACAAAACAGTGCACTAGAACTGAGTTTGAAATGCATTATATTGAATTGAAAATACGGATACTGAAAATTAGAAATGTTACAACTATATTCATCCTAATTCTACCAAAACATGATAAATGCTCGCTAGTTGAATGTTGAAAGAATGGTGCGTGGGTTTAAGAGGACAAACCTACCAACAGTCGTTCGTAGGCCGTGGTCATCCGAAAGCAATAAGAATAGGTTGAGTGACAAGTTATGTCGGTATGATTCCACATGATCAGGTTTGCATGTTCTGTATGTTAATTTTAAAAGTTTTGCCTTGCTTAGTCTCATATTTTGTATCTCAGTGTCCTCAAAAGGCATATTTGGTACGTATATATCCTTGTATATAGTTTTACGGGTCTTTAAATTCAAAATCTAGCTCGAAAATCGATCTGTTTGGGTCAAAAGTTCAAATTTTTGTGTTTTGCCCTAGCCAACTCGGGCCGACTGTTGAGAGTCGGCCCCGCAAAACATTTTGTATATAAATGTTTTAAAAAGGGGGAAGCTTCATTCAATCCCAAGTTTTATTCCCCTTCTCAAGTGATTGTCTCTCTCAGTCCAAGAACCTTTCTTCTCTTTGTTTTTAGCTCGTTTGTGTGGTGTTTACTTGATTTATAGGTAACATCTTTACTCACATTGTATTCGTGATGGTATTTGTGCTAGTAACAGGTTCTGGATTGGCTTCCATCGATATGCAATGGAGTTTTAGGGTTTTTCGACTGTTTGTATTCTTGAACCGACTGTCGCCAGGAAGAAGATGATACGAGTCAGACTTATGTATCGATTCTTTGTATGATTAGCGGACAGTCGACCGTCAATTCTTTGAACGCAAGTTCATGTCGTGCCTAGCTCTCAAGAGTCACCTAGGGTCCGATCTTTAGACAATGTTCACGAGCCACTGTGTAGGATCGTGAAATTACAAGATGGTTACATTCTTAGTTGAAATTGGCGGAAACAATAACAACTACACAGATGTAATCGAACAGACAGAAAGAATACTGATAAGAACACTGTTGTATTAAGCTTTGAGAATAAACGATTACAAGTGAAAACTCTAATTCCGAAAAAGCACACTTACAATGAAGTGTTTACACAGTATTTATACTAACTTAGAATCAAGACAGACCCTTGATTCTAAGGATCAGATCGAACACAGACCGTTGATCTTTTATACAAAAACTAACAATACACGTTAAAGCTAAACTAGCTAACTTTATTGAAGCGTCTTCTTTATACATCATTTCTAGCATGTCTGGAGAAGAGCATTGCTTAGTTTCATTGGTTGTGCCATTGAGGTTCCTTCTGCTTTGAGTGTGTCAGTTGCTTTTGCAGAAAGTTGTCAGTGACGCTTGGCATGGATAGTCAGCTACGACGATTTGTCTTCAAGGAACACAGCTATCAGCAGCAAGAATGAGAATGATGCTGCTGATAAGCCTATCAGCAGCAACATTGGTCTTCAGCAGATAAAGTTATCTGTAGCAGATTTGTTCTTCAGCAGGAGAACAAGTATCCGCAGTAGATAAGCTTGTCCGCAACAGTTTGTTGATCAGCAGCAAACTGTGAGATCAGCTGTCTTTGTACTTAGAATTTTGTAGCCATCAATCTTTGTTTCTACAAACTCCCCCTAGACTGATGCTACCGAAATTCTCTTACTGTCTTTGTTGCTGAAGCTTTTGCATGTTTCTGACTATCCTTTCAACCTTATATCCTCTATTGGGACCATCTCCCCCTTTTTGGGTGCATCAGTGGGCGAATAAGCGTCAGTTTGGGTGCCCACTGATACAAGGGAGAGAGTAGGAAAAGTTTGGAATTTATGAGCTTCATGCATAGAGACTTGGTGTCTTAGTTTGGACACTTCAGCCTCTAGCATGACCATCCTGGCCGTCAATTACAAGATATGAAGTTACAGTCTGTCCTCATCCACAGCTGTGGAATCCTTGGATCCAGATGGGGCTTTAGGCCTGGCCTCTTCATCCCCATCACCCATGGTTTCTTGGCACCTGGGATTCCTCTCAGTGAGGGGAGTTTCCAAGGAAACATCCTCACTGTGAGTTGCCGTAGTTGAGGTCTTAATACTGTTGTCACTGTCCTCCTGGTCATTTGACGGGCCAGCAGTAGTGACAGCCTCTTCCACATCCACTCTTTCATGGCTCCTAGAGTGGACCTTCAGGGTAAACGAACTTGGGTTGGGTGTGTTGGAAGCAAGGTCAATCAGTACCTCCGAGATAGTAGCAGTTGGAGAAGGTACATCATTTTGATCAGGTTCCTCAACACTTAAGTTCAAAAGAAAAAGGAAAGGCTCAGGGGGCTGTTCTATGGATCCGGGATGTGATCCTGATCCTAATAGAGAGACATCCAAAGGAGTCTCCCTAATAATGTGGCTTTCCCTTATGATATTCTCACCAGAATGTTGTGATTCTGAGTGAGGGCTGTTAGGTTGGGTTTGGGCCTTAGAGGCAAGAGAAGAAGGAGATTCCTTGCCCCTTTTCCTAGTCGTCGCAACCGGGGCCCTGTATTCCGGTTGAACGATAACATACAAAAGAGGTGAAGTGATTTCTTTGTACATGTGCCTCCTTAGTGGTATGCACAGGGGTTCGAATGGTAGAAGCAGACTGTTGTTCAGGTTGTGAGGTGGAGGGTGTGAGATCAGTATCAGCTGGGATTGTTGAACTGTCACCCGGTTTGGAAACTGCTTCATCTTATCACTCCGAATCGGCGAAAATGCAGATCTTCATGAAAACCCTAACTGGTAAGACGGTCACGTTTGAGGTCGAATCCTTTGACACAATCGACAACGTGAAGGCAAAGATCCAGGACAAGGAAGGCATCATGTCAGACCAGCAGCGTCTAATCTTCACCGGAAAACAGTAGAGCCTTAGCCGATTACAACATCCAGAAGGAGTCAACTCTCCACCTTGTCCTTCTTCTTTGTGGTGGCAAGAGCGGAGTTTACTTGATGCCATTTGCTTTTCTTCTGAGATATGCATTGGAGAAGAGTGTGACAGAGATACTTCCATGGAGGGCCCATCAGCGTTTTCTCTACTGTATACCCATTTTGATTTCCAGTGTACCTGATTGATTTCCAGAGATCCTTCCATGGATGGAAGGTTTGAAGGTTGGTGGATGAGGGTTGGTTGGGACTTGTGAGAATGTGATGCTGAAGGTGAAGGGTTGGTAAGAAAATTTGATTTGTTTTTATAATGGCAGAGGTGAGAAAAAGCAAAATGACTTGTACCGTACAACCTTATTTACCTTTTATTGTTACAGCTGTAATGCACCGAGGCAGTCATGGTAAAGACTGACGTTATTTTCTTTTACAGCGGGTAAAAGTTAATTTTAGACTTAAGTTTACCCATCAGCAGCAAACTTGGTTGTTGTAGATGAGTAAGCCTGTCCGCAGCAACTTTGGTTGCTACGGAAGGTTAAGTCTGTCAACAGCAAACTTAATTGCTACTGATAGATGCAATGATCTGCAGCAGGGATGTTGCTGCTGATGGCCTTAAAGCTATCCGCAGGAAACTTGTTCCTGCTGATAACTTAAGGTAGTCAGTGGCAAATCCTTTGCTGCTGAATATTAAACCTGTCAGCAGCTGAGGGGCAAAAATGCTGCTGACTTATAACTTTTATTTACATCAAAAGACAGGCATATTTACAGTAAAGGATAGATGCACTCAACTGAACCGATGATGATGCTTGGTGGTTTCTTTACCTTCCATTATTGAGTTGGTGGTCTTCCAGCTCTTTTTGCCTTTTCAGCAGCAGACTTTGTATTTGGCTTATCAGCAGCAGATTTTGATACTGCTGATCGTTTACTTGAGCAGCAGCAGATTTTGTTGCTGCTGAAGGCTTTCCCTTTTGCTCCTTGGGCTTTACTCGATCAGCAGCAGTTATTTTGACTGCTGATGGCTTAGGAACAGACGTATGCCTATCCTTCTTCCCCTCACAGATAGGCTTTTGTATAAATGGTGTTGGAAGAAGAATCTGATTGAAAGGATTAAACTTACAATTTGCATCAAAGTGGTCTGATTCTCCACAGATGATGCAAGATTGTTTAGGTTTTGACAACTGTTTCCTTGGTGGGGAAAGAGATTTTCTGAATTGAGTTGTCTTAGCTTCAAAACTTCTTACCTGTTAGTTCTTCTTTGTCTTCTCAAAGGCATGTTGCTTGAGATTTCTTTGCTGCTGAAGGTAGTAGAAGCAGGTGCTGGCAGTGTGGTTATATTTCCCACAGACAAAACATGATTTTGCCAATTTATCCCTTGAAAGATGCACATAATCATTTCTTTTGAAAAGGTCTTTGAAATTCCAAGGGTGAGCTTTGTTGTGCTCAAAAGTAGCTTCTTCCAATGTCTTTTGAACATATGGAACCCTTTCTCCAGGCGCATGACATATGTCAAACACCTTCCTTGGCTGGACTGAAGATGAGGACTGTCCCTTTTCAGTATTTAGCTTCCTACCTTCTGGAGGATAGCTAATTTTGATTTGTTTGAATGGTGTAGGAACTGGTACTGAAATGGCTGGTACTTGTGCTGAATGGACTTCATCTTTAGTCAGAGTGACTTGAGGGGCAGGAGGAGATGATGAAGCTTCACTTGTTTTAGTGGAGTCTGAGTAAGTTGAATCAGACTCTGATAAGGTAGTGCATTCTTGTACCAATGGTTCATCCTTAGAAGGATCAAGATTTCTGTTGGCCATATCAAGATTTGCCAAATTGAAGCTTGGTTCATGAATGGTCACGTAGTCAGCAAGAGGTGCAACGGCTTGATATTGTTCAGCATGATACCCTACACCAGTTTTTACCTTATCATGAATTTGAGCATCCAAAAGTCTTTGCAGCTTTTTGGATGCAAATTCATATTTGTCTACATGAACCTTTTGTTCTGCCAATTCTGCTCTGGTAGCTTTTAATCTGGCCAGTAGATCATCAATTTGAGTTTCAAGATTGGTTTGTTCATGTTTTAATGATGAAATCTCTTTCTTTAGACAGTTAGTTTTTTTTTTGTAACTGTCTTCGACCCTTTTGAATTCAGATTTCATTTGATGAAACTCTTCATTTTGATCTATTAGGTTTTGATTATGCTTTCTGTAGCCTAAAACCTTATCAATGCAGGCTTGGGAACATAAATGTTCATATACCTGTGACGGTATCTCAGTTGTGTCTGCCATAAGAGCTTGGTTGTTAGTAGGCAGATCTTCATACTGAAAGCTCCAGTCAAAGTCAGATGTTCCAACAGCTGCACAAGCTGCAGTTTGAGCTGGAGGAGTAGCTTGTTGCTGTTGGTGTCTTGGTTGGGCTTGGTGAGCTGCTGGGTTTGCTCTAGGTGCTTTGCATTCTCTAACAAAGTGACCCAGTTGGTTACAGTTGTAACACTTCAACTTGCTTTTATCCAAGCCAACTCTCGTGTTTGAGCTGTTGCTTGGAAAGGGTCTTCCGGTTCTGGAGTAAAACCTTTTTGCTCTTACGGAGAGCATTGCAAACGAGTGCTGTATATCCATTTCTTCCAGATCATCTGGATGGAAGCACTCAAGATCCTCCTTGATGAAGTACATGTTGCTTGAGTTTTCAGAAACAAAAGCAGCAGTGGTTGAGGCTTGAGAAGGAGCTTCAAGAAGAAATGGTGATGTGTTTGTTTTAGTGGTAGGTGTTTGAGGATGTGTGACTATGGGAGGATAGTAGTTGCTAGTACTGGGGCCTGAGTGCTCAGAGTGAAAAGCAGATGAAGTAGTGTTGGATGTGGAGGCTGTTTGGTAGCTTGAGCTCCTTTCTTTGGCCTGAATCATTTCTAATTCATAGGTTTTGAGCATACCAAATAGCTCAGTCATCTGAAGAGTCTTCAGATTCTCAGTTCTTCTGATGGACACTGTGTAAAGTGTCCAGCAACTAGGTAGAGATCTGATGAATTTTTTAAGAATGTCTTCATTCTCCAGCTTCACTTTTGAGCACTGCAACTCACCTACAAGATAAGTATATCTGTTATATAAAACAGTTAGAGACTCACCTTCCTTCCAGACAAAGTTTTCGTACTGCTGCTTGAGGATGTCTCTTCTGGTTTCCTTGATTTCCTCAGATCCAGCAAACATCTTTTCGATGGCCTCCCACAGCTCCTTTGCAGTTTTGTAATTTCTGAAGTTATGAAAAACTTCATTTGGAAGGCACATTTGGATGGCTCCTAGTGACTTTGAGTGTGTCAGTTGCTTTTGCAGAAAGTTGTCAGTGACGCTTGGCATGGATAGTCAGCTGCGACGATTTGTCTTCAAGGAACACAGCTATCAGCAGCAAGAATGAGAATGATACTGCTGATAAGCCTATCAGCAGCAACATTGGTCTTCAGCAGATAAAGCTATCCGCAGCAGATTTGTTCTTCAGCAGGAGAACAAGTATCCGCAGCAGATAAGCTTGTCCGCAGCAGTTTGTTGATCAGCAGCAAACTGTGAGATCAGCTGTATTTGTACTTAGAATTTTGTAGCCATCAGTCTTTGTTTCTACACACTGCCGATTGTCTTCATATGGGAGCCGACTGTCACACATATTGTCGAGCGACTCTTTCCTTGGCAAACTGAAACTATTGCTTGAAATCGGTCGACTCTTGTACTCTTTACTAAGTTGATTGTCAAAATATCCTTTAGCGACTCTTAGCGGGTCTATTGTTTGGGGTTAATTATTCAACTTTTTGTTGTCTTAAAAATCCTCTATATATATATATATTAATTTATCTCTTTTATATATTCAATTAATAATGGGTGCGTTCTCTTTATGCACAGGAAATGGCAGCAGAACGACTCGCCAGTGACAATCATCACAATATGGCTATCAGCTTTCCTTATCCTATTCCAAATGAATTTCTACCCATGTTTAACTGGGTACTACAAAGCAGAATTTCGTATATCATTTCATGGAATGAAGCTGTTTACGGAGATCTGATTGAAGAATTCTCGGTTAATGTTGAATATTTGACTCACGAAATCACTAACTGTCCTCAAATCAAATCCTTAGTGAATGGTCAGAGGGTGATCGTCATGGAAAACTCAATCAGGAATGCGTTAATGCTAACAAACAATGCAGGTGATTCAAATTCTATTGACAAAGAGTAATTCAAGAGACGCTTCATTAATAAACTATGGTATGAAGGACCTTTCAGAAAAAAACGAAATGTCCAGAGACTAGAAAGCAATCATGCACATTTTCATTCACTCCATGTCACAAATAAAGGGTGGTTATGATGCTTTAGGAATACAATGGGGTGGTGTCATGTTAAAAGTCTGTAGTGGCGAAACCTTCAATATCTCTCTTCACATCTTCAACTTTATGTGCAGCAATGCCAAAGATAACAAATGGATGTTGTATCCACGCTTCATTCAGATGATTCTCAATCTCACCCTGAAGAATCCTTCTCCTAAAGGAAGCCCAGTGACTTTTGCCAAGACATATTCTCGCATTTACACTAACCTCCTGAGATCACACCATGAATTCTCTGGTAAACTAACTCCTTTGTTTGAGAAAATGCTCAAAATAGAAGTTATTCCTGAAGTCCAAAGCTCATCTGATGAAAGCATCATTTCCAAGAAGCAAAAGATCAATGAAGAAGCTGCCTCTGTTGAAGGCAAAATGAAAGAAAAAGTATCGGAGAAAGAAAGTAAAAAGGAGGCTGAAAAGAGAAAAGCTAAAGGAAAGGCAATTGAGCTTGATAGTGCGAAGAAGAAGAAGAAGAAGAAAAAGGCTTTAGTGAGAAGCCGTGGTGAAGGATTGATGAGGTCAGCAAGATTGGCCTATCAGAATGAACAAGAAAGAAATCGTCAGGATGATTCAATCTCAGCTTTCCTCTAAGATGAAGTCATTGAAGCAGATTTTACAGCAAGTCTTACTCTGAATGCTCTGAGGCATCCTCCGCCCAAGCAATTAGAAGGACCTTCTAGCATAAGACCCTCCCCTACAAAGAAATAATCTCCCTAACTACCCGGTGGTGCAATAAGTTCAAAGACTTTAGCCACAAAAGGCTCAACACAATCAAGGAAAGATGCTCCTCCTCTTCCACCTGAGAAGTCAATAGACCAAGAAGGTATTCTGAAAGAAATTCAAGCATTGAGAAAGTCTCAAGATAGACAAAGAAAGGAGATACTGAGTTTGAAGCTTCAGTTGAAGAAGCAGAAAAGGTGGAATGAGGTCCACAGAAAGAATATGAATAATGTTGCCAAGGCACTAGCAGTAACGAGAAAAGGTGTTGATGATATTTTGAAGGAGCTTAACCGTACAAGGGCAGGAAACTGTGAAGAACCGATGACGTTCAATGATGTATTCAACCCTGCCAACATTCGAGAGGTGGATGTTTTTGATGAAGATGAAAGTGAGTCGGAGGAATTCTGAGAAGGAAAGGCCCAAGGTACACTAGAGAGTCGGGAATGCAACGGTTTTCGGGGGAAATTGTTGGAACCTGAAAAACCGTTGTATTCCTGATAATCTATAGGGTCTAGCTTGCAATTCTTGTAAACCTAGGTTTTTTGTCTAAGAGTAGGTCGGTTTCCAGCCGACTCTCGCTGAGAGTCGGCAATCTGTATGGCAACTCTTGCATGTCTTCTATAAATAGGAGACTAAAAACCTAGCAATTTAGTTCTTTTGATTGTACGTTGGTATTATAGTCACTTTGTGAGCCGGTAGGAGGATTTTTAGTGTTATCATTGTAATCCAGGTGCTTATTTGTAATCGTTTATCAGTGGATGTTAATGAATCAATCTTGTTTGTGTTTTTATTGTGTTTGCTCTTCTTCTTGAATTTCTTAGTTTCATCAACAATCAGCTTCATAATAGCTGTATTGTTGATTGTTTCCTAACTATAATCATTCTAGCAAAGAGACCATATCATCAGGACCTACATGGTTTGTAAACCGAAGGACTTCCATGGAGAGGTAGACCCATTGCTTAGTCAACGTTGGATCACGGAGATAGAGTCCACGTTCGAGACATGTCACTGTAATCCGAAGGATCGGGTAGTGTTTGTTGTGAACCATGTGCTCATGAACAGTCTACACGTCCGCCCTGACGTATTCCGCTATCGGTTGGGCTGTGACAAAAACCCAATCTTGCTATAAATGTGAGAAACCAGGACACATTGCTACTCAGTGTTCTAGTCCAATTAACTTGTGCTATAATTGCTACAAGCCCGGGCATATGCGGAATTAATGTCCTGAGCTAAATCAAGGTGAACGTGGGGGAAAGAAATTGGAGATTCCCAGACTGAAGGGACGGGCATTTCAAATCATGCCTGAGGAGGCGAAGAAAACCCTTGATGTTGTGTCAGGTACTTTCATGATTAACTTTTTGCCCACTCTTACTTTATTTGATTCGGGTGCTAGTCGTTCTTTTATATCCTTGAAATTTGCCAATCATACTTTGTTTCTAAGTAATAGGCTAGGTGAATCACTAGAAATTGAAGTGGCTAACGATAGGAGTTTTTTGGTGTTTGACGTTAGTAGGAAGTAGAAGGTGAAATTTTCTTGATTGATCTCATTCCTATGACGTTGGGAGAGTTTGATGTTATAGTAGGGATGGATTGGCTTTCTAGATATAGAGCCAATATTATGTGTGGGCCTAAGGCGATTCAACTCATCTCTCCTTCGGGGAGAACTCTTCATATTCGGGGAGAAAGAATAGGGGGCGTCTTATTATGTTCATATCTTAAGGCGGTGAAGTTTATTGCACACGGTCACAAGGCGTTTATGGCTTGTGTTATGGACTCAAGTTTAGTTGTGGTGAAGGTTCATGATGTTCCGGTCATGAATCAATACGTGGATGTCTTTCTAGAAGAGTTACCGGGGATTCCACCTGAAAGAGAAGTAGAGTTTGGGATTAATCTAATCCCTGTAGCAAAACTGTTTACTAAAGCACCTTATCGGTTAGCCCTACCGGAGATGAAAGAATTGATGACCCAACTTCAAGAGTTGCTCGATAAGGGATTTTTACTCTCGAGTGTCTCCCCTTGGGTGGTCCTGTTTTGTTTGTAAGAAGAAGTATGGGAGTATGCGGATGTGCATAGATTACCGAGAATTGAACAAGTTGACAATCAAGAACCGGTATCCTTTACCTCGGATCGACGATCTCTTCGATCAACTACAAGGAGCTTCATGGTTTTCCAAGATTGATTTGAGATCCGGGTACCATCAGTTGAAGGTGAAAGATGTTGATATTCCTAAAATGGCATTTCGTACTCGTTATGGTCATTACGAATTTACCGTTATGCCTTTCGGTCTAACTAATGCGCCTGTGGCTTTCATTGATCTCATGAACCGGGTGTGTAGATCATTCCTTGATCGTTCGGTTATCGTGTTTATCGATGAAATCCTAATCTATTCACGTAGTGAGGGCGATCACGCGTGCCATCATCGTGATATTCTTGAAGTTCTTTGTAATATTCTTGAAGTTCTTCGTAATATTCTTGAAGTTCTTCGTAAAGAAAAGTTGTTTGCTAAATTCTCTAAGTGTGCCCTTTGACTCTGAGAGATGCAATTCTTGGGTCATGTGGTGAATGCGGAGGGTATTTCTATGGACACGTCTAAAATTGAAGCGGTTGAAGGTTGGACATCACCGAAAACACCCACGGAGATTAAAAGCTTTTTCGGCTTAGCGGGATATTATCGGCGATTTATCAGGAACTTCTCTCGTATTGCCTTGCCTATGACCAAGTTGACTCGCAAGGAGACGAAATTCATTTGGGGTTCTGATCAGGAATCTGCCTTTCAACTTCTGAAAGAGAAGTTAACTAAGGCACACGTATTATCGTTACCTAAAGGGACCGAGGACTTTGATGTTTATTCTGATGCCTCGCATACCGGGCTGGGGTGTGTCCTTATGCAAAGGGGCAAGGTGATAGCTTATGCTTCTAGACAGATGAAAATTCATGAGGCGAATTATCCGACTCACGACTTAGAGTTTGTTGCCGTGGTATTTGCTCTCAAAATCTGGAGGCATTATCTTTATGGGGTGCGTTGTACAATCTTCACGGATCATAAGAGTCTTAAATAATTCCTTGACCAAAAAGATCTCAACATGAGACAAAGGAGGTGGATTGAATTGGTCAGAGATTATGATTGTGAAATACTCTTTCATTCGGGGAAGGCGAATGTAGTGGCGGGTGCACTTAGTCAAAAGACTAGTCATACACCGCTTAAGGTGAAATCTTTCAAGATGACTATCTCGTCATCTCTTGTTGACAAATCCGTATGGATCCATAAACGTAATTATGAGATAATTACATCGATTGAATTATAATTAGGAAACCCTAAAACCCTAAGTTGATGACCAAGTTAAAGGGTTATAAAAAAGGGGGCTTTGAGGAGGTGATTAGTCAAACAATTAAAAGGGTTTACAAAAGTTGAAAAACCTTAACCCACCTCCTTCACTTGCGCCGCCACTTAAGACGTCTCCACTGTCATCGTCATCCGCCGTCGACGACCGGTCACCAGCACCGATCACCGCCACCCCCATCAGCCTCCTGCGACTACGCCATAACCTCTTTTTGCGCCACCGCTCCACCGCCGCATTTTGTTGCCATATTTTATGTTTCTGTCAGTTCCCAGGTAGGCATACCATGTTACTGTCAGGTTTCAGATTTATGGGTGATTCGTGGATGGATCTGAAAGATTTCAGACTTGTGCGCCTTTTGGGTAATTGGATCTGAAAGAGTTCAGGTCCTAGTGGAGATTCGTGTTACCAGATCTAGTGACTGGAATCGTTGTCTCAAGGTGTTGAGCTTAATCAGTCATCTATTTTGTGAAAGGTATAATTACTAAACCCCCTATGGTTGTTTGTTTCTTCCTGGTTTGCAACTAGACTCCTGGCAGGCGATCTAGGATTTTGGCCTAGATCGGTTAGTGTATTTTCCAGTGCGTTTATTTAATCTGATCAAAGTTGTTTTGAAACCTATGCACGAAACCCCAACAATGGTATCAGTGCCACTTTTGCAAACATTAAGAAACATTTATATTTAATTGCAATCAGGTTTTAATTTTGTCAAAACTTTTGTTTGACAAAAGATTGCATCATTTATGTTTCGTTATATTTGTGTTGTTGTTTGTGGATCAAGACTAGACTCGTGATTGCGTTTGTATGTTTGGTTTTGGTTTTTATTTTGTATTCTATTTTATGGCTGTTTTGGAAGCCGGTTGTAATAGATTAGGGTTTTCAATTTTATTGTAACCTAATCAAGACAAGACAAGAGCAAGATTAAAGATCAAGAAACCAAGACAACCTGGAGGACAAGATGGAGATTTTGAAACAAGTGGAAGCTATTCAAGAACAAGGAGTTGTGCCTTGGTTTATCGCCCCTTAAACCTACTTCGGTTTATTTAATTGGCTCTAGCAAACCGAGCGACTTTATGGCTTGATTCACGTTATCTTTTGATTGTTTTTTTTTTACATTGATTGAATGTTTTTATTTTGCATTACTTGAAATGATAACCATGGATTTCATTACTAAACTTACCCGAACTGGTCATGGACATGATGCCATCTGGGTTATCATGGACAGATTGACTAAATCTGCTCATTTTCTGCCAATGAAAGAAACTTTAAGTATAGATAGATTGGCACGCTTGTACGTAGATGAAATCGTGTCTTAGTGTGCCACTATCTATAGTGTCAAATAGAGATAGTCGTTTACGTCTCGATTTTGGCAGAGTTTTCAAAAAGCAATGGGAACAAGTCTGAACCTAAGCACTGCCAATCATCCACAAACTGATGGACAGAGTGAAACGACAATTCAGACATTAGAAGATATGCTTCGGGCATGTGTAATAGACTTAGGTGGTAGTTGGATGATCACCTACCCTAATGGAATTTTCTTATAATAATAGTTATCACACAAGCATTCAGGAGGCACCATTCGAAGCTCTGTATGGTAGATAATGTCGAATGCCTGTATATTGGTCCAAGGTAGGAGAAACTCAGTTGTCGGGACCTGAACTTGTACAGGACACAACTAACAAAGCAATAAAAATACGTGAGAGATTGAAAACAATTCGTGATTGACAAAAAAGTTATGCTTATTAAAGGAAAAAGTCGATAGAATTCAACATCGGAGACAAGGTGTTATTAAAAGTATCACCTTGGAAAGGTGTGGTTCGATTTGGGAAGAAAGAAAAATTAAGTCCACCCTCTGTTAGACCATTTAAGATTGTGAAACAAATAAGACCAGTAGTCTATCAATTGGAATTACGAGAAAAGATTAGTGGAGTACACAATGTATTCCATGTGTCAAACCTACGCAAGTGTTTGACAGATGAATCTCTGGTAATGCCTCTACAAGATATAGAGGTAATCGAAAAGTTAAAATTCATAGAATAACCCTTGCAAATCAAGGATCGACAAATAAATAAATTGAAAAAGAAGAGACTGGTGTTAGTCAAAGTAAAATGGAACTCTAGGCGTGGTCCAGAATATACGTGGGAACTGGAGTTAGAAATGAAAAAAAAATATTCGCACCTATTCCAAAAAATCTCGAGGATGAGATTTAAATAAAGGTAGGGAGGATGTAAAATCCGAAAAATTTTGATCCCTAATTTATACAAAAATAAAACTAGAAGGATTAGAACTACAATTAACCTATATTTCAAAGGCCAAAGTGAAAAACTGTGAAACGCAGGCGGTAGCAGACCGCTACCGTTACCTTAACGGTCCACTACGTGACGCCAAAGCCATCAACCATGTATTGACACGTGGATGATGACTACGAGAGGGGTTATTAAACGTATGGTTGAATCCAAGTTAAACACGTGTTATAGATGAAACGTTGTAATGGGGCTATTAACAGGCTTGGTTGTGGGCACACGTAAAACATGATCATCCGAGTATAATACTAGTGTGATCAGTCGATATTTCTTATAGATAAACACGTCCCACTGAATGTGTAAACTACTAATCCAAATATGGTCAAGTGGTTTTATTACTTCAGTTTAGTCAGTATCAAACAGATTTTGATATATGTATTCCCCAGCATTCGCTGATATGTTTTAAAAACATTTTCAAGTAACCAACGATAATTGTTTTGTTGGATTTATGCCGAAAGGATTAGGAATCGTTTGGCGGATAATAGGAGAATAGAATGTAATAGGGATGACGACTTCATTGACATCTATATCTGTTAGCTCTATATAAACGAAAATCCTTGTGTAAACAATATACAGATCAGGTTTTGTAATATTCAGGGTGCAACTCCCTGTTTTGAACTAAAAAGCATATTTCGAGTCATTGTAACTCTATAAACATTTTTCTGCGGTGTATTTAAAAACTCTCAAAATCAGAAACAGGGTACCAACTACCGGTCACGCGCGCGAGGTCCCTAAAAACTGGGGTGTGACAGGATCAATAATAGGAATCGGGGGCGGTGTTCTCTGAGCAAACGCAGTCTTCTCAACACTCCCGCAAAGTTGACGAAATCGCTCGGTGAGAACCTCCTTCACCTGAATGATGACAAACGTGCGTTAGAGGAATATCAATCAAACCATCATCATCAATGTCACTAATAAAATTCATGGGGATACCTTGCATTATACGGACGAAAGAAAGTGATTTAGCCTGAAAAATGGAGGGTGTAGCAGCCTCCTTAGCGGGACTCTTGTACTCTTTCTCAAGACAAGGAAATAAAAAGTTCCCCTCAAACTGAGCCAAGATATCCACGGAGGTAGCATCGCAATCAAACCAAAGCTCCTTCACTACTGTCTCTAGGAATAAAGCATCGTAGAACCCTTCACAAGGTGTAATGATCAAAACCACGGAATTTAGAGGCAAGAGATATACCAACAAATGCAAATTAAAAGAGAGGGGGCAAGTAGAACGCATACCTTGACTCTTCAACAAAAGAGTAGGAACACGATCCAATCGTTCCCAAATGTGGCTCATCCCTACCCCCACCAACATGGGTTTAGACAACATTTGAACATCAGTCGGCCTCTCCACCAACAGTTTGTAGGCCAGATCATTTTCATAATCCCGTTTAGGTGGCACATCAACAATGGCTTCAGTCGTAGACCTATAGTACATCTCCAATGGCACAACACCTAGTTTCATGTAGAAGAACTTCTCTTCCAGTTCTTGAGGCTGGAAGGAACCTTACATACATGTACCTTCACGCCCAGACGCTTCTCAAAAGAATACAAGTTTTCCTTTAGATGACGTTAAACATGGACGATAAAGGTTCTACGGCCAAAGCCCTGCAACACAACTCGAAGTGGTATATGTTGTATAAACCCATAGGATGCACTTAGAAAAGGTGAGCGGCATAGAACTGCAACACTAGTAGGAAGCCAGAAGTTACACGATGTAAAGAAATCAACATAAAGAGTTATCTTGCCATCGGAATTATCTGTAGCAGTAAATCCATGTTTAGGGAATTCTAGCTCCCAATCAGACGAAATACGATACGTTTTGCATGTCTTATCGAATTCCTTATTAGACCATTGAACAAGTATCAGCTCCACAATGGTTATATCAATCGCCATCTCTTGCTCACCTTTTATTGTTGGTGAAGATGAGGCCATATATAAAAATCACCATAAACGAAGGAAAAAAGGGGTTTTCTTGCAAGAGGATTGGTGAAAAAAAGCTAGAGTAGTGAAAATGAAACAACCCCAAAATCGTGTATATATATATATATATACACACACGTCAAATCCGTGGCACTAATTGCAACACATGCGGGAAATTAGGGTTTGGCGCAAAAGTCGAAAAGCGAACCAATGATACAGAGACACGTAACCCACCGCCTTCAAAATGACGACCCACTATTCCTAAAACTGTCATTTGTCACATCTTCAACATCCCTTTTTGCAGAGCTTTTCAAATGATGACCACCAACTCTGAAGTGACGCTAACAGCCCGTAGGGCGACACCTCTCTACACCTCAGTCCAACAATCACGTCACATTTAATACATGAGACAATCACGTCATCACTCCACAAACATACAAACCCACGGGACGCGCACGATTTGTAAATAAGCAAAATGCAGTATCAACAAGTCTAGCACCTCTCTGGCTGAGACTGGAAAAATGACTAGAGTGGTGGACTTGAAGAGATATGATACTGAACCCGGAATACCCCGGTCTAACGCCAAATCACATGGGTAAAAAAGGGAAATCCACAAAAGTCCCTAAAAGGGCAATAACTAACTATGTTAAGGTGGCAAACATCACCAAAAAACATGATAATATGACCACCAATAGAATACAAAATGTCAACATCAATTCAGTTATTACCACACAGAGGGGCTCACCCCATTCGTGATAGTGACATGTAAATGCTAGTATAAATACCGGTGATCTCATGCGAGTCAGGTATGTAGAAAAAACCCTAAGAAATTGTTCTCTCTCTATATTTGAACTCCAACGAACCAATACATATTCTCACGCCGGAGGGTGGTCACAGGGAACGACCTTTCCTTATCGCAAAGCCAACGACGTTTTCTGTTTTACTACTGAACTTTACCGGTCCTTCCATCAAATCACCCAGACGATTCCTAGGCAGATCAAACCAGGCTGTGATTAGCTAAAGTCGGTCTGTGTTTCTTCAGCAAGGATAATGAGTAGGTTCCAGCTAGAAAGCGTTTGATGATGCTGATAATGAAAATACCGGTTGCTGTAAGTAACTATACAAATGAGGATTTTGCAACATCAAATATATTTTAAATAAGAGTGATTTTTGTTTGTAAATTTTTAATATTTTACTATAGACTTTCACGTGGAGTTATTTAGATATTTATGTGGTTCTTTTAAAGAATTTGTATTTTTATTAAAGGCATTTGAAAATAAAATGTGATAATTAATAAGAAGAAGAAATGGGTGGGGTTGGGTCAAATAGCAAAGACATTTAAAGTTAAGTGGTGAAGCTATATTTGAGGTTAAGGGTTTAGCATAACCGTCTATAACAGATTAATATATATTATTAGTAGTAGTTTTTACTTTTTAAGATAAAAATAGGGTAATGATGTTTAAAAAAAATTTAAAAAGAAACGCACGTGGTTTAGGTAAAGAGAAAATAATTAGGCCATCAAAATGTCTTCAAAAATTTCGAGCCATGCATGCATACAAATAATTAGACCAGAATTATTTCCACCAAGAAATCTCTTGGTTGGGTCCATATATACATCAAAAATAATATTTCTTTAATATTAAAGAAGACATATCCACCATCAAATTCTTTTCTAAAAACACTTCTTATTATTAAAAGATTTTTTTATTAAATCAAAGTTATTTTTATGAAGAAAAAAAATAGAATAGTGCGAAGTGGAGGAGCCATGATTTTTTTCATATGGTGTCTTTTTATTTCGATACCCATGTTTATAATATCCTTGAGTCAAAAATTTCAGATCGAGCCGGGTCGAGTCGGGTGGAATCGCATAATAAAACCAATATCATAATAAAAGTATAATGTCTTTCAAAAAACCATATGTGTTTTCATGTTTTGAAAACGATTCATAACGTCTTCAATCGTAACTTTCGCAAAGAACTCTTTTTCGATATAACAAATGCAAGCATCGTTCAAAAAATCGTCACTCATCCGATTAATAGTCCTATAACTCTATAAAGTATCATATCTTTAATCAAGATTCAAGTATAAAATCAACTAAAATTAATAATCCTATAACTCTATAAGCTATCATACCTTTAAAATAAAATAAAACGCTAAATAATAAAGATGAATATGGAGATAGAGATCCTAAGAGCATTCACAATAGGTTCTCTATCTCCATCTCCATCTTTATTATTTAGAAATTTCTTCTATTTTGCACATCTATCAGGATCTTTATCTCTATCTCTATCTCCATCTTTAAATTTTATAGTTTAATAAATAGAGATTCTCTAAATATAGAGATCCATTTTCATCAATCTCTATATTTTTTTGAGTGTTTAAGAAAGAGAACAAAAAATAATAAAATAAGTGTTTGTAAGTGATATAGAGATAGAGATAGCGATAGAGAATGAGATGTGAGAGGTTAAAACAAATTTAAAGATAAATTTGAAAAATTGTGATATTTAGTTAAATTATAGAGATATAGATGAATATGGTGATGTGAATGGTCTGATATAGGTTCAAAATAAAAGAAAAACTCTAAATAATAAAGATAGAGCTAGAGATCCTGAAGTGAATGCTCTTACAGTTACTATATATATGTGTGTATATGTATATATATATATATTATATTTTATATATTCAAGAATGATAAAGCTTTGAGAAAAATAAAAGTAAAATGTTTATATTACAAATTGTTATCCATAATTATATTAAAATAAATATATT
Organism: Smallanthus sonchifolius; assembly: GCA_023525975.1. Taxonomy (NCBI): domain Eukaryota; kingdom Viridiplantae; phylum Streptophyta; class Magnoliopsida; order Asterales; family Asteraceae; genus Smallanthus; species Smallanthus sonchifolius. Next base: position 33,142,061 of record CM042025.1, read on the forward strand.
ATATTAAATATAAGAGTTAATTATACAGATAATCCTTGTGGTTTCTGAAAAGTAACGTGTTTGAGTATTAAGGTTTTAAAGTAACATGTGTTGAGTTTTATGCTTTCAATTTTGTAACAAGTTTGGGTATCAATGCTAACTTATGTTAAGTTTAGGTAAAATAACTAAAATACCTATTTGCAGAAAGTAACAAGTTTGGGTACTAAAGGTTTAAAGTAAAGAGTATTTTGATCATAACCCTAGATCCGCCGCTCCTGCCAGCACATGAAGCCGCCGCTCCATCTCTACACAACCGTTGTCACCTACACCCTTGGGTTTGCAGAAACAACCTTCAAATGGAACCCTAGCCATCGTTGCATACAACGCGACATTACCGCCGCCGCTATACTAAAGTGTCTAGTATTGGCCCGTGGCGGTGAACCGGCTATTAGGGAGAAAACACAAGAACGAGAGCGTCTCCGGCGAACCACTGGCGATAGCTCGATAACAACGTAGTCGTGAAACGGAGGGGAATACCGGCGGTAGGAAGAAGTTGATGTGAAGAAGACCTAATTTCGTGTGAAGGGAGAACAGAAAGTGTGTGTTCTGCAACAGAAAGTTTCAATGTGTCTGCTTCCGTTTTTGAAAACTTTCTATTAGGCCAAGAACACAAACTTTTGCTTGAGCCTTATATGAACTTCGATTGGGCTAGACCTGCAACACACTGGAACTTTCACTTGGGCCGTATTTGGGCTTTCGCATGAGTAGGCCCAACACACTGGATCTGAACACAAAAAAAAATATTTACATTCTTTTCAAGTTTTTACATTTCAAGCTATAAATGCTCCGACAGGGAAATATTAGAACACAATATAATTAGTGATAGACTAGGAGACCCTTGTAACCCTAATCAACAACAATCTCAATATACATAATATACATTGGTGGTTTGATTACGGCTAACTCATATATATAATCTGTGTAATCCTCCTTTTAAACTATGCAGGTTCAGATTTTCGATTTCCAGGTCAGTTGCAGTTTTATGTACAGATTTGGATGTGGAGAGGTGGCAGCCGGATCTAAAGTTGAAGCCAACACGCGTTGTGGCGTGGAGCAGCCACTGGCGTGAAGGTGATGGCGGGAAGGGGTAAGAAATCAGACGAAGAAGTAGTAACTATTAGATGAAAAATGAGGTAAATTAAAAAATCAGTCCAAAAACATTTAAAACGTTGAAATAAGGCATATAGAACTCACCTAGATCGTGTAAAACTATATCTCGCTTTCCACATGCTCGTTTGGACCCGAATAGTGCCAATATTGTCATACCGCCACCTGTAGCCGCCGCTGATCACCACCTATTTGCTTTGATTGTTGAGTGTGAGCCAACACCACACCTTGGCAGCTCTCGATTGTATCACGAATCCCACAAGAAAAGTCCACCAACTTTTTCTTTCTCTATTGTCTCTAGAATATCACGACCACCACCGCTTCAAACCATCGTTGTAACACCCGACAACTTAGTATTGGGCCATAAAATAAAAGAAATAAGGATGGTTATGGGCTATGAAGGGTAGGATTGGCTCCATGGGAACTCCATAACCCTAGCAACATCATTTGGCAGCCTCCATTCTGCTCATTTGCACCATCTTCCATCAAAAAAATAGAGAGAGAGTGGGTTTCTAGAGAGAGAAAGCTCTAAGAAATTCAAGGTTTTGCTCAAAGATCAATACCAATCTATTTCTCCACTGATTTGGAACAAGATTAATGAAGAAATAGTAGCCTTTTGAGGTATGGATCTAACCTAAATATCTGTTTTTCATCAAAATGGGTTTTTGGGGTAAAACTACGGTTTTCACTTTAAAGGTCGGATTTTTACGTGTTAAAAGATGAACAAAGCTTAGATCCAGCTTCATGAAAGCTAGATAAACGATTTGGACGTAAAAAGTTACGATTTTGGATCAGAAATCAAGCTGTTAGAAATTGTGTTCTTGGGGCGACACTAATAGTGTCATCATCACCATCCGACGACACTAATCGGGGAAGACGATACACGTCTCCCGAGATTTGCCAATGATTGGGACACGTGTTGTTCCACCTGGCGACATTAAGTAGGCGACACTAAGGAGTGTTGCCATGCACGTATAGAACACTAAGTCCAGAACGTAAGTTCCGACGACACTGATCAGACGACACTAACACCAGGAGACACTGTAGTGTTGGCGACACTACCTGTGGCGACACTAGCAAAGTTTAACCGATTTCACGTATTGAATTCGTACAGATTACGTAGCACTTGTCTAGCCAACGCTTAGTGAGTTTCACATAGTATACCGAATACCAGGTGAATTCTAAGTCCCCCTATGTCTATAATTTTTGGGATGGGGTGAATACTTGAATGATTAATGTTATAATGTCGCTAAACGTATTATGTGTAAGGATGGATATTAATGAATGATTAAATAGGCTAATGAAATTATGTGCCTATATGAATGATGTCGTGTTATGTGATATAGCATAAAGGGCTATAAGTGTTAACGTGCCACCATATATGATAAAATATTAAAGGACTATACGTGTTAACGTGCCAATATAAAGAATAATGAAACGGTTACCCACGTGGTAAATGGATGTACTGAATAAAGGAACACACATGGTAATATGTTAATTCAATGAATGATGAAACGGTTGTCCACGTGACAAATAGATGTTAATGAACAAAGGAGAATATGTATAATATGTGGTGATGTGATAGCTACTTCGGTAAACTGATGACTAAACGGACTACGACGGTAGGACGGAGGAAACAGTTACTTCGGCAGTGGAGGTTAAACGGCTACATTGGTAACGGATGAAACGGCTACTGATGAGTGGGTGATATTCTTGTTATAATTGTATGTGAAATCCAATGACTTTGTGCGTATATGTTAATTGTATAAGCTTAAAGATAGAATGAGCTAAAAGGTTGAATTAAGCTAAAAAGTTGATAACAATATGTTAGTGGTTAATGGTCAAATCTCGTGATATTTTTATATATTATTGTTGTTGGTTTTTAATTAAAATCTAAATGAGTATGTGAAAGAAAAAAGGAAAGAATTACAAGTTTCGTTTTGCATCACAGGAACCATTTATGAAGATGAATAATTCATTGGATGAAGGATTTAGTGGGCTAATTAAGTTCATGGGCTTAAATGAATTTTAGTGTGGGCTGTTGATGTCAACGCATGGAATTAAATTTGATGGACTATTAATTTAGCTTGGGCCATGGAATTAAGTTGGATCACATGAACCCACGATGGACAACAATGCAATGGAATTGAGGTTTTGGTGTCGGTGGAACAAAAGTTAAAAAAAAAAAGGGGTTCACGCAAGCATAAAGGGAAAAAAAGAAAGCAGACGGCTGGCTAGGGGGGAAGCAGCTTTGGCTGCTGTGTTCCACGCAAGACAGTGAGGAATTTTCTTTAGACAATGAAGATGCAAGGCTAAACCACTTCTGGCTTTTTTCAGGCGGACGGTTCGTATAGGTTTTATATTTAACTCGGTTTGTTCATGTTTAAGATCTATTTAGTTTCTGACAATAACATGATGGATTGATGTATTGGTTAATTTAAACAGTTTATATGTGTGTTTTGAGTTTTCTTTCTTTACAATCTTGTTCGGTTGATGATAAAACCTAGAGCGGGTTGGATGACTAAAAGGGTTAACTTGACACTGGTGATTGAATTATACTAGTTTATAACAAAACTAGTTGTACAGGTTTGCTGACAACATGTCTTTAATTACTGTTTTAATAGATTTTTTAACACTATTTCTATGTGGTGTCTAATTGAACAACTAAATTTTATGTAAAACCTAGAACCTGAAGTTTGGAGCAGGTTGCATTCTTTATTTAATTTGAGTTTTAATCAAAAGAATTTTCTAAACTAAACCAATTTATTCTTTCCACCAATTTTTCGTGGAGACGACTCGACTTTGCATTTACTATTTAATTCTTTATTTTTTGACCGATCAAACGTCATCGATCAGCTACGACGGTAGACTGTTGAAAAGGCTGTTACACCACATGGTACAGACAGATGTTAGTCACCTACGACGGTAGACGACGATGAAACGGACTACGGTGGTAGGACGACAGAGCGACTACTTAGGTAATCGATTAATGAAACGGCTACGACGGTAGACGGATGTTAAACGGCTACTTCGCTGGAGGGATGTTATTGAATGTTTATGTTTAAATTGAATGATTTACGAATTATGTTTATGAAAGTACATAAAGTAAATAAGATGAAAGAATGATGAATGTATGATGTTTACTTGAATGATTAAACTAGAACTCGCTAGCATTAGCTGACTTTTAGTATGCACCTCAGATAAAGGAAAAGAAAATATATGACGTGCAACAGGCTGGCTGGAATAGGTGGATGGCTACCTGATGTAATCCCAAGTAAATTCCGGCCTCTATTTTAGTTACTTCGGCACTTGTAATTCCATTATCTTATGAGTTGCATCTATGAAATTATATTATTTTTCCATTACAATTCATTAGTGTGCATACATACATATATTGAGTACAATTATCTCAAATTCAAAAATAATAAATAATTGTATAAGGAATTTTATAAATAATTACTGCTAACCTAATAAATAAATATATATGTATATGCCAAACTATTTCTAAACCTATATATAAATTTATATATATACAACTTACAAAAAGATAAATAATAAATTCTATGAAAAAATTAGGGTTTATGTATTTAATCAAAATAAGAAATTATTTCTATTTAATAAACTATATTTTTATATTTATAACATTTAATAATAACCTAATGGTTCATTAGGTTTTATAAAAAAATATAAGATTTAATAAATTAATGTTCTATAAAAGTCTAGGGGTTAGTAATGCAAATTCTGAAACATAGTTCCAATTAAAATCAAAGTTTACACATGAAATGATAACACCTTAGAACTAGAGGGGCCTGTTCTGCCAAACCCCCAAACCTCCCCTCTCCAAATCCGTCTCAGGTTCGAGGCTCACGGCCAACCGGTTTCCAATCCTTAATCTCAAACTCGATTCTGGGATATTCTCATGCAAATTTGGAACCGGCTACACATTTAAACCAATCAAGCGACCCACTACATGCTATTAATTGGGTTTTTATGAGGATCTTGATGTTGAACTCGTAACTGAAACCCCCACTTCTAATCATTTAAGCAATTGATTCAATACGGTAAAATTGGGTATAAATATGCACATCTTGATGCTAACGACACTCATCACAAACTTCTTACACATCTAATTGCGTCTAATTCCATCTGTGAATCTCTCAAATCCATCGAGGAAGCCGCCTCTGTTCCATACATTCGTTCTCCCTACCTACACAACCATTACAGGTAAATCTAGTGTCGATAAGTTCGTCTTGATGTGAGGATCGAAAGCCCTTTAGTTTGAGCTTCGATCGTCCACTCAATCGGGAGAATCGAGGGGCTAGGGTTTACGGGTTCAGTTGGGGACGAAGGGGTGTTTGGACTTGCGAGTTATAAACCAAGCGAAACCAACTCAGACACGGCTTCATGCCCTGGTCTGATGGTTAAGGTGTTGTGTTCGTGTGACCCGGAAGCGAAACCAACTCAGACATCGATTTGTTTTTAAATTAATTTCTTTTTAACCTTTTTAACACATTATTTAATATTTAAAAATTCCAATTTAATTTCTATAAATTTTAAAAATACATTATGAAAGTTTTATAAAAACAAAAATTTTAAAATAATGTCTATTTATTTCATTTTAATTAAAAACATGTTATAAAACATTATAACTTTCTAAATAAATAAAGGAAATGATTTTTGTTTGAAACAAATTAATTATGTTTTTACTAATAATGTTATTACACAAATTTAAATTAAATGTTTAGACATTTTATATTCTTTCAAGTTTATAAATAAGTATTCTTGTAAAAATAATTATTTAAAAATACTTTTAAACTTATAAATACTCAAATAATTATTTTATCAAAAATCCATTAATTCTATTTAGTCTTCCACAATTTTTAATGAATTTATTAATATATTAACTAACCAAATTAATCTCATTTATTAATAATCAACCATTTTATTTACATTAACTAATAGCTTAATTAACTATTTTAATTTCATAAATTTATTGATTAAACCTTTTATTTCATAAATTATTTATAAAATTATTTTATAAATAAATCCTAATACACTATTTTTATTCCATAAATCTTACTCAAATATCTTTAGAATAATTATGTAAATTAAATGATTTACTAAACTAATTTTATAAACTATTTTTATTACCATTATTTCTATAAGCCAACAACTTATATTTTCTACAAAACAACTAAGCAAGTCCATCGTCAACCCAAACCCTACCAAACCCTAAAACCCTAGAATTTCATGACCTTAATTAAGTCACTTTGAACTTAGAATACAAATTATCTATATAGGTTTGTTGTGAGAAATCCTCACAATACACATTCATCTCACCAAATCCTATTACTACTAGCTTCAACTCAGGTGAGTTTACATAGCTCCTTCTTCCTTTTTATACTTTTGGGGTGAAACATGTGTACAAATACATTACTTATATAATTCAATACCCTTGTTCTTATGTTAGGGTCTTTATGTTTTATGTCTTAAACTGCTTGGTGATCATTACGTGTGTTCATGTCAGTACAATCATTAACTTGTGTGGCAAGCCTAAGGTAGTACCTTTTATGATCATTTATACCGGAATCTGATACATTACTTAACACGAACCTTGGCGGGTTAGTGTTTACATTTAGAACTTCACGCAATCCGGGGGATTGTGCATACATATAAACATGGCTTGATTGTACGCTTGGAACCTTGTGTGTTTTCACATCCATGCTTTAGACATACTTTGAACATATTGAATTGTAAACCTATACTTATATTTATTTGGTGTCAAAACCTATGTTTCTCACAAGTTACTTGTAGTTGACAGTTTCTTACATATTTTAGGTGCACCTGTTTGAGGACCACTTAATCACATAGGATATGGACCTAGTTTTAATTTAATTTATGTTATGAACTCTTTGTTTTCCTACTTTCAATTGTAACGGATGTTTTAAATTTCAATGAATAAATATTATCACATTTAATAGATGATCATGTGCTTATGAACAACCACGTCAGCTCTAGCGTGTAATCCGCCGCCGGCCGGGGTGTGACACCTGATACAAGAATGACTTTTTGAGTTTATGTTATGGTAATGAACAGTGTTTAAAATTTTTAATTGGTTGACAATTTTATGATATTTGAACAAGTAATGTATTCCGTTGCGCGATGTTTGAAATTTATGATATTCCCGTAATTGAACTATATGTTGATGTGTAAATCCAACGAGTGAGGCCTCCTGGTTACGTGGCCTTACAAGTTGGTATCAGAGGAATAGTTTGAGGGATTCAAACATCCAAAGTGTCTGGACTCAGACTGTGAATGGGATCAAAGCGAATGGGACCAAAGCAGGAATTTCAGTTCAGGTAGCCACTACGCCAGCCACGCCATAAAGGTGAAAAATGACTGAAAATGATAACGACATTAGTACAAGTAGTACACATAGACAATATTCATCTAATGCCTTTAAGATAAGGTGTAAGAAGGTAAAATACGAATGTTACTCCTTATGGGAAATGTTCATAACCCGAGTAATAAAGTAAATTAGTAATTTCATACCGGTCTCTGTAATTAGTAATTTACAGTACTTGAGGTGTTCTAACTGATAACCTATCAAGATGACACGAGTGTTTTCCATTTTTGCAGATAGAAATAGACATGGCTAGAAGATGACAAGTAGGACGTACTGGTCAGAGGGGCAGACCCCCGGTCAATCATGCACCATCGGTGCAAAGCGAACCCTCTATCGAAGCGCATGCTTCACAAAGAGCCGAGGTAAATAGGAACGAAAACATTCTGACTAAACCAAGCATGGAACACTATGAAACACCGACTTTGGAACAATAAGTCCGGGATGCTATCGTTGAGGAGGTGGCTGTAATTCTAAAGGCCACACTGCCTACAGCTCTGACGGAAGCAATGAAAGAAGTTGGGGTAAGAAAGAATGAGGCTCCATGGGAAAAGATAGAAGAGTTAGAGATAACTATAATGATGACTCAGGTAACGAACCACTGAATGGGTGTAACTACAAATCCTTCAAGGGATGTGATCCCCCAACTTTTGACGGCAAGAAAGATGCCATAGCAACCTATTACTAGATTGACCGAATGAGTGCAGTGATTAAGATCAGTGAATGCAGAGAGGATCAAGCTGCAAAATTCGCCGCTCACTCATTCACGTTTGAGGCATTAAGTTGGTGGGAAAATGTTAAGAAGGCTAGAACTGAGGAAGCAATGTGAAAGATGACATGGGAAGAGATGAAACAACTGTTAATCTAAAAGTTCTGTCCTCAGGATGAGGTCGACAAGGTAGAGGCTGAGTTCGTAGAGTTCCAGGCTAGGAATATGACCCACAGGCAGTTCACTTTAAAGTTTAATGAGCTGACCCAACTAGTTCCACATCTGGTAAGCACCACGGAGCGAAGAATTAAAGACTATGTTCAGAAGCTACCCCCAAGAGTCCGCACAATTGTAAAGGCCAATACACCTGACACTTATGAGTCGGTTGTGGCACCGAGTGGTAGGATATTTGATGATGTTTCTACAGAAGGGCCTTTCCCTTCTGAGAATCCAAAGAAATGGCCTAACTCGAACAAACGTCAGAATGATAGGTGGACTGAACAGAAAGGGAAGAAGGCACGAGTTGAAGTGCCAAAACAGTGCAACAAGTGTGGGCGAAGCCACCTAGGGGAGTGCCGCGTAGACACGAATTTATGTTTTCGATGTGGCAAAATGGGACACTACTCTCGTGACTATTTCAGTGCTACCCGATGCCAGAAGTGAGGAAGTGTTGGGCACATGGCCAAAGATTGTAGGAAACCGGCACCAACTGAGTCGGAGAGAGAAAGGGATAATGGGGCCAAGGAAAATGATAAGACAAGAGCCAGAACCAAAGCCTATGCTATCACCCAAGAGGAAGCACGCGTAAATCCTTGCGTGGTGTCAGGTACGTTTCTAATCAATAACATCTATGATTTGATATTATTTGATTCTAGTGCTACAAAGAGTTTCGTAGCTTCTACAGTTTGCACTAATTTAAAATGTCCCATCTCCAAGATAGACCATGCCTTTAAAATAGAAACTATTGTTGGGAGAAACACAAAGGTGATAGAAGTTGTAGAAAACTGCACCATAGGCATTTATGGCAGTAGGTTCCCTGCTAGGTTATTTGCGATAGCCTTGGGAGGATTCGACGTGGTGTTGGGATTGGATTGGCTTGCTGCCAATGAAGCCCAGATTGTATGCAAACGAAAAAGGATTCATCTCAGAGCTCCCGACGGAAGCGAAGTCATAGTCTATGGAGATAAAGATATCTCGATGCCAAAAATCATTCGATGAATAAGGCACGGATGCGAGGCCTACCTGGTGTACGTTATAAACAATGAGAAGAAAGTTATAGAGATGAAAGATGTACCCGTGGTGTGAAACTTTCCAAAGGTGTTCCTTGAGGACTTACCTGGAGTGCCACCCGATCGGGAAATAGAGTTCCAAATTTATTCAATGCCAGGGGCCAGCCCGTCGCTAAGGCACCTTACAGACTAGCTCCATCAGAAATGAAAGAGTTAACGACCCAACTGGAGGAACTCCTCGATAAAGGTTTTATCAGACCGAGCGTTTCACCTTGGGGCGCTCCGGTGCTATTTGTAAAGAAGAAAGATGGCTCGATTAGAATGTGTATAGACTACATGGAACTAAATAGAAGAACGTTAAAGAACAAATACTCGTTACCCAGGATAGTTGATTTCTTCGATCAAATGCAAGGTGCGAGTTGGTTCTCAAAGATCGATCTAAGGTCGGGTTATCAACAGCTGAAAGTACCAGAAGAGGATGTGCCAAAGACCGCGTTTCGTACACGATATGGGCATTACGAATTCCTCGTGATGTCATTCGGTTTGACGAACGCTACTGCAGTATTCATGAATTTGATGAATCGAGTGTGCCGTCTGATGCTAGATCGGTCGGTGATTGTATTCATTGATGATATCCTAATCTACTCCAAGAGCGAGGGAGACCACGCCTGTCATCTGAAGGAGGTGTTGGAAACGTTAAAGAAGGAGAAGTTGTATGCCAAATTCACCAAATGCGCGTTCTGGCTTAGGGAAGTTCAATTCCTATCAACGTCATTAACACGAACGACATTATGGTTGATCCGGTAAAGATATTAACTATGAAGGAATGGGAAGACCCGAAGACGCAGACCGAAATACGAAGTTTTCTCGGGTTGGCAGGCTATTACCGGAGGTTCATCCAGGACTTCCCGAAAATAGCCTCGCCTTTAACAAAGTTGAAATGAAAGGAAGTTAAATATGAATGGGGCATGCTCAGATTGAGGCGTTTGAGGAATTAAAGAAGAGGTTGACACAAGCTCCAGTATTGGCCATGCCTGATGGCAACGAAGACCATATAGTCTATTCTGATGCTTCAGGTCAAGGACTGGGTTGTGTGCTGATGCAACGAGGGAAAGTGATCGCGTATGCGTCACGTCAACTGAAGACTCACGAAGTTAACTACCCGACTCATGACCTCGAGCTCGCGGTGTCTTGGCGATAAAAATATGGAGGCAGTACCTCTACGGGGTTAAATGCATAGTTTACTCTGATCATAAGAGTCTGAAGTATTTCATCGAGTAGAAGGAATTGAATATGAGGTAGAGGCGGTGGTTAGAGTTGTTAAAAGATTATGGCTGTGAAATTTTGTATCATCCGGGGAAAGCAAATGTGGTAGCTGATGCCCAAAGCCGAAAGTAGACGCTAACTTCTATTAGGGTGAAAGCGTACCAGCTGATAGTGACACTAGATCTTAAGACAAAAATAAAACATGCCCAAAATGAAGCACTTAATAAGGAAAACATTAAAAGGGAAAGAATGGTAGGGCAACAAGAGAAGTTGGAGGTAAACACGTTGGGTGTAAAGACCCGATTTGGTCGCATATGGGTACCCAAGGGTGGTGAACTTAGAACCAAAGTTCTTGAAAAGGCTCATAAGTCTCGCTAATCTATCCATCCAGATGCTACCAAGATGTATCAAGACATAAAGAAGGGTTACCTGTGGAATCGAAGTCATAGTCTATGGAGATAAAGATTTCTCGATGTCAAACATCATTCGATGATTAAGGCAGAAAGTTACATGAGGCACGGATGCGAGGCCTACCTGGCGTACGTTATAAACAATGAGAAGAAAGTTATAGAGATGAAAGATGTACCAGTGGTGTGCAAATTTCCAAAGGTGTTCCCTAAGGACTTACTTGGAGTGCCACCCAATCGGGAAATAGAGTTCCAAATTTATTTAATGACAGGGGTTCAACCCATCGCTAAGGCACCTTACAGACTAGCTCCATCAAAAATGAAAGAGTTAATGACCCAACTGGAGGAACTCCTAAATAAAGGTTTTTTCAGACCAAGCGTTTCACCTTGGGGCGCTCTGGTGCTGTTTGTAAAGAAGAAAGATGGCTCGATTAGAATGTATATATACTACAGGGAACTAAATAAAAGAACGATAAAGTACAAATACTCGTTACCCATGATAGTTGATCTCTTCGATCAAATGCAAGGCACGAGTTGGTTCTCAAAGATCGATCTAAGGTTGGGATATCATCAGCTAAAAGTACCAGAAGAGGATGTGCCAAAGACCGCGTTTCGTACACGATATGGGCATTACGAATTCCTCATGATATCATTCGGTTTGACGAACGCTCCTACAACATTCATGAATTTAATGAATCGAGTGTGTCGTCCGATGCTGGATGGGTCGGTGATTGTATTCATTGATGACATCCTAATCTACTCCAAGAGCGAGGGCGACCACGCCTGTCATCTGTAGGAGGTGTTGGAAACGTTAAAGAAGGAGAAGTTGTATGCCAAATGCACCAAATGCGCGTTCTGGCTCAGGGAAGTTCAATTCCTAGCCACGTCATTAACGCGAACGACATTATGGTTGATCCGGCAAAGATATTAATTGTTAAGGAATGGGAAGACCCGAAGACGCAGACCGAAATACAGAGTTTTCTTGGGTTGGAAGGCTACTACCGGAGGTTCATCTAGGACTTCTCAAAAATAGCCTCGCCTTTAACAAAGCTGACATGCAAGGAAGTTAAATATGAATGGGGTCAGGCTCAGATTGAGGCGTTTGAGGAATTAAAGAAGAGGTTGACACAAGCTCTAGTATTGGCCATGCCTGATGCCAAAGAAGACCTTATAGTCTATTCTGATGCTTCAGGTCAAGGACTGGGTTGTGTGCTAATGCAACGAAGGAAAGTGATCACGTATGCGTAACGTCAACTGAAGACTCACAAAGTTAATTACCCGATTCATGACCTCGAGCTCGCGGTGTCTTGGCGCTAAAAATATAGAGGCAGTACCTCTACGGGGTTAAATGCACAGTTTACTCTGATCATAAGAGCCTGAAGTATTTCTTTGAGCAGAAGGATTTGAATATGAGGCAGAGGTGGTGGTTAGAGTTGTTGAAAGATTATGAATGTGAAATTTTGTATCATCCGGGGAAAGCAAATGTAGTAGCTGACACCCTAAGCCGAAAGGAGACGCCGACTCCTATTAGGGTGAAAGCGTACCAGCTGATAGTGACCCCGGATCTTATGACTAAAATAGAACATGCCCAAAATGAAGCACTTAAGAAGGAAAACATTAAAAGGGAAAGAATGGTAGGGCAACAAGAGAAGTTGGAGGTAAACACGTTGGGTGTAAAGACCCAATTTGGTCGCATATGGGTACCCAAGGGTGGTGAACTTAGAACCAAAGTTCTTGACGGGGCTCATAAGTCTCGCTACTCTATCCATCCAGGTGCTACCAAGATGTATCAAGACTTAAAGAAGGGTTATTGGTGGTCGGGAATGAAAAAAAAAGTGACTGAGTATGTGGGTAAATGCCTGACTTGTCTACAAGTGAAGGCAGAACATCAGAAACCTTGTGGCATGATGCAACCATTGGAAATACTTGAGTGGAAGTGGGAACGAATACCATGGATTTTATAACTAAGTTAGCTCGTACGACTAGGGGTAACAATGATATCTGGGAAATCGTGGGCCACTTGACGAAAAGTGCTCACTTCTTGTCTATCTGTGAGACTTTTACGTCCGCGAAGTTAGCAGATGTGTTTATCAATGAGATAGTGGCTTGCCATGGGGTACCGTTGTCAATTGTATCCGACCGGGACACGCGATTCACATCGCGATTCTGGAAAAGATTTCATGAGGCGATGGGCACCCGATTTAATATCAGCACAACATATCACCCTCAAACGAATGGTCAGTCTAAAAGGACCATCCAAACCCTCGAGGATATGCTTCGTGCGTGCATTATCGACTTTGGCGGGAGCTGAGATACTCATTTACCATGGGCGGAATTCTCTTATAACAATAGTTATCATCCAACTATTGGTATGCCTCCATACAAGATGTTGTACGACAGGAGGTACAGAACGCGTTATGTTGGGTGAGATTGGTCAGAAAGAACTTGGGAGTCTTGAAGTTGTTAAGGCTACTTCCAAAAAGTTCGATAATATCAAAGTCCGAATGAAAGCTGCTCAAGACAGACATAAATCATATGCGGATAGAAGGCGTAGGCCTATTGAATTTAATGTCGGGGATAAAGTGATGCTGAAAGTATCCCCATGGAAGGGAATAATCCGTTTCCGGAAGAGAAGAAAGCTAAGTCCGAGGTTTATTGGACTGTTCAAAATATTGGCCCGAGTTGGGGAAGTGATATACAGATTGGACTCACCGCGCGAACTTAGAGGAATACACCCTACATTCCACGTGTCACACTTGAGAAAGTGTTTAGCTGACGAATCAGCGCACATGCCACTAATGGATATTGAAATAGACAATAGTTTGAACTACACAGAAGAACCGGTAGCAATACTGGACTGAAAGGAGAAACAGTTAAGAAATAAATTAATCCAGCTGGTTAAAGTCTAGTGGAAGCACAGAAAGGGTTCCGAAGCAACATGGGAAAGTGAAGAGGAAATGAAGGAATCGTACCCGCACCTGTTTAACATATAGCACGTTTTGAAGACGAAGCCTCTGATAAGGTGGGTAGACTTGTAACACCCAAAAACCCGACAACTTAGTATTGGGCCGAAAAAAAAGGAAATAAGGATGGTTATGGGCTATGAAGGGTAGGCTTGGCCTATGGGGACTCCATAACCCTAGCAACATCATTTGGCAGCCTTCATTCTGCTCATTTGCACCATCTTCCATCAAAAAATGTAGAGAGAGAGTGGGTTTCTAGAGAGAGAAAGCTCCAAGAAATTCAAGGTTTTGCTAAAAGATTGACACCAATCCGTTTCTCCATTGATTTGGAACAAGATTAACGAAGCAACAGTAGCCTTTTTGAGATATGGATCCAACCTAAATCTATATTTTTCATCAAAATGGGTTTTTGGGGTAAAGTATTTATTATGATTTATCTTAAAAAGACAAGAATATAATAATCTTAAATCGTGTGAGTTACTTAAGCAAGACTTCTTGTTTGGGAAGCTTATTCGATGTTTGTAAGGTCTATATACAAATCTTGGTGCTAGCATGGCTAGTTAGTATAGATTTAATATTATGGGTTGATTAGAGGTTTGGGTATTCAGCGGGCCCTTTGAGCCCTAAACAGACTGGGCGGTTTGTGTCGGTAATTCTTTACTTCTCTCGTATCGGCTTGCAGAGGACTTCTAGCGGGAGCCATGGGGTTTGGTCTTGAGAATGAAAGTCTTATTTATTTAAAATAATATTATAAGTAAAGACAACTATTTAATAACATAATTTGTTAGGTCCGAGCGTTCATAAAGTAGCTCTAGAGGGAGTTGTGCATTCCGACTTTCCAAAGGAGGTTACAAGACATGACGTACGTCAGTCATTGGATAATATTAGTCCGAATAATGAATTGTGAGATACCGACGGACTTGAGACCCCGTTTAGGGTCCGTTATATGTATTAAGGAACAGTTGGCCGACCGTATCCACTGTTCCGTTACGAAATGCTAACTCCCCTATCGAAATGGTTAGTACTAGTAACTATGACCAACCTTAATCTAAATATATCATTAATTAACAAGGGATAACAATTAGAGTAACACCTTAAATGGGATAATACTTTAATTACATTTCTTATCTTTTTATTTTCCTTTTAAAACAAAACCCATTTTCCAACTTATTATCCTAGTCAGACAATAGCGAGAGTTGAGTACGGGATCCGTGTCCATGGTTCGATACTTGGTTCTTACCCATACTATACTACGCTGCGATAGGTACACTTGCCTATTGTGTGTGTATTTAGTTGAAGTAATTATAATTTTAATTTATAAATTTAAAACTTGATTTTGTGTAGCTTTAAATAAAATATATTTATTACTACTAAAAACACGTCATCATGTCTTTGGCGTTGTTGCCAGGTTTATATATATATTTACTTTTTTATCTATATATAAAAAACGCATCAGATAGCTATTTCGGTAGACTGATGACGGTAGGACGGTGAAAACGGTTACTTCGGTAAACGGAGGTTAAACGGCCACATTGGTAGACGGATGAAACGGCTACGACGGTAGATGAATGAAATGACTATTACACCATAAGGGACAGAAGGATGTTAGTCGCTTACGACGATAGACGACGATGAAAGGGACTACGATGGTAGGACGGAGGAAACGGTTAGCTAGTAGACCGGTTGATGAAATGGACTACGCCGGTAGGACGGAAGAGCGACTACTTAGGTAATCGGTTAATGAAACGGCTACAACGGTAGATGGATGTTAAATGACTACTCCGGTAGACGGATATTATTGAATGTTTATGTTTAAATTGAATGATTTAAGAATTATGTTTATGAAAGTAAAGTAAATAAGATGAAAGAATGACGATTGTATGATGCTTACTTGAATGATTAAACTAGAACTCACCAGCAATAGTTGACTTTTAGTATGCATCTCAGGTAAAGGAAAAGATATGACATGCAACAGGCTGGCTGGAATAGGTGGATGGCTACCTGATACAAGACTGACTTTCCGAGTTTATGTTATGTTAATGAAAGTGTTTAAAGGTTTTAATTGGTTGAAAATTTTATGATATTTGAACAAGTAATGTATTCCGCTGCGCGATGTTTGAAATTTATGATATTTCAGTGATTGAACTATATGTTGATGTGTTAATCCAACGAGTGAGGCCTCCCGGTATTGAGGCCTTACAATCGTGTACCATCATAAAAGGTCTGGCTTGAAACTTGTTCGACCACCACACACACAACCCACCTTAATCCCATTCGTTGGTTCACCTAATCGCATTTCCCACTCTCTCTTTCTTGGCCTTTATCACTACTAGACCACCACCTTTAGCCGCTAGTCACCACCCACAACCGCTCACCACCACTCTCTACTCCCTACTGGACTACCAAAAACACAACTGCAACTCGTGACTGCTAGCCACCTCACTCCACCTCTAGCTGCGATTTTTGTTTCTCTCTACCTCTCTCTTTCTTCGAATCTCTCTCTTTCTCGCTCGGTTATCTCTCACTTGGAAGCCGAAGAAAATAACGAGGAAGGGGGACATGGAATGGATCGGTTATAAGGATAGTGGAGAGATAAGAGGAAAGTTGGTTATGGGTTAAAGCTCATCCATTCAAATTTAAAGTTTATCGCAAAATCTTATTTTCCACACCACACTTAATTAAATTAAAAAAATAATTAACATATATATACACACACACTCGTACGTTTAATTAATTAAATTAAAATTAGCGACATGTAAAACCGGTGTTATAGAATAAGTGTATAAATTAAAAAAAAAAAGAGATTATTATATCTATATTTAAAAAAGAATGAAATGAATAGTTGGTTTTTGTCATGTAGTGTTTTTTTTTTTACTTTTTTTCTAATTATTGCGTCTGTATTTGCGTTCAAGATTTTTTGGTGCTACGTTTTCAAGTTTTACGGCGGAGTGATTACGACAGGGTATGTTTTAAGGTTTTACGACGGGGTGACAACCGTTGCGACATGTTTTTATATACGGGGTATGTTTTAGGGTTTTACAAGGAAGTGACAGATGTTGCAAATTAGCCGAACCGATATGTTTTGATAACGACCAAATTCACGCACGCTTAACTTTGTGAGTGACACTGATTTTGTTTTTTTTCACCCCTCTAATAATTCTGTTTTTCTTTAATAGCTTTAGTTCGATGACTTTTTATAAAAAAATTGAATGCACGAGTGTTTCTAGTTTTTTGTTGAATGTCCCGATATAATATTTTGTATTAAAAAGCGATTAAGTTTTGTTCGAAATCGAGTACTTTTCCCGTATCATGGGCTATAGCGAGTGCACTAACCGTTGCGGTATCATCGCTGTCGGCATTAATATTATCGGGACCGGAATCATTATTCGTTTTTATGGTTTCCGATAGCGATCATGACCAAACTCAAGTCGTAGCGAGTGCGGTTACCATTGCAATACCGTGCAGAACCAATCCGACTATGAGGCGAACATCAATGTTGCCGACATTGGTGTTATCGGAACTGGTATCGGTATTCGCTTTATTGTTATTCGCTTTTATGGTTTCCGATGAGTTGAGCCGATAACGACCAATGTCACGCCGCGTATCGCGGGGAAGAAACGACTAAACTTTCGCTACGTAGTGTGAACCTTTTTATAAACGGAACCCGCGCAACGGGCGGGTTGACCCAACTAGTTATTATTATTATTTAAAAACCTTAGGAAATTAATAGTAACCTTTTTTTTAGGCTACATCGCCGTTACCATTAAGGTATCGTGAGGAACTCGACGCCGCCGCAACGCGTTTTTTGAGGCTATATCAGACGCCGTTACCATTAAGATACCGTGAGGAATTCAACGCCGCCGCAACGCGAGTAAAATTCCTAGTTATATTTATTTTAAGCCTAATGAACAGACGTATTTAAGAAACTAATATTTGAAAAGCAAAAGAAATTAATTTTTATTTTTTTTTAATTCCTATAATGAATTAAAATAAAAGTAGTGATAAAAGAATAGACATTGTTATATTGTAAAGAACTAGGACTAGATTGATAATGAATGAAAATAAAAGTAGTGATAAAATAATAGACATGGTTATATTGTAAAGAACTAGGACTAAATTGAAAAGAACTTTAAGGGATAAAGTGAAATATTTTAAAGGTATTTGTAATACTTTTTTTATGATTATGAATTTGTAGTTAGGATTTGAATTTATAATTTTTTTAATTAATTATTAAAAAATATGTTATCTCTTTAAACTATATTATTAATAGAACTAGGTTTTTCTTATTTTCATACAATGGAATACCACGACGGGGAATTCTTATTTTCATTTTAGCTATACATAATCCTACTTTCCTTTTATTATCATCTTAAAATTAGGGGTGTTCACAAAAATCTGAATCCAAACCGAACCCGAATTATCCGAAAATCCGAATCCGAATTATCCGAAAATTCGGATATCCGAAATTCGGAAAATTCGGATATCCGAATTTTCAAATTCGGATATCCGAATTTTCAAATTCGGATATCCGAATTTTCAAATTCGGATATCCGAATTTTCGGATTCGGATAGTGATTTTCGGATATTTCGGATGGTTCGGATATCCGAATATCCGAAATATTATATTTATATTTTTTTTAATTGTTTTTATTATTTAAAAATAAAAAAATTTGAATCAAAACCCGATATATTATATTTATATATTTTTATAAGTATATTTTCTAATTTTTTTTTAAGGTTTTTAATTGTTTTTGTAATTTAAAAATATTATTTTTATATATATATATATATTTTTTTTATATATTTTCGGATAGTGAAATACACTATCCGAAAATTCCGGATATCCGAAATTCGGATATCCGAATTTTCGGATATCCGACTTTGAACACCCCTGCTTAAAATGGTAAAAAAGAATTGGTCATACAAAGTAGTAAATACAACATTACAGTAATGATATCCCAAACATTTGATCATTCAAACAATTTTGATCAGAGATAACAGTTGATCCAAAAATCACCTATAATGGCACCATAGCATATTCGCATATGGTGCCTCTCCAGTCAGGATCTCCCATAACACAATTCCAAAAGAGAACACATTAACATGTAACAATATATGATTAGATTTTTTAAAAATCACTATTTATGAATTTATAATTTAAATATATATACCTTTTCAGAAACTTTATTACTGGTATCATTAAGTAGATGAGGGGCCATCAAGGGCGAAGTTGCACGAAGTGCACCTGAAACCAAAGTGTTGGGCTTGATCTTTGATAGTCCAAAATCACCGACCTGCATAAGTTAGTTAGTTTGACACCGAAAAAAGCAACAAATAAACATCTTTAGTTCATTGAGATAATTAATTTACAGTATAATTAACACAGTTGGTTTCCTTTAGGTGATGACGATTTTATATTTATAACAAATTAGTAGTATGAATGAATTTCGTATTATAATGCAATGAAATCACTATATTGTATAACGGTACAAACATATGCAGGCGAGTACATGATTTCAAAATGAAAAATAAACAACTTGCAATTCATGAGTGTAGGTAAATTTAAAGACATTAGACTAATAGTTACCAATTTTTTTATAACAAATACTTTTAATAGACAGACCAAGTTTGACTTTAGCAAGTTTAAACCCAAATCCACATAACACAATTAATCATAGTCCAATGAAGAATTCATGATCTGATAGGTACAACATTTAGCATATTTTGCAATCTGAAACATTACCATACAGCCTGTAATGCAGTCTGACCCGTAATCTGACCTGTTACCAAAAAAATCCAACCTGTAGCTGACCCGTTACCAACAAAATACAGGGAATAAATGAAAAGGTGATCTTACTTCTTTAGCTTCCCACCTACGCCTCTTTGTTTCCTTGAATTCTTCTTCATCAAGTTTTTTGTACCCACCAAAACGTCCTCCCCTACATACGCAAATCACACATATTGTATTTTATTCACATTTTAGGTTTAAAACCAAAACAAAATTTGATAAAGAAAACATTTCACAATAATGATTAGATACATGAAATATAATGTTTAAATTCATTTTAAATACCTTTCATTAACACCAAGTTTATTAGTGTTGTAGATGTTGCCTTTTAGCTGTTTTGCCCAATAGATGTTAGCACACCTGGAGATAAACAATTTAAAGTATTAAAAGTCAAATAACTATGTTGAAAACAATAAGAGAACATTACTCTCCCTTGGTACTTCATGAACCCCAATCGAACCCTAGCTCACCTCCATTGTCATAAATCAAGTAACTATAAGGGTTTCGAAGCAATGAATCGGCAAAATGGAGTTAATAATAAATTAAACAAAAGCATAAAAAATGAAGCCGAATGGAACTGAGATCCTTATCATTTCGAAATTGTGGATTTTAGATCAAACAAACACACACAAAATCAAAAGAAAATTGCAAACGAAAGCTTAATTGAAACCAATCAGACCTAGCAGCACCACCACAGATTATGAATGAAAAAACATTTTTAAACGCCAAATCGAACACTAAACTTACCAGACCTGCCGAAAAAAGCATGGCCATTCACTTCGCCGGAACACTAAATCAAAGCCACCATCTCCACTATCTTCTTCATGTTCATGTGGATCACAAAACACCCAATTATTTTCAAAAAAAGCAGTAAACATGTTCTATGTTATTAGAACAAACCGCACTAAAAAACCCTACAACGACGAAACCTAATCAGGGTCAACGAAAGGCAACCAGTTTTGATCTATGGTGTGAAAAGCACGTGTATAAGAGAAGAAGCCATATACAAACCCCGTTGAAGGCAACCAAACGCAAAACCAGTTCGGTAGAGACCGCCACCACAACGCTACCACCACCACACCACCGCGACCTAGGAAATACGGGGCGACGGGCGATATGGCGACGAGGGGGAAACCCTAATTTGGTTCTCTGGTGTGAAAAGGGGAAAGAAAAGCGCATAAGGTCTAAAGCAAAATCACACACAACTTGTACATGTTGCATTCCATCTTGCACATCATGTCTTTTAAATAGGTTAATAATGATGTTAAATACATAACTAGTTTGGAGTACAAATTTTAACTTTATAAATTGTATTTTTTTTTTTTTTGATTGTAATACATAAAAATTTTACATAGCCTACTCTCTTTCTCTATACTAAATATATTAGGGCAAGTGTTACATGTGTAGATCACCAAGGCCAGGGGCGGATCTACATGGAGCCCAGGGGTACCTTCAGGTACCCCTCAACTTTCGACGCGTAGTGAGAATTTTCGACGCGCAGCGGAATTTTTTTTTTTTTTTTACCGTTTTATGTATCCAGATACCCCTGAACGAAATTTTAGATACCCCTGGATTTTTTTCCTAGATCCGCCACTGACCAAGGCGTGATTCGTATGGTCCGTGAATAGTCGTGAAACATCACCCCGAGGAGCGTGATTGGGGCATGAATGGGAAGGGGGGAGCAGTATTCAAATCACGGGCGCAAGAAGGATGTGGACATTGGGGTAGCCGTTGGGGGTTTAAACTTTTTTTCCTATAAATACTTAATAAGTCCTTCTAATCTAATCACTCAAACACTATAACAATTTCACAATTCTAATTCTCTCAACAAATCCTTCTACTCTAATCTCTCAAATACTCCAACCATTAATTATTGAAACTCAAACAACCCGTTTTCCCATAACCGTCCCCAAAACTACAACCCACAAAACGCCCCGAATATGAATGCCTAGAACCCAAACAACCCATTTTGGGCTAGTCGCCAATTCATCAACAACCCACGTACCCGACCCGAGCATGAATGCTTAGAACCTAAACAACCCGTTTTGGGCTAACACGCAAGATGACCCGAGCAACCTTTTTAATCATACTTATTTTCCCAACGCTTATGTATCTCAATTGCCTCCCGATCTAAATGACCCAAACCCAACCCATAACACACTAGAAACCGTCCCCGAAACACCGCTCGAAACCTTCCCCGAAACACAACAAACGTAACCGACTAAAACCAAACGATCACAAAAGAGGAAACAAACGACGACATCAAATCCCATTTAAACACAACGTGTTCATGAAAGGTCGTCCTAGTGAGGAGGAAGTGGCTTTAGCACAAGTTTGGGTCGACGTATCTGAGAACCCGATAATTGGTAAAATTTTTATCTTATGTACTTGTTTTAAAAATATTGTTTTATTTACTTGTTTTAAAAATATTGTTTTATTTACTTGTTTTTAAAATATTGTTTTATTTATAGATAATAGTCAATCATCACAAGATTTTTACATGCGTGTTCGTGCGAGATTTCACAATGAAATGGGTCGAGGTGAATATCGTAACACTGACAAGATATCATCCAAATGAACGGACCTTCGTCGCAAGGTTGGAAAGTTTAACTCTTTCTACAACCGTCACACTAACAACCGTCGAAGTGGTAAAAGTGATCATGATGTTTATGTACAAGCATGTGACAAGTTTAAAGTTGACATTAGTGTGGGGCTTGCTTTCAAAAAAGTGTGGAATATTGGAGGAAATGTTCAAATTGGACGCAAGTCCCGTAGATGGGGCAATCATCTAAACGTTCAAAGACGACATCGTCAGGCGATTACCCTTCTAGTCAATCGTCATTGTTTAGATGTTCCCGCATTAATCTTAACCATACCGATGACGATCTTCATAGATCGGATGAAATGGTTGCACCGGTTGAACCGGTTCGTCCACTCAGGAGAACCGCTTCTAAAGGTAACGGGCAACATCTTCAAAAACGTCTGACAACCGGTTTAAAAAATTAGAATCAAAAATTGATAAACTACTCTCGTTTAAAAGAAGAAGAAAAACCAAGATGCTAAAATCCTTTATGTTTGATTTATGTTTTTTTATTATTAATTCATGAATGCAATTTTTTTTAGGTTTGATTTATGTTTTTTATTATTAAACTATGAATGTAATTTTTTATGTTTTTTATGTTATTAATTTGTGACGTTGCAGTGAAACCATTATAGAGCTTAGTGATTCTGTTAGTGATTGTCCATGTGCTGACGTGACAGTAACGTGACAGGGCGTGATTATATTTTTTAGTGAAACTAATACACTTAGGGGCTGTTTGATAGCCTTTTAATGATTCCATTAAGAGGCTACATCTGAATCGTTTAGAGGTATGAGGTGTTTATTTTAGATTTTGTCAGCCTCTTAATAGTTCATCCAGCCTTTTAATGGTTCAGCACAGAAACCATATTGAACCATTCAGAGTTCTTAATGGTTCCATTAAGAGGCTACCTCTGAATCATTCAGAGGTAGGGGGTGTTTGTTTCAGATTTCGTCAGCCTCTTAATAGTTCATCTAGCATTTTAATGGTTCAGTACAGAAAACATGTTGAACCATTCAGAACTCTTAATGGTTCAGCTGTTAATGAACCAAACAGCCACTTAGCCTTATTTGATTGTTATGTTTTATAATTAAAATTGATTTTATATTAAAATTTTAAAGTTGGTATGCTTTTAAAGTTTTAATATTAGAGATGTGGAATTGATATTCTGTAGTGTGAACTCTCTAAATGCCACGTCACTTCCGGTCAACAATGCTATTTCTAGTCCTGCTACGCAACAAAGTCAAGAGAAAAAAAATTGCCAAACAACGTGATTCAATGAAGTAACCAAGCTTTCTATTAATAGTATGTTGGTTTTATTTAATATTTTTCTCTTTTTGTTTTTAAATATATTTGATGAGATTAGTATAAAAATATTAGAAAAGTAAAATATTATTAATGACTTTGAAATCTACGACATTAGGATCAGTAGTTAACTTAATCTTCAATCTAATTTTAATTTATAGAAATATCAATTATATGTATAACTAGCTTAGAACATGTGTACTACACATGGTGAAAAATATCGATACATAAAATTCTTAAATCTTTATATATGTATCTTAAAGGTGGAAAAATGTATTACATATACTAACAATAGAAAACAAAATCAAATTAATATATAATTGAGTTTAAAAATACATGAAGTATTATTTAATGTAATTTGACTTTCATTTACAATTTAATTGAAAACATAAGCTAAATAATTACATTTCAAAGTTTCCTATAATATGAGATAATTTAAAATAAATGTGTTTTATTAGTATAATTAATAATTTGTTTAAAAATATTATTATTGAAATTATGGAAATGCATTTACTATGAGAGAGAGACGGGAAAAATTTTATGAGGATGAATATGGAGACGACACGTGGCATTGAGAAACCTTTATTTATTATATAGTATAGATTTATAATAGTCATTACATATTTTCATAAAGTAATCATATTCAACATTTTGGTATTTTTAACATATATTTTATATACTCCTTAAGATCTAAAGAATCATATTGATTTCATATTAACCTTAAATTGGTCATTATCATGTTAACAAATATTTTTTCTTGTAAAAGGTGATAAATTCAATTTATTTATGAGCAAATATATCAAAATGCATATGCCATATACGAATATTTAATTAAAAAAATAAAATAACTTAACTAAAATTAAAAAAAGAAAATAGGTTGAAGGGACTGAAAACACCTTAAGTGTACTTGTATAGATAAAAATTTATAATCACTTTGTTAAAGATATTTCATTATAATTATAATAACATCATTTTATAATTATAACTAACAACTAATTTATTAAAAAAAAATCAAATATAAAGTTTATTGTCAAAACTTCTTTTGATTTATGCAAAATTTATATATTTTTTAATTAAACTTGTTTTTACTCATTTATGATTACTAGTCAGATGCCCGCGCGCATTGCGGCGCGCTAAACTCGAAAAATAATGTTAAGTCTATTACATGTGCTTGATAAAAAACCAACAATATTATAGATATAGTATAGATAAATTAATGTTAAGACAGTTTCTTTCGTTTCTTACTCTTTGACTGCTACATATAATTAATGATGAGGTTCTTGAATCTGGTTCTCTTTGATTGCTTCAGCGAATGGAGCAAGTTTGGGGACTGAAAAAAATAATGTTAATTATGCTATATTATTATGTGAACTTTGTTTTAAAGTAATTACTATTTGTGCCTACTATCTAGTGGGGGGCCCACGCGATGCAGCGGGGAACACAACACTTAGGTTGATGGTTTTAGTGGTGTGCACAGAGTGGTTCAAACTAAGGTTGGGTTATTTTTTAATTTATTATTTTTAGTATTGTTTGAGTAAATTACGTGATGTGGGAGTAAACTGATCAACTGTCCCATTTATCTTATCTTGCACATGACGTGAGATAGTGGTTCAAACTAACGTCCATTCATCAAAAGACGAAATGTTTGAAACATTAAACGAAATGATATTTTGTGTAATTATTGAAAATAAAGAAGGCAATTGCATTTTTTAAGATATCTAAAGACGAAGCATGTAATTTATTCTATAAAATATAGATTAAAAGGATGACATCATAAATAAAAATCAACTTTTAACTCGTACAATCAACTAAAAAAATTGTATCACCAATTTGAGTTTAGGAAAAAATGTTGTCTTATTGGCTTTTATTTTATTAATATCGGAACCTTAAATAGCTTTTCGAATCAAGTTTTTAAATAAGTGATTAATGATTTTTTTATAACTTTTAGAATCTTTAAATAATTTAATATTTTGTTATATTATATATCACAATAATTGATTAATATCCGGTTCACAAAAGTATAATATATAGCTAAATTTATAATAATTTTGAATAACATAACTAATAAAACTGTGTATAACCATATAATTATTTTTAACATATTTATTTTTTTAACAAAAGTACTCACTAATACACCAATAACAATTCAGATTAAGACATGTTAATATAAATATAAGTTCGACATGTCCAATTATTTATTAACATTGTAGTAAAAATTGGGATTAATCGATAATCAGGGGTCTACCGATAAGATTTCATCTAATCGTACCAAAATATATGTAGGCGGTCTAAATCGGGCCAACGATTTTATTTTTTTATTTTTCATTTGTCACTTATTCTTTTAAAAAATTCTAAGTTTCGTATCAATGTTTATCGGTTGGACTGAAACATGGTTGCGTCATATCGATGTTTACCAGTGTTCCAATATATATATAGAGGGTGATCGCGCGATGCGGTGGAGAACAAAGACACTGGTAATCACGTAACATTTTTTTTAATTAGAAAAAAACTATAGCAATACCATATTCAAATTAAAGAGAATAAAATGCTCGTTTTTTTATGTAATTTTTTTTAAAATATTAACGTATGAAAAAGTTATGGCCGTTTAAAATCATGAGGGGAGAAGGTAGTTACGGTATGAATAACTTCAATTTTTAGGTTTTTTAAAGCATTAAAGGGTTGTACCTTATGCTTAAAAAACGTGTAAGTAAATTTCTTAAAAAATGTTAAAAGACATCTTTGTCCTCATCAAGTGTTAATACATATTTATTTTTTTAACAAAATTACTCACTAATACACCAATAACAATTCAGATTAAGACATGTTAATATAAATATAAGTTCAACATATCCAATTATTTATTAACATTGTTGTAAAAATCAGGATTAATCGATAATCGGGGATCTACTGATGCGATTTCATCTAATCGTACCAAAATACATGTAGGCGGTCTAAATTGGCCCAACGATTTTATTTTTTTATTTTTTATTTGTCGCTTATTCTTTAATAAAATTCTAAGTTTCGTATCAATGTTTACCGGTTGGACTGAAACATGGTTGTGTCGTATCGATGTTTACCAGTGTTCCAATATATATATCGGGTGCCCGCGCGATGCGTCGGAGAACACAGATACTGGTAATCATGTAACATGTTTTTTTTAATTAAAAAAAACTATAGCAATACCATACTCAAATTAAAGAGAATAAAATGCCATTTTTTATGGTGTAATTTAAAAAAAAAATATTAACGTATGAAAAAGTTATGGTCGTTTAAAATCATGAGGAGAGAAGGTAGTTATTGTATGAATAACTTCCATTTTCAGTTTTTTTAAAGCATTAGATGGTTGTACCTTATGATTAAAAAAATGTGTAGGTAAATTTCTTAAAAAATATTAAAAGACATATTTGCCCTTCTCAAATCTATACTAATAAATAAATGTCTGAGATGGACACGTGTCACTTCCTCATGCCTTCTCACATTAGTTTTCCCGCCTCTCTCTCCTAATAAATGCGTCTTTTTCTTATTAAATAGTAATGATATTATAAATATATTATTAAAGAATAATACTAATTATATTAAATAAGAAAATATATAGTAGGAAATCAAAATATAACTAATTAAAAAAATACTAACTCGTAAGATACACACACATTTCTACTTGATATATCTCGAGACGATCATAATAGTCTGACAAATTAGGACGTATTTACAAATTTATAAGTTTTATCTTTTTTAATATACAATCTCGTGTAATACACGGGATTCTAACCTAGTGTATTATATATAGTATAGATGTTTGAATAGTGTCCTATTTTTCTTAATCTCTCTTGTTTTTTACTTGCATAATTAAATTATAAATTTATATTAAGCCATGGGAAAAAGCATCCTGCACAAAGTGTAAGGTAATGATGCGTACATCAGATCGCGAAATTATCCGGCTCCTACACAAATGCGAGAGTTACGTCAAGCATCGGGTACGTTCTTTTTTATTACATAATGGAATACTGCACATTTATATGTTTTTTTATATAATGTTATAACTTATATTTCAATTAATTTCTAACTTTAGTTCTATTTATCTAAATTAATGGTCGAAGTATGTTGTACAAAACTAAATTTAGTTCTATTTAGTTCTATTTATGCATAAGGGACTGAAGATGAGCCAGAAACACTCATGCAGAACAGTTTACATGCTCTCTCTAGTGAACATAGAATGTGGTGATCATCAAAAACATGTCCACTCTCTAAACACACGTGTGCATTGCCAATCCTTGCCATTTCACTCTCCTTCCACAAAGACACGTACCCTCTTAACGAGGAATTTAACACACACACAAACAAACACTTATCTACTTCCCCACTTCTGTCCTATAAAATCACCTGCTTGCTGTCCCTTCTGATTACCCAAGTGATAACACTCATATAAACCCTAAAAGAATGTTGAACTCTGTGATCAATGCCGGAAACAATGGTGGCGGCGGAGGCGGAGGGAGGAAGCAAGACCGGAGGACGGCTCAGGCGAGTTCAAGAAAAGGGTGTATGAGAGGCAAAGGTGGTCCTGAGAATGCTTCATGCACGTACAAAGGCGTCCGCCAGCGGACGTGGGGTAAATGGGTGTCGGAGATCCGTGAGCCCAATCGCGGCAGCCGCATTTGGCTCGGGACGTTCAACTCCGCTCGTGAAGCCGCTATCGTGTACGACGCGGCTGCCCGAAGACTGTACGGACCCAATGCCCATGTCAACTTGCCAGATGAGGCCGCCAACGCTCCACCACCTCCTCCAGCTGTGGAGGAGGCTGCGAAGGAAGCCGGGTACAATTAGAAAGAATATATTAGTTAAGATTTATTATATATTATTGACAATTATAGGAGTACAATGATAACAACTAAAAAAAACCTAACCCTAATAAGTTGAACCCTAAATTACATACAATAAATATTATTAATTTAAAATTAGATTTAACCCTAATTTACATATAACAAATATTATTAATTTAATATTAGCATAAACTTTAACTAATATATTCTTTCTAATAGGTACCATCGTGCAATCCAGCAAATGAAGAAGCAACACGAATTCGAACGACAAATACAAATTTACATGCAACAACAACAGCAACAACAAACGATCAAAGTCGAAAGCGTAACGATACCCGAGATCCCTGATCTTAATGGACACACCATCGAAAGTTGTCATAGTTTAACAGGAGAAAATTTCGTGGAACCGAAACCATCAAACGGGAACCTGAATGCCAACCTGCCCGATTTCGACGACTCGGGTTTATGGACAGAAGCAGCTTCAACGATGGATTATCAATCGCAAGTGATCGATCCCGGAATCGGTGCATCGGCATTTAATGATACAATTGGCATTGAATTGAACCATCCATTAATGGTTTGATTCTCTTTATCCGGTGACCATTTATCTCGTCGGAAAAGATTTGGTTTCGAGTTGGTCGTGACACGTGACACAAAATATAATGTGTATACTTAAAGTATTATATAGTATATCGTATTATATATGAGATAAAAGGGAAAATAATATATAGATATGAGGCAAGATAATCACATGATATGGGGAATGATACAAGTGTAGTGTTTATTTCAAGATATATTATATAGTTAGTTTATGATGAGTATATTTACATGTGTGTAATAGAATCGTCAACTTGTAACGCGTATTATAGGGTTGGCACTTTGGGTGGAGATATATGGCAACCGTCAAATGTTAATTGTATGCAACAAGATAAAGCATATCATAATTGCTATGACAAATACATAGATGGACGTTAACATTGATGAAAAAAGAGAAACAGATAAAAGAACCTTCTTAGAGCATGGGGTATACCGATAACCGGTGTGATTGTGGTGTGATATGATAATAAAGTTCACGCCACGTGGAGCCACGTCACTATTCTCATTATCGCACCACTCATCACTAGGCAATGGGTATACCCGTGTGATTGTGGTGGTGTGATAATTAAATGTTATCTTTTTTTAATTTTCATTTAAATAAAATAAAACATAATATTTAATTAAAAAAATAAAATAAAACATAATAAAAAATATTTTATTAATAATTAAAAAAAATTACA
Source organism: Smallanthus sonchifolius (assembly GCA_023525975.1). NCBI lineage: Eukaryota > Viridiplantae > Streptophyta > Magnoliopsida > Asterales > Asteraceae > Smallanthus > Smallanthus sonchifolius. The sequence continues at coordinate 33,171,950 of CM042025.1, forward strand.
TTTTAATTTCATTTCAAAAAGGTATTTCATTTTATCTGAATTTGCATTTCATCTGCATTTTAATTTCATTTCAAAAAGGTATATTGAAAACTTTTTACAACTTTCTTCTCCATCTCAAACATTGAAAAAGACAAAAACCCAAGAAAGAAGAAGACAACCAGGTACGTTGAACAACTTTCTTCTCCATCTCTCGCGTGAAAATTCTCACGCCCAAACAACACGCCGTGAAAACCAAATCGAGGGGGCGGTGTTGGATTGTGATCACGACGTGATTATGAGTGCCACATAAGAGCACGGTGTGAATCGAGCTAGTATACCAGATGGACTTACCTATAACATTTGTAACACTTCTTACAATCACTTACATTAAAATGGAAGATAACACATTTTTTGGTCCTTCAAGGTGTTCAATATCAAAAGAATATCTTGAAAACCACATTTGCCATCTAACGAGGCGTCCTTGTTTGTTATCTTCGAAAATTTTTGTTTTAAGGAAATAAGTAAAGTTTTTATTATCTGTCCTGACTAAAAATTTTACAGGAGTGATATAAATTGAAAATTTTGAGATAGTATTTTTTACAGCAAGTAATTCTTTTTCATTGCTGTGATAATTTCGTTCAGCTGGTTTAAAGCTTCCCGAAGTATATTTGCATATCTCTTCTTTTTCAGCTGTTTTAGCCTTTAAAATTCCTCCTCAAAAATCATTTGAGGCGTCAGTTTCGATTATGAGAAAATCTTCATCTTTTGGAAGATAAAGTTTTGGAAAGTTTATCAAGTTTTTCTTTATCTTTTTTATGTAATCCGTATCAGACGGTTTCCATTCCCAAATATAATCCTTTTTTAATTTTAATTGTAAAGGTTTTCTGAGTTCTGCGAGCTTTAGGATATAGCTTTCTGCATAGGTTAAAACACTTAAAAATCTTTGAAGATGTTTCTTGTCTTCAATTGTATTTGGAAACATATGTAAGTTTTTCAAAATATGTTTTTGCGGACAATGTGTTCCATGGTCTATTTCAAGACCTAAAAAGTTTATCTTTGTTTTAAAAAGATTAGTCTTCTTTTTTGATAAAATAATTCCGTGTTTTTCAATTGCTTTTAAGATTGAAAAAACATGAAAATAATGTTTTTCTTCAGAGTTTGAGAAAACTATAATATCATCTACATAGACGGTACAATAATTTTCTATCCTCTTAAAGCATTTTGCACATGTCTTTGAAATATGCTAGGTGCTTGTTTTAAACCAAAAGGTACTACCTTCCATTGATAGGGGCCGTCGGGACATGTGAACGCCGTTAAAAGCTGAGATTCTTCATCTAACAGAACCTGCCAAAAACCACTTTTGCAATCGAAACTTGAAAATATGGTTTTTCCTCTTAAGAGGGTTAATAGTTCTTGCATGCAAGGAAGGTTATGGCTATCTCCCTTAGTAGCTGTATTAATTGCCTTATAGTTTACAACCATACGCTTTTTTTCTCTTCTTTTTTCTGCCTCATTTTCAACTAAGAAAACATGAGACATATGAGGAGATTTGCTTTGAATGATTAACTTAAGATCAAGTAATTCTTTAATCTGTTTGTTAAACTTATTCCTATCCTGAGGACTATATTTCATAGGTTTTACCCTGATTATAGCTTTTGGATCTATTAATTCTATAGACGCTTTCATCCAATTTTTGGATTTTTCAGGGTCGATAGGATTTTCTGAACAAACTTTTTCAAGCAAGGCTTCAATTTTTTTGATATTTTTGTATTTCAAGGAAATATTTTTCTCCTGGTGTTATAACTTCTTGAGTTATGTTGTTACCTGGGATTTGTTTTGTTTTTGAGTCTTTTTTCATTGACTCAAGAAAATCTAGTTTTCCAATTTGAAAAGCCTTTGTTATTTTCTTGATTAAAATCATTTCTTGATTAAGATGGAAATATATTCTGTCTAACCATTGGGTAAAAGGCCCGTATAATTGACAGAAATTATTTTCTAAGAGTAAATCTATTCCTGACTCTTGTTAATAGATGGTATGAATAGGAAATGGTTCTCCTGAAAAATAGACGATAAGGTTTCTACAAACCTTGTCTAATTTGATGGTTTCTTGATTTGCAATTGTTACCTTGATATCTTTGGGGGTATTTTCCCATAGATCTTCAGGAATAACATATTTGCTTGCAAGACAAAGACTTGCTCCTGTATCTACATAACAATGCAGAGTTATGGTTTTATAACCTTTTATGAAAACTTTTCCTTTTATGTAAATGGAATTTGGATTAGTTATATTTGAATAAACTAATCCGTTTTCTTTTTGAAGAGTTTGACAAAAATATGAATTGTCAATATTGCTCATTCTGTACTATCAGTAGTTGTTTTAGAGGATGAGTCATTTATTTCTAAGGAATATATCTTCATATATCCTTCAAAAATGTTTTCTGAAGGATAATATCCTTCGTTTTCTGCTTCTAAAATGAGCTTTGTTTTTTCTGGAAATTTTTGTTTGTTGGGACATTCGTTGGCATAATGTCCTTCTTCCGAGCATATCCAGCATCGGCATTTCTTTTTTCCCTGAGGGAAAATTTTTGGTTTTTCATTAAAAAAGTATCTTCCTGGGGTAAATCTTCTTTTCTTAGTTTTCCAAAATCTTCTTTTTGTTTTATATTTTTTCTTATATTTCTTTTTGAAATATTTTTTCTCTTTGAAAAGATCACAGCCGAAAGATAACTGTGGTTCTTCTGTTAATTTTTTACAACAGCTTTTATTAAATCTTTTTAGCTGTTTTTGTTTGTTGGAGAGATCGCAGTAAACTGCAATTTCTTCTTTAACAATTCTAGTAGCAAATCCAAGGGAATGCATAGTTAGATTGTTCTTTTCTTTATTCCATCTTTCTTTGGCTTTTTCTCCAACGATAGGAATTTTCATTAGATAAACTTCTATCCAAGAGTGACATTCTCCTGTACTTAGTTTATATAAGTTTTGTTCAAAGAGACAGGTGAAATCGTCTAAAAGACATATATCACAAAATTAAGATTTGGTCAAAACTTGTCTTGCTTTTTCAAGCAGTTTTTGATTTTCATGGTCTTTGTTTGTAAGAAAGTCGAGACCTAAAAACATCATATAAATGGCTTTGATGATTTGATCAAACAGATCTTCACCATATAAATCTTCGTTCCAAGTTGTTCCTTTAATGAAATCTTGGATGATTCCTGCTGATTTATGCTCAATTAGTAATAACAAAGCCTTAGCTTTAGAAAATTCTTCTGGGTTGGACTGGATTATTAAACTAATCTCAGTATTCCATTTGTCTATAACTTCTTTTCTTCTTTCAAGATCGAAGATACAGTCTATTTTTATGGTGTCAATTGCAGTTGAACTACCATTACTGGAATTAGGTATACCTTTGTGATAAGGCATAGAGAATTCTGTATTCTTTTTTCTATAGGATTTTCTGTAACTACTGCTTCCAGCATTAGTTTGGTGTACCCTATAAGTTGAAGTTTCTTCTTCTTCAGAAGAGTTTTCTTCTTCTTCGGTTTTAGGTTCTTGAATTGTAAAAATATGATTTTTAATTTCAGGAAAATATTTTTCTTTAAGATCCTTATTTTATAAAAAAAATTTCTCGCACTCTCTTTCGTTTAGAGACATAAGTTGGACAAGTTCGTTTATTTCTTCAGCCGAAAAATTATCAAGCTGTTCATCAAAGATTTTTTCTAATTTTTTGGTTATGGATATCATTTATCCACATGAAAGACGGATTTTTATGTCTTTAAGTTTTTGTATTTCATTAATGAAATATTGTTTTTGTTTGTATAAATGAGATAACTCATTTAATTTTTCAGTTGGATGAATACTCCAATCACTATGGAGTTCTATTATCCTTTGGATAACGTTATTTTGAAGTAAATAATATTGTCCAATTTTTATATTTATTTTTTTAAAAGAAAATCTCATTTGACTCTTATTAGTCATTTGAGTCTAATCCAAAAGACCATTTGAGAGCATTTGGGCTTTTTGAACTTCCTAAAGATGGATTTCCAACATTGAAGTTAGGAAATGAATATTTTTGAAATTTATTTTCTCCTTGGCAAGTTTCTTGATTAACCAAGGGATTTGTATTTTCTGGATTTAAAGGATGCGTGTTTGCGTCCTTTATTTTTTCGGAAATCTCATTAATAATTTTTGCAGCTATTGCTTCGAGATTTTCACTAGTAGATAGACTTTCTACTTTATTAATTAATTCTTTAATTAATTCCTCAATTCTAACGAGAGAACTCATATCTAGAACCTAAGGTTTTATAGAAATTATTTTCCAATAACTTCATTGAGGATTTCTCCATATTTATCAATCCTTTCTGACATGGATCGAATCAATTGTAATTCAGTAGGACTAGATGAATCCAAACTGGACTCTCCTATTTTTAGAGTGTTAAAAGAAAAACTCTGTCTAGGTTTAGAATCTAGAATTTGTTTATTACGGGCTATGTTAATGGCCCAATTTTCTTGTACTTGTGAAGGTTCAGAGAACTTACTTTCTTCAACTGTGCTAATGTCTGAGAATATGTCTTCAATAGTTATATTCTCTTTTTCCTTATACTCTATTGAATGAGTACTACTGGTTAAAGCATAAGAGATTAAGTAATTAATCGAAAATACTTTATTTCCTGGTTCCATCAAATCAGTTCTTTCACACTGATGTATAAAACTTAATGTTTTATCGAAATCTTTTGAATCTCGATGTAAAGCGAATTTAGGATATATGGTAAACATAAATTTGTCATATGCTAAATTTCCTTGTACTGCTCCTAAGAGAGCATCTTGCCTGTTGATGATCCTGTTATCAACAAGAGCCATTTTTATAGGAAAAATTATTCCATCTCTGAATTGTGCTTTTAAAAGGATTTTTACAGCTCATATATGCACCATATTCATAGATTTTCTTAACTCAGGTTTAATAGACAAAAGTCTTTTTGCTATTTCTCCTTTTGTTATTAATGGGAAAAATATTTCTCCTGAAGTATCTTTTATATCTACTGAGAGTTCTTCAGTGTTAAAACAATAAAATATTTTATTTTTTCTAGAGAAAGCTTTTGAAACTAAACTCTGTAAACTTGTAGGTTGATTGAAAACCTGCTTATTATCAAGCTTGAATTTAAGCTTGTTTATTTTTGTTAGTTGATCCGAGTTAATCATATAATCGAAACAAAAACCTTTTTCATTTTCACTGAAGTTAATAACCCCAGTTGATTGTTGATTTGATTCCTCATAATCTTTTGAATTTTCATTTAATAAATTCATTTTATATTTTGAGCACAAGGCTCTGATACCAAGTTGCGGAAAACATCTGGAATCATTGTTTGATTTTTCTTTTTTGGAAGAAATTTATGATTTTTTGAAAAACGAGTTTCTTATTATAAATGTTTAAGGAAAAATATGTAAAAATATATAAGAAGTAGAGAACAATTATGAAAAATACCTTGGCTATCATTAAAATATCTCTGGTCGTCATGTTACAAGTGACCAATCCAACCATGTTCTTCCCTAAGGCCTCCTGCCACAGCGGTACTTTTATGGCTCCAGGACTCCAGGTTTTATAACAAAATTCAGAGGTAGGATAATGATAAAAGGGAATTTTATTTCACAATTGTTCTTCCAGAAGGAAGAACTTCTTGATATATATTACAACATTTTCCCTTAAAAGGGAAACTACTAAGACATTACAAGGGTGGATATTACAAAGGGAGTAGAGATTATTGGGTGGATTCGATGATCCTTACATCTTGATAACTATCACTTATATAGACATACAAAAGGAAAACAGAAATAAAAGGGAGGACAACTGTCCCTTTTTGTTACGTAAGAGCTTACGTAAATTTATCAATCAATGTATCCGTGAGTGGGGTCTAATTCACGTGAATCATCCTCAATTATTTCTTCAGTGGAGGAGGAATCTGGTCGATACATTATTTCTTGTCTGCACTCATCACATGCATGATTTCCTATTATACCTGTCATCTTTTGGCATAATAATTCTTTAGTGGATGGACCCGCATCAACTTTATTAAAAATGATTCTTTGTTCTATCCTTTCAAGAACTTGTTTTTCGTGGACGGGTAAAGGTGTTCCACTATAGCTGGTAATTATGCAGTTTTGACTGTAATAATTTACCTTCTTGAAATTTCCCACTGTAATCTTTTGGAGATCTTGGAGAATTTTTAGGTATCCATTGACTCTAATAGAAACCCAATTGCTGATGTCTTCATGTTCTTCTTTAACCTTTGAGGGAAGAACGTTTCTTGTTTTAGCAAGACCAATTTCTAAAAGATGTAGAACTGGATAACTCTTTCCTTGATACCAGTCAGGAAATGTAGAGGTACACTTGATGTAAATATTGACATCTTTAGCAGCTGCAATCTTCTTTCTGAAGACTTTAATGGCTTTTTTCATTCCTTCAGGAAAAAGGTTAATCTCTTGCAAATTAGCAGAGGGATAAATATATTTAATTAATCCGGCAAAGAAAGCCGAAGAAATTAGAATAGGATCTGCTCCTGGACAGAAAACAAATAGGCTTTTTGAATTTTTGTCTTCTGTATAAATAGATTCGACTTCGAAATCTTCTGGGCTAATGGCTCTGCTTTAGACCAGATCATTCGGAATTCATTGAGTCCGATGAGATCGGCTTCTTCTTTTTGCTCTTCAACTTTTCTTTCACACTAAGTATTAGAAAAGATTATGGGCTGTTTTTTCTTTGTTTTTTCCATGGGCATAGGAAAAATAGTAACCTTTAGGGGTATTTCTTCCTTTTCGAATTGGGCGGAGTATCTTGTGGCTTCTTGCTGAGCTTGCAGCAATGATCCAAATTTTTTGAATGGAACTGAAGAGTGTTGGACGTATTTAGATACAATATCCCAATCTTCATAGATTCCTCTATGTTCTCCATCTAAGATTACGTAAAAACGAGCCTTGTGATTTTCTGGAGATGTGACTTTCTGAGCATAGGTTGGTCTCAGATTAATAGTTTTTGGCAAACTACCAGCCGTGAACGGATTTGTTTTGTCTTTACCGGAGCCGTTTGCTTTCGAACTAGATGATGATTGAGGCTCATCATTGGCATCTTTTATACTTTTTCCCAAAGCATCAGGGATTAACGGGCTTGATATTTCTTTACCATTAGCCGTTTGTAAAGGAATAGATTCTGTTTTCAGACTATTGTCTTCCTGTACAGAATTTACAGTTGTAGCGTTTAGACTTTCATCATATAACGCAATTTGCTGTTGAACAGCTTGTAATTCTATCAAAAGAATTTTTTCTTTTAGGCGTAATGCCTTAAGTTCTTCTTTCATCTCCCCTTTCTTCAAAAAATATTATTATTTTGTTTTGAGTTGTGATTTTGAAAGAAGCATGATCTCTTATTTATAGAAAGAGATGTCGTCATTGCTTACGTTTTGGAAATCACGTGTCAAGCAATCGCCTAACACATTTTTTGGTCCTTCAAGGTGTTCAATATCAAAAGAATATCTTGAAAACCACATTTGTCATATAACGAGGCGTCCTTGTTTGTTATCTCCGGAAATTTTTGTTTTAAGGAAATAAGTAAAGTTTTTATTATCTGTCCTGACTAAAAATTTTACAGGAGTGAGATAAATTGAAAATTTTGAGATAGTATTTTTTACAGCAAGTAATTCTTTTTCATTGCTGTGATAATTTCGTTCAGCTGGTTTAAAGCTTCCCGAAGTATATTTGCATATCTCTTCTTTTTCAGCTGTTTTAGCCTTTAAAATTCCTCCCCAAAAATCATTTGAGGAGTCAGTTTCGATTATGAGAAAATCTTCATCTTTTGGAAGATAAAGTTTTGGAAAGTTTATCAAATTTCTTCTTTAACAATTCTAGTAGCAAATCCGAGGGAATGTATAGTTAGATTGTTCTTTTCTTTATTGGTCTCGACTTTCTGAGAGTTCAACTTTTCTTTCACTGTAAGTATTAGAAAAGATTATGGGCTGTTTTTTCTTTGTTTTTTCCATGTAGGAAAAATAATAACCTTTAGGGATATTTCTTTCTTTTCGAATTGAATTTGGGGCAAAATCTTCAACTGGTTTCTTATTATAAATGTTTAAGGAAAAATCAAAAATTGCTTGAAAAAGCAAGACCCGTTGAAAATTTCGTTCAACGCCATTTTCCATGGGCATAAGAAAAATAGTAACCTTTAGGGGTATTTCTTTCTTTCAGCCCTAACCAGCTGAACGAAATTATCACAGCAATGAAAAAGAATTACTTGCTGTAAAAAATACTATCTCAAAATTTTTAATTTATCCCACTCCTGCAAAATTTTTAGTCAGGACAGATAATAAAAACTTTACTTATTTCCTTAAAACAAAAATTTTCGAAGATAACAAACAAGGACGCCTCGTTAGATGGCAAATGTGGTTTTCAAGATATTCTTTTGATATTGAACACTTTGAAGGACCAAAAAATGTGTTAGCCGATTGCTTAACACGTGATTTCCAAAACGTAAGCAATGACGACATCTCTTTCTATAAATAAGAGATCATGCTTCTTTCAAAATCACAACTCAAAACAAAATAATAATATTTTTTGTTTTTTTCTCAGAATATCAAGATATTCTTTTGATATTGAACACCTTGAAGGACCAAAAAATGTGCGTCATGTTACAAGTGACAAATCCAACCATGTTCTTCCCTAAGGCCTCCTGCCATAGCGGTACTTTTATGGCTCCAGGACTCCAGGTTTTATAACAAAATTCAGAGGCAGGATAATGATAAAAGAGAATTTTATTTCACAATTGTTCTTCCAGAAGGAAGAACTTCTTGATATATATTACAACATTTTCCCTTAAAAGGGAAACTACTCAGACATTACAAGGGTGGATATTACAAAGGGAGTGCCACATAGGAGCACGGTGTGAATCGAGCTGGTATACCGGATGGACTTACCTATAACATTTATAACACTTCTTACTATAACATTTAAACAGGGGCGGCATAAGATGCTTAAAACGAATTTTGAAATTGAAGTCTTTTGTAAAAAAATTTCTAAATACATGAAAGTTTTTAAAATATAATTTTATAAAGCGTTAAAACGTATAGTTTTAATGTTTACGCTGAATGTTATTACAATATTCACATAAATAAACCTTTAATCATTTCTCATTAAAAACATAAAAATATATGCAATATCATATATATTTTCATATATATTTTCAGCTTAAAATATATATTAAACGAGTTTTTTTAATTTTTTTGGGACTATAAAATTTAGGGGTCTAAAGCGGTTGTTTTAGTTGCATATGTTCCTGTTGCGGCATTTCCTTACTCCAATGTTGCTCCATCCCAAGCTCATTCTAATCAACCAGTTTCTGTGGTTCTGCTCAACAATCACAAAGTGCTCCATTGCCTAAACTTTCCGAGGAACATATGGCTTTGTTCTCTGCTTTCACTACTAGTTATGAGGCATTTGTAGCTGGAAATCTATCTCAAGCTTGTTTTGCACAAGAAGATTTGGATCAAATTGATCCAGATGATCTGGAGGAGATGGATTTGAAATGACAGCTTGCAATGTTGGCTATAAGGACACAAGAATGTTCTTCAGGAAGACTAGCAGGAAGGATTTCAAAGAAAGTTCTGGAAATAGAGTTGGTTTTGACAAGTCCAAAGTAAGATAACTGGACATTTTTCCAGGGAGTGCAAAGCACTAAAGTCCTCTAGTCAAAATGGAAATTAGTCTGGATTTCAAAATTCAAACCAGGCAGAACAAATATCAGTCACCTAATCCGAGTTACAACAAGAATCAAGCACCTTCTACTTCAACTGCTCTTGTTTCACAACAAGATGGGAGCTTTGATAAGAGTCAGCATGTTGAGGAAAATTGTCTAATTAATCATGCACTGATGGTTGATATTGAAGATTCCAAAATTCCTAAGCAAGTATTAGAAACTCTTTGTTTAGAAAAGTGTATTATCACTTTAGCCACATACATAAATCACAACATTCAATTAATAAAAGATATAGCTTGAGTGTGTGTGTGTGTGTGTGAGAGAGAGAGAGAGAGAGAGAGAAGAACTTATGAAAAATGCTAAGATTTATGAGGAAAGAATCACCACTCTTGTTGTTGAAACCTAGTTTCATGAAAAGAGGGATCTTTTGGATCATTATGAATATCTAATGAAACAACATAGTCAAGTTCAAACTGAACTAGCTGAATCAAAGCTAAAGTTTGCAAAGTCTCTCGAGAAACGGTGAAATCAATGAATATGTGTCTAAAGGGTAATAATAAGGGAGTTGGATATAATGCAGTTTCACCTCCAATGAATTACAATTATGCATCCCTTCCAGACACAGAGAGAGTGGAATAGCTCGAATTTTTGGTATATCTAAGGAAACTGTGAAAAATTCAGTGCTTTATCCATCGTCATTATCTAATGATGAAGTTAACAAAGTTTTGGAAAGTCATGAGGCTATTTTGCAAGAATCGGAAAGTTCAAATGAAAATGTGATTAATAAAGATCATCTCAATTCTAAACAACTCATTCATACAACTGAAGAAAATGAATTCATCTGGAACAAAGACAAAGTTAATGAAAGGTTTTTTTAGAGGAAGACAGTTGAATGATGATATTGTATATGGGGAACCCAAAACAAAGAATTTTGCTTCTAAAAATTATCCTTCAGAAATTCCTAAAAAATTTAGAAACTATCCCAAAAACCAAAAACATCATAAATCCAAAAACATCAGAAAACCAAAATTCCTCATGTACCTGTCAAGCAGTCCAGATCCTTCTCAAAATCCTAAGTGTTTAATGAACCTACGCTTTTTAAGAGAAAACACAAGCAACATGGTCTCCCCAAGGTTTCAACATCAGATGATTTATCAACACAAAATGTTTTTCCAAATAAGAAAACCAAATGTTGTTTTGTGTGTGGTAAAAGGGGACATAAATCAAATACGTGCCTTTACAATGTCCCGAAGCAAGTATCTCAACCACACAAAGTGGCAAAGTTGTTGACAAAGTTGTTGACAAAGTTGTCAAGAAACCTTCTGAGAAAATTGCTTCACCTAAGTTCTCCTCTACTGATAAAAATTCCAAATTAATTTTTGAATCTAAAACAATAAAAAGAAAACATGTTTCAAAACAATTTGTTTCCTAACATGTTTGGAGGGTGGAAGTCAACCCAAATGTTTTAGAAACAAAAATGCAAATTGATAATGAGAAGAACTTAATATATCAATAGGTTAGATACACTATGAACAACGACCCAAGACAACTATGGCTTGGGTCCCATATCTTAACTAATTTCTTAGTAATATGCAGGGACATCAAAGGAGGACTGACTGTATATGGCATATTGATAGTGGATGCTCCCGGCACATGATAGACAACTGCTCAATTTTGTGTAATTTTAAAACTTTGGATGGAGGTTTTTTTGCCTTTGGAAGCAATAAGCGACGAGGAAGGATAATTTGTAAGGGAACTATTACAAATGGATCCATAAGTTTCAAAGACGTCAACTACGTGTCTCAGTTGCATTTTAATTTGCTGAGTGTGTCTCAGGTATACAACAAACAATTCACTACACATTTCACAGAGCATGAAAGTTTAATTCTCAAGCGAGGATTCAAACTTCCAGAAGATCATATATTACTAAAAGCACTAAGAAAAGGAAATATGTACATTCTGGACATGAATGAAGCCTCGTCTAGTACAAACCCTTGTTTCATATCCAAGGCCTCTGAGACTGAGTCAACCGTGTGGCATAGAAGACTTGGAAACGTCAACTTCAAGAACATGAATAAGTTGGTGAAAGGATATCTAGTGATCGGCTTGCCAACTAAGGAGTTCTTCTGTTTTGACAATTGCATCGCTTTCCTTAAGGGAAAACAACATAAGACTTCTCATAAGTCTGAAGTTGTGAACACTGTTGACAAGTGATGTAGTGCGAAGCACACATCTTTATTCCTATTGTATTTGTGTGTTTGATTAGTTTGTGTTCGTTTTGAGTCGTTTTGTATACGATTCAGTCTTTGTTATGTTTACAGAAGCTCATGATGAAAACAAGTGAATACATGATGGAGCCGAGCAAGAAAGTGAAGCAGTGGATTAAAAGAAGAAAATGTTGAAATTAGAGTTCACGCGGTACACGAGAGAGAAAGAGAGATGCCCCGAGGGGAAGCTAAATGTGCGCCCGACTAATTTGTCCCTCGCGGTACGCGAGGAACCCATGCCGATGTCTCGCGGTACGCAAGAGACCTGTAATTCACGAAAAAACCCTAAATTGAATTATATTAGATTTACAATGCTATTATTCAACAAGTTTGACATTCAGCCGTTTAGAGAGAGACCAAGGGAGATATTTGGGAGCAAGGAAGCAGAATTGAATGCAAGATCGAAGCTTTTGGATTCCGTGTTCGTTGTAATAGCGTTTTCGGTTTTCAAGATTCAATCTTTGTGTTTGTTTTCTGAGATTAAACCTATAACTATGTTCTTTTACTTCTATTTGGTTGTTTTGAGCATGATTATAGGATAAAACTCATATAGTGCTTGGGTCATTAGATGATTATTTGTTAAAGTTACGATTTTTATCGATTTTGGATTCTAATTGATGGTTTAATGATTTTGTAAAAGATCTTGAGTTGATTATTATGAAGAATATACATGCTTTGATTTGATGTGTGTTTGATTTCAATTTCGTACGTTTATTATGGATGTCTTCCAGCTTGATTTGCGTATCTAGATAGACTTTAGGGTTTGTGATTGTTTGTGTGGTTTGCTAGACATAGTGATCCATAGGAGTTGTGATTGAGTATAGATTAGAACTGAGTGTGTATCCTGTCTCAATACCCGAGAAGTGAGAGATAGTCCTTTAGTCTTCGTCATTAGGAATCCGAGTGTCAGCTGTCTGAGAGCAAGTTGGTATTAGGTGTCTAGTGATTGTTGCTATTCTGAATCATAATTTTTGTCTAGAGATTACCCCATGCATTCTTTGAATGTATTGTGGACAGTGAGACTGAAAGGTAATCTGTCTTTTGGGTACTTTATCATTGTTGGAGAGACCGAAAGGTAATCCACTATCTGGTGAGTTATTACATCTTTAGGTTCCTTAGTTGGTGACACCCTGAGAGTGATTAGGGATCTACTAGGTAGTCTAGAGTTGTTTCCTTAAAAACCCATATCCATTATAGTTTCCAGAACCGGTAGAAGTTGTGCTTTGCAAGTAGGATTACGACCTATGTAGTATTCTTTCTATCTCTGATTGTTTCCTCAGTTCTTGATCTTGATAGCTTGAGTTATACTTTGTTTGATGCATTAGTAGTTAATCTTTAGTGTAGTCAACCCCCCAATCATCAATCTTTAGTCCGAGTCAGAGTCTCGTATAGTTATAGTAGTGTGTCTAGGGTTTGATATTCCGGTTTACCATTAAGTTGTGCTACACTCGATAGGTCCACTTGCCTGTCAGTGCGGTTTAGTCGAAGGTACTCCATTTATTACTTAGGATTCTAGGTTAGGTTTTATTAGTTTTTTATATAGACCGTCTGGGCGACATCAAGTTTTTGGCGTCGTTTCCGGGGACACTTGGCAATAGCAATATTAGCTTTGACTAGTTCTTTTGGTGATTTTTGGTTTGTTTTCTTTTGAGTCTTATTTGTGTGTTTGTCTTCTGTACTATCTTGGGTGTCGTATCTGAATGTCTAACATAGGATCGAGTCTTTCTGTTTTTGGGTCTTTATTTATTTTCTTTTATTCTTGTGTCAGTTTATGCACAATACTCATTCGCATGGATCACCACCATATTCAGTTTTTCCAGAGCCAGAACGAGAGCTTCACGAGCGCACCCGCGACTTCCGGGTGCGTTTGAAAGAGCTGTGCAAATCTCAGGTACGTTCTAATAGCCCGATTCCATTTCCTATCATGGGCGACGCTGACCCACCAGTGAGACGTACCCTACACCAGAGGGCCAGTGACGAGGTCACCGGGGCGAGATCTTCGATCACACGCCCGCTATTCCAAACACCAATACATGGCAGATCCCGTCACATGTCATGAGCACGATCACTCATGCCACTCAATTTCATGGCCTTGAGGATGAGGATGCACCCGGACATCTATCCTGCTTCGCGCGAATATGTGATACCTTCAATATCACGGGTGTGTCTAAGGACGCTATCTACTTGCGTCTCTTCCCATTCTCTCTCTCTTGGTGTGCATCTACTTGGCTTGACACCCTCCCTAACAATTCCATCACCACATGGGAGGATCTATAGGCTAAGTTCTTTAAGAAGTACTATCTACCTTCCAGGGCCGCTCGCCTTCGGGATCAAATCCATTCATTCCGGATGGATCCTGACGAGCTTTATCACATGGCCTGGGAGAGATTCAACACGTTGTTGAGCCGATGTCCCCAGCATGGTCTTTCTGACTGGGCGATAGTGGAGAAGTTCTACAATGGTCTCACCTTCGAGAAGCAGCGAATGTTCAACACAGCTGCGGGAGGCCATATCATGGATAAACTCGAGCCTGATGAGTGTGAGGAGATATTCGAGAGCTTTGCTCTGGCGGAACAACAACAACCATCTACTAGGACTTCCATTCCTAGTGCTAGAGCACCTGCCTTTTCTCCTAGAGGTGTGCATCAGGTCATTCCTGATACTAGCGTGGCTACTACACTTGCGGCTATGGCGAACGAGATCAAAGAGCTGAAGCTCAGTGCTCAATGGTATGAGGTGTGCAGGGGAGGCCACGACACCAGAGATTGCCCCGTCAATCAATAGGAGCATGTGAGTTTTGCTGGCAACCAGAACCGAGGGTACAACAACTACAATAATTCATATGGCTCGGGATGGAGATCTGGAAATAACCCGCCTGGGTTTAATGGTTGCCAGCATCAGTATGGAAGAGCGAAAGGAAGAGCGAGTAGCGGAAGCAGTGTCATGACAAGGAAGATTGAGGAGATAATAGAGAATCAGACACAAATGCTTGCCCACCTAGTCCAGCAGAACAGGGACGCTAAGCAAAGACCGGATGCCCACGACACTTTACTGAAGAATCAACAGTCGGCATTTCAGGATTTGCAACGCATGGTAGGAGACATCGCGGAGAGCTTGAAGGACATATAGGGAGGTCCATATTCAGGTCCCAACGCTTCAGTGATGGCCGTGTCGATCATGAGTCATAGAGAGGAGGAGAGAGTAGAGAAGGAAGCCTCCCACAACGCTGACTATGGCCGTGTCGATCATGAGTCAAAGACAGATTGGAGAGCTCGATTTGCTGAGATCGATGCTAGGATGTTGGAGGAGGCCGAGTCAACTGAGGTGATGGGACCAGGAACCTCAGTGGAAGCTGTGTCGACTAGGAGCAGAAGAGCAGAAGAGAAGGATAACCCACCGGTAGAAGAAGAAGAATTGGTGGATGAGGTGATAGTTATGGAGAAGCCTGCCTAGAAGGCACATGATAAGAAGAGTGGGGGTGAGAGTAAGACCCTCGAGATTGACTTGAGTCGTGTTCCCTATCCAACACGCTTGCTGCCATATAAGAATGCTAGGGAATACGGTACCTTCCTTGATATGTTTAAACAACTCAAGGTCAATCTTCCATTTATAGAGGTCCTCCAGCACATGCCTAAGTATGGCAAGTTCGTCAAAGATCTTCTTTCCAACAAGAAGAAGCTGGAGGGGATCTCTGAAGTCTCACTTAGTGGGCAATGTTTTGTAGTGGTTCAGAACAAACTGCCAAAGAAAATGGGGGAATTCGGGTCGTTTCACGATCCCGTGTCTGCTTGGCGGTTTGCCCTTAAACCACGCGTTGGCTGACCTAGGCGCTAGCATCAATCTGATGCCATATTCTATCTATAAGCAGCTAGATCTAGGTGAACCGCAGCCTACGCGCATATTTCCTTGGTTGACCGCTCAGTCAAGTATCCACGGGGAACTATGAAGAATCTATTAGTGAAAGTAGGCAAATTTGTCTTCCCCGTGGATTTTGTCATTCTAGATATGGAAGTGGATGATAGAGTCCCACTCATCCTAGGACGCCCGTTCCTACGCACCACCAAGGCATTGGTCGATGTCATTGACGGGAAACTCACACTCCGTGTGGGGGATGAGTCGATCACATTCGATGCTACAAGTCCGTGAAGGATGTTGGCGAGCATAGCCACTCCGTGTGCATGATTGATGCCTTCGTGGACGAACATCAGGACTCTAATCCAGTAGAGGATGCTGTTGATAGGGATAGAGGAGGAATGATTGAGGACCCGCCGAATTGGCTTGAGGAATTAGAAAGGAAATTGATAGGATCCTTGTTTCTAGGTGTTAACGGTGATGAGTGCAGTTTGAGTGAGATTTTAGCACAAGTGGAGAAAATAGTCTGTGAGACACCCAAGGTTGAGGTTTTCGAGTTCACATCATTAGAACCAGCTGTACCCGAGCCCTTAACCACCATTAGTATCCATGTTGAGGGGAGAATTCTAAAGTTGAGCCCGAGTTTTAAAGCCCATAGGTCTAGGCCACCCCGTAAGAGAACCCGTGCTTTGATAGATTCATATGATTTAGGGAGAATGAAAACCCTAAGTGTGGGGACGTCTAGGGGAGATAAGTTGTTGAGGTACTTGAACCAGGTTGTTTTCGGACCTGGTAGGTTTAAGTTTTGGTGGAAGGATGGAAGTGATATACATAATGGAGTTTCGGAGGGTGATAGTTGTTTGTTACAGATTTGGAGTACCGGTAGACCGTGTAGGATGAAGGCGGTACCGGTTAGGATCAAGGAGAAGCCTCCTGATAGGCTTGTTTGAGTCTCAGGCAAGTGCCCCAGATGTAGAGTTTGTGTGCATTACTTGGTTTGAGTCCGTGTCATTTTATGTGTTTTTCGGTATGTGTGTTTTGTTTCTGTCATGTTTTGCAGGGATTCGCGCTTGATTCGGTGAGGAAAATCATAGGGAACGAAGTTCCAGGTATTTTTACATATGTTTTTATGCTTGGAATAGGTTTTTATCGAATTTGGGTGAAAATAAGTTAAGGGGTGAAAAAATTTTCTAAGTATAAAAACCCCCTTAACTTTCTGTCACCAGGGGTCACTCGCGGTACGCGAGGATTTATCTATGGTTTCTCACGGTACGCAAGAGGTTTAGGATTTAGCCGACTTGAATTCCACCTCCTCGCGGTACGCGAGGAGGGTCTTCCTGTTTCTCGCGGTATGCGGGACCTCCTTGATTTGCCCTTATTCCTTGTTTTCCATGGTTCTCCACATCCACCGTCCACCACCATCATTCACCACCACCAAGCTCACCATCATTCACCTTCCATCCTATACCACCTCTATCATCACACATATCACCCACCGACCACCACTACCATGGGGAACTTGAAAACCATTCGTGACTGTTGTTTTACCTTGTTGTGGCGTTCATGTCTATGTGTTTGCCACGCATCGGGTACATTTTCCTGCCATCTATCTTGAGTCTTTAATTTTTTAGTGAGTAAGTTTGAGTCAGTCGAATCTTTATTTTAATTTGATCAGTTTAATGCTACGGTTTTGTTTTGAGGTTTATTTTGCAGGTTTTATCATCTCGCCCGTACTAAATTTCCATTCGGGTGGGGTCGATCATCACTTATATGAAGTTTGTAAAGACAACCTGATAGTCACACAAGGAGAACGAAGCTGGTTTTCATTTGAGAGCATATACATTACCAGCTAAGTCGCTTCCTACTTATTTTTGCAATTTTATTTTTAGTTGTGTCTTGCTTCACATTGAGGACAATGTGTCTTTCAAGTGTGGGGATGTGAGTGTCTTGAGTCTAGTTTGTTTATAAAAATTCAAAAATAAAAAAAAATTGAAATTTTTTGAAAAATGTCTATGGAAATAACTGCTGATACTTGGAAAATGATAGTACAACTGGATCTGCTTTGTGAGTTTGAATGATATAAATAATTGAAAACGCGTCTAATTAGTAATGTTTTGGTAGACCTAGCCAGCTTGAATAGCTTAAATAGACTGTGAGTGTTACTTAGGATTAATCACGTAATTAAATCATGATATCGTGTGGGTACTCATCTTAGGGTGTCGGTAATACTGAAACTGTCAACATATTGTGATAGGTACCATGTTAAGATAATATTTATTTGTTTTTGAAATTTTTGGCACACCATTCTCTTTTTATGAGAATAAATCCGAGTTTGGTGGCGCCCACATCCATATTCCATAATTCATGAGCTTATTGATTAGAATACTGAGTTTTGCTTATGTGTTACCCTCCGGGATGGCCAGATGGAGAAAACACCCCTAAGTGATTCTTATGTGCTTTATTGATTATGACTTAGTCTATGTGTTACCTTCTAGTATAGTGACTTGGTTGAAACGCCACTAGATGAAGTTCATTTGCTTGAATTAATGTTCATTATCATACCATTCATTCATGATTTCATCTAATTTCTTAAACAAATAAATCTTATTTTAACGTGGTGGGTAAATCTATATGGTTTAATCCGTGCCTAGACATAACCGTGAGACGGGATTAGGTAGAGCTGTGACTTCTAAGTGTGAGTCACATAGGTTGATTGATAACTGTATAAAATGGAATTAGAACACATTACGGGGGCTAGATAGTTGGTGTTTGGGTTTAATCGGACAGAAATACTGATTGTTGCTCTTTAACGCGTAAGTATTTTATACTAATTGGTAATTGATATATGTTAAGTTAGATCTGAGTTATGATTCCATTGCAGCTTTTTTGAGGATGAAAAAATGTTAAATGTGGGGATGTTTGATGTAGTGCGAAGCACACATCTTTATTCATATTATATTTGTGTGTTTGATTAGTTTTGTGTTCGTTTTGAGTCGTTTTGGTATACTATTGAGTCTTTGTTATGTTTACAGGCGCTCATGACGAATACAAGTGAATACGTGAAGGAGCCGAGCAAGAAAGTGAAGTCGGGGTATTAAAAGAAGAAAATGTTGAAATTAGAGTTCTCGCGGTACGCGAGAGAGAAATAGATATGCCTCGCGGTACGCGAGGGAAGCTAAAAGTGCGCCTGACTAATTTGTTCTGCGCGGTACGCGGGGAACCCAGGCCGTTGTCTCGCGGTACGCGAGAGACCCGTAATTCACGAAAAAACCCTAAATTGAATTATATTTACAATGTTATTATTCAACAAGTTCGACATTCAGCCCGTCTAGAGAGAGAACAAGGGAGATTTTTGGGATCAAGGAAGGAGAATTGAATGCAAGATCGAAGCTTTTGGATTCCGGGTTCCTTGTAATAGCGTTTTCGGTTTTCAAGATTCAATCTTTGTGTTTGTTTTCTGAGATTAAACCTATACCTATGTTCTTTTACTTCTGTTTGGTTGTTTTGAGCATGATCGTAGGCTAAAACTCATATACTGCTTGGGTCATTAGATGGTTATTTGTTAAAGTTACGATTTTTATCGGTTTTGGATTCTAATTGATGGTTTAATGATTTTGTAAAAGATCTTGAGTTGATTATTATGAAGAATATGCATGCTTCGATTTGATGTATGTTTGATTTCAATTCCGTACGTTGATTGTGGATGTCTTCCAGCTTGATTTACGTATCTAGGTCATAGACTTTAGGGTTTGTGATTGTTTGTGTGGTCTGCTAGACATAGTGATCCATAGGAGTTGTGATTGAGTATAGATTAGAACTAAGTGTGTATCATGTCTCAATACCCGAGAAGTGAGAGATAGTCGTTTAGTCTTCGTCATTAGGAATCCGAGTGTCAGCTATCTGAGAGCAAGTTGGTATTAGGTGTCTAGTGATTGTTGCTATTCTGAATCATAATTCTTATCTAGAGATTACCCCATGCATTCTTCGAATGTATTGTGGACAGTGCGACTGAAAGGTAATCTGTCTTTCGGGTACTTTATCATTGTTGGAGAGACCGAAATGTAATCCACTATCTGGTGAGTTATTACATCTTTAGGTTCCTTAGTTGGTGACACACTGAGAGTGATTAGGGATCCACTAGGTAGTCTAGAGTTGTTTCCTTAGAAACCCAGATCCATTATAGTTTCCAGAACCGGTAGAAGTTGTGCTTTGCAAGTAGGATTCCGACCTATGTAGTATTCTTTCTATCTCTGATTGTTTCCTCAGTTCTTGATCTTGATAGATTGAGTCATACTTTGTTTGATGCACTAGTAGTTAATCTTTAGTGTAGTCAACCCCCCAATCATCAATCTTTAGTCCGAGTCAGAGTCTCGTATAGTTATAGTAGTGTCTCTAGGGTTCGATATTCCAGTTTACTATTAAGCTGTGCTACACTCGATAGGTCCACTTGCCTGTCAGTGCGGTTTAGTCGAAGGTACTCCATTTATTACTTAGGATTCTAGGTTAGGTTTTATTAGTTTTTTATATAGACCGTCTGGGCGACATCAACAAAAACCCTCAACTTATCCATATGGATTTGTTCGAGCCGACTATGTGCTGAGTATTGGAAAGTCAGTCTGGTCATAACCGATGATTTTTCTCGATATACATGGGTTTACTTCTGATCAACAAAGAGTGAGATACCTGAGATCGTGAAGAATTTTATGAAACGCCCCAAACCAGATACGTCTCATAGTTGGCACAAAACATCACAAATATAGTTCTTAAACCGGAAATCATAAAAACTATTACAGCGGAAGTCTATAATTCAAAACATTCATAATCTAGTAACGTCTAACATTGTTCAAAACATAAACTATCGGGAATTAGAAAGTCAGTCTTCAGCACAGTAGCCCGACGTCCATGCTATCCAGCCCTCGCGGCTTCTTTACTTTTCTTTTGCTTTACCTTTACTACCTGTCATGCATACTAAAAAGTCAGCTAACGCTGGTGAGTTCTATCTTTACTTTGAACTGTAAACTTTAAACTTTCTTTAGATAGCTTAGTTTTATAAAAATAAAATAAGATTTCTTTCTTTACTTTAAAACAAACTTTACCTTTACTTAAACCGTAAAACGTTGCAATTTATAAAATCGTTCCGTTACTATCTTTCTTTAAAACTTTACTTTTGAGAAAACTTATTATGGTGTACTCCTTTACTCTTTCAAACTTTCATTTCACTCGTACATGACACGTGACTATCACACACTTTAACTATCACATATGGATCATTTTCCGAAGACAAGATCCCTTTCTCGCTTACACTTCGGGGTAAGACTTTTACTTTAGCGCTGCCCACACATCAGGGTGGGACTTTCTTTCTCGCTTACACGTCAGTGTAAGACTCCTTTAGCATTGCTCACACCTCAGGGTGAGACTCCTTTATATTTGCTTACACCCCAGGGTAAGACTCCTTTAACATTGCTCACGTCTCAGGGTGAGACTTCTACTTTAGCATGCCTGCAGGACTTTCTACTATGCATCTACTATGCAATGCAATTATACTACTACGCAAAATAGAATGCATTCACATAAACTATCACATAGATACATAACACATATTAACATATAAGCATATAATATGGCATTTGTCACTGTCACTTTCAAGCTACACCGAAGTGCAACTTCTTTACCTTCTTTACTTTAACTCTTTACTTTCTTTAAAAATGAATTTCAAAGATAGTACTATACTCTTTAACACTTTCCCTTTCTTTTTATAAATATAACATTTTTATAAAAAACTATAACTTTCTCTTTTACTTTATAAAAATAACATTTTTATAAAAACTATACTTTGCCTTTCAAATCTTTCTACCAGTATGCATGGCAGCCCAAAACCGTTAAGGAAAAGGGCAAATAAGAACTCACCTGATAAGCTATCCTGCGAATACTAGAAATGGTCCAGTAACCGTCACTCTCTATCTGAATTAATAATAGTATATCATTAATTCAACTATTCATATGTCTAAGCGAAACAAACACTTTCGCTTCCTTGATCCAAGCGAAACTATACCAGTTTCACTTTCATTGGTCTTAGCAAAACTAGGACCAAGCGAAACTATACTTTAAGCGAATTTGTTATTCTGAGCGAAACTGTTCTTTACGCGAAACTATCTTTCAGGCGATAATATACTCAAACGATACTATTTCACAAGCGACACTACAAGTTTCGCCGGGTAGTGTCGCATGGTCGTCTTCTTCAGCAGAAACCCTAGCTTTCTGCATGAAGATGGCGGCCAAATCCTTTTACGTTCAATACTCATACTTTATACGTTAAAAACATGTGTTTTTATCCCGTGAGTCTAGATCCAAGGTCGATTTTCTATTATATGCATAAAAACTTGACCTTTTTATGAAAATAAACCTGAAACCCATATAAATGAAAAACTCAGATTAAGGCACGATGGTTACCTCTTTGAGTCCGTTTCTTCTTGCTAAACACTCTGCTGTTGAAGGAGATTGATCCTTGATGCTCGGTTTTCCTTCCTTATCACTTTCTCTCTCTATCTCGAATCTCTCTCTCTCTCTCTCTCTTTCTCTTGCCAAGCGAAATAAGGGAATGAGGGGAAGGTGGAGGTGGCGGCTAGGTTAAGCTCCTCCCATCCCTAGTTTCGCCTCTTTACCAGATTCGCCTCCCTCTCCCCTTTTCTTGTTTTGTTCTTTTCATTTCCTCGGCTTCGTTTATAACAGTGTCTTCGTTATATATAAATTTTGGGATGTTACATTTTGTTGCCGAGACAGAGAATTTGATAAATGAAAAGGTAAAGTCGATTCAATGTGATAATGGAACTGAATTTAAGAATCAGACTATGTGTCACACCCCCAATTTCAACTAACGGAGTTTTACCGTTTGGGAAGTGACGAACCAGGATCTCAGACATTAGTTACTTTGAACGACTCTACATGGGACTCAAAATGAAAATATCTTTTAAATCAGAGTGTTAATGCGGAAACGTAAGAAAGTAAATGCGCAAAATACACGCAAAACCAAAGTTCAAAAGTCCAAAAAGTCCAAACGTCCAATCAAAATAAGTACAATAGCATAACTCAAGCAAACATAATTAAATCAAAATCAAGCAGTTGAATCTCATGCATGCCCTAACGTGCACCTGTGTCTTAGCTTAGCGACCTGAGAAAACATGTAAGAAAATATGTCAACACGAGGTTGGTAAGTCCACATGTTTCAATATATGTAAATAAGCGTTTACCGAATTTATGTTCATTCAGTACGTATCTATAGGTAGCTAACCAATGTTCATGTTCAGCTCAAGCGCTCGCAACCGAAGCTGACTTTTTGTTTATTGCCTCCTGCCAGGTCTATCAACACTGGCGGTGTGAGTAGGCTAACATTTCACCCGTTTGATATCTAATCGAGTTAGCGCGACTAACGCGGGTGGGATTTGTCAAACCCAGTAGTACTACTAAATATTACCTCGCTAAGATCCATATTAACGGTCCGATATTAGTTGAGGACTTTCTGTGATAGCGTGTTACGCTTAGCATTTAACATTGATATCATACGAATTAAAAATCCAAAATTGTTTAGTCATGTTTTCTCCCCCAATTTAAAACAGTAAAAGGGGCCGTGAAAACTCACCTGCGTTACGTTGTAGGTAGTATCACACAATGGACAAGTTGGAACCACGAGTGTAAGTCTCGAACGACTTACGAATGCCCTAAAATTATAAACACATAAATTAGGGATAAAAATGAGAATTGTTGGGATACGTGACGACGACACGGAATGTTGAACGTCTTAAAAAGGAACGCTCTAAAGATCAACGAGTAGACGAATTTGTCCATTGGAAAAGGGTTTCTTAATAAAATAATTATTAAGGTAAATACATTTCGTGTCGAGCAATTCTGATTGCGAATAATATTAGTAAATAAATATTCAAGCGGTTGTACCACTTAAAATGGTTTAGGAAATAATATAACTAAATATATTATTCTTAAGTTCGAAAAATTAAAATAATCTTTCATGTGGCAAAAATAATAATTATATTATTTTTATTCGAGTATAAAACCGAGGGTAAATAATATAAATAATTATATTATTTAATAGTTTAGAACGTCTCATACAGTTTATAAACGTGGTAAAAATAATACAAGAATATATATTATTTTTAGTTAGAGTCACGGGTTGAAAATAATATAAACATATTATTTTATACAAGTTTACGGTTTAAAAATAATATAAATATATTATTTCTTTTGTTAATAATAACAATAATATATTTTATTTATAAAAGTGAGAATAATAAAATATGTTAATAATTCAAACCCGAGCCCTCGGGTTGTTTCCCGGACTAAAACACATTTATATAATAATTTAATATTATAAAGTTTGATTTTTATTAATTAAATATAAAGGAAAAACTGTTCAAAAAAATGATGTGGGAGCCCGGTCTCGAACCCGGGTCTCTCCCACACACGCACACTGACCCAACCAGTCCCGCCCGCTAGGGAATCGCAATAGAACCCGGATCAATTTAGTTTTAACACCAAGGTGTTTGGTGTTCTCCCCCCTATCGAAGCCGAATCAAGTCCGGCTCTAAATCCTACCAAATCGATCACGATTCGAATCCAAAGTTTAGGGGTTTTGTTATTCGAGTTTTGACGAGTCTGTGGTGATGTTTAATTCGAGAAGTATTGAGTTTTAGGTCGTTTAATTCCTCTTTGAAACCGTCGAAGCCCTAGTTTTGGATACGAGTCAAATCGAAGAATTTGTATATTGGAATCAGTTGAAAACATAGGGTTTTTATTAAACGAAGGATGTCGAATCTGATCATGTGGTTTAATTGGATTTATAAAGCTGTTAAGATCAAAAACCCTAAATCGTTTCAAGAACAAACCCTAATTTCCAGATTATTATAAATTCGATATTTTAAGGTTGACTAAACAGAGGGCTTTCAAAGATTGGAAGATTTCGAAGCTTTTCATGTAACTTAAATGAATTGAAACAGAGTCTAGGTTAGGATTCGATTACCAAGTTCATACGATGAACCCTATAATCGGTTCTCAATCAATTCGATGTTATAAGCCCTAGATATGTTAGGGCTTTTGTTTTAGGAATGAATACGAGTCTGAGGGTGTGATTTGTTACCTTGAATGATATCCAATTGGTAGAGATCGGCTAGTTAGGTTTCCGACTTCAAATGATTTAGTCCCCGGTGAGTCTGGCTCTTTCTCTGACCGAATACGAGTGTGCAACAGCTTCAGGGAGAGTCGTCTATCGTGTGCAGAGGGTTAATTTCCAGTATGAAGATGGAATTGATACAGATTTGCGAGTAATTGAGATGAAGTCGACGGTTGTGGTATAATCACTTAATAAATGGATTAATTAGTCATATTAACGCACAATAATGTTTCAATGATAAACGTTTATGGTGATAATTGTGTATTTCAGTTACATTTAGATAGCTAATCGGTTAAGATTTCGAATTCAAGCCAAGAACATTCCGGGTTTGACTTTTAAAAGTCAAATAGAAACAAACTCATTCAATTTTGACTTTTTGGAGTCAACATAAAGAGTTTACGGTTATTACAATATTAGTCCTTGTACTATTAGTTGGAAAAATGACAGAAATAGTCCCTGGAGTTTGTGATGAGGTTAATTAGGTTAAATTTAACTGGATTTTGTTAACGGAGTTAATTGAAAAAGTCCGGATTGTCACATTATCCCCTAGTTGAAAGAATTTTCGTCCCGAAAATTAAATAAATAAAATAAATAAATAGATAAAAAAAAATTTCTCGGGATATCACATCATCCCCTAGTTGAAAGAATTTTCGTCCCGAAAATTAAATAGTACCTTAAGAATTTGACGCGGAGTGCTTGAACAGATTAGGATATTTGCGCATCATCTGATCCTCGCGCTCCCACGTAAATTCTGGTCCGTGTTTCGAGTTCCAACGAACTCTGACAATAGGAATCTTACTGTGCTTTAACGTTTTAACTTCCCTATCCATAATTTCCACAGCTTCTTCGATGAAACGTAATTGTTCATCAACGTGTAGTTCCTCAAGAGGAATTGCGAGTAATTCGTCTGCTAGGCATTTCTTTAAATTTGAGACGTGAAAGACGTTGTGCACACCACTAAGTATTTCAGGTAGATCCAGTTGATACGCTACTGGTCCGATTCTCTTCATTATCTTGAATGGTCCAACATAACGAGGATTTAG
This sequence comes from Smallanthus sonchifolius, assembly GCA_023525975.1. NCBI lineage: Eukaryota > Viridiplantae > Streptophyta > Magnoliopsida > Asterales > Asteraceae > Smallanthus > Smallanthus sonchifolius. The sequence goes on from CM042025.1 coordinate 33,197,999, forward strand.
TTTGCCTCGTTTCCTGAAACGAATGACACCTTTCCAAGGTGAGACTTTGAGCAAAACCATGTCACCTATTTGGAACTCTAAGGGTTTACGACGCTTGTCGGCGTAGCTCTTTTGACGATCACGAGCTGCCGCCATACGGTTTCTAATTTGAACGATCTTTTCGGAAGTTTCAAATACAAGTTCAGGACCTGTGAGTTGGCTATCTCCAACCTCGGTCTAACAAATAGGAGAACGACATTTCCGTCTATAAAGTGCTTCAAATGGAGCTGCCTTGTTTCTAGTGTGATAGTTGTTGTTGTAGGAGAACTCCACCAACGGTAGGTAAGACTCCCAAGTGTTACCGAAATCAATCACACAAGCTCGTAGCATGTCCTCCAGAGTTTGGATTGTACGTTTCGTTTGGCCATCAGTTTGAGGATGATATGCTGTGCTCTTATCTAGACGCATGCCTAAGGCCTTATGTAATGACTGCCAGAAACGAGAAGTGAATCGTGCATCACGATCCGAAATAATAGAGATTGGCACCCCGTGCCAAGAGACTATTTCTTTCAGGTAAGTACGAGTAAGTTTATCCATTTTGTCGGTCTCTTTGATTGCTAAGAAGTGAGCAGACATTGTTAATCGATCAATGATTACCCATATGGTATCACATCCGGTAGGGGTTCGTAGTAATTTGGTGATGAAGTCCATGGGTATTTGTTCCCATTTCCACATGGGGATTTCTGGTTGTTGCAGAAGAACGGATGGTTTTTGATATTCAACTTTGACCTTCGCTCAAGTCAGACACTTACTAATATAGGTGGCTATATCGGTCTTCATCTTCGGCCACCAATATAGTACTTTTAGATCATGGTACATTTTGTCGGAACCTGGATGTATCGAGTACCGAGATTTATGAGACTCATCCATAATTATTTCCCTTAGGTTTCCGAATACTGGAATCCATATTCGCTCGGAAAAGTAGCGAATACCGTCAGATTTGACTTCAAGTTGTGCTTCCATACCATGTGTACCTTCCAGCGGTAGATTTTCTTCTTTTAGGGCTTCGAGTTGAGCACTACGGATTTTGTCAGGTAATCCGGGGTGAGTAGTAAGTTGTAATGCTCGAACTCGTTTGGGTTTCGTTTCCTTTCGACTCAGGGCGTCAGCTACAACGTTAGCTTTGCCCGGGTGATATCGGATCGCACAGTCATAATCGTTTAAGAGTTCGACCCAACGACGTTGTCGCATGTTCAACTCTTTCTGCTCGAAGATGTGCTGAAGACTCTTGTGATCGGTGTAGATGGTGCATTTGGTACCGTACAAGTAATGTCTCCATATCTTAAGAGCGAAGACTACGGCTCCCAACTCTAAGTCATGAGTGGTGTAGTTCCTCTCATGGACCTTTAGTTGACGTGAAGCGTATGCGATTACTTTTTCGCGTTGCATTAACACACAACCCAGACCTTGAATAGATGCATCACAATACACTACAAAATCATCGGTTCCTTCCGGAAGAGCTAGAATAGGTGCACTGCAGAATTTCTGTTTAAGATGTAGGAATGCTGACTCTTGGTTATCGCCCCAATTATAGGCTTTACCCTTTTGAGTTAACGCAGTGAGGGGTTGAGCAATTTTGGAAAATCCTTCGATGAATCGACGGTAATATCCAGCCAATCCTAGCAATTGTCGCACCTCAGTCGGAGTCGTCGGTGCTACCCAATTCTTGATGGCTTCTATTTTAGATGGGTCGACATGAATCTCTTTCTTGTTAACCACATGTCCTAGAAACTGAACTTCCCGGATCCAAAATTCACACTTGGAAAACTTAGCATACAGTTGTTCTCGCTTAAGTAGTTACAAAATTAGGCGTAGATGTTCCTCATGTTCCTCCTTGTTCTTGGAATAAATGAGGATGTCATCGATGAAAACTATAACAAATTGGTCAAGGTAAGGCTTACACACACGGTTCATGAGATCCATGAATACCGCAGGTGCGTTGGTTAATCCAAAAGGCATGACCATAAATTCGTAATGACCATACCTCGTTCTAAATGCAGTCTTAGATATATCCTCTTCTCGGACTGTTAACTGATGGTAACCGGACCTAAGATCTATTTTGGAATAGAAACTTGATCCTTGGAGTTGATCAAAGAGGTCATCTATGCGAGGTAAAGGGTAGCGGTTCTTGATTGTGACTTTATTCAGCTCCTGGTAGTCAATACACATACGGAAAGTTCCGTCCTTCTTCTTGACAAATAGTACCGGAGCTCTCCACGGTGATGAACTAGGTCGGATAAAACCTTTATCCAACAAATCTTGCAATTGAGTGGACAGTTCTTGCAATTCACTGGGTGCTAGTCTGTAAGGTGCCCGAGCAATCGGTGCTGCTCCGGGTGCTAAATCAATTTGGAATTCAACTTGACGGTTTGGTGGCAAACCGGGCAGATCCTCGGGAAATACTTCCAAAAATTCACGCACAATAGGAATATCTTCAATCTTCTTCTCTTCTGAGGGCTGCTCAGCAACGAGAGCCAAAATAGCCGTATGCCCCTTTCGAAGGCATTTTTGTGCTTTCACGAAATATATGATGCCCATGACTGCACCAACTCTTTCGCCTTGGACGGAAAGGGTTTCTCCATTCGGGAGAGGTATACGAACAATCTTCTCACGACAGATAATTTCGGCTTGGTTTTTAGATAACCAATCCATGCTGAAGATTATATCAAAACTACCAAGTATGACCGGCATAAGGTCGATATCAAATATATGTGTAGCTAGCTCAAGTTTACATCCCTTAAGAATGTGAGTTGCCTCAATTATTTGGCCGTCAGCTATCTCTATTGTATACTTAGCTTCTAATAGAGATGAAGTTCCTTTTATCATATTACTAAATTTCTTAGATATAAAACTTCTATCAGCACCAGTGTCAAAAAGGACAGAAGCAAAGTAATTATTTATGAGGAACTTACCGGTGACCACGTTATGGTCGTAACAGGCTTCTCCAGATCCTAGTACAAAGGCTCGTCCCTTCAAACCATTTCCTCCACCATTTCCATTGTTACCACCATTGCCATTGTTATTCTGGTTAGGGTTGTGGTTTCTGTTACCCCCTTTCTTCAATTGAGGACAATTCTTCCGAATATGCCCTTCCTTTCCGCAGTCAAAGCAACCCCTTGTGGATCCCGGTTGTTGAAAAGGTTGTTTAGTTTGTAACTCACCCCTGCAGTCCTTAGCAGCATGACCTATTTTGCCGTACCTCTGGCACAGATTGCAGAACCCAAAGTGATGGAAGTTACACTTGTTACACTTCGGAGACTTCCCCGCGTAACCACCCTGGTTTTGACCTGAAGAGGTCGACTGGTTGAAGTTCTTAGTAGGCTCAAACCTACGATGTTGCTGCTGCTGCGGTTGGTTAAACTGGGGTTGGTTGGGTTGGGGTCCTTTGGAGTGGGAGTTGGAGTGGTTGTGAGTGTTGGAATGGTGATCGAACTTGCGTTTGTGATTGTCGGTGGGTTTAGCAACTGAACCTCTCGGAGGTGGGGTTCCTTGTGTCACCGCTTGGTCGGTTAACTTATGCGCAAGTCGGATGGTTTGTTGGATAATGGCAGGATTGGATGAAGTAACCATGCTTTGTATTTGAGGCACTAGACCTCCAATGTAAAGCTCAATTCTTTTGTAATCAGGAGTTACCATATGCGGGCACATAGTAGCCAGTTCATGGGAACATGTAGTGTAGAGTTCAATCTCAGAACCCTCCATCTTTAGGTTCCAAAATTCTCCCTCTAACTTCTGGATCTCATCGCGAGGACAGTATTCCTCCTTCATCATTGCTTTGAATTCCTCCCACGGGAGTCCATTCGCCATGGCCAGGCCCAACATTTGGACCTGGGCGTTCCACTATGTGAGTGTCGGGCCCTCCAAAGTTCCGGCGGAAAACTTCACCTGATTAGCCACGGGGCAGTTGCGCATGGCAATCACCGATTCAACCTTCTCAAACCAACGAAGTAGTCCAACGGCTCCTTCAGCTCCACTAAAGGCGTGGGGCTTGCAATCCATGAATGCCTTGAAAGTGCAGGTTGGTTGTTGGTTTTGCTGATTTTGCTGGCCTGGATTTAGAAATACAATAGAATTGGAATTATAGAGTTTAGGGCAGGCTTTTTAAGAGATGGATTGACATCATTAGTCAATAGCTAAAGCAGTTACATGCAGCATTCTGTGCTGCCAGAGCCTCCGCTACACTATCATTTATCAGTGCTGCTAGCTCTGCTGCCGTCATGTTAATGGTACCACGACCACCGGCACGGCCTCCGCGTCCTCTCCCTGACATGATTCTTCACAATCACAAATGAAAACAATGAGAAATATATCGCATATTAAACATCATTCAGGTATGAGTAAGGAGATACAACATCTAATATTTTGAAAATTAAATAAATTGTAAGGCTACAAAATAAATAACTCAAATATTAAACTTCTCATGCTTTTATTGGATGGGAACAAACTTACCCATCTAGGTTTGAAAAGAGAAATAACATAAGCAACAGCAAACATGAAAAGGAAGATAGAATAGGAAGATCATCAAGCATCTTCGTCATCGGACAAAACATACGATTGTGCATCGTCTATATCTACTGGTTCCTCCTCCAAGGGCTCCTCCTCGAAGGGCTCTTCTTCAAAAGGCTCCTCCTCAAAACGTTCCTCCTCAAAAGGTTCCTCCTCAAAAGGTTCCTCCTCGCCATCAGAAAGTGGAATCTCCTCAGGAAATAGAGCGGCTTGCAGTTGGGCTTCCAAGTGAGTCACCCTCTCTTGAAGACCTTCAGCAGTGTGGTTTGCTACATGTAGCTGAGCTTCCATAGCAGCTAATCTCTCCAAAACTCCTTCCATATCATCGTCCATAGTGTCGGCCCTCGTCTCCAAATGTGCCACGCGATCCACTAAAAGGTTATGGACATGGTCCGTTGCAGCTAGTTCGGTAGTCAAGAGTTCTATTCCTACCTTATTCTCCTCTATTTGAGGTCCATTCTTCAGAAGGTTAGGTATCTCCTCGGTAGCATCTTGCACAATACTCAATTCCTTCGACATATAAGATACGAAAGCTGCGAAAGCTTGTTCCATAGTGCATGGCAAGCTAGGTAGTAGGGATGATGAGGATGCAGAACCGAAGTAGGGTGATGGGACATTTCCCATTTCGATCCACCTTTGGATCATTTGCGGGTATACGTTCCAATTGAGAGTATAATCCATTGCTCGTGCGCTACTCGGTTCACCTTGGTCAACTGAATGGTCACTGGAAGTAGTCTGGTGCCTTTTGGGCTCCGGGGATGGTAGGATAGGTGCCTTATGTCCTAGTGCCTTAGGTGATGGAGGTGGAGTTGACGACATGTTCCTGTAACAATATGTATAAATGCCAAACATCCAAATGACATGTAACTAATGTGTGAGGCTATAGTCTATTATGCAATCCTAGTTCTCTATAACCAATGGCTCTGATACCAATCTGTCACACCCCCAATTTCAACTAACGGAGTTTTATCGTTTGGGAAGTGATGAACCAGGATCTCAGACATTAGTTACTTTGAACGACTCTACATGGGACTCAAAATGAAAATATCTTTTAAATCAGAGTGTCAATGCAGAAACGTAAGAAAGTAAATGCGCAAAATACACGCGCCCAAAACCAAAGTTCAAAAGTCCAAACGTCCAATCAAAATAAGTACAATATCATAACTCAAGCAAACATAATTAAATCAAAATCAAGCAGTTGAATCCCATGCATGCCCTAACGTGCACCTGTGTCTTAGCTTAACGACCTGAGAAAACATGTAAGAAAATATGTCAACACGAGGTTGGTGAGTCCACAGGTTTCAATATATGTAAATAAGCGTTTACCGGATTTATGTTCATTCAGTACGTATCTATAGGTAGCTAACCAATGTTCATGTTCAGCTCAAGCGCTCGCAACCGAAGCTGACTTTTTGTTTATTGCCTCCTGCCAGGTCTATCAACACTGGCGGTGTGAGTAGGCTAACATTTCGCCCGTTCGATATCTAATCGAGTTAGCGCGACTAACGCGGGTGGGATTTGTCAAACCCAGTAGTACTACTAAATATTACCTCGCTAAGATCCATATTAACGGTCCGATATTAGTTGAGGACTTTCTGTGATAGCGTGTTACGCTTAGCATTTAACATTGATATCATACGAATTAAAAATCCAAAATTGTTTAGTCATGTTTTCTCCCCCAATTTAAAACAGTAAAAGGGTCCGTGAAAACTCACCTGCGTTGCGTTGTAGGTAGTATCACACAATGGACAAGTTGGAACCACGAGTGTAAGTCTCGAACGACTTACGAATGCCCTAAAATTATAAACACATAAATTAGGGATAAAAATGGGAATTGTTGGGATACGTGACGACGACACGGAATGTTGAACGTCTTAAAAAGGAACGCTCTAAAGATCAACGAGTAGACGAATTTGTCCATTGGAAAAGGGTTTCTTAATAAAATAATTATTAAGGTAAATACATTTCGTGTCGAGCAATTCTGATTGCGAATAATATTAGTAAATAAATATTCAGGCGGTTGTACCACTTAAAATGGTTTAGGAAATAATATAACTAAATATATTATTCTTAAGTTCGAAAAATTAAAATAATCTTTCATGTGGCAAAAATAATAATTATATTATTTTTATTCGAGTATAAAACCGAGGGTAAATAATATAAATAATTATATTATTTAATAGTTTAGAACGTCTCATACAGTTTATAAACGTGGTAAAAATAATACAAGAATATATATTATTTTTAGTTAGAGTCACGGGTTGAAAATAATATAAACATATTATTTTATACAAGTTTACGGTTTAAAAATAATATAAATATATTATTTCTTTTGTTAATAATAACAATAATATATTTTATTTATAAAAGTGGGAATAATAAAATATGTTAATAATTCAAACCCGAGCCCTCGGGTTGTTTCCCGGACTAAAACACATTTATATAATAATTTAATATTATAAAGTTTGATTTTTATTAATTAAATATAAAGGAAAAACTGTTCAAAAAAATGATGTGGGAGCCCGGTCTCGAACCCGGGTCTCTCCCACACACGCACACTGACCCAACCAGTCCCGCCCGCTAGGGAATCGCAATAGAACCCGGATCAATTTAGTTTTAACACCAAGGTGTTTGGTGTTCTCCCCCCTATCGAAGCCGAATCAAGTCCGGCTCTAAATCCTACCAAATCGATCACGATTCGAATCCAAAGTTTAGGGGTTTTGTTATTCGAGTTTTGACGAGTCTGTGGTGATGTTTAATTCGAGAAGTATTGAGTTTTAGGTCGTTTAATTCCTCTTTGAAACCGTCGAAGCCCTAGTTTTGGATACGAGTCAAATCGAAGAATTTGTATATTAGAATCAGTTGAAAACATAGGGTTTTTATTAAACGAAGGATGTCGAATCTGATCATGTGGTTTAATTGGATTTATAAAGCTGTTAAGATCAAAAACCCTAAATCGTTTCAAGAACAAACCCTAATTTCCAGATTATTATAAATTCGATATTTTGAGGTTGACTAAACAGAGGGCTTTCAAAGATTGGAAGATTTCGAAGCTTTTCATGTAACTTAATTGAATTGAGATGAAGTCGACGGTTGTGGTTTAATCACTTAATAAATGGATTAATTAGTCATATTAACGCACAATAATGTTTCAATGATGAACGTTTATGGTGATAATTGTGTATTTCAGTTACAATTGGATAGCTAATCGGTTAAGATTTCGAATTCAAGCCAAGAACATTCCGGGTTTGACTTTTAAAAGTAAAATAGAAACAAACTCATTCAATTTTGACTTTTTGGAGTCAACATAAAGAGTTTAGGGTTATTACAATATTAGTCCTTGTACTATTAGTTGGAAAAATGACAGAAATAATCCCTGGAGTTTGTGATGAGGTTAATTAGGTTAACTTTAACTGGATTTTGTTAACGGAGTTAACTGAAAAAGTCCGGATTGTCACATCATCCCCTAGTTGAAAGAATTTTCGTCCCGAAATTTAAATAAATAAAATAAATAAATAGATAAAAAAAATTTCTCGGGATATCACACTATGAATTTCTTTTGTTAGAGTAAAAGAACTAAACGACAATACAGTGCTCCATACATTCCTCAACAAAATGGAGTTGCAAAGTGAAGCTGCTCTGTAATATCCAGTATTTTTCCGACCAAACGTTTACTAAACTGTTGCACGTATTGAGCATTCAAATCTTAGAAACTTATTAAAAATAAATTTTTTTAAATATTAAATATTAATTCAATTAGTAAAAACAATTATACTTGGTATATATATATATATATATAAGACAAATACATATATAGATGTATCTTATAAATAAAAATGTTTGAAATCTTAAAACTTTATAAGTTTATAATTATATAAATAAAATAATTTATAAACTTATTTTTAATACTTAAACTTGTAAGCCCTAAATCCTAATTAAAATTATAAAATAATAAAACCATAAATCAATAGATTTTCTAAGAAAAAATATTATTTTATAAAGTCTAGGGGGTGAAACCGTCAATCCTGAAACTTACCTTTTACAAAAACAAACTTTAACATAAAATACCAAACATCTGAAACTTCAGGGGCCTGTTTGCAATAAGCCGAAACTTCCAACTCAGAAAACGATCATGGATTCGAATCCCCGCAGCCCCGGTTTTCTCTCCCTTTCACGCAAAATCGCGATTTTTGGCCAGGTTCACTGAACCTCGGACTCGTCCCTCGCGTACGACCCATCCCCAAGACGCCATGATGATCAACCTCGATCGATGCTTGGCGTGGAGTGTGAATTACCTCCGAACGGCCCAACCACCCGCCTCGACCCATCCGCGCAATTAATGCCAAAATTGGCTATAAATAACGACTCCCTCCGCTCATAAACATCATCCCTAACCTCTCTCCACTACCCATTCCATCAATCCGAAGCCACATTGCCGGAATTGAAAACGCGACCGCCGACGAGGACCTTGAACCCGTTCTCCCTCGAATCTGTATCATTTCAGGTAAACTCGATGGCCAAAATGCTCGAAATCTTGCATAGATCAAAAGCCCTCTGATTAATTTCATTAACAGAGGGCTAATCAATGTGTATCGAGTGGATTTGGGATCTAGGGTTCTTACGGTTTAGGGACGAGTGTGGGGTTGGGTTTAAAAGAATCCGACTCCGGATATTACTCAAACAAGTCCACTGGTCCAGCGGTTTGTGTGTGCGTGTGCAAGTGCGACCGGGCCAGGTCGGGTGTTCGAATCCGGCCGGCTGGTTTTTCTGTTTTCGATTTTTTTTGCACACTTTTAATCAGTTTTAAAAACTTCTGTTATTTTTATAAAATAAGTTGAATACTTATAAACTTCATTTATTTTTTTCGTCACTCAAGCAAACTTCATTTTATGACTAACTCAAAACTTTGTTAATCTCAAAACCTTCATACGTCCTTAAAACTTACACATCACCGTTTCTTGTAAACAAAACTTGACGTCTTTTAAACCTAAAGTACATTAACAAAGTGATTAGTAACCTGATCGCCTTCCCGCATGGGAAGAAGCCTACTATAGAATAAACAAGCTCCACGTTTAGGACTCTAAACCCATAATGAACCTTGACATAGTACCATAAGCCCAAACATCGGTGACAACAATTGAGAGAAGTTGTAGGCCCATGAGGAAATTCTGGCTAGGGAAATATGGTACTTAAGTGAGTCCTTATGACCACCCCTTTCTTTCGGGAATTTTCCTCGTTAGCTCATCAACTTCCAATTAAAACTATTTTTGAAAATATTACTGTGATAACTCAGTATTATGTATAAAAACTTTTGAATATATTTAACCAACTTACTTACAACCTTTCTTTCTACCCTCTCTTGCTAGGTAATGGACTCACACTCACACTCTTCACCAGTGTATCGTCCGGGAGGAGAGTCCGACCGTGAAGAGAGCAGCGAGTCGCCGGTGTACCAGCCAAGTCCCTACCCTAATGCTAGGGCAAGAGCTGAGCTCAACACCAATTGGATCAGAAACCCTAGGACGTCACCACCAATGAACCCCTATCAAGCACCTCATCTTCACCACCGGTTCTCATCACCACCAAGGGACCCGTATCTAGCACCTACCCCTACCCTAAGGGCTAGGCATGCCGGGGCACCTGCCGTGGCAATGGGAATCCCGATACCTAACATTCCTAGGTTCGTGGAAACCGCGGAATTTATGAGGCGAGAGATAGAGCATAGGGCTCGGCAAGACCAGTTAAACCAAAGGATCGACGACCTGGCCAATCAAATCTGGATCCAGGAAGAAAAGATCACGACTTTGGAGGAAGACAGGGAAATCCTCGAGCACCGTACTGAGACCACTAGGGCAGAGGCTAGGTTTGCCACCTGAGTGACCCTAGCAGTACTTGTGGTAGTACTAACATGTTTATTAGTGGAGAGCTACCTAAGGCGTGCGTGAAGCCTCTATTCCTTTTAAATTTCAAATTTTTGTCTTATGTAAGGGCTAGAAGCCCAAATTTGGGAATATCTAATGAAAAGTTATTTTGAAATTTCATCTTGTTATCACTTGTTGATTTGACACTCCTCTCATCATTACAAACTTAACCCTCCTACCCAAACGCCTTCATCAAAAGTAGCTCACGTTAGTACTTGAGATAATTAACAACGTTGCATTAAACTATAAAAATCCTAAGTGACACATGTAACTAGAGAATAAATCTTGAACAAACCTTCTAATTCGTAAACACTCTTTTAAAACATCACGAATTACGAATCATTACCCCAAACAACCATGACCCTTACTTCTTGTATAGACTTAACACTTGTAAACTTGACCAACTTTTCGCTTGACAATCACACCTATCTTTTATAAGTCTTACTTATACTATTTATCAATGCCTAACTCGTCGTTTTTGAACATCTTAATTACATTCTATACAAAAGAAAACTATACTTTCTATTATGAATCAAGATAAATGATTTGTAAACACACTATCATAAACCTTATCGAAACTTTTCCCGTCACCCTATGCTTGGAGACTTTCCTCATTCAACTCTTGTCACGTAAAAGACCTACTAAAAATCACAACGGGGACTAAAAGCTTAAATACACATTGCTAAAACATTAAACTTCGTATACACAACTATGAGGTCAGAGACTTTTGAGTCATGTAAAACTTGCACAAATACTCAATCCCGTGTTCTTAAAACTAAAAAAAGGATCATGTAAAGCTTAATACTGAAACTTGAAACTCAACTGACTTATCCTATTTTCAAACTTATACTTGGATTCTTAGTCTTGAAAACTTTGTGTGTCCATCTTAACCAAACCCTATAAGACTTGATAAACGTACATTCCATATATACGAGAAAACTTCACTCTTGATACTAGACAGTAGCAGAAAGGAGGACATTACTCTCTTTAGCAGAGTACATCCCCTGACTCCTATCTAAACCAAACATCGGGATCCACTAATCTTTTGGACAACTCGAATCTTCTGTGAGAAAGCGTATAACGGTTAATCCTGTTCCAAACGCTGTCCCACACCTCTCTTAAACACTAGAATATTTAGATAACCACTTTATACTCAAAACGTAATCGTATACTTCTATACACTGAAGCTAAACTAAGAGACTTTAAGGCTATTCTATGTTTGACGTATTCTTGTTCAAACATAATTTAAACTATCCGATGTTTGACGTATTCTTGTTCAAACACAATTTAAACTATTCTATGTTTGACGTATTCTTGATCAAACACAATTTAAACTATTCTATGTTTGACGTATTCTTGTTCAAACATGATGAACACATGAGACTTTAAACTACCCCATGTTTGACGTATTCTTGTTCAAACATGATGAACGTATGAGACTTTAAACTACCCCATGTTTGACGTATGCTTGTTCAAACATGATGAACGTATGAGACTTTAAGCTACTCCATGTTTGACGTATGCTTGTTCAAACACGATGGACGTATAAGACTTTAAACTATTCCATGTTTGACGTATGCTTATTCAAACATGATGAACGTATAAGACTTTTAAACTACTCAATGATTGAAGTATTCTTAATCAATCACGAGGAAACTTTGAAACTCTAAGTCTTGTCACATTCTTTTCTTTACTCACTGAATGACGTTTCTCTCTGAGGGACTCGTTAATCAATGATCACTCTTATGTGGAAACTCTAGTCGTGTGTTAAACAAATTCTTGTACTCCTTCTTGATCCACACACAAACGGAAGGACCTATGCGGACTATGCGACGATTTGAATGATTGCGGGTGCACACGTAAGTACGAAAATCAGCGTATGGAAAGACATAGTAACTTTGTCGTGTACTACGATCTAAGACTTACCGTAAAAGGTAGCCACGGAACTTAGGTACCGTAACAATCCTTAGACGTATTAGTCTACAAACTCAAATCAATACACTATCATCAAATCCATCCTAAGTGATGCATCTCACTTGAAATCCTGAATGGAAATTCAGCAGATATTCTCTCGAATGCATTCCTGAAGACGAATCTTCCTACATTTCAATGAAACTATATGTTTCGTAGGGAAACTTTTGGTAACCCCAGACTTTGAAAACTTAGAAACTCAAGCGAAATCTTATTCCTATAGATACTTTCCCTTCAGAGCTCTAAACGTAACCCAGGGTTTACTTGGGAACGTAAAGTATCTTTCTCATAACCCTTGTGCGTATCATAAGACTTAAAACAGAAACCTTCTACTTTAATTTCGGGACGAAATTTCCTAAAGTAGGGGAGATTGTAATATCCAGTATTTTTCCGACCAAACGTTTCCTAAACTGTTGCACGTATTGAGCATTCAAATCTTAGAAACTTATTAAAAATACATTTTTTTAAATATTAAATATTAATTCAATTAGTAAAAACAATTATACTTGGTATATATATATATATATAAGACAAATACATATATAGATGTATCTTATAAATAAAAATGTTTGAAATCTTAAAACTTTATAAGTTTATAATTATATAAATAAAATAATTTATAAACTTATTTTTAATACTTAAACTTGTAAGCCCTAAATCCTAATTAAAATTATAAAATAATAAAACCATAAATCAATAGATTTTCTAAGAAAAATTATTATTTTATAAAGTCTAGGGGGTGAAACCGTCAATCCTGAAACTTACCTTTTACAAAAACAAACTTTAACATAAAATACCAAACATCTGAAACTTCAGGGGCCTGTTTGCAATAAGCCGAAACTTCCAACTCAGAAAACGATCATGGGTTCGAATCCCCGCAGCCCCGGTTTTCTCTCCCTTTCACGCAAAATCGCGATTTTTGGCCAGGTTCACTGAACCTCGGGCTCGTCCCTCGCGTGCGACCCGTCCCCAAGACGCCATGATGATCAACCTCGATCGATGCTTGGCGTGGAGTGTGAATTACCTCCGAACGGCCCAACCACCCGCCTCGACCCATCCGCGCAATTAATGCCAAAATTGGCTATAAATAACGACTCCCTTCGCTCATAAACATCATCCCTAACCTCTCTCCACTACCCATTCCATCAATCCGAAGCCACATTGCCGGAATTGAAAACGCGACCGCCGACGAGGACCTTGAACCCATTCTCCCTCGAATCTGTATCATTTCAGGTAAACTCGATGGCCAAAATGCTCGAAATCTTGCATAGATCAAAAGCCCTCTGATTAATTTCATTAACAGAGGGCTAATCGATGCGTATCGAGTGGATTTGGGATCTAGGGTTCTTACGGTTTAGGGACGAGTGTGGGGTTGGGTTTAAAAGAATCCGACTCCGGATATTACTCAAACAAGTCCACTGGTCCAGCGGTTTGTGTGTGCGTGTGCAAGTGTGACCGGGCCAGGTCGGGTGTTCGAATCCGGCCGGCTGGTTTTTCTGTTTTTGATTTTTTTTGCACACTTTTAATCAGTTTTAAAAACTTCTGTTATTTTTATAAAATATGTTGAATACTTATAAACTCAAAGTCACTTTTTATTTTTGTTTTCCTTATTGGAAAACCTTTCAACCAAATAAAACCAAGTTTAAAACTATAAAAATATAATGTTTAATATTAGTTTTAAATTTCTAAAATTTATAAAACAACCCTAAACTGTTATAAAACTTAAATACTCGACAGAAAGTTTTTGTAATGTTTACAAAACGTATATCCTCTTTTTAGGTATTCGACACCTATAAACTTGAACGTTTTATAAAATGTTTTAGAATTAGAACAAAATTAAACTTAAAACTTATTTATTTATTTTGTAAACAGAAAATAAAGTATACATTATTTATTTAGAGTTACAAATAATTTCTAAATATTATTTAGAATAAATGCTAGTCATTTAAAGAAAATACTCAAAAGATGAATACTTAATTTAAGGCACCATTTTAAAATTTATATAAAACCATTGTTTACAAACTCTTTTAGAAGATTACTTTTAAATAACTATCTACTCTATTCTGAATAAATTACCATTGGGAATTATTCAATTGGGTATTTTATTATTAACCCATGATAATTATTCTTTTAAATAACTATTATTTTAAATAATTATTGAAACCTTGTGAACAATTTATTATTAACCTTAATACTATTTATTCATTACTCAAATTATATTTTATAAACTAGTTAAAGCATGATTAATTAAAACTTACTATCACCTAAACTTTATAACACAATCATCCCCGTCTTCCTATTTGGAACCCTAGTCAACCCCAAATCTCGAAATCCTTGTTCTAGAATTTCTATGAATAAACTTTAAACTTTAAACTTATCGTTTAGGCTTGTGGTGAGGATATCTTTCCTCAAAACTTCACTACATATAACCCTTGTTTGGATACTCTTGCATCCGCTACAAGGTGAGTATATGTAGGATCGTGAGATTACAAGGTGATTCTATTCTAGTTGATATTGGCGGAAACAATAGCAACTAACAAAGTAAACAAGTAAAACAGCAAGAATACTGATAAATGCACTGTTGTATTGATCTGCTGTGATTACAGGATTACAAGCAAAAACTCTTTCAAGGCACTTTGAAAGCAAACTAAAAAGCACATTCAAGCACACTCAAGCACACTTACTATGAAGTGTTTACACAGTATTTATAGTAACTCAGAATCAAGACAAACCCTTGATTCTGAGGATCAGATCGAACACAGACCGTTGATCTTGTTTATTAATCTAAATTATACGCAAAGGCTAATCTAGATAACTTTATTGAAGCGTCTTCTTAGGCATCATTGTTTGCATGCTTGGAGACGCGCAACAAGGTCCTTTATTGGTTGCACCACTGAGGTTCCTTCTGCTTGGAGTGTGGCAGTTGCTTTTGCAGAAAGTTGTCAGAGACGCTTGGCATGGATAGTCAGCTGCAACGTTTGGTCTTCAGTGAATAAAGCTATCAGCAGCAAAGTTGAGAATACTGCTGCTGATAAGCCCATCAGCAGCAACTTGTGTTGAAGGCTGCTGATAAGCCTATCAGCAGCAACAAGTGTTGAATGATGCTGATAAGCCTATCAGCAGCAACAAGTGTTGACTGCTGCTGATAAGCGTATCAGCAGCAATTGTACTTAGAATAATTTGGTAGCAATCAGTCTTTGGTTCTACAAACTCCCCCTAGACTGATGCAACCAAAATTCTTCTAATCACTTTGCTGCTGAAGCTTTTGCATGTGTCTGACTATCCTTTCAACCTCATATCCTCTTGGATCCTTGCTGGGATTGTTCAGTGGAAGTTCAGACAGAGTCTTGATGTCTTTGGGTTGCATTTTGAAGATTGCTTTGCTTGAACATCTCATCTGCTGCTTCTTGGCATCAGTTAGTGTGAACTCATCCAAGTCAGCATTGTAGGACCAAGATACAAATGGAGAGTGGGACTTGAGTGGTTTGATATCCATGACCACATCTTTGCTAGGGTTGAAGTAATGTCTGATTGCTAGCATAAGATGTTTCCCTCTCTCATTTGCAGGCTCATGAGCTTCACCCAGCTCCAAAATTCTTCTTAGGTCTGAATCTGGTAGTTGCAGAACCTCATCAACAGACCTGTATGTAGATCTTCTTCTTTCAGTTCTCCCCCTGAAGATCTCAAACCTTTGACCCTGTGGATTGTAGACCCATTCAACAATGTCTCTTGAGTCTTCAGGTTTAGATGAGGATTTCTTCAAGGGAGGCTGTTGATGAGTGGGAGCTGGGTGGGATGATTTGGACTTGTTGGGTGGAGGAGTGGAAGGTTTGGGGAGGAGAGTGGAAGGATGATGGACTGAGGAAGAGGTAGGTGAGGGAGAAGGCTTGGGTTTCTTTGTCTTTGGTTTTTCTTCTTCTTTGATAAGTACCCTTTTCTTGGAGCCTTTCTTCCCTAGTCTTTCTTCCTCATCCTTTTTAACCTTGAAGTAGAGGGCTTGCAGGTTCATGAAATTCATTGGACCTAGCATCCTTCCACTGTCTCCTCTAGCCTTAAGGAAGTCAATCATGACCTTCCTTTCTTCATGGGTTCTTTTATTCAGTGCAATGGTCTTCTTGGACTGTAGCTTGGCTTTTTCTTCTTCTTCAGCCTTTTTCTTGCTAGCCAATTGACCCTGCTGACCCATGAAGGCTCTGTAAATCTCTTTGTTTGAAAGTTTCTCAAGGTAGTCTGCATCCTCACCTTGAGAGATCAGAGCTTCAGTCCACTCTTCTCTTAATTCTTTTGCTAATTTAGAATCAGTGATTCTAAACTTAGCATCTTCCTTCTTCTTCTTTTCATTCTCTTCTTCTTCTTCCTTGGCAAACTTTTCCTGCAGCTGTCTGGCAAGTTTTTCATCTTCCTCAACTTGAGACCCTGCATGGATTTTAACTTTCATCTCATCCAGCTGTTTGGCATACAGCTGGATTGTTTGTTGTCTTAGGAGTAAGGCTGTCTTTCTTTCTTGATGCTTCGTTTGATAAGCCATCTCTTCAGCCATCTCTTCTTCTTCTCTCTTTCTTCTCCTTTCTTCTTTCTCCTTCTTTTCTTTTAGCAATCTCTCTTCATCCTCTTTAGTCATAGTGCCCTTTCCTTTATCAAAATTGGATGCCTCTGCTCTGGCTTCACTGATCACAGCAACAGTTGATTGTGGAACTGTTGGAATCTCAGCCTCGGCTTCATCGGCATCTTCGGAGATTGACAAGGAAAGCACATTTGGTTGGTTGGTTTGGGACTCATGATCTGTTATCTCTCTTAGTTGATCCTTAATTGATGATCTTAACCCATAGGCTGCAGAATTAATGTCAACTCTGGGAGAAGATGAGTTGGAGTCAGTGTCAGAGTTTGACACAGACTCATACCCCTCAATCCAACCTTCATTTACAAGATGGGCTCTGACAGTTTGCATCATTCCCTGACTCTCTGATGAATTGATGTTGCAGATGTTGAATCTTAGTTGGTAGATCTTTAGTAGAAAGTCTGAGGGTAGCTGAAGAATGTCCCTGGTGTTGATGGTGAGAGAGGTGCTGTTGCTTAGAAGAAGATTATGGTCAAAGGACTTATTGCTAGACCATCCAACCACATCTAAGTCCTTGACCATTGTCTTGTACAGGAGTCTTTTCAGGCTCAGAACTTCTTCTTCATTGAGAAGACTGCTCCTTGTGATTTGAAGATTGTTGGGAGACAGTCTTCTTTCTGCAGCCTGAGATGACTCAGGAGACTCTACCCGTTTTAGTTCTTTGATTAGTCTTATGAAGTTGGGTAGGTTGTCCTCCATCAAGTCATAGAACAAGTCAATGGAAAGGTCTGCTGAGAGGTCTGATGAGTTGTTGATGCAGATGAGATCATATAGGTCAAGGATTTCAAATGGATGAATTAAATCCCAGTCTAGCTCTTCTACTCCGCTAAACTCCCGACCTATCCAAAACCTCTCAGTTTTCCCATCGTACCCCCAAGCTAGTATAATATCAAACTCTAGCTGTGTGGATGTCAGTGGGAAGTGGGGGGCAGATGTATGACTTATGATGGCTGCTGCTTGTGGAAGGATGCTGAATGATGCATTTGTTTGTTCTGTGTCTTCAGCATCATTCAGCATTTCATCGACAGCCCTGACGACCAACTGCCAGTCTTCAGATATCTCTTCGTCTTCGTTATCTGGGGCTGGCAAGTCATGAACTTGGACAAAAGCTGGCTTGTATTGTGAGCTTTGAAGAACAAACTGCTCTTGAATCCAGTCGTCCAGACTGTCTGTATCTTCTTCCATAGAAACCATCTCCCCCTTTTTGGTTGCATCAGCAGACAGGTAAGCATCCGTTTGGGTGCCTACTGATACAAGAGAGGGAGTGGCTAGAGTTGGGCATTTATGGGCTGCATGCATAGCGACTTGGTGTCTTAGTTTGGACATTTCAGCCTCTAGCATAGCCACCCTGGCCGTCAATTCCAAGTTATGAAGTTTCAGTCTGTCCTCATCCACAGTTGTGGAATCCTTGGACCTAGATGGGGCCGTAGGCCTAGCCTCAGCATCCCCATCACCCATGGTTTCTTGGCGCCTGGGATTCCTCTCAGTGAAGGGAGTTTCCAAGGAAACACCCTCACCATGAGTTGCCGTGGTTGAGGTCTTAATGATGTTGTCACTGTCCTCCTGGTCAGTTGATGGACCAGCAGTAGTGACAGCCTCGTCCACATCCACTCTTTCAATACTCCCAGAGTGGACCTCCAAGGGTGAAGAACTTGGGTTGGGTGTTTTGGAAGCAAGACCAATCAGTACCTCCTGAATAGTGGTAGTTGGAGAAGGTACATCACTTTGGTCAGGTTCCTCAACACTTAAGTTCAAGGAAGATAGGAATGGCTCAAAGGGCTGATCTATGGATCCGGGAAGTGATCCTAATCCTAATAGAGAGACTTCCGAAGGAGTCTCTCTAACAATGTGGCATTCCCTTATGATATTCTCACTAGAATGTTGTGATTCTGAGTGAGGGATGTTGGCTTGGGTTTGGGCCTTGGAGGCAAGAGAAGAAGGAGTTCTCTTGCCCCTCTTTCTTGTATACTTGGCTGCAACTGGGGCCCTGTGTTCCAGTTGAGCAATCAAACTGTGGGAGAGTGATGTATGTGCCTGTGCATCCTCAGTAGAATGCACAGGGGTTCGATCAAGGGAAACAGTAGTTTGAATTTGTGGCAGTGAGGAGGAGGGTGTGGGATCAGTATCAGCTGGGTTTGCTGAACTGTCACCCTG
This sequence comes from Smallanthus sonchifolius, assembly GCA_023525975.1. Taxonomy (NCBI): domain Eukaryota; kingdom Viridiplantae; phylum Streptophyta; class Magnoliopsida; order Asterales; family Asteraceae; genus Smallanthus; species Smallanthus sonchifolius. The sequence goes on from CM042025.1 coordinate 33,217,208, forward strand.
GGCACTTTGCGTGTTCAACATTGTAGATAACAATGGAACATCGGCCCCTGAGAACTTTGATGAAACTGTTCTCATGCTCTGAAAAATGTTGTTCTTATGTCCCAGTATTGAGTAGATTCTTGCAGTTTTTGAAAGATCTTGGTGCTCAATATTGAACACTTCCTGCAAGAATCTTGGGTACATGAAGAACTGTGCTTTCACCCCTTCTTGAAGGTTGTATCTCAAACCTTCAAGAATGAGGTGGGAAAAATTGAAACCTGCCCCTGTTATCATACCGTGAACTGCCGACGCAAGTCCGGAGCTAAGTTGGTTCCAGCCACTCCTCTTCTGGGATATGCATTGGAGAAGAGTGTGGCAGAGATACTTCCATTTGGGACCCATGAGTGCCTTCTCTATTGTATACTCTGTTTGATTTCCAGTGTACCCTATGGATACAAAGGTCCTCATGTATACGTCTCTTGGGTAAGAGATGGCGTCCCCTTCATCCTGAAGCTTGAGGTGTTGGCGGAGCTTGGCTTCAGTGATGATTATCTCCTTGTCGTCTACTGTGCCTTTGATTTGAGGAGTGCCCTGTTCAGTGGAATACACGGCTGAGCTCCAAAAATTTTCCATGTGGGAAGTGTAGATGGTTGGGTTGACTGTTAGGGCATGGCGGATTTTGGACCGACAAAGGAAGTCGATCATATCATCGAATCCTTCGGATTTCTTGCCCTTGATTAGGTATGCAGTTAGGTTGTGATATGGGGAAAACTTGTCGTTGGGGTTGTTTATGTCCGCGCCTGCCATTGTTATGGATTTGGAGGGAAGAGGGAAGGGTGTTTGAATGGTGGTTAAGTATGGAGGGCTTGGAATGCTGTGGGGACGGGAGAGAAAGTGATGGAAGTTAGGTTTGAAATTGAATATGAAGAGGTTGTGGGGACGTTTGGGATTTTGATATAACGGCAGACGAGGGAAAAAGCAAATTTTCTTGTACAGTACAACCCTTTTTACTTTTCACTGTTACAGCTGTAAAACACTCGAGCAGTCATGGTAAAGACTGAGAGTAGTTTTTACCGTGGGTAAAAGTTAATGTAGACTTGTTTTACCCATCAGCAGCAAACTTGGTTGCTGCTGATGGATGTATTCATCCGCAGCAAAGATGTTGCTGCTGACCGCCTTAAAGCTATCCGCAGGAAACTTGTTCCTGCTGATAACTTAAAGAGATCAGTGGCAAAGGCTTTGCTGCTGAAGAGTAAACCTGTCAGCAGTGAAAAAGTTCTGCTGATATTAACATTTTATTAAGAACAAAGACATAGACATATTTACAAGGAAAGATAAAAATTAGAGACATGTCTTATTCAAAGTTCATCATGCCAATTGATTCAACTAGATATCGAAATCTTGCTTCATCAAAAGGTTTAGTGAACAAATCAGCATATTGCTCATTTGTGTGAACCTTGGATAGGACAATTCTCTTTTTCTCAGCTTGATCCCTGATAAAGTGATACCTGATGTCGATGTGCTTAGTCTTGGAATGCTGGACTGGATTATTCGTGATGGAGATAGCACTCATGTTGTCAATGTGTATTGGAGTCTGCATGAAGGTCATTCCATAGTCAAGCATTTGATTTTGGATCCAGATGACCTGTGCACAGCAGCTTGAAGCTGCAATGTATTCTGCTTCAGCTGTTGAAGTAGAGACACATGTTTGCTTTTTGCATTGCCATGAGATGAGCCTTCCTCCAAGAAATTGACATCCCCCAGATGTGGACTTTTTGTCCAAGTTACAACCCCCATAGTCACTGTCAGTGTAGGCATAGAGATTGACATTTCCATTCTTTGGATACCATAGCCCAAGTTTTGGAGCTCCCTTTAGGTATCTAAAGATCCTTTTGACAGCTTGAAGATGAGACACTTTTGGAGCTGCTTGAAATCTTGCACAGAGACAAACTGCAAACATGATATCTGGTCGTGAGGCAGTGAGATACATAAGAGACCCTATCATTGCTCGGTACTGATGTTGATCAGTGTCCTGTCCTTCTTTGTCCGGAGATAATTGATGGTGCACTTGCATAGGAGTTCTTGCAGCAGAGCAGTCAGCCATTTTGAACCTCTCCAAGATGCTTTTGACATACTTGGATTGACTTATGAAGATTCCATTTGGTACCTGTTTGACTTGAAGTCCTAAAAAGAAATTTAGTTCACCCATTGAACTCATTTCAAATTTGGAATGCATCAGAACTTCAAAGTCTTTGCAGAGCTTCTTTCTTGTAGATCCAAAGATAATGTCATCAACATAAATCTGGACCAACAAAATTTCTCCCCCTTCATCTTTGATGAATAATGTCTGATCAATGGCCCCTCTTCTGAAGTTGTTGCTAAGTAGATATCCAGATAAAGTTTCATACCAGGCTCTTGGGGCTTGGTGTAAGCCATAGAGAGCTTTGTCCAGTTTTAAGACCTTATTTGGATGTGCAGGATCTACAAAGCCTGGAGGCTGTTTGACATAGACCTCTTCACCAATCTTGCCATACAAAAAGGCACTCTTCACATCCATTTGATATACCATAAAGCTTTTGGATGCTGCATATGCCAGAAAGATTCTGATGGCTTCCAGACGGGCAACAGGAGCAAAAACTTCATCATAGTCAATGCCTTCTTCTTGAGTGTAACCTTGAGCTACCAGTCTGGCTTTGTTTTTGACCACGATGCCCCTTTCATCTTGTTTGTTTCTGAAGACCCATCTTGTTCCAATGACTGTTTGACCAGGTGGAAGATCAACAAGCTTCCAAACATCTTGTCTTTCGAATTGCAGCAATTCTTCCTGCATTGCTTCAATCCAGCTGTTGTGTTTGAGAGCTTCATCAATCCTTTTGGGTTCTACCTGAGATAGAAAACAAGAGAACAAACAAATGTTGGCTTCATGAGACTTACTTCTTGTCTGGATACCTGTGTGGATTTGGCCAATGATGTTTTCCAGAGGATGCTCTTTGTTTATTTTCTGTGCTGGTATCACATCCAGCCGTATTCCCTCTTCAAGATTACTTTGGTTTAGATCAGGATTGTCTTCAGTTGTGAGGAGAGGAGCCTGGAGGTTCTGGTTATTGTGTTCCACATGGTCAGCAGTAGTAGCATCAGAGGCCTCTTCAGTATGAATTGAGGAGGCTTCATTATAGATTTCTTGGTTAGAGAGATTGCTTCTTGTGGTGTTGGAAGTGCCGGCTTTACCTGTACTGGCTTCAATAGCTTCTGCCACTGATGGAGGATCAATGGATGGCCTTTTCATCCTGGTGTAGGGACTGGGAAAATCCAGTCTGTAGTCAGAAGAAGAGGTTGAGGCAGAAGATGTTGATTTTGAAGAAGAAAACTCCATATTTGAGAAAATGAGGGGCTCAAATATCTGGGTGAAGGAGTCTATATCAAAGAGCCAGTTAGGACCTTTGCCTTGTTCACAGACAACATGTTCCCTGCATTCCACATTGGCAGATTCTTCCACAATCCGAGTCCTAGAATTGAATACTCGGTAGGCCTTTGATTGAGAGGAGTAACCCACAAAGTAACCTTCATCAGACTTTGCACCGAATTTAGGAAGAACCCCATTTGTGATGAGGATGGTACATGGACATCCAAAAGGCTTTAGGAAGCCAATGTAGGGAACTCTTTTGAGCCATAGTTCGTAGGGTGTTTTCTGGAGAGGCTTAACAATAAGGACTCTATTCTGCACATAACAAGCTGTGCTTACTGCTTCCGCCCAGAAAGTAAGGGGCAGCTTTGAGTCAGCCAGCATAGATCTTGCTGATTCAATTAGAGTCCTATTTCTTCTTTCAGCAACCCCATTTTGTTGAGGGGTTCTTGGAGCACTGTATTGCCTTTCAATTCCCTTGCTCTCACAGAAACTGTTCAGAGTGTGATTTTTGAACTCTGTTCCCTGATCACACCTTATGATCTTTACCTTCAGATTGCTTTGATTCTCTACCCTGAGAATATAGGTTTTGAGAATCTCAGCAGTTTCATCCTTTGTTCTTAGGAAGAATACCCATGAGAATCTGGAGAAGTCATCAGTTATCACCAGACAATATGACTTTTTGCCCATTGACATGACATTCGTAGGACCGAAGAGATCCATATGCAGTAGCTGGAGAGGGGTGTCATTTGTGTTTAATGTCTTGGGCTTGTGGGAACTCTTGTGTTGTTTTCCCTTCAAGCAGGCAATGCAGTGATCATCTAGCTGGAATTCTTTGTCAGGAAGTCCTCTGACAAGATTGTCCTTCACTAATTTATTAATTGTTTTGATGTTAACATGGCTTAACCTCCTGTGCCAGAGAGCGGATTCATCAACTGATGCCTTTGACAGAAAACATGAAACACTACCAGAAGGAGTGACTTCATTCATGTCAAGCACATATAAGTTGTCCTTTCTATTAGCAGTTAGGAGAATCTTCTCTGCAGGGGGTTTAGATAGGCCAGGGGCTAACACGAAACACTCTTTGTCAGTGAAGAGCATCCAATGCTTTTGATCACATACTTGGGAAACACTCATGAGATTGAAGTCAAGTTCTTTAACATAGTTGACTCTTTCAATACTCATTCTTTCATTTGACACAGTTCCTTGTCCAGTAATAGATCCACCCTTTGAGTCACTCCCAAAGGCAACATATCCTCCATTGAAAAGTCTGAAGTTAGAGAGGATGGACCTGTTGCCTGTCATGTGCCTGGAACAGCCGCTATCTACCACCCAAGTGTTGTGTTTGTTGCCTAGCTGTCCCTGCACATGGGAGATATCTAATTAGTGGGAGGAACATTGTAGCTTGCAGCATTGTAGATAATCGTTGCTAATTTGCCATTGTCAGCAAGCTTGCAGTCAATGGAATCACTTGTTATGCTTGGAGATTGTTTGACCCTCCATTGCTGTGCTGGTGGTCTTCTAGCTTTCTTTACATTGTCGGCAGAAGATTTTGTTGCTAACAATTTTGGCTTATTTGCAGCCGATTTTGTTGCTGCTGATGCAGTTGTTTTTGATTTTCCTTTGTCAGCAGCAGAGACTTTTGCTGCTGAAGGCTTTGCTTTTGGTTTCCTGGACTTTACTTTATCAGCAGCGATTTTGTTTGCTGCTGATGGGCTGAACACAGATGGACGATTTGCAACTTGATTAAAAGGGTTGAACTTGCATGTTGCAGCAAAGTGGTTTGATTCCCCACATATGATGCAAGTTTGTTGAGGTTTCTGCATCTTCACTCTTTGAGGGGATAGAGACTTCCTGAACTTTGTTACCTTTGCATCATAGCTTCTTACCTGTTTGTTTCTGTTTGTTTTCTCAAAGGCATGCTGCTTTGAGTTTCTTTGGTGATCAAGGTAGTGAAAGCAGGTGCTGGCTGTGTGATTGTATTTGCCACACACAAAGCAAGATAGTGCTATCTTGTCCCTGTGAAAGTGCACATAGTCCTTTCTTTGAAACAAATCTTTGAAGTTCCAGGGATGAGCTTTGTTATGTTCAAAAGTGGCTTCTTCTAGTGTCTTTTGAACATAAGGAACCTTTTCTCCAGGTGCATGAAAGATATCAAACACCCTTCTCTTTGTGATTGGCTTTGACTGAGACTTTGGGTTGGTGAAACCTGATGTCTCTCCCTTTTCAATGTTTAGCTTTCTTCCACCTGGAGGATAGCTAATCTTGATTTGTTTGAATGGGATTGGTGCTGGAATAGCTGGAGTAACAACAGGAAATTCAGCTTTGTTTAGAACAGCTTCAGAGATAGGAGCAGTTTTCCACAACACATGCATCCATTAAAGGATCAAGGGTTTGGTTTGCCATGTCAAGGTTTGCAGTATTGAAGCTTGGTTGGTGAATGGCAACATAATCAGCAGGAGGAGGAACTGTCTGGTACTCGTCACTATGATATCCAAGTCCAGTTCTTACTCTTTCATGGACTTGAATATCTAACAATCTTTGTAGTTTTTTAGATGAAAATTCATATTTTTCAACATGAACTTTCTGTTCAGCCAGTTCAGCTCTGGTAGCTTTAAGTTTTACTAATAGATCATCAATCTGAGTTTCTAGATTAGTTTGTTCGTGTTTTAATGAAGAAATCTCTTTCTTAAGACAGTTAATTTTTTCTTTGTAAGTATCTTCGACCTTTTTGAATTCAGACTTCATTTGATGAAACTCTTCATTTTGATCTATCAGATTTTGGTTATGCTTTCTATAACCTAAAACTTTGTCAATGCAAGCTTGAGAGCAAAGATGTTCAAATACCTGAGGTGGTATCTCTGCATTGTCTGCCATAAGTGCTTGGTTGGAGGCAGAAACATCTTCATATTGAAAACTCCAGTCAAAGTCTGTAGTTCCAACATTTGAACATGCTGCAGTTTGTGCTGGAGGAGTTCCTTGCTGCTGCTGCTGCTGCCTGGGCTGTCCTTGATAGGCTTGCTGCTGATAGGCTTGTTTTTGATGGCTGGCACCCTGATTGGCTTTTGGTGCCTTGCACTCCCTGGCAAAGTGACCCATTTGGTTACAGTTGTAACACCGGATCTTGCTTTTATCCAAACCAACTCTGGTGTTTGAGTTGTTGTTTGGAACAGATCTTCCGGTTCTAGAGTAGAACCTTTTTGCTCTGAGGGAGAGCATTGCATAAGAGTGCTGAATATCCATTTCTTCCAGATCATCTGGATGAAAGCATTCCAAATCCTCCTTAATGAAGTACATGCTGCTTAAGCTGTCAGAGACAAAGGCAGTAGAGGTTGACTGTTGAGGAGGCGCTTCTAGAAGAAATGGAGATGAGTTGGATTGTGAAACAGTTGGTGTTTGAGGATGAGTGACAATGGGAGGATGGTAGTTGCTTGCACTAGGACCAGAATGATCAGAGTGAAGTGCTGAGGTGTTGGTGGAGGAAGTGGTGGCTGATTGATAACTGGAGCTCCTTTCTTTAGCCTGAATCATTTCTAATTCATAGGTTTTAAGCATGCCAAAGAGCTCAGTCATCTGGAGAGTCTTTAGATTCTCCGTTCTTCTGATGGACACAGTGTATAGTGTCCAACAGGTGGGAAGAGATCTTATGAACTTCTTCAGAATGTCTTCATTTTCCAGGGTCACCTTGGAGCACTGCAGTTCTCCTACCAGATACGTGTACCTGTTATATAAAACTGTTAGTGACTCACCTTCCTTCCAGGCGAAGTTCTCATACTGTTGCTTGAGGATGTCACGTCTGTTTTCTTTGACCTCCTCAGATCCAGCAAACATCTTCTCCAGGGCTTCCCATAACTCCTTTGCGGTTTTGTAAGCCCTGAAGTTGTGAAAAACTTCATTTGGAAGGCACATTTGGATAGCTCCTAATGCCTTGAAGTCCACCTCCATTTTCTTGATGTCTTCTTCAGAATACTTGGAGGGTTCCTTCGGGACTAGTGGTCCTCCAGAGTCAGCCGAGGCCACCATGGGGATATAAGGTCCATCCCTTATGGATTTCCACATTCCGTATTCTTGGTAGCAGAAGAAGCTTTCCATACGGTTTTTCCACATATCATAGTCCTCCCCAGACACCAACCTCGGTGGTCGGTTGATACTGCCGATGTCTTCAAATCCATTACTTTGTGCCATTTCTGTTTTGTGTGACTTGATTAAGAATAGAGTTTAGAATAGAATCAGAAAGTGATTAAACAAATGTTAGTTTGTTTAATCTTGAGCCAAAGCTCTGATACCACTTGTAGGATCGTGAGATTACAAGGTGATTCTATTCTAGTTGATATTGGCGGAAACAATAGCAACTAACAAAGTAAACAAGTAAAACAGCAAGAATACTGATAAATGCACTGTTGTATTGATCTGCTGTGATTACAGGATTACAAGCAAAAACTCTTTCAAGGCACTTTGAAAGCAAACTAAAAAGCACATTCAAGCACACTCAAGCACACTTACTATGAAGTGTTTACACAGTATTTATAGTAACTCAGAATCAAGACAAACCCTTGATTCTGAGGATCAGATCGAACACAGACCGTTGATCTTGTTTATTAATCTAAATTATACGCAAAGGCTAATCTAGATAACTTTATTGAAGCGTCTTCTTAGGCATCATTGTTTGCATGCTTGGAGACGCGCAACAAGGTCCTTTATTGGTTGCACCACTGAGGTTCCTTCTGCTTGGAGTGTGGCAGTTGCTTTTGCAGAAAGTTGTCAGAGACGCTTGGCATGGATAGTCAGCTGCAACGTTTGGTCTTCAGTGAATAAAGCTATCAGCAGCAAAGTTGAGAATACTGCTGCTGATAAGCCCATCAGCAGCAACTTGTGTTGAAGGCTGCTGATAAGCCTATCAGCAGCAACAAGTGTTGAATGATGCTGATAAGCCTATCAGCAGCAACAAGTGTTGACTGCTGCTGATAAGCGTATCAGCAGCAATTGTACTTAGAATAATTTGGTAGCAATCAGTCTTTGGTTCTACAGTATACTTAGCCCCTTTTTCCTTTTATGCTTTTGGGGTGAAACATGTTCACAATTCTTAAACTTATACAATTCTTGTACAACTATGACTACGTGTTTATTCTTATGTTAAACTTGAGACTTGTATGCTTAGATTAAACTTAAAACTAGCACATTCATTAGCTTTGATCAAGCCGATAGTAACAATGATAGATCTATTGCATTTGACCAATCCACCTTGATTGATTGACCCCTTCGGGGGGGAGCCCTTGGTGTTTGTTACTACATTAAACTTTAAACTTGAGACTTATAAGGGTAACCTGCGGGTTATGCCTAAACTTGATCGGAGGGTTGATCTGCACAATGTCTAACATGCTTGTTTTCTCATACTTACATTATAGAATAAACAAATCATAGTGAATTGTAATACTTTTCAAATACTTGTTAAACTGTGTCAAAACCTTTGTATCTCACCAACTATTTTGTAGTTGACAGATTCTTTCACATGTTTCAGGTTTACAACATGAGACTTATTCGTGATCACATAGGATGCTTTGGACCTAGACTACTTAAATTAAATGTTGTATTCGTATTATTCTTCCTTGTATTGAATCTTAAATAATTTATTAATGAAATATCGAAACTTTAATAGTCAACCTTGTGCTATTGAACAACCGCGTCCGCCTCGACGTATAATCCGCCGTCGGTTGGGGTGTGACATGCTCGTTCCATGCTAGGGATCTTCCGGCCAAATTTGAAGCTGCTCGTTCCATGCTAGCTAATTCAGGATTGCCAATAACGTTCTGGCAAAAGCAGTGAACACCGCTTATTATGTTCAGAATCGAAGCCTTATCAACAAAACACATAACAAAACTCTGTATGAAGTTTTGCATCATCGAAAGCCGTACAGTGGGTTTCTTAAATCATTTGGATGTGTGTGTACAATCCTGAATACTAGGGATCATCCGACCAAATTTGCATCAAAATCAAGCGTTGGATATTTTGTTGGATACTCGACTATGTCAAAAGCGTACAGAGTTTTCAATAAATGAACCATGCTCGTTGAAGAATCTACAAATGTCTCATTCAATGATTTAATTCATTATACAAAGATTTAAGTTTCATCGGTTACTAGAACTCATTCTTGATTGATGTACTAAGGAATGATAGAAAGGTACACAAGTTGTTCGTAATTTCATTCAATCGCTAGTGATTTTAAAACCCTAGCCCTAAATCGACTTCGAACAAAGCTTTAGCCTTTCGATGTTTATAAGTAATAGGAAGTTCAAACATGTCTGGAATGATCAAAATAGAAAAAAGAGTTTCATGCATTTGATTTTTTTTAGTAAACTGCAATTTGCACCTCTGTGGTTTAGGCCCGCTGACACTTTGCAACCATGTTTTAAACAAAGTACAATTTGCACCCCTGTGGTAAAGTTTCTCTTACTTTTTGCGTCCCTCTGTCAAAAATTCGTTCATTAAGCCGTTAAGGAGAAGGGTATTATCGTACATTTGCCCCAAACACCCATGTATATGTTTTTATAACCCTTTATACAACATAATCCCTCCCTCCCCAGAATCCAACACCGTCGATCATCAGAACACCCCGTTGATCAACAACGGTGATGACTATTATTCTGCACGGCTGAATTAAACAATCTGATTGTATCAACGGTGAATTACACAATTCGACGGCGGCGATGGCTCTGGTGGTAGCATCATGGCTGCACGGCCGTCGGTTACGGTACTTGATTCTAGCTCTGTGTTTGCCGTTACTCATACCGATTGTATTTGCGAGTATTCCAGTCCTGTGTGCGCTTGAAATCTGTTTCCGTTTCTGCCACCATGGCCTGCGGTGTCGATTGAAATCAAGTCTGGCAGAGGATGTGGAAGGAGGAGAGGTGGTGGTGGTGGTGGAGGTGAATTTGTTAGAGAGGTATCTTGATGATCAATTAATTCATCTCCGTTAAACCTTGTTCTTTCAAGATCATTCATTTTTTTCCAGAATTCATCAAAACTGGTGTGTTCATTGATTTTTTTTTTTTGTTCAATTTGTAAACATGAAGCAGAGAGAGAATTAAGAGAACATATACTAGAGAGTGGAAGATAAAGTGTTCTCTTCGAAAAAAATGTAGAGAAATAGAAAAAAATAATTTATTGCCTTAACCGTCTTTCGATAAATTTTTTTTGCCTTGAATGAATAATATGGGATCCAACTTTTTCTTGAGTTTTCATGTGAATTGGGACCGTTGGGGAAGACCAATTTAATGAAATTAGAGATCCATTGTCTAATATAAAAGAAACAAGGGTAAATTGCACTTTGTTTAAACCACATGGGTGCAAATTGCACTTTGTTTAAACCACAGGGGTGCAAATTACAGTTTACTCTTTTTTTTTAATCTAAATTAGTATCAATCAGTTTTTTAATCTTAAATATATTTGATATACTTGATTGTTTTATAAATACATTTACACCATAAAGTTTCAAATTTTATGATGTTCAATTTGATACGAGTCTCGTTATGTGATTGAAAAATGACGTTTTAAAATATTCCGATGCATTGCTGACTGTTTAACTCGTACAACAGTGGGTCTAACTTTCCACTATATTTTAAAAAGGGTGTGATACACTTTTGATTAAAAATTTTGTATTTTTCGCATTACAACAGTTAATCAAACTTTACAGGTTTGATATTATTGTTGTCATGACTCATGAGTTTTGATGCACTACATAGCGGTGCATCTAATGCATTACAACGGTGTGTCCAACTTACAGGTTTGGTACACGTATAATTGGTTTGTCTAACCAATACAACACTGTCTCTATCTTTTCAAATTTGATTCACTATTGTAATTAAATTTGATGTACATATATATACAGTATGTCCAATTTTAGAAGCTTGAATGTCAAATAAATGTAAAAACACCAGTAATTTAAAACTATTGTATTTTTTGATGGTTTTTTAATACATTACAAGACGCATAAGTAATGCACATATTTAATCGCTTTATTTATATAAGTGTTTGCTAAATAAACAAAATTTCCATAATATACACTTGTTGCTATAAGTATCTTGTATGATTAAAATGATGCAAGTATCATTCACTATAAAACACATATGAACACAAGTTAACTCTACTTTGAAACAGGTGGCGAGGAAGACCCTTTGTAAAGATGTCGGCATATTGGAATTTCGAAGGGACATGAAGAACTCGAATGTGGCCAACTCTGACTTTCTCTCAAACAAAATGAATATCAATCTCCACATGTTTAGTACGCTGATGCTGAACCGGGTTACTAGATAGATACATGGCCGAGACGTTATCACAATAGACTACTGTAGCGGTGCGAAGCGGGACATGCAAATCAAGTAATAAGTTACGAAGCCAGCTAACCTCTGCGATGGTATTAGCGATCGCCCGATACTCGGTTTCAGCACTAGAGCGAGAAACTATGTTCTGTCGCTTCGAAGACCAGGAAAGAAGGTTGTCCCCCAAGTAGACGCAATACCCCGAAGTCGGTCGTCTCGAATCCGGGCATCCGCCCCAGTCGGCGTCGGAATATGCTGTAAGAGACTGACATGAAGTGGCTGTAATAAGAATGCCAAGCTCAAGAGTACCCTGGATGTATCGTAGAATCCGTTTCATAAACCGAAAGTGAGGCTCCCGTGGAGCATGCGTGAACAAACAAACCTGTTAAACCGCTTAGGAAATGTCGGGGCGAGTAAACGTCAGATACTGAAGTGCCCCGGATAGGCTACGATAGAGAGTACCATCTGGTAAGAGATTTCCAGCAGAAGCACTGAGCTTAGATGAAGTATCAACAGTGGCAACTGCGGGTTTACATGTCGTCATAAAGGCCCGTTTCAAGATATCCCTCGCATATTGAGTTTGATTAATAAATAGTCCTAGTTTGTCACATGTGACAGTAATCCCAAGAAACTGATGTAGCTGACCCAAGTCAGTCATAGCAAACTCCTTAGATCGCTCACCTGTCAAGGATTTAGGGTTTATTAATTTCAGCAGATCGATTCAAGGTTTACTTGTAAGCACCGCAAGCAGGAGGGAAGAAACACAATGATTTCAACAATAAGGGGAGGTGATTTGTAACGAACCAAAAATCAGGGTTTCGGGGACGATTTCAACAATAAGGAGGGAAGTATTATCCGAACCTTTTTATGTGAAGTCGGGTTTCGGGGACGAAACCCAAATAAGGGGAGGTGATTTGTAACGAACCAAAAATCCGAGTTTCTTTTTCAAATAAATAAAATATTTCAATAAATATTATGGTGAAAATAATATTTTAGAAATAAGTTGAAACAAGTGGGTTTCAAGTTAGTAATGGGGTTTTACTAGTTTTAACTAGTTTTGGAATGAAATGATGAAATGAAAGTGAAAGGGCCAAAAGTGTAATATGGTAAAATCTGTCATATTTGACATTTAGAAGTCAAAATTGAGTCATTTTGATGGTGTGGGTCCTTCATCTCAAGAAAGAAAAAGCATAAATCGATTTTGGAAGCTAAATCGTGCATTTGAGCTTGAATTTGTGAAGGTTTTGGCTCACACAACACCTTCCTAACACCAAGTAGGTGATTATCTTCCTTTGATTTCACTTTTGATTTTGTAAGAGGTTGGGTTTTGTAGAAATCCAAAAATGTTGAATGCATGTGGTAAATTGGTGTTAGATTGTGGATAATCTAGCTTAACTAAAGTTAAAGAGTGGTGATTATCATCCTAAAACCCTTTGATTTTGATTATGAGAAGTTAGGATTCATATGGTGAAAATTGGGGGTGTTTGGATCATGATGCTAGTTTGTTAACTTAATGATGATTAAGTGTTTAGGCGGTATTAGACACTTGAACAAACACCAAATTAACCTAATAATAATTATTAAATGAAAAATTAGTGTTAAAGTAAGTATATTGAAACTCAAGTAGGTGAGTTTGGGGTGAAAAAGGGTGTTTGGATATGAGTATAACTCAAACGGGTCAGTTTGGGTTGGAAATAGGAAATTGGGTTGTGAACCCAATTAAAATGTAATTTTGGTGTATGATGGATTACTAAACTAGATGAATATGTTTAGGTAACCAAATTACAAAACTTGAAGGTGGTACGGGATCTTCTAACCCGTAAGGTAAGTGCTTTTGCACTTACTTAGTATTGATGTTAAATGGTGTTTATGCAATGTGTATGCGCAATGTGTTAAGTTTGCATAATGTGTTTTTGAGGTATGAATGTGTATTGAAGTGTACAAATAATTGATTGAATGTAGTTATAGTATTTATACTATAATGGATATGTAGATATGGAGATATGGTATAAGTACCATAATGGATATGTGGATATAAAGTTATAATCTAATAATCATAATGGAAATGTGGTGATGAGGTTATGGCCTATGTGCCATAATGGAAAAAGGAAATGTGTTTAATGTGAATGATATATGAAAAGAATGGAAATTGTAAGGTAAAATGCAAGTTAGAAGTGGCCTAATGACCAATTGGGTGCAAACGGGTCAAATGGGTGAAAACAAGTTATAATTACTTGTTTAATATGTTTATCGTCATTACTAACGGTGTTATGTTAATGTGGTTATGTAGGAAAAGCTCCGAAGTATGTCAAAGTCAAGTCCAAGGCGTGGAGGGTCCTCGTATGCAAATTTTCCTCGTATGCAAATTTTTCTCGTATGCAAATTTTGGTATTTTGGGGATTTTAAGGAAAATCCTTGTAAAGTAATGTAAAATTACACTTGAATTGTGTTTTGTTGTGTCATGAAAGTTCTTGGTCGAAAACCCAAGTGTTTGGAAAATTTTGTGACTAGTTGAAATGGTAAAAGTTGAAAAAATGGTTAAGTGTTGAAAACTACACAGGTCAATAAACTTTCTGTTTGCTAGGTCGCCCCGCGATACGTGAGGGACATTTAAAAAAATTCTTGGAATAAATGCTTTCGCGTGTTTTAACGATTTAATAATCAGTGTTTTAAAAATAGAGTGTTACAGTTATCCGGTTGAAAAGGGGAAAAGAAAAGATGTGTGTATAAGATAAGCCAGCAATACCACTGACACGCGTAGAAAGGATGAATAGTAACATAACTAATTAAACTTTGCCACGTGTAATAGTAAATATATAATGTGTGTATATATATATATATATATATATATATATATATATTTTATTTTGAAAAAATTAACAAATTGAATGCCACTCAGTTGAGTGCTTCCTACTAAAGGTGCACAAATCGGTTTTTCAAATCGAACCAGTTTGAAACCAAACCGAAATCAGTTTAGTCAACAAAAGTCAAAACCGGTTTGAGAGGGGGAGTTTGACCAGGTTTGACTGGTTTGAAACCATTTTTTGAGGGGTTTTGACTGATTCAGTTTAGATTAAACTGGTTTCAATTTATAGGTTTCAAACCGGTGAATTCAATAGGTTTCAAACCGGTTTTAATTTCAGGTCGGGTCAGTTTTCAAACCGGTTTAAAATCCCAAACCGGTTTTTTTTTGTGCCCCTCTACTTCCCACCCCTCCATAGAGAAGGTCGTACGTTCCATCTTGCTCCCCAACGGTTTGTCTAAATTTTTTTGTCAAATGATTCTTGGGTATCATGTGTGAAAAATTAAATAATAAAAAATAATTATTTTTTTTTATTTAAATACAACTTTCTGGCGAATTCCTTATTAAAAATAGATTTATTTAAAAATAATATATTATTTTCCATACTCAAATTAAATTATTATTTATTCTTATTATTATTATTATTTTAAGACGTTTATACGATTTTTATAATTCTCCACTTAAAATTAGTTATAATTATAGTCATATATAAAATTAATAAGATAAAAACAAATGAATGTAAAATAATAACAAAATCACATAAGTCCTTGAATGTAAGTATAAATAATCAACGTAAGCGTAAATCTACACTACATAATAAACAAGTAAATTGGAGAGACACGTGTCATCTTTTTAGGCCCTTAGAGATTTGGTTTCCCGCCTCTCTCTCATATTAATAACCAACTTCATTATTTTAGGCAACTAAATTAATAATTTATTTTAAGTTTTAGAATTTTATCTACAATTTTTTTTAATTCAAAGTTTTGTATATAACAATTAAATTATTCAATCATATTCTTATTAATTCTATAAACTGAAAACAATTTTATAACGAGGAAGGATTCAATTAAAAAAAGTCTTCAATTATATATTTACATATTCAAAGGTCTAACATTTGTTACAATTTTGTTGAATCTCACGTTATATTTTGTCATATCATTATAGTTGAAATTATTCAAGTAAATTATTTTCTTTTATTCCCATTTTGATTGATTAACTAAATTAAGTTTTAGAAAAAAAGTGTTCTAAAGTATAATTAATTTTTTGTCCTAATTCTATTAAAGATGAGACATATTTTATCCAACAACTGTTTTTCGTGATTTAAAATTTAAAATTTAAAATCATACCAAATATGGAAACGTATAAATTTTAATGAATCAATTAAGTGGTTTTAAAATAAATAAATAAAATAGACCATTAAAAAGATATCAAAATTTTTATTATTTATTTTTTAAAAAGCTTCTACTCATTCTTTTCAAATTAGCCTTCCTTCGATAACAACCTCCCCAAGATTTTCTGTTGGTGATTTAGGAATCGATTCCGTTATAAGCTGTGACTCAGACAAGTTGTTATCAACACACGAAACCCTCTATTGAATCGGCGAATCACTTTCATCATTACAACATACCGTACTCTTCATTTACATTTTGTGAGTCATGACCCTATCATCACTTCAAGTAAACGGAACTCAATTACATCTTAAATTCTCTTTCACCGTATAAGACAATTAAAGGGTCATTTTTTACCCATCATATGAAAATATTTCAATTTTGGTTATGTTCTATTACTAGCATGTCAAAAAGGTAATACATAAAATTATCCTCGTAATTAGAGGGTCACTTTTGACCTATTATGTGAAAATGTGTTAATTTGATTTATGTTCTTATAGTAATGGGTCAAAAGGGTAAAACCGAAAATCCTCATTCTCTATGTATGAAAACTAGAGGGTCGTTTTTTACCCATTATGTGAAAATGTGTCAATTTGGGTTATGTTCCATTATTAACAAGTCAAAAGGATAATACTAGAAAATTTATCAAATGAATAAAAAATTTGCTTCTCCAGGCGGCATTTGAATCAAAAGATACTTACTTGAGAGTCATTTGTTACCAAGAAGAAAATGAAAAGCTTGAGAGTACTGATGATTATGTAGTAAAATTAACACAACATATGAAACTGTACGAGACTCTAATTCAGGTTTTCTCTATAACAATTGATTATTTTTATTACAAATACAAATTTATTTATACTGACTGCATAAATTAATAAAATCTATTTCTTAATTTAATTTTTTAGACTTAAATTAATAGTATCTGAAATCTGCATGGAATTGAAGAGGGTTGGAAATGACTTGCTAGGTTTTTAAATACTATACCGACGGATATATATACATGTTAGTGGCACTTGAGTCGTTCTATATATCATGACTTATTTTAGATCTTTGCATATGCTTATATATGATTTGTAAATGTGGCAAATTCGACCAATTTTCTTATGAACGGGTTGATTTGAATTATGTTTTATCATTAGTGGGTCAAACGGTTAAAATTTAATAAAAGTAGCTAAAATGTGAAGGCAAGCCGGTTTAAAGTCGCCATAAGTTTAAAATTAATGCAATAATTTATTTACACTTGGTTATATTATAATTAGAACAATATAACTTTTTAGTCATATTTAATACATTTAGCTATACCTAATAAATAAGTAATTGATGCCAATTGTCACATTATGTGAGCACATGATTATTTTTTCCACTTATTTTTTTTCAATTGTTTAATATTCTTTTTATTAATATTTCATTTATTTATTGTTTCCTCTCTTAACTATTTTTTTTTTTTCGTCCATTGCTAACTATTTAATATTTCATTTATTCAATCGTGTAATATACAAGTAATATTTTTTCTGCACCTTTATTTCAATAATTAATTTGACACCTTTAGACAAACTAATTCTATTCAAGTTTTAAAGAAGACAGTTTTCACTCTCTGTTTGTTTTGTCATGACAATAATTAAGAGTCACGGACAGTCACTGTCAATGGTTGTTTTGTTCTTGAGGCAACCGGTTTTCACACATGGTCAACTGTAAGTGGCACTTTCAGAGTTAAAAGTATATACGAGTTAAAACTTTTTATCTTAGATATGGATGAAAAAATTACAAATAGAATATCCAACATTGTATACAAATAAATATTTACAGATTATGAATTACAGTCAACATATTTTTTTATTTCATATTGTATCATTTAATTAACCTCCGTGTAATACACGGGTTTTAACACTAGTAATCATAATAAATAATCATAAAGAAAACTAAAACTATTTAATGTAAAAAAATATTATAATGAGACTTTTTTTCACTTCTTTTTCTTTTAGTTTATTTAATAGGGAAACATTACACAAACTTACACCCATGGTAAGGCTCTTCCTCGTTTGGTCTTTTTGATTGTTACTATAACAATAATTTAGTTTTTGATTTGAATAAATTAATTATATATTTAAAGATCAAATAACCATGTTAAACAATCAATTTAATACTATTATCTAAGCATAAAATAAGATTACCAAATTATCATTTCTTTTAACTTAATTCTAAATAAAATTAAGGTCTCATGTCTCTAAAAAACATGTTCGTTGTGCTAATTTTATATATTAAAAGAAAACTGGATTTCATTAATCCAAGACTTTTTAGCTGATAATAATCTATACTGATAATTTAATCAATAACATATTTAACTTTGATTTTTGTTGTCAAAGACAATCTCACTTGTATAATCATCATAGATTTACACATGAATTGAATCAAGTGTAAATCTATTATAATTATACGAGTGGGATTGTGGTGTCATTAGGGCGTCCGTAATGGGGGCGTGAAATGGGTGGCGTGAACTACCTGGCTCAACCACCGGCGTGAAACACCCCCCCCCCCCGAGGCGTGATCCAGGGCGTGGGGCTCCGGCGTGAGCAGATTCACGGGCAAAGGGGCACTTCTCTAACTCTCCGGTAGATTTAATATTATTAAAAAAATAGATACGGGACGTGAAACCACTACGCACCTTAGTAATTCTGGGCAGTGATTGCCCCTGTGCTGTTGTGGCAGTGACGTGACGGGGCATTAATCACTTGGGCGTGAAACCACTACGGATGGCCTTAGTCAAATTACTGGTATTGATTATTATCGACCAATGAGTTATACTTTGGAATATTAAAATCCAATTTACCTATATTAAATCCTTATTTTACTAAACTTGATTATCTTATTGATTTAACTTCAAATACAAGAAACACGATTCAACCCGTATTATTACATTTTCGCACCCATAGTTCACATCCAACATGATCTTCTAAGAACAGAAAGTTGTCAAGATCATAACATGATGAATCTATTCATTCATGGGATTCAGAAGTATAATCTTGAAATTCTACTCACAAAGATGCAGCTGATGAATCTGATGATGATTTCCAGTATAAATTGTGAAACCATACAGAATCGGCTTCAACCGAATATCCATCTTGATTACGATGCCAGGCATAATGAGCAGTAGTTCGGTTCTTAATCTCAAATGTAGCGTGCCCGTAGCTTGGTTCCCTAAATGCTGAATACTTCGGTTGTGGATCTACCATTCTGCGACGAATAAAATTATAAAATCAAAACTCGTTTTTTCACCAAAGTGAAAGTTAAAAAAAAAAAGATTTTAAGTAATCCTGGCAAAACAGTCGGCTAACGGGTCGAAACGGGCCATTTAAAAAGTATCAATTGGGTTTGGGTCAAAACGGGTCATGACCAAAATGGGTTGGGTTAAATGGGTCACCTTAAAAAAATATCAATCGTGTTTAGGTCAAAAGGGGTTCAGGCACTAATGGGTTCAGGTTGAACGGGTCGTTTTAGAAAAGAAGTATCAAAATAGTTTCATCCACTATATTTGTTTTTAGGGCGGATAGTGGTGATGGTGGCACTGACAAAAATTACCCAATCAACCTATTTATTTAAGAATGGGTCATGACTGCCGCATGTAATTTTAAGAAATGACATACTCATAGAGCAATCCTTCTTGGTTTCCTCCATCACCAACGGTTATGTACACAGGGGCAGATCCGTCATATCTAGGGGTGCACAACCCGTTTTCGATATTGTAAGCGATATTTGATACGCGCTCCTGTAACATAAAAAAAGGTCAAAAAATCGAAGAGGACACAAGTTTTCTATTTGATCTACGACAATGTCTCACCGTTCGCTCGTAGGCATGAACGTGGCCCGAAAACACGACATCAACCTTGTACTGAACAAAATACTGTTCATACATTACTCTCATAGTTTCACCTTCCATATAATGATGCACATAGCTACTATATAATGGACAATGCATAACCACAATTAACCATGGTGTCTCACTTCGGTTCACTTTCGGTAGCTCGTTCATGAGCCATTTATATTGAGGTGTGTACATTCCTACAAAAAAGACAAAACCCTATCAATTTCATTCCAATAATTAGCAGTGTTTTTTCGGTCGGGCCGGGAACCGGGCCTGCATCCTGTAGTCAGGATTTGAACCCAAGACCTCTTATAGAAATGAGAGAACCTCTATTAACTCCACTAGAAAGAAATTCTAGATATATAAACAACACTCCAAATTCATTTAATCTCTTTTAATTTTAAAAAACAATATTTTTTATTTTTTAAATATAACTAACATAACAATATACTTATATTAAACTTTTAATTTAATATAGTATTTATATTTAATTTCATATTTAAATATTTTTCAAAATCAGTTATGACATCATCCAATTCTTGAGTCCGGTTCGACCACCGATAAGGCGGCCGGTTCGATCACCATCCGGTTATGAAAACATTGATAATTAGATGATCAGCTTTAAAAACGCACATCCAAACATCCCCTTAGGCTTACCATAAGCCGAGTAGGATGACATCACGATTATGTAAGCAGAAGCTCGTTTAATCGAGTACCAAAGAGGAGATGTACTCCCGGATGCTTCATATGGCACAGGATACCGGTGTGTATAAGGCTTAAACGGTTCACCTTCGCCCTACAAAATCAAAATAAAAATTAAAAAATAACTCAAAAATAATCATTTATGCATAAAATAAACCAAATTAGTTACATATTCAGGAAGAAAATCAATTTCATGATTCCCAGCACTCCAAATCCATGGTTGGTATGCCACACTTCTTTCTACAAACCTTCCCCATGAATCCCATCTATTATTATCATGCAATGGGTACGCATCGGCATACGAAAGGTCACCAACAAAAAGCACTGCCTGCCCATTTGCTGGGTTTGACTCGTAATGGGTCAAAGTTCGGTTTGAGTCAAATGTTTGACCAAGATCCCCTAAAGATACCAGAAAGAAGTAAGCTCATCAAATAAGTTATGGGTCATGTTATTTAGTAAATAAGCTTATATGCATTAGATGCTATACCGATAAGACCAAACGTATAAGGAACATCAGGGCCTGCTTCAGGAGGTGTGGTGAACCAGAACTGTCGTGTGGCATTTCCTGTTCCGACTTCGTAAAAGTACTTAGTATTATGCTGCAAAATTTAAATGATAATGTTAATCAGACTACTTTGTTATTCATTGTAAACTAGAGGTGGTAAGTTTAAAGTTCGACCCATTTACTTATATGATAATGTTAGTCGGACTACTTTGTTCGGGTGGACCTGTTTTGTTAAACGGGAAGTATTCAGGTTGACTTGTTTAACCCGTTTAATTACACAGGTCGACCCACTAACCCGTTTTTGACCTTTTTAACCCACTTTTTTACAACTCGAATAGTACGTCTATTATTCCCTGCCAACCCGTCAAACGTCAACTCATTTGACATGTTTAGATAAATGGGTTATGTGGGTTGTGTTCAGGTTACACAATTTTAAGTCTGTGCGGGTTAGGGTTGATGTTTTTGACATGAATAAAAGTACATGTCATGTTTAGGTTGAACATTTCAACCCGTCAACCCAACACAATTGACACCCCTATAAAAATCTGAAGCTAAAATGTGGAACATGTCAAATGGGTCAAATCAAAAAAATTAGATGAAGAGGAACGGGTCAAATTGGTTAACCATTGCCCAAAGCAATGTTTTGAAACCCGGACCGGACCGGCCGGTCGGACCGGTCGGACCGGGAACCGGTGGTCTGACCGGTCCTGTTACATGTGTTGAACCGTTTCTGCAGCGAACCGGTGGTCGGACCGGTTGAACCGGCGGTCGGACCGGAAACCGGGTGGTCGGACCGGTTGAACCGGGTGGTCGGACCGGTTGAACCGCTTGACTATTTTTTTTTTTTTTTTTAATCTTTTTTAAGTCACTTGGCTTCGTATTTCGTAGGTAATTGTTGGTTTAAAATTATTGGAATTGACTTGTTGGTGGTTTTTGAAAGGATTAATGGCTATTTAGACTGATATATTTTTATAATATTTATGACGTCGTCCGGTTCTTAAATCCGGTCCGACCGGTCGGACCGGTCCGACCAGTGGACCGGTAAGGAGACCGGTTCGACGTCCGGTCCGGTTCTGAAAACATTGGCCCAAAGTTTAACTTTAGTACATTCAACTTCCTAAATCATTTTTATTCAAAGATTAAGAGTAGTATTGTAATAATTTTGTTTCTGTAATCATATTAAAGCGTCAGTTTTATAAAGAAAATTAAAGAAAGGGAAAGAAGTGTTTGCGGGTCAACCTGGCCCGCTCTGATCAGTTTTGAATATTATAAAAAATGACATGTGTTAACCTTTTGACCCGTAAGCCAAACCGCCTGACCCACCGACATTGTCACCTCTACTGTTAATCTTGAAAACTCAGTAAAGCATCGGTTTTTCTTACTTCAAGATTCTTGATGGTGCAATGATGGATGTACGGCGAGCTGTAGTTGTAGTACTTGTAGGTGACAAACTTTCCGACCGCGTGTTTTTTGAGCTCGGTATTCTCAGCCCAGTAAACCACTTTACTTGAACCAGGTTCATTTGGTGTAACCCAAGAAACAATCACACCTTTCCCTTCATGATCCCCTTGTGTTATGTGAACCTTCATTTACATCAACATTTCATCACAGATTATAATTTTGAATTTTGATTTCATATTATCAGTAATATTTAGCATGCTTCTTCAATTTTTCAACATAAATCGAAAGGTAAAAGGATTTCGCGTGTCAATTTGTAAGTAAAATCAAGAATCGCAATACAATATCCACGAATCGTGAATCCTAGACCGCGAGTTGATTCAACTTTCACTAATATGGTTAATATAATTGGTATAAATACAGAAGTTTCTTATTAATGTTTGAAGCAATATGTATTTCTATAACTCTAGAGAACCTTGTTCTTTGTATCCAGTGTGTTCTGTATGATCTCCTTAAATACTAGGGATGGCAGAAAAACCTGAACCTGACTGGAAACACAAAATGTTCGGGTATGGGATTAATTATAAAACTTTTCATGGGTTTGTGGCAGTATGATATTATGTTATACCCGCCTGATTGCCCGGAAGAAATCTCATATCTATACCTAATAAATATGTAACTGGTTGCGCCATGTGTCACAATTCTGTGAGCCTAAGATTATTTTTCACACTTATTTTTTCTCAAGTATTTAATATTTCCTTTATTCAACTATTTAATACTTTTTTCTCAACTATTTAATATTTCCTTTATTTAATATTTTTTTTCTAACTATTTCCTTTATTTTTCCGCTTATTACTAACTATTTAATACTTTCTTTACTCAACCCGTGCAATATGGGTTTCTAACCTAGTATATTAGTATATTATATAAATAGATAGTATTTTCAAGTTGTTACAAACTTAAAACTAAGAAAATATAGAATTGTTAGAAGCGTAATTGTATATTTGATATTTCAAATCAGTTTTTGCGGTGAGTTTAAAATCAGGGTCTGAGTACGGAATCTCAAAGGGTAATTTTTAACCACATAAGATTACAAATAGTTATACCCATACCCGTGGGAAA
Source organism: Smallanthus sonchifolius (assembly GCA_023525975.1). NCBI lineage: Eukaryota > Viridiplantae > Streptophyta > Magnoliopsida > Asterales > Asteraceae > Smallanthus > Smallanthus sonchifolius. Next base: position 33,240,682 of record CM042025.1, read on the forward strand.
ACCCGCGAAACCCCACGAGTATGAGTAAACAGGTACCCGAGGGGTTTGGACACAGTTTTTTAATCGGGTATGGAACCAGAACCACCAAAAACTAGTCCGATACCCGACCCATTATCATCTCTACTAAATAATGACACAAATTAATAAATTTCGCGGTTTTGGACCAATTAAGTATTAACCTGTCACAAAACCATATTTGGCAATACAATGATGATTCAAATAAGATTCCATTCTGTTAAAAAACATTGGGGATATTTCCAAAATTGAACTTAATTATGAATTAACAATCTTTGTTACAAAACTAAAAGGTTTAATTTGAATTTGAAATATCTGTAGAAACTCAAATCAAAAGTGAGATTATGATGATCAGAATATGAATCTAACTGTAACAGCCCAAGCAAACCGTGCCAAGATATTATCCACTTTGCCCCCGATGTGTTGCCCATCCATCAACGCGTTTTGAGCGCATTGGCCGTGGACAAGAGGAGAACCCCACGGTTAAGCGTGCTTGGGTGATAGTAATCTAGGGACAGATGACCCCTTGGGAAGTTTTCACTCTGACAATCATAAACAAATCCGTAAGCTCCTAGTGGGTAAAGCGGACAATATTTGTGGTACGTTGGGGCGGATGTTACACTAACAAACATCTAAACCTAAATGAATACATGATGAATGGTTAGATAGAGAATATTATTGACCTGTTGAGGAGAATTATAGCCAGGAGGCACTGCAAAAACATCGCTGTTTAATGGCATATCAGCACTAATATCATTACTTCTGGAATAACTGCTACTGATTCCTCCATTGCAAGATCTCAGAGCTCCTAAAATCAAACACAGTAACAGATAAACTGATCCGACTCCGAGCCCCATGGATCGTTATCTGACCCACCAAACCTCGAATTCAAATAGCAGGAATATAGGGAAACCCCCCTTGTTTTGGATGGAGTTGACCTTGATGTGCGTGTTTGGATAAAAGTTGATTCGTCCTGTTGTACACTACATGCCAAAGTATGATTATTATTAATTATTTGGGTCTATGAGTGTGAGGAGAAGTGGCGGACACGTGAATCTTGATGGCAGGTAAACACAAAATCAGAATATACCTTTGCTACAAAGTATATGCAACCTTTTATTTTGGGACGAGGTTATGAATTTGTTATTCGGAGATGTCGTCGCATTCGGGTCGTTTTGTACCGTACGATCCGTGTGTGATCGAATGAAATCAAATCGGTCACATCAAGTTATATAATGGGCAGTAAGGTATGATACAGGCTAGGTACATATGGATCGTAATAGTCTATACGACCAGTATTCTCTAGAAATTTTTTATTTTTTTTAAATTATTTGGCACGACGTACTATTTCTCGTTATTCTAATGCACGCGTCATGGGCGACAACATTCTCGCACCAGTAAATAACCATTATTTCCAGAATGTTCAAAATTGGTCTCGAAATGTTGTCAAGTTTTTTTGCAATTGAGATGCCTCGTTTTGTAGGGTCTCTTGTATGGGCGTTATGCCACTTGACGGAGAATTTTTGGGTCCCCTTCTAAGGTTTTGTGGAAACAGTTATATAAGTTCAATTGTAAGTTTTTAAAACATACACACGTTGTATTAATGTATTCCAAATGGTAATAAATGTTATTTTATTTTACAGCATTTTCAGGCTTGGACAAACAGACTTACGGCTTGGCGGTTTGATGAGATAAGAAGAACGGAGGAGTTATCGAGCCCGAATCGTTGGACGATCTTCTGTTTCAGTTTTTCAACCAAATATTTGAAGGATTGGTTGATGCCGATGGATATGGCGATGGGACGAGCGAACTATATCATTAATTGTGGGAGGTTGATACGGTAAAGTGGTGTTATTTTCATTTATTTTTTTTAAACCAAAAAATAATTGTTTTTCGGTTTTTGCAGGTATATTTACAGATATCTGATGACGATGAAAACTGGTATATTTTCCAAATTTGTATGCAAACACTACAAATTCATATATTTTTAAGATATGAATGTCGTCCAAATACTTGCAATGATGAATCGTGCATTCATCGTCAAGTTTATCCCATTGTTGTGCAATTTGAGTCTTACTTTATATGGTTTCTACAACATATATCATATTGGCAACACTCTGGCCAACAAGAGATACTTGAACTACCAGTGTCCGGAGAAAGTGTGTGGCCTCATAATAGTGGTCACATTGGTCAAGATTCAGGGGTGGTTATTTGTATGTTATTGCGTAGGTTGGTTCAAAGCAGGTCATTGGTGTGGTAAGAAGTAGATCTACAAGATGCATCTCTAAGATACAGACGTTGTATAGCCCATAGATTATATGTTATGCATACAATGTAGTGATTTTTGTATTGATTTGTGTAAACTTTTCATCAACTTGTAAACTTATAATAAACTTTTATGTTTGATGAAAACTTTCATGTTTGATGAAATACACATGAAATTGACAAGAATCTAGCATGGTGATGTAATCCAGACAGTCTATAAAATAAATAACAAAACCTAACCTAGACTCCTAAGTAATAAATGGAGTACCTTCGACTAAACCGCACTGACAGGCAAGTGTACCTATCGAGTGTAGCACAGCTTAATGGTAAACCAGAATATCGAACCCTAGAGACACTACGAAAACAAAACTAGACTCTGACTCAGACTAAAGATTGATTTGGTTTGGGGGTCTACTACATTACTATTAAACTAATGAATGCAGAAAACTCAGATCTCCTCAAGCTATCAAGAACAAGAACTAAAGGTGAAATCAGAAGATGGGAAGAATACTACCTAGGTCGGAATCCTACTTGCAAAGCAAACCTTCTACCGGTTCTGGAAACTAAGATGGATATGGGTTTCTAAGGATGACAACTAAAGACTACCTAGTGGATCCCAAATCACTCTCAGTGTGTCACCAACTAAGCTACCTAAAGCGTACTAAACTCACCAGATGGTTGGATCACCTCTCGGGTATTTCCAACAATGATAATGTACCCTAAAGACAGATCAACTTTCAGTCTCACTGTCCACGATACATCGAAGATACACGGGGTAATCTTAGGATAACAACTATGATTTGAACTAGCAACAACCACTAGACACCTAATACTAACATCCTCTCAGACTGTTAACACTCGGATTCCTAATGACGAAGACTATACAACTAATTCTCACCTCTCGGGTATTGAACTAGGACACACACTCAATTCTAATCAGGAATTAACCAACACTCCTATGGAATACTACGTCTAGCAAACCACTCAGGTCACAAGCAATACGCAAACAACCTAAACATGCGTCTATTAATGAAAGACATTCAACAAGATAACATGAGGAACATTAATCAACACTAAATCAGAATAAAGCATGCTACAACATCATGATTAGTATCTAAAGATCGCTTACAAAATCATTCAACCATCATATAGATCCAAAATCGGATAAAAATCAATACTTTAACATGTACTCATCATAGAACCTAGGCAGTATCAAAGATCTAGCCAACACACATGCTTAAAACATTCAAAACAGAAGTAATAGACATAGTAATGGTTTCAATCAGACAAATCAAGATCAAGCGAAAGAGAATTGAAACCCGAAAAGCTATCTCTAACCACCTCGGATCCTAAAGCTCCAAACTTTGACTCCAATTAGCTTTTTCTCTCCCAAAATCGTCCTAGAACTCTCTCTAGGACGGCAAAGATACGAACTCCCCTCATAATGGCAATCAAATTATATTTAAATTGAAATTAGGGTTTTTTCACGGATTTTATGTTCTTCGCGTACCGCGAAAGAATTTGGCTGGTTCCTCGCATACCGCGAGGAACAAAATAGTCGTGGGCGTTTCTGGATTCCCTCGCTTATCGCGAGGAATTTCTTCTGGGTCTTCGCGTACAGCGAAAGACTAGAATTCAGCTTTTTACACTTTGTACCCTGGACTTTCTCCCGTCTTCATTATCGTGCTCGGTTTCTTCACGTATTCACTTGTAATTCATACGAGCATCTGCAAACATAACAAAGACTCAATAGTATACAAAAACGACTCAAAACAATTACAAAACTAATTAAAACGTACTAAAACAAAGGAATAAAGATGTGTGGTTCACACTACATCACATGGTTTCAATTGTTTGACCATCTACATTGCAAAAGTTACCTCATAAAGTCAAATCATCTTTATTTTTTTATGAGTTTTCTTTACATCTTAAAGTAAAACTTTTGTCTTTGATAAAAACATTATATTCTCTGCTTTAATAATAGTGGATTTTACTGATCATTGATCATGGTTTGATGATATACACATGAAATTGACAAGAATCCAACATGGTTTCAATTGTTTCACCATCTACATTGCAAAAAGTTACCACATAAAGTCAAATTAATCCTTATTTTTTTATGAGTTTTCTCTAGATCTTGAAATAAAACTATCGTGTTTGATGAAAAACTTTATATTCTCTACTTTAAAAATAGTGGATTTTCCTTATCGCTCATCATGACTATATACGACAAAACAACCAATCAAACATCAAAACAATAAACAAAAGATAGATATATACATCAAAATGTTCAGTTTGTACATCAAAAGATAAATAAAATAGAATTATGGCGGTGGATGCTGGTCTGGCGGAGGCTCGTCTATAACGTCGTATAGGGGGTAGATCAGGGAAGCGACTCCCGCATGAAGTCAGCCGACGCCAGGTTTGCTTTGACAGAGTCCGAAGTTGCGGTGATAGCGGTGACGGTGGGGGCTATACGTCCTCCTGCTGCACCGCAGCCTTTCCCGGGACCAACATCCGCCAGATGGTCTGTCCCTTATCTAAAGACCAATGGAGACTGTCGCCAACATGATAGGCAATCCCCATGCGTGTCACCGTCAGTCAACGCAGACGGGTTGACGGGACCTCCACAGTCTGCGTCTCTAGAATCTCGTCCGTATAAACACCCCGACTACAGCAATGACAGCCACAAAAGCGTCGAAAGGTGAAGGGGCTATCAAGCTGAAAAACGAGATCGTTAGTAGAGAAATAAGCAACAATTAATGAGAAAATAAGTAAGTAAATGTCAAACCTTCGCCTGATGAAGGCCGGCGAAGTAAGACTCCATACAATATGCTAGATTGGCCCTGCGGGGCAAAAGCAGGGCTCGTAAAAAGAAAAGGTCGGTAAGAGTCACCTGCTCCTGGCTAGCCATGCGCCCGACAGTCGTTTACGCAATGCACCGATGTGAATATCGGTGCAAAGGGTCTCTGATAAAGCTCGCCCGGATGGTCGTGCCCCCAGGCATGATCGCTAATCGTCGGCCACCACGCAACAAGAGGTACTGGCTTCGACCCCGTCTCATCCAAGTAAAACCGTGTGTCATGCGTCTCCTCCGTCATGTAAAACCCTAAGTGGGTCGCCAATCTAGAGAGCGTCAAAGAATGACTCACGTCGCCCAATCTAAACGTCACCGCATGGTGAGTGACGGGGTGTTGTCTCTCTCAACTTCCTTCGCGTGAAGATCCCTCGCCTGCAGATCTATCGCGTATAGCGGGAGTGAAACAGAAGGTGGAAAGAAACTCTAATACCAAATTACGATACGCCCTCCTGTGCCCCCGATCAAAGAGACGTCTCCATGGGGTCTGTTACGCCACGGGTTGTTCAGGTTCTTGTTGGTTGTAGGAGGTGATAAGAAATTGTACAAAAAAAGTAGAATAGGTAATTTTTATGTGGTAAATTGAAGTATAAAACAGTAATATTTAGAGATTTTTATTTTTACCACAAATAGAGCACAACGGCTCTTTCTTGGTCAATGGAGCCAACGACTAGTTTTCTTCCTCCCTCATTGCGTTGCCACACTCACGAACCTGTTCCCACGCCCCTACCCATGAGGGGGTGGCGCGGGTCCCCCCCCCCCAAAAAAAAAAAAAGAGTACACATAGTCTAAACGACTAGACTTGATTTAAATCCAAAGCAACAAACAATCTCATAAACATTGATACTTTTCTTCAAAACCCTTGTAAAGGATTTGATTTTTTTCCCATATTTACCGACAAAAATCACGGACCAAATCTAACGATCAGTTTCAATTATTCCTTCCCCTCTGAGTAATAGTGGACTCGAAAAACCTTCTCAACTGTGTCGAAATCCGACCACCACCGAGAGTGACGAATGGAATTTGGATAGGCATGAATGGAGTGCGTGAGTTGTTGCACGTGTGATATAAGTAGAGGTGCACAAACCGGTTTTTTTTTTCGGATCCGGACCGGTTCGGTCAACGATGGTCAACGGTCGGATCCATTGTAACCGGTTCCGGATCGGATCCGGTTAGGGAAGTGGAGAGTTGGAACCTATTGGGACCGGACCGGATTTATGGAACCAGACCGGACAAAAAAACCGGTTCCACCGGATTTAAAAAAAAAAATTTTAAATTAACAAAGATACACTATAAAATACATGTTTTATTTATTTTTTAGCTTTTTTTTAAGTGATTTAACAATTGTTCATACAAAAAAATTACAAAAAACATAATTGAATCACAAAATATATATTATTTATTATGACTCGTTATTCGTCGTCTACTCGTCTTAGTCTTCGTAACATCGGTTTTCAATCTTCTTCGCTTGAGATACGTTGGGCTTCATCATAAGCTTGTTCTTCGTCAGAAAGTGGATTCGCCGCCCCTTGTTCTATTTCGAATTCATGTATTTCTTGTTCAGTGCCAAGCTCGCATTCTAGTTTTGCAACATGTTGTACACGTTCGGCGGCATCCAAATGGTCCGTCAAGCAAATATACATCTCCACGGATTCCGGTGTAAGCCTCGTTCTTTGAATAGATAAAACTCTGCCACTAAGAGAAAAAGCAGATTCTGAAGCTACCGTGGAAGCTTGGACGGTTAGTAGGTCACCGGCCATTGCGGCTAGAACGGGATATTGGGATTCCCTTCCTTGCCACCAACTCAAGATATCAAAGTTTTCAAACTCTTCGGATCTTAGAGTTAAAATAAAGTCGGTTGCTTGATATCTCCCAAGCTCGCTACTTGGTGTGCTTCCACGAGCTCGTTTAGTATTTTCGTTTCTTAAAGTGTTAAATAAATTTAGCATCGGGTTCCTTGAACTACTAGAACTTGAACCTGAACCCATTGATTCACGTATGTTTGATGGATCACCACTTCCACCATATTTGCGTAAATAATAATCAAACATATTATTAAAAGCCGAATTGAAATCTCTTATTGTCTTTGATTCAAAATTTGGGTCTTCCTCGAACATATTTAAATCATCCGATATTGATCCAATTAATGTTTCAACACCGGTTACATAAATCGTTGGGTTTAAGGCGGCCGAACATGTAACAACGGCCGGCATTTCCGAAAAATATTTTTTAAATTTAGTCTTCATAGGCTTTACCGTTTTTTCAAAAATAGGGTCGTGATATTCAAACTCTTTTAATTTATTACATATTAAGTATAATTGTTGAAGTATTTGCGAAGACGTGGGATAATAAACTCCCGATAAATATGTAGTTGCATTTTTAAAAACTTGAAGCAAATTAGTTAGTTTCTCGATCATATCCCAACTTATATTATCAAATTTTTGTGAACAACGTTTCTTTTGTACAAGTTCATCATGGAAATGTTTTAAAGTAATTCTTTGCCTTAAGACCGATTCAAACATTTTTCATGTCGAGTTCCATCTAGTAGGTACGTCCCAATTCGGACCTAAAAAGATGGAATCCGTTTGTTGGCACAAGTTTCTATAGTTTATATATCTTTTTTTGCTTGTGCTAAAAACTTCACGTAACATCACTTTAAAATTTTCTTTTACGTCTCTTATTTCTTGGACATTTAGACCGTCTTGCACAACCAAGTTAATGATGTGTGCAACACATCGACTATGAAAGAAAACACCGTTACAAGGCGGTTCATATTTTATTTTTAATTTTTCCACCGCGTTTGTGTTATTTGAAGCGTTATCAAAAGATATTGCAAATAATTTTGGTTGAATTTTATAAGTTTGAATGACCGAGTCTAAAATATAAAATAAGTTTTCACCGGTATGTGGATATCCAAAATAATCAAACGCAATCGTACGCTTCATCATTTGCCACGACTCCGGTTGAACCCAATATGCGGTAACGCAAAGGTACGATTCGGGTAAACCATGTGGAGCGGACCAAACGTCCGTTGTTAAGTTAATGCCGTAATTTAAATTTTCAAAACCTAAAATTAATTCTTTTTTAGCTCTTTTCCACATTTTTAAACAATCTCTTCTCAAAGTAGAACGACTTACATTTGTGTAACTCGGTTGAAGCATCTCTTGTATCATCCTCGTCAAGCGCGGATTATCAAAATGATCAAAAGGCAAGCCTTCTTGAATGACGAAATCTGTCATTCTCTCACGAACCCTCTCGACATTGTATTGTCAAACTACTCCATCTCTACCAATTTGAGTTTGATCTTCACCTTGAGTGTGTTTTCTGTGACTACCAATATGTTTCCTCAAAGTGTTATTTCCCGCAGCACCCAAAATTTTACCACAACGTTTGCAACGAGCCTTTTGCGAACCGTTCGACATTTCGCATAAATCGAAACAAGCCCATATCTCTTGGTTTCGGGAGCAAGGAAGTACTGTCACCACCGTGACATCGCTAATAGAACCACCAACCGAATTTTGAGTGCTTGCGGAAGCGGAAGCCATGAGAGCGGTTTTTTTTTTGCGTAAAACGAGCGTTTTGAGAGCGTTTTTTAGTGTTGAGAGCTAGAATGTTGTGGTGAACTAACCCATACACCCAATACCTATTTATACTAAGTTTCAAGCCTCAAAAAAAAAAAAAAAAAAAAAAAAAAAAACGGCCATATTAACGGCTATATAGCCGTTTTTTTTAATCCAACGGCTAGGACCGGTTCTAACCGGTTTTTTTTGTCCGAAAAAAACCGGTTCCAAAATGTCCGATTTTTGTCCGGTCCGTCAAAAACTCCTAAACCGATTCTGGATCCGCTGGTTCTGAAAAAATCCGGTTCTAGCCGGATCCGGTTCTTTTGAGCACCTCTAGATATAAGAGAACGACGTGCTTGAAATGGATGCGTGCTACATCAGACGATTCAGGTTGTACAACGTACATAAGAAAGTGATACGTTATAGGTAATTACATCTGTATTTTATTGATCTTACTTACTATGTAATTAAAGATTTCATCACTTAAAGAACTTTAATGATAAATTGGATGAACTACTGTCTTTTACCTCATACATACAACTCATTAATTAGTTTCCTAAGTTGGTGAGTAATCATTACGTTGGATGATCTACCAGTACTAAAAAACGAACATAATAAAAATGGAAATATGAAATGAGCTTTAACAATTCGGTAAATGAAGTAGACGCTTGTGAGTTGTGACTATTGTGCAAAAAAGAAAGACGTTTTTATGATTATAAAATTTATAAATCAAAGTATGATCTATTTATTTTTTAGTTAGTAAAAAATATTAACTTTAGCTTAGATACATTTAAAATAATGCAACCCAACCATAATCAGTGTAACATGTTGATCTAAACAAACAGGGGAGGCTCAATATATTTTGGGGTCTAAAACGAACATTAAAATTGTGGTTTTTGTGAAAGTTTCTAAATATATAAAAATTACTAAAATGTAATTTTATGGAGCGTAAAAACGTATAATGTTAGCACAAAAGTTGATAGATTATCATTTATCTTTAATAATAACACAAAAGTTGATAAATTATCACATATATTTTTACGTTAAAATATAGACTGAATTAGTTTATTCAATTTCTGGGGCTCTTAAAATTTGGGGACCTAAATTGATTGTTTTAGTTGCTTATACTATAAAGTCACCCTGTAAACAACTCAAACTAGTTGAGTTGTAACAAGTTATATATAGATCAATCGTGAAAGGATTGATTAGGTTATAAATGGTCGTAATAAATTGCAAATGAATCCTTAATTTGTTAGTGGGTTGAATTTTAAATTATATACATTTTAACTATTTATTTATATTTTAAATGGGTTGAAGTTAAACTGTTTAATTTTATACAACCAAAATATGATAAGTTTAATGTTAGACATCAATCTAAACACGATCTGTAAAATATTTGCTACTTAGTTAAAAAAGTTTAATATCTTTTTTAAAAAGTTTTTTTTTCTTGAGTGTCATTGTTTTTTTGAAATAAGTAACCAATTTTTTTAACGACAATTTGGATCACTGACGGGTCACTGACCCACCTGATCATCTCCATCTCCCTTAGAAGGGAAACTCACCATAAGTGAGAAAACCCACTAACCCAACCTGAACCCCATTTTTTTTGTCACAATTAGGACTTGAACCCAAGACCTCTTTATTTTAGTAAAATCTTAAGTATACACTTTTGCCACTAGGTTAAGCCAGTGGTTATAATAAGTAGCAAAATATTTGGTTTTATTATATCCATATCCATCCAACTACTTAGTTTGAAAAAAATATATCTAATCTAGTGGGACTGGGAAACCCTTTGAAAAATATTCTCATCCATGCAAAAGTTATACTGTTATATTGTAGACTAGTGTGACATAAATGCACCTACCAACTAAAACCTGCAAAACCATGTGATTTCAAATTTGTCTAGTAAATTACGTTCGATTAATACCCACCCAACAAACATCATTCAATTACTCCATCAATGTTTCCATCTTCTTTACATATATGTACATGATCTATATGTATGTATGTACCTAAGTACGTTATTGATCATTTATTGGATATAAAATCACAATTCTTCTCACACATACACCCACATTACACCATGAAAATGGCGACATGAGAGCTAAAGATTTTGGATGAATGACTTCACTGTCTGTTTAAGGTTGGTTTTTTGTTCATCTTTTCTAGTAACTGGTTTAAGATTCAACGTTTCATTCTAGAAAAAAACTAATTATAAAACGACAATCGATAAGTGAAACTTATTGTCACTTTCTCTTTTATTCCTAGCACCGGACCATGAGGATTTAATTAACCTAGAAAAGGTAATCCGTAATTGTTGGTGATCTTAAACTATGTTATCTAACAATAACAAGTGTTTTTATATTAAAATTTTTCTTTGCCTAAGGCTAAAACCCATAACCTCTTGGTTGTTGAACACACCTCTTGTCGACCCAATCCCCCACAAACAATAGATAAAATAAGTTTTATTTTACATTTTCATGTTAATTTTGTCGCACAAGTAAATATATTTATCTAAATACTTAATATAGTGATTATCATTAGGTATTTCATTTCAAAACTTTCGGTTAACCCATTCGCTCGCTCTGAATTGACCAATTTTGATGAAATTCAGGCTAAACGACTAACTATAGTCGGATAACGGTAGACCGAATTGTCCGAGTTGGTTGGGTTGGCTGGACTGGTCAAAAAGGTTCAATTTGACAATTTGGGTTGTTTAAACTTTTTTTTCAAATCGTTAGTTTATGTTAAACTTTTAAAGCTGATTCCTTAATATTATGCATAAGTATAATTGCATATTCCAAAACAAACAAAAAAAAAACCCTTAAATAATAAAGGTAAACATCCGATTCCAATTTTCAAGCCGTGAACTGAATCATTAAGCTCTGTTTTCTTAAACCATTAACAGAACCATATAAATTTCAGACCAGTCGAACAATGCGATTTGCTTTGCTTGAACCGTTCGATTGGTTTCAACGGTTATGAACATTCAACCCGGTCTTCCTTAAAAATTAAAAAAAATGAAAAATTATTAATAATGCTAGGTGAATTATTACTTTGCAACTTGTAATTTTTTTATTCGAACTATAGCCTGCAACTTTCATCGACTTATTTTTTGAGACAGAAAACAAGTTATAATTGAAGTACAAGCAGGCCTCCATTTTTGTATAATTGAAACTTATATAATAAATTAATACAAATAATTATTTAAAAAAAAAGGTTTTAATTTCAAAGCGCGTATCAAATGCAACCAAAGTCCAACTATATTAACATTTCTTGATCATATATAGTTATATTTATAAATAATTTAATAATAAGATAAACAATAATTAGTTTTTATTAAATATATTATTTTTGGATGCTGTCTTTTCCTCACTTTTTTGGGTTGATTTTTAATAGCATTTACATTATTTTTAAATAAATAAATAAATAAATTCGGTTTTAATTTAGGTGTTAATTAGTGTTCCATATGCCTCAAAAGTGTGTTAGTAAGATTCTGTTTGTCATAAATAGTTGGATTCATTCTTTTTCCGGATTAAATAATATGACATTCAAATGCTTTTGGATTGAACCGGGTATAATCAATAAAAGAATCCTATTCAAAAAGATTCTAAACGGGTCGGGTCATGGAAGTCAATAACCCGGCCGTCCTTCCACTACACACAAACACCTCAACACCACTACAATATAAATCATATATCCTCATCACAAGTTCAAATTGTACAATCCAATAAGTCAAATGCGACATATTGATAAACAAATTACGATTTTCACAAATAAATTAAACACCAAACCCGAAGAACTATTATGGATCCGATTAGTGAAAGATCCGAGAAATCATCGTATGTAGAACCTTCGGTTGTTATGGATCCTATCCAAAAACAACAATCGTATAAGGTAATATAGCGTGTAGTATAACGTACAAATTTATGATCATTATACAACAGATATATCTTTTTGATTTTGCAGACACTAGAGCCGATAGCGATTTCAACAATGACGTTGGTGAGCAACGGTTGTGTTGATTATAGAGGAAGGGTCGCCGATAAGCGAAGAACCGGTGGATGGAGAGCCTCGCCCTTCATTATCGGTATAACAACATTTTTTTTATTTAAAGATTGATTTTGATTAGTTTACTTATAAACAAATCAATTTGAACTCGGTTTTTTTAAAACCAATTGAGATTGTATTCTAAAAATATTTAGTTAAAAAGGACGGATTCAATCCTTCACTCCATAATTTTATGAAAACTATTTTTAAAATAATTATATTTGTAACAATAACATTTTTAGTTATAAATTTATAATTATGACATTAATAATTTGTTAATTTTTCAAAAAATAATAAAAATATTTACATTCATTTTAGAACCCACAACCACTTTGACGATAAACATTTTACTACAAACCATGATACCGTTATTAATTTTCTTTGTAGTAAACGAGGTGGCTGAGAGGCTGGCGTTTTTCTCGGTGGCAGTAAGTATGGTCTTATATTTAGTGAAGGAGATGCACCAATCGCTACCAAACGCGGCCACACACGTAACCGACTGGATCGGAGCCGCGTACGTGCTCACCCTCGTCGGAGCCTTCATCGCCGACGCGTATCTAGGCCGATTCTTAACAATCATCATCTTCTCTTTCATCTACTTCGGTGGCATGGTCATGCTAACACTATCAGCAAAACTCGACACCTTACGTCCACCCCTTTGCCTCAAAAGACCATGCCCCCCGGCCTCCGACAGCCAAACAGCGTTCCTCTACACCGCACTCGGCCTCATTGCCATTGGGACGGGCGGAATCAAGCCCTGTGTGTCCTCCTTCGGAGCCGATCAGTTTGACGAGGATGATGATCGGGAAGTTGTGAAGAAGTATGCGTTTTTTAATTGGTTTTTCTTCGCTATTAACATGGGTGCATTGCTTGGAATCACGCTTATGGTTTACGTGCAACAAGAGAAAGGGTTTTCATGGGGTTTTGGTATCCCCACTATTACTATGTTCATTTCGATTGTGATTTTAGTCTCAGGGTTCTTTAACTACCGGTATAAGAAACCAATGGGGAGTGCTTTCACCAGGTTTGTTCAGGTAATTTTCATTTATACATATAATTTAGTTTTTTTATTATAACATTTAATGTTTTAAATAAGAGGAAAGTACCATTTTCATATATGTAGTTCGACCATTTTAGCTACTTTCATACAAAAACTTTATTTTTAGTTTTTTCGTCCCTGACTTTTCAAAATCTAGTCATTTTCATCCACTTAACTAACTCCGTATACATTTTAACGTTAAATCAGGGGCAATTTGGTCTTTTCAAAAATCCTTCTTGAATGCCATAGAGAGTGGAAGGCAGTTGAGGATACCAAACTGCCACTGATTTAACGTTAAAATGTAGACGAAGTTAATCAGATGAATAAAAATAACTATATTTTGAAAAGTCAGTGGCGAAAAGTCTAAAAAAAAGGTTTTTGAATGGAAGTGGCTAAAATGGGTAAACCATAGGGACGAAAATGATACTTTACTATTTAGAAAATAAATAGACGGTTTTGTTTTATCTTTTTGTCTACAGTAAAATATTTAATTTTAGATAAATTTAGTTCGTCAATAAAATTTATATTATATCGAAACGTATATAAAAAACAAAATTTTATATCGAGTCCTTTTAAACCGTTGCAGGTGATGGTGGTTGCCACCAAGAACCATCTTCGGGGAGTCCACGTCATCTCCAACGATCAACTCTACGAGGTTTCCACCCAACACTCGGACATTTTTGGCGCCAGAAAACTCGCCCACACCCCACAATACCGGTTCCTAGATAAAGCAGCCATAATCACCAACCAACAATCCCCAGCCACTCAAAACCGTTGGAACCAATGCACCGTCACACAAGTCGAAGAATTCAAATGCTTCATCCGTGTCCTCCCCATCTGGGCCACCACCATCGCCCTCTCCATCTCCTTCGCCCAACTCTCCACCTTCTTCCTCTCGCAAGCCGCCATCATGGACCGCAAACTCGGATCCCACTTCGTCATCCCATCGGGCTCCGTCCCCGTCTTCTCCGCAATTAACGCATTAATCCTTGTGCCTGTTTACGAAAAACTCATAGTCCCATTCCTCCGGAGCAAAACCGGCCACCGCCGCGGGCTCACTTCGCTACAACGCATCGGTGTTGGTCTATTCATTTCCGTCTTCGCCATGGCGTCAGCCGCCGTGGTGGAACACAAACGTCGGACATATTCGGACCCGAAAACCCTAAGTGTTTTCTGGTTGTTTCCTCAGTTTTTTCTCATAGGTACAATTTATTTATGATTTATTATTATTATTATTATTTTTGATTAGTTGGTCCATTTATAAAACTTTTTAGAAAAAATGGTGGAGTTAGCATGAATGATTTAGTTTGTGAGTAATTTTTGAAACTATTTTGTTTTATGGGAAGTCCGCTCCTCTCACAAGCGCACTTTGACTTTTCAAGTTTGAGTCCGCTCCTCCCACAAGCGGAATCTGAGGAAATGGCTTTTGTGGCAATCGGAGATTGGAGAAATGGTGGAGCTCTCTCAAGTGCGCTTGTGGGAGGAGCGGACTCCCCGTAAACCAAAATAGTTTCAAAAATCACCCACAAACCAAATCATTCATGCTATCATTCTCTATTTATATTGTTACGAATTCAATGGATTGGTTTTCTGGTTTAACCATATCAGGTAGTGCTGAGGTTTTCACGTATGTCGGACAGTTGGAGTTCTTTTACGATGAAGCTACAGATGGCACAAGGAGCATAAGCAGTGCGATGTTTTTGAGTGAGATCGGGATCGGAAGCTGGTTGAGTACGGCGATTGTGAAGGTAATTGAAAGGGCTACTGGGAAGGAGGAGAGCGGGTGGTTGAGGAATGATTTGAATGCGAGTAAGTTGGATTATTTTTATTGGATATTGATGGCGATTAATGGGGTTAATTTGGTGGTTTATATGTGGGTTGCTCGACGGTATAAGGGTAGAGATGGAGCAAGTGCTACCGGGAGTGTTAGAGATAATTCTATGGTAGATGATCAAAGTTGAAAAGTTGGTTTTCATTTTCTTTGTTTTCCCACAAGTTTATTATGTATTGATTTCTTTTAACTGTTTGTTGAATCCAAACTTTAAATTTGATCCTTTTTATTTCGAATTTCTTCAATATATACTTTTTATTTCGAATTTCTTTAATATATGTTGGATCTCAACAAACTTACCATATATATAGTAAAATCATAGTAGAATCGTGACTGGTAAAACGGAGGGTCAAGTTGTGTATCAGTTTTGGGTTAAACTGGATTCGGTTAAAAACAAACGGTAATAACAACAATTTAAATTGGTTCGGGTCAAAATATACGCAGCCCGACCCATCCGTTTTCATTCTAAAAGACTTACATTTCATATTTGTTTTTATGATGGCGGCGATGGAGGTGTTGGTGAGGTAGCGGTGTCATCGACGACCGGTTCGTGATGATCCGCGACGGCCGGTGCGTGCCAATTTGAAAACATGCTAAAGTAGCAAGTTTTTAAAGAAAAATATACTCATTTGTTTATTCGTATAACTTGAGTACATCCAAATAAATCTAGAAAATAAAATTACTCAAATCAATTATTTTTTTTGAACGGTGATTTTTTTTGTTGTGGATAAAGTTTGAAACCACAACCTCTTGGTTGTGAGACTCCCCTCGTATTATGAAATTTCCATGTCTTTTGTCTTAGGTACATTTCATTAGGTTCTAGATTCCATGATAATTTAGTCTCTTATAAGATGTTTTAGAAACTGAAATTAGATTATGATACCACATCATTTCACTCCTTATATGTTTCATTTAAAGATTGAAAAATAATCTCAAAATATCATGATAGTTTAGTCTCGGGAGTATTAAAAACCGAAAACCAATCTCTTATAACAAATAGAGTAAATTATTGTTTGAGTTCATGACTTTTGACCATTTTAACTATTTGAGTCTCTTATGCTTAAATCCGTCTCTTTTAACCTTGACGTTCCATTTTTGACTCAATTTAAATCCAAATGGCTAACATTATTAAATTTAATAGTTAATTTTTTCTAAAATAACCAAAATACCTCAGTGACTCAAATTATAAAAAAACAACTAATATCTTGTCACTGATCTCGGAAACACACACAAACCCACAAACCACACCCACATGCCTGTGTGTATAAGAGAGATAGAAATTCAGGAATTAGAGGATGTGGTCACGCCATCTCCGGCGACCATCCCGGCGGCGGTAGCCCGCTCCGGCGACCTAGCAATCAAAACCCCTCTTCTTCCTTCTCCTCCTTCCCTCTCCGGCGATTCCGTCGGCAATGGTGGTGGTTCGTAGCGATGACTCCATGAAGGACCTATGGTGACGACGGCAGTTCCATTTCCTCCTCTGTCTCCCTTGCTCCTGCCTTCATCAGTTTTGGAATGACAGGAGGTATGGCGGTGGTCACGAGGGTCGCTCAAACGCAGTTGCCGCCGTTGGCCGAAGCTCCGCCGGGGCAGAAGCCGGAGAAACGGCTAGAGCAGGGGGGCGTTTCTCTCTCTAACCCTCACTCTCTAGAATTTGCTCCCTCTTTCTTCCGGATTCCCCACTTGCGCCCCTAATTCCCACGAAGAGAAAGGGCAGATTATATTTTAATAATTTGAGTCATTTTAGTTATTTCATAAAAAACTAACAGTTAAATCTAACAACGTTAATCATTTGGACTCAAATAGAGTAAAAAATGAAATGTTAGGATTAAAAGGAACGGATTTAAACATAAGAGACTCAAATAATTAAAATGGTCAAACGTTAGGAACTCAAACAGTAATTTACTCAACAAATATTTTCAGTCTCCAATATCTTTGTTTATTTTGAGTCTAAAAATCAGTATCATGTTCCTTCTCAAAAATTTTTAAATTCACAAAATATCCACAATTCACTAATCAAACAAAAAATTTCTAAAAAATTAAATTTTTTATCATTTTTCTACAAAATAATACAATAAAATATCTAAATTTTGGTGGGAAGTTTAAAACATAGAAAAAATCAAGAGGAATAAAAACAGCCTCAATGAATTCTATCAACATGCATTCACCAATTATTGTTTTCTTTAGAGAAACTGTTTGTTGCTGTTTGAAGAGTTGTTAGGAACTAGCAGAATTTCACTCTTTGTAGATCCATTTATCCTTCCTTACAGATCTCAGCACTTAACGAGCCCTTCGAGATGAGAATCGTTTTATATAAGACGATGGAACTGAATGCGGCCGACCCAAGGGAGAGATTCCAGTTCGAGTAGGTGCTTGATCATGTCATCATACGCGTCAACAGCCAACACCGGATCATACGTATAGTCATCGGCTTTATCATATTTCCATCCGGATCTATAGACTGGTACAAGTAATACAAATGTCAACATAGGACTAGTAATTACAATAAGTATAAAGTTAAATATACATGTAAATGCCAGTCAACTAATTCTGTGGAATCTAACATAGCCAGCTGCTCTTCAAAGCTAGTCTCAAAACGAGCAAGTGTCTCAAAAATATACCAGCCAACTAAATTGACCATTTCTAAAGCGACCTGTTTTGACCTGACCCATTTTTTTTAGTCAAAACTCGATCTGATCCGGACCAAAATAACCATTTTTTGAAACAGCCTGTTCTAACCCGAACACGTCCTGACCCGTTACCTGCCGGGCCCAAACCGCCCGTTTTGCCAGGTATAGTACTTTGCATATGGGATTCCCAGGATCTTCGCTTGCTTGAAGGTACATGAATCATGTTCTATATTTCCAATTATTTCTCTCCTATTTCTTCTTAGCTACATACATATCGTTTTATAAAGACATGGATTGTAAATTAGTATTGCACCAAATTATGTAGCTCAAGTTGAAAGATAGTATCGGAGGTGTGAGCGATCCATTTACTTATTAATACGTTGACTTGTGCTATGTTTTACCTCTAACCAGTGAAACGGTTCAAACAACTTGAAACTCACAGAAAATGTATCAACCTCCTAAATCATTGTATTGAAAATATAAGATTGATACTAAAAAAGTATAATTTTTATAATCATATTTGACAAACTAAATCTTTGTTAAAAAGATTGGACAAAAAGTGTTTCTGGTCGACCAACCCATTTTGATAAGTTCCCAACCATTTTGCCACCTCTAGAGAATACAAATAGATTAGAACAAAACATGGACTAATTCCTAACGATATAAAATTTGAATGATAATGATTGGCTCACAAAGACATGGGCAAATCTAAAGTATTTTTTAATTATCGATAGTTTATTAAAGAAAAGCCTTCTATTTTGGTTGTGATAAACAAAGAGCATGATGGATACTGTCGACTTTATGCTAGAGGCAATACCAATAAATTGATAAAAACAAGTGAATGATGGTGATACATCATAGATGATTTCAACGGGAGGGATTATGGAATCATCCAAAGCGAGTGTTGAAGTTGAGAAAAATCAATGGCTTGAAATGCAAAAAGAGTTTGAAGAGGACCATGAAAGAAAAAGACCAAGTTAGAAGCTATGCGAAAAAATCAGCTGCTTGAAATTCAAAAAGAAATTGAAGATGGCCAAGAAAGGAAAAAAAGTCGAGTTAGAAACTATGTGAAAAGATATTAACACCCAACGAGAAAACTTTGAAGATATGGTGCAGAAACTTATAGAACAAGTATCTCTTGGAGGTCGAGAGTTTCTAACATGAGTTATCGTCATTTTTAAAACAAGGTATGTCATTCCTACTAATTATTTGGATAATATTAGAAACTCTCGACCTTCAAGAGGTAGTTGTTCCATAAGCTTCTGCACCGTAGCTTCAAAGTTTTCTTGTTAGCTATCAAAATTTTTTCGCTTAGCTTCTCAGTCTATCTTTTTTATTTTCATAGTCCTTTTCAATGTCTTTCAACATTTCAAGCATCTGTATTTTTCACGTAGCTTCTAACTCGATCTTTATCCTTTCATTGTCATCTTTAATCTCTTTTCGCATTTTAAGCAACTGAATTTTTTTTATTTTTTTTGCATTGTCCACTTTAGTCTCTTCAATTTAATGTCTAAAAATCTGCAGTCAAAAATTTGCATTTAATGTAAGAAAAACTTCATTTCAATGTCTAAAAAACAACTATATAACGTCTAAAAGTCTGCTTTCAAAAAACATTTATATAATATAAAAAAACTGCATCTTAACGTCTAAAAACTAGTTTAATGTCAAAAAAAAAAAGAAACATGTTGCGACATCCAAAACAGAAAATACGAGCATACGGAACAATAAAAAACACAAATCACAAGCAAAACAAAGATATTACTATCTCGTCATGCTAAGACTTTCATAACATAATCATAATGGATGCCAGGACTTGGTAACCGGATAACTCTTCTTACCAAGCCAAGCGTGCATCCGCTCATTGTTCTTCTATCATTAACCTAACATGCATAATAAAAGTCAACTAACGCCGGTGAGTTCAAGTATTTCATTCATTTTAGGAAAATGGTTTCATCACACATTCATTCATTAGGGTTTAAATCATTTATCAGAAAACAAGGCTTATGATTCATTATTCATTCGTTCAATCATTCAATCATCATCAAAACATAGTTTAACGAAACATTCTTTTATTATTTATCATTCAGTTAAGTCATACATTTAGTGTCTAAGTCTGCGTTACCATTCATTCCGTCATTTCCTTTCATATTGTCCCTAAGGCTTAATTGCACGAAGGCCGACAATATCCTTTTATTCCCTCAATTGCCCCTTTGGCTCATACGTCCATAGACCGACAATTTACATCAACAATTATGGGTCTCACGTCCATAACACCGTCAGACCATACTTTACATTCACGAGTCATGTTAACCTCGAGTGACAGTCGCTACTCCCATTGCCAGTTGTACAGCCGTAATACCATTGGTAGGCCATATAGATGTTGGGGTTTCATGCATACGGTTTCAAAAACTATTTTTGATCAGAATATATCACACCCCGCCAAGGCGGAAGTAGGGGATGTAACTGGTGTATGGCATTGAACACAAGTACAAGAGAAACTGAAAGGAAAATTGTGCATTACATTGAACCATACTACATGCTTCGAGTGTCAAAGTACTAAATACATGATATTGTGCATTACACTGAACCATACTACATGCTTCGAGTGTCAAAGTACTAAATACATGATGTCTTAACAAAGAACATTACAAAAGTTCTCAAAGGAAAGTGGAAAACAAATAAAGTCTTCCTAGGCATGCAATCTAAAAGCTTGTCGTTCCTCATGTGAGGTTTACCTGAAAAACAAGTTTCGAAAACGGGTCAACTATATAAATAGTTGGTGAGTCCGCAGGTTTTTACGACTCTATAAAAGTTTGCATTTCAAATCTAAGTGATCAAAGATCCGTTACTAAAGTACACAAGTATTAGAAACCATAATTACCATGAGCTACAATCAAACCCTTGACGTCATTTATTGCCCCTTGGATGTCTAATGCAAAAAAAAAAACATCCCTAAAAGTATTGGCTACTTCTGCGCCCAAGTGACCTTACTAGTTCGGTTGGCATGACCAACCATGAGCGGGGCTGTCAACCCAAGTAGTACTACTCAAAATTCTCAATGGCTACGCTCAAGTAATTGATTGTCTAAATTGGAGACTTATTGCATTAACTAGTACTCATGTAATTTACGTCTCATGTAACATGTGCAAAAATTAGTGAAACAGCTTTTCCCTCGAAAACAGTAAAAAAAGTTGTAGAGTCTTATTTTTGTATAAGTTGTTGTCATCATTGTATTTCTTTTTAACTATGTTTAGTTTAGTTTATCTACTTGTAATTTTATTTTAATGTAATTTCCTGTTTTATTTCTAAGTCTGGGCAGTTTCGATTGAGATTTGTTCAATCGAAACTAGTAGTTTCGATAGATAGTTTAGTTTCGACAGGCTTGTTTCACACTTGTAAATGTTTCACCGAAACTACTAGTTTCGGTGAGCATAGTTTCGATGTCTGTCAGCTTACTATAAATAGCCTAGTTTGAGAATTTCTAGGGTGTGAGTAGCGGTTGTAACCCTGAATTTTCTCTTTCACTGTTCTTGAAGAATCAATACAATCTGCATTTGTTTAATGCTTTATTCTTACATTTTCACAACATATTTGTGTTGATTCCTGTGTGGTTAGCTGTTATCTTCACCATTTATGTTTCTACCCTCTTTTTCACCACCATACACACAGATTCCACCGGTGTGTGTGTGTAATCGATCTTTTGTGAGATTTCTGATTGAAATTTGGATCTACAATTGGTATCAGAGCTGCATGCTCTTGATTTCTAAGTATTTTCAGGTTGTTTTGATCGATTTTAGGTGACTTTTAATTGGAATTTGAAGGTTTTCTGGGTCTGCACTGTTTTGGCACTGTTTCATCGATTTCGGTACTATTTCTTTGAGTTTTTCGGATCTGAAGATTGATTTGTGTTCAGAAGCTTATTGGGAAGCTTTTCGCTGGATCAGATTGCGAGTTTATTATCTTTGATATTTGAAGCTTTTCATCAATGGAGTTTGCTGAAGCTTGAAGAAGGAGGTATCGAAACTACTAGGAGACAATTTCTGCTTTTAGTTGGTCATCGAAACTTCTTGTCTGTACTATTGTCTGGAGAAGGTATAATCGAAACTAGTTATTTGTCCTGTTATATCGAAACTAACCTTTGCAAATTGATCACCCGAAACTACTGCACTATAGAAACAAGTTTCAATCGAAACTTGTAGTTTCTGGATTCTGTTTCTTCTATCGAAACTAGAAGTTTCGGGCAAGCCTTGTTCTATCGAAACTAGGAGTTTCGATCAGCTTTTTCTCTATCGAAACTAGTTGTTTTGATCATCCATGTTCACCCGAAACTAGCTGCTGTTTGATTTTAACTTCTCTAAGTTATGGCTTCTTCAAGCAACAGTGAATATGCTGGAGGAAACAAACCACCTGTCTTGGTGTCTACTAGAGACTTTGATGATTGGACCAAAAAAATGAAGACTTTCTTTCAGTTCCATGACCATACTCTGTTGCAGTCAATCACTGATGGCCCACACAAGCCAGTTACTACCACTGCAGATGTTCAACGTCCCAAGCTTGTGTCTGAATATGAAGAAAAGGATATTGCTTTAATTGCCAGAGATAACAAGGCTTATGGATCTATTGCTATGGCTCTTCCTATAGATGTATTCAACATATTTGCTGAGTATACAACTGCCAAAGATCTTTGGATTGCTTTATGTACCATGTATGAGGGAAGTGCTGAGGTTAGAGAAAGCAAGAGGGATTTGATCAAAAAGCAATACGAAATGTTTAGTAATGTCCCTGGAGAACCCATGTCTGAACTGATCAACCGATTCTCAAGCATTGTCTCTAAGTTGAAGGTTTTGGGAACTGAGTATCCCACTATTGAGTTAAATAAGAAGCTGCTTGATTCACTGCCCGGGGAATGGAATATGTACCGGATTATAATCAAGAAAACTGAAAAACTGAGTGATTTGTCACAGCAAGAACTCTTTAGCATTCTGGAGTCTTATGAGTTAGAGATAAAGAAGGGTGCAGTCACTCCAACTAATCAGTCTGGAAACACAACTCTTCTTGCAGGTCAAGGTTCCTCCACTTCATCCAACAAAACTACAATGGCTTATTTTTAAACTGATGTCCCACCTTCGATTTCTGGAGTTCAGCCTACTACTTCATCCAACTCTCAGAAGCCAACCACTATGATTCCCGATGAGTATATGCCTATCATGACTGCCTTCATGTCATGCTATGATGCCCTAATTTCTGGAAACTTGACACCTGTCAGCTTTCAACCTGATGACTTGGAGCAGATCAACCCGGATGATTTGGAAAAGATGGATATTGATTGGTGTATGGCTATGATGACTCTGAGAGCCAAACGATTCATCAAAAGGACTGGGATGGATAGATTCAAGCAAGGAAAGACTCTAGGGTTTGACATCAAAAAGGTGAGATGCTACAACTGTGACCAGCTGGGTCATTTTGTAAGGAACTGCAAGGAGCCATCATCAAAGGAACAACATGAAAAGAAGAATTCATCTAGAAAGCAAGCCGCTATCTCTCCCAAATCCACTACAACTTCCAGCTCAACAACTCTGGTCTGTCAAGCTGATGGACACTATCATTGGGAGATCAAGAAGGGGAAGCAGCCGACAAGGCACTGATGGCAGACATTGAAGAAAAGGAGAAATGTGTCATGATTGAACCAGCTGAGGATCTTACCGCCGTACCAACTGAGGTAATGTCTAGACTTTGCAATGCTAAATCTTGTTTAAATGAAATTCAGAAATATAGATTCATCAACCAGGCCTTGGTCGATGAACGAGATCACATAAAGGTGATGTATATTCTGTGGCTAAAAATGAGAAACTTTACTTAAAAAAAATTCATGATATTTCTAGAGAAAACTGATCTTTTATTGTGCAACTTACTACACAAAAGAATAATAATGAAATTTTAACTGAAAGACTTCAAAAGGCTGAAAAAGCAAATTTTCAAGTTGAACACATGGGTATAGATCAGAAAATTCTTTTTGAAATCATTGACAACCAAATTCATAAAAAGGTCACAGAAGGTATTGGGTATAACTCTCACCCTCCTCCATATTCCAAGTCTTGAAGTTTTGCTGATATGCCAGTTCCTCATGTTCCCACACCTTTTGTTTTCAATTCATCTGCTGATGATTATATCCAAACTTCAGATTCTGATAGTTTTGCTTCCTGTGTAAAGTCAGATTGTGTAGGTTCCGGAGATGATTGTGATGAGAGTTCTAGTAAGTGAAAAGTTTTAAATGAACTTGAGTCGGATGAATGTAATAATATATCCGTGTCAAAACCAGATATTTATGAACACATTGAAAATTTGTATTTTGGTTATGTGCCTTCTGAGCATGACAGTTTGAGAAATGTTGTTTCTAAGTTTAAGAATGCTTTGCCTTTTGTTCCTAAATCTGTAAATGCTATGAGTTGTATTGCAAATTTTAAAAGTGCAGGAGTTGTTGTGACTGACATTCCACAAGAAACAATGAGCAATCTGGAATTTTTTAGATTAAAGGAAGATCAAAGTCTTCAAGAAAGAAATATTGAAGAACGAGTTGACTCTAGTTCTGATGTCTCAACACACAATCATCTTCATCATCTTGTGATGACAATTATCAGGCTAAGCCAACATGTGATAAAGTTTGTTTTAGTTGTGGGGAATCTAATCATGTTTTTAAGACATGTAATTTGTCTACATATCGTTTTGAGGAAGAAACGTTCCATCTGTTACTCAAAATTCAGTTGATTGTGTTTCAAATGTTTTCTCTAAATCACAACATAGTAGAACTTTGCGACGTAAAAGGATTAAAAATGCTAAAAATTGGTCGAAAAGGATTTGGAAAATTAAGAATAATGATCTTTTTGAGAACACATTAAAGGAGGATTCTGACTATGATTTCCGAATTGCATCTTGTAAAACTAAAAAGTTCCAAGTTAGCAATGACTTGGGTGCCAATGTCTAAATGATTTATCTTGTGTAGGGACAATCAAGAAGGACTGGAGATAATATCTGGCATGTCGACAGTGATTGCTTAAGACATATGACTGGTCATTTTTCTTTATTGCAAAATTATCATCCAATGGACGGAGATTTTGTTGCCTTTACAGGCAATCCAAGAGGAGGAAAGATTGAAGGACAAGGAACTGTGTCCAACGGTGTAAATAGCTTGGAGAATGTCAATTTCGTCCCACAGCTGAAGTATAATCTGATGAGTGTGTCCCAGATTTGTGATAAAGACTTTTGTGCCCTCTTCAACTCCAGAGAATGTTTGATTCTGAAGCCTGGAGTGGTTATTCCCGAAGACCTAATCCTCATGCGTGCTCCTCGAAGATTCAATACTTATAGTCTGGATATGAATAACCCATCAGGAATCGAATCCTGCTTTCTTTCAAAAGCTTCAGAGGATGAGTCCTTTCTTTGGCATAAGAGATTAGGACATGTGAATTTCAAGACAATGAACCGCCTTGTTCGAGGAAACCTTCACCGGTTTACCTCTAAAAGACTTCTCACCTTTGGAACATTGTCTCTCTTGTCAAAAGGTCAAGCAGCACAAGTCATCTCACAAGCCCAAAACCACCAATTCCATTGACTCCCCTCTACAATTGCTTCACATGGATCTCTTTGGTCATGTAAGTGTCATGAATCATGGATGGAAATCCTACTGTTTGGTGGTAACCGATGACTTCTCTCGGTTTACTTGGGTATTCTTCCTGGCAAAGAAAGATGAGACTCCAGAGACTCTGAAGATTCATCTTCTACAAATCGAGAATCTGTTCAATCTAAGTGTGAAGACTATTCGCAATGATCATGGCACAGAGTTTAAGAATGTCATTCTAGATTCTTTCTGTGAAATTAAGGGTATCTCTAGGAAATTCAGTGCACCTCGTACTCCACAACAAAATGGTGTAGCTGAACGAAGAAATCGTACGTTGATAGAAGCAGCAAGAACTATGATCGTTGATTCAAAGCTTCCTGTCATGTTTTTGGGCCGAGGCAGTCAATACCGCATGTTTTGTGCAGAATCGAGTTCTCATCACCAAAAGTTGCAACAAGACACCTTATGAAATTATGTACAAGCGCAAGCCTGTTATTGATTTCTTCGGGAAATTTGGGTGTGTTTGCACAATGCTGAATACTTCTGATCAGCTGAACAAGTTTGAAGCCAAAGCGAATGAGTGCTATTTTGTGGGCTATTCCTCTAACCAAAGAGCTTTTCGTGTTTACAACAAGATACAAAGGATTGTGCTGGAGTACATTGATATCAACTGGCATGAAAGCAATCATACGGACGCTAGGGACGGTCCTGATTGGCTTTTTGATGTCGATTCTTTGTTTAAATCATTTAATCTTCCTGATTTCACTAACATATCTATCTCAGCTAATCCTCTATGTCTGTGAATATCCTAGGTACCTCTTTTGCTTCTGCCTCAAGCTCCTCTTCATCATCCACTCCGGATTCTTCGGACTCTGTAGCAACAAGTGAAACTGTCGAGGAAGAAACTCCTCCAATAGTGGATGTTGCTCCACAATCATCTGCTGAAGATCCTATTGATGTTGAAGTTGACCTTTCTGACAATAACAATACCAATCTGGATGAACAATTTGAAGAGGATGAGATTCCACGGTTGAGAATTCATAAGGATCATCCTACAGACAAACATCATTGATCCACTCAATGTGGGAGTCCAAACTCATAATGCCACCAAAGCAATGAATGACGGTCTCTTCACTTGCTTCATATCTCAAGTTGAACCTAAGAATATCAAAATTTATTTGCTTGAGAATAGTTGGGTGGAGGCCATGCAAGAAGAATTGCAGCAGTTCAGCAAGTTACATGTGTGGAATCTGGGGGACCTTCCAAAGAACAAAGTTCCAATTGGCACTCGATGGGTATTTCATAACAAGAAGGACGAAGGAGGAATCGTGATTCGAAACAAAGCCCGCTTGGTGGTTCAGGGGTTTTATCAAGACGAAAGGATTGACTTTGAGGATGTTTTTGCACCTGTGGCTCGCTTGGAAGCTAGCAGAATGTTTCTCGCATACGCAGCCTATATGGACTTCACAGTTCATCAGATGGATGTCAAAAGCGCATTTCTGTATGGAAAAGTTCAAGAGGAAGTTTATGTCAAGGAGCCACCGGGTTTCATTGATCCAATCTATCCTGACAGAGTTTACAAACTTGACAAGGCATTGTACAGTCTTCATCAAGCACCTCGTGGGTGGTATGAGACGTTATCTACGCATCTTCTTGATAATGGTTTCACACGAGAGGCAATTGACCAAACTTTGTTCAAACGAAAGGATGGTGCGGATACCATTTTGGTGCAAATCTACATTGATGATATCATTTTCAGATCCACAAATCCTCGATTGTGTAAAGAGTTCGAGGAAGTGATGCGTTCTAAGTTTGAAATGAGTTCTATGGGAGAAATAAAGTTCTTTCTTGGTTTGTAAGTAGATCAGTCTGAGTCAGGAATTCTTATCCATCAAGAGAAGCACGTTAAAGAAATTTTGTCCAAGTTCAAAATGACTGAGTCTCATCCTTACAAGACTCCTGTGGAAGTTCGACACTGTCTGTCTCCTGATTTGGATGGTGAAAGCGTTGATCAGCACCTCTATCGCTCAATGATAGGATCTCTTATGTATCTCACTGCTAGTAGACCAGACAACATGTTCGCAGTGTGCTTGTGTGCACGCTCTCAGGCTAATCCTAAACTCTCTCATTTAATTGCTGTCAAACGTATTTTAAGATATTTGAAGTACAAGCCAAAGCTTGGGCTTTGGTATCCCAAAAATAACTTGTTTGATCTTTTGGCATATTCAGATTCACAATACGGGGGATGCAACTTAGACTGAAAATCCACTTCTGGGGGTTGTCAGTTTCTTGGCAACCGCCTCTTCTCCTGGCAATGTAAGAAACAAACCACCGTTTCCCAATCCACAACCAAAGTCGAATACATTGCTACAGCCCTTTGTTGTTCCCATGTAAGGTGGATCCACCATCAAATGCTTGATAACGGGATCACCTTCCATGAAACTCCCATCTTGTGTGATAACACCGTCGTTCCCCATATCACCAAAAATCATGTTCAGCATTCTAAAACCAAACACATTTAGATCAAACACCACTTCATCTGTGATTGTGTCAAAAAGAAACATATCAAAATTGTTGAATTCAAAACCGACAAGCAAACTGCCGACATCTTTACAAAAGCATTTGATTCTGCCATATTTGAGAAATTGGTGGAGATGCTCGACATGATCAACTTTCAGTAACCTTTGTGCATATTGTCTTTTCTATTTAAACTTGTTAATCAGGAAGATTTCCAAAAAGATTTTATTTTTCTGTATAGTTGTTTTCTTTATTTACCTTTGAAAGCAAAACTTTTGGGGGAGAAATTGGAATGTGCAATTAGAAAGAAAAAGATTTGCTTTGGGGTTATAACTCTTTAGTAGTGTGAAAACCTAATTCTCTATCGTATACGTGTGTTTGAACCCATTTTTGAAACTTCTAACCCATTTTAAGATAAGAAAACCGATTCAATCAGATATAGGCTTACGTGTTGGATTCTGATTCATGCTCCAGGTGACCGTCAAAGTAACGAGAGTTACCGCCAATGACCCCATCTGTTTTGCTTACGCAAAGATCTCGGGAGTTCATATTTTTTCCCATCCACTTGGATGATTTGACCCCGTCTGTTTTGCTTACGCAAAGATCTCGGGTGTTTAACCTTTTCCTATCCGCTTGGATAATTTTACGACTTCTTCTGTTTTGCTTACGCAAAGATCTAGAATGTTCGTACCTTTTAATATCCACTTAGATATTTTTCATTTTACAACTTATTATATCCAGTTGGATTTTATTTTACTTTTGGCGGTGATTTTGACTTACCAAGATGGTACCCTGGTTAACCTATAAGAGATGATAAGATGAATGCGGGCATTTCTTGAGGATTGATAGGATTTCAAAACCATTTTATTTTAAAATGTGGGGTACGTCGTGTTTCGTGCTCAAATGGTACCCCTTAATCACATGAAAAACATTGTACAAGTAAATGTTCGGGTTTATCTTGCACAAATATCGGCTATCTTCAGTGATTCACAGTAGATGAGTGCAAAAATAAAGTGTTTCAAGGGTTTGACCAGACATGATCTCATGTTGGATATTTTCCAAGGCTAAGTGTTTATATCTCTTATTATTTTTACTTTTATTTTTCTATATAAATTTCCAAGGCTAAGTGTTTAAATTGTGTACATATGAGTGTTTTTGGTTTGTTTCTGATCAAGTATCTCCTTTTCACCCGAAACAACATTGTCATCGAAACTAATCAAATCGCCCGAAAGTACCTACCACCCGAAATTACTTTGCTCTATCGAAACTAATAGTTTTGACAAGGGCATTTTAGTCTTTTGTCAAGCTCAAATTGAATGTCTTAATAATCAGGTTATTCTTCATGCTTCGCTCACTCTCACTCACCCGAAACCTTTTTCACCTTCATCTTCATACACAAAAGCTCAATTCCTCGGTCTAAGTTTGCGAGATCAGTCTCCCTTATCTGATTCCTCCGTCGTTGTCTTCATCAGGTTTGATTACTCAAAATGTTTGCTACTGTTTTATATGGCGATGGCTAGGGTTACACTTCTACCCTTGTTATAACTGAAATCGTGTGTTTTGGGTTGTTTCTTGCTTAGATCCTGTTTATGAACTCATCATTGCTAATATCTCACTCTTCTATTATTTAATTTTGCAGCTTTCCTCAAAAATCTCGGTAAGATGGAGTTTCAACACCTCAGGTGACCTTTACCTTTCTTTTTATTTATGTTTATATGTTGTTAATCTGTCTATAGTTTTTAGTTTAGTTTTTCTTTGCTTTTGAATGATTGTGTTTTTGTTAAGAATTCAGGCATCGAAACTAGTTGTTTCGATTAAAGGGTGTTTTGTTTTTCAAAAAGATGTCTCAGAATTTGAATATGTTTTCCATTGAAACTAGTTGTTTCGATACCCTTTGGTGCCCGAAACTATGTAGTTTCGATATGCTTTCTTCACCCGAAACTAGTAGTTTCAGTCAGGCCTTTATGAAATTTTTCTAAGTGTTGGACTGATGTTTGATAATTTTTCTTGTGTTTTTTCTGTGCAGATATGGATCTCTTATTTGTCAAAAGGCACAATGTGTGTGCTGTGTTGAATACTACTGATCCCAAAAATGCAGACTTCATACTTGTACTTGATTTCCTAACCAACTCCAACATCAGCTTTGCTATAAGCCACATTCTGCCAGTGTTTGAAACTACTATAAGGCAATTCTGGAGTACTACAACTACAACAGTTATAGACAATGTGGAACATATCAGGGCTACAGTTCACAATCAAAAAGTTCTATTATCTGAGGCAACTATCAGAGAGGTGCTGCACTTTAATGATAATCATGAAGCACCGGTGGAATTTCCAAGTTTTTATGTTAAAGAATGTTTCAGAAGATTGGGGCATCCAAATGAATTCAAGGGCGGACAGATTATCAAGAATGCCCTTCCACCTCTATGGAGATACATTGTACATGTCTTTATTCACTGCCTGTCTATCAAAAAAGGTGGATAGATTCAGCCAATGCCATGGTGGCATCTGCAGTCTTAGGATTGATTAAAGGGAGGGACTACAACTTCTCTGGGCTAGTGTTTGGGCAATTGAAAGAAAACTTGACTGGAGGAGTGAAGGAAAAGTTCTTGGTCTACCCTAGGTTTCTTCAGATTATTATTAATCATCTCCATCCTAACTTGTAACAAGATGGCCATATATTTGTCTTTGATCATATGACTGCCAAGACCCTAAGCTACATGAAAAGTTCAAGCTAAAGAACCAACAGAGTGATTGCTGACATTCCTCTGTTTGGTTATATCTTGGGTGAAGAAGAAGAGAATGTTCCTGATATAGATCCACAACTACTAGTTGAATCATCATCTGAAGAAGAAGAGGCAGAACAAGGTCAAGTGAACCAAGAGCAAGATATTGAAGCTGACCAGCAAATAGAGCAAGATATTGAACAGCCTATCTTAGAGGCTCCTTTTATGTATAAACTATTAGTGAATCTTGAGCCAGTAATTGAAGAGCAACCTACTGTAAACTTAGAAGCAGAAGTACATGATGAAACTGAGTCTAGTGACACCTTGGACGAAGGCATCTACGGTACTAAGTATGATCTGTCTGACTATGAGTCAGAAAATGATGAGCAAACTGAACCCCCTGCATCCTCCTCCAAGAGACGGGCTGATTCCGAGTCTGATTACGAATTAGAAGAACCCCTGGCCAAGCAAATTAAAACAGGACTGGAGTCCTTAACCTCTTCTTCAGAATCACTGTTTGACATTCCTGAACACTTAACTCCCACTCACTCACCCATTCATATTCCACCACCCTCACCTCAACCATCTCCACTACATACACCTGTTCCTACACCTCCTGCATCCCCTGTCCCTGATCCATCACCATCTGTCCCAAGATGTAAAGAGGTTACAGGAAACCGTAACAAAACAAGATGAAGTGATTGAAAATCTGAAGACTGAATTGAGAGAATGCAAGGATGAAGTAAAAGATCTTATACTAGAAGTTGGCGGCTTACATACCCAACTTGACGTTCAGCAAACCCAACTGGAAACCCAACAGAAGACTATCTCTCAACAACAACAAGACTTTAAGGCTTTATCTGATTTAGTTGAGCAAATCAAGGCTTCAATGATGAAATATTCTCAACAAGAAACCCCTTCAGCAGCTAAGGGGGAGACCACTTCTGCCGGTGGACCCTCTTCCCCTGCCTTTGTTTCAAATACACAGTCTGCACTGAAAATCTTCACTGGTCAAGTTACCAAGACAAAGGATGCTGTGGAGGTCAAGACTGAAGAAACCGGGTATGATCTTCCATCGGTTAGTGAAAGGAGAGCAAATACAGAAAGAGGAAAGGGAATAGAATCAAGTGTTGATGTGGTCATTCTTGATGAAGAGGAAATTGGGTCAGATCATGAGCTGAATGCTCTTCTTGATGAGATTGACAACTATGGATTTAATGATGATTATCTAGAGATTTTGGCTAAAGAAGATCTGCACGAAGAAAAGGTGAGATACTTCACAAAGGAAGGAGAAGAGATCCAGGCACTCTCTGACGATGATCAAGAGGAAGCCAGTGTTAAAGTAGATCTGGTACATACTAAACCAACCCCCATTCAACCAACTCAAACAACTAACATTGAATCCACCCCATCTGAACCAATCAATGCTCCTAAGCCAAACCCAGACTTTCCTGATCCTAAAAGGCCTTGGATGAGGAAGTTACCTGTCGAGGAGCCTCCCAAATATTATGAATGGTTCGCGGAGTACCAAGAGCTGAAAAGACCCCCTGTGGGATGGATGTATGACAATGAAAGGAGACTATACATAGTCAGGAGATATAAGGGAGGAGTAGAACACTTTAAAACCCCTCATGAGTTCAGCTTCCTTCCTGGATATGATCTTAGGGAACTTGCCAAATTACCCCTACAGAACCCTGGAAAAGTCAACGAGGCACGTAACTTTGAAATGTTTCTTAAACAACAAGCCCTCAATGACTTCAGGTCAATGAAGGCCACTATACCAAAGAGAATTATATAAAAAACCAGGATTCATCCAAGAACACAAAAGCCCTGGGTAAGTCTTCGGTACAAGCCTGCTGAAACTGTCAAATCCATAATTATGCCATGATCAGTACCAGTACAGCTTCAAAATTTCAGAAAATGGTTTTACAACTCAACCATTGGAAGTGTTGTGATCGAGTGTGAAGGCAAGGAAGACATTGTGATCTTTGAATGTAACATCCCAAAAATAGTAACTAAGTAAATAATAATACGATGGGGATTTAAACGTTATAAAACGAAATAAGAACGGATGGGCTTGGGCTCGGCACCAACGGGCCGAGGGAAGCCCAGGTATAAAAGGGGCAAGGCAGCCCACTAGCTCATTTCACCTTCATTTTCACCATCTTAGAGAGAGAAAGGGAGCTCGGGTCTAGAGAGAGAAAGTCGACGGATCGTCACGAGATTAGAAGAGCACGTTACAACCGAGCTCGTGAGCAAAACCTCCGAATCAGAACTTCAATCCAGGTAATGATTCAACCATAATCTGAGTTTTTGTTCATATTGGGGTTTCTCGAGTTTTAGCTAAATAGATGATGTTTTTACGGATGAAACTTGATAATAAGCTTAGAAATAGCATCTAGAATGAAAACCGCACGTTTTGATCAAAGAAAATTGTAAGATTGGCATGATCGGGTTTGCATGCAAGAACTTCGGATTTTTGGTCCAAGAACCAGGTACTGCGTACTTACCAAGTGAACAGGAAGGAATTCCTGCGTACTTACCAAGTACGCAGGAGGGAGACTCCTGCGCACTTACTAAGTGCGCAGGCAGCAGACAGCAGGCAGCAGGTTGGTTAAGTAAAGTCAGTAAGTTTAGAATGATTAAACCATTAGAGTCGGGGTTGGGTCTAATGTGTATTTAACTACCTAATCCAGATCGGAAGTGACGTTGTTGGACCTTTGTTTAGGACAACCTAGAGTAGCTCATCAGGTGAGTTCTATGTGCCCCCTTCTATGTTATGTGCAAACCTTATTAAATGATTTGGGGCTGAAATGTATACACTAAATGAATAAATGATATGAACGCTAATGTAATCATACGTGATATACTAATATATATGTTATATATATATATACAGAAATGAATTAGGCACAAAGAATGAATCGTATGATTATATAGAATGAATGAAAGAACAACACAATGTGTAAGAATGAAATCTTGCTTTATATCCATGTATATATTGCTTGCTATGAATGAATAAACGTTATGAATGGAACAATGATAACGGCTACCTTGGTAGACGAACGACCACTCGACTATTATGCAGCCAGAAATGAAAGTCTAGAAAGGTAGACTAAACATGCCACTACGGTGGAGTAAGTCCCGAAATCGATGTACGACTGTATAATTAGTTCGGGTGGGAGACGGATACCTTAGGGCAGCCAGACAAATACGACGGACTACGACGGTAGGACGGTTGTAAGATAATGACGGACTACTTCGGTAGGACGGTTGTAAGATAATGACGGACTACTTCGGTACGACGGTTGTAAGATAATGACGGACTACTTCGGTAGGACGGTTGTAAGATAATGACGGACTACTTCGGTAGGACGGTTGTAAGATAATGACGGACTACTTCGGTAGGACGGTTGTAAGATAATGACGGACGGACACTAGTTGCCGGACGGTTGTAAGAATGGCGGACCATGACGGTGGACCGTGGCGTTTGTCTTGGTGACATTCGCAAACAAATGACGGGTTGATCACCCTTAAGTGTATTACCCAAGAATGTAAAGAAAAGAAAAGAAAAGGTGAATGCATATGTATATGTAATCACAAAATAAAGAAGAAAGAGAAGCAAAAGTTATGAAAATAAATGAGACCAATGATGTGAATATATATCTATATGTGCGAAGAATGATAAATGAGAAGCAATTCAAGTCAATGTGTACTTATATAAACGTATATATATAATTATGCATACTTATAAAGAAAAGAATGTTTATACCTAATTGCATTAAACTAGAACTCACCAGCGTTAGCTGACTTTTAGTATACATTTCAGGTACATAAAGGAAGGGTCGTGCGAAGGCGTGAAGGTTACCCGGCACGAGACTGACATCCCACTTTTATTTATGTTAAGAAAATGTTATGTTTAATGTTAAGACTTCCGCTGCTATGCTATGTTATGTTATTGAATGATGTATACTTCCGCTGTGTTTGAATGTTTTTAATTAAAAGTTCAGTGATTAATGACTATGTTTATGAGTAAATCCAACAAGTGAGGTTACCCGGGAAAGGGGCCTTACATTGAACCTATGGAGCTTTTAAAATTTTAACTCGAGGATCTTGAAGTATTGTTTAAAAACCCCATCAAGCTCTTTCATGGAGATGATGAAGCTGATGCTAAAGCCTATCAAAGAGTGGTGTCTTTGAATGTCAAGCCATTTTTCCAGATACCAAGTCAAAGGCCAACTACTTAGAGAAGAGTTGAAGACATTGATGCAGCAGCTTAGGGGGATATTGTAAAGTCTTATTTTTGTATAAGCTGTTGTCATCAATGTATTTCTTTTGAACTATGTTTAGTTTAGTTTATTTACTTGTAATTTCATTTTAATGTAATTTCCTGTTTTATTTCTAAGTCTGGGCCATCGAAACTATCTAGTTTCGATTGAGATTTGTTCAATCGAAACTAGTAGTTTCGATAGATAGTTTAGTTTTGACAGGCTTGTTTCACACTTGTAAATGCTTCACCGAAACTACTAGTTTTGGTGAGCATAGTTTTGATGCCTGTCAGCTTACTATAAATAGCCTAGTTTGAGAATTTCCAGGGTGTAAGTAGCGGTTGTAACCCTGAATTTTCTCTTTCAATGTTCTTGAAGAATCAATACAATCTGCATTTGTTTAATGCTTTGTTCTTACATTTTCACAACATATTTGTGTTGATTCCTGTGTGGTTAGCTATTATCTTCACCATTTCTCTTTCTACCCTTTGTTTCACCACCATACACACAGATTTCGCATGTGTGTGTGTGTAATCGATCTTTTATGAGATTTTTTATTGAAATATGGACCTACAAAAGCAAAGTGGGGCCGCAAATCTACCTGCACTGGTGACATCGCAAAGTACGGCTAGCAACAAAATGATACCAAAGTCCAAAAGTTCCCAAAATGTGGTTAGCAACTCAATGCTACCAAAGTACTGCTAAATCAATAGAAACCGCAAAGACAAGTGTCTTAATCGAGTCCTACTAATCAAGTAGACACAAAATAGCATTTAGTACCACCTAAAGTATGTGACTAAGTCTACTAAACAAATGTGGCTATGCAATCTATTGCATACCAATAACCCGTGCATACGCGTACGAACCCCTTATTATTACAAAAACCGGCTTTTATATAAATTCGTGACTTCAAAACTCAAAGTTAAAGATTTTCTTAAAGTACATAAGAAGTTATATAAATATATTTGGCAAAATCTTAAGTCACGGGTTCGTTTGTCGAAAAATGTCGTTACACGCCCAAAGTCTGGTTACGGGTATAAACACATGTTTCGTTTAAAATTCAGGTTTGAAGGATGATTCTAGCTTCCAATTATAAGGTCCAAATTTGTGGTTTAAAGCATGACAAAATTCTGTCCAAACATCTTTTTAAACTTTTACAAATTTATTGTTATACAAAAAGTCCACAAAATCCACCTTTTAAAAACTTTTAAGGGTCCATAATTCCAAAACCATATCAAAACTGAAAGTTAATGCATGAAAATTTTACCCTAAGCTTATAATGGTAAAAAATAATTACTGTCAAAATTTCATAATGTTTTAATATCCAGATTATTTATTATGAATAGTTTAAGCTTGAAAATCAACAAATTCAATAAAAAATAGTAAAACATGTTAAAATTCACGAAATTTTACCAAATCAGTTTAGGACCAATATAAAGTTCTAGTAAATTTTTCAAGTTGATCAATTATCCAGAAACCTTTTTCCTCAATTTCTTTTAGAGTTAAATACGGTTTTAGTCCCTGTGGTTTGACAAAAATAACCATTTTAGTCCAAAAGTTTAAATTTGTCATTTTTAGTCCAATAGTTTCAGTTTTGTAACCATTTTCATCCAATCTGTTAACAACGTTAGTTTTGTTACGTTAAGTCAATGTAAAAGTACTATAGTGCCCTTAACTGATAGCATAAAATATAAAAAAATTACTTTCTCTCTGCTCTACCCTCTCTCTAGCCAAACCCTAATTCCAGACCACCTCCCCCACCACCACACCTACTCCGCCGCCCACACTTGCTCCCCCACCACCACACCTGCTCCGCCGCCCACACCGGAATCTTAAACTTCGCTCACCTGAACCAAGGTCGCCTACACCTGCTCCATCGTCACTCACCTGAACCGAGGTCGCCTGACCTCCGCCGCCTCATAACGGAAGCTTGAACATCGCCTCTGTTCTGAATTTTTCAGATCTCCCTGCCTCCCCTCTGTTTCCCCACCTCTGATAAAAAGAACAAAGGAGTTATTTGAAATAGTGGTGCTTACCAGGATTCCCACAGCCACCTCCGACCATACCACTTCCGGCCATCTCCAGGTTGTCCTTACCAGGATTTGAACACCACCACCGGACCTCCAAACCGCCGGCCTCCCCCTTCTTCAAACGACAACCAGATCTGAACACCATGACAGATCTGAACACCATGGCAGATCTGAGCAAAACGAGTAATCTTTTTTCCTTGTTCTCACCACTTCTCAGATCTTTAGTACAGGCGACGGAGGTCACGCAAGTTCAGGCGGTGGAGGAGGTTTTTGGTCATGAATGTGGGTTTTGAAGGTTCACGCGAGTTCAGGAGGAGGTCGGGCGACAATGGTCAGGTAGGGTGGAGGCTAGAACAAGGGTTTTATTAGGGTAGAAAGAAAGGGTAGAGAGAGGGGGGGAGAAGAGAGACGATGTAGGTCAAATTTCTGGCCGATTTGGTGGTAGTGGTGGTTGTAGGGGTTGCAGGTGGTGGTGGTGGTGATGGCGGGTGGTTGCAGGTGGTGGTGGTTACAGGTGATGGTGATGGCAGAATATGGTCAATTAAGACCCAAAATATCAAACTTCAGACCTGCACAAATGGAGTTAAATTCATTTCTCGAAGTAGTAATATTTTCATTTTTTATATTTTATGCTATCAGTCAGGGGCACTATAGTTCTTTTACATTGACTTCTTTTACATTGACTTAACGGAACAAAACTAACGTTGTTAACGGATTGGATGAAAATGGTTATAAAACTGAAACTATTGGACTAAAAAGGGCAAATTTAAACTTTTGGACTGAAATGGTTATTTTTGTCAAACCACAGGGACTAAAACCGTATTTAACTCTTTCTTTTATTAAACCTTAACAAAAATTTAATAAATATCAAAACTACTTAAAAAATTCTAAATAGTTATCTAAAGTCATTATTCACCAAAAACAAGCTTCTGTAAACATTTGGGATTTTCCATGACTCGTATGTATTTTTTCCAATTTTCACCCATTAAATTGCATTAAAATTACACAAATTCTAGAAAATAATCATTTTAGAATTAGGACACCAAATTTCAAGATTTTCATTTCAAAATATACACTATAGATTAAAAAAAATCGGAAGCTAGATCACACTTTCATAAAAATCCATCAAGAACCTCATGTTCTTGAATATTTAAGAACACAAAACAAGTTTGATCAAGATTATACCTTAATGCAACCTTTTGATGATGTTTATAGCTACTTAACCAGTGTGATTTCTTGCTAATAAATACCTATAATCAAATGGTGGTTCATAACAACTACAAGATCACAAATCAACTTAAAATCCATGATGAACACATGGTGTTCTTAAACTTGTTCATCAACCTTTTTGAAAAATCTAACCAAATAAACTCATCATGGATAAATATAAACGAAAATCAACCATAAATCCTTGTTAAAAATGAAAGATCTAAGCTTTAAAACACTTTAGAACATCAAAACACAAGGTTTAAATGTGTGTATGTGTGTGTTCTTGGTGATCCATGGATCATCCATGCAAGACCAAAATAGAAATTTTGAGTTAAAAACTACCTTAAAACACTCTTGAAATATTTGGAATGAAGAAGGAATATGTTGAAGCACTTTCACGCCTCTGTCTCTGTATAGCAGCGTCAGAGTCAGAATCTGGCTCATATTCGCTGCTTGAAGCTTATCGCTTTCTCTTTGAGGACGACTCAGGTAGGGTTACCTTCGTCGTTCTCCTCGGGTGAGCCTGCGATGGTGCATCATCGGAATCAGAAGAATCAGACTCTGTCTCTTCCGAGTCGGATCCCTCAGCACCATCATGACCTTCTATAACACCTACAACCGTCATCACATCCTCAATCCCAACAACCACCATTGAACCGATAAGTCAACCCTTCAACTACGGAGAATTTACTCAAGGGTTTGACCTCGATACTATCTTCTCCTCCCCAATTCACAATGCTGAAGCATCTACCTCCAGACATCCTGATCCTAATGAAGAAAGGATAGTAATTCTGGAAACCCAAGTTGCTGGTCTGTTGGAAACTATTCAGAAGTCAAAGGAGGAATCTGATGCTCAACAAGCACAGATTAATTCGTTGGTGGACGAAGTTAGAATTCTACGAAGCCAGAGAACGGGGACAGACGAGAGACTGAAGAACATAATGGCCCAGAATGAGCTTCTAAGCTGAGGTTTGATATACAGAAGAAAAAGCATGAGCTGATGGTCAAACTAATTGCTGATCTGACCAAGAAGCTTGATGCTCAGGGGGAGAAAGATAAGGAGAAGGAGAAAGAAAAGACAACTACTGGTGATGAGGCTTGTCATCCTGTGGATTTGACAAAGGATGACGACAAAGACAAGGATCCTGAAGTCGGTCCTAGTGGGAGTGAGCACACCAAGCTTTGGCAATCGTGCCCATTTCTGCTATTCCAATGGCTGAGGGGGATTCTACTCATCAAGAGGGTGGAAATACTTCTGGTGGTGGTGGTGACAAAGGAAAGTAAGCGGCTGATGTGCTTAAGGATCTATCTGACGATGAGATCTTATACTTAGAGCCTGACTATTCCAAGGAAGCACAGATCGATGCTCTCTACAACCTAGAAGAAGGAGAGATCGACTCTGGTGATGATTAGGATGAAGATGATGAGGATGTGGTGATAGAAGTTCCCAAGGGCGACGGGGAAGGAGAGTATGAGTTAGAAGATGGAGAGATCTTTGAAGTTCCATTCTTCGAAGCTCAACTCGACACAGGTTCAGTCGAGCATGCTAGTAATGTTGAAGCCTCGACTGAAGCCTCCTCAGTTGACCCTACACCTGTGGATCCGAAGGCACCGAAAGAAAAAGATATGCCTTCTACTTCATCTAAGGGTCCAGCTCCTGTTTGGCAGAAGACGTCTATCATAGACAAACAAGGGGCAACAGGGATGATCTTGGCTGTAAGGTTCGAGGAGGATAAGCAGTTGTTCGCAATCAAAAGATCTGGGGGGGGGGGGTTCAATACTTGAAACCAACCGGTGAAGCGTTCAACTCCTTACCCAAATACGACCTTGTGAACCTAGTAAATCGAGAGCTGCTGGGTCATTCTAATCACGCAGTGGCGATGGGTTTGTGGCAGATTCTGCAGCGGGAAGCAAGATCTGGGAAGTTCGAAGTGTTCAAGCCTCAAGTGTCCAAAAGAGTCAAGGATGAGAAATCTAGACATCCTGTGACTAGGAAGTACTTAAAGAAACTGGTATACAAGCCAGTGCTATATGAAACTAAGATTCCCCTGAGCAAGTTATCTCAGGATATTCTTGGTGACATGTGGTACTGGTACGTAGATCCAAAAACGGGCGAGGCAGTGATTATGGGAAAGGTTTGGTCAGACAGCGGAAGCTTAGTGCCGAGGGAACTAATCAGAGTATTTTGATGAAGTCCGCTTCATTAACTTCTCTGTGAAAGATCTGGAGGCACTGGCGGACAAGTATTGCATACATACTGACGAGTGGACGAAATTCCTTGCTTCTAAATATAACAAGGTGATCAAGTTTTGCCTTGACTATAAGAAGAAGATGGAAGCTAAACATGCATAGCTGTGAAGACTGAAGACCGAAGACTAAAGATCGAAGATGATCTAGAGTTGTTGTCAAGGGGGAGTTTGTTGAAGCACTTTCCTGTGACAAACACTCTGGATAGATAGAGTCTTAGTTTTTGTACTTTCATGTATGTATTTGTCTTTGTTTGTAAGTGTCTGTATGTATTAGTAATCGAGTTGTATTTACTTTTACATATTGCTTGTTGCTAATTTCTCTAAGT
This sequence comes from Smallanthus sonchifolius, assembly GCA_023525975.1. NCBI lineage: Eukaryota > Viridiplantae > Streptophyta > Magnoliopsida > Asterales > Asteraceae > Smallanthus > Smallanthus sonchifolius. The sequence goes on from CM042025.1 coordinate 33,281,872, forward strand.
GTTTTGCGCACATTGTATGTGCGCAGGAATTAGTTCCTACGTACTTAGCAAATACGCAAGAATATCTTTGCGTACTTGCTAAGTACGCATGAGCAAATTGCCCTGCGCACTTGCTAAGTGCGCAGGCATCAGGTAGTGTATAAATAGGAATGGTTGATAGTAGATAAGTACGCATTCATAGTAGCAAATACGCAGAATTTGTAATCTCAGTATTTCTCTCTGTAACCTTCAAGTGTTTATAATAGACGCACGTTTAAAGTGATCATCTTATCGGTTTAATTTGTGTTGTAAGACTCTCCACCTAGTCACGGGTATTCCGCACCCGGTCCGACTAGTAGACCCACTTGCATGTGACGATCCGCCACACCTGAGGGACCTACAGAATAAGCTAAGAACACCTAACATATCAAGATCAAGCACCAAATGCAGGATTGTAGAGTGGATTTTGAGAGAAAAAGGGGGGGGTGCTTGTGCCGTGAGAAAGTAAGGGAGGAGGGGAAGAGGAAAGGGTGGGGGATATTTATAAAAAGATGGTAAGTGTTGGTGGAATTTTTATAAAATCAACTTTTATCAAATTTGTCATTTTTTTTGTATAAATGTGGTTCCAAAAATAAATAAATAAATGAATTCATCTAATATGAATAAGTTTTGAAATAAAACAACAAATTTTTGACGGGTTTCCGAAAGATGAAAACTTGAAAATTTTTAAAACTTGTACCAAGTAAATACCAGGTGAACCACCAGTGATCGTTGGTTTAACAAAAGTCACAAAGGTTAGTACAAATATATCAAATAAAAATCATCATCAACTAAATTATAAATTTAAAAATTATTTTTGAGGTATTAAGTTTTTCGCCGTTTAATTTTACGCATTCGCGTTACAAACGGTGTATGCACTTATCATTCTCGTTGTGACATTAGTGTTCGTCTAAGGTAAAGTTCCTAGAACTTCTAGAAACACCCTAAAGTACAAAACTATAAAATATAAAAATACCAAAATATAGAAGGTCAAGAAACGGTGTTGATCTGAAAAGTCGCGGTTGTCACGGAATAAATAAAACGCAGCGGAAAGTATACACGAACCAGTCTATGCCATTACCCTAGATTGCCCACAAGGAGTCCAGATGCAAAACCAATAAGAAACAAACAACCATAGGTGGTTTAAAACTTTATATCTTTCGTGAAACCGGTTGATGGAACAAGCTTAACACCTTAAGACAACGATCCAGTCGCTAGGTCTGGTACAATCTCTTCCCAGATTTGAACTCCTTCAAATCCAATCTCCAAGAGCCCGTAAATCTGAACTCTTTCAGATCCTTCCCGCAAAACGTCCACAAAACTGAAACATGACAGTATCCAGGTATTCCTACCCTAAAATTGACAGAATCAGAACCATTCGGTCAACAAACGGTGCAACGAAATGGTGGCAACTGTGGCTGGCGCTTTCCCGGACGGCGGTAGCGCAAGGAGGAGGCGGTGGTGGTTGGCGTCGAGAATCCGGCCGGCAATTAGGGTTTGCAACTTTTTGCCTAAACCTTGTTAATTGTTTGTCTGTCTAGCCTCCATCTTAATCCCTATTTATAAGCCCTTAACTTCCTCTCCAAGTTAGGGTTTAGGGATTCCTCTAATTACTGCTAGATCCTTGTAATTACTACTTAATTACATTTATGGATCCCTTTTATTTAATTATTTAATTAACTAAAAATTAGTTAATTAAATATATTTATATCCAATATAATTATAATTCGTAATTAAATATTATCATAATTAATAAATATGTTTCAAACATATTTCCATCGATTCATTATTAATCCAATTAATAACGATAACGATTATTTCATAAATAATCTGAAACGCCCAAGCCGGATAGTCTTATAGTTGACACAAAACATAAAACATAGTTCTTAAACTTCAAATCATTCATTAATCAGATATCATAACAGCAGAAGTCTTAAAGTTACAATCATCCATTCAAATTAATAACATAAATTGTTCAAAGTTTAATTATCGGGAATGTCAGTATTCATCGATGACCAGCCCGCAAAAGTCCATGCATCCCGAGCCCTCGCGGCTCCGTTCATTATCTATCTTCATTTACCTGAGGTGCATGCTAAAAGTCGGATATACCGAGTGAGTTCTATCTTTACTTTAGTAAATAAACATTCCATCGTTTCCTTTCAAAACAGCTTAAGTATAAAAATAGTAAAAACTTGTTTTATAAAACATTTCTTTCATTCAAAACATTATGATTCCCAAGTGGGAATCCATTCCTTCGTTAAATCTTTTCAAAACATTCGTGCTAGCTTTCTTTTCGAAACATTCATATTCAACTAACATTCATGCTAGCCTTTACATTAATTCATTCATTCGTTCGTTCATTCATTCGTTCGTTCATTCATTCTTCCGTTTATTCATTCTTCCATTCATTCGTTCATTCATTCTTTTCACTGGGTGAACTAGCACTCGAATCATATCATTCCGTCTTAACCGTCCCAAGTGTCGGAGGCTTGGAGCTGTGTGCTTGCACGAATGCAAGACTCTTATGTTGCTTGTGTACAAGACTCCTCTGTTGCTTGTCACAAAGATAAGACTCCTATGTTTGCTCGTTCGAAGACAAGTCTTCCACTGTTGCTTGCACAAGACTTTCTGTTCATTCTTTCGCCTCGGGGTAACATGCACATTTAGTCACACACATATACATGCTACCACACAAATGAAACACTTTAACACATTTATAAATAAATACATACATTTCAAAACTAAGTTAATAACACATAAAGGTCATAAACACTTAGTAAATCATCATTCTTTTATTTTCATTAACAACATGCACTTTATCCCAAAACTTTAAAAAGAGAAAATGGGCAATAGAAAATCACCAGTTATGATCTTACTATTTAATCTGGGCAGGATGCTAGAAATCTGTAGTAATTCAACAAGTGAAAACTATTAACAATTTACTAGTGCATCCTAGATTAGTGTCGCCAGTTGGTGTCGTTGGTGAACTAGTATCATTTAAACATTCAGTGTCGTCAGACAGTGTCGCCAGGGTCAGTGTCGTCAGAATAGTGTTGACAGAACTTTCGTTTTGGACTTGGTGTCGTTCAGGTGCATGGCGATACTGTTTGTGTCGCCAACTTAGTGTCGTGTATATGCATGGCGACACAGTTAGTGTCGTCAACTTAGTGTCTCCAAAAGTTGAATGACACGTGTCCTAATGATTGGAAACCTTGGGGACGACACCACACTTTAGTGTCGCCAATTAGTGTCGCCACGTCAGTGTCTTCGTCTTCTTCAAATGGCCGCCATTAGTGTCGCCTATTAGTGTCGCCACTTGAAGATCTTCATTTCCAGGCCCGTTTTCAACCCAAGTTTCCAACTATTTACATTCAAATCGTTTGTTTAACTCGCATGAAGCTAGATCTGGGCTTACTTCATCATTTTAGATGTAAAAATCAAATCTTTGAGTTTAAAACCCTAGTTTTACCCCAAAACCCATTTAAACTGAAAATCACAGGTTTAGGTTTGATTCTTACCTCAAAACGTTTGTGTCTTTCATGGATTCTTCTTCTCTAACGGTGGAGAAACAGGTGGGGAGCACTTGAGCAATAATGGTGCAAGTCTTGGATCTTTCTCTCTCTACGAAAATGATGGATATGTGGTGAATGGTGGCTGGAAGGGGGGCTACACTAGATGTAATAGGGTGTAGGATCTATATGGGCCAAGCCCATAACCTTAGGCCCACCATTCTTATTCTTCTTCCTCATTAGGCCCATTTCAGATTGTCAGGTTTTGCGGGTGTAGCATTATCATCGCGTCCAATCGCGTCCAACTGTATCTGTTCGTCCTAATAGTTATTTCCTAATCATCGGGTTTTGCGGTTGTAGGGTCTATATGGGCCAACTATCTCGCCCTTTTATGTATTCATGTAATTGGATTATATTAACCGTTAATATATCCAATGATCGTAATCGTTGCCCAAAGTGTAACCCTTTGTATCTTACCTCGTTAGTAGTATTGTCAAATGTCATTACTCGGGCATACTAGTCCAATTGACTCCCACTTGCACGAGTCTAGACCATTTATCAATAAGACAATGGTGGACGTCTACCTACATCTCACTACCCCTATCAAGGTACGACGCTTTGTCCGGCAGTCGGCTATTCCCGATTTGTCTAAGTACTCTTACTTAACTGTTCGTAATAGTCATGACATTTCTACATCAATGATCCTATCCGTTCCAGATATCCTGGTTGAACATGAGACATGGACCTCATTCATTCTACCCTAGCAACTTTTTAAATAAAATTTAAAAACATAAATAAAACATTTTTAAATATAAAATTAAAATTAATCTAAAAAATAAAACATACAAATAACAATAAAAATTACAAATAAAATTAAAATTAACTAAAAAAAATAAAACATTAAAAATAAAATAACTAAAATCTAAAAATCGCAAGATCATCCATATTTTACGGCTATGTCCCGTTTGCGTCGTATGACTATTTGCAAGAATGGTTCGGGGATACCGTCAATGTCCTGGTCATATTGTTCTTGCCGGATAGCCTCTCGTTGTTCTTCAATCATGACCAATTTTGTTTCGACCAATTTATTTCAAATTTGTTTTTTTTCTCTTATTTTTCTTTCTCTTTCATCATCTTGTAGTCGGATAGAACTTTAACCAAACTTTCCTTGCTCATACATGATGACTCGGCCACTTTCTTTCCTTTACGTGTCGGCCGTGTCAATGTTGAGTCTTCCTTTAAGTCGGGGACCTTGCTAGTTAAACCGTCATTTGAACTTGTATAATTGCCCGACTCCAATGTTTTTGTTCTCCTTTGGGATTGAGATTCAAACTCCGCACTCATAACCGGAATGGGTTGCCATTTTTCATTGTCTTTTACAATCTCTCATGTGGTCATGTGTGATAAACCACTCTTTTCGTATTGTTTTTTATACTACTTTAGCACTTTCTTAATTATACCCGCATCATTGCTTCTATTAGCCCATCGATGTTTCTACATTTTTTAAATAAAAGTTAGCAAATTAAAATGTAAAATTACAAAATAAAATTTTAATATTAAATTAAAATAAAGTATACCGCTTGGATGTATAGTCCGTTGAAATGGAAAATCTTCGTATTCACCGCGCCCCATTTTGAATTTAATTGGTGGAATGTTCGTTCGGTCTACCAACATTCTTCTTAAAATGTTTAAGCACTCGTCCCCAAAACGATGAACTTTTTTGTTGATCTTCGGTTTTAAGGTCTTCGGAGACCCAAATGCAAGGCTTGGCCAAGGCAACTTCCTCATAATCCTCCTAAACCTTACGAGGCGCCAGATTTGCGAATTTCCCTTTACTTCGAACGGTGTCATCTTCTTGTTCTTCTTCGTCAACTTCTTCTTCTACGTCATAATCTTGTTCTTCATCATCTTCATTACCCTTATCTTGTTCCACCTCATATTCAGTTTGTTGAACGAGTTGGGTTGGGTTGCGAAAGGGGTTGGGTAGATTTTGGTAGAATGAAAACGGGTTGGGTTTTTCAGGTTGTGGAAGAACAAAATGAACCAGTGCAATTTGGACGGGCATAGACGATTGGTTGGAGAATTTTGGTAGAATTGAGGATATTGAAATGATTGTGGTGGAGTCAGTTCGCTTGGACCCGAACGAACTTTTGGCCTATTGGTTTTGCGGGCGGAGGATGATAGTTTCTTTCAATCCATGAGTAGAGTAGAAAAATTAATAGTAGTAGAGGAGTAGGAGTGAGAGTATTTATTTTGTATAGAAAATTTGTTGAAAAAGCTTTATATTTACAAGGTTTTTTGTTTGTTTGTTTATTTATTTTTTTAATTTCAAATAGCCTTCAACGGCTAGTTACCCAAACTCCAACGGCTACATTCCACTCCGTCTCCAACGGCTTCCCTAACCCATCAAACCAACCCGTCACTCTTATGACGGTGTTCCAATATTACCCGCCCTAATACGAAACCGAACCCGAGTCGACCCCCCACCCTTAAGCCATGAATTAAGAAAAAAAAATGACAATTCGTTCTAAATGGTTACACATCATGTAATTAATTTTCAATTTTTACACTTTTATATATTGATTAAAACATAATACACAATTTCAAAAAAAGGTTTTCTATTGATAAGAACAGGAAAAAGAGGCCTCCCCAAATATCTAGCTGACTTGTTACACAACAAACTATGTTCAGTCATCAATTTCCCCCCAAATGTTCACACCAACTGATCATCCATCCCTGATTTTGAATTTTCACAACCCGATTCATCGTATCTGGACATTTTTGAATCCGGACAAAATCACGGGAAGAAAATCACAGTCCGTTTCTCACCTGCAATCATTAATTTTCTTTCCAATTTAAACGATGAAATATCAGTTTCTTCACAACACCGATCCAGATTCAACCTTTCCGGCATCGTCGTCAATGGATCTGGTGACTAACGGAAGCGTTGACTTCAGAGGCAGAATCGCTGATAAACGGAAGACCGGCGGCTGGAAAGCAACTCCGTTCATCACCGGTATACTCAAAATTATTACTCCAGTTTATTTATTATGTTTATAGTCAGTCGGTTAGATGTTATTAGACTTTTTTGACAGCGAATGAGGCGGCGGAGCGGCTGTCGGCGTTCACGGTGTCGGCTAGTTTGGTGTTGTATTTAACGAATGAGATGAAGGAATCGCTGCCGGATGCCGCCACACATGTGAGTGATTGGGTGGGAGCGACGTATTTGCTTATGCTTCTCGGAGCTTTCCTCGCTGATGCTTATTTGGGCCGTTATCTCACCGTTATCCTCTCCTCCGCCGTCTACCTTGTCGTAAGTGCCACAATTAATAATTGCAAATTAACATTTATTCTATTTTAAAAAAGTATATGATAAATTAATAATGTTGTTCGGGATTAGTTACCGAGGGCTTGTAGTGTAATAGTATCAAGGTGTTACATTGGTGTTTCTGTCCTACGCAGTAAAGTGATGTAGATTTTAGGAGTAGATGTAGTTTGCCGTTCAAAAATAAATAAATAAAATTGGGATTAGTTGTTTAAACAGTTTTCAATATTTGTTTAAGACTGATGATGTTACCCATTTTCAACTCTTTAGAAATTGATTATTTGATTACTTAAGATTTTAGTAATAAATTATACATGAAACATGAAAATGAAGCCTAAATTACTAGGTTTTGTTGTCATATCTAACCCGTTTAATAAATATGTTGTATTTGGGTTAGCAGCCAACCAGTTTAACCCATTTTATTGCAACTCTTGATTACAACCCGTTTGAATAATAGTTGAAACTTAAAAGGGTCAGGTTTTAATTGTGTATGGGTTAGGGTTGATGCCTTTAAAATGTAAAAATATATGGGTCATGTATAAATTCTTAACATAGAAGCATAATGTTTTTTGTGTTTTCTATAATCAGGGAATGATAATGTTAACCGTCTCGGCATCAGTATCCACCTTACGTCCTACTCCTTGTAGCACCCAAACATCAAACTGCTCGTCAGCAACCCCGGGCCAATCAGCATTCCTCTACTTCGCCTTAGCCCTAGTGGCTCTAGGAACGGGCGGGGTCAAACCTAACGTCCCTTCATTCGGTGCTGATCAACACGATGAAAACGATGAAAAAGAACTTTCATACAAATACACTTTTTTCAACTTCTTTTTCTTGTCAATTAAAGTTGGGGCTTTGTTAGGGCTCACGGTGATGGTGTATATAGAACAGGAGAAAGGGTATGCTTGGGGGTTCGGGCTACCCACCGGGATTATGTTTGCATCGGTCGTGATCTTGGCAGCCGGGTTTCCAAGGTATCGGTATAAAAAGCCGATGGGGAGTGTTTTTACAAGATTTATTCAGGTGATTGTGGTTTCTGTAAAGAATCATTTTAAAGGTGTTGAAGTTAGCCCTGAAGTTAAGCTTTATGAGGTTGCTACAGAAGAGTCTGATATCTTGGGTGCAAGAAAACTCTCACATACTCCTCAGTACAGGTTAGCATTCTTTGTTTTGGTACGGGTTGGGTTGGCTTGCGAACACTGTCTAATTTTATAGTTTTCTTTTTATAACTAATTAAGTGATTACACAACTATTTTTTAGATTATTATAATAATATTTAATGCTTTAAAGTAGTTGGATTATTCTAATAATAATGTGATTTTGGATGAAGCGATTTTGTAGCTCGAGCTCGTTTAAAGCTATATATCCAAAACTCGAGCTTGGCTCGTTTATTAATTATTAGAGTAAATTTCGTTTTGAGTCCCTGTGGTTTGCTCAAGTTTACTCTTTAAGTCCAATAGTTTCAATTTCACTTTTTGAGTCCAATTATTAATTAGTTAATTATATATATAATATAATATATATTATTTAGTTATTTTATAATACTTGCATATAATAATATTTATTATATTAAATAAATATAAATAATAATAAATAAATATAAATAATATGCTGGCAAGCCTAGTCAAGCTCAAAGGATTGGACTGGTTAATTGAACGGGTTTAAATTTAGGCTCAAGCTCGAGCTTATTTAAGCTCGAGTGCTCGACATAATTTGAACTATTAACGATCACAAGCGGCTCGGCTCGGCACTTTCAATTTTTCATGCAGTTTCCTTCTAATTTTTATATCCTTTTTTTTAACGGCTTCTAATTTTTATATCTATTTTACCTGTTAGAAAAAAACTAAAGGCGACAGTTTTGTTTTAGTTATTAGGATTATGTTCTATATTAAAAGGATTAGTAATTTCTTTTTGCTAGAAGATGAAGCCAATTAGTTAGTTTATTTTTGAGGCATACAAGTTTCTAAAGTATTTTATCCAAAGATTTTAATAATTAATTTTATAGGCATAGTTAGTAAATTAATTATTTATTAAAAGTTACATAAAAATTGGACAACATAGTTTTTACTGTATACAAAATTACTCGTTTCAACCCAACCCATTTGACCGGTTACACAACCACCCTTGCCATCTCTAGATTCCCGTTCAGAAATAAATGTGTTGAAATTGTCACCTCTTGTTACCTGAAACAGTATTTGTTAAACCATATTTTGTACGATAACAACTGATTTATTTATATATTAATTTACAATAATTTGGTTTTCAGATTCCTGGACAAAGCAGCAGTGATGGAAGATCCCGAGTTAACAGACATAACCGACCGATGGAAACTATGCACCGTAACACAAGTAGAAGAATTAAAAACCTTCGTGCGGGTCTTCCCCGTTTGGGCCTCAACCATAGCCTTTTCCCTCTCCTTAGCCCAACAATCCACCTTCTTCCTCGCCCAATCCAAAATCCTAGACCGACACCTCGGCCCAAACTTCCTCATCCCAGCGGGCTCGATGCAAGTATTCGCGGTCATAAACGCGTTTCTTACCGTCCCCATTTATGAAAAATTTATTGTCCCGATCCTACAACGGAGAACAAACCATCACCGCGGTCTCACATCCTTACAACGAATGGGGTTAGGTTTGTTCATTTCAATTTTTGCCCTTGCAATAGCTGCAGCGGTTGAATACATGCGTAGGACCCACTCAAACCCCTCGGGTTTATCCGTGTTTTGGTTGGTCCCACAATTTTTCATATTGGGTGGGGCGGAGTCGTTCACCTATGTGGGACAACTGGAGTTCTTTTATGATGAAGCTACGGATGGTATGAAAAGTGTTTGCGGGGCGTTGTTTTTGAGTGAGATTGGGATCGGGAGTTGGGTAAATAGTGCGCTCATTAAGATCGTCGAGCGGGCCACAGGGACGGGTAAGGACGGATGGTTAAGAGATGATCTTAACGAGAGTAAACTTTATTACTATTATATGATGTTAACGGCGATTAATGCGGTTAATTTGTTTTTATACGTGTGGGTTGCTCGAAGGTATAAGGGTCGACATCAAGGATAATATGTGTGATTATAATCGCAATGGTTATGGTGATCTTGTTCTTCCTTTATTTATTGTAGTGTACGAAAATGATTGAGGGGTTACATGCCAAAAATATTAGGTTGAAAAATTGTCATTATAGAATGTTTATAACTTTAATTATTTGGATGAAACTTAATTGATTTCATGTCTCAGATTAATTCTATAAGAGTAAATTTGGTTTTGAGTCCATGCGGTTTGTTAAAAAATCGCTTTAAGTCTAATAGTTTCAATTGGACTTTTGAAGTCCTTGTGGTTTTATTTTTGTTTCAATTAAACCCATGACACTCACGTAGTTAGTTTCTTCTGTTAAATTTAGGGGTATTTTAGTCTTTTATAGGTTATTAAAATAGTTTCATAGTTGAAGGTTCTTTATATAACTTACTAAAAAAACAATTAATAAAACCCAAACCAAACCCCCCCCCCCCCCATTTCTCCCTGTCCTTTCTCTGGCTCTGGTTGCTAAACCTCTCGCCGGCAACCACCACCACCATCGTCAGCCACCCCGCCGGCCAGACCCACCACCACGGTGCACCAAACTACTCCGTCGGCCAGACCCACCACCATTGCCTTCAAAAATGGTGGGGTCGATTTCGTCTGACCTAAATCAAATCCGCTATTCTTCATCCTCCATGGCCTCCACCACCATTGCGCACTCCTAAGCCGACACTGAAGAAAGCTTTGATGAAGAAGACACAAGCTTCATTTCAATCTCTAAGTTAAAGAAATATGTGTAGGAAAGTGGGTCACGGTTTTATTAAAATAATAATAAAAATAATAATAACGATACTATAGTTATTCATGGGAAATGCACCAGTACAATACCGTTATACAAATACGAACATATATAAAGATAAATTACAAAAATATCCAAATAAGATTATTCAAATCGTAGTCTGGAATGATATTCTTGACTCCAACGTCTTCGAATAGCCGAGTCATCTATTTGTTCTTGACTGCAACAATGAACAACGGTTTTGGCTGAGGATCGTGTTTAATACGGGGCCCTTAAAACAGATTCCATGTCTCCTCTTGGACGAACACGTCTGTCTTCCAGGGTACAACAGCCGAAGCAGTGTGTACTGCCGGGAATAGCTCTCGCGCCCGAGGTATCACCTAGTTATGGTGTTAGTGATTATGGAAAAAGAATAAAGTTTAGTTGGTGGAAGAATAAATAGAGAGTACTCCTCTCTATTTTATACAACAACAATGTGACTACTAGCTTTATATGGACATGGTAAGATTTAGAGAAAACTCATATATTCATTTTTCTCTCATAAAAAGGTGAAACATAAGGTTTTATTTATACTCATACCAAACACCTTATTTAATTATTTTATTTAAACACAATTATGACCATAATGAGTTAAATAAAACATTCGAAACTTTAAAATTATAAGTAATAATCAAAACCTTTATAATGTTCATGACAATTTTTTTTATAACCAAGATTTGTTAGCACTAGCAAAAAAGATGCAACACATCCTACTAGAGTTACCCAAGTTTAGTAATTATTCATTCCAACCACACCACTTCGAGCATCGATATCTCATTCATATTCGCTCCGTTTTGGACGTGATTTTGGTTCGTTGTGATACTCTCACAACATAGAACACAAACCCATAAATAATTATTTATATAACGCATATATAAATACAATTATTTATGTCCAAAATTAGTGAAAAAACATTTTCACTAAAATTTTTCCAACAATCCCCCACATGAATGGAGATCGATCAAAACACATAACATTCCGATGAAACCTCGACAGTTGAATATTGCAGGATAGGTAGGTGTTACTCTTTGAACATTCCTTTGTGAAGCATACTTGGTTTTCTAGTCGTTGGTAGACGCGATGTCTTTGAACGAACCACCGTTTGTGAAGAAGTTATTACACTTCACACAATACTCTCCCTAGCCGGGCCATCCCCTCACTTTCTTGTCCAATAATGGTTGTGGAACACTATCTTGGTTCTGCGAGAGCTTTAGGATTTTTGCCCCAAAATCCATTCGAAGCGACCCTCATTTCTCTCTTACATAGGTGATTCCCGCTCGAATCATTAAAAGTATTGGTTATCTCGATTTACACAAATCATTAACCACATAATATACTTAGCCTCACAACATTCTGACTGTTATCATAGGAATGGACTAGGACGTATTTAAACACCCTTTATAGTTTAGGAGATATATATTAACAAATATATTAGCTTCTATATAAACATATATATTAGCTTGCCCCCACAGTTACCACCCTTAGATATATAGATTAGTTGTCCTATTGAACCTAGATCTTGAGATCTCCAGTCAACTAGGTTAGGTTACCTCCATATATCTTTTTTCGTGGGCTTTAGTATCATTCCACAACTCGATCTCGCATCAACCCTCGGGTTGTTGGATCCATAACCATTATCTTTGACTTCGTCAAGTCAACAAAGATAATTTGCAATTGAGATCAGTTGTTTCAATGTGTTCTTGACTCACAAGTCATTCTTGCCTTCTGTCGATTCACAAGACTATAACCATGATCTCTACTTGGATCTAGTTATATCGTTTAGTCTTTAGAATTACATGAAACACTCTTCAGGTAGGGGTGTTCAAAAAAATCCGAATCCGAAACCGAACTCGAATTATCCGAAAATCCGAATCCGAATTATCCGAAAATTCGGATATCCGAAATTTCGGATATCCGAATTTTCGGATTCGGATAGTGATTTTCGGATATTTCGGATAGTTCGGATATCCGAATATCCGAAATATTATATTTATATATATTTTTTAATTGTTTTTATTATTTAAAAATAAGAAAATTTAAATCAAAACCCGATATATTATATTTATATATTTTTATATGTATATTTTCTAATGTTTTTTAAAGTTTTTAATTGTTTTTGTAATTTAAAAATATTATTTTTATATATTTTTTTATTTTTTTTATATTTTCGGATATCCGTTTCACTATCCGAATCCGTATCCGAATTTTCGGATATCCGAAATTCGGATATCCGAAATTTCGGATTCGGATAGTGAAATCCACTATCCGAAAATTTCGGATATCCGACTTTGAACACCCCTATCTTCAGGGCTCAACACGTTTCCATCATGCTTTTGGAATGCATTCTCAAAATCTGACTAGATTTTTAGATGTTACCAATTCGCATCCAAGTCTAATACTCTAGATAGACTCCTTATGACCTTGTGTACTCCACTTGGTCACATGTTTGCAATCTTTAATTGGATTACGAAATCCTTATTACCAAACATTCAACATTCTTATCAAATGCAAGTTACCCCCACATTTAAGTCTTATTGGATAAACATATTCATTCACTAAAATGGGTAATGAAAGGTTCTCCCTTTCACATGGGGTTTTGAGAAAGCATTCTCAAATACCATTTCTACAAACCCTAACAGGTTGTTTCTTAAATGGCTTCTCCCCCCACATTGATTGCACTTTGATCAAGTTTGAGTAACATTACTCATGATGACTTTAGACACTCATGATTAGATAACAAGTATCTACATTTTTATGTAATGAGGTCATCCAAATAGGCAACATATGCCTTAGTGTGAGCTCCCCACACTTACTAGCGCATGTTTTCTCCTTAAGATCTAGTTAATCGGTTTTCATAAGTTATCCTGTTTTGACCAAATAAAGTTATACTTTATGGTTTTGTCTATACACAGATTATGAATGTTTCAAGTTAATTTAATATCCGCAGAGCATCTAAATTAACAAGTACTAGTCTAGCATGCTTTAGACTACAATACTTTAGCATGTGAACAAAAGATGCATCATTCTGATTCTTCACAATCATTCTGATTCTTCACAACCTTAAGAGATACCGCACTATCTTTTGCCAACATTCATTCCCTAGTTTAGACAAATTTATGAGACTTTATTCACCATCTCAATACCTTGGTATTTAAGAGAGTCTCAAAAGTTAAAGTGTGTTACGCAAACATACATAACTTCATTAGTCAGATTAGGATATTTTGCTTTTGATCTCCAAAAGCATCACCATTGACTCATTAGAAGTTGCAACAAAATCTCATGTCGAGTCACTTTGATGAACATATTACTAGTATAAAATCACTAAAGTTTTGAGATATAGTCAATTAAATTAACACTCAAACATGGAAAATACATTTGCCTATAGTGATGTATACACTTCCATTTTTTTCCTTGAGACCATGTATTAGGGATACTCTCCCAATTTGAAGGACAAGTCCTGCACATAGTTCAAACAACCTTGATGGTGGTAGAAACATCTACACGCCCATCACTATTGTAAGTCTCCTAAAATAAATCTCACAAAATTTATTAAAGTCACTTTATAATAATAACATATATTTCTTTCATATGTTATAGTTATCTCAAATTCACACATGTGAATTTTTATGTTGAAGCTCTCAACATGTGAAGACTAATCTCGTTTTTGTGTATTTTATCTTAATACACTTACCATGTGATATGGTCATATGTTTGATGTACGATGTCTCATCTCTGACTTTTAGTCATGGTGACAACTCGCAAGTTCTCTTTGCGCAAGTTCTCTTTGTGCAAATTCTTTCTTGCACAATCCATTTAATTATAAGTATTATTGATTTATTTTGTTTGTATGTGTTATCCGAAGATATTGAACACAAAATGACATCTGAAAGTCCATCAATAAACTATCATAATTCTTAACGGATATAGTGATGATGTATATACATCAATTCCCCTGGTTTTCTTATCTTGAACACTATTATTATCATATGTTAATTGTGAAGCCATTTTACTGCTTAAACTTATTTTTCATAAAAACTAGTTTTGCATATGCTATATTGATTTATTTCTTGTATGTGTCATATGAAGATATTGAACACAAACAATGATACAACGTTAAATCAATATAATACAAAACCTTTTTCTTATAATAATTTAAACGAATATGTCAAATATCTAGACATTAAATCTCAAAGTGTTATTATCTTCAACACTTTCATTGTCCTAATGAAATCATCGCAATGATAGCAACTTGTGGCATGTGTTGAGGTACTCCCTCCATGCACTCATAAGGACAAATCAGTCGTTTCGTCTTGAAACTCTAAATAGACAAGTTACAAGAGTGTCCAAACAACTAAGAAGTTGTTTATACCGTAAACTACTCGCAAGTAGTTTTATTTGAACAATTAATTCTGTTCACAACAAAACATTCTTCCCCTAGTAATGTGTAATTATCACAAAACTTAATGTGATTTAAACAACATTCACCATGGTCCAACCAAAATAATGATATTAATTTAAGACCATTAACTTAGTCCAACCTAGTTGAAAACCAAAACTTAAAGTCAATTAAACATCATTATGGTCCAACCAAAACATCAATTACATAATGATGTTAATTAAGGCCATTGACCGAATCGGCTCGTGCATTAGAGTGGTAACTCGCGCACGAGTTATGGTACTGCAAATTCGCACAGCCATAACATTTAGACATAAATGTTTTTCACTTTTGGTTTATACAAAATAAACCATTTCTAATACATTTGTTAGAAAATTAAACATTTAGACAAATGTTTTAAACCTTTGGTTTATACAAAATAAACCATTTCTAACATTCATGTTATTCAATTTATGTCAAATAAACCGTTTCTAACATTCATGTTAGAACATTTAAAGCTTTGGTTTATACCAAATAAATCGTTTCTAACACTATTGTTAGAAAATAAACATCTCGACATAAATGTTTTATAACCTCCATTTTATAAAATAATTTGTATTTAACACACATGTTAAAACGTCAACGTTTACATAAAACGTTTATTTATTTTATAAAATTTAACCCCTTTCCAACGCGCATGTTAGAATGTTAAATGTTTACAAAAAACACTTTAACCTATGTGGGTTAAAAATACACTATTTCTAACATGCGCGTTTGAAATTAACTAAAAGTGTATAAATCTTTATTATTTTACAATAATAATATTTGTGAGACGGGTTTTAGAAAAACACATTTTTCAAATAATTATTTCTAATGCTCACATTAGAAATAACTATTTCTAACCGACATGTTTAATTGCTCACAATTAAACGTTCATAAATATTTGTTTTAAAGCATTTGAAACCGACATTCTTTAGCCAAATAATTATTGTTTAATGCGCACATTAAACTAATTATTTCTAACCGACCCGTTTAATACTCACAGTTAAATGTTTACAGTTCAACGGTCAAAAAAATAAAAATTTGACCCCGATATTCTTTAGCCAAATAATAATTTCTAACACGCTCGTTAAAAATAAAACGTTCTCAAACGTTTTTATGGGTTTAGAAAAACCACATTTTCTAATGCGCACGTTAGAAACTTGTTTGTTCCAAAATTTTTGATACCGTCATTATTAATCAAATAATGATTTCTAACATGCACGTTAGACAGAAAAAACTAAACGTTCACAAAGTTTTGTTTTATGGGTTTTACAAAAATACTTTTTCTAACACGCCCATTAGAAAAACTCAAGTAATTCAAAACACATTTTGAAATACATATATTTTTATATATGATTCGATTTAACGAAACATGACCAAAACCCAATAACTCGAAAAAGTTGAATAAAAAATTGCTTCTGAATCCATCAGAAATGTAGCGAGTATAGGTGGAAATTTGGTAATGGCACAAAGAAAGAACTTTCCTTCTGATTTCGCCACTGTACTTCTTGCAGTGAAATCAAAAGTTACTATCTTGACAGGGGTAAACAAGGAAATTCTTACACTCGAGGAGTTTCTTGAAAAACCTGCTTTAGATTCAAGAAATGTGCTTTTGAGTGTTTTCATTCCATGCTCAGAAAATATTAAAACTAAACTTTTATTTGAAACTTATCGTGCTTCTCCACGTCCTCTTGGGAATGCATTAGCTTATTTAAACGCCGCGTTATTGGCTGAAATTTGTAACGTTGATAATCGTGTTGTTATTAACCGCATTCAGCTAGCTTTTGGATCTGGGTCTGGCCCGCGGGGTGGTTTGGTGCACCGTGGTGGTGGGTCTGGCCGGCGGGGTGGCTGGAGATGGTGGTGGTGGTTGCCAGCGATAGGCTTAGCAACAAGAGACAGAGAAAGGACATGGAGAAATTGGTTATTAGAGGAAGTTTATTGGTGTCACATGCCTTGCTCACACTAATTGATCCCAGTGTATTTAGACCCCATAGTGTGCTTAGACAACACCCTCTTAACTCGAACCGGGTGTGTTCCACACATGTTACAAAAGTTACAAATAAATCACCAAATTATCAGTACCACACGTTGTCGGTATCATGGTTCAATCGTGGATTGACCTCAAGGCTCCTGGAAAAGTTTAATAAATCAATAAAATATCCAACAACCACAACTCAGCTATATGAACATATCTTTGAGTCAAATTGGATATGTAACACACTTATTTATTTATGGGAGGATGATTACTCTTGTAACTCACATAAAGTTCTCAAAATTCCTAGAAAGGAGAAACAAAGTGCATTTCTTCAAATGTATATTAAGGCTCTGACAGGTGCAATTTTTAGTCATGTAATGAATTCAAAAGATGGAAACATATTGTAATGGTGACCATTAAAGACTTCTTTGAAAGTCTAAAAATTATTTGATTCAACTATTTATTATTCTATGTTTCGGGGTAGGTTTGTTGGTCTCGGGGGTATGGGTTTGAAGATTAATGATCTCAACAAATGATAAGCGATTTGTGCGAAAAGAAGAGATCAAAACTATCACACTCGCAGATAAAGAATAGATGTAGACATAATGTTGAGTTTATATTGAATATCGAATGATGATTACAATACAAAACAATTCAATGTAACTCTAACATATATCTAGAGTACTCGACGGAACAAATTGAAATATTTGGTTGGGTTGTTCACACACTTGGTTTGCTAAAGTCAAACGTGTTGCTTAAATTGGCGAACCATCTTGGTCAAGTTGAGAATAGCGGCAAACAAGATTGGTTGTTTTTTCTTGAAGTGATTCTGCTCGTTGGTCCAATAGTTTATTTGACAGCTTCATCTTCTTAATATTCTTTGTCCGTGTCAGAGTCTTCTAGACTGTTGTACGCTTTTAAGCCATGTCAGCTGAGGTGGTGATGCTTAGGTCCTTTGCACTTCAGTCGTAGAAGACTAAGTCCTGGAAAGTTCAGAAGTTATGCAAGGATTCTGAGTTAGACGTGTGGTGTCCTTCTGGAGTATTCTTTAGAAGTTCTTGAAAGTTCAAAAGTTCTTAACTTAACTTCAGAAACATAACTTATCTTCTGAAGTTTATTTCTTTCTTTAATATTTAACTCGAATACTTACGGTTTCACAAATGATATTTCCTAACAAAGTTCGAATTATATGGGCTAAGGGATTACTTGTGCATTTTTGAAACCCTATGAGGCTATCTATCTGACTCACAATTTTGAGTTAGTTGCAATAGTCTTCATGCATTTTTGAAACCCTATGAGGCTATCTATCTGACTCACAATTCCTTTATAGGGTAATGTGTATTGTTTATACTACTCACAAGATCCCAACATGTTCTTGTTAGGAATTATTTTGAAACCCCAAAAACTAGACTGTTAAGTTAGTTTAGAAGTGTTGAAAATTAAAAGTTAAATGATTATAGAAGACAAGTCTCTCCCAGAAGTCAAGATACCTTTGAACTTGCTTCAGAGACCTCTAAACACTACCATCAGAGACCATCACTTAACAAAAAACTCAGAGACAGCTAGAACGTCTCTAAACATTTTATTACTTAGTCTTCTCAACCAGCTGAAGAGTGAAGACTATTCGAGGCTGACATGGACAAATTGTGTCCAATCAATTTATAGCATGAACGAACTAAAAAAGACATGCAACTAGCCAAAAAACTGTTAGCCAAATGGATTCAGCAATATAAACAAATGCTCAATGGAGTTACAAGCAGTGGATCACAACTCAATTCTTTATAACACACACTTGTATATTCACTAAGAGAGCTTATTAAAAAGTGTTGTATTTGAATTATTCCTCATTATAAAATTATACAAGATTTAATACAACATACAATCTTAATCATATATCTTTTGTGTGATAATCTTAATCTCTCATTCAACACAAATCAACGTCATTGGTTGAGATCATTAGTCATCAACCCATCAACCGGGACCAATAGTTCCCCGTTCAGGATTAATGTATCATGATCAACGGTGGCAGATAGAATTAGTCAGAAAATATGATTGTGAAATTTTATACTACAACGGAAAGGATAGTGTGGTTATTGATGTATATAGCTAAAAGGTAAAGTATCACTCTAGTCATGTTTAATTGAAAGGATAATGGTATAGTGAAAGGATCTTCTAAGAACCAAGAGTTGGGTAAGTATGTTATTTTTAAATTTTATGACCAACTTCAAAAATCTTTGCTTATTTATAAAATATCACTTGTCAATATCTTTTTGGTTGAAAGATAATATACAAGTTTAAAGAAGAAGAAATTTCAATGCAAAAGCCACAAACATTTATAATGGTTCATGTATATTTTAATTAATCCATCTTACGTACACTCCTTGCTCTACACCAAGAGTTTTCCTTCACTGGGAACTTCTCTTTAATAAGGTGGAGATAACCTTTACAACTTCTCACTAATAAGGTAGCGATCGCATCTACTTGTCTCACTAATATTGGTAGTGATCACTGATAACTTATCCCTAATCATAAGGATCACCAACTAGTTCTCTTTAGTCAATGTAAATGTATAGATTACATTTACAAATTCTCACAATGTTGGTATGGTGACAACTCATACATTACAACCTAAGGGTTAGAAAAGAATATTACATGAAGCATAATTACCGTTTCTTCTCTTCTAAATATGTGTGATATCTCTTTTAATATGAAATGTGTTTAAAGAGTTAGAAATCAATTAAATATGACTTTAAGTCTTGAATTTAAGTGTGTGAAAGGGCATGTCAAATTTGGAAGAATGGTTTTTTTTTTTTTTTTTTTTTTTAATTTAGTCATTTTTTAAAGGCTTTCAAGTAGTTTCAGAACCATTTAACTAAGAATAGAATTGACATCTTAGAATTCTTGCTTATTTGGGAAGTATTTTCACACATCGTTTTTTAAATGAAATCTAGTGCAAATTACCCCAATAGTGAAGTCTTCCACTAAAGTGAATTATAAGAATTTTAGAAATTTAAACGTAATGGAAGACATCTTCTTGTAGAAGATTATTCTGACAATTTTTGTTTTATTGTTCCATTTTATAAAAGATGTCATAATAAAGTATTTGGTTCGTTTTATAAATATTCACTATTTTAAATTAAAACTCTTTTGATTTTTTACTGATCATTCTTAACTTTATGTTTTAAGTTATTTCCTCATATTTATGAACCTTGAATTGCTTTAAAAAAAATTGGTTTAGTTTATAAAATACGTGTTTGTAAACTTTATAAAAGTGTAGTAATTTTTAGTGATCTTAAACTCAATTTACACACATCTCATTTATTCTAATGCTATTATGTCTTTTTTTTTTTAAGCTAGCGAATACAAGGAAAAGTGAAACATACATAGAACAAGAACTAGAAGGATTAAAAATTAAAACCATACCATTTTTCCAATCATCTACCCCAATATTCTTCCGATTTTTTGCCCATAGAAAACTTGAGCTTTTGAGATCTTCGAACAACCATCTAAGTGACACCTTTTTGCCTCCGAAAACTACTCCGTTTCTTAATTTTCAAATGCTCCAAACTGCAGTTAAAATAACAACTTGCAGGGCTTTTTGGTGGTGTTTTAAGCACGACTCCATTGTAGTTAACTCCAAAATGTCCCTAACTGAGAAGACGAAAATGGGGAGGGGGGGATATTACACCAGTTGCTTATAAAACTCCATAATATGGATGCATAATAACACGAAATGAATAAATGTTCAGCCGTCTCAACAATCTCCGAACAAAGAGGACATAAATCAGATTCAATAATGCTATTATGTCTTGTATACGGAATGATGTTTTACACGTTGCTGACTTGGGAATTGAAAACATACCAAGGTAGATCCCACAGTCAAACTATTCATCAACCTATGACTGTGGTTGTTCGGTTGATTGATTCTTTAAATTTTGTTCAATTTTTGGTAAGGTACGCTATAAATTTATTTTTTATTTTTAGGTATTTATGTCATAACTTACACTGGTTAAGTATTTTATATTTATACTTCCAAAGTGGTGTAGTGGTAGGAAGTCTGGGCTCTCCAAAGGAGACCCAGGTTCAATCCCCACATGCAACACTTTGGGGGTGGCATTGGAGGCAATGAAGGGAGACTTGTGGCAACGCAAGTTCGATCCCTGAGCCGAACGGGTTTTACCGCTAGCTCGTTGTCGTGCTTTCAGGCGGGTGGGTTAGCGGGTTTTTCTCCGGGGTCATGGTGTAGTTAGGGCTTGGGCCACCCAATGTTGTTTGCGCTCGCGGGGCAGGGTTGCCTTTAGCCATCGGGTTACTCGGTGTGGTCCAGGTGTTTGCTTTGTGTTAAAAAAAGGGATATTGTTTTAGTTCAATTTAATATTCCATTTAATATTCCAGATTTTCTTATTCAAAAATATCTTGTATTAATTCATTTTCTGTTATTTTGCATATATCTTTCTGGAATACATCTTTCGGTTGCTACTGGGCTTGATGCTGTGGGCCTGAAGATGAAGCTGTCTTAATGGGCTTAAGGAATTAGTTGCTGGGCTTAAGCTGAGTTCGGTGTGGCTAGTGACGCTAGGGTTTCTAATAAATGGAGTGTTTGTTGCAGAGAGAAACAACACATTATTTTTTCTCTCAGCCATCTAGTTTCTTCTCCAGTTATTCTCTATCGTTGATTTAGGGTTTTCTATGATTCATCACTTTGTTGAGTCGGTTATACCTGTTAGATCGTAACGATTTGTATTTCAGTTCATCATATTGATGATCTGAGTTGTATTTGGGATATATTTGTAGATTGATAATAAGAGTTTCAGTCTTGGTTGTTTTCTGGTTGTCGAAGATATCACTTGTCGAAATTGACACTTTGCCTTTCCAAAAAAAAGTATTTAATGTTAAAATTTAAAAGTGAAAATGAAAATGTACATCAAGTTTCGTAGGTTAAGCATCATTGTTTTATGGCCATTTCACGTTTATTCTTGTAATTTTAGAGTAGTAATTTGTAAAGAAAAAAGAGTATGTAAACGAACCATGATGTGTCAACACGCAAATACGGAGTGGTGTCGTGTTTGGGTTTATGTTCGTTAAACCCATGAACACGCACATGCGACCTATTTAACACCCTTCTTATTTATAAACTACCCCCACTTATTTATAACTTAACTAATCCACATATAAAAGTAAATTCAGAAAAGAAAAAAAAAGCTAAATCAGACTAAACCAGATCGTTAGACTTGAGTTGTATTTGGTTGTGTTTGAAACCAATGCCAAAATATAAAAGCAAACAAGTCTTTGCATAAAGATCACGAGATTGTTGTCGTTGATACTAATCAAGTCCTACAAACAAAATGTATGTTTTCTAAAGTATAGAGTAATGATTTCAGCTCGTAGCCTTGTAAAAAGCTCGAGTCAGCTCATTTATTTTTTAAAAGTTAAATTGAAAGTTTATACAAAGAAATATATATATATATATATATATATATAAACAAAAAATAATATTTTTGACATATATATAATGTAGAATTTATAAAATATAGAGTTTATTAAATTCTTTTATTATTTTTAGAATTCTTCTATATTTTTATATTTCTTTTTTATTAGAAAATGACAAAATGGTCTTATGATTATAATATATTTGAATATTGAGCTAGAGGTGAAATTTAAATTTAGACAATATGTTATAATTTATATATATATATTAAAATAATTTAGGTTTAATTTAAACACGCCAATCAAGCGAGCCAAACGAGTCGAGCATACCTTGGCTCAGGCTCCGCTCGTTTACATACTGAGCCGAGCAATGAGCCGATTTCAAACGAACTTTTCTCGTCGGAGTCTTGAACAAGTCAATAGCTTTTCAAACAACCTACATTTGATCTTCCCTAAATTATACATCTTCAAAAACTTATCAAAATAGCTATTTTATATATAAATAAATTTAAAAAAAAAAAACCCTTGATCAAAATGTCATTTTTGTTATTTTCCCACTGATTATGATTTTAAACTTACTTGTAACAAAACGTATGGTTTCTAAAATAAGGATCTGATATTAAAAGATAACCTACTACAGTCGCTAAAAGTATGTTGGTGGTCAGAAAGTATGTGTAACCTTAAAGAGTGTAAGGTCTTGATCAAAGTGGGTACTTGTTTTGGATCAGAACTTTCATCAACTCAAGTAACCTTTGTTTAACCATTACTCTTTCTTACACATACCCTCCAAATCTAGGACCCCCTACCCTAACATTAAATGAATACCAAAAAAAATAAAGTTATTTTTAAAAGTCTTATACAAATTAGGGCATCACGAGGGGTACCCCTCATCACCTAGAGTGGTCGTGAGTTGGGTCTATGTATATATATATTTCACTCTCAGAGAACAATTATAGATACAGAAACATGTACATATATGTGCATGATGATGGGTTAATTATGCAGGCTTTATGCATACATAAATGAAACATATTATGCATTTGTATTAACTCATTACAACTCATCAAATGCATTTACTAGCTGCTGGAGTTGCATTTATACAACCATAATATTGTGCCAGAAATTAAACTCATTTCATTCTTCCTTTCTTGGGACTCAACTTTAACTTATGCATTGTCCTTTTCTAATTAACCTATATTTATTATCAAATAATAATCAACCTTAAATAAAGTTCATTATTTATATGAATGAAGTCAACTCATGTTCATAATCAAGTGAAAATGTTTATAACTTGCTGAGAGTGTTTTCGGGTTCATGTGTATAACGCGTGGCCCTTAGCACGTAGACGTTATTTTCGTATCAATATATACACAACCACATACATACACATATTGTATAATATCTACGTCAGTTCAAAGTTTTTTAACATGACCAAGTGCTATTGTTACAAAATATTGTTTCATTTTTTTCATTGTTACATTAATAAAAGTTTTCAAGGTTGCATGCATACCTTTAACCCCTTTTAATTAAATAGAGAAAATCACAAAAATAATCAATGTTCTAAGTGTGTCGTACTTCTATAGTCATGTTAGACAAATTTCACATATATAGTCATGACATACGTGAATCTTAGGTTGCAAATAACAATACATGCAAGAATCTATGCACCATATTGTGTCACACATCTGGTTATTTAAGTTGTTATTGATGGCATTGGTAAAACATGATACATGACTCTCAACTCGTATCCTATGGCTAAATGAGTTATCTACTTCTCACATAGTTACGTAGTTATAACACACCCAAGAAAATGATTATTTTCATTTTTTTTCTTTTAAACATGCCCCTAAACATGTACTAAATGAAGAATTTTTTCAAGAAATGGTGTGGATACCAAATTTAATTTGGTTTCTCGTTTTTTAGAAGTGTATTGGTTTATGGAGAGTTCGCTGCCAAAGCAAGCGGACTTAGACTTTCAGCCCTTGAATCCTCTGTTGTGGCAAACAGACTTGGGCAATCCACTGCCATGGCAAGCAGATCATAAACCATGAACTCCGGTGGGAAAAGGAAACCCGGTTGAATCCGCTTCCACCACCGGTGGACAACCCATAAACCAAAAATATTTCAAATTCTCCTATATAAAAACCAAAATGGATTTCAAAAATACCCCATAAATCCAAAAAATTCACTAATTGAACATCAATAATTGGTGAGATATGCTATGCATGGAGGTTTTAGACTATGGACCTCAAAGCAGAAGTGCTCCAAGGAGTTATTAATTATATTGTCATTATACTTCATTAAAACTATACACTTTATATATCAAAGAACCCATTGATCAAGTCTTATCGTAATCACAATTATAACACGCTTAATCATAATTATGACATGTTTACTTAACATGTTTAGACACAAATGTATCAAAAAAAAATGTTAAATAATGAATTGTGAAGTTTGAAATAGAAAAGAAGGCACCTTGAGACCTTCATGTCATTATAACCCGGCATATAAACGGGTAAATGGGGCAAAAAGCTACCTCGAGTTCAAAAACAAAGCAGAAAGTAATTACAGATTATAAAATATTAAAAAATGTAATTAATGTAATTATTATTCAAGCGAAATAGCATTCTCCAAGACTCTTATATCTTAATTACATCTTATTTTCTGAGCACAAATCCAAATGCAGAACAGAACTATATATGGGAATGGGAACTAGAAGAACAAATCCAACTGTCACCCAAAATACCATTTTTAATTCATCAAAAACAATATTTTATGGGTTTAATTAAGAGAATTATGGTATATATTTATTGAGATTTCACAACAATAATTTCACGTGTATAGCCATGAGATACGTAAACTTTAAATATTTTCAATTGGGCGAATAATAATACATATATGAATCAGTAAGCAGATAATAATAAAACATATGTGCTTCGTGATATGATGGCACGTAACAGATTAGTTTAAGTCATTATTAATGAAATAAAAGTATAATACAATCTTATGGCTAAATTAGTGATTTGTTTCTAACATGAATATAACAGTATAAAAAACTATTTTCATGATTCAGTTACTCAAATTTAGATTATGAGAAGAACAATATATTAAAGTTAAGAACAAAAACAAAATTTAAACCAATTAACATTGTTTTAGTCATAATCATAGTTATAATGGTTCATCACAAATCTTTCAAATTTTGCATACATTTTGTTTCTTTGATATCTCCAATTTGAACACTAACAGCAGCTACATAACCAATGTGTTATAATCATGAAGAACAAAGCATGAAAATGCACATGAAATTTAAACTTCCATTTTTCAAGATCTTGGTGGTGGGAAGAATTGTGTACCAGCCATGAAAGCATTGAGTGGAGTAGGATATATTGTTGAAGGATCAATGGAACTAACATTCGGATTCACGGTGGAGGTGCCGGCCCCCATGCTGCCAGAGGTGATGAGGTTGAGCTGTTGTTGGGGGCCAGCACCGTCACCTGGGGCGGAGGAACTCTCTCCTCCGCCAGGGTGGTTGTATCGACCCTCAACACCATGGTCGTACAGAATCCCCTTGAACACATGCCCGCCGATGCTAACCGCCGTCTGGTACGCCAGCTGCTCCTCCGCCTCGTCCATCGCACTCACTCGGACGCACCGGAACACCGCCGGAGAACTCACTTCCGCCGGGAAATGCCCCATTTCCAAAGCTAAATTTACAAAATGTTAAAAGCGCATATATATATATATATATATATATATATATATATATATATATATATATATATATATATATATATATGTATATTCATATAACTAAAACATTTTAGAAGTTTCTTGAGTTTGGTATGATTGAGAGTCTACTCTTCCCCTACACACGCAAAATGCGATAAGATGTTTCAAAGCACACACAGTTGCACACAGTGTCACACACTACGTGTATCCATACTCCTTAGATTTTGTCTAGATTTAGGGTTTTATGTGTGTAGAATACACACTGGTACACACAATAGCCCTGATTTCAAAGCCTATAAGTCTTGAAATATGAAGCTAATCTATGTCACTATGTGTGTATATATATATTCACATGTATATATATCAAATCATGAGCAAAAAATTTAGTGATCTTTTTCTCCAAAAACCAATAATTGGAAGGAAGAATAATTAAGGGTTTTGTTTGTTTCTTGAAAATGTATAACAAAACTAAATGCACAAACTTTACCTGAAGAAGTGTTGTGATGATTAGTAACCGGCAAGTTTACCGCCACCGTAGCGCCACCGCCAGCGGTGGCCATAAGCTGGTGATCTTCCCGGAGTCTTTTCGGATTCTGATCAATACCAGTACCTCTCATCATCAAACTCAGCTGCTGGTTACCTAACTCATGTTGCTGTTGTTGAGTTAACGTCGTCAGCTGCTGCTGCCGTTCCCGCCGTTTCGCCGCCGGAACCCACGTGCTTTTCACGTGCGTTTGACACTGAAACCCTCGGCTTTTGCAGCATGTTCTACACCTCATGTGTTGGCAGTCTTTCTTCGCTTGGTTCCCGCAGTCTTGACAATTCACCCCGCCACTCCCGCTCCCACCGTGGTCTCCGCCACCGATCCCGTATCCTCCCGGCCTCATCACTCTCCACGGAGACGACGCGTCTAGGTTACTGTTATTGTTATAGTTATTGTTATTGTTGCTGTTGAGGCAAAGATCATCCACGCCGCTAGTGCTACTTCTCCGCCGACCAAGATCATAATGCTGCGGCGGTGGTTGTTGGTGGTGGTGATTTTGCCGGTGCTGGTGAAGCTGGTAATACTGCTGCCATAGCTCAAATCCTTTGCTGTAGATCTCTTCGTTTTTGAACAAATATAAACTATTTGGTGTGATAGTACTATCTTCTTGCTCTTGATCTTTCAAAGCTCCACCTAGTGAGAAGAATCCAGACATGTTTCCACTCCAAAGTTCTCCAAATCCATAGCCAGAAAATGAAGAAATTGAAAAGCTTCTAATCACGGAAACGATAGGGTTTGTGAGAGTGCCTACTTAAAAATAAAGATCTAGGGTTTTTAAAAAAATCTACAAGGTGTTTGTGTGTGAGAGAGAAAACTAGATGATGATGATGGTCTGATAAACATTAGGGAAACTAAAATACTAAATTAATTAACGTTGCAAATTTAATTAAAATTAAAAAGGGTGTGGTTTTGTGTTGGATCATTCATTTTTCTTTTTGTTTTGGGTTGTCTGTCTTTTTGTTATTTGGGATGCATTAAAATCACGCCCCTGCAACGCCGCCATAGCCACTGCAACCCTCTCCTCCCTCTGCTACCCCAATTTAATACAACCCCCATACTCTCTCTCTCTTGTGTTTCTCTCTCTAGAAAGCTTCAGAAAATCTATATGATCTCCCAATATTTCCTCTACAGTTGTCTGGCAGTTGGAAATAAAAAGTCTGGTTTAATCTCGTCCGTCACATTCCAATCACACGTTCATTATGCTATCCACTTGGCATCTCATCAGCTTTTTGTTATTCGTCCTTACACCGGAAAACACGCTCTGCTTTTCTCTTTTCTTTTTTAAAAAAAACTTATGTTTTAAATTTTTTTTTTTGAGTGGCATGGGCTCAAATCGTACGTCCTATCAGGGGAGGCTCGTACATCAGTCTACCTCCAATGATTTCGAAATCTGCAGAGCGTGTTCCTAGTTTTTATAAAGTGCACCTTGCAGGATTCAAACTCATGACCTCCACAGAGGGGAAACCATTTGAGAAAACCCTCCTGACCATCAAGGCAGAACCTTGATGTAATGTAAATTGTAAAGTAAGGTGTTTATGTTTCATGATTTATTGAGTTTAGTTTTTTTTTCTTTTTAAAAATTATGTATATATTCTTTACCTTTTATTAGGTCGTCCGGTATACCTTCGTTGCTTACTTACGAGGTCCGACGTGGCAAGAGGGGTAAGGGGATGGGAGGTTGAAGCGTCGTTCCGTGAGTGGATTCAACGCCGATGCGGTGATGACGCTTGATGTAGCTACGGGAACACCAAGCCCTACTTACGGTGATACGGGACTCACATCATGTGGGAAATGTATACCCGATGGCCTTATATGGTAACATGTTTGAATATTTAAATGAATGTTTGTTTTTCTAGCATAAAATTGATTTTATAATGCAAGACCCATGTTGTATTAAGCTTAGGGTTATATTCAAGAGGATGCCGATGTTGCTTATGTTCAGGAGGACGCTGATGTTGGTCATGAACAAGGTGAGGTTCTAAGTGCTTATCAAGAACATATGGAGGTTCATACTGCTCATGAAGAACACTAACAGTCGTGGATGCTTTTGAACACAGATAACTTTGTTAATTCAAACAAGATCCAATTGTTAATTTAGTTTGCTACTTGGTAGCATAGTTGGTAATGCATTTTAATACACTATGGCGTAGACAATTAAAGTGTGATTCTTGTTATTTGCATATAGCTTAGTTGGTAATATATGGTGCATACTACATTCCAATGTAGTTAAATGTTCAAAGTATGTAGCTTTGCAACATACTACCCTTAATGATGTAACATTTTATTGTAGTTTACTAAACTTAGTTTTCAATTATGCTCACTTGTAAAGTTATAAAAGACATCAAACTTTTCAAAACATTATCATCTAAATATTAAATATCAAATTAATGGAGAGTGTACTTATATTATACATTTCCAAACGCCATTATTACAAAACAACTATATTGTGTTTTGATCGACACGTATCGTACACCACAATTAATTTATACAAATCCGTTTATGACGGGGCTCAAACCCTTGACCTCAATGAGAGTTTCACCTTAACTCTGAATTACTTTGCCATTAGACCCAACCTTAATTTTTAACTCAACAAGTAGTGTAAAGTATAAGTTTTAAAATTTGATGTATTTTGAGACACTCTAAATTTTAATAAGTTGTATGTTTTAATTTGGGAAAAACTTCATAAAATAGTAATCAACTTTTTAAAATGTTTCAATTAAGTTAGTACAACATTTTTCATCTCACTTAAGTGACTCAACTTTCAATTAATACCGCTATCCTAGGTTTTTTTACCTATTCAACAGATTACCATGCAGATGTGGCAGTTCCTTTTCTTTTTTTTTAAATATGCTGAATATTAAAAATTATTAATTAAATAATAAAAAGTATCTTGAAAAGAAGCAACCGATCAAATTCTTTAGTAATCGCTATTAACCTAATCAAAATCGAACGAGAATCTGTGAACTAGAAACATGGAACAAGAAGTTGTTACCCTAATCAAACGAGAAGCAAGAATCAAGAACAAGAAGCAAGTTATGAACCGAATGAGAACATGTTATTCAGGACTTCATCCCACCGCTATTCAGCTTATTAATCGAACGAAAACAAGAAGCAGGTTAGTAATCACTATTAATCGAACGAGAGGCTGTTTTATGTTATTCGATGTGTTTGTGTTTTGCGACAAGATGCAGGCTAGATTCTTGACATTTTCATGATAATAAGTTCATGATTTGTTATTTATATGTTTGTGTTTTACCACATATGTTATAACATGCATGTTTTTGTTCTTGAACATATTTAGAGAGAATGATTCATAAACATATTTGGGGTTAAAAGGATTAGAAACATGTTAGATTCTTGAAGTTTTCATGATAATAAGTTCATAATTTGTTAGTTGTATGTTTGTGTTTGTGTGTTTGCCACATATGTTATAACATGGGGTTTTTTGTTCTTGAACATATTTGGAGATAAAAGGGTTCATAAACATATTTGGAGTTAAGGGGATTAGAAGCACATTATTGTGAACCAACCAATTTGTTTTTATTCCTTTGGGTTTTGAAGTAAAAATCGAGTAAAGATAGAATTTTTACGTTTGAAACTGGAAATAAAGTATAGATCTAGACTCCTGACTAAAAAACCAACGTTTTGAACGTAAAAAGGTCTAAAACGTTATCGAGTTTGGGTTTAGCCGCCATTGCCATGCAAACATAGGGTTTGTTGGGGAAGAAGAAGCCCGCAGGCGAACTTGTTAAGTTCGCCGGACAAGGTTTAAGCGAACTTGCTCAGTTCTCTAGGAATCATCTTAACAAACTTGGTAGATTCGTAGATCCTTGATCAAGCGAAACTAGCATGTTCGCCCATAAGTTCGCCTGGATCTATGGGGGGCGAACTTAGTCGAAGTTTGCCAGGCTAGAAGTAGGGAAATCCCTAGTCATTTTAGATCAGTTGACCGATCATATCTATGTTATCTAGATTAGAAGAAGCCCCGTTAGAGCACGTTGCTTAGTGTGTGGAAGCTAGATTACCCAGGTGAGTTCTGATCCCCTTTCCTGCCTACTTTTGGGGTGGTTTGCATACTTAGCAAGCGTTTATTATACTTTGATATTAATAAACAAAAGTAAATGATATTTTTAAAGAAAAGTTTAAAAGAGGCAAAAGAAAGTTTTTACGTAAAGAAAGACGTTTATGAAATGTTTACAAACGGTAAATATGTTTTTAAAAGAATGAATGTAAAGTTTTAAAGAAATTCATTATATTAACAAAGAAAGTAAAGATAACGGTTCCTTTGGGAATAAGTACCAAGTCAAGTTATGGTTCCTTCAGGAACAGATGTTACTATGTACAGAAAGTCAGTTATGGGCTATGTCCCCCTCTATAAGGACCTTTGTGGTTCACTAACGGTTGATCAATTGGTTCTCAGTGATAAGGAGTAACGACGGTTACTCGTAGAGTAAAGCTAACCCTTTTTTGTGATAAGTTTGTCGACCTAGAGGTAAAGAGCCTTAGGTAACATGTTGTCTTCCTAGAGGTAAAGAGCCTTATGAGACATAGTGAGTAGTGAATCCTAGAGGTAAAGAGCCTTAGGATACACTACAGTTACAGATGGAATTGTCGGTATCCTAGAGGTAAAGAGCTATAGGATACACTACAGTTATAAATGGATTTGACGGTATGGTGACAGCGTCATGGCCTGAGTTCATGACTGTTACAAATAGTTACGGTGATGCATCGTGTAATCTTTCCCTATGCGTTGGCCTTTGGACTTAAGTCATCGGGGCAATATAGAAAGAAATGGAAAGTTAAAGATAAGTTCCAGCTAAGACAATTAATGAATGACTTAAAAAATATTATATGAAAAGTTTTACCTTATTGGCATTAAAAGTTATGTTTATACAAAACCTTCTTCTTTTATTATATGTATGAATGTTTTATGTAAGCGTTAGAACTCACTCAGCGTTAGCAGACTTTTAGTATGCACATCAGTTAAGTGTAGGTGGCAGTTTGGATGTTGAGGATGCTTGGCTTGCTTTGAGGAGTTACCCCGAAGAGAAGATCTGATCCCGTGATTATGTTTAGTATTTTATATTTTAAGACAAAGTTTTAATTTGTACCAGACAAGTTATGTCTTAGTATTTTAATTTTTTTTGTGGATATTTGTAGACTTTTGGGTTGATTATACAGGCATGGGAAGGTGATTCAATGTGATAACATCATATTTGAAGTAAGGAATGAGAAAGATGCATATTCACTGAACATTGATGTACAGCCTTGTACTTGTAGATCATGGCAATTGTCAGCCATAGCATACATTATGTTCATACTGTAGCAACTTTAGTCTTCATCGACAAGGAACTAGAAACTTATGCCAATACTTGATTAAAAAAAGGACATGTTTAAGGAAACATATAAACGTTCTATCAAACCATTGAAAGGAAGTATGTATTAGGCTAAAACCGATGATATCAAACCCCCACATCCAAAAGAAAAACAAATGCCTGGTAGACCAACAGTAAAGAGGAAAATAGACCATTCAAAGAATTTTAAGAACTTGAATGTTGGATTTAAGAAAAAATATAACCTGTCAAAATTTAAGAAATATGAACACTCATCATAGAAGGAAGGAGGGGTAGAGGCAGACCCAACTGACTTGGGATGAGCGGATTAGGTATGATTTGTTAGACTTGCATCTCTCTAAGGACATGGTCGAGGATAGACTTCGTGGATACATAGGATTAAAGTTAAGGACTTTTAGGGGGAGAGTAACAGATGAGTCTTAACTTTATCATATGGGTTTAAATCTATCTAGATTTGTGGTGGCCTAAGCATATTGTCGTTTTATTGGTTGTGTATCTATAAGATATTACATGTACTATCTTCACTCTTTCATTACTTATATTTTTTTCACATTTTCCTGACTTTGTTAATACTATTTTTTTATCAGGGCACTTATTATTTGTTGTGTAGATGCAATGTGGTGAACGATATGGTACTAGTGTAATTTTTTAGGTCCTGACAAGGTTTTTTGAGCTGAAGGTTTCCTTGGAAGCAGCCTCCCTATCCTATAAGATAAGGGTATGGCTTGCCTACATCCCACCCTCCACATGCCCTAACAATACCTTTGTTATGTGTGAGATTTTGTTGCGTATGATTGTTGTATGACCTGTGAAAATTGTCAAGGAATAAGCATGATATCAGGTCTTGCAAGAACGAGAAAAGTGACCCACAACTAAAGGATGGGAGGCCAAAATGAAGACGTAAAAAAGTTGATTCAATGAGTGTGACCCCGATGAGAATGCTGACTAGTACTAACGATGTTTATTTTGGTGTTGCTTTCTTTATTTTTACTTGTAATTGTTTAGGATTTTTGAGGACTAATATTTTGATGGCAATTGTTTGGAATTCTAGAGAAAGCACTAAAAATTTTGGATGCAATTGATTCGTTACTATTTGTTTGTGTGTTATTGAACTAGAAAAGAAAAGGAAATAAGAAAGAAAAAGGAATTTTGTTTGGAACAATGTAACTGATCACGATTCTAACTAGTTTGGAATTTTTGTTTGGAAAAGTGGAACTCAAGTTAGCATGTTTTGTCTGGAAGAGTGGAAATGTTAAAATTAAAAAATAAAATTTTCTTAATCTTAAAAGTAAAAAATACATATATTAAATTCCATGTCAGCATATTTAAAAAAAAAATAAGAAAAATAAATGTTGCATCAGCATGTTAAATGTCACGCAAATATCATAACATATTGAATAATAAGTTATTTAATTAAAACAGTTTATAAAGTTGATTATTATTTTATGAAGTTTTCTCAATAATTTGTATAAGCAAAATCAAATTGGATTTTAGTGAACACTAAAATTTATTGTTTCTATTTGCAAGGACTTTTATAAAAAATAATGTTTAGATGATCTTCTCGTATATCATCCATCTATAGTTTTCTTTTAAAGTTATTCAAGTATGTTTTCTGTATCCGATATTTTTCACTAGAATTAAGAGAAAGAAACCAGATAAATATTTAAGGGTGAATCTATTAAGACACGGAATATTGCTAATTGGACATGCCGCCGCCGTATACGCACTCGTATAGGCCAATACGAGGCGTATAGGGTTCAGTCTCTGCCAACAGAATGCCACGTCGCATTCCCGGTCTGGCGGCTGGGTCCAATACGGGCCGTATTGATCTATACGCAGCGTATGGGCCACGGGTTTTAATTTTGCTTCAAAAGTTGGCAGAAGTCGATTTAAAAACCTCTATACGTGGCGTATTGCCCTATACGCCACGTATAGGGTATTTTATTAATTTAAGTTTGTTGTTTTTTTTAATTTAATTTATATAACTTTGTTAATATAAGTTTGTTATATTTTTTAATTTAAATTATATAACTTTGTTAACATTTATTATATTTTTGCATTTATAATTTATCATTACAAACAAACAAAAAATTAAACATTACAACCAAAGAAATAAGTAAAAGACTATATACATTACATCACAAAATTAAATATATACATCAAAATGTTTTTACATACATAACCGAAGAAACAAACTAAATACAAATAAAAACAACTAAGCCTGACCCGCCCCGCCGTCATCCTGACCGGCCCCGCCGTCATCCTGAACGGGGTCGTCTGGATAATGACGTGGCAGTGGTAGTGGTGGTAGCTCGATGCCGGCGGCTCGTGATAGATCCACGAGGCTACCAACCGCCCACATCATAAGGTCCTCCATGCGGTCGCTCTGACGAGCCTGTCGCCGTGACTCGGCAACAAGTCGCCGTGAGTCGGCAGCAAGGGTCTCAAGCAATGCCTGGGTGGCCCTGTCCAGCCTAACAGACCGACGCGCGTGTCGGGGATACTGTGGCGGATGGTCGTGGATGGGCTCCACGTGCGGCTGATGCGGCGCCGGCAACGGCACACCTAGTGGCGGGTCAGGCATCTGCGGGCCCCCCTGTCCAGGCATCGGCGGCAACGGCACAGGGACCCAAACCTGGTCCTGGACGGCCCCTACAAACCGTAGGCCGAGCCCCGGGAAACGGTGCGTGATGCGTATGCCGCTAGCCGTGCGGCGGTCTAATCTGACAGGGGGAATGGGCGGTAACAACTCAGGCTCATGCGCATGCCATGGTGTAATACTACGCATGACCTGAGTGATAAAATCGCCGCCATACAAAAGCCCGCGCCTCTGCCGCATATAGGCAGACGCGAAATAACTAGCGAGGCATGTGGATAGGGCTCACCCCGTGCCTGTAAGCAGGCAGTAGAGAAAGAAGAGGTCTCTATCGGTGCACCACTCACGGCTTTTCTGACGCGGTGCGATCGACGTCGAGATAAGCCGGTGCAAATATCTATAGAGGGGGTCTCTAATCCCCGAAACCCTCGCCTTGGTACCTAACCAAGGGCTATCGGAAATCAAACCCCAAAAAACAAGGAGTACCTCCTTGTCCACCTCCGTCACCGCCGCGGTGTAAACCGGCAAAATCGTCTCGGGCTCAAAGTACAAGCCCGTCGCGACGGCCCACTGACGGAGGGTCAGACGGTACTGGTGGCCAAAAATACGGAAGGAGACCTGATCCGGCTCCTCTGCCGGCGCCTCCTCGGGAACGGGCGCTAGCCCCTCCTCTGAGTAGATGAACGTCGAAAGAAACTCGACGACCACCTCTCGGTAGGTCTCGGTGAATGATAGATCAAAAAGCCGATCCCATGGCGTGTCCTCGCCTATGATGGCCCTGGCCCGCTCCGCCTCCTGGACCTCCTGGAGAAGCTCCCAGTCCACCGCCGTCCCCGGCCCCAAACGCACCTCCCGTAGCTTTTGGCACCGGCCATACCACTCCGAGTCTGCCGGAAAATCCAAATAGGGGTAGTGCGCAAGATCCTGTAACTCGTCCATCTGAACATCGTCGTCGTGATCCGCCATATCTGAAAATAATAATATATTTAAAATAATAATAAATTGTTTATTTAATATAAATAAATGATTTAAAATAATAATAAATTGTTTTTATTATTTAAATAAATTATTTAAAATAATAAATAAATTGTTTATTTAATATAAATAAATGATTTAAAATAATTTTTTTAAAAACCTATACGCCACGTATAGCTTTATACGTGGCGTATAGGGTGTTACCGGGTAAGCAAGCCATACGCAGGCCAACCAAGCCATACGCAGGCCAGTTACCAGGCAAAACGAGCCATACGCGGCCAACCAAGCCATACGCAGGCCAGTTACCGGGTAACTTAAACCATACGCAGCGTATAGCCCCATACGTTGCGTATTGTTTCATCTTCTTCCTCTGATGAACTATACGCCACGTATAATTCTATACGCTGCGTATAGTTCATCGAATTCAACTTATAAATCTCTATTTCTACGCAATTTTAATGACTAATAATCAAAATTAAACCTATATTATATATCACGAGTCTAGAATACGTACCTTTACGAGTAAAAGAGGAAATTTTTGACCCGACAATCTCAATCTAGCGTCTCCTCGTATGTGTGTGTGTGTGTTAAAAATGGGGGGCGTTTGGTGCTGTACGCTGGCTCTTCTGAGTATACCGGTCGCTATACGCCATCGTATAGAACATTACGAGGCGTATAGCTCATGACCTTTGGAATTCCATACGGTACGTATGGATCTATACGTGGCGTATAGGTTTTTTTTATTTTTTTTTAATTAATATAATTAGTATTCTTTTTTGATATAATTAGTATAATTAGTATAATTGTATTCTTTTTTTTTGTTTTCTTTTTTGATATAATTAGTATAAACATGTATTTTATTACAAACAAACTTCATCCATAATTCGTGACGTATTGTGAAAAGTTATCGCTATCAGTAGCCATTTTTTTCTTAAACCGTTCAATACGATCACTGTATATATTTTCCCATTCTGCTGCATCATCATTTCGGTGCAAATTCCATAATGCATTCGTAGGGGGCATCGGAAAATCTCCGTCTAACTTGACGTGGATGAAATGAGCACTTTTGACGTGAACGAACGATACAATTTGATGTTGAGCATGAACATGAGGACCAAACCATAATGGAAAAAAATGTTTGATTACCGGCAATGCTTAATAGATGAACAATCACCCCAAATCTTTGAGCAATTAGGAGTCCTGTGTATGGCATCCACATCCAACGACTAACTGGCGCGGCTTTCACATCCTGCCAATCTATTGTGTGACGCAGCCTATCATACTCTTGAAAGGCGATTCTGTCGAAAACAGTTCTCCACCATTCTTCTTTACTGTCCATCTCATGTAGAAGCTGTTGACGAATAAATAACCACCGGTTTTCATTTAACCCTAAGCCCACAGCTACCGATCGAAAACCACAGTTACCGTCGGGATTTACATCCTGTATACGTGAAATGTAGGGATGAAACAAAGATGGAATCGAATCCTTAAAACAATTTATATTGTTAACGGCATCTTCCCCAATCATTAATGGAAACCCATGATGGGCGTTATCATCTGGTGGTTGCTTTCCTTTACCCGTCGTTGAACGACGGTGTTGAATGACTGAACTCGCTTGTCGAGAGTCCTGTGACGCAATATAGGAGCTATGTCTCGCAGGGTCACATATGCTTTGTTGGGATCCTGTGAACGAGCTGTTTCTCGTGACATCCTGTTTCCAATATAGGAGCTTGTTCCAAACCCATGCTGTAATTGTACATACTGATCTGTTACAATTTCATCAACAAACCCAACAAGTCTATCCAGCGAGCTGTTAGCATTTCTAATATAGCTCTTTAAGAGCGAATGCTGGCTCTCGACTCGGTTCGTGGTATGTTGACCAAAATTGAGTTTTCTGTTGGACCAGGCCGATACAAACTTTTCTTTATATGGGTCCAACCAATTTTTTGTCACATAGTCAATAACTCCTACAAAAATAATTTAAAACCTAATAAATATTTAATATTGTAAATAAATTAAACCATAATAATTATTTAATATTCAAAACTTACTTCCTCGTTTGGCTGCATACAGTCGTTCGTAAAGCCGGTTGAAGTTGTACTGGTATACTTCTGGCGTAGGAGACTCACACAATACCGACCAAGAATACTTGAAATTTTCCCAATCTTCGTCTGTAAACGATGCCTTGCAATGTTTTGAGATATTCTCGTGTATGTGCCACCGGCATAGGTTCTTGGAACTTTCCGGGAATATTTTGTCACACGCGTTCATAAGAGCTTTGTCCCTGTCTGTTACTATCACGCGCGGCTCCATACACTTTTGCAACATACCTTTGATTTGCAATAGCAACCAGACGAAGTTTTCCTCCCGTTCTTTAGATATAAATGCATGAGCGACGCAGAACGACTGGTGTGTGGAGGTCACACCGACCACTTGGACAAATGGAAGTCTATACATGTTTGTTTTGTACGTTGCGTCGATCATCAAAACATGCGGGAACGCACGCCACATCTCGTAGGATTTCGGATGAACAAAGAATATCTCCTCCACGACATTTGTGACGGGATCCTCCCGGGTATAGTAGACGTAATGTTTAGAAGAAAGCAGGTGCTCCAGAACCTGCATTGGAGTTTCACCGACTCTCGTTTCGTTTTTTATCTTTTGTATTGCATTATAAATGTCCTTTTTAATGCAACTACTATCGGGGTTTTGCTCCCTTATGGTTGCCAGAATGTTTCGTGGCATCATGTTTTGCGAATACAATTTCGCCACCAAAAGTTGTTCCGACTCAGACAGTCTCCTGGCAAACGAGTGCGCCTCAAGATGTTGACTAGGATCGTGGTTATGACTGTCATCCTTCACCGTTAATTTCCAATCACCAGTATTTACTTGGTACTCTCCTTCCAATTTAAAAGGACAACCTGTTTTCTTGCTACCGACACGTCGAATCGTGGCAGTAGATTTACGTTCGCCGTGACGGTCACACACAAGCCACACCTTGATAACCGGCTCCGACGGGTCGTCGCCTTTTCTCCTCGATCGTCGGGTGACAATGACGTAACCATTCTCACGTCCTCTGCGGACAGCCCAATCCACCAACTGATCACGAGTCTGAAAATTCTACAACAACGGTACGGTAAAAGTTAAGAAACAACAAACTAAATGTATGCATATATATAGGAATGTTATACCTGGTCAGTTTTATACGTCACGAAGCTGTCGGTTTGTTGTGTCGGGTAAGAGTCTTCACCGTACACGAAGTCGTCCGTGGGTTGTGTAAGGTAAGAGTGTTCACCGTATACGAACTCGGGATTGCTTAGTGGCTCGTTCAAATCGGGAAGCCTTACCCGTTGATTAGAATAAACGTCGGACGAGACCTCCTCCCGGTTCACATCTTGAAATCCAGAACTTTGCGGGTTGTTTTCCAGCGACTCGTTAGAATATACCTGAAAACCGTAGTTACCATCCCACCACCAAGACATTGCTATAACTTTTTGAAAACCGTAAATTGTTTGAAAATTTTTGAACGATACGTTCAAATGAGAATTGTGCATGGTAAAATACACAAAATTTGGCCCCTATACGCATCGTATAGCTCTATACGATGCGTATAGACTCCTGGTCAAACCGACAACATCGTATAGGTCAATACGGTGCGGTTTAGGGTACGAGGTGACTTCTGCAACTAGTCATCCATCACATCTCTATACGCCACGTATAGACCTATACGTGGCGTATAGCGATGTGATGGATGACTAGTTGCAGAAGTCACCTCGTACCCTAAACCGCACCGTATTGACCTATACGATGCGTATAGGGGTTGGAATGTCTAGGAGTACGATGTTGTCGGGTTTGGGAAATTGTGAAGGCTATACGCATCGTATTGCGCTATACGATACGTATAGAGCCCGGTCCAGATAGCAATTCCCGTGTCCCATTAGTAGTCCCCATATTTAAATGATATAAAATTAATCCTAATATATTATCATTATTTATATTGAGCCATTTTAATATAATTTAATTAAATTCCCATCAAAACTTGTTTGTCCACTCGAAACCCATGCAAGCCAAATCTATCAACTAAAAGTGGAAACACACAGTGTTTCAAAACTATACCTAATCACCGTCCAATCAATCACTCATTTGATTCAACCAGACGGTGCTGCTTTGCTTTTCACCGTCACTACCTCAACGGCTGTCAACTTAGCAAGCTCTAGCCGTATAGTAGGTGTATTCTTAAATCCGTATATTCGTACATAAATATGTTAAATAGTTTTTTAAAAATTATTTATTCATATATATTTTGTTTTTGAGGAAAAAGAGACAACGCCTCGTATTCCATTCTTAATTCTTGGGGTAATCATTTTTATGATTAAGAAAATAATATTTCTTCACTAAATTCCTTTAATAAATATATAACTAGTTGAATACACGCTTTGCGACGGATGTGAGGTCGTCTAATTCGTTCATAATAGGTTCGGTTCGTCACAGTACTACAACGGTAAGGACACTTGATATACGCTACGATGTAAAAAAAAGCTCGTTTTTGAATAAAAGTCCGTTTTTAAATAAATTTATATCGAAACGTTGACAAAAATAAATAAATAAAACAGTTGCGCAATTCATTTTAAAAAAAATTAACGAGCGAAAGTTAATAAAGAAAAATAAAATTAATAGAAAATCTTTTATTTGGCTATTTGAAGACAAAGTAAAATTATTTTTTGATGTAAAAATGAGAGTTTGATTATTAATTTAATTTTTTATATTTTAGATAATACCGATGTAAGGAAAAAAGGATAATGCTACAATAACGAGGTACTGTTTTAAGGTCAACACCTCCCGTGATAACAAAAAAGTGACGTAAGACGTTCTTAAGAGCCACAACTAAGGCTAAGGGAGTATCCGTGGAAATGGCTCCATGGTTACCGGTGAAGCTTGAAAAAAATGTATGGATATTGAGATTATTTTTTTTTATTAAAGGGCCTGAAACTATAAAATTTTCGGTCGAATATATAAAAATTTACACTACTGAGTGAAAAATCGGCCGAATACGTATAAATTAACACTAATGAGCGAAAAATCGAGGGGCCCTCACTAAGCTTCGCCCATGTCCGTCGCTGAGCTGGACGACGTGGGTGGCGTGGAACACCACGCCCACCTAGTGTGGACCACACGTGGAAGGCATTTCTTGAAGAATCCCACGGCGTGGGTGTGGGTTGTGGAGAGAAACTAGCCGTTGGATGGGATTGAGGCCTCGTTCAACGGTAACTTTTTTTAAATTAATTTTTTAATTTATTTTTAAACTATAAATATAACCATCATTTTTATAAAAACTCTACACAAGCAATCTACAATTCCCTCTTATTCTCTTCACATTTTTTAGCAAAAATATGGACCTGAACCATCCCAAGCAACCGAACAATCTCAACCAATCGAATACCAATCCGTTTTGGATTTATTTAATGTAATGTTTTTAATTATTTTAAATGTAATATTTTTTAGTTTTTTTATGTAATGGTTTTAAAATTTTAAAATGTAATGTTTTTTAGTTTTTATTGAAGTTGTTATATAAAATTAATTAAATTAGAAAAATAAAATGACGTGGCGATGTGCAGATGTTGAACCATTTCCCTCAAATGTGGAGGGGTGTGAAAAAGTTGTGAAATCTGATGTGGCGTTTACGTGCAGGGGTGTGGAGGTGTAAAAATTGTGGGTAATACCCTTAGCCTAATGTGCATGTTTTCTTTTTCTATTTTTATCCTTTCATAAATTATATTAAAATTAAATAAAAAATATTATAATTTTTTAAGAATATTTTTTGAATATTCAGTAATTAAATTAATGTCTAGGTTCGTATAATTTGTTTGTAGGTGATTAGATTATTTCCGAAGCAATATGATCAAAGTCATTGGTATTTTATAGTTCATGTGGGCATCATTTATTGCCTACAATTTGATGCCGATTTAAGTTTATTACGTTGACGATTTTTGTCTAGGCATTTCAAAAGACAAGTAAATAATAATGATTCACATGAACCTTGTCATAGAAAACTCTAGAATATTTTTTTTTAACGGCAAACGACAACAACGATACCTAGAAAATTCAACCGATAATAGAGATATAGATAGGGTCTGGGTTTTATTTTATTTTTTAACAGTAACAATGAATATATTATTTAAAAAAAGGCTAACGGAGAATTAGCATGAACCACCAAACAACAAAATCTTTATATATTTTCTATTTTTAATGTTACTTTCCACCCTCGGAGTAATTACAATATACTCCCTCCTCAACTTATCGTTTTTTACAACGAATAAATCTATTAGAAACTATAAAGCTAGCAAAAGCTAGATACAAAAGGTTACAATCACCGGACTAGATACAAATTACAGTCACACCATACTGTTCTGTTGCCTATTAACCAAGATCTAAATTGGATTGACATTATTTATGCTGATCTAGGAGAGGGAAATTAGCACTATGTTTCACCTATAAGAACTCGTTCGATTTTAGTTCTTCAAGGGTCTTTGATGATATCGAGTGTTTTATTGTTGAAACTTGAAAACATTGTTATTCCTCCCTCTTCATATACTCTAAAGTGTAGACAATACGTTTGCGTTCATAACTTTTTTCTTGCTAGCCAATATGGGAAGAGATTTGGCATTTAGAGAACCTTTATCATGGAGGTGCGTTGTGAGACATGAAGCTTACACCATGACAGATGTTTAACGAGACTGAGCTTGCAAAGTCGCATGAAATCAGAAGGTGTACAAT
This sequence comes from Smallanthus sonchifolius, assembly GCA_023525975.1. Classification (NCBI taxonomy): domain Eukaryota; kingdom Viridiplantae; phylum Streptophyta; class Magnoliopsida; order Asterales; family Asteraceae; genus Smallanthus; species Smallanthus sonchifolius. The sequence continues at coordinate 33,324,367 of CM042025.1, forward strand.
CGATACTAAAGCCAACTCACACATGCCACAAGAATTTGAGATTACATTCACACCTCTTTTAGCTAATTCTACCTTGGTTAGAATTTTGTTTAACATAGACCTCTCGATCAATGTACATAGTGAATGGGTTGTAAATTCACATGCTCGCTTTCTTGCCAAATCCATTTATCTTTTTTTGTGACAAGAGAGTTGTGTTATGGTTCTCTTTTGAATACAAACTTTAAACCATCTCTCCTACACACAGGGAAATAGATGATTTAGGGTTTTGAACAATTTAAATGAAGTTTTAGTTATCTATAGAAACTTATAGATCTATATATATTTAATACGCTACAAGTTGTTTGTCCTGAGTTTTCAGACGATGAGTGAGATCCGAAGCATTTAATAAAGCAAAAATTTGGGAGAAGTGTGGTTTTCGATATTTAATTCTATATTAATACAAAATCATAGAACTGATGTTGGTTTGGATAAGTGAAACCATTAAACAATACATTGATCTTGAAACAAACCTAGATCATAAAGAGGAAAATCGAGAACACACTACGATCTACTCTTGTTTACATACTTTATGGACACTCTCAAGATGTTTACATTATACACATCACACACCTAACTTCCACCAAATAGATAAGAT